>OY754307.1:110736642-112181167 GCA_963573325.1 Astragalus glycyphyllos
TATGTTTTTTTGTTTTGTTATTTTTTCTTATTTTATATATTAAGATTTTTCATATTTTCTTTTTTATATTTTAACGGATATTTTAAGGTCTAGAAAAAATTTAGATATTTAAATATATAAATTTTTTTCTTCAATAATCCATTTGGTGAAAAAAGTTTTAATTTCATTACAAAATATGTAATGAGATGCTTTTCTTTGACAGACAAATATGTAATGAGATGCTAAACAGTGTGTTTTGGTGTATTTAATGGTGAAAATGCGTAAAGTGAAATGTTAAGCAGTATGTTTTAGGTACTTTACGATTCATAAAAAATTCTAACTTTTCAAATACCAGAAGTTTCTTCATAAGTAAATGGTTTGGTAAAAAATAATAATAAGTTTGTGACAAAATACGTAAAGTGTGATGCTTTTTTGGGATACTTTATGGTCCAGAAAAAATTTAACATGTCCAAATTGGTGTTTTTTTTTATTTTGATAATTGCGCACCAACGAGTATTAAAAGCATACTTAAATTGGTTTTTAGTTTTAAAGTAGACTCTTCATGATACCTACGTACATGTTTTCACTTTCTATTTGTGTTGTCTTATTTTCTTTTTAATTATGGGTTAAGTTTTTATATTTTTGACAAATATAGATAACACTATGACATAGTAAGGCGGTGTAGATTAGTCACAGGTTCCCCGACGTAGATTAGTCACCGACAAATTAAGCCGGTGGAAACTACGCACCAATGACATAGTAATAAAAAAAATTGGCACAAAAAAGGGTTGATTTAATGCATTTATATCCATTTTTTATTTACTATTAAATTTCTATAAATATAGGCTTTTTAAACAGCTAAAAATTGTTGGTCTTTAATCTCATATCACTAGACTACTACAAATCAGATACCCAAGTGTTTTTGTTTTTAATTGTGTTGTCTTTTTTTCTTTCTTATTATGGGCTAAGTTTTTATATTTACATTTGATAAATATGGATTATGTTATTAAAAGTTTTAAACATTTTCTTCCCATTATCTATGGACGTTTAATTTCAACGTTTTTTGTCAATATTCTTTTTAAATTTTATAATCTTCTTATTTAATTTATAGCTATAATTTAATTTCAATCCACAATTGTTAGACTATATATTTTACAAACCAACATCATTGGTCCACTGGCATAAGCTACCCTGGGACACGGAGTCGACTTAGTGCTCCTGAGTTTGATTCCCGCGGTGAACAGAAAACTGTTGTCTTGAATGATTAGTTTATTAAAGAGGTTTTCTCCTTCTGATTTTACTTTAATTTTGCTAACTAAAAATTAGTCAACCACGTGCGTAGCACGGGTCAGGCGGCTAGTTGATATAAATTGTGTGTATGGCATAAGGTTCTTGCTCTGTTTAAGTGTTGGAAGAGAATATCTTACAACAAAATTAAGATTGTTTAAGAAACAAAATTAAGAGTTTCAATCATTGCTATTATGGTCAATAAATGATTTGTTGGTTTATAATATAGGAGTACATCCTCAAAAGTGTTGTGTTATGGGTAGTCCTGAATTCGGAGAGAAAAAAACAAGGTTAATATAAATGAAAATCACTATTCTAGTATATAGTTAAAAAAAATTACCGTAGATAATAAGATTGATTTTAGGTGAGTAGAACCAGCGGCGGATCCAGGACACCGAGTTAGGGGGTCAATTTTTTTTAAAAAATTGCTAAAAAAGTAATTGGAAAAACTTTAATATATTTAGATAAATAAATCATACAATTCATAATTATCCTCTACGTGATTTCATCTTTAGAAATCGTTGAATAATGAGCTTAACATTAATACTACTGAATACATCACTCTCAATGTATGTTATTAGACAGACGTTTACCCATGTCTCCCTCATTCGGTTTCGCAACATAGTTTTCACAATAAGTGCAAAGTTAGGAATACTAATGCAAAGTTATGATTTCAGGGGGTCAAAATATTTTTATGTATAGGACACCGTAAATGGATTTTTTCAGGGGTTCAAGTGACCCCCCCGCCCCCCTATGAGATGGAGCTCTGCCATTGAGTAGAATTGATTTGAACTAAGAATTTTTAACTTTTTGATCGAATAAAATCAATTGAATGCGAGATTCATAAAATTCTTTATATATTTACACATTAAAAGTGATTATACTCTTATCATCTAAATGAAATCAATTCTTCTAAACTCACTTTTAAAATATTATTACCAAACACAAATAAAAATTTTCAAACTCATTTTCTTAAAATGAATTTTTCAAAATTGCATAAAGAAATTGAAAAAAAATAATGAAATGTTAAAAAAAACGTATATAATTTTTTGGCTTTAAATAGCAACCCCCAAACCTAGGGCCACACACCTTGTGAAATTGCAAGAAATTTTACTTATCAATTACTACTATCAATACTGTTTGTCAAAAAAAAATTATCAACATTGGATTAAAATTAAAAACCAAAGAGATAAAAAGGCATGGAATATGACGAAAATGTGAAGATTTGGGGGTTATTTTGGTACAAGAAAAGTTGGAAAGAGAAATAATGAAAAGGTAGTGGCAGACAAGTTATCTGTTTTCAACGGAGGAAATGGGCAAAATAAATAAAAATATGGATTTTGATGAAAAGTAATAATATTTTTTTGTGAAACAAAATATCTTTTTCTCGTTCAAATAAAATAAGTTCATGCAAAGACAAGAACCATTAAAATAATGAGAAAGCAACAAGTGAAACAAGTGACTAGCATGTTAAAACCAAGAGAAAGAACAATGAGGCCCTGGGCAAAGCAAAAGCTTTTTACCATTAAACGCGTAAATGACTGTGCATGCTGCTTTCAAAAATACTTTTTTATTACTTGTTTTTTGACCAAAATATTTTTTATTACTATATTTTATAAAAACAAATAGAGTTTGGTTAATGCGACATAAACTCTTTTACAACTCCAACTAATAACAATTCATAATATAGTTGATAAGATATTTACTAACTGATTAATTTCTTTTTAATGACATATCAACTTATAATCGATAGATGATGTGAAATACTTATATACTTATTGTGTATATAAATTAAATCCAAACAAATAAATTTAAAATAAAATTTATTTAATGAATTTAATTATTTATATACACTATCGCTGTAAAACAAATTTAACCGTCAACTGATCACAATTTTAAATACATTATAAATGGTTCAAACTTCTCTCAATTACATGAAAAATCATGTGAATTGTAGTTTATGATTGGTTGTCAATGTAAAAACTTTTTATATTGATAGTGTATAACAATTAAATTTTTATTAAAAAATGTCAAAGTATGTCAAACCAAAAATAATTGGGTCAAATAATGTGCACCCAAAAAAAAAACTCATGTTGATGTGTTCGAAGAAGAATGAATGTGTGCCCTTGAACATGAACTCCATGGTCCCAAACCAGTGGGTTGTAGCCTATGGAGCTTTTCAAATATGAGAGACATTCTCGTACAAAAGATTCAATTGTACAATTGATAATTAGGAATAATGGACACGGTTGGTTCCACTTGACGTGGAGTCTTAATATAAACCAATCAAATTTACATGACTTGGGTTTGTTTTGTTTTGTTGGAGAAATAGTAATCCAATTATTTGGGGTGGCACCATGGACACAGTTTGTTTTGTTCTGCTGTATCATTTTCTCGCTAATTAGTTTTCTGAGACAGCAGATTCTTTCGGAAATAAACTAATGGGCGAGAAAATGATACACCTTCAGAAATATATTTCAGATAGTGGGCGTCATGCGCCTACCTCTATGTTTCAAATCGAATTCGACCTTCTGATTGAGTTAGAGTACTCTGTGACACTCTAATATGTTTCTATAATACTAGAAATCAATAACCTAAAGAGTATAAACCATCAGAATATTTTTATGAATTTATAAAATTCGTTCTTGATTCTTAGGGCATGCTTACTATTACGCACACACACACCATTCTCTTTTACCAATATAATGTTTGATAGGCAAGTTGTGACTAATAAACCTTGCGTCTAAAAGTTTGTATACAAGACTAATAGCTTTCTTTTTTAGGGCATTCCTTTTGGTGGTGTACATGAACTTGGATCAACTCCAAACATGTTGGTGGATGTTCATGTAAAAGAATCTAAATTCATGAAGCTATATGTTCTCAAGTTTGCTCCCATGGTCGTTTTTTACTTAGATCACAACGAACTCTAAATCGTTGTATTTTCTGGTACCAAAATATGTTCTAGATTGGATGCTTCAATGCCTTTTGTAGATGTGGAGTCGCTTGTTTGGCCCTTCTTCTCTTCATTTACGTGCACATGCAGATGTGAATGCAACAATGCCTTCTGATTGGTCGGTAGCCTTGCGTGCATGCCACCTTTGTTAGTCTTGGGGGCTAGTGTTTCGGTATACCAAAAGTCTCACATTGTTTGGGAATCAAGGCCAAGAGTAGTTTTTATAAACACACATATCTTTAACCCACTAAAGCGCCTTTTTTAATAAAGGAAAAAACCGTGATGGCTCTTATGCAGGCCAAGACAGACAATACCTTGAAAGGCAATACAAGACTAGAGGTTTGGTTATCTTATTTAAAATATATATTCAAAAGTACTTTAATATGTAATTGAAGAAAATTATATAATTTTTAATATTATTTTCTACCTATTGTGTGCAATTAATTTTTGGCACCTAAATCCAGCTCAACAAACCACACAAGGAGGCCCATTCTTGGAATATTGTAGTCCTTATGGTAAAGAAGTCAATCAATTCAGGTTACCACTTATTATTATGTTTTTGTCATAGTTGCCACCTTTGAGATGTACTTCTAGAGTGGCAGTTTATTCCATCTCTGGCACTCTGCCAATAGTTGTTGAGGTGTTGAATTTGGCTAAGACTTTGAATTTTTCACTCAGCATTTATTTTTCTAAGTTTTATTACCCTACATAAGTTGACATAAAATAGTTTCAATGATAATATCTCCTCATTAAAGAAGAAAGCCAAGAAGAAATTTTTTGCTGTTATTTAGCATGGTTATCAATCAATCAAATATAATTTCATGATCAAAACATCATCACGAGTTTTTTTTTACAATTGCAACTTTTTAACTTTCCCTTTTTTTTTCTTAACCAATTAAAGAGAAGCTAGTTGTCATATCCCATTATCATCAAGATATGGAAACTGTTTGTTTCCCCTCAAGAATTATATTTCGATTGGGTACCTTTGCTTTGCACAATAATAATGGGTGCTTAGTAAAAGTGAGTTCTCAAATTTTACATTGAGTAAAGTTTTTATTACTGTGTTATTGGTGCGCAGTATTCATCGTCTTTCTTAGTGACTAATTTACACTGGAGAATATGACAGCCTTTTCTCAATGACCAATTTACACCGGAGAATCTGACAAGCCACGAGTACCCGACTTTCTTGGTCTGTGTGGTTCTCAATACTCGAACTTGAGATCTTGTAGTGAGTTTCAAACCCAATAAAAGGAAAGTAAGGAAAACGTTTATTTGATTCTTGTCTATGACTTTAAGAGGGGGAATAAAAGGAAAGTAGGGTAGGGAGCTATTAATGGTACTGTTGTACTTTGAACTGGTTGTGCTGCTGGTTTAATTCACTGACTCACATGCAGTTTGGAGTAAGAAAACAATTAGAATGTTCAGATCTTGCTTCCTCTTTCCAGTAGAAGAAATGTTTATTAACCATGATTAAAAATTGTGGTCAATGTAATTAAAAACAGTTAATAGACTGTTAAGTTCGCTTAATAGATGTCACAATTCGTTAACCATGATTTTGAACGTCATTGATTAAGATCAAGATCCAAATACTCAATGTAAAATTGGACATTACTGATTGCAGATACAAATATAAGATGGGATCCCAGCTTCCACCAGAATATATATACAATGAAAATGTAACAAAATGTAAAGCAGATATTATTTACAAGACCAGTACACATTTTTTTATCACAAAGATAAGCATAGGAAAACAAATAAATATGAAAAATTTGTACAAGAAAATGGAGAGCAGCAACAAAAAAACACAAGGGGAGAAAAAGCCATACTGTGAATATGAATCTTATCATCTTGAGAAATGCTAGAATCTTTTACTAATAATTAAAAGGAAAACTCCAACATGAGGAATTGCAGTTTGAGACATGCAATGTGGTGTAGCATTTGGCCAAAAACCTCCTCATTTTTTCTCAGAGATTTGTACACATAATGAATTTGGCTCACTAAATAAGATCTTTTAAACTTTTGTATATTCCAAAGTGAATTAGTAGCATCATCTAACCAGTCATCAGACAACAAAATTTCAGTTATATACTTCACGCATTTAGCTCGTGTTTCTTTCGAGACAACCAAACTAGTCCAATGCCTCATCAAATATCATCTCCTGAAACAAAAAAGGAAAATGAGTATTTCATTGAAGTTCAATATAATTGGAAATCAAAATAAAAATGCTCAAACAGAATGTCTTCTATGGTCAGCAACAACCAATTATCCTCATCTAGCAGGAACTACTGTGTTTCATTTTACAACAAAAGAAGCCAACAACTTAATGTTATAGTTAACAAGGAAATTATGCAAAAAGACAAACCTGATCACATATAGGACAGGAATCACTTCTTTCCATCCACTCAAGAATGCAAGACAGGTGAAAGTCGTGTTCGCATTTCGTAAGAGTTTTTGGATTCTCAACATCATATTCTGCACACACAAAATTCAAATGACAGTTTCCAGAGTGAGTCATAACTTACCTATGAAACATAGATACCAAACACGACACTGACACATAGAAACCAATTTTAATTTGAAAAGTGAAAGTAATTGAAGTGTCAATGTCGGAATATGACACAACACGTCTCGGACACCGCACACGTCTTCGACCTGAGGTGTCGGTGCAACATAAGAATTTACTGGTTCTTATCCCTCATCTAATTTTAAAAGATAACTTCTAATCTTTCTACTAACCTTCAAGACAAATTGGACAGCCGTCCTCTTCTTCTGTCACTAGCGGATAAGATTCATTTAATTTTGACAGTTTTGCCTTGCTTGGAGATATTGGTGCAGAATTAGCTTGAGCTTTAGAGTCAGATTCTTCGACTTCTTCACATGTCATTAAAGTTTCGAAACTACGACCACTAGCTGTTTCTTGGCCTGATTCAGAGTCTGTTGATGCTGGAACTCCCAGCACCACATCATAAGGCAGAGGTGCAGGAGGAGACTGGTAAGTATTAGGTGCTTCCACATTCAAGCCTACCAGCAATCCAGTAGTGATTGAATCAGCAGCACCATCATTGGATGTTAAAGACGCATGCTCTTCTAAAATTGGTGGGCACTGAAAACAGGTTTTTTTTTTCATATTTCATATCGTTCATGAGAAATAAAATGCAATCCAAAATAAAGAACCGGTAGACAGATTATTTTATTAGATGCACTTGATTTTGAAGAGAACAATGAAAACAATCATGCCAAACTACAATTTAGCCACCTTCTCATCTAACATTCCCCAGAGACATGCATATGTGAGGAAATGCTGGAGAGTTTCTCTTTACTTGAGGTGTGTGAGAGAGAGAGAGACGATACTGTGGTATTATCAAAAGTTATAATAAATTGCATAACACTGTATCAAAATTTTGTTTAACCTGCGAATAAATCTTTGCAAATTGTAATATGACAATGAAGTTGCGCCCTTGTACACATTCTTCTGAGCATACTATTATTTCGCTTTCTGGCCATTTCCAAAAATTAATAAGAAATAAGAAATTAAAACAAACAAACAAACAATAAAATCAAACTCATTTGAAAAATGGAAAAAGAGCGAAACAAATTATTTTTCAGAGTAGAAAATCTGGCCGCAATTTTTTTTGCAAGGCTGCATTTAAAGTTAATGAAGAGAAATATTCTTTCTCAATAGTTAATAGTCAGTAAATCACAAGTTGAAAAAAGAATATGTTATGAAAGTTCCAATTGACATTTGCTGGACATAATCACTTTTTCAGACTTCGATAAATAAATTACATCTAATTTTTCGGGAATCTTTTTATTAGCAACAACGGCATTCAATAAGCACTTCATGGCATTCCATTTTAAAGTCTCAAAGCCATATCATAAATAATATGACAACAGTGATTTTTGTAAATGAAATATTGCAACGGTCATAGGTGGTTAAGATGATCAGTCCCCAGTAGTAGCCATTTAGACAGCTTCTAACAACAAGTTGACTATGAAATAATTAGAATTTTCCTTCAAAGAGTAAACATAACTAGTGACAAATATTATAAAAGCATAGACTGACTTTTTCTCATTCAACCATTTTCCTAATTAAATAATCATGTTTTCATGGACCAATTTTTTCTCGGCAGTTTGTGAGTACATTTTATTGAGTGAGTAATAGCTACTCTTTGTTTTTAGAGTAACATTACAAAAAATTTATGCATAAAACATGGGGATCACGTGAGTGTATTCTTGGTCGACCGGTTTGGTATTATTTGATGCAGGGAATGTAAAAGTATTTTGCAATTTGTTATAGATTCAGAAATAAGTTTCGGATGAAACAATTTGGAGCTCTTCAATTGTTTCGTTTTGGTTACTGAAAAACACGCAACGCTGTCAAACTCAAAAGTCTGTGTAAACTTGTTGAATCTCCATAGACCAGACAAGATCAGAACATAGAAGCATAGCATCACAATCCAAAATTGATCAAAAATTCACAAATCACATGATTGGTTCACAACTAAGCATATACAAAGAGCATAACATGCTCAAAATTGATATACAAATTGACAAATCCCAGATTTCAAAATTACTAGAGTGACGGATGGTGAAATTGGTTTCAGCTCACTAGAGTTGTGTTCATTCACCGTATTGGCCTGTTGGGTTCATTGCAATCTTGCAATAATGGGTTTGTTAATTTTTCTGGTTCATGACTTCCTTTATGTTGGGACTTGGGAGCTATGGGATTGAATTTGAGATTCAGCACAGCATTGCACACCACCTTTGTAGATGGGTTCAAGTTTATATGTTAGATGCATCTGTCGAGTCCAGTGCGCTGAGAATGAGATTAATGTTTTGAGCATTACAAAGCCTTATCATTCAGCTATTACATTTTGGGTTTATGCAAAAGCACTGAACCACTCTGATTTTAGCCTGGGGACAAAAGCCAATTTAGTGTGGACTCATTCAATCATCCTCAAACTTACGCCTTTATGCGTGTCTACGCAAATTTACACATAAATGACTTAATTAGTGAGTCGACTCAATTTTGATACCCAGAGTTATAAACTCTTACAAGTTACAACTCTCTGGGTTAATTTGAGAGTTTGACAATATTGGAAATGGAGCATTTTATTGTGACCTTCTCTCTTTTCTGGGGGTATATGGGACTTAAGAATTATAGGATATAGAAGATAACACAAAATAGCCGAGATGAAAAGTGTAACTTAGAATCAAGACATGGACTATATTGCATCATAAATCTATTTTCATTCAGCATGACAAAATTACTATGGATGTTTTTTCGCTCCCACATATACGCTACATAAGCTAAAAATCAGATAAGAGAGGATAGGAAATTACTAACATAGTAATACACCGGAGTTCCATGCAGGTGAGGTTTTCTAGCAGAACAACAGCAACCTCCCATTTTTCAGCAGCTCTTTTCAGTTATTTAATCAAACCAACCAGTGACATTATCATTCTCTTCTGTTATTTATTAAGGATTAAAAGAGGATCAGAAGGGACTCAACTCTAGTGTATTTTCTGCTGTTACAAGTATAAAATGAGTATTAGACCACATATTTCACATTAAAACAGACATATAATATAATATATCCTATAAAGCCAGTGAAATTAGCAAACAAACACAAAGTGAAATAATCAATTACAGACTTACAGTTATAGCAGACAAGCTTTTGATTTTGAGAAATAAAACAACACATTAACAAATTGCTTATAGCCTTAATATTGATTAGTCATTAGCAAGCAGCAAAAGATACAAAAGCCTTAATGCACAGTCTTAAGTCCATATTTCATCCAAAATTGATAATCATCCCTATTACATGGTACTACAATTATCATACAAATTTCAACAAAACACAACCTTCTTCATACAGTAAGAAAAAAACACATAATCAATAAGAGCAAAGCAGGAATCAAACAAGGTTCATCACCAGAAACAACAAACAAGAGCAAACACCTTGTTTGACCTAAAGGACAAAAAACAAAAACTACTAGACAATCCAAGAAAAGGGTGAAACACATAAAATAAAACCAATTAAAATAAAAAAAAAATCACAACATAAACCCTAACCTTTACCGTGTAAGAGGGTTACGGTTTATTAATAAAAAAAGAAAGAAAAAAAAAACTACCTTTTATTGAAAAGAAGAGAAGGGAATTGGGTTTTGACGAAAAGGGATTGTGATGTGTGAAACCTTTGATTCTGAGTGCAAATATGTTGGTTGCTTTTAGTTATTGTTGCTGTCGGTAATGGTGGGTACGCACAGTGTGTTACGCGCTCCACTCGTTTCTTTGTAATGAAGAGGTTTTTTTTTGTCGTTTGATGGCTTTTCAGAATTTGGAAATGTCAACTCCAATACGCCTCTTTAGAAAATAAGAACGCTTTCTGAGTGCTTCTTTTCCAGTATTTTTAACCTCCATGTACACATTTCAAGCAGTAAAAACCAAACCAATCAGAGCGGTTGATCAGGTTAAACCATAACTCGACACTTTATACGGTTCGGTTATTTCAACGGTTCAAAGCAGATTTATTCGGGTTTGAGCGGTTTTAAGCAATTAGACCATGACCCAGAGGGCTCACTAGTTTAATGTCCGGTTCGATTTTTAAAACATTGATTTCAAGTCATTACACTGCACTATTTGTCAAATTGTTACAACTATAGTGAAAAATTTTGGGTAATGGTTCAATTTGGGTTCAACTTTGGGTTCAACCATAGTTGAATCAGGTTCAATTTATAATTAAATAAATTAATAAAATATTATATTTTGAAGGAAAAAGTAAATAAAAACATATAAAATAAGAAAACATTTTAGGCAATTTAGCTACTTCGATTCACGATTTAAAGGTTTAATTAAGGTTGAACCAATCACTCAGCTAGTCAGTTCCCGATTGAACCGCTCAGCCTAGTCTAGTTCTCATACTGGGTAATGAATTGAAAGCTAGACATATATGTAGACACTAAACACCCTCTTAAGGTATGAAGAACTATATGAACTTACTTCACAGTAAACTCAATCAAAGAGTTAGGAAAATTAGAAGATAAAATACTATCTAAAATAATAACATTATATTCATCTAGGTTCTCCTAATTATTTCTTATGCTATTGTTGCTCAATAGGGGCTCCAATGCAATGGCACCCTATTAGAAATGTAATAAATGGAGTATTTAGGATCCTATATGTTAAATACTAGGGAATGCAATTTCAGAGTTTGGGAAGCTATGAGAAAGGAACATTTTCTGATCTCAGATTCAGAAGAGAGTGAAATGAAATTCTGTTTCTCATTAACTGAATTGGTCAATACAGAGTTAGCAAAATATATACAAGGATTAAACTATGGTCAGGCAGTTAGTACCATAGTTAATCAATCTAACTAAGTCTAACTAACTGAGTTAAAACTAACAGAGTTAAACTAATGCTAATCTGATAAACTAACAAAATTAAAAGCTAATTGATAAATACAATAAGTGAGAGTGAAGTTGCTGTGGTTGACTCATGTGGCTTGTTTATCTCTTGTATGTTCAATATAAAATAATAACATTATATTCATCTAGGTTCTCCTAATTATTTCTTATGCTATTGTTGCTCAATAGGGGCTACAATGCAATGGCACCCTATTAGAAATGTAATAAATGGAGTATTTAGGATCCTATATGTTAAATACTAGGGAATGCAATTACCAGACTAGTCGAGTCAAATTAGTAACCAAAATATCGAATTGTGTTATTTCATGTGGACTGTTACCATTGGCCACCTAGTCGTTGGTATTTTTGACAACCTAGACCGCCGAAAAACACACCAATTATTTTCTTAAACAATATTAGCTAATTTCAGGCTGTGTGATGCAAACCACTTGCATTCCTCTCTTTGTTTGAGAAGAAACTAAGAGGATACATGGTAATTTCATTTGAGGTTTGTCAACAGAGCAAAAGAAGTGTCATCTTGTGTGTTGGGACAATTTGTCGTTCTAAGGAGGAAGGAGGCCTTGGATTTCGATCGCTAAGAATGTTAATAAAGCTTATATATGTGAAAGCTAGCTTGGCAACTCATATCTCCCCCTGATAAATTGCGAGAGTGTGGAGAGGTCAAACAATTTTGGGATAACTTCATTTCTATTTATAATCATCACTAGGCAAAACTTCTTAGTCTTGGTCAAAAATCGTGGGTTGAATGCAATTCAAAACTATGGCTATCGATAGGCAAAATTGCCAATCATTTTTGGTGCTACGTTATGGGACATTTGGAAAGATAGAAACTCTTATATTTTGTCAACAAGTTGAAATGGGGACTCATACTTTGGAGAAAATAATAGATCTAGTGAACCAAATTGATAAGGAATTTTGAATCTTCTTGCGTCCAGAGTTGATCGCACCTACATATCTAACTTACACTGGTTTCTGCCTCTTAGTAATTATGTCGACCCTAGCATTTCAAGGTATTCTTTCTCATCACCTATATGCCAAAATAAGGAAAAAATTTACTTGAATAAGAATTGACAAATTGTTTTTTGTAATGGATGAAGTTATAAGATGTTCCTCATTACCTGGAATCAAGTTAGGCAGATATGTATTAATCTTATCAATGGTTTCAATTGTTGAAGCTAAAATAGCTCTTGGTATCAAATACTTGTCATTGGTGTAATTCTCCAAAAAAATTGGATAAGTGTTCTGTATTATATCATGTATGGGATCCTCAAAATATGTGATTAATAATTCCTCAGGTATTTTTAGATCAACCTTTCATTTATTTTCCCATTTCCAACTTCCAACTTCCAACTTCCAATATCCATTGGCAAAATTGTCTAAGTCCCGCAGCACATTGAGGATCCAATGAACGTTGGAGACACATGTTTTTAGTTAGAGTATTTTAGTTAGAGTAAGTACCTAGCAATAATCCCATATGTATTATGCATTGATTGTGGCATGAACAATGTCAGATCGAGTTCTGCTTGGGATGATTGGTAAAATTTGCCGGAAGTCTCCTCCAGAAACCACAACCTTTCCTCCAAATATTCTAAAATTATTCCCCACGGCCACTCATGATCTGAGTGTCTATCCAAAGCCTCAAAACAAAATTTATGCGTCATTGTAGCCTCACCTCATATTATCAAATCAGTTGCCTTTAGTAACTCAGCATGGTCACTTCCTTGATAGATATTGCAAGTTGAGTTATCTAATGTTGGTATCTTCAATTTTGAGTGTGTTGTTCTTCCTCCTTATAATAAAAGAGCGGTAATTCCACTGGATGCAACATTTAATAGGATGTGACCTTCAGATCGCAACGCAGCTGATAAGGTACCCCACATGTAAGTCTTCCTCCTTTCCCGTTTTTGCTGCTTTCGTTCTTTCCCGTCTTTACTTTTTTTTATATTTTAAATCCCACTTCCCAATTTTCATTTCTCGCGTAGTAAGTGATTGATAACTCTATTTTATATAGAGTTATTCGTTCTTCTACACTTAAATAATTGCCCATAATCAAGTATAATATGTGTTAAATATGGTAGTATGAATAAAATAACAACATTTATGGTTTTAAGGTGAAAGATGTCCATAACTTAGCATTTTACATGTATATTATGTTTGATGTGTTTGTTCAGTACAGCTGTAGTTTAGTGCATCTGCACTAGGTGCAACTGCACCTTCCTGCACCGAAGCAGCTCACAACCCCACATTGGAAAGCACCTCAATTCTTACGATTGCTATAATGCTTAGTTGGCTTGCTGCTTGCTTCTAAATCACATGGGGGCACATGACAACTTGCAAAAGGAGGCGCCTACAATGGAAGACCATCATGAATAATCATTCACAAAAGACATGTGGCTACTTCCTATTGGACCTCCCGTTAAGGTTAAGTATGGGAATCAAAAGCTTATCTCCATCTTCTGAAAAGTAACCATGGTTAACACCCTTTGGTTAGCGACTCAACTCTTCACTTGAAAGATATATCATAGACTTTTATATTCTTTTTCATGTTCTTTTCATATTAGTTTTTCATAGTTTCAACTTTATTTTCTTATAGTTCTTTTTATATTTTCTTAGTGTTAGTTTGAGAGGAATGTGAGAAGAAATTGACAACTTTTCTCTCCACTTCTTCAAAGAGCTAATAGGTGCAAGAAATTGGTTGTAAGCAAATATATGCAAGAGTCTTTCAATTGTTGTAAGTCTTACTCTTTTGAATTCTCTTGTACTTTCCTTCATTACAACATGTTTTCATTCAAATATATTTTCTTTGTTATGCCCATCATGAGCTAAATCTCTTAAGTTGGGATGTTCTAACTTTCCAATGATCTTTTGAGGAAAGTTATTGTGTTTTCAAGTGGTGTAAGCACTTTAGTTCTTGTGTTTAAATTCATAATCTTGTTTAAGGTTGATCGCTTAGAACAAGTAGAGTTATATTCACTTAAGTGGCTTATAACTAGAAATCAAGAACTAAGTAAGGATAAGTATTTAATGAAGCTTTTTGTTAAACTTGTTTTAATGAAGTTAGCTTGTTAATTCCATGTTAATTCCTAACCTTAGGTTAACATAGTCCTTACAAGAGTGTAGTAAGATCTTAAGATACAAGAGTGTACTTATTTAGCAACTTGGATTATCTGTAAGTGGGCGAGAAAGGAATTGACTACTTCTTTCTTTACCACAAAAAACAGGATCATAAGAGCTTGTAACGAAACTCCGAAGAAAGTAGCTGACCAGCACACACTGATGCAGCTGCACCTAAGTGCATCTGCACCACAAGAAAACACAATGCACTCAAAAGTGATTTAGATAGTGAAGACATCCCAACTATCATTATCAACTGATTTCCTGCACAATTTACTTGCTTTCCTTTAATTTATTTTCATTTCAACTTCAACCAAAATTGTGAGTAGTGTAGCTGCACTAATTTGCATTTCTTTACAACAATATATAAGAGTTAATCCAATCCCTGTGGGTTCGATCTTTTATACTACTTGTTTGTGACTGTGTATACTTGCACACGTTTCCACACACCAGTGATCGCGTGTTGCCTAGGGTGACATGTCTACTAGTGCAGAATGCATAGTAGTGTGAATGACTGAAAGTCACTTTTGTAGATATAGGTCAATTGTGCTGGCCAGATAGGTCATGAGAAGCAGTTTTGTCTTTATTCGATTATTTATAATTATGACCTTAATAAGGAACAGCTGGCAAGATGAGTAGGGCACTAAAAATATAATTTTCTAGCATTTAATTTGATTATATAGAAAGTATAGTGGACACAGGTTCCATAGATTATATTTCTCGATCCTTTTTTTCTTTTATTCATGTGTCAAAGAATTAATCTGATTCATGTTAAACTACCTAATTGTAGCTCACATTCCTGCAGTTTAACAGGAATGTGAGCTACTTTAGTATATTATTACACACAAGACAAAACTTTACCATTTGTTGGATAATAATCCATTAAAGAACAAATTACACAGACGCAACATAACTCGTTTTTCCCAACAAACCATAAAGATTTTTAGTAAGGAACGAGTCTGGAACACGCTTAGCCGGAGAGAGGAGTGTTGCACATTGTGTCGCCAGAGAGGGAGGCACTCCGCGTCGCTAGAAAGGGGATTAGTTTGTGTCGCTGTTGCAAATGGATTTGTCTGATCGACGCAATTACTGATTTACTGCCCTTCTATTTCTCAATATGTGGGTGAGAGTTTTTGAGTTCCTTGTTTCATGATTTTTCGATTTCCTATTTCTACTTCTTCTACCCCTGATATTGTTTTGCATTTTGGGCCAAAAAATTTTAAGAAAAAATCAAAATTCCCAAACTCATTCAATTCTCTATGGGAATGAAGAGTGGTTATACAGTAGGCCCATAAGACTTTTTTTGGGGTGGGTCGTGGCCCACCTGAGTCCTAACTAAGCTTCGTCCCTCATATATAATGTGATAAATTACTTATAATACTATAAAATGAGTTTGGATCCTCTCAAGTATTTGTTGTGTCAAATAGGAAAGAGAGTGACACATACAATAAAATAATAAATGCAATAAATATTATTACTATTTTCTACGTGCCACTCTCTCTCCTACTTGACACAACATGTATTTGAGAGGATCCAATCTCCTATAAAACATGCTTTTGAAAGACTTTTATATCCTAGACTTTTTAAAAAGATTAAGTCAAGCATTAAAAGTTACAAGCATCAAATAAAGAATAAATTATCAATCCTAGAAAACTTAGTTTACCCTCTTCTATTGATTTTCACCCGTATCTTTATTAAACTATCTATAGTTAGAATCCATAGTTTGTAACTTCAGCTGAATAGTTTGTAATTTCAGCTAGAATACTTTGTAACTACTAGTATAGTTTGTAACTACAACTAGTATATAGTTTGTAACTACAGTCAGTTTACCTTAGCTTCCATAGTTAGTCTAACTTAATCTAGTTAGATTCGTTGAGTTAATGGTTGTATCTACAATTAGTTAGTAGAGTTTTCCATTTATTAGTTAGTTACTGAAGTTGATGTATATATACTCTTCACTCTCACTTTGTAACCAATTCTTCAGAGAAATGAAAACAGTTTTATCATTCACTTACAGAATTCTCTGAACTTCAACATGGTATCAGAGCAGTTCATATGGTGAGGTGTGGTATAAATTCTCAGTTGGTGTCCTGTTAGTTAGAAAGGCTGCAGTGGAAACGCAAATGCCCCAGAATTTTAGAGGAATTGAGGCTTAGTACATGAGTGACCGTGCCAAATTCAGAAGATGTTGATGTTTTCTTTCCACCACAGAGTTTTGCTATGGATGGTATGGGTAGGAGAACGGATGTTGAATTCCTTTTTCTTGTAGGAAATCTGTCATAGCCAGCTCCTTTTGCATTGTCACTCCTAATGGTTTTGATTGTGACCTGAAACTGAGTCTCAACATATGCAATAAATTGTTTCAAAAGATTAGTAGCATCTGACTTGTGTTTCATAAGATAAAGCCAAGTGAATCGGCTGAAGTCGTCAACAACAGTTATAAATATGACCTGCCATCATGAGTGGCTTTGTGATAAGCCCCCACACATCACAATGGATAACATGAACATCAAATGCATGAGTAGAAAAGTTATTTAGAGATGGAAAAAGAGGTCTCTTAAATTTTGAAATGGGACATACATTGCAAGAGTGACTTGAAAAACTCTTTGGTATTGTAAAAGGAACCTTTTCACTATAGTGTGAAGAACTTTATAAGAAATGTGCTCAAGGCGTGTGTGAAATAGATGAGCAGTGTCTATAATTTAATAATCTTGCCCACAAGTATTAGTGGTTTCTTTTTTTTTTCTTTTAATAATTTGTAGTTATTTTTCAGTGAAGTTTATGATTTTTAGTCCACCAATATAAAGTTTATTCTCGTTATTATCCCTTAAACCTATCAGATACGTCATGTGTTAGACTTTTGAGTAAGCTAACAAGTTGAATATTCAAAAAGGTAAAACTAAACCTAAAAAAGTTAAAAACTAGACTTGAGCCATAGATCGATAAACATTTTAAAAAAGAAAAGTATTAAACAAAACAGGATAGTATTACACCAATTCCCACCCCACCTGGTAGCATTTCTAGATAACGAAAAGAAAAAAAGACTTAAAAGTGTGATTTCATGAATGTAGTTGGTGTTACTTGTTTTACGAACTAGATTTCTATAAAATAACTAAAAGATTATAAACGACATTGTATTATGAAACTACATGGATCATGGGGAACCACATATATGTACAATAAGGGTTGATTTGGACGGTAATTGAGTTCAATCTCACCCAATGCTTCAAATTCGAGTCTTTGATGTGGTAAAAAAAATCTATGTTGAGGGAACAACCAAACGCATTGATAAAATTAGGTGCACGTAGCCCCTCAATATAATTTATATGGAAGTACACTTACCACGAGTTATTATTGGTGCGTATCGTATCGTATAACTTGAAGTAGCGTATCATATTATTGGTACGCACTTCAAGTTATTATTATGTTTAGAAAAATACTATACGCTAGTGAAAAAAGGTCATAAATAGTGGCATCAAACATTTACCACGAGTTACATTTAGAAAAACGCTATACGCTACTTCAAGTTACGTTTAAAAAAACGCTATACGCTAGCGGTTTTACCTTACCAAACATAGCCTTTAAGCTTTCTTTCTCCTAAAAAATTCAATGGGATTTTTCAAAAGAAAATGCAATAAGTATAGGGTGATTAGTCAATTCAATAAAATTGATGCAACTTGCAAAGCTTAGCTTCCACGGCGCATTATAGCTGAGTCAACCACTTTTTTTATCAAAACAAAAAAAACACCAAAGTCGTTGATTCAGTTCAGTTGACGCACTCTCTTTCTCTCTCTTACATCTGCCCGCCATTTTCTCACTCCAAAATAATGACAACTACTTACGCCCACCACCGTGTCCCCAGCTCCGGCCACCGGAGCACGCCTGACCGCATTCGACGTTCTCCCGGCTACGCTTCTTCCGAGGTCAGCACGTCCCAGCAATCAACCACCTCCTCCTCCGGCAGCCGGAATCCTGTTGTCGCCGCCGCCAAATCTGTCGCCGGATTGTTTGCCGCTTGCTTCACCCCGCCGGAGAATAATAACTCCAAAACCTTCGAAGATTCTGTGGAGATCAAATCTTCTTCATCCTCATCCGGTAAGAGTTTGATTTTTTCCTTTTATTTTGATTAATTCGGGGGAAAATAGATATTCTATTGGAGAATGTGTTTGTGATTCTCTGTTGTTTTTGGATCTTAGAGTTTGAGCAAGTGCATCGAGAATTTTCCTTTTTTTTAGGGTTGTGCTTACTGTTTGGCTGCTGAGAAAATGATAGAAATGTCAAGAAAATTCGAATTGGAATTTGGATATTTGGGCTGAATAATGAAATATAAGTGGCTAGGAATTATTACACTTCTGAATTGATGCTTGTTCCTGCTTTTGAGCTTGATTATAATTTATGGGTTGAGAATTTTGTCGTGTCCATGTTTTCAAAATCTTGTCTTTATGTTTTGGACAAAACAATCTTATTTGTTTTTGTTTGTTTTGAAGGTTTACTTTTGTAATTTAATCTAAGGTTGAACTTTCCTAGAGCTAGGAGTTGCTTAATTTTTCTTAATGCATTACATTTAGATCAATGGTTTATACGCTTTTATTAAAATTTTGTAGCATCTGTCAACAAAAGAGAACAATAGCAATTACGTGTATCAGAAACATTATAGTTGTAGATTTTGAAATTCTAGGTTAAACTTATAAACTAAGTTCACTTTCTATTTTTAAGGCCAGGAATTGCTAAATTCATCATCAATGCATTGCATTTCGGTCATTAGTTTGTAGCATCTTTCTTTCTTTCTCTGAAATCTGTTAGCATTAATATATATATATATATATATATATATATATATGTGTGTGTGTGTGTGTGTGTGTGTGTCTGAAACATTAAAGATTTTGAAGTGCTGCTTTAGGTAGTTTTATCTTATGCTTATCAAGTGACATGGGATAAATTAGAGTAAGCTGTTTTTTTTTGTTTCTTAGTTGTATCCAATGCTTCACGAGCTGGTAGTCAGAGAGGGCGTGGCTCAAACCGAGGTGTAACCACCGGTTTATATAGCTCAAATCTTGGGAAAGAGCTGGGCATTGTGAAGTTCACAATGGAGGAAATCATCCAAGCCACAAGAAACTTCTCACCTTCTTTCAAGATTGGCCAAGGTGGTTTTGGGGCAGTCTACAAGACTAAACTCACGGATGGAACTGTTGTTGCAGTAAAGCGTGCTAAGAAGGTTGTTTAAATTGTTTTTGGCCTATTCATATGGTTAGTTGTGTTGCATTTCTGTGGAATGAGAATGTTAAGCACCCAAAAGTTATTGGTTAATTACCTTTTTCCTTTGCAGAGCATAAACGAGAAACATTTAGGTACTGAGTTCCAGAGCGAGGTCCAAACACTATCACGGGTCGAACATTTGAACTTGGTAAAATTCTTTGGATATTTGGAGCAAGGGGATGAAAGACTTATTGTCGTGGAGTATGTTCCTAATGGAACCCTTAGAGAACATTTAGATTGTGAGTTTCTCTGACCTTGTTTGCAGTAATTTTGTACTTTCTTTATTTGCCCTTGCCATAAGGCTTAAGCATTGGCTTTTTTTGTGTGTACAACTTAATCAAAGGATTATCACAGGCATTCATGGAAACATTCTGGACCTCGCTGCTCGTCTAGACATTGCAATTGATGTAGCACATGCTCTCACCTATCTTCATGTGTATATGGGTATATCTCTTATTGTCATCAAGCTATTCATTTAATCCATGACATAGTTCACAGCTGTTTTCTATGAAGCACGAATATCGGACAAGACACTGACACGAATATCGGACAAGACACTGACACAAACACGTAGACACCGGTTTTAATTTGAAGTAATTGAAGTGTCAGTGTCAGTGCCGGTGTCTGACACGACACGTGTTGGACACCAGACATGTCTTCAACCTGAGGGGTCGGTGCTACAGAGGTTGTTTGTCCCTTTCCTTATGACTTACAAGATGCTGAAAAGAAATTTGACAGTTGTTTGTACCGTATTTTCTTTGTAGATCATCCTATCATTCATAGAGACATAAAATCTTCCAATATTCTCCTCACTGAGAAGTTCCGAGCTAAGGTAGCAGACTTTGGTTTTGCTAGACAAGCACCTGACAGTGACTCTGGCATGACCCATGTCTCCACCCAAGTTAAGGGAACGGCTGGCTACTTGGACCCTGAATACTTGAAAACTTATCAACTAACCGAAAAGAGTGATGTCTATTCGTTTGGTGTTTTGCTTGTTGAACTTGTCACAGGCAGACGCCCCATTGAACCGAAATTGGAAATCAAGGAGAGAATAACAGCAAAATGGGTGAGTAGTGTTTTTCTTCATTTTATTCTTCTTCTCAGCTATTCACTTGTTTTTCATTATTTTATAAAAAACTTTATGATATTTCATTTTGTTCAGAAGTTTAGCACCTTCTCTTCATGATTAATTTCACCCTCCCAATCCATTACGTTCAAACCTACGTTTTAAATCGCGATTGTTTTTGCGTCACGATATTAAATATTGCGAAATTTAGTGGCCAAATATGGCTGATCCGGCCACATTTGCAGTTGCGATGCAGATGCAAAGACATGAAATTCCTTGAAGTTGCAGCCACATTCGCAGTTGCAGACGTTTTTTAAAACCTTGTTTCAAACCTTTAGTTATGAAAGATTGATCGATTCTTTAATATGACTTATTTGCTACAAGTCCAGGCTATGAAGAAGTTTATTGACGGAAACGCAATCTCAGTGTTGGACCCAAGACTGGATCACTCTGATGCAAGTAATTTGGCCATAGAAAAGATACTTGAACTAGCTTTACAGTGCTTGGCTCCTCGTAGACAAAGCAGGCCTAACATGAAGAGATGTGCCGAGATTCTTTGGACCATCCGCAAGGATTACAGAGAGACAGCAGCCTCAAACTTCCGCTCATTTTCCACTACTTCCCACAGGAGCACCTCGACGAGAGAATGAAAAGGCTAGAGTCCATCTAAGGCAACACAACAGTTGCTTCAAAGAAACTTTAGCCATTAGGGTGGTCGATATTGTACCAGAGTGGCATGTGCTAGTAGTGGTAGGTAGAGTTCATATTTTTGTGGAAATTGTTCATAAGATTTTTGGCTTGTATATAGGAGCAGGGGAGCATACTTCCCACATACTGTGTATTTCTATTTTTTTTCTTGTGATACTCGACAGATGGAAAATTTGTATTCTATTGATTGGAAATTTGATTGCTGTATTATAACCTTGGATATGATGATATTCCGTTTATGTCTGAATATTTTTTTTGTCCTGTTAAATGTGTTTAAGGGGACTCAGATCCTCTGCTGCGAATGCAGTGTGCAGTGCTGCAGAGGGTTCCAAATCTATGTTAATAAAGGAATGATAATACTAAATTGTAAAACTTATATTGAGAAAGGGAGTATTTAGTGTGCTTTATTGTTCCATGCATTATTATTTTTTCTTTTCTATTCTTGACATCACAACGGTTGATTTTTACAGGGAAGGTGTGCAAAAAGAGGATGAGAAGATAGAACTTTTCGTACACTGGTATGGCTCTTAGTTGGGGCAATGTGTATGCGTGTTGGATGTTTCATAAGTTGGATTTGACGCTCATATTGTCAAATATGGTCTTCTCTTCTCGTGTTAGCTCTAGGATGTGTGACTGTAGAGATGGTTGGGCCATAGCAATCGCGATGGCCTCAAGACCATCGATGAATGAATTTTGAGGCTGCAAGAGCCTCCGCGGCATGCACTCCAAAAAATAGTGAATACTGACGACCAAAAGCCATCGTATAACACCCTGAACTTTAGACGTCATAAGGTCTAGGCTGTTAACCATTTTAACCAAATCAAAGTTCTAAACCGTTTATGGATTTGAGTGAAACATAGTCCCAAGTGGTATATATACCAAAAACTAAAAAGGATGGCTAAATGACATAACTGAAACAGTTTATATGATGTCATTACTCAAACATAGTTCAAATTCAAAGAACGAATTAGACTAATACATATCTTTAATTACAAACTTAAAACCTAAAGTGTCAAAAACTATAATACATAACCCTTATTTAGGGTGAACTAACACTTAAACATAGATCTCGAAGGATCCCTTCAACTCTGTAGCCAAAACAGCTGCTACTTTTCCTCAATTCGCTTGATTTTAGTCTTTCAATCTGAAAAACATAACAACATAAAGGATGAGATTAAAAATCTCAAAGAGTTCTTTCGCAACCCCTCGCCCATAACCTCTCGTAGTCTTTTTCTTATCTTCTCACTTGTCATAACGTAGCGTAATCCATAAGTAGTTGAACAACGTCAACCACAGCGGAGAACTCATCCCGAATAACAATCTGAGCCTGGACTCAACCCGGGTAACCATACGGGCCTTGAACTCAGGACACATGACCTCCCATTCCAAGTACGCTACTTAACCTCTTGGGATCGTCATCCCCATAGTGTTTTATTAATATCCCTCGTTATGTTCTCACTCGATAGTTCGTATAATAAAACATCGTTCAATTCAATAAATCTTCGCATAATCACAACCTTGATATTTTCCATCAATCATACCAATATCAATCCAACAACCAGTTTAAAGAGATTAAACATTCCAACAAAGATACAATAGCACACTTAACATACAACCTATGCGTAGAAGTTTTCAGCAAACATACATATTATTTGACAAATTAATTAACACATCAATCAGTAACGAAATTTAGCAAACGACCATTCTTTGGAAAGCTTAAAATGTCTAGTTTCTGAATAATATTTTTGTTTTGTAAAATTGTGAGCCATTTGGTACAATTTAACAAAACAACCTACTTTGGTTTAAAAACAGGGCAGCAGCTGTGACCCGACTTGTGTCACGTTTTAAAATACCAAAATGAGGTCAAATAATATGAAATTTGAGCTAAAACTGATGCAAAATGAGTCTAGTTTACAATGAGACAGATATCATTCAAAAAAGAGTTATATAGAAAACGTTATGCACAAAATACCAAATCTATATCTGAAACTGTCCTAGATTTCTGGCCTAACTTGCCACGATATTTTCTTCAGCTATACTTACTCAAAATCAGTCAAACCGGTGCCTAAAGTAGAAAGAATTGTGTCTAGTTTCTAAAAAAAACCCCATAAAATTTGGACATACAGAAAATTCACAATCACAGAAAAACCGAGCCTATACCAAAACAGGTTCAAACAGAATTTCAGCTCAATGAACATTATTTCAGCATCTCATAAATTCAACAACAGCAAAGCACATGCCAATCACTTGTTTTCAGAAAAACAACAATGTTTTTATCATGTTATAAGCAACAACATCAAAAGAATCAAAGCTTAAGTCAAAGAACCCACATGGAAGTTGAGTGTATGAAGGTAAAAGTAAGGAATTTCAGCTCCAAACAATAAAACAAGCTTTTAGGACACCTAATGGCAGAATCAGCTCCTATTCCCTCCCTTTGGTACTCAAGACTTCAATGTAGCTACTAACACTCCTTGTCCAAGTCTTTAAACTAGCATGCAAGCACTAAGATTGATTTTTCAACCCTTCCAAAGTAACATGCAACTTGAGATGAATGAATGAGAGGTGTTGTAGTAAATTTTCTGGTTTTTTGGTGTCTAAGGAGAAAGGATTTCGAAATGCAAGATAAATGAGGGTGAGATGAATGTGGGTTTTCAGTTGGGATGATGATGAAGGTGACAAATTTTCATCTTTTCTACTCACAATCTCTTCTCTCTTTACTCTCCCACTCGAGCTCACTCTCTCACTCTCTCAAGTGCTTCTTTGTTTCTCTTTTTCAAAACTGGAAAATGAATAAGGAATTAAGAAAGACTTCTCCTCTTTGTGTTCAACTGGGTTATTGTGTACAAGTGGGTTTTGGATTGGGCATTTCTCAATTTGGCTAGCAATAAAAACCAAAATGATGTTCTCTTACAGCACACTATACTTAAATAACTCTCATAATAACTCAATCACATAGAAATGCTCAATTAAATCATGACATCTATGAAGACATATGAAATTTGAACTGTAACTAGTAGTGTAGTGCGGACTGCATCAGTGGTCTCATGCGGTATGACTTGATGTCAACGAGCGTTCGGGTGGGGTACCTACGAAGCCACTCCGACGCCCAAGTTTGTATTGAGAGTAGGTGAGTTATTTAGCAAGGAATGAGAGTGTACCTAATTATGGCAATATGAGCTAATATTTATAGGAAAGTGTGCCCAATATGAGTCGTTGGATTGAATGAGTCGATCTGAGCTCTCCAAATATGAGAGTCATAACTGGGCTTGTAGATTGTGGATATGGACCTAAGTGATTGGGTCAATCCATGTTCAATTGCTGAATGGGCCTCGTGGCCCAGTCCAGAACAGTTGCTCCCCAGCCGAGATTATTCCGTAGGATGGTCTTGGCTTGAAGCTTAAATCGGTTCGATCAAATCGGTACTTTGCTCGTCCGGTCGAATAGGGGTGAGAGTCTTTTTTCTTGCCGCGGTGGTAAATTTAAAAATTTAACCTTGATGAGTAAAAGCAATAAATGAATATTTAATTCCTCACTCACTTTTTCACCCACTATAAATAAGTGGGCTCCTCCACTTTGACGACGCTTGAAAAATTTGGGAGGAGTGGTTGGAGAGAGGATAAGGTTTTTGGAGATAGGATTTTTTTTAGGACCACACACTTCCTTCACCTCTTGGTAAGTGTTTCTTCCCTCCTTTTTCCTTCTTCTTTATCTATTGTTTACATCTTCTTGATCTATTGTTCAACTTATTCATGCGCGCATCCAAAAATTTCACGCCGGGGTTACTTTATAAACCGGCAGGGTGCCGGTGTACCCCTAAACCAGCAGGGTGCTGGGCTTGCTCCATAGGTCGGCAGGGTGCTGGCATTGGTTCCCTCAGCCGCGCGCGTTGGCCCGTAACTCAGCAGGATGTCGGAGTTCCCTCGCGAGTTTGCGTCTTTGTTCAATTCCGGCAACATGTCGGTGTCCACCTCAACCGAATCCCGGCAGGATGCCGGCGTTGCTCCCTTTATTGCGCATAACTTAGAGAAAAAATGCTGGGATTGGTTTGGAAGCCAGCAGGGTGCCGGTGTTGCCCTTGCGTTTTTCACTTGGGCCGAAGCACCTCTATGTGCCGGCGTTCAGCTCCTAAGCCGACATGTTGCCAGTGTTCGTGACCGCGAAGAGGGCGCCTCGTTGGTGCCTTGTCTCATGGCTTTAGGTGCCTTGTGGCTTTTAGTTTTAACACTTAATTTAATTCTCATGATTTTCCTTCGCACTTTAATTTTTCAGATTTCGTACGGTGTTGCGGGAAGTCGCCTTCTCATTGATCTCGGCATTACTTGCTCTTCATACTTTGTTAAGGTTCTTTTAACTTAGACATTTTGATATTCCATACCTTGCCTTTTGACCTTAGGAGAGGGGTTTGATAACAAGTTTTTCCTGACTCGCGACCACTTGTTCTGCCCCTTTCCTGCAGGTTTTGAGAGATGGGGAGGACGAAGTCGACCGCCCGAGTGAATACGGCTTATTCTGGTCCTACCATTCAAGTTCCACGTGCTGAAGTAAGACCTATGTCGAAGGTGAAGCACCTGGCTATCCAGTGACCTCCTCCGACGATGACGATGTTAGCGATGAGTGTCGGTTCGAGCTTGAAGTGATGGAAATTGATGGATTAACTATGAGTGGGTCGCTCGCAGTGTTCGGTCTACTAGGAGTTTCTATCTCCTAGGAAAGAGTTTGCCTCGCCTTTTTGGGGACGTGCTTGGGAATGACTGGCGGCTTGAGGAGGTTGGTCCGGATGATAGAGTTTGTAGTGTTCCTTCCAGCAGGAAATTTATGATGTTCCACTCGGTTCATCACAAGATGAAGATTTCTCCTTTTTTTACCCCATTTCAGATTAAAGTATTGAAGCGCCTAGGAATAGCTCCCTCGCAACTCCATCCAAACTCCTGGTGTTTTATTAAGTGTTTTGAGCTGGTGTTAAGAATCTTGGGACGTCGGCACAGTCTGAAGCTCCTCTTTACCCTCTTCGAGGTGCAGCGCCGTCAAGAGTTATCAAACGGTGTCACTCGCTCAGAGTTTGTTTGCTTGAGAGGTCGGCGGTCCTTGCCTTATTTTTCAGTGCATGCTGAAAGTCAACACGATTTGAAGAATAGATATTTTTACGTTGTTCCGGTGACCCAAGAAGTTGTCGATAGTATGTGTCTCTTTGATGAGCAAGGATGCGTTGTTGGAGATAAGTTTCATCTTGGATGGAGCCACACCGACATTGGGTTCACCTCCCATGATTATCGGGTTCTTCCGTCCGCATTGTCCAAAGAGGAATCGGAGACTTTGAATTTGATTCGGAACGTTGTTGAACATTTTTCTGTCATGCCTAAGAAGATAGTGTGTAGTGAGCTTACTAAGGCTTTAGACCTTTGTGACGCTGTTTGACATTTAGGTTGCTTGTTTATTCATGCTCTCTAACTTTTTCTTTCTTCTTTCGCTCTTACATTGTTGACTTATCTCATTGTTATTCTGCAGATAAGATGGCTGCCCCCCTTTCGTTTGATGAAGTTGTTGCCTTGGCTGGGCCTCTCATGATAGAAGTGTCCCTCTCATTCTCATTCTCCACATCAAACAATCAAGCAGAATATGAAGCTTGCATAGCCGGTCTACAGTTGGCCAAAGACTTCGGTGCTACCCAAGTCGAGCTTCACACAGATTCACTTTTGGTGGTCTCCCAGATAAATGCAGCATTTGGTGCCTATGACCCGGTATTACAGAAGTACCTAGCTAGGGTACGCGAACTCTTAAGTTCATTCAAGAAGGCAGAAGTGAAACATGTACCCAGGGGAGAAAATACCAGAGCTGATATACTCTCCAAATTGGCAAATACTAGGGCACCTGGGAATCATCAGAGTGTCCTTCAAGAAACCTTGTCCAGTCCAAGCATCCTCTTAGACAACAGCTCACCAACCTCAGTTCTCATTGTGGTTGCCAATGAACTGTACCTAGCAATGTAATGCGGACTGCGTTAGTGGTCTCTTGCGGTATGGCTTGATGTTAACGAGCCCCCGGGTGGGGTACCTGCGAAGCCACTCCGACGCCCAAGTTAGTATTGAGAGTAGGTGAGTGATTTAGCAAGGAATGAGAGTGTACCTAATTATGACAATATGAGCTAGTATTTATAGGAAAGCGTGCCCAATATGAGCTGTTGGATTGAATGAGTCGATCTGAGCCTTCCAAATATGAGAGTCATAATTGGGCTTGTAGATTGTGGATATGGACCTAAGTGATTGGGCCGATCCATGTTAAATTACCGAATGGGCCTCGTAGCCCAGTCCAGAACAAAATTCATATAATAAACATTAAAAATACCAAGGTAAGAGTCAAAGTAATATAATATTACTTTGGGCATTAAATTAAATTAATTTAATTTACTTTAGTGATTACATTTCACATCCAATTACTAAACTAAGCCACAAATCATCAAGTGCTCACAAGTATTTAATCTAGTCAATTAAATCGTTTAATTATCAAGTCAAATAACCAATAATTACTTCACACCAATTACATCAAACAAGAATCAGATCATTTAGCAAACAAAAACATTTTTAAAGAAAAAACAACTACATCGACAACATATTGTATTTATCTGTTGGGACTTAAAGAAATTAGTTATTTATTATTTATAAAAACTAAAACATTTATATAGACAAATATAAAAAAAACTAAAACATTTATATAGACAAATATAAAAAATAATTATACCGACAAGTGTAATGTTTTAGGTGGGTACTAAAAAATGTAATCATAAAAAATAAATACATTATAAAATTAAAATATAATTATACTGACAACATATGATTATTTCTTCCCTAACATAGTTTTATGTTATTAAAGGAACCAACATGGGTTGGTTCGAGAGGTAACTGAGTTCGACTCCCACCCCAAGGTCTCAAGTTCGAGCCTTGGGTGTGACAAAAACTCTATTGGGAGGGGAGAACCACACGAATGGCAAAACCAGGTACACACGTAGCCAACGAGGTTCTTCGAACTAAATTAGTCATCGGCAAAGGCAGTGGATGTTGTGCACCAATAACACGGTAAAAAAAAGTTGTTAAAGTAGAGACCAAATCAAAATCAAAATATGAAATATAAAAACATTCATAGAGACCAAATTTAAATTTTAATTATACAGAAACGTGTAATGTTTTCTGTCGGAGACTGCCCAAAGACAATGGAAATATACCAATAATAAGTAATGCATCCCATCCGGACTCAAAAGTAACATTTTCATTTATAAAAACAAACAAAATAATAATAATAAAATGTGCAAAGACAAAATATAAAACATACTTACATCGACAACATGTAATGTTTCTCTGTTGGTACTGCTTAAAGATAATAAAATTATATTGGTAGAACGTAATGTTTCTCGTTGGGACTCAAAAGTAAAACTTCATTTATAAAAAACAACATAAAATAAAAATATTTTCAAAAACAAAATATAAAAAAATTATGCCGACCAATGAAATGTTTCTCCAACAACCAAATTATACCGACAACGAGAAATGTTTCTCGGTCATGACTTAAACACAAAGTACTCATTTATAAAGCAAAGATATTTATAAAGACAATATAAACAATAATTATATCAGTAACATATAATGTTTATCTATCGAGACTTAAAAATCTAGTAATTATTCATACAAAACAAAAACATCTAGAAAGATAAAATATAAAAATAATAATATCGACAACAAGTGATATTTCTCCAATGAGACTCAAAAGAAAAATAATAATTTATAAATAGTAAAATATTTATGAAGACAAATATAAAAATAATTATATATACAATGAGTGTTGTTGGAGCAAACATCTCATTCATCACAAACTCTCATATTTGAAGTTCCCATCCCAGAAGCCATTTACCTCAATAGTGGTCGCATCCTCCAATTAATTGCTAAGAACCTAAAGTTAACACTATGAGATTAGAACAAGTTGTTTGGGGATTCAATAATATTAATTATAATGAGTATGAGGTTATTTTGGTTATGAGGACTTAAACCAGATGACTTAGAGATTGCTAAGCGTATAGTAGTATCAAGAATAGGTAAGTTGTTTGAAGCTCCCCTCCAGAAGCAATTTACCTTAATAGTGGTCGCATCCAACAAATTGGGTACTCACATAAATAGATTGTGGGAAATGTTGTTGTCATACATAGATTAGCTAAATTTTCCTAAGTTAATCCTAATTCATTTTGGTTAGAAGATACTATTAATAATATTGAGGTGTTTGACTAAAAAAACTCACTGAATTATCACATTAAAATATTGTTTTCCAAAATATCTATATAGTAAGATATAATTAGACATTTGTGTAAGTTATTATTTGCATAGTAATTAAATTTTAAAGCCTTATGGGTAAACAATTCATAGGACTTTTGTCACTATATCTTCAAAAAAAAAAAGGACTTAATAATAGACGTGCAAATGTTTGCCATGGTAAGATTTGACTCAGCTCGTAATTTGAGTTTTAATCTCATTGTCGATGTACGTTGGTGGATAATATGTAAGTGTTCCTGTAGTGTTCTTTGAGCCTTGAGGCTTTTGTTGACCTTTGTGGTCTCCTTGAATCCAATTCATCAGAATGTTTTTTCTTATATAAAATAACATAGAATTTGTTGATGTTGAATACTTATTGCTTTTGAAAGAAAAAAAATGAGAGGGTTATAAAGGTCGAGCATTTTTTTTATCAAAATCAATGCAAAGACATCACAATTGAATTAGGTAATCCAACTATATTGGCACCACCCCACCTACCAATCATATATATATATATATATATATATATATATATATATATATATATATATATAAAGAGACCATATTTTCAAATGAGCATATATCAAAATAACAAGAATCACTCAGTTATGTTGAGTTGATTTTACCAATAGTCTCTTCATATAATACATTTCCAAAGCTCTTAATATTTTAAATTATAATTATATTATATGACAAAAATCCAAAGCTAACCTTTACCCTATCACTTGTTTGATTCATTCTCCTATTTTAACATATATCTTAAACTGAATATATGTTTCTGTAACTTCTTTGGCCTCACAATTCACTCTTGGTTAATTTCTAATTCTGGTAAGCAATCCTATTTTTCAACTATCCCAATAATTTTTTAGTACCATAAATAAGAATAAAAATCCAAAAAAAAAAGTACCTCTAATTACATTTCCCATTCCTTTTTGCACCCACCAATTTCATATATACACCTACTAATTATTCTCTTGAAAATGAATCTTGACGAGTTAGTGCATAGACTTCACTTGTAGGTAGCTGATTCTCAGCTTCAACAATATTTGCTTTTGAACAAAGGAAGAAGAAAGAAGATGTGTATATTGTAGCATGCCAAAAGCTGTAATAATCATACAAAATAGAACAAATATGAGTCTGAGAAGGAAGAAATATAAATAAATAAATAAATAAATAAGAAGATAGAGTAGTGTAATTGTAATATACCTATGCCATAACCAGTAGCTTTCACTTGTTTCAAGCATCCAGCTTACTCCTGCCATGGCCAATGCAGTGAAGCCGGCCAATAAAAAACCCCACCGGAACCGTCTCAAAAGTGTCACCACAAGATTATAGAGCCATTGCTTCATAGTTAGCAAACTGCATGGAAATTCACCATTACTATTTTTTTAAAATAAAATAAAAATAAGAGTGACAAAGCGGTGTCTAGAAAGTATCCAAGTAAAAAAAAATTGTTTTTTTAAGAGGCGTCTGACACGTGTCGTGTTGGTATCCAAATCTGACACGAACATGCAACACTACATTCTGAAGAAGTGTTCGTCCTTCATTGGTTGTCTCTAAGTCAAATAATGCGGTGCTCAAACAAATTTACTTAGCAAACAGAATTCGCCTTTGAAGGAAGCTTGGTGAGAATCCAAATGAAAAAGAAATGGACCTATACTTTGTTGATATTTTTAAGAGGAGTCTGACACGTGCCGTGTCGGTGTTCGACTCCGACATGAACGCGTCACACAACATTCTGAAGAAGTGTCCGTGCTTTAATTGGTTGTCTCTAACTCAAAGAATGTGGTGCTCAAACAAATTTACTTAGCAAAGAGAATTCACCTTTGAGGGAAGCTTGGTGAGAATCCAAATGAAAAGGAAATGGACCTATACTTTGATGAGATTTCTATCAACCATCCAATTAAAAGGCCAAGAGCCCCAATCACAATCACAAGAACAATATTAGAAGACCTGCACATTTTAATATAGATAAATGTGAACAAAACTTAGACATATATAGCAGCGTATAAGCGTATGTATTTATTTGTCCACGAGTTCAATTACCTGGTTGCCTTAGTTACAGCCATTAGAGCAGTAAGGATAGCAACAGCTGTGTGAATTGCCCTCTTATATACTTCATCAATGGTAGCTAGGTATACAAAAGTGCTAATCACAGCCATAAAAGAGAGCCAGAAGTCCATAAACTGAAATATTGATAAGTAAATTCACTGTAAATTCTTAGAGAAACAAATACAGCCATTGTGTATTGTAATTTATCATAGATCCCAATCCCAATATCTTTAATCATTTTTGACCTATGAAACATCGACACAGACATTGGACACGACACTGACACAAACACGTAGACACCAAAATAATTTGAAAAAATAGAAGTAATTGAAGTGTCGGTATTGGTGTCCGAAATGACATGTGTCAGGCACCGAACACGTCTTCAACCTGAAGTGTCGGTGCTACACAGTTTTTGACTTCTCATCTGAGCATAAATACATGCACCTATGATTGATACCCAAAGCTTGGGAATTCACAGAATAATTCACTCGGGTTAGGAGTGCGAATCCTAATAGGAAATCATATTACAGAGGACAACTTTGTCTATCCCATTTCAGCAACATTTTTAACCAGACAGATAGACAGATAAATAGATAGAGTAAGAAGGACCAGTAAAGGCAGATCTGTAAAGATATGTAACCTGTAGAACATTGTAGTTCAGTGCACACCAGGTGCCTACGTCACATGCATGATATAGTCCACTTGAAATTCCACTGGCTGTGAATAAAATCCATTCTGCAAGTGCCTGCATATCAGGAATTACGCGCTCCATTGTCAACAAAATATATATAGAATCAGCCAATTCTTTTGCTAGATGTTTAGATGTGATGCTTTCTCGGTGAGTAGACAAGTACTTAGGAATCTGAATCATCTGTCTCCTGTTTACTATGTTAAATATCTGGAATTATCTACCATAACATATAAGTTTATGTACTATTCTAAATAGTCCGAATCAATTTCCATATGCAGGTAGATGAACCATGATTCAACCGAATAATCTGGGAGGTAAAATTGATTACAAAGGGAGAAAAACTACCTTTTGCCGAAGGGCCCAATAAGCAGGAAGTAAGGCTGCAGCATTCGATCCAATGAGAAATATTGATTGCAGTACATGCCCTACAAAATTTTTCAATAGCTAGATTAAAGAACAATAAAAATATATCAAAATAACATGACAAAGAAATGGAGGGGGATTTAGATAACCATGATATTTAGTAGAAACAGGAACTTCATCAATTTCTTAAATTAACAATCACCTTTATGTGATACAACTTCGATGCTACAATCAAATCCACCATGGCTTCGATCACAAGAACAGAAGCTGAGGCAAGAAAGTGCACATTAGAAATGGTAAATATCCTTACGATGTTGCAAAACAAATACAAATCATGCAATCAGGAAACGGTGCAATATGTTATCTGATTATTTTACAAAATGTTTCACTCAGTACTTCCCAGCTCTTGTCTAGTAACTTGAAGAAAACAAATAAAATGAAAACAGAACTAGTAATACCTCCGGTTCACCTTATAAGAGACAATGCAACTTTTGGTTCATTAAATAACTGATGTATCTCGTCTATAATATAAATCAGATACATCGTTTATTCATTGAACCAAATATCTTTTATAAAGTGGACCGGAGGTAGTAATAAAGAATATGCAAACGGCTTAACACAAACCTGTATGATGTCAATCCACTGGCATCAAAAGAATATTTACAGTCTCCATGGGAGGAGCATTGTTTCGGGCATCCTTCAAGTGAAATAGACATGATAGTTTGTTGTTTTGAAGAATCATTACTAGTATTAAGATGTCTAAGACCAAAACCCCAAGTTCCTTCTCTTGCATAAATAATGTAAAAATCAATATTATTGTCTCTTGAATCATATAACATGAAAAACGTGGACTGATCACTCTTCCTTGTCTTGTTAGCATAATAATAGTCCCAGCTATCAAGAGAAGGAAATCCACCGAATCTAGCATATATTTCATAACTGATCTTCACATCTGAGGATAGCCGTACGTGTATATTTCGTCCAGCTGCGCCATGAGGAATGTCGAAAGTAAAGTAAGTCCAGGTATCATCAGTTTCTTCTCCATTTGACGATTTGTTTAAAAGTCGCTCGAGAGGAAAATTTGCAGAAGATGCTCCTTCACCAATAGGCAAATAATATGATTCAAATGGGGTTGGACCTTTCCTTAGAACTGTCTGCAGAAAACCATTCTTATCAATAACTTTTCCTGTAAATAAATATCTTTAAGCATTAAGATATAGAACAGATTCTACCACACAGTGTTTTTAAACTTAAATCCATTAGAGATACTTGACAATTCCATTTAGATCTTGATATGTTAGAATAAGTTCTTAAGCCTGTTTGGATCAGCCTATTTGGGCTTATCTACTAGCATAAGTACTTGTGAGACTGTTTGGGAGAGCTTATGGGCATATGGCATGTTCATAAGCTATTTTCAACCAATTTTCATAAGCTCCTCAAAATAGCTTATGAAAACAGCTTATAGCTTATAGAAAAATAGTTTAACATTATTTTATAGTTTAATATAGAAACAGCTGATACATAAGATAAGCGCTTGAGCCATAAGCGCTTAATTAAGATGTTTATCCAAACGGCATATGTTAGTAAAAAGCACCAGCACCAAAAAGAATATAAAGGCAAATACTACCTGAAGTGTGTAGCTACCCATTGTACAATTTGGTCCAGCTTTCCCAAGTGGGCACTGAAGCACTTGTGATTCCAGGGAATGGCAAACTTTTACATCAGTATGTTGAGTCCCTTCAGACTTCTTTGTAAGATTAACTGGTATTATACTAATGTATAAACGACCAATCAATGGAGAGCGAATAACCAGAGGGGATTTATTTAAATCACTGGAATATTCATACAAACTTCCAGAAGGTATCGCACCATGGCGAGCAAAACACAATAACTTAACATCATTTTCACCAGAAGCATTACTTGAAGGTGTAAAATTGAGTCTGATATTTGCTGCTGTAATGGTCAATTCTTCTACCACATTTGTTATATCCAGGGAGTATAAGATTGGTACACCTTCCTGAACACAAAATGTTTTAAAGTTACTTTTGCAGGTCATTGCGTTTTCCATCATCGGCTTCTTCACTGTAACCTTCTGAGAATCATAGACATTAGATGTAGAGCATGAAAGTGGATGGACTGTACTGTTACAGAACTCCCCTCTCATCATTGAATTTGCGCAAGCTTCCACACTTATATTTGCGCTGAAGGAGTACGTTGGGCCTCGACTAATCTGCCGAGGTAGAGAAGAATATGTGAGATATTCTTTGTGATATCATAAAAGTAATATTTGGATAATAAACCATACCATCTTTGATTGTGTTCTTGTGGGTCCAATGCCATTGAAAAGACCAATGTACCAAGCACCTGGAGATATCTGAACAATAGTTCTTATGTTATTGATTATAACATTACGAAAGGACGATATGCAAAATCACTTGGATGCATTGCTAATGTAGGAATTTTGATATAAATGAAGATATATATGTATTTCATTATGAACCTCAAAGGAAAGTCGACACTACACACTGAACTTGAAGATGCAATATAATTACAATCAAATACATATACTACCAACAGTAAAGGACTTATCAGTACCTGCTCATTAGTCAATTTCATAGTGATATTTTTCTCCATAGGAAAGCACTGCTCCACATCAAGACCATTTATTCCTAAAGAAAAAGACGACAAAAAAGTAATTATAAAGTGACAGTACATTAGCAAGTTGAAAAAAAAAAGTTCTACTGGTCAAGGGAGATAGAAAACAAAAGAAGGAACAAGTGAATGAGTAATGTCATAGTGCTTCAAAAGCAGTCAAACACTAAGCAATAAAGAAAACATTACACTTTCATAAAGAAACCATCATAATAAAGTAGTTAGTATAATGGTAATAAGAGCTAAGCACATACTACTCTGATCCTATTTACAAGAAAAATTTGCAGTCTTCGATGATGTATAATTTATATTAAATCTGCAAATTTTATTCAGGAGGGACTTCTACCTGAGACAGCTGAATCTTTCAGTGATGTATTTAAAGCATCTGGTAGAGGAGGACTTCCATCTCTAAAGCATATTATTGGCAATGAACTTTTTGGAATCCTTTCAATTTTTGTAATATCCTGAAAACCATATATGAATGAACCAATAAGAAAGGAAAACATTAATCAGAAGGAGCATATCCTAAAATCAGATACCCCCTTGACATTTACCAGTAGCACAATCAACAAGAAGCAGTTTAACTAGATAAATAAGAATTTAAATAATCTAAGAGAGAAAAACAATTTTGAATAAATATACAGATTATAGATATTCATGTACTTACAAGGTCTACATCTGAGTTCAATGCTAAGGATACTGCAGAAAACCATGGCGGTATATCAACTGGTTAATGAGAAAACATCAAGAGACAAAGTAAGATCATCCATAAGGTTAACACTGATGATATATTTATTTGTTCAAAATTAAAAGAAATTGAACTATTAATAGAGCAATTTACCTATCTCTGTAATTTCATTTCAAAATCATTACCAGAAAACATAAACACTCATATATTATCAACAAAATTAAATTACTGCAACTCTCAATAACCATAACCATGTGAAAGAGAATAGAAGAAAAATTGCATAGGACTTTTCAATTCAAACCAATAACAATTTGAAAAAAGGCTTTTTGACTGGTCATAAAGTCAATTCAAGACTAATTAACACCAAGAAAGAGATGGAGAAAGAAGAAAAAAAATACCATCACATAAATTCATTCATCTAATCAAATAAATGAAAAATTCAATTCCGACCCATTAATCTCCACTTGATGAAATGCATGAAAAACAACAAAGATATAACATTTGAAAGGTATAAAGAAAAGGGTCGATGGCAATTATCAAACCAACCTCTGATATAACGAAAATCAAAGGGTCTAAGATAAGTTTGAGGGTAACTGAAGCTGGAAGCAGTGAAAATGGCTTCAGTTGTGGTGCTAAGTGGTTCATCGTTTGCAGAAGAGAGATGAAGTGAAGAAATAAAGAGTAAGAAAGTAGTGAGAAGAAGAATCAGAGTGAGATGACAACACTGAATCGAATTGAAAGACATGTCTCTTTTTTTTTTGTAATTTCGAGATTGTTGTTTCTCTGACGACTGATTATAAAGATGAGTTTGAAAAAATAAAACGAAATTAAAACAATTATAAACAAAATATATACTCCCTCCATTCCTAATCTTTGGTACTTTTAGCTTGTTACACACATATTAAGTTACCATCAATTTGTGTTGTTTAAGTATTAAAATGCCCCATTTGTAGTTGTATTGGGATAATTGAAGTTAAAGTAAAATAGTCTTGGGACAATTAATTCATGCGTTTGAACTCTAAAAGAATAAATAAATATAGAGGGTATATTAGAAAAAATTAGGTGAATTGTACATTGTTTTTTTAAGGTACCATTGTTTTGGAACAAAAATAAAAGGCCAAAACTATCAAAGATCAGGAATGGAGGGACTAATATATATTACTCTCCTTTTTCAAAAAAATAGTTTCTTAGGTTCTCCTGCGGTTTTTACTCTCCTTTTTTTGGTTTTGTTAGGTTCTCCTCCTGTTTTTGTGACATCTAGATATGAGTTCGATGTGATTCGAACTCGGTTACCGTTCAAATTAATTTTACTAATATATTTTTATTTTTATTTTTATTTTTATTGAAATATACATGAGTTTAGAAAATATGGGTCTTTTTTTCTTATAGGGGAGTTTAGACGGAGTGCTCCTTACTCTTCACTAGAGCTATCAAATTTGGTCTAGCTCGATGTCTCAACCTGATGATATAATGTGCTGAGTTGGGTTCGAAAAATAGAGACTTAGAAAGAATTGAGTTATTTTGGCTCAACGCAGTTGGCTCATTAGCTGAGTTGGCGCTTTTTTATATTTTTTGAATATTGTTTGTGTTTTTATTGTTAAAATTTGGACTTTATAGGGCTAGTCCACTCGCTTTTTCACTTTGGTTTATTGGACTGGGTCAGACCGACTAGCTTGACATCGTTTTTTTTTTGACAAAAGACTAGTTTAACATCTATACTCTTCACATTCAGAAACGACGTCGTAACATTCAGAATCGTAATCAATTCATATAAAGAAAAGAATTGTATTGAAATTTATTTTTTCCTATTAATATTAATACTCCTTTCCAAGACCACTTTTTTTTCAATAAAAAGATCACCTTTCTGGAAAAAAAGTATATAATTAATGTATTAGACAATTTTGTTTTTTGCCGGAGGACCATTTTGTTTAGAAAATTAATATTTCCTTATTATAATTTAGACTTAAAAAGGACATTCTTTTTTTGGAAATAGACCAGTTTATTTCTTTGAACTTATGAGGTTAGTAGCACTGGAATATAGTAGCTATTGGCTAAAAGGTAGAATAAAAATTAAATTGGATATTTTCTATGTGCAACTATTGAGACTAATTTTTCGAATTGGGTAGAATCAAATTGGATGGCAAAACTCTGCCCCAAAAGTTTTAAGTTGTTGCATTCTTAAGTATAGATTCGAACTCAATATCTCTGGTCTGAAAGAGACTAATCTCTCAAGTTAAGCTAAAAGGTAAAGACTATTAGTGTTTTGTCAAAAAATGACAGTACTAAAAAGCTATTGAAAAAACTAGACTTAACTACATTTTTTGTCCCCCTATTTTACCAAATTCACAATTTTAGTCCCTCTATTTTTTCACAATTTAGTCTCCCAATTTTATCAAATGCATAATTTTAGTACCCCATTTTTTCCTCAATTTTGGTTCCCAATTTAATCAAATTCACAATTTTAAAATTAGGGTAAGCAGTCATTTCAGTCCCTGAAAGTTTTATTTGGTATCCAGGGGCGGATCTACCTATATGTCAAGGTGGTTAACCGCACACCCTGAAAAAATAGTATTAGTACCAATACTCCTATTAAAAAAATAATTAAAAAAATAATATTAGCACCAATATCCTATTTAGAAAATATTTGTTTGCATTAAAAATTCTAGTTTTGTACGTATCTAATACACCATATTCACACTCTTACACATTTCTAATTTTCTCGCTATGTGCATTTTCTCACTCTCGAGCATATTCTTCTTTCTTCTCTTCCTCCTATATTATATTTATAGGAATGTGTGTGCTTAAAAAATTTTGCACACCCTAACCCAAGGTCCTAGATACGCCACTATCAGTGTCAATTTCCCCCTCACTTGAAAGAAACCTAAATTTAGTCCTCCAATGTTTCATTTGTTAGCGAAGTTAGTCCCCGCTTTTAACTCGCCTTTTTAATTAATCCATCAGTTTGGCTGAGTTGGCACGTTTTCTGCCATGGTGACGCCTCTAAATTGACAATCAAGAGGGACACATCATGAGAGACCATTTTGACATATTCAAGGACCATTTTGACACGTCATTGGCGAACCTTCCGCCATGGATGAAGTTTGGTTTCAGTGGGAAGCGAAGGTTGAAGGATCGAAAATGGCGAATGATACCATAAAGGAAACAAAAATGTAAGATTTGTCAACTGAATTGCATTATGATTTCATTGATTGTTAACAGAATCTTTACAAGACTTTATATATAGCATTTCTCTCAACTCTCAAGTGAATGAGTCCACATCAGCACTGCAGAGAGTAACTAAATCTGAACTGAATCTAACTAATCCTAGATCTGGTTATTCATCTAGAAACTCTGCAGCAAACTTTAGCTTTTGTTATGCATTTGTGTGCTCTGTGTTGTAGTGGTGTCATGAGTGTGATCTAGAGTCTCATTCTCTATTATTCAGGACGGGAATGGTTGTTTGTCCAATAAAATTAAGTCACTTTAATCAAACTTACTCCCAAACTAATTTTTTTAATAATTGAAAACATAATTTTTCTAAGAATAACAAATTTTTCTCCTAATTTTTCTACTTCAATATTTTTGTAACAATAAAAATGTAAAGAGTAAGTTTAGAATCTACTAAATTAAAATATAAATATGTGAAAATTTAGAAATTAAAATATAAGTATAAAATACAAAATGTAAAAATTAAAATACAAATATGTTCGATTAATAGTTAATACCCCAACAAAGGCAAAGAGTATGTGTTATGACTTTTTAAGCGATTTTCACATATTTCTTTGTTTTTTTTTGTACAATCCACATATGTTTCTTTTTACTAAATAAATATATATATTATTTCTTTCTACTAAATACTAAATATAAGTAGTATATTATGCGTCGACTTACCAACACTCCTAGTCCAGTGGTTCAGGCTCCTGTTGGAACGTGGTGGGGGTCGATCTGGTTTACTTCCGGGTTCGATTCCCGCCTACGTCAAAGAGCCAGCGAAATGATTAAGAGCCCTAAGTAGCGAGCGCAGATTAGTCTTTTGTTGACAGCGTTGGGACACTGCGTGGGTCGCCCGCGAGGGTCCGATACCAAAAAAAAATATTAAGTGTCCGACTTGTTTGAAAAAAAAAATACTTCTTGAATTATCTTCGAGTTTACTTGTAGTTGAGAAACACGACTACTCAACACTCACGCGCTGCATGGGACGTGTGTTTGTGTCACACACGCATTTTTAGAATAAATGTTTTTAGAACAATTGTTAAAAACATTCTATTTAACATTCTCTTTCCTTTGGTAAAAAAAAAAACATTACAATTACTTTTTTTTGTTTAAATAAGTACTCCCTCCAGATTCGTATATAAGCAACAAATCACTTTTTAAATTCATTGATTAATGATATATACCACATAATTGTGTCATGCGATAATTAATATTTTCATGGTGTATCTTAGCTTTTTCATGTTCTTCAGTTTCTTGGGGGTTAGCAATGAAAAAAATTCTTGTAATTCGGTTACGTGAGATTATTTTCGGAAGACTCCATTTGAGTCTTGGAGAATTATTGTCTGATACAAATAAACCATTGAAGAGAGTAGTTATAAGCATTTGTGGTAGGTGATTCGTGATTCAATGTTTAGATGTTAGTGACTATCTTGTTCGTGAGATTTTAATTAGTTCATTATAAGATTTAGAGCGTTGTAGAATATTTTCCAGCAGTTTCTTCTCAATTCTCATAGATCATGAAACTAAAGGATCTAATTTTAAATTAGAATTAAACTTTTACAAAAAAATACAAGAGAAAAGAAAGTTGAACTAAAATTAAGATAAAATCGCAAAAGGAGGAACAGTAAATTCGTACCAAAAATTGTTGGAGAAATAAAAAATATGGAGAAGTACTTAGGTGAGGAATGAATGGGGATCAACACAATTTTCATGAGAAATTTATAAGACAATTAAATTGCTACAAATACAAAAGTTTGATGAGATTTTTTTTTGTCAAATTTGATGAGATTTTTGGTAGTTCAGATGAAGAACCTAGAGGAGAAGGAGGAGAACAAATGCTTCAAGGTTTTTTTTTTTTATACCCTACCACCTCCCTCCATACCCCCCACATAATCCGATAATCCCCAAATTACCATTGCCATAATCACCCAAAATTTGACTTTTGAGATATTTTCTGTCGGGGCCCACAATATCTCTAATCGGATTTACCATTATGGAAGGTAAATCCGATTAGCATTAAATACGCAGTAAATAAGTCAACCACCGGTCAAATCGGATTTATCATTAGATAAATACGATTTGACCTCGAAAAATAACCCAAAAAGGGAAATTTTGTCCGCGCGTATTTACCTAAATACGATTGGAAATCGGATTTAAGTACCCCTACGTAAATCCGACTTTAATTTTTTAGGAATCGTATGTATTGGGAGGTGGGGGTGTATCCGATTGCCAATCGGATTTACGTACGGGGCACGTAAATCCGCTTTGGGTTTATTTTTATTTTACTAATGCTTATTTTTTGTTCTATTTTTCAAACAGATATTGACCCGCAGTCAGAGTCACAGCTGGTTCCTTTCGAGGTAGATACTACAGAATCATTCAGGACGGAGACAGTATGTCTGATTACTAATTTTTTAATTAATTTTGATAGACATTTAATTTATTAACTACGTAACAATTTTGTATTTTGTAGATATTTTCTACACGCGAGGATGTTGTTGAGTGGGCGAAAGCGGTTGGGAGACGTATCGGAGTTGTTGTTATTATTGTCAGATCTGACACAGGTGAAGGTAAAAGGGGGACTAGAGATAAAATTATTTTTGGCTGCGAGAAACAAGGGGATTTCTGTAATAATTCTAGAGTTATCGGGTCGAAGAGAAGAAGGTGTCCGTTCAAATTGAGAGCTATTTGTACCATACGTGATGGGGGTTGGCATGTGAAGGTTAGGCGTGGTCTACACACACATCAGTTGCTTACTACCCCAGTCGGGTCGACAGCTTTTGGGCGTTTGACTAAGCCGCAGAAGGCTATAGTTGATGAGCATACTTCTTTGAACGTTGCCCCAAAAGACAGTCTAATTGCTTTGAAGAAAAATTTTCCGGGGAACGTCACTTCTCTTCCTCAAATATATAGGCAACGTTACGCCTATAGGTCTTCTAGGAGGGGTCCTAGAACGGACATTCAGGAGCTGCTGCGATAATTGAATCTGAAAATTATTTATGCTGGAGCAGAAAGGTTGAGGGTTCTGATGTGGTCAGTGACATCATGTGGGCGCATCCCACTTCTATCAAATTATTCCGGTTGTTTCCCAAAGTTCTTATTCTTGACACAACCTACAAGACCAACAAATACAATCTACCTTTATTTGAGATTGTCGGGGTGACGTCTACGGAGTTAACTTTCTCGGTTGCTTTTGCCTATATTGCACATGAGCTCGGAAATCATTTTACTTGGGCATTACAACAACTAAAAAAATTATTCGACTTGCACGGGCTTCAACCACAGGTATTCTTGACAGACAGAGATCTAGGTCTAATGTCTGGTATTCTTCATGTGTTTCCTTCTGCTACGAATTTGTTGCGTTCTTGGCACGTGACAAAAAATGTCAAGGCAAAAATTAAAGAGTTCGTGCACGCGGATAGGCAAGGGGAAGTCCTCTCTCTTTGGCACGATGTTATTGACTCACTTGACGAGTTAGAGTACTCATCTCGATTGAAGATTTTTGAGGACTCGTGCGTTGATCTCCCCGCTCTTATTAAATATGTGCATGATACTTGGTTGAAACCGCAAAAGGAGAGATTTATCTTGGCATGGACTAATCATATCCCACACTTCGGTAATCAGACCACCAACAGGTATTTTGGCTTATAGTTTAAATTTATCATGTTTAGTATTTTTATCGTAGTTTAAATTTTTTTGAAACGTGTTTAGTATTTTTATCGTAGTTTAAATTTTTTTGACATGTGTTTAGTATTTTTTTCGTTGTTTAAATTTTTTTGACACGTGTTTAATATTTTTATCGTAGTTTAAATTTTGTTGACACGTGTTTAGTATTTTTATCGTTGTTTAAATTTTTTTGACACGTGTTTAGTAATTTTATCGTATATTTATTGTTGTGATTATTTAAGAGTCGAGTTAGCCATTTGGACTTTGAAGAGACATATGAGGACTTCTGGAGGAGACTTGTCAAAATGTTTTCATTCAGTGCATGGCATGCTTAATCTTCATTTTGAAAAAGTCATCGGGTCTTTTCAACGGAGCATAAACTGTATTGAAGTTGCACACAATACTCCATTCTTTAAAAAACTTCGCGGTCTTGTCTCTCTAAATGCTTTGGATCATATTGTTAAAGAGTTTTCAAAAACTACATCCGGAGTTGGATATGACAAAGCTCGTTGTGGTTGCGTTCTTCGAAAGACACATCTTCTACCATGTGCTTGTGAGCTAGGTGTCTATCATGTCTCCAGTTCTTCTATTCCGTTGGATGTTGTAGACGACCATTGGAAACAGTTGAATTTGGATTCTGTAGATGAAATATTTTCCCAGGACCAATCTGATGCATGTGATATTTCATACCAAATGGAGATGATCTGGGCGAGATTTAATCGTATGACGGAGGAATATAAATTTGTCTTCAAGAAACAACTTAATGAGCTTGCATTCCCTACCACTTCTTCTATGGTTCCACCACCATTTAAAGTTAAAACTAAAGGTGCACCAAAGAAGAAAAAGAAGAAATTATTTGATGTCAAGCGTGATCCTTCTGGTTGGGAGCATGTGGATGAAAAGTTGAAGATGACACAAGAATCTAGGACTTCCAAAAATCATCTCAGTCGATAAAAGGGTCTTCTCCTAATGTCTCAAAGCCGCCTTCAAAATTGAAGGTATCTCAGAGTGCTTATAGAAAATTAACTCAGCAGGGGGGACAAAACTTCTATTACCGTGGGTTCTTCAACACTTACATTCTTATGTTGAGAATATTATTGATGTTGAGCCTGATGGTAATTGTGGGTTTCGAGCATTTGCTGTTGGTCAAGGTCTTGGTGAGGATAGTTGGCCTTTAATTAGGCAAGAATTAATTCAAGAAACAAAAGACAGAGACCAACTGTATACTGACATATTTGGGGAGAACAGACTTGCGGAGCTTCGACAAGCGTTAACCATTGAACACTACGGTATTCAGGAGGAGGATAAGTGGTTGAGTTTGCCTGAGATGGAGTACTTTATAGCAACCAAGTATAATGTGGCCCTAGTTCAGTTATCTTTGGGGATGAATTTACTTATCTGCCTTTGAGACGTGCTTACTTTTCTTCTAAGACTCGTAGTATCATATCTATTCTGCATGTGAGGGATAACCATTGGGTGCATATTTCTCTTTCGCCTGTCTGTCTGTTGCCTCCGGTTGCTCATTTATGGAAGCGTAATGTATCTCACGAATCCCTTACATGGTTGGATCTGTATACAGGCCGCTTCGCCCTATGGCATGCCCTTGCTCCAGTCTTTCCCCCTCCCACTGATGCGCCCACCGTGGTAGATTTAGCGGATGATTCTGATGGTTGACTGCCTGACATTTGTTGTATTTATTTTTGTACCACGTTTTTTGTAATTATTTATCCATATTATTGTGTGTCTATATATATATATATATATATATATATTCTCAAAATTAATTTTTTTTTTGTAAGTCGGATGTACAATAAAACAAGGTAAATCCGCTTTTGATTTTAACAAATCGGATGTACCCCCACCAACAAGTACATACGACTTGTTAAACATACAAATCGTATCTACCTGCGTCTTAGGTACATACGCTTTGTATAATTAACAAATCGTATGTACTTAAACAGTAGATACATACGATTGCCTTTTTTTTGTTCGTATTTATGTTTATACGCTTCTTAATTTTACAAAATCGTATTTACCTCTTAAAACGGTAAATCCGATTAAGTCAATTTTCAGAGGGGTATTTTAGGATTTTCATATTATGTGGGGGTAAAAATAAAAATGCTTCAAATCCTCTCAAGTACAGCACATTTGTGAAGTTTATATAGGCAATATTGAATGGGCTTGGTGAAGGAAAAGTCCATGTAGGTCCATTATAGAAACCCATGGCCTATTCTAGAGTTTTGGGGCATCTTGCTAATCACACCTCAATTTAATTACTTATTATATCCATGAAAATCAAATGATTTTTGGGAAAATTATTACAACAAGAATTGAACAAGTCTTTCTAATGCTAGATTAATCATTTGCATGCTTGTCTAGGTTGGGCTATGTGATGAACTCTATTAATTTGTCCACACCTCTTGATGGATTTCCTTAATCATCATGCCATAGTTTATGCAAATTGCAATCTTCTAAAATGCTTCACTTATGCTACACACACAATCACGTCTTCTTTATAGAGACAATCATTAAGAGATCATTTATAGTATGATTTATACTATAAATATTTCATGTCTTTTTTTATAACAAAAAAAACATTAGTTGAATTCACCAAGTATATTTGGATTTATCCTTGTCAGAAAAAAAAGTATTTAGATTTATCAAAAGGTCTTAGGACTTCATATGCTTAAGAATCACCGGTTATATAATATTTACTCTTTATAATAAATTTCACACACTTTTAGTCCTTACATTTACATCCGTAAATATTTTTAGTCCCTTGTGACGTTTAATAGTTTTATTAAAAGACCCAAAAGGCGTTATTAAAAGTCATGAGAGACTGACAATGTTGACGAAGGAAAATGTAACGAATAAAACTGAGTGAGATTTTTTATAGGGACTAAAAATAAAATACTAGAATTTTATAGTTGATAAAAACATAATAAACCCACTTATCTATTTGTCTACTACTAGTATGTATCACCCGTGCCAGCACGGGTATACATTTCCTTTTAACTTAAATTTTGAAATTGTTGTTTGGGGATTAAAAAAGAGCCAGTTCAATGTTTACGTATATTATGTCAAAAAAATTGACTACTTTGGACACCTTAAAAAATAAACCCACCATGACAAATTTTAGTAGAACACGTTTATTAGATTAGATTGTATACTAAAAAATATTATAGTTAAACTAAAAAATCATAGTTTAATATTTTAATATAAAATTTAGTCCTCCTTTTATTTATTGATATTCGAAAAATAAAATTAAGAATAAAAGATAACAGTTAGCACATTTTTATTTTTTTATTAATATTTTTAATTAAAAAACACATAATGTACTCGGACAGCGGAATGGTCCACGTCCCCATCCTCATCCCAGAGTTGACAGTGGGGGAATTATCTCTCTCGTCCCCGTCTCCACATGGAAAAATTCCCCATTCACGCTCCACTGTGGGCAGTCCCCGTCGAGATTCCCACGTACGGGTAGAAAGCACTCGTTTAGTCGAGTGTGAGACTGGGGGAAGGATGAAACAATACATCCATCCATAAGTATACATAACAAATATCCTTTGGTCACTCTAAGATCTTCCTCATGATCTTCATCAAACTTCCACCTTGAGTAACACCAAGTTTTGCTATCTCCGAACCTTCATCGCAGAGAAAGAGAGTCAGTAAGTTGGAAAAAAGTAGATTAAAAAAATACTTTATTACCAAATATTGAGAATTAAAAACAAATTTGAAAATCAATAAAATTACTCATATTTAATAACATTCTAGTTAATAAATATATAGAATCTAAAATCTATGGAAAGTGATACAAAATATTAGATGTCAAATAAATATGATATATAAATGTAATATCTAAGTAGGTATTAGGTTTTGCTAGAAATAAAAGAAATAAAAGAAAAAGGGTATATATTCTATAATACATATAAATAAATATAATTAGTAGGTAATAGGTTTTGCTAGAAAAAAAAAGAAAAAAAAGGGTATATATTCTATAATACGCCTTAATTATAACAAAACATGATTGCTCAAATGGTTAGCGTTGGAAGGTGCAGGGGTGAGGAAGGGGGTTCGATCCCTTGATTTTTCATTTTTGAGAGATATTTCATGGCTTTTTCTGATTGGTCCTAATTGTAAACCTATGTGGACAAACTCATGATTTATATTACTTATGATATATATATATATATATATATATATATATATATATATAATTATGCATGGTTGAGTTATTTGCATTTAACTACTAATTACGATTTTGCTGAATTCCACAAAAAAAGGGTGCAATGTTATAAAATTAGTCATATTTTCGAATAAAAAATAATGGGTTTTAATTAATAAAAATATTCAAGTAGTATATTAAGAAGAACGTCCATACAGATATTTTGTTTTACTCACATGTGCCATGTACGGTATACATCCCATTTTTTATGATTTTTACACAGTATTTGAAATTTGTTTTAATATTTTCTGCTTAAAATTAGTTATAATATAATATCATCATAAACCAATATTATCCGTACCAAGAAGGTGTAGTTTTTTTCTCAAGACTTAGATCACCATGACGTTGAGTTGTTTAAGTGTGAGGGATAATTGGAATTTGATGGGACCATCGTATTATACTTGTACTATAAATGGGTGATTTATTTTTATATAGGCACCAATATATATAGATTTGTATAAGTGTCAAAAACAAATTATAGATTTCTATATTATTAATCTTTAATAATTAACCCAATGTGGTAATGGAAAAAACAACGTTAGTCAACAAAAAAGAAAAATGAGCACCATTTAATGGATCAGTTAGGCTTCAAAGTAAAATCACACCCTAATTGAGAAGGCTTCACAAATAGCAAGCTTCATGGTTGCGTCGTTTTTCTTCATGGTGCCTGTGACGGAATCGGCGAAGAATGACATTAGTGAAGGCAAGTCTCCTACTGTTCTGCAATCACACCCTAATGAAAAATTTCTTCTTTAATACAACATTTATCTTGCACGTAGTGAAGCTCTTGCAGAAGAGAAATCCTAGATTTACATTCATTTGACTCAAAGTTTATAGACACTTCAAGATCCTCGGAAGAGGAATTGGCAATATCCTGGATGACTTATAAGAAACATCGTAGAACCTATGATTGCTATGCCAATAGATTCCACACTTCCAGCAGCCACACTTGTCATTGTTTTTGCACCTAGCAACACGTTATCTAAATATATAACAGTCCCAAATAAAGAGAAGGCTAACGTGTCTGCACAACCAACCTATAAAAGTAAAACAACTCAAAACAATTTATTCAATTCCTTTTGAAGAAATAATTCATAAATGAAAGAGAAAATTGTAGGAAGCAATTCATAAAAACAGCCAAAAGTTAAGGAAGCTAGAACAAACAAAATAGAATGCACAATCCTATTCATGAGATGAATATCTGAATCTTGCATAAGGAAAAAGTTTTATTTTCAGAGAAAGAAGAGTTGCATAAGAAATTTGTAGTAATAGCTTGGATAACAACACAATTATTTCTATTCAAAGCAATAGCTTAACATCTGCATCAATATAATCGATCAATTTATCTCCATAAACGTTTTTCAGCACCCTTCTTGTCTTGATTTGCACATCCAGTTCATCTTGAAAATGACGACATAAATTTAAAAGCATCACATATCAAGGTCACTAAAAAGTGTATCTAAGATAATGACATTTCAAGTATGCAAAAGATATAAAACAAATATTGCTAACAGTCAGGGCCGTCCCGAACAATCTGGAGGTCCTGTTCGAATCTAAAAAGTGGGGCCCTAAGTATACTTTTATCAAATAAATCAATAAAATTAAAACTCAAACTTCGTTATTTAAATTGTAAATAACATCTCAACACAATTTTAAACTAATATCAACCTTCTAACTTTTGTGAAAAAAAAAAAAAACCTTCTAACTACATAAAAAGAGTCATCCTTCTAACACTTTTTGAAGCAAAGTCATCAACCAATTCTTCAGATTGTATTGTTTCCAAAAAATCATTCTCAATTGCTATCAATGCTAATCCATTAAGCCTTTCTTGTAACATAGTAGACCGCAAGTAAGACTTCAACAACTTCAGTTTTGAAAAACTTCTTTCTGCAGAAGCAACTGTCACAGGAATAGTCAATAAAATTCTATATGCAATAATTGTGTTAGGAAAACAATCCATGCCTTTCAAAAATTTTAATATATCGATAGCTCCTCTCTTTTCTTCAGACAACCTTTCTCTCAATAACTTTAACTCCACATATAATTCATTCCCAACAATATCAGATTGCTCATTATGTTTTAATGTCTGTTCCAAATGACTACAAACAAGACTTCAAAGTTGGATCGTCCAATGATTGTTTTTTTGGTACAATCTCCCATTAGAACCACGAAAGGCCAAACTATGTCTAGCAAGGTATTTCACTATTGAAATAATCCTTTTTAAAACATTTTTCCAGTGATCCTTTTCTTTCTGAATTAGTCTTTGAGCCGTTTTATCAATAGTCTGATTCTTTTGCAGCCTTTGACGCAACTCATACCAAGTAGTCATATTCTTAACATGTTCCATGCCCGTCTCATGCTCTCTAAGTCTTTCACTAACATGTACCCAATCACTATAACCCTCACTTGCTAATTGGCCTTTACCATGCCCCCTTTGAAAAACTTTACAACAAAAACAAAATACTCTATCAAGCTCTTTCGAATAAACAAGCCAATCTCTATCGCACGTCTCTCTATTTGATAAAACTCTAGTATACAACTTAGCCGTAAAGTGTCTAGAAAATTTATCTTTAGGACCATTCACAATGGAAATATCTCTTTTAGGACCTTTCTCAACTAATAAATCAATCATTTTAGAATCAAGAGCATTCCATATTCTTGGATCAAATATATCAAGTGAAGGTTCAAATGAGTGTGCTTGCTCTGCATTTTCATCTTCAACATCAGCGGCAACATTTTGAGTTTCAGCATCAACATCCAAATTATCATCCATATTATCATCTTCACCATTTTGAGCATTTACATTTTGAGTTTCAACCTCAACATTCAAATTATCCTCCATATTATCATCTTCACCATTTTGAGCATTAACATTTTGAGTTTCAACATCAATATCAACATTCAAATTAACAGGAATTTCAACTTCAACATTCTGAGTTTCAACAGGAATTTGTTGTTCTTTTATTACAAATTTATCAAGAGCTTCTGCTTGAGATTGAGTTAACTCTTCGAGTATTTTCTTTTTTTTACGCTTTTCATGTCCAGAATTATACTTTCTAATCTTAGGAGGCATCTTAGGAGGCATGGTAAAAAGATAAAACCTGATGTGCCGCAAAATTACAATTTTATAATCTTTCCCCAAAGATGCTGCCTTTTGATAATCCCTGCATAAAAATAGAACCCCAAAACCACATTAGAATGAATAAAATCTAACATTACACAACCCAGCCAATCAAACCAATTAAATACAAATTATACAATAGGACCCAACTAACCTTAATAGCACCAGGAAGAAGAATTCGGTTTACCGCTGTGGTAGGAGCACGTCGTGGTAGACGCAGTTGACGAATTCAGTTTACCGCCGCAATGATTTGTTGATTCAATGTGCAACAGGGAAGGGAAAGGCTAATCTGGCACTCCGTGGGACTCGAACACGGTATCAAGTGCACAACGCAAGCACGCCCAACCGTGCGGACAGAGTCGAAGACTTGTAACATTTTTCAACGTCATACGCATATATATGGTATCGCCAACAAATTTTGGGCCCTAAAAAATTGGCAATGGGTTGGGGCCCTGTGCGGTCGCACAGCCCGCACAGGCCCATGGACGGCCCTGCTAACAGTTAAATGTCATTGAAACACTATATTGTAAAACTATATGTTGTCAATATCGCAGACCAATCATTAATTGTCAACAAATAATGGTTAGAAATGAAACTTGTACACTTTTTGTGAATAAACGAATACTGAAATGAAATTGTGTGACCCAACCTGAGAGGAAAGCACGAATGATCATGAAAGAAAATTGTGTGACAAAAAACTAAAGGAAAAACTATTAAAAACAGAACAATAAAACTAAACTAAAGTTGAACAACAAAATGGGCTTACCATTGAAGACAAAGAATAAGCCTTTAATATTTTCCCGAGCAAATCTTAAGTAAGGAAAGATGACAAATACCACACACCACTTGAAGCTATTTACCCTTCAATTTCTTTATATCGCCGTTGAAGACAAAGAATCCCTCTTCGACCAAAAAAAAAGACAAAGAATCCCTCTATAATCTCTTGGAGCAAATCTAAAGCAATGAAACATGGCAAATATACAAAAATAATTAGTGTCAAACAAACCAGAATAGACTAAATCAGAAGCAAAACTTGAAACCGCCGTGTAAAATTTAGTTTGATTTGCCATTCACGAAATTCACGAAATACTAATAAACAAAGGAAACTGTCGAAAACCAATTGTCGAAAACCAATTGTCGAAAATCAATTGTCGAAAAAACCAATTGTCGAAACCAAGACCCACTGAATCGAAATGAGAAGATGATAAAGAGCAAGAACACACCAACAATTGTTTACCCAGTTCAGCCAATTTGGCCTACATCTGGGGGACTTGCATTGCAATGTCCAATTTTATTGAGAGTGATTTGAATTACAGAGAGATTACAAGAAGTAGACCCTCCCAAATTGATTTCCCCAAAATTGGTGCTCCACCTTAACCTAGACAAACCCTAGATGGTGATTAGAAGCACTTACCCAATTTTGTACAATTTGGAACTAACTACTTTTCAATAACACTAGAGAGCGTTATATATACAGGTTTTTCATTTTGGTTGTTACAAGAAGAGGAAAGATCCTAACTGACTTAAAATAGAATAAGAACTAACCACACAACTAACTTGTAACAGCAACTGAAAGACTTCAAGCAATTAACTCTCAAGGGGCATAATTGGTATTTCACAAATATGCCAACAAATAACAATCTCCACCTTGGCATATTGATCAGCCATTCTTCAACAAAATCAGACCACAGCAATGCCATCCACATTGTACAGTATTAACCTGTACCAATATTGAGAAGCTCAAGACAATGTTCGAACTTCCCCATAGAGACAACCTTAGTCATAAAATCTGAAGGATTGTCAGAGGTGTGTGCTTTCCTTATCTGAACCAACCCTTTAGCAATCACATCTCTAATCCAATACAGCCTAATGTCTATGTGTTTTGTCCTGTCATGAAATGTATGATTTTTACACAAGTGGATTGCGCTTTGATTATCACAAAACACATTGACAAATTGTTGTTCAATCCCTAGTTCAGTAGTGAGCCCTTTCAACCACAGTGCCTCCTTGACAGCTTCAGTGATTCCAATGTACTCTGCTTCTGTAGTGGACAGAGCAACTATATGTTGCAGTGATGCTTTCCAAGTGATGGTGTTCCCAAATAGAGTGAACACATATCCTGTCAATGATCTTCTTTTATCTCTGTCACCAGCAAAATCAGAATCCACAAAGCCTTGTATGGCTTCTTCAGTTCTGGAGCTTTTGTTGTAAACCAGACCAGTGTTCACAGTACCCTTCAGATATCTGATAATATGCTTGACTGCAAGCCAGTGCTGAGAGCCTGGATTGCTCAAGTACCTGCTCACAAGACTTACACAGTGAGCTAAATCTGGGCGTGTACAAACCATAGCATACATGAGACTCCCCACTCCACTAGCATAGGGAATATTGTTCATTTCCTTCTGCTCTTGATCAGTCTTTGGACTGTCTTCACTGGATAGCTTGAAGTAGGAGGCAATTGGGACATTCACAATTTTAGCATTCATCATGTTAAACCTGTGTATTATCTTTTCTAGGTACCCTTTCTGAGTTACAGTTAGTTTACCATCTGCAGGGTGTCTATTAATTTCCATTCCCAGTATTTTCTTTGCTGGTCCTAGATCCTTCATATCAAACTCTGATTGAAGCAGTTCTTTCAACTTCTGAATCTCTGTCATGCTTTTACAAGCAATTAACATATCATCTACATAGAGTAGAAGATATATAAACTCATTCTTCCCAAGGTCCTTGTAATACACACAGCTATCATAATTGCTTCTCTTGTAGTGTATGCTCAGAATAAAGCTGTCAAATCGTTTATACCATTGACGAGGTGACTGCTTTAGTCCATACAGAGATTTCTTCAGAAGACAGACCCAATCCTCCTTTCCCTTTTCTTCAAAACCTTCTGGTTGCTTCATCATAATTCTTTCTTCCAACTCTCCATGTAGAAACGCAGTTTTTACATCCATTTGCTCTAAGTGTAGATCAAATTGTGCAACCAGGGAAAGAATTACCCTTATTGAGCAATGCTTTACAACAGGTGAAAAGATTTCATTGTAGTCAATACCCTCCCTTTGTGTGAATCCTTTTGCTACAAGCCTTGCTTTGTACCTTGGTGGATCATGGTTTGAAATGCCTTCCTTTCTCTTGAAAATCCACTTGCTCCCCACAAGTTTTGCTTTATTTGGTTTCTGCACTAGTTGCCAGGTATTGTTCTTGTGCAGTGATTCCATCTCCTCTTCCATGGCTAGTCTCCACTTCTTATGATCCTTATCTCTCATGGCTTCCTTGAACGAGGTAGGCTCCTCACTCAACAGTTCAGTGGCTGTATTAAGAGCATAAGCTATTACATCTGAGTGACCAAGTCTTTGAGGAGCCCTGATAGTTCTTCTGGTCCTATCTCTGCACAACAAATAGTCCTGGTTGGTATCTGTAGCTTCTGTGTCACTGTCACTGCTAGATACCTGTTCTGGTGGATCTTCATTCCTGTCAACATTCTTAGTGGAAACATTAGTTCTAAAACCAGGTGCATCAGGTTGTAACTCCACCTCAATTTGTGAGGTTTCATTCTCAACTTGATCACCTCCATTATCAGCACAGACCTTTGTTTCAAACATTTTATTTTCATGAAATTTAACATCTCTGCTGATAATGCACTTCTTGTCTTCAATAGACCAAATTTTAAAACCTTTAACACCTTCAGGATACCCAACAAAAATACCTTTCTTGGCCCTAGGTTCAAGTTTCCCATCATTTACATGATAATATGCAGGACAACCAAATATTTTTAAGTTGCTATAGTCAGCAGGGCTACCACTCCACCTTTCTTGTGGAGTTTTAAGCTCTATAGCAATGGATGGTGTTCTATTTATTAGGTAGGCTGCTGTGTGCACAGCCTCCCCCCAAAACTGCTTTGACAGTTCTGAGTGTGATAGCATACATCTAACTCTTTCTAGTAATGTCCTATTCATTCTTTCAGCTAGACCATTTTGTTGGGGAGTGTGCCTAACTGTCTTGTGCCTAGTTATACCATGTTCCTGACAGAATGTATTAAACATGTCACTACAGAATTCTAGGCCATTGTCAGTTCTCAGAGTTTTGATTTTTCTATCACATTGGTTTTCTACTCTAGTCTTCCAGTTTACAAAGGTTCTAAAAGCTTCATCCTTAGTTTTAAGCAAATATATCCAAACCTGTGTAATCATCTATAAAAGACATAAAGTACCTGTTTCCTCCATGAGTAGGAGTCCTTGAAGGTCCCCATAAGTCTGAGTGTATGTAGTCCAACTTGCCTTTGGTTTTGTGCTTGCCAACAGAGAACTTCACCCTTGTCTGTTTTCCAAAGATGCAGTGTTCACAGAACTCCAATCCCTTTAGCTTATCACCACACAACAAACCCTGTTTCTCAAGCTCTTTTAGGCCTCTGTCACTGATATGTGCTAGTCTCTGGTGCCATAGCCTATCCTTGCTGTCTTCAGTGTCTGCCACACAGTTGTCTCCAGTAATAGCCTCCCCCTTGAGAAGATACAAGTTGTTTTTCATTCTAGTTCCCTTAAGAATCACCCTTGAACCTTTTGAAACCTTCAGAATACCATCTTCACCTTTAAAACTGTAACCTTGAGATTCTAAAGTTCCTAGTGAAATGAGACACCTCTTCAAGTCAGGAACATGTCTAACATTTGTTAGAACCTTCATAGTTCCATCCATGAGTCTTAACCTAATTGATCCAATACCCACAACTTTGCAAGGCGCATTGTTCCCCATTCTGACTTTTCCACCATTAAATGGTTTATAGTCAAAGAACCATTCTCCATTTGGGCACATATGGTATGAGCATCCAGAGTCCATTATCCACTCTGAATCATCATGACCATCTGTGACAGTTAGAACCTCAATATCCTTATTTCCATCTGGGCACATGTGGTGTGTGAATCCAGAGTCAATTATCCACTCTAAATCATCAGAACCATCAGTGACCATTAGAACCTCAGCACTCTCATACCCATCTGATGCAATGGATGCATCACCATGCCCCTCAGTCTTTTGATTTTTGGACTTCTTTCTATCAGGGCAATTTTTTTTATAATGCCCTTCCTTGTGACAAAAGTAGCACTTAAACCTGCCCTTAGATTTTGATCTTGCATTGTTCTTGCCCTTTTGTTCACGATTTTCACTTCTTCCTCTAGCATATAGAGTCTCTCCAGAATCACTATCTTTGTTATCACTTTTCCTAGATAACTCCTTTGACATTAGGGCATTTTGAACATCTTCAAGAGACAAGGATTCCCTTCCATAGAGTAGGGTATCCGCAAGACTATCATAACTGTTATTTAAAGACTTAATTAACAGTAATGCTTGGTCTTCGTCATCAACCTTTATTTCTATATTTTCTAGGTCTAGGATTATCCTATTAAACTCGTCCAAGTGATCTTGAATTGACATACCTGAACCCATTTTGAATGTGTATAGCTTCTGTTTGAGATACAGACGATTTGCAAGTGTCTTGGTCATGTAGAGGCTTTCCAGTTTCAACCACAGAGCAGCAGCGGATTCCTCTTTCGTTACTTCACGCAAAACTTTGTCACTGAGAGATAGAATGATAGTGCTATGAGCCTTCCTCAAGATGTCCTTCTTCTCCTTCTCCGTTAATCCTTCGGGTAATCTGTTCTCGCCGTCGAGCGCTTCTTCAACCCCTTGTTGAGCCAGAAGTGCACGAATTTTCATCCTCCATAGTCCAAAGTCATTTTTTCCATCAAATTTTTCAATGTCGAACTTCGGAATCGCCATTTCTTTCTCTAGAATAGCTCTGATACCAATTGCCGAAAACCAATTGTCGAAAACCAATTGTTGAAAACCAATTGTCGAAAACCAATTGTTGAAAACCAATTGTCGAAAAAACCAATTGTCGAAACCAAGACCCACTGAATCGAAATGAGAATATGATAAAGAGCAAGAACACACCAACAATTGTTTACCCAGTTCAGCCAATTTGGCCTACATCTGGGGGACTTGCATTGCAATGTCCAATTTTATTGAGAGTGATTTGAATTACAGAGAGATTACAAGAAGTAGACCCTCCCAAATTGATTTCCCCAAAACTGGTGCTCCACCTTAACCTAGACAAACCCTAGATGGTGATTAGAAGCACTTACCCAATTTTGTACAATTTGGAACTAACTACTTTTCAATAACACTAGAGAGCGTTATATATACAGGTTTTTCATTTTGGTTGTTACAAGAAGAGGAAAGATCCTAACTGACTTAAAACAGAATAAGAACTAACCACACAACTAACTTGTAACAGCAACTGAAAGACTTCAAGCAATTAACTTTCAAGGGGCATAATTGGTATTTCACAAATATGCCAACAAATAACAGAAACAAAATGAATAATCTGGAGCGTATGGATCTTACCGACATACTTCAGAATCAACCAATACCATCTCAAATGACATAGAGAGTTTTGACCTTAGATCATCGGATACACGCCATTTTCTCAAAACTCTAACTAAAATGGAACCGTTTTCATGAGCATCATCAAAAACAAATAAAAAATCTTCTTTTTTTTGGGACAGGGGGTGAGTGACTTTTGATTTGTTGCTATTGTCAATTTTCAGTGCTTCTTTTCTTCTCCTTGCTGATCAAAAAATGGACTGATATCACAATCAGAATCGGATAGCATATTTCAATTATTGATTCCTAAATACCAAGGACAACACCACTAAAGCCACACACCACCCGGCTTCTAAAGTCAACCCATTGAGGTAATGAAATTAGAAAATCAGGCATCACACTAAAGTACATTTCGGCTCATACATAAATGATCCGCGAGCACAAACAATGTTGATGACTGATAAGAGCATAAAAAATCCCCTATGCTTCAGTTTAACATTCATTTGCTAGCCACCATTACCTGACCAATCTTTGCCACCTTATCATTGAATGGTCCCTTTTCTTTCCAGATTAAGTAAACAATATTCAAACACTTATACAATGGACTTTTCTGCAACTTAGAAACATTGACTTGATCGAAGACTAAGAACAAAGTTTTGCAGTAAATTGTTATGCACATTTTGATAAGAACCTAAGAACTCATGGTAAACAATAATTTTAATTCTAATATTTCTAAGTTATTAGAACCAAAAGTAAAAATAGAATCTTCTTGATAACATAGAAAGAGTAGAAAGAATTCAAAGTAGATATAGAATCAAAAAAAGAACTTATTAGAACCAAAAGTAAAAATAGAATCTTGTTGATAACATAAACATAATAGAAGGAAAAAAACCACATTTTACATACTCTAAAAAAACTTGTTGCCTCTGCATTCACTATTCACCTTTCAGCACAAGGATGTAGATATAGAGATGGTGGGGAGAATCAATAATACCTTCAGACATTTGATGAAGGTGGAGGATGGGGATGAACTGAAACAATAAATAGTTTACCAATTGCTCTCATGATTGTATACAATAACATAATCAAACAAATCATGTCTTTCATCTTCTTCTTATTAATCACCTGTAGAAGGAAATGGCAAAAAAAATGAAGAGAACAAATTTGAAATGCATGACAAACAAAAATCAAAAGAGAAGTGAACAAAGAGAATTGAACTACTAGCTCAATTGGTAGTGGGAATGCATTGAACTTGTACTTAAGCCCCTAGGGTACATGTTCGATTCCCACGGAAGGCAAAAACTCTCAATGGGGGGGAGAGAAGGTCATGATGTACACTTGTGGGTAGCCTACTAAGTTAGAAAAGGGCCCAGGGTGTTACAAAAAAAAAGGCGCCTTTTTTTTGTAATTTATATTGAATTATGAATTAAAAGGGTTTTCATAATTGAACCGAGTGAATGTTAGGGGTCGCGGTAGAACTCACTGAGATATGTTATCTCACCCTATCATTTGTTGTTGTTTTACAGAGAAACAAGAGAAAAGAAGAAGGTTAAGGGATGCGAGTAGGTGTCATGCAAGAAGAGGAGATTGAAGATTTAATCCTTCAGTCTCTGATTATGTTATTCCCCGTCGTCTTTGTAGTCGATATATGACTTGAGATAATTGAGTTATGTAATCGTTTCCGCTTTTTCCTTATTATAAGTAGGAAAGTTACTCTGATGTTTACTAAATTGTATATTCTTAGTATTTCTATTGATTAGAGATATTAGGGTGTTACATTTTAGTGGGAATGCATTGAACTTGTACTTAAGCCCCAGAGTACAAGGTTCGATTCCCACGGAAGGCAAAAACTCTACATGGGGGTAGAGAAGGTCATGATGTACACTTGTGGGTAGCCTACTAAGTCAAAAAAGGGCCCAGGGTGTTACAAACGGTATATAACAAAAAAATGGACAAATCTTTGTATACTTTATTTAATTTATTATTAGATAAAATAAATAAGTAGCTTGTAAATAAATATTGATTAATATGCAAATACTGCAAATCTTGAGACCATTTTACGAAAGGGTCAAAGTTTTAAATAAAATATATTCCACCACTGTCATAAAAAATATATTTATTTGTTTAATTACTTTGACATAAGATTTTATATGTGTAGCATTGTGGTTTGATCATCATATTGGGGATGGAACGATTCTAGTTCGATCCGGCTTGGTTTAATTTCTTCTGCAATAAATAATAGCGAAGTGCTGAAAATTCTTCTGGATAGTTGAATCTTTAGTTTTGTTTATTGCAAAAAAACTACATAACCAACGCGTTATTTAAAGAATTAGAATATGAGTGGCAAATAGAATGTAAGACTATACTGCATTATGCACAGACAAATCTGTATAGAGTTGATTGAGGGCAGCGACCCTCACAAGATAATTATTTTTATTTAGAATTTGTTTTTGTCCGGTTAAAATTTAGGCAATTTCAAGTGAGATAATTTTTTAAATAAATGTAGAAATTCACATGAGATTAATAAAACTCTGTTGCGACTGGAGAACCACAAGGACCAGCAAAGTCGAATACACGTGGCCAGCCAAGTTCTCCGGTATATTAGTTACTGGTAAAGTCGATGAATACTGCACGAAAATAACACACTCAGCAAAAACTAAAATAAAAGAGAAAAAAATTAGTACCAACTTTACCTTTTTAATTTTGTAATTTATAGAAGGTAACTTTGGTATGGTCTCATTTTTTCCCCATGAGTTTATTTATTTAACCCATATTAATAGTAGTTATAGAAAAGAACCCACACAAATAGTAATTAGTAGACAATACTTTTTGCCCCATTGCTGGAAATTTATTAATCATTTCTATTATCAATAATCTTGTCAAAAATATCTATTAAGTAATTTTTAATATTAATTGTTAGTAACTCATGTGAAGATCTAGATTTGTGACTTTGACGAACACAATACTCAGTTGGACAGTTTAATCCATCGATCATCTTTGTGGTTTATTCAATGGGTGACCTATTTGACCCACTCCTTTTACCTGACCCGAGTGGAGTAGAGCATACACTCAATAAATATTTTGATGCAATCAAGTGTTTAAACTCTTCGAAATATCTTCATTACTGAATAACCATAAACATAGTAATTAATACAATTTCATTATTTTTTTCAACTTGAAAGCTTCCCCTGCACTGAGGGTATTTTTTAGTGTCATATATCTGGTTGCATGCCTTGAGAATAAATGTTTGAAAATTGAATATACACATTTGTTTCGATATACCTTACTTTTTGTATTCTTCCAAGACGCCATCTATTTATTTTGTAAAATAAACAAATTAAAAACTTTAATTGTATAGATTATATAAATGTAATAAATTTTTGAATTTTAAATTTAAAGTGTTAACATCAACATATTTGTATGACGTTTGGTTCAAAACTTCAAATATTTGTATAATTTGAAAGTATAGTTTCATTTAAAATACTAATTATTATTAATTTATATACTAATATATTTGGAGTTTAATCCTCATTCTTTTTCTTCTAAAACTTTTTACTCCATAATTTAAACATTAGTGCATTTTTTAAAATATTAATATTTATTTTTATGACTAATATATTAATAATAGATTCTTAAATCAAATTTTTCATTCATATGTATTATAAGTATTTACATTATGATGTTAACATATTTTTGTAAAATTAAGATAAATCTATCTCTCGTGGTATCTATTATATCATATACTACATTAAAATAATTAAGGCTTTACAATGTCATACTCACAGATAACTCCACATAGCATCTCCTCTTCAGTGAAATTTTCAAACCATTCATTAATATTAAGTTCCTTTAATTCTTTATTTTTTATTTAGTACATACAACAACAATACATTAACTGTAAAAATTAATATATAGTAAATGTTAACATTGATATATTTTGGAAAATTTTAATAAATTCCTTTCAAAATTTTAAATTTTTATGATTTAGGTTTTAATTAATTTTGTTAAGATTTGTTCCACTTAAGAAGCTTTTTTAATATACTACATATTTCTCCAAATTGAGTTCATAGCTGAGGTTTAGTAGATATTTTTTTTTTGACCAAATAGTAGATATTTTTAACATTATTAATTTAAACTTACTATTATTTAATTCAGTACAATTTTTAGTTTTTATAAATATTTACAATTTAGATAGATATAGATGTTAATAGATCTCCTAATTTAAATTCATACATATTGTAAGCTCATCAATATTTATTACATAAAAGAAATTAAAAATAAAAACATCATTAATGTTAAGCAATCCATAAGTTGACACTTGGAATACCATTTATGACACATCATTCTCAAATGTTATATATATAGATAATGATAATGATAATGATAATGATGTACTATCTATTCATACAAATAATTTCATTATTTATTATTTATTTTTTTTATAAAAACGTACAATAGGCTATTTGTAACTTTTTAGACATCTTATGTTGTTGGCATCTATTAAATCTTAAGGTCAAAAAATTTATTTGAATTTCCTCTATTTTTCTCTCTCCCACTTTAATTTTCTCTCCTTTCATTTAGAATTTATTCTCCATCTTGTTACACAATTTAAAATTACCTACTAACTATTTATCTCTTTATACAAGTAATAGTTCATCTATATTTATACAAGAAATGGATTACCGAAATTAGTATCTTAGACGTAAAAACATATTAAATTTTAGGGTCAAAAGTATCATTTTAATTGTAGACATATTAGACATCTTATATTGTAGACACTTATTAATTTTTAGGGCGTAACATATCATTTGAGTTGGCAATAAAACATTTCATAAGTCATTTGAATGCAACAATTGTTGGATTTATCATGCTAACTGAGGCCTAAGTCATTCGAATGCAACAATTGTTGGATTTATCATGCTAATTTCAAGAGCGTTGTGGTCGACTGTTGGAATGGAACACGCATTGGAGGTTGAAAGGCTTTATGGTGAAGGACAAAATGAAGAAGCTGAAAGAAAAACTAAATTGGTTGAATAAGGGCATGTTCGAAATGAGGGATTTGAATGTTGATAATATTGTAAAAGAGATTAATAATGAATGAGCACGGTAAGAAAAATAGGAGTGATGTTGATTTGAAATGTAAGAAAGCTTTGCTGACTCAATTTTTGCAACAATTGAAAATCAAAGAAAGCTTGTTGCACGAGAATCAAGAGCCAAAATGGATGATTGAATGTGACACTAACTCTAAATGTTTTGCGAACAATCATATTATAGTCCTGAAAATGACGGATTGTGGTCGAGGGTGGACTTGGCTTGAGTTTAAGCATTCACCAAACCCGCCTGAGTGTTAGGTTGAGGTTGGGTCATGGATCTGACGAAGTCATAGCCGGACTCAATAGTTCTGCACACCGATCATCCTAGTTGACCCCGAATGAGTTCGGGCAGGCCTCTCAAGTGGGCCACACGTCCCTACAGCCGCCTTCAGATTCATGCCGGCTTAGGAGGTGATCTCCTGAGAACTGGTTTTGAGGGTCTTGGACCTTTACAAATAACCTGTTGCAGCGTGCGAGCCCTGCTGACTGCCTCGATCATTGCGTTGTTTTGAGTGGATCAATGTGACGTGTCATTGTGATAGTGTCAGTATCGCTTTGTTCTCTATGCCAATAATTAATGCACTTGTAGGGTTGCGACGTTTCAAATTTGGCCCATAAGCGCCTCTTCGACCCACATAAATAGGATGGGACCTCCCATCATTTGTTACTTATAATTTTATGAGATTTCGCTCTGTCTCTAACGTTGAAGGCTCTGCCCCCCCGATGTTAAGGTTTCCGATCGATCTTCAAGTCCGTCGCCTCGTTCTCCAAATCTCCGGTGACATTCCTAGAACTGAGCTCAGAATTTCATGAACCCATCTGCCCGAGGTGCGTCTAACCTTTTTCCATAGGTGTTTTTAGTTTTACTCCGATAGGGCCTTTCGCCATCCTGACTTAGAATCACCTAAGGAGGAGGGGGTCCGTTAGGCCCGAGGTCGACCTCGTCGCCCCTTTATAGCATGAGTAGGTATTCTGACATCGCACTCACTTACCGTAGGTAAAATGGCGAGGACAAAGACAACCACAAATATCCAACTAAAATGTCGGAAATCATCCCCACGGATGCCCGAGGGCAGAGTGCCCCTCCCTGATGACCCTGATTCCTCATACAATTCTTTCGAGATGGCAAGTTTTGTTGGACCCACCAAGTTCGGTGCGACCCAATTTGCCGAGGAGATGAGCAACGATCATTTTCCCGATGAAGGCGAGGACACTGTCGACACTAACCCCTTTGAGGGTGGAGATGCAAACGATGGAGTCCCTCTTGAGAACGAATATCATACCCCGGAGGAGAAGGATGTTGTCTCGTTCGTGGTTAACGATGATGTCCAAGCTCCTGAGGTCGATGTTTAAATGGACAATGCCAATGTTCAAGCTAGGGACAAAGCCGAATTAGTTATCCCTTCTTACCATTGGGTTTCAGAAGGCACCCTTTGCAGGATATGGAGTATTTGTCGTCTAGAGTCAAATGTTTCTCACTTCCTGCCCTGGATAGGTGGCTTCAGACAAAAGTGGATAGTGGAGGGGGGTCCCTGAGGATCATTCGATCTGCCATACTCCCACTAAACACGTTTTTTGTCTACTTTGTGATGCTCAAGAATATGAGGATCCGACCTCCGCCCACCGACTTCGATCAGCTGGTGCTGAGGACCTTGAAGCTTGCCCCCACTCAGCTGCATCCAAATGAATGGGCTTTCATTAGGGCCTTTAAGATAGTTAAGGCCGTCTTCAAGAGGTCGTGCTCGAGAACTTTATTTTTCACTCTTTTAAATGTGGTCCGGAGGCCGGACCTGGGTTCGGAGGGAGCTCACCAAGAACATGTAAGTCTAAGGGGAGATAGGGAGAATAAGTTGTTCAAACCTTATACTGACTTACTTGTTAAGGAGTTCAAGAACAAATATATTTATGTTGCTTAGGTCTGTAGGTGAGCAAACATTTGAGGGACATCAACCGGTCTCGTTGACATAAGCAACCGTCTCACCGGTCTATTGAGTAGTTTATAGCTCTGTGTTGGCCCGTATATACTTATTGTGCTTGTGCCTTTGGTATTTGTATCTGGTTCATGGTTTTTGCCAGCTTGGACTACTATATCATGCTTTGACCCAAAAAAATTATATTGGACTTGTTAAATTAAGCTAAGAAGGGGGTGCAGTTAAATTGTTCCAAGTTTTGACAATAATATTATAGTAGTAAATCTTAAAGGGTTGACCTAATTGAGCATGACAAGATTTATATTCAGCAGATCACGAGTTCAAGTTCTCATAAATGCTTAAAGAGCGTATAGCTTTTCCCTGTCTTGGATCGAGCCGTCATCCCCTCACCCGAAAAGTTTCATTTATAAAGAATATTATAATAGTAAAGGCTCAAGAGTTTTACTAGAGATTAGATGGTGACAAAGTGACCATACAAAGTGGAAGCAATCTTGACCAACAAAAAAAAGTGAAAGTGATCATTCAAACATCTCCGTGAAATGATTTACTACAATATTTTATTTAGAGGAGTGCTAACAACACTCTCTTTAGCACCCTCTTACAAACGCTCACTCTATATTTGAGCGAAATCCATGTGGGTCCCACTAAGTTAATGAGCCACATTTCCAAAGTTTGAGACCCACATAAATTTCAATGAATCATAGTGTGTTAGTAGAAAAGTGTTAAAGAGAGTGTTGCTAACATTTTTCTTATATTTATTATTTATTATCTTAATTTCCCAATTAACACTTCAATCTTTTTGTAAAAAAAAAAAATTAACACTTCAATCCTTGAGTCTTTTACCAATGCTAATCTTGTGGCTGACGAAATAAATAAAACGCTGGCCATAGGAAAAGGTCATATTCAAATTTCTTTAATTATTATGTTTCTTATGAAATAAAAGGGTTAATATCACAATACCAAAAGCTAAGTGTGGATAATGTATATCAATGAGTGATGGCGTGGTGCCCTTCTAAGATACCAAAATAAAAATAAGAGAAAACAATGCCCAAAAAAGAAACAATTTGAAAATATGCTGCCATGGTGGGCCACAGTATATTTATGCATGGATACAACTGCTGATTTAAAAAGTCCAATCCTCCGTTTCTGGAAACAGCATTGGAATATATGGAAGTATTGAGGCGAATGAACCCCAAAATAAAAACAAAAAAGCACTTCCTAAATAAGGAGTTAGAGATATAAAGAAGAGAGAAATAGAAAGTATATAGAAAAGATATATAAAAAGGGAAAAAGAAAGATAAGATAGAAAAAAGTAATCATAACAATAATGATTTTGTGATAAAAAAATAGGTTAGAGTGAGGAAGCAAATCAAATCTCTCACCAGTGAATCATTAAATATTAGCGTAGGATGTAGTATAAAAATTCATCTGCAGTTGAGATTTAGTACAAGTTGATTCAATCTTAACTACTCGTAGCATTTAACAAAATATCCTACGGTCAATTTTAATAGTTCACCGGCGAATGATTTAATTTGCTCCATCACCCTAGAATCACCCATAAAAAACTTAAATTTTTTAAAAAAACATTAAACAATTATTCTTTGGGAAAAAAGGCTCAATTTACGAATCTCAAACACTAAAATACCCGCTAACCTCACCCACGAAGTTACACGCCATCATGTGAAATCATGTGAAATGTGAAACATAGATTAGTTAGTAGTAGTATTTTATTTTTCATAACCCTAAATATCAAGGGGGTTGTATAAGTAAAACTAGAGAGTCCACTAAAAAAAAAGTACAAGAAGAAGTTACGATAATTATAAAAAATAGTCACAACATAGCACAAAACAAAACAATACATTGAACCCCAACCCTCGATCTTACTATATCCCCGCCCCCTAACTCGCTATTACACACACTTCACATTCACATGAGCGATTTTAACGATCTTTCTTTCACTGGTTTCCTCATTCGTTTCTTCCCATTATCACAATCTTCTTCGTCGTCATCATCCACAAAATCAAACACCCCAACATCATTATTAGAAACAACAACATTATCAACACCACCTAATACTTTAACATTAACATTGCTTGATTCCAACATTGTCGAATCCTCTCCAATGCTGCTATTCTTACTTGCTTCTCCATTTTTATCGCCTCTTCTTTTTCCCCACAATGGCCCAAACCCAGAATAATAGTAGAATTCATTTGGGTTCGAAGACGAACTCGAACCCGAACCCTTCTTCTTCGTCGTCGCCGAACGAGGTCTCCCCCGCCGTGAACCAGCTACCACTGCCGGCTGAGTCTTCTTAACGGTGCTGTTATTGCTGTTATTGTTGTGTGACTGTGACCTAATCAGAGATAAATGGTGACCTTGTTTAACTCCATTCTTACACAGAAGACTCTTCACATCACTAGTATTATTACAAGACGAGTTTTTCTTTTTCCCCAAACCTTTATAACCATTATTATCAACAGCGACTTTTTTGCCATGTAAATTATCGTGATTATCGTCAAGAATCATCATCGCCACGTCATCTATAGTATCCATCATTGATGCAACGCTGTTTATCGTTTACAAACCAACCAATATTCATATTCATATTCATATTTTCATTCCAAGTACAAAACACACAACAACATGCGTTTGGGTTTCAAACAATTTTTTTATCGAAAAAACGAAAACCCTAATATCTATAACAAGCGAAATAATCAAGCAAGAGGAATTGGAATTAAGATATATGTTACTAACCTTTCATTTTCAACTGTTCCAAATGAATCTCCAGCGCTACCATTGTTGAACCTATCGTCGACGACTTCGAACTATGTGAAGAAAAGAAATAGTGAGAGAAATGAGATAATGAGGGATAGTTATTATCCTAATTAGGAGATAGAAGTAAAGAAGAAGAGAATTTAGAGAGTGTTATGAAGGAAATGAACCCTAATGAAAGTAAAAACCCTAATAGAGAATAGAGGAAAGGGTTTTATAGTAGAAGCGTAGATCTGAGAGAAGAGAGGGAAAATATTGAAAGAGAAACGAACCTTGATTGAGTCAAAGTCAAAGGGGATCACATCCCATGGAGATTGGTTGAGTTGGCAAACGTGCGTTTGAAAAGCTGCTTCCACCGGAGCTGAATCACCACCACCACCTTGTGAAGAAGAAGAAAAAAGAAGAGGGGAAAGTTTCGCGTTTTTGCGGATCCTCATAAGGGAAACAAGAAAATAAATACAAATAAAGATTTCGTGAATGAAAATGGGTTTTATACTCTGTAAAATGATCTGAGTTAGTGACTGAGTTAAAGCCTTCGAGTTGAGTTTTTTTTTTTTTTTTGCAGATCTCACTCAGTATCTATTGTTTCTTATACACACAGATATCGATAATAATAAAAATCAGGGTTTTTGCTTTCTCGGTTCTTCATTCATGTGTTTTCTAAAGTAAAAGACGATTTTATCCTTAGGTTATCTCTTTATTTACTTAACGAATCGGCTGCGTGCACCATTGTTGAAAAGGAACCCTGCGGCTACAAACACGTCACTCTTCTTGGTTGTACAAAAAGGAATTTTATTTTTTAATAGAAAAAATAAAATAAAATAATCGCGTCGAGACAAGCTTACAGTGAAAAACTCTGTGTAGTCAGGTTCAGCTTCAATTGAAGGAAACACCATTCTAGTTTGCCATTTATTCACATTTGAAAATATGGGAGGGTATTTTCGTCATAATGTGTTTTTTCTGTTGTTGAAAATTTTGGATAAAGTTGTTTACTTTTGGATAACAAAAAAATATCAGGCGATAATCGTAACATTTTCTTTTTCTTTCTATTTTTATTTCTACGGTTTTTATCTTGTTTTTCTCGTTGTTTATTACTCTATCTGTTTTGATATTCGGTATTTTTGGTTTGTTATACACAAATTAATGTATTATTAATTTGTTTTACTTAAATATTAAAATATCTCATTGTAATTGTCTTGGTATAAATGAAGTTGAAATAAAATAGTTTTGAGAGAATTAATTCATACTTTGTAATTCTAAAAGATTCAATAAATATAAATGATATATTTGAAAAAATTTGGTGATTAGATATTGAATTTTTAAAAGCACTATTTATTATTTTGGGACAAAAAGAAAACGCTAAAAGTACCAAAATCCAAAAATCAGGAACGGATGAAACATGACAAATGAAGCGAAGCGAGTGAGGGACACGCGTCAAATCCTATACTGCGTGCGGTAAGAGTGGCGAACAAAAGATTGGCCCACAGAGAAATAGGATGGACCAATGTACTTGATGGGGTCCCATTTGGGAGCCTAAAAGGATGAACGGTTGTGATGATGGAAATGTAAGAAAATATTGTGTGAGCCACTTTAGCTGAGCTGCATGAAAAAGTTCGAAATTTTGAGACTTTTTCATTTTAATTTTGGGTATTAGATACCGAAACAATTGAGATTTGTAATGGCAGCATATACGTGGCATCAAAAGGTCGATTCATTTTCCAACTAATATATACAGACATCTGGTTTTCCCGTACCCTTCATTTATTTCCTGTTATGGAATGGCTTTTTGCCATATACACTTCCTTTTTTGACATCTATTCACACTTCTTGTAGGCCCAATATCAAAATGGTGCAGTCCGAACATCAAGTGCTCAAATCAAACCACCAGATCGGACGGTCTTGATTCATTGGAATCAACCACACCCCACTCTATAAATACAACATTCATTGTTTCATTAATGGTAAGCATTATCTCATTTATTACTTTGCTTAGACTACTCCACTGACTTTAGCATCGAAGTGACTTTGCAGGTACAACACCAGCAAGATTGAATACGGTCATTGACTAAGGACATCAACCACTAACTACCTCGGACCACCCTTCAAGGTCGGAAGTACAGTGCAGAACAGTAAGCATTCTCTCATTTATTACTTTGCTAAGACTACTCCACTGACTTTAGCATCGGAGTGACTTTGCAGGTACAACACCAGCAGGATCGGATATGGTCATTGACTAAGGACATCAACCACTAACTACCTCGGACCACCCTTCAAGGTCGGAAGTACAGTGCAGAACATTGGCGACCACAGTGGGAGGTCTCAAACCAAGATCTTCTCCCCTCACCTTGATCAATGACAACTCGAAATCTTCGTTCGAAGGCAAACAGCCTTGCGGCGGGTATCCCCCCGAACCGATCCTGAACCCCGGAAGGATTCGTACAAGACCTTCCAAACTCCACTCAAGCACAAGTTCAAAATCAAATTCCCAACTTCGTTTTGGTCACCGGAAGCTCCGCAATGAACCATGTACCTCCTCAAAATCCACTTTCTGTCCAGGCCGATGCTGTCCAACAGCTCGTCCTAATGCTGAACCAACATGAAGCGGCAAACCAAGAGAGGAGTTACCGATTTACGGATCTTGAAGTACAGGTGGTGGAGCTCCGGGCCCGTAATATTCCGGATCAGCTCTCGCCCGACCCGGATTCCCCCCGAAAGAAGAAATCCGGCCTCCTTTGGGCTTACAGAACGACCTCTTAGAGCTCCACGGGAGAAATTCCGACTTTCGTATGGTAGCGAGGTGGTCATTCCAGTAGAAGTTGGCGAGTTAGGTTGGAGAACGACTAATCCCATAACTCCAACCAAAAACAACCGAGCTTTGAAAGAAGAGCTCGACCTCTCCGAGAATCCATCATCAAGCAAGGTATTGCATCCCGGTATAATGCTAAGGTCGTACCCAGAGATTTTGACTCCGGCGACTTAGTGCTTCGAAGAGCCGATGTGGGCTTAAAAAATACATCCCAGGGGAAGTTAGCACCAAATTGGGAAGGACCCTACCATATCAAAACTAAGACCGGTACAAGTGCTTTCAAATCAGAGACTTTAGACAAAAAGGAGATCCTCCAAACTTGGAACGCCGCGAAGCTAAAAAACTATTACGTTTAAAACCACTGTTTGAAAGTGCCAAATCTATGTAATGCATACACTTATATTTTTTGATCCCATCAAAAATATAAGCATTGCCTACGTTCCAGACTTATCTTTTTTGATCTTATCAAAAACATAAGCATCGCCTACATTCCACACTTAATTTTTTTGATTCTATCAAAATCATAAGCAAAATGTGACCAACTAAAGTCTCCTTCTTCGGAAGAAACTTCTCGGACCGATCTCATGAGATCTCCATACGTGGCCAAAGCAGTCACAACCCTTAGGGGCGAGTTCAATCCGGGCCGAGTCTTGGTAAACTGCCCAAAAGGTTCGAAAGGTCCGTTAAGGATTTTTCCTTAAATCGATCATTGGCCTTAGTAGCCAAGAACCCAAATGGACGAGTTAAATCTGGGCCGAGTCCTGGTAAACTGTCCTTAGGCCCGATCTTACGAGATCTCCATACGTGGCCAAAGCAGTCACAACCCTTGGCGAGTTCAATCCGGGCCGAGTCCTGGTAAACTGCCCAAAAGGTTCGAAAGGTCCGTTAAGGATTTTTCCTTAAATCGATCATTGGCCTTAGTAGCCAAGAACCCAAATGGACGAGTTAAATCTGGGCTGAGTCCTGGTAAACTGTCCTTAGGCCCGATCTTACGAGAGTTCTCAACAGGTCTTCTCTAATCGTTTGAGAACTCCTCTCAAACCTTTTTAATACCTACGTTCCACACTTATCTTTTTTGATCCCATCAAAAATATAAGCGTTGCCTACCTTCCAGACTTATCTTTTTTGATCTTATCAAAAATTATAAGGTCAAGACTATGAAAATTGACAATTACGGTGACGAAAAGATAAGCCATTCAAGGAATCAAGTTTACATAAACAAAATTAAATTCATTACAACCATCTCGGATACGGCCGAGGCCTCAAGTTTTATAGACAAAAACTAAAAACTAATACGACTTGACAAAGTTCCGAGCTTATGCATGATTCTTTGTATAAACCCGGAACTCTTACAAAACTGGATCTGGACATAAATCAGGCAGACTTGGGGTGAACCACGGTCTTCACATTGGTCTTGATGTCGACTTTCAAAATCTGATCTCCCTCAATCTCATGATCCACATTCAGGACGGCCTTATCAAGATTAAGAGAGGGTAGACAAGAGCAATCTGACCAAGTGCAAGATCGAAGCCATCTCTTGCCATTTCCAGAGCAAGATCGGCAGCAGTCCGCGCTTCCTTCTTAGATTTTACCAGCTCAGCACGGGTTTGGGCGAGCTCGTTTTCCAGCACGGCGCATCGATCTTCAGGAGTGGAACTAGTCTCAGCCTTGTTCTCTTCAAAAATTTTCAGCGACGCCATCAGCTCTTGGATCTGCCCTCCAACCTTTTAATTGTCTCTTCAGCACTCTTCCTTTCTCCTTCAAGCACTCTGATTCGATCGTTCAGTTGACCGATGCGAACAGTGCTATCCTCAACTTGTAACTTAGCAGAATTATGGGACTTTTCAAGATCGTCCACATAAGCCTTCAAAGTCTTCAAGTCGCTCAAAGTGTTACCCAGGACTTTATTCTTTTCGGCTAGTTCTTTTATAGCATTGAATAACTTGGCCCTCTCAGTGGTTACCAACTCTGAAAAACAAATAAAATTTAAAGTCAATAAGGTAGGTAAAAAGAACGACAAACGAACTCCAGAAAGAATACCTCACCTTCATGACGACGTTCCATCTCCTCCCTCTGCAATTTGGTAATATCGGCCAAATGAACAAACAGTTTTGCGGCCGCACTAACTGGATCGGTAAGATATTCCTCCATATTCTTTTCCATAAAACTCGCATCCACGGGTACAGAGGTTTCTTTCTTAGAAGATCTATGCCCCTTAGAAGACTTAGGATCTGTTGGAATCACCACCTTCTTCTTCTCCTCAGTTCTCCGGGCTATCTTAACCTACTTTGTAGAGGCTCCCTCATTCGCTGGTTTTCTCTTCCGATGTTGAAGATCGTCCCCAGGATTCTCCAGCTGTTCCTCATGGACGGTCCTGATTGGGGAAACGTGAATGGCACCACTAAGATCAGGAGCATTCTCTGGAACTTCTTGGTTTGCATGCTCACCTTCCTCGGCCCCCAGGTTCTGCAACGCCATCCTTTTTAATTGAGCAATCCTACTCCCTGCCATCGTATCTGAAAACAAAGAAAAAACAGGACGAATTGGTCAAAATGATAAATTAACAATTCTCAGTCAAAAGATAAATTGACAATACAAAAATACGACCCTACCTAGAACCCCCATAACCTTTCTTCTGGTAGCACACTTAACCAATCGATCGGCAGGAATGCCTCGGTATTTATGGTTGGTATAAGGTGCTTGAGATGAAATAAACAACAGGATATCTCTGGTCAGGATATCGGCACGGCAAAGATGAGATTCGCCGACGTGATAGGATCCGGGAGATCGGTTATAATGACCGAGTCCCCATCCTATGGGAAACTTAGTGGACACCAAAGTTCGCCCATCCAAATCAAATCTACCCACATAGTCAATTGCCTCACTATTCACCGGCTCCACAAAATAAAAAAGTTCCTTCCACCTCCCCTTCAGCGAATCTGAATAAGCCCGGAAAATCTTGGCACCTTTTAGAGACAGAAGGCTCACATGCTCCCAAGCATTTCCTTCCTCGCCTTTTTCGCTATTCCTATTAACCTCAAACAAATGAAAAAACAGATCGGCGGACACTGGACGTTTAAGTTCGAGGCATATCAATTCAAAGGCTCGAAGAAACACCCAACCATTGGGGTGAAGTTGCGAAGGTGCCAATTCCAATCTCGCCAAAACAGTCTGTTGAAGATTATTAAACGGGGGACAGATATGCATATCCGATACCAATACATCATACATGACAAATTTCAAAGCTCCTAGCCAGGTCGCTGCATGCTCATCGGATCTCATACCCTCGACATTCCAAAGTCGGCCCCGAATGGATAACTTATCTACAATAACGCTCATATCTTCCCCTGCTTCGTACAGAGACCTTGTTTCAGTAACAGAAGAAGCGACCCAATTAAGAATGCGAGGAACATTCACGTCATAAGGCATAGGAATATCGATTCGCCCCGGACCAGTGCTAGAATAACCATCAGTCAAAGTAGAGGTACGATCATCAACCTCGGCAACCACGTCGTCAGCAACCTCATCGTTTCTTTGCTGCAAATAATCTTGCCTATCCTCAACTTCTTCAGCAAGTCTTTTGCCCTTATCAACCTCGGATCCCGTATGGCTTTTCTCCCTGTCTCGGTACTAGATGCTGATTTCGACTTAGAACCCCCCACTTCCTGAGTATGCGAAGACCCTTGCTCATCATCGGAATGCGTCTGTTTAGAAGACACTATCTCCACGACGACAACGTCGGTCTCAGTGTTTTTTACACCAACGACAACCACATCCTCAGAAAACTGCTCCCCACCATCAGAAGTATGGCGATCGACCTCGGGATCGTCCTCCACTTGTTCGCTGGTCGGGGCTGAATCAAGGTGATCTTGAACTTCGGGAATAACGGGGGCAGTTTCAGAACGACGACCCTTGACATTCTCTCCTCCAGAAGCCATCACGTTCGCGAGTTGCGGGGGTTGCTGTGAAATCTGCCTACGAGTTTGTTTAGTAACCGCCAGTTTTAAAACCTGCAGGAATGGGAGCATAGGGAAGTCAGGAATAACGACCTAATGGGTCCATACCGATTTTGACGGGTCCATACCGATTTTGAAACCCGACCTGACGACCCCCACCTTGTGGCAACTAAAGAAATGGGGGTAAATCTGACTGTTTAAAGGAAAAAACAATAGAGAACTTGAGAACAGAACTAACCTCGCTCAAACGAAGCTCTCGTTGATATTCTTTTGCGGAAGTCAAGCACTTGAACCCACTGGAATGGTGAAACTCTAGCCACTATCCTCCTGATCGACGAACTTAAACTCGGATATGAAGATCGGTATGCAGAGCAAATAGAAAATCAGGAATAAATGAGGGGACCTAACCCTTATTTATAGTGGGCCTCGCATAACTGGATTGGGCCTAAATCGAATCGACGCATCCCATCAATAGCTTTCAACACACGCGCACGCCTACCAAAGCGTCACCATCATTAGCCGCCATTGGGAAACGCGCTCTGACAGTCGCAATAAATGCAAAGGCGCCAATTCAAATTCAAAATTATTATAACGGTCGAAATCACTTCATCACTATCAGAAACCAAACTCAACATCGGTAAAAAAGAACACTTCGTATCTCATGAAATCAAGATCGCCTCTAAAGACGATCAGACTTGGGGGGGCAACTGTTATGAAATGGCTTTTTGCCATATACACCCCCTTTTTTGACATCTATTCACACCCCTTGTATGCCCAATATCAAAAGGGCCCAGTCCGAACATCAAGGGCTCTGATCAAACCACCAGATCAGACGGTCCTGATTCATTGGAATCAACCCCATCCCACTCTATAAATACAACATTCATTGCCTCATTAATGGTAAGCATTCTCTCATTTATTACTTTGCTAAGACTACTCCACTGACTTTAGCATCGGAGTGACTTTGCAGGTACAACACCAGTAGGATCGGATACAGTCATTGACTAAGGACATCAACCACTAACTACCTCGGACCACTTTTCAAGGTCGGAAGTACAGTGCAGAACACTCAATTACATTTTTTTAAAAAAAAATTAGAGTCAAGACTTATTTTAGTTCGTCAGAAGTTTCTCACAATTTCTTAATAAGATAAATTGGTCTGTGATAACTTTTTGTGACAAATTTGTCTCCGTTTTAAAAATGTCAGGGGTTTATTTATCCCAAAAAATTGTCAGTGACCAATTTGTCTCGTAAAAAAATTATTGGTGATTAAAATAGGTTTTTACTCAAAAAAATTAAGGAGAGGAAAGACGCCTAATTTAATATAGAAAAGATTGTTAAATTCTTTGAGCATTTACTAAACAAATTATATTTAAGCAATACTTGGGGAAAGTACCTTAGGTACAGGTTGTATTAATCTAAAAACAAACACCTTTTTTTAAAAAATAAATAAATAATAAAAATGTATTTGTAACACAATAACTGTCCAGTAGTAATTAGTGGCAGTTTTGCTACTTTTTCTTTGAAGTCCAGCACTACCCATACTTATGGTACTGTATATAAGTTTTTTCCATTATATTTATCTTACCTCAAAGGGATGGTTGAGAATTTGAATTTGCAATTTGTTAGATACAAGTACTATCGTATTTCACTAGTTCAATCCTTTGATGTTTTAATGACATTTTTAAATTAGAGAAATCTAAACTTTAATATATGACATACTATTTTGGTAATCAAGTATAGGAAAAATAAAAACAAAAATAAAATCTAAAAAAATTTGATTATATTTAGTGGTATATCATTCACAAAATTCCTTTCAATAAAATAATATTTCGTTCAAAAGTTAAATAAAAAGTGGTAATTTTGCTAAACAGAATTATGATTTGGCTGGATAAAGAAAATTAAATGTAGTTAACTATTATTTGCTATATATGCCTACTTAGTTGTTTTTGCTTATAATTGAGACAGAATGGAGTATTCTTTATTAGAGCTATAAAATTGTGTCGCCTAACCCGGTCCAATCCATTGAGCCAAAACGTAAAAGCGGGATGTGTAAGCCCAATTGTCTATTTGTTGCATTTTTTATAGTCTAACCCAAAATACGGGATCAATGGGCAAGCCAGCCCAATTTTTAGTAAAGGAAACCTCAAAATATTATTAAAAAACTATCTAAGAGTAGACCAAGTCTGGTGCATGGGCCAATTGGGCTTGGTCAAAGCACTCCGATTCTTTTTTGGGTTTTTTTCCTACCCCCATATAATTTGATGAACCGAAAATACCCCCCATGAAAAAGTTCCAAACGGATTTATCTCCCTATGAAGTAAATTCGCTTTGAATTTTTTTCAAAACGGATTTATCTCCCAATGAGGTAAATCCGTTGGACTCAATTTTTTTGGGGGTATTATCGGGTTTTCAATTTTTGTGGGGGTATAACCTCAAAGGGTGGGGGTAAAAAACCATTCTTTTTTTGCCCTATTTATTGAATCCAACCAAAAACACTGGACCATCAAGGCGACCTGTTGGAATGGGCCAACAATGAATGTTCTACTCTTTATTGCTAATTCAACTCCTTTGTGTAAGAAACATTTGATATACTAATTTTTAAGATCAACACGTGCATAAAAATAATTGTCAAAAAATGGATTGAAATAAGTTAATTTTAATTGTTTATATAGTGGCTTAAAGACATAGATATAGTTACTCTCATTTAAACGATATAATTAATGGATGTATATGTTGTAATAAGTGGCTAAAAGATACTTCATAATAAATAAAAATAAATATAAAAATGTGCAATTAATGTGGTCGTAAATATCTATAAGGTCTAGCAAACAGGTTGTCAGAATGAATATTTTCTATTTGTTATCTGTCTTTAAACTCGGAATCTTCAATTTATGTGTGAGTTTATTGTTACTTCGGCGGGTAATCAATGCAGATATTTCAACAATCCAATCGTCAAACGAAAAATTCTTATTATGTAACTTTTCTCCAGAAATTTTCAAAACTATTTGTACTAAGAACCAAAAAAGTAATTTCAATTAAACATATATTTTGTTTCTTAAAATATAAGTAAATGTCAACTAAAATTGCATACCTATGAATGTCCAGTTTATGTAAAATTTGATGTCAACATCCCATTTTTCATGTTTAATTATAGCAACATGTATAACAATTATTTTAATTATAGTGCCATGTTTAAGAATTATTTTTTGGTAGATGTTTAATCATTTTATTTTAGGTTAAAAAGAGAAGAAATTAGTTTCTTTTTTTTGCAATTACAGGCTCGCTAAGCGACTATCGCACGTCGCACATAGGAACAGATGTTAAGTGACCGTTTAGTTTGGCGGTGGAGAGGGTGAAAGTCGATTCTGCTAGTACTTTCGTGATTTCAGATGCTTTACAACATGTTTGGGTAGATCATGGAAAATCGATTTTGCCCTCTCAAAATCGATTTTGACAGAAGCAACTCTAGGTAGCTTCTACTTCCGACTGTATCGATTCTCTATATCTATCACAGATGATTTTCCAACTCTGTCCCTGCCACTCTTTCGATTTCCAGCCCAATATAAAACTTTCCTCGTTATTTTTCATTATTCCCATCAAGATTTTACTGTTTAAAGAAGAAAAACCAAAAGTGGTGATGAAGTCAAAAAAAGAAATGTGAGGAAGAAGAACTTTCATGTGCAGAGGAAAAAAAAGAAAATAAGAAAAGAGGGAGGAGGAAGAAGACCCAATTTTACATTAGGGTTTGGTATAATAGGCTAATTTTTTACAAACTATAATGGGCTGTTTTACTTTTTCCGTATAATGGGCCTACACATTTTTTGGTTACAAAATGGGCTACACTATAGGCTAACAACATAAATTATCCATAATAAGTTGTTTAATACTAATAATTTATGATTGTACCCAAAAAAATTGACAAAAGAAATTCTAATAATTTTGTTTTATTTTTAATTTGTAATTTTAATTTTGATAGTTTTTATTTTATACTGTAGTGCTAATTTAATATTTTTGTTATTTGTTTTATCAAGAAGTTATAATATAGTTTTAAACTAAGACCTATCTTGGTAATTTCACACATAAAAACAATTCTAATTCAACTTATCCAAACAAAAAGGATTTATAAAATCACTTTTTCTGTGAGGATATCCAAACAAAAATCACGTCACGTTCAACTCACTTTTAACTAAAATCAATTCTGCAAAATCAATTCTGTTAGAATCAATTCTACTCACCGCAGAACCAAACATACACTAAATATGTAATTCCCAAACCTAAGGATGTTGACATTCATTATCGCGCTTGGATCCTCAACAACAACACCGTTTTGTCATGGTTCCTCAACTCAATCAAGAAGAAAATTGTCGCAAGTGTGAAATGTTCTGAAGACGCTGCTGCCATTTCGAAGGACTTTCATGTTCGTTTTCAACAACAAAATAGACTGCAAGTTTTTCAATTAACGAAAGAAATACTCAATTGCACACAAGGATCTTCAACAATTGGAGCATACTACATCAAATTCAAGGCTACGTGGGAGCAATCAGGTCTCTCTCTCTCTCTCTCCCCCCTCCCTCCCACAAGCCCTCTTCACATATTTCACCTCCACAACCACCACCACAAAATTAACTTCCACCCTCACCCCTCTCTCTCTCTCTCTCTAACTGTCACCCACTTTCTACACAAACCACTTCCCATATTTCATCTCTACCACCACCACTACCATATTTCACCCCTTGGATATCTAAAAATTGTTGATAAATTTGGGAACCTTGATAATAATGATTTAATAATATAATATTTACTAATAATATTATAATAAATATAAAAAAACATCTTAAAAAAACAAAAATAGTACTAGTGTGTCATTCAGAATTAACGACGAAACTATTCCATCGCTAATTCTCTCGATAATCACCTCGTAATCCGTGTTTATTTTTTTCAAATTAAATCTCGCTTAATCTTACCAAGGGAAACTCCCTTAGCTTCCCTGGCTAATTCCAGCGCTAACATTTAGCGGCATATTCGAAATTCCCTCGCTACGCGTTAGCGATGAAATTTAGCTGTCGCTAATTTCGTAGCAATTATGTGTTAGCGAGGGATTTTTGGCCTTTAGCAATGGAAAATTCCCCTGCTAATGAATTTTTTTTTATAGTGGTTTGATATGTTTTAGTTTGGTCCTTCAAAAATGACACATATCAAGCATATAGGACCAGACACGGATCTAGGTGCATCTAATTGGGGGCACTTGCCCCCACTTGAAAAGTTATTTTGGTTTAAAAATATATATAACAATTTTTTTGCCCCCATAAAAAATAATAGTTGCTCCCATAAGATATTTTTTAAAAAAAATTTTGTGTAGAAATTTACACGAGATAAATAAAAAAGAGAGTAAATTGGTACTAATTTTATCTTTTTAGCTATGCAATTTATAGAAATTTAAGTATTATAGAATTTTTTGTAGTGAAATTATGTTTTTTGTAAGAATTTACAGTATTTTTTTAGAAAATATTATAGGTTATTTTTTGCCCCTACTAGTAAAAATTTCTGAATCATTCACTATATAAGACCACTTAGACACGGATTAGAAACATAAAAGACCGAAGCGAGAAAAAATGATAAATAACCAAACTGAAACTTTGGTCAAAGATAAAAGACCAAGAATACAATTTAGCCTTAATTAAAAAACACACAAAAGGGTTATCCGTGCCTACGATTGGTGAGTAACTGAGTTATGTTTAATATATACCATGTTTCAAATTATGCAGAGAAGAGAACTGTTTTCAAATAGGGATGTAGTCTCAATCACAATTACTAACACAAAATCTTCGATATCCTGCCAAAATCACTGTTTAAAACCCTGCATATATATATATATATATATATATATATATATATATATATATATACTGTACATAGATTTTTTTTTGACAGCTGATACTGTACATAGATAATTGTATAAATGTTCAGATTTGTGACGTTTTCCTATTTAATGTCTGCATAACAAAGATAGATGAATAGATGAGCTTAAACAGTAACACTATAAACATATGGACATGAAATTGCATATGGATATAAATATTTTATTCTTCTCTATTTATTTCACTTATGCTAGAAAGGAGGATCTCACTTCTCAGATTATGTTTTTGCTTCCTATCAGGGTAACAAATTATACAGAGAATTCCACAAATTCCCAAGTAAATTTTTCTATTTTCTTTCAATTATCTGAAGAATGGAAGCAGATAAGAATTCCATAAATCGACTTCTGTGGTTGCTATTTCACATTGCCTGTGCATGAAAAGAAGAACAAAAAAACAGAGCAAAAAATAAAATCATACAATACAAGATGTTTATGTTTAACGTGTAGTTTTAGTTTTATTAAAGGTTAAAGTTAGACAGAACATTGTTTTAACTAAATAACTTTGAAAGAATAATAGAGCAAAAAGAGTTGAGGCCTTATAGTTTTAACCCTAAACCTAATAGCTTAAAATATAGAAATGCACATACATAATACATTATAGACTATTTGAATATAAAGGAGATAACAACAATGGTTCATAAGTAATAAGTAGAATAAATGTGAATAAAACAAGCCAGTTTTCAACAAAAGGTAGAGGAGATGATGCCTCATGCCTGTAGAGACAGCAAATAGCTGATGAAATGATTTTTTTGTATTTATCTCTATTTTTGAAAAAGAGTTAAATGATATTTTTTTCTTTACAATGTTTCATGTCAAGTGTAAAAAAAGTTTTGTTTAGCACAGACCTGCTAGATTTAATAATGAAGTGAGGAAAAGAGGTTTTGATTGAATTTGCATGTTTTGAGATAATTTGTCCTTGCCAATAACTCACCAAACTTTTTCTTTTTTCTTTTTTATAATTAATTCACTTACACCAAATAAATAACACTGATTTCCTTTGACTGTCACTCACATGGGCTTAGCCACACAAAGCTTTTGGCCCCCCCTTCTCTTATTTGATCCTCTCACTTTCACCAAAGTCTTCTTCTCTTCTTCTTTTACCTCTTCTTTCCTCAGTGTGTTTTCATGTTGCAGTTGATTCAAAGTGATTCTGTGATCTAAAACTTAGATCTTATTATATGTTGTGTATTATACTACATACTATGTAACACCGACATTTCAAATTGAAATCATATATTGTGTCTAACACGTGTAGGTGTTGGACAGTGACACTAATTGGTGACTAGATTCAATTACTTCCATTCTCTCAAAATATTATCACTATGGTGTGATAGTGTGACTGTCTATTTCTGTGTCGGTGTTTGGTAAATTTATAAATAAATTATATAGTATTTAAAAGAAATAATGTTTCACTAAAAGAAATATTGTTTGACAACTGACAAGGAAGTAAGGAGTATGTTTGAAAAATCCTTGTTTGCATGTCTGAGTGTAATCTGATTCAGAAAGAGACCCACTTACTTAGTAGTCCTTTTGGTTTTGCTATCTTACTCGTCTGAGACAATGAGTCAGTGTTTCTCAGACCAAAGTACATCAACTTTGTACTCAAATTTGCAGAATGATTAGTCAGAGGGATTTCTTGTTTATGCACTATAAAGTCGAGCTAGCCTACCCTGCACCTATTGGCCAAATAAAAATAATCATGTTGTAATGGATTCAACCAACTCATTTCTTACAAATACGAAAGGTAGAGGAAGAGAGCCCTTTGGTCACTTCATTTGGAGAATGTGATGAGATCAATCTTGCTATATAAATTACTAAAGAATAATGTATAAATATGGTTACAAAACGGAAAAGGGTGTCTTTCTTACTAAAATGATTAGTGGAGATTTGAGCCTGATACCTCACGAATACAAATTTTGTCGTGTTTCACTAGACTAACCCCTTGAGGTTGGTCGACAGACATACATTCATAGGCGGACCTGCATGTGTTCAGGGGGTTCCTAGAAAAATAAAATTAGCACTGATACCGTAAAAAAAAATCTTTTTTGCACCCCTGAAAAATATCTTTTGCACTCAAGTTTCTAATTTTGCACCAAAGTTCTTAGTTTTGCACCACTCTAATACACTACACTCTCATATATTTTATTTAAAAAAGTTTTTATCTCTCATTGAATCAGTTCTTGTTCTCATTATCCTAATTTTGATTCTGTTAATGCAATTTAATTGATAATTTGTGTTAGTACTATTTAATTAATTTGTATTTTGTGTTAGTGCTATTAAATTTATTTTGACTATGTTAGTCTATTTAATTGGAATGGAGTCTACTTAAATATGTTGATTCTTTTAGTGTTATTTAAGTTGTATTTAGGAACTCATGAGTGTTTTTTAATTTGTGTTGGTCTAGTTCAACACAAGTTGTGAACCTGTTAAAATATTACTTTTTTTTTATATTTTTAGTGATGTCTGTGTTTGAAAAATTATGTATCCCCTAACTCAGGGTCTTGGGTCCGCCTCTGCATACATTAATACTTCTTTTATATTAATTGGCTAACTGGTCCCCTATTTTTAAAAATTCAAATATTTAGTTCCTATTTTTAAAATGCAGACATTTAGTCTCATTGATTTGTAATTTTCACACATTTAGTCCAACAGGGCATTTGATCATTAGTTTAAATGACATGACACTATTTTATTGACGTGACATCTGAGTAGACAACACACGTGGTTACCACGTCAATTAATGAAGCCACCTTAGATGCCACATCACTAATTTTAAAAAATGTAAAAAGAAACCCAAAAAATCCTAATGATTTCATCTTCTTCTTCATCACACACTCACTCTCATCTTCCTCAACATCATCTTCTTCTCTTCCTCCATTTTGTTCCTTGCACCTTCTCATCTTCAAACCGACCCATGAATTAAAGCCATCCACGCGAGATCTCAAGGGAGGAGGAATGGAGTCTTTGAGTTCATCTTCAATCCATTCCATAATGTCGCGAAGAAGGAAAAACTCATGACAATGCAAGGTTGAAACTCAATTGATGACTTGCAAGACCATCGAGAATTATGGAAGAAGCTGGTGAGATCAATTTTTTATCTAGAAGTTTAGGATCTTGAAAATTGGCAAAATCAAATAATTCTCACAACAATTTCAAGAAAGAATATGAACACAATTCAAAAACACAAAGGAAAATACTCCGAACTTACATGACAAGGAAGAAAGATAAAATATGGACAAGAATTGGAATGGAATGAAGATTGAAGATCACTACACCTTTCTTGGAAATGTGATAAGATCACACTAGGTATTTCGAGTCTCACTCTCACTCTAGGTATTTCGACTTTCTCTTTGCAAATTAGGAAATGATTTCATTCGAAACAAAAGTTCTCCCAATTACACTTGGAACTAAAGTATTTATATTGTGGACTTAATGAATCCTAGGTCCACAAATAAAGCCCAATTCGAATTACAAGTTAAGGCCCTTGGTCGTAGCCTATTTACTCCAAGCTAAGATGGCCCAAAATTAAAATGCTTACAATTATTAAAAGGAAAACAAAGCATAGGGAACACTAGGATTTGGTTATGCTAGGAATTTCCTATTATTTACATGGTCGCGTTCAATGTGCTACTGTCTTAATGATTAGGTTGAACACATTGAAGTATATTCCCTTGAATTCTTGAATCCTCCTTGATCTTTTTGGTTATTTATAATCTTCATCCAAGCTCCATGCACGTGGGCTCACATCAGAAGGTTTTGGGGGTTGCGACTTATACATGGTTTATGGGTTCAAGATGTACGATTTTTTTACTTGGCTTGATGAGGAGATGAGTGAGCCACACAAGAAGGTAGTCATTGAGTCGGTTCAAAAGATTCATTATCTTGAGAAAAGGGGTGAAGATTCACAGAAGGAAGTCAATGAACTGAACATTAAGTTGGATTAACTGAAGAGGAAGAATGAAGAGACAACTTCATCAATAGAGGAATTATAGAGGAATTCCATTAAATTTAAGACGAAGCTTCAGTTTTGTGTTGGTTTTATAGCTATGGGATAGTTTATTGTAATTATGCCTGTGGGGTGAAGCTCCATTTGCCAATTACCAAATCTGCTGCAGATTAGGATTTTCCAATTCTGCATAGCATAATTGCCAATATTACAATTTTAGTTTAACACCATTAATGAATTATAGTTAAGCAATTTTAACACCACCGATGCTGGTTTAACTTGCAAAATACCAAATCTAAGAAGGCTCAAAATCTGCAAAAATACCAAACTTGTATTTAACTTCTGTTATGGTGAGTCTTTTGACCATATACACCCCCTTCTTTCACATCTATTCGCACCACACAAAGGCCCAATATCAAAGGGCCCAATCCAAACATCAACGGCTCAAATCGAATCGCAAGATCGGACAGTCCTAAATCGTTGAGACAAACCCCACCACACTCTATAAATACAACATTCATTGCCTCATTAATGGTAAGCATTCTCACATTTATTAGTTTGCTAAGACTACTCCACTGACTTTAGCATCAAAGTGACTTTGCAGGTACAACACCAGCTAGGATCGGATACGGTCATTGACTAAGGACATCAACCACTAACTGCCTCGGACCACCCTTCAAGGTCGGAAGTACAGTGCAGAACATTGGCGACCACAGTAGGAGGTCTCAAACCAAGATTTTCTCCCCTCACCTTAATCAATGACGACTCGAAATCTTCGTTTGAAGGCAAACAGCCTCGCGATAGGTATCCCCCCGAGCCGATCCTGAGACCGGTCATCCCTCACTTGGCCGAACCTCAGCCAACCCCAGAAGGATTCGTACAAAACCTTCCAGACTCCACTCAAGCACAAGTTCAAAATCAAATTCCGAACTTCGTTTTGGTCACCGGAAGCTCCGCAAGGAACCATGTACCTCCTCAAACTCCACTTTCTGTCCCGGCCGATGTTGTCCAACAGCTCGTCCTACTGCTGAACCGACATGAAGCGGCAAACCAAGAGAGGAGTTACCGATTTACGGATCTTGAAGGACAGGTGGCGGAGCTCCGGGCCCGGAATATTCCGGATCAGGTCTCACTCGACCCAGATTCCCCCGAAAGAAGAAATCCGGCCCAAAAGCGCCACCGATCTCCACCAGAGACGACATTACCATCGCTCTCCTCCTCATCGGCTCGGAAGAAATGTTTCTCGTTCGCCTCCAACCGGAGTGTACGTCGGAAGGGAAGAGGCTGATTATTCACCCCGAGTTCATTCTTCTCTGGCATCCTCTTCTCCTATGCAACGATCGAGGAGTAGAGAATATTCACCTCGAGGATATCGCCCTCATGACCACAGGTATCCGCACCATCGATACCGATCTCCGCCACGGGCTCAAACGACCAAGCGCAAAGGCCCCTTTTACGGAAAAGATCGACCGCTACCCGGTACCCAGACATCTCGAAAAACCACTAGAAGGCTTGAAGACCTATGACGGGACAGGCGACCCGGATAGACATTTAAGTTATTTTGACACAGTAATGCAGTATCGGAACGTTTCCGTAGAAATGAAATGCCGAATTTTCCCCCTAACGTTGGAAAAAATAGCCTCAGAATGGTTTGAGACCCTCAAATCAAACACAATCTCCTCCTGGGATCACCTGGCCAAATTCTTCTCAGCTAATTTTTCCCATTCGAAAAGCAAACCAAAAAACAAAAATGTCTGAGCGTCCATCATCCAAGAGAACTTCGAATCTTTAAGACAATATATAGAAAAATTTAACAAGGAAGCAGTCCAAGTTCGGAACCTCGATGATGCCTTCGGAGTTTACTTCATCGGGATGGGGCTGCGCCCCGGAAGCCCGTTCAAAAAACACATAAACACATGGGAGCCAGAAAACCTCCAAGATTTCCTCCAGCTATCCCAATGCTTTATCAATGAAGAAGAAAGCGCCATGACCGGTAAAAAACCACCACTGACCGAACCATCTAGACCCCAAAATGAAAGAGATCAAAAGAATGACGGCCGAGGCAACAGGGACCCCCGACCTCGGAACCGTCCGTCATCAATTTTATACCGAGCTCAATGTCACTCAGGCTCAACTTTTAGGTGAATGCTGGAACACAGAATTTAGAGACGAAAAATTCCCAAAACCACTCACCCACAGACCGGGCCAACATTCTAATAAATACTGCCGATATCATCGGCGTAGCGGTCACGACACCAACCACTGCAACGCCTTGAAAGATGACATTGAGGATATGATTAAAGGGGGAAAACTAGCCAGCTATGTAAACAAACCTGGGCGTCAAGCTGGTGAGATTAAAGATGAACGGGAACAAAAACCCAAAGCAAGGGGAAAAATCAAAGCCGAATCCGACGACGACGAACTTGATTCGAGGAAATCAATACGACGGTCCGTAATGATGATGATCGCAGGAGGTTTTGCCCACGAAGAATCCGGGAAAACAATGAAACAAAAATGGAAAGAGTTACTCAATATAGCCTCCACCTCGGTCGCACAAACACCTTCAAACCGACCTCCTTTGTCTTTTAGAGATGAAGACCTTCTAGATGGGAAGCCCAACAAACACGTACCACTCCTTGTCACGGCGGTGATCGCCAATAAGGAGATTAGAAGGATTTTGGTCGATCAGGGAAGTTCTTCAGACATCATCTTTCTCGACCTCGTGGAAAGAATGGGAATCGATAAAGAAGACATTGCTCCTTACCGAGGATCTGCACTATCAGGATTCAATGGATCTCGGACTAAACCTCTTGGACACCTGGAACTGATGGTTTCCTACGGTGAAGAACCCTTGGTAAGGATTGTCAAAACAAAGTTCCTCATCCTACTGTGTGAATCAATCTACAACTGTATCATTGGAAGACCGACTTTGGGAAGGCTCGGAGCAGTAACCTCCACCACTCACTTAAAAATAAAATTCCACTCCCTCTGCAACAAGGTGATCACCTTAAACTCGGATCTTGAATCCGCCTCAAGATGTTTCTTCCTGTGGAAAAAAGCAGAAAAAAAGGCTCAAGATAAGGAAGGGATTCCACCTGCGATAACCAAAAAAGAAGAAGTTACAAGAAGATCCGCCGAAATCAACTTAGCTGATTTGGATGCAAGATACGACCCAGACAGCTTGGAAGAGGAAGATGATGATGAGTTGGCCAAAGAACTCAAAAAGAAAATGAGAAGACCCGAGCTTGATGGGGAATCCATCGAAGTACAGCTCGGAGACGACCCTACTAGAATAGTGAAAATTGGAGCGGACCTATCTGAAGAGGTAAAAATCAAACTCACTCAGTGTTTAAACTCACCAGCTCGCCGTTAATTCGGAAGCAAAATGGGTTGCCCAAAGGAGACGAACGCAAAACTGTTGAAGATTTGATCAAAGCGAACTTCATAACAGAGGTCAAATACACGACTTGGTTGTCAAACCCAGTACTAGTTGAAAAGAGCAACAGTAAATGGCGTATGTGCATCGATTATACCGACCTAAACAAAGCCTGTCCGAAAGACGCCTTTCCTGTCCCAAGTATTGATCGCCTCGTCGATAATGCCTCGGGTTTTCGCCTACTTTCTTTTATGGACGCAAATTCTTGTTACAATCAGATCGCCATGTTTCCTCCCGATCAAGAAAAAACTGCATTTATGACGAACCAAGGTAACCTCGCCTACCGAGTTATGCCCTTCGGTTTAAAAAACACCGGCGCCACTTATCAGAGAATGATGAACAAAGTATTCCAAAGACAGATAGGCAAGACCGTTGAAGTCTATCTTGACGACATGATTGCAAAAAGTGAACAGGAAAACACCCACGTAAAAGACCTTCGAGAAATTTTGGCAGAAATCAGGAAAAATAGCATGAGACTAAATCCGAAAAAATGCCATTTTGGTGTCCGAGCTGGAAAGTTCCTCGGTTTCTACTTAACAGAGAGGGGAATTGAAGCAAACCCTGACAAATGTCGATCCGTGACTGAAATGCGAACTCCGACTTCCAGAAAAGAGGTCCAAAAATTCAACGGTATGATCGCCGTTTTATCCCGATTCCTATCAAATGCGGCATTTAAATCTCTCCCATTATTCAAACTTTTGAAAAAAGAAAAGGAGGAGGGAGAAGGAGAATTCAACTAGACAAACGAGCAAGACGAAGCCTTGCAACAACTTAAAAAAGCGCTTTCAGAACCGCCCATCCTAACTCGCCCATGCGAGGGAGAAACTCTATACTTATACCTATCAATCTCGGAGGAAGCTTTAGGCGCCGTACTCATCCAGGAAACACAGACCGGTCAAAGTCCCATTTACTTTGGAAAGCCCGGATAAAGTGATCATTGAAGTCTCCCTTACCTTCGCTTTCCAAACAACTAACAATCAAGCAGAATACGAGGCTTGCATCGCAGGTCTACGATTGGCAATTGACCTACGAGTCACTCAGGTCAATCTCTACACAGATTCACTCTTGGTCGTTTCACAAATAAACAATCAATTTGAGACCAAGGATTTGACCCTGCAGAAATACAAGAGTTACTCGCACAATTCAAAACAGCCGAGGTAAAGCACGCCCCCAGATCCGAGAATCAGAGGGCGGATATCCTATCAAAACTCGCCAGCACCAAGGTCCCCGGTAATCATCGGACGATCATTCAAGAATTACTTAGAAGACCTAGTATCTCTCTTGATCCGACTTGTATTCTACAATTTGTTCCATTGAGGAGAGCCAAAGTTGGATCGCTCCAATATTGGAGTACATCAAAACAGGAATCGAGCCTCTAGACTCGGCTGAAGCGAAAATCGCCAGAAGAAAAGCCTCGGCCTTCTCAGTCATAGATAATACGTTATACAGAAGGAGCCTCTCCTCACCATTATTAAAATGCATCGAAGGGGAGCAAGTGCATTCCGTCCTAGCCGAAATTCATGAAGGAATATGTGGACAACATCTTGGCGCCCGTTCCCTAGCTCGAAAGGCCTTACGCACAGGATATTATTGGCCGACCATGGAAGGCAATGCTAAGAACCACGTAAAGAAGTGCAAAAAATGCCAAATCCACGCCAATGTTTACATCGCCCCACCAATCGAACGCCCAAGTCTATCCTCGACATGGCCCTTTTCACAATGGGGAATAGATCTCCTAAGTCCATTCTCAACTACTCCAGGCCAAAACAAATTTCTCATAGTGGCAGTTGATTATTTTACCAAATGGATTGAAGCAGAGCCCGTAGCCACCATCACTGCAAGGAACTGCATAAGATTTTTCAAAAAGAACATCATGAGTAGATTCGGGATCCCCGAAATAGTTATTACTGATAATGGAACTTAGTTCGCCGACAAAGGTTTCAGGAAAATGATGTCCGACTTTAAAATCAAGCATCGTTTCATGTTAGTAGAGCACCCACAAACCAACGGTCAAGTAGAAGCAGCCAACAAGATACTCCTTAATGGTTTGAGAAAACGACTGGACGACGCCAAAGGAAATTGGGTAGAAGAACTCTCATACGTTCTCTGGGCTTACAGGACCACCCCTCAAAGCTCTACGGGAGAAACGCCGTTCCAGCTCTCTTATGGCAGCGAGGCGGTCATCCCAGTGGAAGTCGGCGAGTGAAGTTGGAGAGCAACGAATCCCAAAACTCCTATGGAAAACTACCAAGCTTTGAAAGACGACCTCGATCTCATCGACGAAGTTCGAGGACAAGCCACGCTTCGAGAAGCCATCATCAAACAAAGAGTTGCTACCCGATACAATGCCAAGGTTATCCGCAGAGATTTTGAATCCGGCGACTTAGTCCTTCGAAGAGCCAACGTGGGTTTGAAAAATGCTTCACAGGAAAAGTTAGCACCCAATTGGGAAGGACCTTACCGTGTTAAAAGTAAGACCGGTACAGGGGCTTTCAAATTGGAAACACTTAGCAGAAAGGAGATCCTCCGAACTTGGAACACCACAAATTTAAAGAGCTATTACATTTAAGGACACGACTGTTTTGCGTGTGCCAATTTCGTGTAACGGTAGTTCCTACCACTATAAATCTACGAACTCCTTCAGAATAACTACTTAGATCGATCTTACGAGATTTCTCAACAGGTCTTCTCTAATCGTTTGAGAGCTCCTCTCAAACCTTTTTAATACCTACGAGATCTCCATACGTGACCAAAGCAGTCACAACCCTTAGGGGCGAGTTCAATCCGGGCCGAGTTTTGGTAAATTGCCCCAAAGGTTCGAAAGGTCCTTTAAGGATTTTTCCTTAAATCGATCATTGGCCTTAGTAGCCAAGAACCCTAATGGACGAGTTAAATCTGGGCCGAGTCCTGGTAAACTGTCCTTAGGCCCGATCTTACGAGATTTCTCAACAGGTCTTCTCTAATCGTTTGAGAGCTCCTCTCAAACCTTTTTAATACCTACGAGATCTCCATACGTGACAAAAGAAGTCACAACCCTTAGGGGCGAGTTCAATACGGGCCGAGTCCGGGTAAACTGCCCCAAAGGTTCGAAAGGTCCTTTAAGGATTTTTCCTTAAACCGATCATTGGCCTTAGTAGCCAAGAACCCTAATGGACGAGTTAATGGGTCGAGTCCTGGTAAACTATTCTTAGGCCCGATCTTACGAGATTTCTCAACAGGTCTTCTCTAATCGTTTGAGAGCTCCTCTCAAACCTTTTTAATACCTACGTTCCACACTTAAATCTTTTTGATCTTATCAAAAATTATAATGTACGAACTTATCTTTCTGATCTTATAAAAAATTATAAGAAGGTCAAGACTATGGAAAAAGACAATTACGGTGACGAGAAGATAAGCCATTCAAGGAATCAAGTTTACATAAAGAAAATTAAATTCATTACAACCATCTCGGATACGGCCGAGGCCTCAAGTTTTATAAATAAAGACTAAAAACTAATACGACTTGACAAAGTTTCGAGCTTATGCATGATTCTTTGTATAAACCCGGAACTCTTACAAAACTGGATCTGGAAATAAATCAGGCAGACTTGGGGTGAACCACGGTCTTCACATTGCTCTTGATGTCGACTTTCAAAATCTGATCACCCTCAATCTCATGATCCACGTTAAAGACGGTCTTGTCAAAGGTAAGGGAAGGATACACAAGCGCGATCTGATTGAGTGCGAGATCAAAACCATCCTCCGCCATTTCAAGAGCAAGATCAGCTGCTGTCTACGCTTCCTTCTTAGACTTCGCCAGTTCAGCACGGACTTGGGCGAGCTCTTTCTCCAAAGCCGCATGACGATCTTCCGGGGTTTAACTAGTCTTGGTTTTGTGCTCCTCAAATTTCTGCAAAGACTTTATCAGCTCTTGAATCCGACCCTCCAGCTTTCTTATTGTTTCCTCATCCTTCTTTTTTTCATCCTCAAGCTTTCTGATCCGATCGTTCAGCTGCTTAATACGAGCGTTATCATCCTCGATTTGCATCTTGGCAGAATTATGGGACTTTTCAAGACTGTCCGCATAAGCCTTCAGCGTCTTCAAGTCACTAAGAGTATTGTCAAGGACTTTGTTCTTTTAGGCCAACTCTCTCAGGGCATTAAACAGCTTAGCACGCTCGGTAGTTACCAACTCTGTAACGAGCAAAAATTGAAGTCAAAAACATAGGTAACAATATAACAAACGAGCTATTAGAAGAACGACCTTACCTTCGTGACGACGTTCCAACTCCGCCTTCTGCAACTTGGTAACATTAGCCAAATGAACAAAAAGCTTCGCAGCCGCACTAACAGGATCGGTTAAGTATTCCTTCACGTTTTTTTTTCATAAAAGTCGCATCCACAGGAACAGGGGTTACTTTCTTAGAAGATTTATGCTTCCTGAAAGACTTAGAATCGCATTGCATCACCCCTTTCTTCTTTTTATCCTCGACTTGTCGGGCTACTTTTGGCTGCTTAGTAGAGGTTCCCTCATCAACTTGTTTTTTCTTGCGGAATTGAAGATCGCCCCCAGGATCCTCCAGGTTTTCCTCATGGACGGTCCTGATGGGGGAAACATGAATGGCAGCACTAAGGTCGGGAACACTTTGCGGAACCCCTTGATTTGCAGACTCGCCTTCCACAACACCCAGGTTCTGCAGCGCCATTCTTTTCATCATAGCATTCCTATTCCCTGCCATAGTATATAAAAACAAAAAGCAACAGGACGGGTCAATATACTTAACAAAAGAAAAAATGAAGAAAGACAAATCATATCTTGAAATATTCAAAGACGACCCTACCTAGAACCCTCATAACCTTTGTTTTGGTGGCACACTTAACCATACTATCGGCAGGAATACCTCGGTATTTATGTTTGGTATAAGGAACTTGGGTGGAAATAAACAACAGTATATCTCTGGTCAGAATGTCGGCACGACACAGGTGAGACTCACCAATATGGTAGGATCCTGGAGATCGGTTATAATGTCCAAGACCCCAGCCTATAAGAAACTTGGTAGACTCCAAGGTACGCCCATCCTGGCCGAACTTCCCCACATGGTCAATTGCTTCACCATTAACTGGCTCCACGAAATAGAAGAGCTCTTTCCATCTTCCCTTCAGCGAATCTGAGTAAGCCCGGAAAATCTTAGCACCTCTTCTAGATCGAAGGCTCACATGCTCCGGAGCATTCCCTTCATCACCTTTTTCATAATTCCTGTTTACCTTGAACAAATGTAAGAACAGGTCGGCTGACACTGGACGATAAAGCGCGAGGTACATCAATTCGAATGCTCGGAGAAATGCCCAACCGTTGGGATGAAGTTGTGATGGTGCCAAATCCAACCTCGCCAAGACAGTTTGTTGAAGGTTAGTAAAAGGGGGTCGGATGTGCATATCCAACACCAGCACATCATACATGACAAATTTCAAAGACCCTTGCCATGTCGCAGCATGCTCATCCGATTTCATACCTTCAACGTTGCAAAGTCGACCCCGAATGGATAATTTGTTTACAATAACACTCATATCCTATCCAACTTCATAAAGAGACTTGGTTTCGGTAACAGAAGATGCAACCCAGTTGAGAATACGAGGAACGTTCACATCATAAGGCATAGGAAGAGCGATTCTTCCAGGACCGGTACTGGAGTAACCATCAGTCAAAGAAATAGAACGGTCACCATGATCGGCATTTCCGTCCTTTCCAACCTCATCATTCCTTTCTTGCAGATAGTCCTGCCAATCCTCAGCTCCTTCGACGGATCTTTTGCCTTTATCAATCTCGGGCTCTATGTGGCTTTCTTCCCCTGTCTCAGTAGTTGACTCGGAATCTGACTCTGAACTTTCCACCTCCTGGGTATTTGGCGACCCTTGTTCATCATCGGATTGAGTTTTTTCAGAGGAATCCGACTCCACCATAACCACATCGGCCTGGTTATCTTTCGCGCTGACAATAACCACGTCCTCAGAAGATTGCTTTCCACCATCAGGTTCGTTAGTAATATCCTTAGGGCAACGACGATTGACCTCAAGATAGTCCTCTGCTTGTTCGCTGTTTGAAGCAGAATCAGGATGGTCTCGGACTTTGGGAATAACGGAGGCGCCTTCAGAACGACGACCTTCAACACTCTCTCCTCCAAAAGCCATCACCTTTGCTAATCGCGGGGGCTGCTGCGAAATTTGCCTACGGGTTTGTTTGGTAACCGCCAGTTTAAATACCTACAGGAATGGGGGCATAGGGAAGTCAGGACTAACGACCTAACGGGTCCATGTCGAGTTTGAAACCCTGTCTGATGACCCCCACCCTGGAACGAATAAACAAATTGGGGCCGAGTACAACTTAAAAATAGACGGGGACGAGACTGTCTTGAGAAATCAAAAAGAACAGCAAAACAGTTAAACAAGAATTAGAACTAACCTCTCCCAAAAGAAGAAGCTTTTGCCGATATTCTCTTGCGAAACTCAAGCACTTGAACCCACTGGAACGGAGAAACTCTAGCCACTATCTCCCAAATCAACAAACTCAAGATCAGAAGTCAAGATCGGTATGCAAAGCAAATTGAAAATCAGGAGTAAATGGAGGTAGTTGAACCCCTATTTATAATGGGCCTCATAGAACTGGATTGGGCCTAAGTCGAATCGACGCATCCCATCAGTAGTCTTCAAAGCACGTGCATGCCTACCAAAGCGTCACCATCATTAGCCACCATTGGGAAACGTGTTCTGACAGGTGCAATAAATACAATAGCGCGAAAAATGAAACGTCACCTTTAAAAATGTTACAACGGTCGAATCAATGTTACAAAGCAGGCTCATCTTCGGTAAATCTTTCATCGGTGAGTCCCTTGTTCATCAAACATCGGACAGTTAAGATCGTCTTCCCATCTCATCGCAACATCTGAAGAGTTACAACTCGTTCGGGGTCAGTAAAAACACATCATAATCTCGTCAACAAGTCAAGATCGCCTCTAAGACGACCAGACTTGGGGGGCAACTGTTATGGTGAGTCTTTTGACCATATACACCCCCTTCTTTCACACCTATTCGCACCACACAAAGGCCCAATATCAAAGGGCCCAATCCAAACATCAAGGGCTCAGATCGAATCGCAAGATCGGACGGTCCTAAATCGTTGAGACAAACCCCACCACACTCTATAAATACAACATTCATTGCCTCATTAAGGGCAAGCATTCTCACATTTATTATTTTGCTAAGACTATTCTATTGACTTTAGCATCGGAGTGACTTTGCAGGTACAAGGATCGGATACGGTCATTGATTAAGGACATCAACCACTAACTGCCTCGGACCACCCTTCAAGGTCGGAAGTACAGTGCAGAACAATTTCTAAATCTGTTTCCCATTACAAAGACAAGTTGTACATTACTTATTACGTTTGTGCATTACATTACCAAAACAAATTGTGCATTACTTATTACATGCTTCAAAATGCATTATAGGACCCAAATGGAGATAATGCTCATTGAGTTGGTTGAGGTGGATCAGTCTCTTGACTCAACACAGTATGTGCTTCTTGTTGCTGATTCCCTCTAGCAGCTCCTCTTTGACCTCCCTTTCCTCTAGCAACTCTTCTGCCTCCCTTTATCACTTGTGCTAGCTTCAACTTGATCTGTTTCTGTTTTTTTAATTTTTGTTTATTTTAAATATTTTAGTTTTTTAATTAGTGGTGTAGCATCTGAGGTGACTTTATTAATTATTGAATTAACGTGACAAACACTTATGTCTACTCAGACGCCACGTCAATATAATAGTGTCATGTCAATTAAATTGAGGGCTAAATACTCTATTGGGTTAAATGTCTGAAAATTTTAAAATAGTGGGATTAAATGTCTGAATTTTAAAAAAAACAAGATTAAATGTTTGAATTTTTAAAAATAGAAGACGAAAAGTATAACTTCACTTGATGTCTTTGTGGGTAGGAAGTCAATCTAGCAAGTGCACTAGTGCTGAATTAGGACTTAGTTTGGACTAGCTTTTAATTTATGAGAGCTTTTTGATTAAAATAAGTTTATCAAAAAGTTTGAAATACAAAGTTATTTTCGATCACTACTAAAAAAAAGTAATTTTCATAATTTTGTATTCATTTCTTATAAAAAGTTGGTATGAAGCAGCTTTAAATCCCTGGGCCAACTGTCCCACTCTTCGAGGTACCTCCAATTCAGCGAGGGGATTAGTCACTGCGTTCGGCGGTAAATACTCTGGTCTCGAAAAAAAAACTATTAATCTGTCTCCTATATTTTGAAGTTTCATCCAAGGAAATCAACAGTGTCAAGTTTATGCATAATTTGATAAACCCAAGTTTATCACAAATTGTCTGGAGTCAATAGATGGGCCAGAGTGTCCATATATCTATCTGCCATACACGCGGGCTCGTTAAAGCCCAAGTTTGATAGAATACGAATTTATTGCAAAAATAAAAGAGGAAATTTTTTTTTTATACCCCCACCATTTTATCCTATACCCCCAGATAATTTGATAAACCCAAAATACCCTCCACTTAAAAGATTCACTCGGATTTATCTAATAAGAGATAATTCCGTTTTAGGTTTTTTCCCAAAAACGGACTTATCTCTTATTAGATAAATCCGTTTTTCAAAAAATATGGAAAACGGATTTACCTATTTAACGGATTTACCTATTTATTAGATAAATCCGCTTCGAAAAAATTCAAAGCGGATTTATCTAATAAATAGGTAAATCCGCCTCTAAAAAATTCAAAGCGGATTTACCTATTTATTAGTTAAATCCGCCTTGAGGTACAAAAAAAACTCAATAAAAGATTCAGAATTCCTTGAAAAAAAGAAGATTCAGAATTCAGATACTTTGACCTAATAAAAATTAAAAAAAAAGAAGATTCAGATACTTCGACATAAAAAGAAAAGAAGATTCCACCTCATAAAAACATATAAACAAACTAGCAAGTAAAAATTGTTTGAAGGTCATATTTTCCATAATAGTTATTATTAAATGTCAAAATAATAAACTTTATAACCACACAGGGTATAATCAGAGACCTTGTTTTCTTTACCTAAGGGTCAGTCTCATTCAGCTTAACCAAGGTCCTGGATTCGAATCAAATCTTGGGCATGCAACAGTATTAAATCTCTTGAGGGAGAGTTTTACCGCCCATTGTGGTCCTACCCGACTTGAGGGATTAGTCTCTACAGTTGCGCGCATAGGATGTCCGGTTTATACAAAAAGAGTCGATGTTTTCTTTGTTGTTGTTTTTCTTTTATTTTTCGTTTTCTTACAAAAAAAGATAGGGTGATCCTTTTGTGTACCTATTTAGTAATTTAGAGACAACTAGCTGTATGGGCAGTGCATATGCACGGGTGTTATCATGTTATTTTTATTAATAGACTTAGACATATTTTAGTTAGTCCGAATATTACCTGTAAAAATCAAGACTAATTTAAAGTAGATAAACGAAAAATTTTAGATTGTAATTGAGTTAATCAGAATATTACCCCGTGAACATTTACCAACAATATGTAATATTTCCCGTAGAGATTAGAAAATAAAATTGTATTAAAGTTTCAAATTTTCCAAATTGTAATATTTTCCGTAGAGACTAAACAAAACTTATTGACAGAGAAAAATGGAATATTAAAAATGAAGGAGAGATGTAGATAAATTTAAAATAGACATATTGTGAAAAATAGAAAAATGAGATAGAGTTAGAAGTAGAAAGAGGAGGAGAGAGTGAAAAAATGTGTGAGAATGATTGAAAAAGTTTGAAAAAATATACGAGAGAGAGAGAGAGAGTGATAAGTAATATTTCCTATAGAGATTAGAAAACAAAATTATAATAAAGTTTCAAATTTTACAAATTGTAATATTTTCGGTAGAGACTAATAAAACTTATTGACAGAGAAAAATAGAATATTAAAAAAATGAAGGAGACATGTAGATGAAATTAAAGTAAATATATTGTGAAAAATAGAAAAATGAGATAGAGTTAGAGGGAGAAAGAGGAGGAGAGAGTGAAAAATTGTGTGAGAAAGAGTGAAAAAGATTGAAAAAGCATATGAGAGAGAGTGAAAATGTGAAAAAGTTTGAAAAAAGTGTGAGAGAGTGAAAAGGTTTGAAAAAGTAAAATTACATAAATATCATAAAATTGTTTAGTTGGAAAAATGATAAGATTGATATTTTGATAGTAGATTAATAGTATAGATAGATAATAGATAATAGAAAATTTTGCTGTAAATGAAAGTTGGCGTATAAAAAGGAAGAACGCCACGCTAAAATGTCAACCTTGTTGTAGGTTTGATTTTTGTTAGTGAAACTTTGTAGATAGACCATTATGGCCAAGTGCAAGTAGTACTCCTTCAGGACAAATATTAGCAAATATCAACAAACTCAATTTCATTTTTAATGATATTATTCTATAATTTTTTTTAATTTAATTCTACTTTTACTACGAATAGTTTTGCATATTTTTAAAAAGATAAGGTATATTATTAAAATTAGTTTATATTTTTATAAAATCAATGATATTTTAAAAAAAGTTTAGCCTATATTTGTATGAGATTTGTAACTCTTAAATAGCAATAACTTCTTGCATTTAATAAAGTCATTTTTTTAATTTTTTTTGAAAAAAAATGTAAATTTCGCCTTAGACCACATTTTTCTTCATAAGTAATTTTTTCAAAAGAGCGACTGTTCCCTTGTTTGGTTTTGTTATGAGGTCGAACCTAGTAGATGCCAGATAGCTGAGTCGACTTCGCTCTTGTTGACGATGTCCTTTGTGTTGAGCTGGCGAGGGGGTGGTACCTGCACAGATTTCGACGCTCAAGTCAACTCAGAGGAGTTAAGTGCCAGGTTTAGAGAGAGAATGTGTACCTACTGCAATAAATGCAAGTCTATTTATAGGTGTCGGTATGTGTGAGGCGCACTAGGGCTCGTGAAGCTAAGATCTCCATCGTTCCTCCCTAGAGCGCGCAAATTGCTGTTTGGTAGTGAGCCTGGGACCGACCCAAATCCAGATCGGGGGCGTGACCCAATCCGAAACAGATGCACCCCAAGTCAAGGTCACTTCAAGAGGAGTGGCCTTGACTTGAGTTCATTGATCTTGGCCGAGGTCACCAAAGTCTAATATCTAGAAGTCGGCGAAACCAACCTGCCCCCGGTTTGGTCAGGTCGGGAAGTCGAACTTGTTGGGAAATTTTAAACTCGACCAGGGTGTACGTATGTCAGGTGAAATGCCCCCTAATTGTGCTTAGACGACCGTCGCAAATGGACCACGTTTCCCTGACTAAGAGAGAGTCAACCACACCGGCCTGAGGAAGGAGGTTACCCAAGTTCGTTTTCCCAACTAACATCAACTCAACTTTTCACCAATCTTATAGTAAAAATCGAATGTTGCTGTAGATTCTTCGTCCAATGGCTTAATCGTGGATTGAAGTTGTATCATTGGGCTCCAAACCCCACGACCAACCTCTCATAGTCGACGTCTTCCCCGCCTTTGCCCCCAAATTTTTCTATTGTTCCCCTTTTTCTCAAATTTGGGGAAGTGGTGGGAAGAATAAGTTGTTAGAAAAAAACTTAGGGTTCATGAACATGAACCCAGAAGAAGATGAACATGAATCAATTTCATCTTTCTTTTATTTATTTTAAATTTTTTTAAATTTTTTTGAAATGTCTATTTGGATTTGCTATGTCAATAACGTTATAGGCACATCAACATTATAATAGCCATATCGCTCATGTAACAAATATATTATCTTTTTTGAAACGGGTAATGAATGGAAGAAAAATTGTGTACACATTTTAAGAGTTAAGAGACCTAATTGAAAAAAAAAACTTAAACAACTAACTCGGTAAAAAATAATTTAAAAGACTATGAGAGCAATTTGTCTATTTTGATAGTTCTCATGTAATGATTAACCATAGACTATTTATCAAGCAGCCCACTTTAGCACTCATTCTATTTAAACTACAATGTTTTGATCCTTTTGGGTGTATTAAAAGGAATGAACCTATATATTATATTTGTTTAGGGGATGCATGATCCTCGATCACCCACGCAGAAAACAACAACTATGTTATATTTTAAAAATTTTTTGGCTCATTTCCTATAAGGTTATGGGTTCAACTCTCACTGGTGATGTGAGGACCTATTTGGTGGGTGATCTGTAAGTACCTCTGTAAGCTCTCAAAGAGCCTTGAGGCTTGCCCTGACCCTAGTGAGCCTCCGGAGCCTATAACTCACCTAAACTTTTTAATCTCAAAAGAAAAAAAAATAACGGATTTAGTTTGTCTAGGCAACTTTAGGGACTTTTGTTTTCACTGAGCTTTCAGGAAATCTAACATTTTCCTATTATTAGTATATAATCTATATATATATATATATATATATATAACATTTAAGAATGAGCTATCATTTTGTCAAAAAAAAAAAGAATGAGCTATCATAAATGCTATTCCAAGTGTCAACTAAAGGTAGCTAAGCATTAATGACATTTTTTAATTATTTTAATTATTATTTAATTTAATGTAATAAATATAATTGTGCATACAACAAATCAGCAATTGAGTTAAATTAGGAAATTAAATATGTGAAACATGAGATATGAAATTATTTCTAAATTAATAAGTTAACATTTTAATTACCTGCAATTGAGTTAACCTATCTATGTTTGATTATTTTAAGTCTCATGAAAAATTAAAACACTGATTTTTCTGAAATAAAAAACCAACCTATGAAACTCTCAAAAGCAAGACCAAATGTCTGAGACTACCATATTTTCAAGACCAAATTTGTAGAACTAAAAACTATGATTAAGCTAGAATTTTTAATACATTCTCCTTTCCATTTTTTCAAACTAGTGGTCCATAAAAAATCAAAAAATAAAGGGTGGTCCGAGGTAATTAGTGGTTGATGTCCTTAATCAATGACCGTATCCGATCCTAGCTGGTGTTGTACCTGCAAAGTCACTCCGATGCTAAAGTCAGTGGAGTAGTCTTAGCAAAGTAATAAATGTGAGAATGCTTACCATTAATGAGGCAATGAATGTTGTATTTACAAAGTGTGGTGGGGTTTGCTTCAACGAATTAGGATCGTCCGATCTTGATGTTCGATCTGAGCCCTTGATATTTGGATTGGGCCCTTTGATGTTGGGTCTTTGTGGGGTGCGAATAGATGCGAAAGAAGGGGGCGTATATGGTTTAAAAGACTCACCATAACAGTTGCCCCCCAAGTCTGGTCGTCTAAGAGGCGATCTTGACTTGATAACGAGTTTATGATGTGTTTTTACGACCTCTGGACGAGCTATAACTCCAAATGTCGTGGTGAGATGGGCAGGCGATCTTAACCGTCTGACGTTTGATAAATAAGGGACTCACCGATGAAGATTTTACCGAAGTTGAGCCTGATTTGTAACATTGATTTGACCGTTGTAATATCTTTAAAGGTGACGTTTAGTTTTTCGCGCTTTTGCATTTATTGCACCTGTCAGAACACGTTTCCCAATGGTGGCTAATGATGGTAACGCTTTGGTAGGTGTGCGCGTGCTTTAAAGATTATTGACGGGATGCGTTGATTCGTTTTAGGGGTTTAGCTCCTTTCATTTACTCCTGATTGTCAATTTGGTCTGCATACCGATCTTAGTTTCCGATCTTGAGCTCGTTGGTTTGAGAGATCGTGGCTAGAGTTTCTCCGTTCCAGTGGGTTCAAGTGCTTGAGTTTCGCAAGAGAATATCGGCAAAAGCTTCTTTTGGGCGAGGTTGGTTCTAATTCTTCTTTAACTGTTTTGCTGTTCTTTTTGATTTCTCAAGCCAGTCTCGTCCCCTTCTCTTTTTAAGTTGTACTCGGCCCCTATTTGTTTATTCGTCCCAAGGTGGGGGTCGTCAGGTTGGGTTTCAAACTCGGCCTGTACCCGTTAGGTCGTTAGTCCTGACTTCACTATGCCCCCATTCCTGCAGGTATTTAAACTGGCGGTTACCAAACAAACCCGTAGGCAAATCTCGCAGCAGCCTGATAACTCTATTTTATATAGAGTTATTCGTGCTTCTACACTTAAATAATTGCCCATAATCAAGTATAATATGTGTTAAATATAGTAGTATGAATAAAATAAACAACATTCAAGGTTTATACTCATGACTTAGCATTTTGTATATATATTGGTATGTTTGACGTGTTTGTTCAGTGCACCTGCAGTTGATGCATCTGCACCGGAAAACAAGCAGTGCATCTGCACTAGATGCAGCTGCACCAGATTATCACAGTGCAACCAAATTTAGTACATCTGCACCATCCTGCACCAAAGACAGAATTACTCCACAATGGAAGCACCTCAATTCATACCATGACATAAATATCTCTATGACATCATGCTTAGTCACAAGTCACATGGAGGCACCATGGCAACTTGCAAAAGGATGCACCTGCATCGCATGCAGCTGCACTACATGCAGCTGCACCATCCTGAAAGGGAGGAAAAATGCCAACACCGGAAGCACCTCAAACTCAAAGAAGAAAAAGACACCACAAGATGACATCATAATTGGTCACAAATCACATGGGTCACATGGGAACCTTTCAAAGGAGGTGCCTACAATATATGACCATTTGAAGAGTCATCTTATAAAGGACACATGGCTACACCTAATTGGACCATTCTTTGCACTTGAGTGAAAAACTCAAATGGCATCATCAACTTCTGAAAAGTAACCATGGTTAAGTTAACTTTGTCTCCAAGCAAACCCTCACTTGAAGGAAATCTCAAGGCCTATATAAAGGACTCAACTCTTCACTTGAAAAAGATAGATTTTTACATACTTACTTCTTGTTCTCTCTATTTTAGTTTTTTATAGTTTTCAAAGTTTAATTTTCTTATAGTTTAAATTAGTTGTTAGTTTGTAAGAAGGTGAGGAAGGAATTGACGACTTCTCCCTTCTCTTCTTCATAGATATAGGAAGGAGATCAGTGCACCTGCATTGCTTGATGCAAGAAAGCTTCAATATTGTAAACTTTACTTTGTTGTTCTTTCTTGATAATTTCCATCACCTCAATATGTTTTATTCAATCTCTTTTCATCTTGCAATGTCTATCATGAGCTAAATTCCTTTAGTTGAGATGTGCTAGTCTTATAATGATCTTTTGAGAAAGTTTAAGTGTCATTTGTGTGTTGCATGTACTTTGATTCTTGTGTTATACTACATCCATCTTATTTTAAGGTTGATCGCTTAAAATGAGTAGAGTTATATTCACAGACATGGTTTATAACTAGAAATCAAGAATCAATAGGGGTAAGTGTTTAATAAAGCCTTTATTAACTTGTTTTAATAAAAGAAGCTTGTTAATTCCATGTTAAGTCCTAGACATAGGATAACATAGCCCTTAGGATAATCAGCAGGTACTTCAAAGGCAGGAGTGAACTTATTTAGCACGCCTAGACATAGGAAGCTTGTAATGCAACTCTGAAGAAAGTAGCTGAAAGGCACACACTGATGCAGCTGCATCCAGTGCACCTGCACTGCACAATTACACTTAACTCTTAAAAAGAAAGTTATTTGATAAAAGCATCTCAACTATTATTCTTAACTGTTTTCCTCTCTATTGTATTGCTTATTTTCATTTTGTTTTCATTTCAAACTCCACCCAAAATTGTGAGTAGTGTAGCTTCACTAATTTATATCTTCTTAAGCATACAAGAGTTAATCCAATCCTTGTGGGTTCGATCTTATTATACTACTTGTTTGTGACTGTGTATACTTGCACACGTTTTTCACACACCAAGTTTTTGGCGCCGTTGCCGGGGATTGTCATTAATTTTTGTTGTTTTAAAGATAGTAGATTAGTGTTTATTTTTATTTGTTTTGTTATTCTGGTATTTTGTTTTTCTGTGCAGAAACAGGTGCATTTACACCTAGTGCAACTGCACTAGCTTATGCCCAGAGACAAATCACCAGAATTTGAACTTAATCCAGAAATAGAAAGACAGTTTAGAAGGTTGCGAAAACTCCAGAAACAAAAACTTCGAAGTTGCAGCAATACTATGTCTCAACAAGGTGAAGGAGAAGGCTCAAGACCAGCCTCGGTCAGAGGTGGTCCTAGAACACAAAGAGATGCTGAAGCAGATCACAGGAATCAATTCATTCACATGGGACCAATAGGTATGATTAATGATAGAGATAGACCTATGAGAGATTATACTATGTTTGATCATCAAAACATGCAAACAAGCATAGCAAGACCTCACACAGAGGCTGTCCATTTTGAATTTAAACCCATGATGTTTCAAATGTTGCAAACAATTGGTCAATTTGGTGGATTTCTTCATGAGGATCCCCATGAGCATTTAAAACAGTTTTTAGAAATATGTAGTAACTTTATCATACCTGGTGTTAGTGAAGATGCATTTAGACTTAAGCTATTTCCATATTCTTTGAAAGATAAGGCTAAATCATGGTTAAATTCATTGGAGCCTAATTCTATTCATACATGGAATGAAATGGCTGAAAAGTTTTTGTCAAAATATTTTCCACCCATTAAAAATGCCAGAATGAGAAATGATATTACATCTTTTAGACAAAAAGAATTTGAATCATTGTTTGAAGCATGGGAAAGATGGAAAGAACTTTTAAGAAAATGTCCACACCATGGTCTTCCAGTCATTATTCAGATGGAAACATTTTATAATGGTTTGGAACCACAAACTAGAATAATGATTGATGCATCATCTGGAGGTGTTTTGTTAAATCTGTCTTATAATGAAGCATGTGAATTGATTGATAGAATTGCTACCAATAGCTCTAGTTGGCCTACTGAGAGGGTGAGTGCCCAAAAGAAATCATCAGGGGTACATGAAATTAGTGAAATATCTGCCCTATCTGCTCAAGTAGCCTCACTAGCAAATCTGGTTAAAAACCTTAACAATACTAGTGCAACTGCATCTAGTGCAGCTGCACCAGTAGAGAACACTGCAGCAGCAATAGAACAAGCCCCTCCAGGAACAGTAAGTTGTGTCTATTGTGGAAGAGGTCACCTTTATGAGGAATGTCCTAGCAACCCTGTCTCTGTAAATTATGTAAGTTATAATAGGAATAACAACCCTTACCCAAACACCTACAATCCAGATTGGAACAATCACTCAGATTTCTGGTGGGGAAACAATACTAGTGCACCTGCACCAAGTGCATCTGCACCAGTCACACCACCAGGATTTCAATCTCAGAGCTACCAAAGACCACAACAACCTGCTACTGATAACTTCTTAGAAGCCTTGCTTAAATCCTTTATAAGTGAAACTAGAACAGCTAGGCAAGCTCAAGATGCATCTATAAAGAATTTGGAAAATCAAGTGGGTCAATTGGCAACTGCTCTATATCAAAGACCAACAGGTACACTACCATCAAATACAGAAGCAACTCCATCTCAAAGGCCAGGTAAAGAACAGGTAAAAGCCATCTCTCTCAGAAATGGGAAAGATCTTGCAGAACCTTATGAGAATGAAGGTACAGGTAAGGGAGAAAATAAAAATGAAAAAAGTTCTCAAAATGCAGAAGCACCTGATGCATCTGCATCTCATGAAGTTCCAACTCCAAGGTTAGTTCCTGAATACCCTCCTCCTCCTTTTCCTCAAAGATTAAAAAAGGCACATGAGGAGAAGCAATTCAGTAAGTTTTTAGATGTTTTAAAACAATTGCATATTAATGTTCCCTTGATTGAAGCATTGCAACTAATGCCTAATTATGCTAAATTCATGAAAGATGTTCTTTCAAAAAGAAAAAGATTAGGTGAATTTGAAACTGTTGCTTTGTCAAAAGAATGTAGTTTGATTTTGCAAAACAAAATTCCAAGAAAATTGAAAGATCCAGGTAGCTTTACAATTCCATTATCAATAGGTAATTACTATACAGGTCGTGCATTGTGTGATTTAGGAGCAAACATCAACTTGATGCCTAAATCTGTCTTTACACAGTTAGGAATTGGAAATGCTAAACCTACATCTTTAACATTGTCACTTGCAGACAGGTCAATAGCTTACCCAGAAGGAATCATAGAAGATATATTGGTAAAGGTTGACAAATTTATATTTCCTGCAGATTTTGTTATCCTTGACTTTGTTGCAGATGAAGATGTACCAGTGATTCTTGGAAGACCATTCTTAGCAACTGGGAAAACATTGATTGATGTGCAAAAAGGAGAACTAACCATGAAAGTAAGTGATCAAGAGGTGAAATTCAATGTAATGAATGCTCTGAAATATCCTGCAGAGGAGAGTGAAGAATGTTCAACAATCATCTCTCTTGATCAACTGATGCAGAAGCAATTCCACAAACAACATGATCATCTGATGAATGCTCTAGCATCCAGTGCTCCTGCCTTGATAGATGAAGAAATTGAAGAAAAACATCCTCCACAAAATGAGCTAAAATTTTTTCAAGAAAATGAGAATTGTTATCCCAAATGCTTATTGGTTGGGGCATGGGATCACTTGCTTCCCTATGCCAAATACATGGGATTTCTAACAAAAAGAAGAAAGAGGAAGGATGATATTTTCTTCTTGTCCTATTATCCACCCTAACTTAGGTTTTGAATGACAAGTCTAGCTAAAGACTATAAAATAAGCGCTACTGGGAGGCAACCCAGATTTTTAGGACTAGTTGTGTTTTGTGTGTTTTTGTTTTTACTTTTGCAGGTATGAATGAATGGTCTTGTGCAGATGCTGTCAATTATGCAGAATTCTGATGCAGTAGCACTGTGTGCAGATGCATTAGGGGCTGAAGATATCTGCCACAAGACTTAGTCAGGCTGAAGACTCTTAAATCAAGCGCTTATGGGAGGCAACCCATGATTTTGAAGTATTAATTATGTTAGTTTTAATTTATGTTTTGAAGTGTTTTGTATGAAAACAGGTTAAGAGAATTCCCAGTGCAGCTGCACTGCAGGCACCAGCACTATCAAAATTTCAATGCTCCTGCATCAAACTCCACAACACACTGGGGTGAAAATTTAAATACTGAGAAGAATGTTGCAGAGCAACCTGATGCGGGTGCACCTAATGCAACTGCATCCACCACTGATGTACCTGATGCAAGTGCAACTGGTGCAGGTGCATCCAAACCTGAGGAGCCCAAAAAGAAGAGACAGAAGGTGAAGCATTCTACAGTGAGGTCTAGCTTAAAGCTAAGGAGTGTGGCATCAAAACAGTAACTATATTTGAATGTTGTTAACTATTTTGTTTAATTATGCTTTTATATTTTGCATTATGATATTTTGTGAACTAATCCTCCTCCCATGGTTTTTATTTTTAAAGAGCAGTGAGGACACTGCTCAACTTTAAGTTGGGGGGAGAAGTTAACTTATCATATTATGCATATGTGTTTAACTATAGTATGTGTGTCTGCTTTGATATATGTTTGTTCTTATATATGTTTGATATATGTTGTTCTTATATATGTTTGTTTTTATGAGTGTCTACATGTTTAAATGTGTGTTAGGATTTGATAGATTTGAAGCATGATCAGCTTAGAAATCTTTTTCACAATGCATCTCTTTGAACTGATTTTTAATGATGAAAGGAAGAAAAAGAAAAGAAGCCTTGTTTTTCCTCAAATGACCAATTTTATTATTACTTTAACACATCAAAGCTGAGTTTTGAAAATAACCTTGCTATTTAAAGAGCTATCTGATGCAAGAGGAATTTTTAGAAAGCTAAGGTCAAGACTAAATTTTTACTAAAAATATAGAAGAGCATAAAGAATTAAGTTTGGGGGAGTTTCCATGAATACTAAGGCAAAGTATGAGGAACTTAAAGTAGTAAATGCCATAGGTTATCAAAAGCTACTACAAAAAGTGTCAAATTGTTGTAAATAGCTATACTTACCTGAGACATTAAACTGAACCTGTTCCAATAGTGCATTTGGTTTGTAAAAAAAAAAAAAAAAATACAAAAGAAAGAAAAAGAAGAAACGAAAAGCAAACCAAAGAAAAAAGTATGCATAAGGAGGTCAGTGAGGAGGGCAGTATATGCTATAAGTCTGGAAATGTAGTATCAAGTGCACCTGCACTCAAGTGCATCTGCACCGTTGCAAAAAGTTCAGTGCATCTGCAACTTGGTGCATCTGCACCAAAAGGAAATAACCACAAAAAAAAAGAGTAGTGCATTGACTCAATAGTTTTGAAATACTCAAGTCAAAGCCCTTTGTTGTGCTTAGAGCCCCCCAATGCTTGAGGAAGTTGTTAGTCTAGTCTATATTTTGAAACATCTTTGTTTTGACCGAACGTAATCTAAATTTTTCAAAGGCTAGGAGAAACTTGTTACTTAGTTTTGGAACTGATTGAATCTCAGTGGGGCACACACTCACACAAATGAGTTTTAATAGCTTTGGATGTTTTGGAATTCAAAGGCACAAAGACAAAAGTTTCTGAAAAATGAAGTTCATAAGTTGCATTTATTGAAAATCATTTTACGAAAAAGATGTGAGCTGATCTGTTCTTCTTGATTGTAAAAGTCTTATTTGTGTTTTCTTTTTGTCATTGCTTGAGGACAAGCAACGAATTAAGTTTGGGGGTGTGATAACTCTATTTTATATAGAGTTATTCGTGCTTCTACACTTAAATAATTGCCCATAATCAAGTATAATATGTGTTAAATATAGTAGTATGAACAAAATAAACAACATTCAAGGTTTATACTCATGACTTAGCATTTTGTATATATATTGGTATGTTTGACGTGTTTGTTCAGTGCACCTGCAGTTGATGCATCTGCACCGGAAAACAAGCAGTGCATCTGCACTAGATGCAGCTGCACCAGATTATCACAGTGCAACCAAATTTAGTACATCTGCACCATCCTGCACCAAAGACAGAATTACTCCACAATGGAAGCACCTCAATTCATACCATGACATAAATATCTCTATGACATCATGCTTAGTCACAAGTCACATGGAGGCACCATGGCAACTTGCAAAAGGATGCACCTGCATCGCATGCAGCTGCACTACATGCAGCTGCACCATCCTGAAAGGGAGGAAAAATGCCAACACCGGAAGCACCTCAAACTCAAAGAAGAAAAAGACACCACAAGATGACATCATAATTGGTCACAAATCACATGGGTCACATGGGAACCTTTCAAAGGAGGTGCCTACAATATATGACCATTTGAAGAGTCATCTTATAAAGGACACATGGCTACACCTAATTGGACCATTCTTTGCACTTGAGTGAAAAACTCAAATGGCATCATCAACTTCTGAAAAGTAACCATGGTTAAGTTAACTTTGTCTCCAAGCAAACCCTCACTTGAAGGAAATCTCAAGGCCTATATAAAGGACTCAACTCTTCACTTGAAAAAGATAGATTTTTACATACTTACTTCTTGTTCTCTCTATTTTAGTTTTTTATAGTTTTCAAAGTTTAATTTTCTTATAGTTTAAATTAGTTGTTAGTTTGTAAGAAGGTGAGGAAGGAATTGACGACTTCTCCCTTCTCTTCTTCATAGATATAGGAAGGAGATCAGTGCACCTGCATTGCTTGATGCAAGAAAGCTTCAATATTGTAAACTTTACTTTGTTGTTCTTTCTTGATAATTTCCATCACCTCAATATGTTTTATTCAATCTCTTTTCATCTTGCAATGTCTATCATGAGCTAAATTCCTTTAGTTGAGATGTGCTAGTCTTATAATGATCTTTTGAGAAAGTTTAAGTGTCATTTGTGTGTTGCATGTACTTTGATTCTTGTGTTATACTACATCCATCTTATTTTAAGGTTGATCGCTTAAAATGAGTAGAGTTATATTCACAGACATGGTTTATAACTAGAAATCAAGAATCAATAGGGGTAAGTGTTTAATAAAGCCTTTATTAACTTGTTTTAATAAAAGAAGCTTGTTAATTCCATGTTAAGTCCTAGACATAGGATAACATAGCCCTTAGGATAATCAGCAGGTACTTCAAAGGCAGGAGTGAACTTATTTAGCACGCCTAGACATAGGAAGCTTGTAATGCAACTCTGAAGAAAGTAGCTGAAAGGCACACACTGATGCAGCTGCATCCAGTGCACCTGCACTGCACAATTACACTTAACTCTTAAAAAGAAAGTTATTTGATAAAAGCATCTCAACTATTATTCTTAACTGTTTTCCTCTCTATTGTATTGCTTATTTTCATTTTGTTTTCATTTCAAACTCCACCCAAAATTGTGAGTAGTGTAGCTTCACTAATTTATATCTTCTTAAGCATACAAGAGTTAATCCAATCCTTGTGGGTTCGATCTTATTATACTACTTGTTTGTGACTGTGTATACTTGCACACGTTTTTCACACACCACAGCCCCCGCGATTAGCAAAGGTGATGGCTTCTGGAGGAGAGAGTGTTGAAGGTCGTCGTTCTGAAGGCGCTCCCGTTATTCCCGAAGTCTGAGACCATCTTGATTCTGCTCCAAACAGCGAACAAGCGGAGGACGATCTTGAGGTCAATCGTCATTCCCCTAAGGATCTTAATAACGAACCTGATGGTGGAAAGCAATCTTCTGAGGACGTGGTAATTGTCGGCGTGAAAGATAACCAGGTCGAATTGGGCTTTTCTCCAACGGTTGGGCATTTCTCCGAGCATTCAAATTGATGTGCCTCGCGCTTGATCGTCCAGTGTCAACCGACCTGTTCTTTCACTTGTTCGAGGTAAACAGGAATTATGAAAAAGGTGATGAAGGGAATGCTCCGGAGCATGTGAGTCTTCGGTCTAGAAGAGGTGCTAAGGTTTTCCGGGCTTACTCAGATTCGCTGAAGGGGAGATGGAAAGGGCTCTTCTATTTTGTGGAGCCGGTAAATGGTGAACCAATTGACCATGTGGGGAAGTTCGGCCAGGATGGGCGTACCTTGGATTCTACCAAGTTTCCTATAGGCTGGGGTCTTGGACATTATAACAGATCTCCAGGATTCTACCATATTGGTGAGTCTCACCTGTGTCGTGCCAACATTCTGACCAGAGATATATTGTTGTTTATCTACACCCAAGTTCCTTATATCAAACGTAAATACCGAGGGTTCTAGGTAGGGTCGTCTTTGAATATTTAAAGATATGATTTGTCTTTCTTCACTTTGTCTTTTGTCAAGTATATTGACTTGTCCTGTTGCTTTTTGTTTTTAGATACTACGGCAGGGAATAGGATTGCTATGATGAAAAGAATGGCGCTGCAGAACCTGGGTGCTGTGGAAGGCGAGTCTGCAAATCAAGGGGTTCCGCAAAGTGTTCCCGACCTTAATGCTGCCATTCATGTTTCCCCCATCAGGACCGTCCATGAGGAAAACCTGGAGGATCCTGGGGGTGATCTTCAATTCCGCAAGAGAAAACCAATTGATGATGAACCTCTACTAAGCAGCCAAAAGTAGCCCGACAAGTCGAGGACAAAAAGAAGAAAGGGGTGATACAAGGCGATTCTAAGTCTTCCAGGAAGCATAAATCTTCTAAGAAAGTAACCCCTATTCCTATGGATGCGACTTTTATGGAGAAAAACCTAGAGAAATACTTAACCGATCCTGTTAGTGCGGCTGCAAAGCTTTTTGTTCATTTGGTTGATGTTACCAAGTTGCAGAAGGCGGAGTTGGAACGTCGTTGTCATACCCTAATTTTGTGCGGCTTGGAACAAAACCTTAATTTTCCACAAAAAGCAATAAATTATGAAGTGAAGCATCATTCTGAAGGATGTGAAGAACTATGAGCATGCATTTTTGGGTTCTAAAAGTCATTTCAGCGCTTTTAAAATCATTTTTAGGATTGGAATGCCTTTTGGAGCAAAATTAGGGTTTTTTGGGCAAAAGGGGTATTTTGGTCATTTCCAAAATTAAGCAATTTCTCACCAAAAATCATCGTTCAATCTCAGAGGAATTTATTTGGATCTAGAAGATTTGGGTTATGAATTTTTGTGCGCATGCATGCATGATTTTTGGCATAAAATTCAAATTTTAAGCAAAAGGGAATCAAGGTGAGGTCTCAAATCAATTTTGGGAAGGGTGATGTCATGGAATTTTGGGCCCAATCATTGATTCCTAGGACATGGCCCAAAGTGGCTTGATTTTTATGGAATTATCTAGAAGAGAATAATAAAAAATGGTGAAAATAAGGAAGTGTCCCCAATAAGACAAAATGTACTATTTTTCTTGACAAGCTTGCAAAACTTGGGCACCAAGGCCTCATTTGCTCCGAATTTTCCAGCTCATTTTCACCTCATTTTGTGTTTCCTCATGCCCTTGATCCATGTGAGTTGTATTCCTAGCCATTGATTAAAATTCTAGATCAAATCCTAGGCTACAACTTTGTGTAGAATGACCTAGGTGCCCTCAACAATTTTTGTGCAACAAAAACTCATAATTTTTGTGTATGACCAGCTATTCCTCACTCATTTGTGTTTTCTCCTTGTCCCTAATCCATGTGCATTGCAATCTTGGCCTTTGATTCAAATTCTAGCTCAAATCTCAATGGTTTGCAAAAGCACAATGTCCTATATACCCTTAATTTTGCACCTCATATAAAACCCAAAATAGGAGACCATGAGGACACTCATTTTTTACCCTAGCACCCAAATCTCTCCTCTCTTTCTCTCATTCCTTCGAAGCAACCAGCCACCATACCCATATTCTTTTCTTCAAAATTCTTCCAAAAAAATCAACCATCAAACCTTGTTTATTCTTCATCCTTTCAATAAATCTACTTCTAAACTTGCATAATCATCAAAGTTTCATCAAAAACCATCAAGAATCAAGCATTTGCGAAAGGTTCAAGAGGTTCTTGTGGTGTTCTTCAAGTGTTCTTGCTTCTATTCTCTTTCCTTCTTCATTTTCTAGCTAGATCTAGAGGTAAGCTCACTAACCCTTGCATTTTCTTTAATTTTCATCATGTAATCTCTTTTCTATTCCTCTTTCCTTCTTGAAAGAAGCTTTGAGGACTCATTTCAAACATTATTGGACAAGGACATTGGGAGCCTTGGGTGTTTGAGATGAGTCCTTGGCCTTGAAGGAAAGATTCTTGTGTTTTCTCATCATTCATTGCATTTCTACCTCATTTGCATGATTTTGGTGAAATAAAACCTTGTTTTCCTACCTATTTTGCTTCGGCCATAGCATGGATTTTAGGGTTCTTGTGTTCATTTTGTTCATTTCATGATTTTAAGTTGAATTTTGGCTTGATTTTGGTGTTGGGTGCCTCGGGTTGTTGCTTCAAAACCTAGGGTTTTTGTTGCCTTTTTACTTCTTTGATTTTGTGAAGAATAAAATACATGATATGCTTGATGCTTACTTTAGAACATGGCATGATGATCTAGGGTTTAGTCTTGTGAATTGTTTCATGTATTAATTGTGAATTTTAGCATGAAATTTGATGGTGATTTGTGCTTAGCATTGCTTCGGCCTTAGGCCACTTTTGTGCATATTTTGTGCTTGAAAACGTGTTGTTTTGATCTTGTGTGAATAAATGCAATTGTGCAATTGTGTTTTTACCCTTTTACCTTTTTACTTTACCATCTCATTAAATAATTACCATTTACCTCATGCATTTTTACTCTACCATTTCATTAACTTCTCACTCAACATTTTTACCACTTCTTACTCAAAACATTTTCAAACTTTGCATTTCACTTATTTGCATCATCTATGCGACACCTTGCATGCTTGCACACACATTCACTCATACTTGTATACCATGCATAATAAATGCTCATGCATTCTTGTATGCTCATGCATTCTCTTGTATACTTATTCATGCATTCTCTTGTATGCTCATGCATTCACATGCTTGCTTAATCATGTATCATCGCTCACATGTTCATTCATTAAACCTAGAATACTCTATGCCTATGATCAATTGTGTTCACTTGTTCTTGATGCCATCTGAATGACTTGATTTAATTGTGTGCCCTTCCTTCCACTAGTATGTATTCTTAATGAAGACGTAAGCCTACTTTTCCGGTTGTAGCATAGAGTCATTAAGGTATATGCACCCCTTTTAGATTGTTGCCCGTCCCGTAGCAATTCTCACACACACACACACAATTGTCTTGAGAACTTTGTCTTGCATCCTTAATAATTGGATCTCTTGATTATATTGGCATGTTTAATCTTGGTTAATAATCAACATGTTTATGATTGCTTGATTGGTGAGTATGTTTGGATCTTGTTCATTCATTGTTGCATTTGGTTATGGACTTGGAATTGATTGAATAATGTTCTACTTGTTTTCCAAAACCCATTTTCTAAACTCATTTTCAAACGCTCCTTGCTTTGCGAAAACATTTTCTTCCTCCATTAAATAAAACAAATTGTCATTGATGATCACTCGCGCTGTTGCCGTTTAGATCGCTAATGATGATTTTATTTTCAAAAAAGAGTTAGTAGTGAGGCCATTCTAACCGTTGTTGTTCGGTCTTCACAAACGCTCACCCAATTGCGAAAAACTCTTAAGCCGTTTTCAGACGCAAAAGCCGAGAACTACGTAGCTTTGATCCCTCAACCCAGTGAGGGTACGTAGGAGCGGGTCCGTCCCGTCAAGCACCCTTTTAAAAAAATCTTTGTTTTGTTTCCACTTTTCAAAGATAACAAAAATATTCCTGTCTTCCGTTTTCAATAAAACGATTTTTCAAATAAAAAAAAAGAAAAGAAAAGAAAAGAAAAGAAGTAGAACAAATCGCTTTCAACTCAAACCTTTGTCAAACCACACATCGAGTTAATGGTTCCCTTTCAGTAGAAAGGACGTATGGGATGCTAATACCTTCCCCATGCGTAACCGACCCCCGAACCTACATCTCTGATTTCGAAAGACCACTCGCTTTTCCAAAAAAAAAAGGGTTTTTCCGATGTTTTCCCAAATAAATATTGGTGGCGGCTCTACTATTTTTCACGTTGCAAAACGAGAAGTCCCAAACCGGATTTTTCGGGCGCAACAGCTGGCGACTCCGCTGGGGAATTTTTATAAAAGGCGAGGGTCAAGCCTAGTTAACTCGATGTGTGGTTTAAATCGTTTGAATTGAAAGCTTTGTTCTACTTCTTTCTTTTCTCCCTTTTCTTTTCCTTTTCCCTTCTTTCTTTGTCTGTGATGCTTGATTGTTTCTCTAGCATTATCATGATGTTATGTTGTATTCATATGCATTTGTTTTCCTTCTATGTGTGCTCCTTGCGCATTTTCTCTTTGTTCACATACCATGTTCATGCATTCCTCAATTCCCACGTCCCCTCTTCTTTGCTCCCTTTCTAAAGGTAAATTCATGCATTTCTCCCCCACCTTATCATGATCCCTTCCTCTTGGCTCCCTTTCTTAAGGTAATTAAACAATGTTTGCGATTGCTTATTGACTTCCTGTGTTAATTCTTGAATTGGAATGCTATATGATATGCAACATGCTATTGTATGCTTTTGTCTGGACTGTTCTGGGTTTTCATTTGCAGGTGGGGGTTTATGATGGGTAGTTTTAGGCGGTATGTCCTTGCTACACACACTCACACCTTATGCTTATTGTGCTTTGAGAGGGGCCTAAAACCCAAGGTCTGACAAAACTTAGGGGAGTGGAAATGAGTAGGGACTGGCAATTGGACCGTTGTCCTTCTGACTCTCACGAAAGTTTCAGCCGGAGTATGCTCTTTCACGATGCCTCACACCAGATGGCGTACCATCGTTGTGGGTGCTATTGTGAGAGAGAATTAGCTTTGGTAGCCTGGTGAGGAAGTGATTAAAGCCAACATGGGAGGAACATCTGAGTTGCCCTAGAACCTAGGTTCCCGCCTCGTAGGACACAAGGACATACAAATTGTGTGTTGCATTGTAATCTAGGCATGTTTTCCAAAAGGAGTAGAAGGAGATTTTTCCAAAAAAAAGAAAGCAGAGAAAGAACTGCCGTTGTAGCCTTTCTTTTGCCGGTCCGTACGAGATAACATGTGGCCCACCCTTTTCAAAAAAGGGAACGAGCTGCCACTGTAGCCTTTCTCTTATAAAGTAACATATGGTCCACATTTTTTCAAAAAAAAAGGGAGAACGAGTTACCGTTGTAACCTTTCTCTTATGAAGTAGCATGTGGCCCGCATTCTTCAAAAAAAAGGGAGAACGAGTTGCCGTTGTAGCCTTTCTCTCACTGGTCCATATGAAACAACGTACGGCCCGTATTTTCAAAAAAAAAAGCTTAAATCAATGCCAATAAAGATTTTGCCCTAATCTGCATATGCATAAAACATCATCAGCATTTGCATGCATCCTCGCATTACATAAAACCCATGCATGCATCATTGCATCTTACTCAAGTTTGTTTGCCGAGAATCACAAAGTGACAAAGAATCTTGCCAGAGGAACTTAACGGAATCAAGAAGTGAGACAGTGCATGCTCCAAGGTACCCGGGTGTAAGAAAGGTAGACGTCACCAGCTTGAAAGGATATGTTGACCTAATGGGACCTATTGAAAGGGGATCGTTTGACAGCTCTTATGGGAACCTTCGGAAGTTGTTGTTGCTAGAGGTACAGACTGAGGCTATCGTGGCTCTAAGCAGATTCTATGACTCCAAAATCAGATGCTTCCTTTTCAAAAATTTCCAAATGGCTCCCACTTTGGAAGAATATCATCAGATCTTGGGTTTCCCTCAGACCAAAGCTGCTCCCTGCCAGTATCAAGAGCAGTATTACACGGATGAGAAGTTTGCTGCATTATTGCAAGTAAAGGTAGAGGACCTGAAGCTCCAGAGGCAGAGGAAGAACCCTGTGGTAGGTTTCCCGCAGAGTTATCTCGAGGGTATGACGGATACTAATGCCAGAAACAAAAATTGGGTTGTCTTCAAGCAAATCTTGGCCTTAACAATCTTCGGGATTGTTCTCTTTCCGCAGATTGAAAGACTTGTGGATGTGACTGTCATTGGCATTTTCTTAGCTTTCCAGAATGAGAAGAATCCTATCAATCCGATCCCTGCAATGCTTGCTGACACTTATTCCGCTCTTACTCACCACTGTGAACTCAAAAGGAAGAAAATCTCTTGCTCTTCCCATCTGTTATATGCCTGGCTTCTTATCCATGTTTTCACCAATCCAAAGAAAGTGGAAAAGCTGATTGACTATGCTGTATCTTGTGAGGTGAAAACCATGAGTATTCAAGAGTGGATCCAGTTTCTAGGGAGTCTAGACGAGCACTCGGTTCGTTGGACTGATGGGCACTAAAGGGTGCATTAACTACAATCCCTCCCTGACGCTGAGACAATTAGGATATCCTATGAGGAACTCGCCTACTGAAGAGATGGCATTCCCGTTTTACATCTATGAGGGAGGTCCAAAGGATGACAGTTTGACTAGGAAGATTTTGCAAGCTTGGAGTATGGTGACTCGTTATGGAAAAGTAGAGATCTCTCAGAGAACTAGTGGTGTTACCTTTGCTCAATGGCTTGAGAAAAGGATTCAGAGCGTCCGATTGCCTTATCAGAAATTATTGCAAGTTGAGAGGGAGGTAATAGACTCTGGTACTCCCGTTGTTGAAGAGTTAGGTGAGGTCAAGTTGGCTCTAATGAAAGCAGAGGAAGAGAAAAAATCCTTGCAAGCTGAGATAGAGAAGTTGACTCTGAACAACCAAAGATTAAAAGAAGATAATGCTCTCAAATCTGCTGCCATTGAGGAGTTTGACAAGAAACTCAAAGTAGAAGAGAAGGAAAAGCTAGAAGCTCAAAAGTATCTGCAAGTAGCCAAAGAGGAAATCAAGAGGCAAAAGGCTAAACAAAAGAGAGCCATTGAAGAGACCAGTCAGTGGAGAGATCTCTATGAAAAGACAAAGATGGATGAGAGGACTGTGAAGAGCTTGCTTGCAAAGTCAAAAAGAGAGTCCCGCTTGCTACAGGCTGAGTGGGAAAGCAAACTGAGCAGTGTCGCGCAAGAAAGAAATTCAGTTGAGAGCATTCTCAAAGAATACAAGCAGGCTCTAGGATTTGAGCGAGAGATTTCTGATGAACTGAAAAGAAACCTTCGACACATCAGTCATGCATACAGGCAGGTGAAGGATGAGAGTCAGCATTGGGAACACCGCTTTGTTGAACTCCTTGGCAGGATTGAAGAACAGGCAGTTATCATTGAGTTGAAAGATGAAATTCAACAGTGGAAGGCTAGATTCTCTGAGCTTGCAGAGTTGGCCAACCAAGCTCTTGCAGGTGTACCTAAAAAGCTAAGAAAGGCTGAGGTTGAGATGTTTCCCTTTAACACTCCACTGGCAGTTTACAAATTCGTGGAGTTTTGCAGGGCCTTGGTTGAAGAAGTCAGAGAAACGACTGGAAGGGTTCCCACAGGCAACAAGAGAAAGAGAACTGAAGATTTCAAGGCTCTATGTAGTTGAGCTCTTGTTTGTAATTTTCATTGTACTCTCTCTTTCTGGATGACCATATTTCCATTTGAGTATTCTACCTTTTGAAATGTAAGGCTTGAAGTACTTGCTTGAATTTGAATGTATGGAGTATGTTTTGTTTCACTTATTGATTCCAATCTTGTCGTGTTTCAAACAAAAATAATCAAAGTCCACTGTTAGGCCTATGGCAAGACATGGCACTCTGTGGTTCACGGCATAAGACAAACTAAAACTAACACCCATTTGCATTGCATTCATTGCATTCATTAATACCCCTGCTCATAAAAAAATGTTTCGTCAGAGCAAGTCAGGCAAGCTGGTTCTCCGTCACCGATACTTCACCCGACTGCAAGCAAAGTTGATGGCCAATCTGCAAGATTACCCAGAGATTGAGACCGAGAGTAATCCAGAGCACGAAGATCTGGGTGTGCAGATTATTAATCCTGAGCAGCTGGCTCAGGAGAACCAGGTTCTAAAGGATAAGGTTGGGGCCATGGAGACCCAAATGCATGAGATGATGGCTTTGCTACAAAGCCTAAAGAGTGGAACTGCTGCTGAAGGTACCGCTGTGGTGGGTCCCGATGGTGTCATTTCTTTTATACCTCCTCCAGTGTCAGTTAATGCTGCAGCCACAGTTCCTCCGGGGTCTGGAATCAGTCATCCCGTCTTTGCTTCAGGGATGAATAGGCAGAATCAGTCACAAAGATATCCTTAGGGGATGCCCGCCGAGTACATGCCGCAAATTGTTAGACCCATTCCTGCTGACGCTGTTGGGCCACATCAGGCTACTGCTGCCGTGTCTGGGGGAGCTGCTGGAAGACCGCAGGTCCAGACTCCTAGTCCTCATGCTGTGCTCAGCCCTACTCCGGGGCTTGTTGCACACCCTCACAATGTTCCTCAGCCTGGAGGATATTACTATAGCATGGGCAGTCAACCCCAAGGCCACCTGTTTGAGGGATCGCAGCCAAATGACCTGATTCGTGCACTAGAAGAGAGGGTAAGAGCCGTGGAAGGTGCTGGCGTCAGGGCTAGAGAAGCTCGTGAGCTATGCTTAGTCCTAGATTTGGTATTACCACCGAAGTTCAAAGCTCCTGAGGTGGACAAGTACCGAGGCACCGGCTGTCCTGAGAGTCATGTTACAATGTTTGTCCGGAAGATGGGTCCTTATGCCAATGATGACAAACTGCTGATTTACTGCTTCCAAAACAGTTTGGCCGGAGCTCCTCTAGATTGGTACATGAAACTGCAAGCCTCAGAAATCCGTTGCTGGAAGGATCTGTCCGAAGCATTCATGAAACAATATAAATATAACATGGACATGGCTCCGGACAGGTCACAATTGCAACACATGAGTAAGGGCGAAAATGAGACTTTCAAGGAATATGCCCAGAAATGGAGAAGCTTGGCTGCCCAGGTTCAACCTCCTCTGACCGAAAAAGAAATGGTGTACATGTTCCTGGAAACCTTGCCAGCAATTTATTATGACCGACTGATTACGAGTGTCTCATCTAATTTTTCCGATATGATAGTCTTCGGGGAAAGACTTGAGCACGGTCTCCGAAGTGGGAAGATTTCAAATCATTTCAGCAATTCAGGAAGCTCCGGTAGCTCCCACAGCCAGAAGAAGCACTTCTCCCATTTCCCAAAAAGGAAAGAAGGGGAAACAAATGTAGTCTCAGGAGGAAACTCATCCTTTGATACCCCTCCACCACAAACTGTTCCATTCTCTGCCCCTGCATCACCTCAGCAAAGCAGTGACAATCACAAAGCTCAGGGTTATCAGTATAAGAAACGGACCAGTTTCGATCCTATACCAAAGACATACACTGAGTTGTTTAATCACCTGACTTCAAAGAACTTGATCAACACTCGGTCAATGAAGGCCCTTCAACCGCCATTCCCAAGAAGCTACAACGCTAATGCTACCTGCAGTTTCCACGAAAACGGGGTCGGTCATACTGTGGAGGAGTGTAAGGCATTTAAGCATGTGGTGCAAGACCTGATAGATGCTGGTTGGATCTCGTTTAAGCAAAGCAGCCCGAACACAACAACCAATCCATTGCCAGGCCATCAGAGGCCAACAACCAATGCTATAGAAAGTTCTGTTGGGAAATTGGTGAAGGATGTGCAGAAGAGCAAGACTCCGTTGGGTGTTGTCTACTCGGAGTTATGCCATGCTGGAGTGGTCAAGAAGGGGTGTTGCCTTGAAGAAGGATGTGCTGATTCCACATGCGTGGGGAATTGTGAAAGCTTTAAAATGATCTTGCAGGACCTGTTGGATCGGTGTGTGGTTCAGATAGGAACCCATGATGTTGAAGAAGAGGTGTTGGCTCTACACTCTGATAAGGGTAGAGGAATCAGAAAACCTATTGAAATCCCTTACAATTACAATCCCAGATTGGTGCAAGCAAATGCTCAACCAATAGTGATTGAAGTTCCGGCTCCTTTCCCCTATGAGTCGGACAGGGCAGTCCCATGGAAATACACTGCGCTATCTACAGTAGAATGCTCTCCAAGTACTACTACTGTAACAAACATAGTGGGATCGAGCGGGATCACCAGAAGCGGGAGAGTGTTTGCTCCAGAGACCCTTCGTACAGAAACTTCCAAGGAAGGTGAACAGAGAGTTCGGAAGGAGAAGGGAAAGGAACCAGAAGTTTCCCAGGAAAAGGTAACGGAAAGGGAAGCAAATGAATTCTTGAAGATAGTCCGGCAGAGTGACTACCAGGTTGTCGATCAGTTAAAGCATACCCTGTCGAAGATATCCATGCTATCATTGTTGCTCAGCTCGGAAGCACACAAAAATGCTCTTATGAAGGTGCTTAGCGAGGCACATGTTGCAGAGGGTATTTCAGGGAACCAATTTGATGGGATTGTGGGGAATATAGTGGCTGCAAACCACCTAACTTTTGCTGATGATGAGTTACCCGCTGGAGGAAAAAAGCATAATCGGGCTCTCCACATCTCAGTTAAGTGTGGGGACTATGTGTTGGCGAGAGTGCTGATAGATAACGGATCTTCATTGAATGTAATGCCGAAATCCACTATGGATAAGCTGGACGTGGATTGTTCCTACATGAAGCCAAGCTCGACTCTGGTGCGAGCCTTTGATGGATCCAAAAAGGAAGTATTGGGAGAGATGGAGTTTCCCATCCAAATTGGCCCAGAAGTTTTCTATATCAACCTTCAGATCATGGACATCACATCCTCGTACAGTTGCTTGCTTGGCCGACCCTGGATCCACATGGCAGGGGCAATTCCGTCATCTCTGCACCAGCAAGTCAAGTTCGTGGTGGATGATAAGGTTGTTGTAGTGTTTGGCAAAGAAGAGACTCTGGTGAACAGGCCATCAGAATTCAAGTATGTGGAAGCGGCGGAAGAATCTCTTGAAACGGCCTTTCAGTCCTGGGAGATCGCAAATGCAGTGCTTGAGAGGACCAAGGAGGAAAAAGTGGTTGCTAAAATCATGTTAGCCCAAGGATATAAGGTTGGTTCTGGCCTAGGAAAATCTGGACAGGGAATCCTGGCGCCCATCCAGCTGAAGGAGAGCAAAGATCGTTGCGGACTCGGATAAACTCCAAGTGAAGATGAATGGAAGAAGATAGCAGAGGAACGAAAGAGCAAATGGTTGGCCAAGTCCAAAGGCCAAGATCCATGGCCCCAGAGGATCCCAATTTGTGACATTAGCCAGAGCTTCGTGAGTGCTGGTCTGCTGGATCCCAACCAAGTTGCTGTCATCAAGGATGGTTCTGAAGATGAAGAGGGTAGTGCAAGTCTGGTTCGCCGCTGCTGTGACGTTGAAGAGTTGAAGAACTTGGAGGCTGTCGACTTTCCTGTGACCTTTGGTTCAATGTAATCATCTGTAATACAATCCTGTGGCTCTGCCCAAGGCCATAGGACCAGTTGCTAGGGGCACACATGTTTTTATTTTCTGAATCATCATCATCAATAAAAACGTTTGTTTTGAATTTCTCAATCAATAAAAATCATTTTCTCTTCATTGCATGAGTCTTTTTTCTGCTTTATTATTTCTTGCTTGCTTGTTTCGCCTTTCATTCTGCTTTTTCGCTACGGTAAAATGCAGATCCACAGTAATGGTCTCTGAAAACAGTAGTGTCAACAGTCCGCATTCTGACTTTGATCATCCTATCAACCAAGCCGAGGGGGATGTTGAGGAAGATTGGGAAGCTCCTCCGGAACTCATGAGACTAATGAAGCAAGAGGAAAGGGTAATCCAGCCTCACGGGGAATCTACCGAAGTGATTAACTTGGGTACAGCTGAGAACAAGAAAGAGGTCAAAGTGGGAACAACCATGAATGACGAAGATCGCATGAAGTTGGTACAGCTGTTGCATGACTACGTTGATGTGTTTGCGTGGTCCTACCAAGATATGCCTGGGTTGGACACTGATATTGTGGTACACAAGCTGCCGGTCAAACCTGAATGCCCGCCCGTAAAGCAGAAATTGAGGAGGATGAAGCCTGAGATGTCCCTCAAAATCAGAGACAAAGTAAAGAAGCAATTTGATGCAGGATTCCTAGCAGTGGCCAAATACCCACAGTGGGTTGCCAATATTGTCCCAGTTCCCAAGAATGACGGGAAGGTTAGAATGTGTGTTGACTACCGAGATCTGAATCGTGCTAGTCCCAAAGACGACTTCCCACTGCCACATATTGATGTCTTGGTGGATAGCACTGCACAACACTCGTTATTCTCCTTCATGGATGGATATTCGGGATATAACCAGATCAAGATGGACCCCGAAGACATGGAAAAGACAACTTTCATCACTCTCTGGGGTACTTTCTGTTATAAAGTCATGCCATTCGGGTTGAAGAATGCTGGCGCAACCTACCAGAGGGCCATGGTCACCTTGTTCCACGATATGATGCATAAGGAGATTGAGGTCTATGTTGATGACATGATCGCAAAATCCAAAACTGACAAAGAGCACATTGTCAACTTGCAAAAACTCTTCGATCGGTTGAGGAAGTACAAGCTCAAGTTGAACCCTGCCAAGTGCACATTCGGGGTGAGATCAGGGAAGTTGCTAGGCTTCATTGTTAGTCAGAAGGGGATTGAGGTGGATCCAGACAAAGTGAAAGCCATCCTTGAAATGCCGGTGCCCAAAATAGAAAAAGAAGTCCGTGGCTTTCTGGGAAGGTTGAATTACATCTCCCGATTCATCTTCCAGCTGACGGCCACCTGCGAGCCAATCTTCAAGCTGCTCTGCAAGAATCAAGAACTGAAGTGGAATGATCAGTGCCAAGCTGCCTTTGAGAAGATCAAAGTCTACCTCCAGAATCCGCCAGTTTTGATGCCACCTGTGTCGGGCAGGCCCCTCATCCTGTATCTCACGATGCTAGATAATTCCATGGGCTGCGTGCTGGGGCAGCATGACGAATCTGGAAAGAAGGAACATGCCATCTATTATCTAAGTAAGAAGTTCACAGATTGCGAGACACGGTATTCTGCGCTTGAAAAGACATGTTGTGCTCTGGTATGGGCCGCTCACCGCCTGAGGCAATATATGTTGAGCCACACAACTTGGTTGGTATCTAAAGTAGACCCGATCAAGTACATATTTGAGAAGCCAGCTCTCACAGGACGGATTGCCCGTTGGCAGATGCAGTTGTCTGAATATGATATCCTGTATGTCACGCAGAAGGCAGTTAAGGGTAGTGCACTCGCAGAGTACCTGGCTTGTCAGCCCATTCCAGACTACCAACCGATGCAGCATGATTTCCCTGATGAAGACATCATGGCATTGTTCGACGAGGGGAAGTCCCAAGAAAACGAAAGGTGGAGGATGATCTTTGACGGTGCATCCAATATTTGGGGGCATGGGGCAGGTGCCATGCTGATATCTCCTGATAACCGCTTCATTTCTGTCATTGCGAGGCTGAGCTTCTATGTCACAAACAATATATCAGAGTATGAAGCATGCATCTTGGGCATTCAGGCAGCCTTAGAATGGAAAGTCAAAAGGCTAGATGTGTATGGTGATTCCGCCCTGGTAATTCATCAAGTAAGAGGCGATTGGGAGACTCGAGATCCCAAACTGATCCCATATTATGAATATGTTCAAGAGTTGGTGGAGTCTTTCGACGAAATCACCTTCAAACACATCCCTCGAGGTGAAAATCAGCTGGCCGATGCCTTAGCAACACTGTCATCAATGTTTAACATCAACTGTGATAAGACATTGACTCACATCAGAATCCAGCATCGGGATTTGCCTGCACATCATTACTGCACCGCAATAGACGAAGAGCCTGACGACAAGCCTTGGTATCATGACATCAAGCAATACATCATTAACAGAGAGTATCCACCAGGGGCATGAGAAAATGACAAAAGAACGCTCAGAAGACTGTCAAGAAATTTCTTCCTGAGCGGTGAGGTCCTCTATAAAAGAAATTATGACATGGTTCTCCTGAGGTGTGTTGCCAAGGAGGAGGCTGAAAAGATCATGAAGGAGGTACATGAAGGCTCCTTTGGAACCCATTCCGGCGGGCATACCATGGCTAGACAGATTTTAAGGGCGGGCTATTACTGGTTGCAGATGGAGGGTGACTGCTATAGTTTTGTCAGAAGATGCCACAAGTATCAAATCTACGCTGATCACATTCACGTACCGCCTGCCAAACTTAATGTTCTGACTTCATCATGGCAGTTCTCGATGTGGGGAATGGATGTCATAGGTCCAATTGAGCCGAAAGCATCAAATGGGCATCGCTTCATCTTGGTTGCGATCGACTACTTCACAAAATGGGTTGAGGCTGCCTCATATTCAAGTATAACCAGCGCAGTGGTTGCAAAATTCATCAAGAGGGATCTGATTTGTCGCTATGGTCTTCCCAACAAGATCATCACTGATAACGGCAGTAACCTGAACAGCAGAATGATGAAGGACCTGTGCAAGGAATTCAGGATCCAACATCATAATTCTTCCCCCTACCGTCCTAAGATGAATGGGGCAGTTGAGGCGGCTAGCAAGAACATCAAGCGGATAGTGCAGAAGATGGTGGTAACATACAAGGACTGGCATGAGATGCTTCCCTTTCCTCTGCATGGCTACCGTACTTCAGTGCGTACATCAACTGGGGCAACCCCTTTTTCCTTGGTATATGGGTCAGAAGCAGTCCTGCCCATTGAAGTTGAAATACCCTCCCTGCGGGTACTGATGGAAACAAAACTAGAAGAAGCTGAGTGGGTACAGGCCCGGTTGGATCAGCTAAACCTGATTGAGGAGAAAAGGATTGCAGGCTTATGCCACGGTCAGTTATACCAGCAGAGGATGAGAACAGCTTTCGATAAGAAAGTCAGACCTCGTGAATTCAAGAAAGGCGATCTGGTGCTGAAGAAGATCCTGCCTATTCAGACTGATCCCCAAGGAAAGTGGACACCCAGCTATGATGGTCCCTATGTTGTCAAGAAAGCCTTTTCTGGAGGGGCGCTGTTACTCACAGACATGGATGGCGAGGATCTCCGGAATCCGGTCAATTCTGATCAAGTGAAGAAGTATTATGCCTGAAAGAAATAGACGAAAAAAGAGAAAGATAAGCCAAGTAAGAATCAGCTCGCTAGGTTGAAAACCCGAAAGGGCGGCCTAGGCAAAATCAGAGCGACCCGGTGGATTGAAAACCCGAAAGGGCGATCCAGGCAAAAATTAGGGTCAGAAAACTTGGGCGTGGAAAGTTAAACAAAGGCATACAACCTTCCCCGAGGCTTGAATGAGGGAATGATCAAGCTCAAGGACACAGATGTTAGCACTGCTCCACAGAGACGGACAGTCAGAAATTAGCTTTTCTCTTTTTTCGTGTCTTTTTGTAGTTTAAACTTTCAAATGTATTGAACAGTTGTCGTAACATTCTGTGCGATTGGCTTCTACATCAATAAAGCTCAACTTTTTCCTACCGGTTTGTTATTTTCCGCTTCTCTGCTCAAGATAAACGTTTTATGATGATGGTAATACTGAGTTGCAAAACATGTGCATACATCATATAGCATTACAAATCATTGCGAAATCCTTAAAAGTCACGGGAAATAAGCAATCTCCCAAAGAAAGTTAATCTTGCAAGGAAAGTTGCACTCATAAGTCATTCCAGAAGGCAAACCATAAAGCAAACTTGCACTCGGCTCATGGGTCCCGTAAATCAGTTCCTCAGTCTCGTGCCAGGAGTGTCGGGGGTCGGTTGAACCAGCAAAAGAATAAGCCTTTTATTAAAAAAAAGAAGAGCACAAAAAAGCAAATGATCAGGAAAAAAAAAGCTGATCAGGCAAAAAGAAGAAAAAACAAATGATCAGAAAACAGAAAGCTGATCAAAAGAAGAATTAAAAGATGAAAGAAAAAAAACAATCAAAGCTGAAAGAAAAGCATTCCCCAGCATTCATCATTCACCCAAAATCATCGCATTGCATGCATTCGCATAACAGGCCTTTGCATAACATGCATTCATTCCATGCACCATGCATTGCATCTGCTGACATGTGCAGGTACCGCCAACCTGAGAAACCTGAAGAAAAGTCCTGCGACCAGAGCAGGCACCCCTGGATCGGTGTGAAAGCATTGACCCTGAAGAAGATGAATTGGATTTCCGAATCCCCCCTTTGGACCCACGTGTCCCCCAGAAAGACTGACTTCAACTTGTATTCGAGCTGCAGGTAAGTCCCTCTGATCTCAATAGGTCCAGTCGAAAAGGATAGCCGTGTTGGTCTAAAACATGGCGCAGTCCTAGGGAAATATCGAGATCTAGACTTGATATAGTACCCTCCCCCTGGTCGCTCAAAAGACCACCTCTTTTGAGCCCGCGCGCTCCCAGGCCCAAGTGCAAACTCGGATCGTTCGCGATTCGTTAAAAGGCTTTAGGCAGCCTCCTTCGCCGACTCAATGTGAGTCGGTACCCCTTTTATTGCTTTCTTTATTTTCTGCTTTCTGTCAGCTTATTGAGGGTTGGCGCTCATAGGAAAAACAAAAAAAATATCATGTCATCGCATCTGCATCAGAAAAAACAAAAAAATAGAAATGGAAAAAGGAAAATTCGGGTTTCTTTAGGTAGACAAAATTGGTATAATTTCTGAATTCTTTATCTTTATTTTGCCTCAAAATATGTTTCGGCCAATTCATATTCCTTGTTAAAATCCAGATAAAGAGGGGCAGCTGTCATACCCTAATTTTGTGCGGCTTGGAACAAAACCTTAATTTTCCACAAAAAGCAATAAATTATGAAGTGAAGCATCATTCTGAAGGATGTGAAGAACTATGAGCATGCATTTTTGGGTTCTAAAAGTCATTTCAGCGCTTTTAAAATCATTTTTAGGATTGGAATGCCTTTTGGAGCAAAATTAGGGTTTTTTGGGCAAAAGGGGTATTTTGGTCATTTCCAAAATTAAGCAATTTCTCACCAAAAATCATTGTTCAATCTCAGAGGAATTTATTTGGATCTAGAAGATTTGGGTTATGAATTTTTGTGCGCATGCATGCATGATTTTTGGCATAAAATTCAAATTTTAAGCAAAAGGGAATCAAGGTGAGGTCTCAAATCAATTTTGGGAAGGGTGATGTCATGGAATTTTGGGCCCAATCATTGATTCCTAGGACATGGCCCAAAGTGGCTTGATTTTTATGGAATTATCTAGAAGAGAATAATAAAAAATGGTGAAAATAAGGAAGTGTCCCCAATAAGACAAAATGTACTATTTTTCTTGACAAGCTTGCAAAACTTGGGCACCAAGGCCTCATTTGCTCCGAATTTTCCAGCTCATTTTCACCTCATTTTGTGTTTCCTCATGCCCTTGATCCATGTGAGTTGTATTCCTAGCCATTGATTAAAATTCTAGATCAAATCCTAGGCTACAACTTTGTGTAGAATGACCTAGGTGCCCTCAACAATTTTTGTGCAACAAAAACTCATAATTTTTGTGTATGACCAGCTATTCCTCACTCATTTGTGTTTTCTCCTTGTCCCTAATCCATGTGCATTGCAATCTTGGCCTTTGATTCAAATTCTAGCTCAAATCTCAATGGTTTGCAAAAGCACAATGTCCTATATACCCTTAATTTTGCACCTCATATAAAACCCAAAATAGGAGACCATGAGGACACTCATTTTTTACCCTAGCACCCAAATCTCTCCTCTCTTTCTCTCATTCCTTCGAAGCAACCAGCCACCATACCCATATTCTTTTCTTCAAAATTCTTCCAAAAAAATCAACCATCAAACCTTGTTTATTCTTCATCCTTTCAATAAATCTACTTCTAAACTTGCATAATCATCAAAGTTTCATCAAAAACCATCAAGAATCAAGCATTTGCGAAAGGTTCAAGAGGTTCTTGTGGTGTTCTTCAAGTGTTCTTGCTTCTATTCTCTTTCCTTCTTCATTTTCTAGCTAGATCTAGAGGTAAGCTCACTAACCCTTGCATTTTCTTTAATTTTCATCATGTAATCTCTTTTCTATTCCTCTTTCCTTCTTGAAAGAAGCTTTGAGGACTCATTTCAAACATTATTGGACAAGGACATTGGGAGCCTTGGGTGTTTGAGATGAGTCCTTGGCCTTGAAGGAAAGATTCTTGTGTTTTCTCATCATTCATTGCATTTCTACCTCATTTGCATGATTTTGGTGAAATAAAACCTTGTTTTCCTACCTATTTTGCTTCGGCCATAGCATGGATTTTAGGGTTCTTGTGTTCATTTTGTTCATTTCATGATTTTAAGTTGAATTTTGGCTTGATTTTGGTGTTGGGTGCCTCGGGTTGTTGCTTCAAAACCTAGGGTTTTTGTTGCCTTTTTACTTCTTTGATTTTGTGAAGAATAAAATACATGATATGCTTGATGCTTACTTTAGAACATGGCATGATGATCTAGGGTTTAGTCTTGTGAATTGTTTCATGTATTAATTGTGAATTTTAGCATGAAATTTGATGGTGATTTGTGCTTAGCATTGCTTCGGCCTTAGGCCACTTTTGTGCATATTTTGTGCTTGAAAACGTGTTGTTTTGATCTTGTGTGAATAAATGCAATTGTGCAATTGTGTTTTTACCCTTTTACCTTTTTACTTTACCATCTCATTAAATAATTACCATTTACCTCATGCATTTTTACTCTACCATTTCATTAACTTCTCACTCAACATTTTTACCACTTCTTACTCAAAACATTTTCAAACTTTGCATTTCACTTATTTGCATCATCTATGCGACACCTTGCATGCTTGCACACACATTCACTCATACTTGTATACCATGCATAATAAATGCTCATGCATTCTTGTATGCTCATGCATTCTCTTGTATACTTATTCATGCATTCTCTTGTATGCTCATGCATTCACATGCTTGCTTAATCATGTATCATCGCTCACATGTTCATTCATTAAACCTAGAATACTCTATGCCTATGATCAATTGTGTTCACTTGTTCTTGATGCCATCTGAATGACTTGATTTAATTGTGTGCCCTTCCTTCCACTAGTATGTATTCTTGATGAAGACGTAAGCCTACTTTTCCGGTTGTAGCATAGAGTCATTAAGGTATATGCACCCCTTTGAGATTGTTGCCCGTCCCGTAGCAACTCTCACACACACACACACAATTGTCTTGAGAGCTTTGTCTTGCATCCTTAATAATTGGATCTCTTGATTATATTGGCATGTTTAATCTTGGTTAATAATCAACATGTTTATGATTGCTTGATTGGTGAGTATGTTTGGATCTTGTTCATTCATTGTTGCATTTGGTTATGGACTTGGAATTGATTGAATAATGTTCTACTTGTTTTCCAAAACCCATTTTCTAAACTCATTTTCAAACGCTCCTTGCTTTGCGAAAACATTTTCTTCCTCCATTAAATAAAACAAATTGTCATTGATGATCACTCGCGCTGTTGCCGTTTAGATCGCTAATGATGATTTTATTTTCAAAAAAGAGTTAGTAGTGAGGCCATTCTAACCGTTGTTGTTCGGTCTTCACAAACGCTCACCCAATTGCGAAAAACTCTTAAGCCGTTTTCAGACGCAAAAGCCGAGAACTACGTAGCTTTGATCCCTCAACCCAGTGAGGGTACGTAGGAGCGGGTCCGTCCCGTCAAGCACCCTTTTAAAAAAATCTTTGTTTTGTTTCCACTTTTCAAAGATAACAAAAATATTCCTGTCTTCCGTTTTCAATAAAACGATTTTTCAAATAAAAAAAAAAAAGAAAAGAAAAGAAAAGAAAAGAAGTAGAACAAATCGCTTTCAACTCAAACCTTTGTCAAACCACACATCGAGTTAATGGTTCCCTTTCAGTAGAAAGGACGTATGGGATGCTAATACCTTCCCCATGCGTAACCGACCCCCGAACCTACATCTCTGATTTCGAAAGACCACTCGCTTTTCCAAAAAAAAAAAGGGTTTTTCCGATGTTTTCCCAAATAAATATTGGTGGCGGCTCTACTATTTTTCACGTTGCAAAACGAGAAGTCCCAAACCGGATTTTTCGGGCGCAACAGTCGTCATGAAGGTAAGGTCGTTCTTCTAATAGCTCGTTTGTTATATTGTTACCTATGTTTTTGACTTCAATTTTTGCTCATTTTTGCTCGTTACAGAGTTGGTAACAACCGAGCGTGCTAAGCTGTTTAATGCCCTGAAAGAGTTGACCGAAAAGAATGAAGTCCTTGGCAATACTCTTAGTGACTTGAAGACGCTGAAGGAAGCGCAGACAGCAGGTGATCTTGCTCTCGAAATGGCGGGGAATGATTTTGATCTCGCACTCAGTCAGATCGCGCTTGTTTATCCTTCCCTCACTCTTGACAAGACCGTTCTGAACGTGGATCATGAGATTGAGGGTGATCAGATTTTGAAAGTCGACATCAAGACCAATGTGAAGACTGTGGTTTACCCCAAGTCTACCTAATTCATTTCCAGATCCAGTTTTGTAAGAGTTCTGGGTTTATACAGAGAATCATGCATAAGCTCGGAACTTTGTCAAATCGTATTAGTTTTAGTCTTCATTTATAAAACTTGAGGCCTCAGCCGAATCCGAGATGGTTGTAATGAATTTAATTTTCTTTATGTAAACTTGATTCCTTGAATGGCTTATATTCTCGTCGCCGTAATTGTCATTATACATAGTCTTGACCTGCTTTTGAGTCTCTTCCGAGAGTTAGTTCGTACCTTATAATTTTTGATAGGATCAAAAAGATAAGTGTGGAACGTAGGTACTTCCGAGAGTTAGTTCGTAACTTATAATTTTTGATAGGATAAAAAAGATAAGTGTGGAACGTAGGTATTAAAAAGGTTTGAAAGGAGCTCTCAAATGATTCGAGAGGACCTGTTGAGAAATCTCGTAAGATCGGGCCTAAGGACAGTTTACCAGGACTCGACCCAAATTTAACTCGTCCATTAGGGTTCTTGGCTACTAAGGCCAATGATCGATTTAAGGAAAAATCCTTAAAGGACCTTTCGAACCTTTGGAGCAGTTTACCAGGACTCGGCCCGGATTGAACTCGCCCCTAAGGGTTGTGATTGCTTTGGTCACGTATGGAGATCTCGTAAGATCGGTCTAAGTAGTTATTCTGAAGGAGTTCGTAGATTTATAGTGGTAGGAACTACTGTTACACAAAATTGGCACACGCAAAACAATCGTGTCCTTAAATGTAATAGCTCTTCAACTTTGTGGCGTTCCAAGTTCGGAGGATCTCCTTTCTGCCAAGTGTTTCAAATTTGAAAGCCCCCGTACCGGTCTTACTTCTAACACGGTAAGGTCCTTCCCAATTGGGTGTTAACTTTCCCTGTGAAGCATTTTTCAAACCCACGTTGGCTCTTCGAAGGACTAAGTCACCGGATTCAAAATCTCTGCGGACGACCTTGGCATTGTATTGGGTCGCAACCCTTTGTTGGCTTCTCGAAGCGTGGCTCGTCCTCGAACTTCGTCGATGAGATCGAGGTCTTCTTTCAAAGCTTGGTAGTTTTCCTGAAACCTTTGTCGGCGAACTGAGTTCCATTGTCAGTAATGTTGTGCCAAGGGCAAACATTCCTTGTTTTGAATGATAACAAATTACAAGTTACTGATAATTTACTTGAGGTAAAGCGCAGGAAAAATATAAGAGCGCAGGGTGTTGAACAAGAGAGCTTCGGAAGCTGACTCAAAGTTGTAGAAGCTCGGACGAAAAGCTGCTCAAGCATTGAAGACTTATATTACGAAAAGCTGCTCAAGCATTGAAGGCTTATATCGCTTTGCGTAGGACTCATGTAAGATCGTATTACCCAAGTCTTATAACATTCGTAGTTGAGAGATGATCTTTTAAAATTGAACTGTCTTGGAAAAATATTTTATATAAAACCATGTTTAATTAGGTTAGGCACAAAGTGTTTTTAAAGAAATAGTTTGAGTCTTGAATTGTTGTTTTTTAAAGAAAATAGATTCATGAGTTAGTGTTTTAAAAAGAATTTGTTTTTGAAGTAAAGAATCGATTCTTGATATGGTACATAAAGCTAGAAATCGATTCCCACTTATTTTTAAAGCCAATAATCGATTTCTCTCTTGCCTTGGAAGCAAGAAATCGATTTCCCTCTTCCCTTTTAAGCCAACAATCGATTTCCCACTTCTATATTGGTTTTGAAAGAACTTGTTTTGGAAAGAAAACAATCGATTGATGACTTTGTGTTTTAAAAGCATAAAATCGATTTCTTGCTTGTTATTTCAAAGATGAAAATCGATTCATGGCTTGTAAGTCACAAGCTGAAAATCGATTTATGGCTTGTAAGTTACAAGCTAGAAATCGATTCATGGCTTGTAAGTTACAAGCTAGAAATCGATTTATGACCTATTTTTTAAAAGAGAACAATCGATTCATCTCTTGTAAAGTTCAAAGAAGTAAATCGCTTCCTTGCCTATTTTTGGAAAACAACTTTCAACGGTCATATTTTCTTAAGTGATATAAATAGAAAAGCAAGGGTTTTCACGACACAGATAGAGAGAGAAAACGAAAAACATTTCACAGAGCCGCAAAACTTGAAACAACGTGAAACCAAAACTTGAGAACGATCCCTTTCAATATCTGATCATCTTCTTCGATTCTCAATCAAATTTCTAGGGTTTTCATCATCATATCATCTCTCTCAACTCTTATGGTTATTTTGCTTGATTAATCGATCATAGTTTCAATTGTATTCATCTTATCACTTGGCGTTTGGTATTGTTGTGAAATCCTGGGAAAGTGTTTCTTGGGTGGTTCGATCGGGGAGATTGGATCGTAGAAATCCTAAGCGGGGAGCTCGGGTTCTCAATTGGGGAAATTGAGAGGTTTTGTTGTTGCTGTAAAGTGGCGTGAGTTGTAAGACTTTGAAGAAGCATCTTCACCATTATAGTGTTATTTTCCCAAAGTCCAAAGGTTGGAAAGCCGGAGGCCGAGGAGTAGGATTTCAATCCGAACCTCGAAAAATCGCGGTGTTCTTCTTTCCCTTATCTCTTTACTTATTTATGCCCCATTATTCTTGTTCTTGTTATTATTGTTTGGTTTTCTATTATAGCGTTAACTGTTGAATTGTTATTATAACTATCGAAATTGAAATTACTGTTGAATTGTTATTACAACTATTGAAATTGATATTTTTGTTAGTTGTTTTGATTTGCACTATTAGTATACTCATTGTTACTGTGTTGCAATCTCTATATTACAGTTAAGTGGATTTTGTGTTACTGTAAAATTCATCATTGTTGCTATATCTCTATAATAGCTTGCGCAAATTGCTAGCATATAAACCTTTTCCGCATTTGTTTTTTAAACTAGCATTAAACAACTTTGAAAACACAAAAAAGAATGATTTTTAGCCTATAACCTTATTCACCCCCCCCCCTCTAAGGTTATCGTTTAGTCCAACAATTGGTATCAAAGCAGGTAACTGCATATAGAGCTTAACATCTCGCATTTTTCTGATCATGGGGTCTTTTATTAAAGAGGGGATGTCTTTTAATAGGCCACCTTTGTTTGATGGAACTAATTACGACTACTGGAGTAGTCGAATGAAATGTCATGTGCAGGCTATAGATTTCACGTTGTGGAGAATCATTATAGATGGACCGCTCACACCGATGAAGATCAAAATTACAAAACCAGGTGATACTGCTGCTGGTGATTCTACAAAAACTCAAGCAACTGGTAAAGCTGAAGAAGTACCTGTTGAGGACATCTATACTATTGACTTGAGCGAGTTAAGAAAGTCCGAACTTGACAAGATCTCTCTGAATGCCAAAGCTATGAATATTCTACATCTAGCACTTTGTGAAGAAGAGTATGGAAGGGTAAAAGGTTGTCAGACTGCAAAAGAAATCTGGGATTGTCTAGAAGCAACTCATGTAGGTACAAGTCAAGTGAAAGACACCAAAATCAGAGTTCTCACTTCTGAGTATGAAGCTTTCAAGATGAAGGAAGGTGAAACTGTCGCTGCTATGCATCAAAGGTTGAATTTGATTGTAAACAACTTGAGAGCACTTGGGAAAAAGTATTCTACAAAGGACTTGAATGGGAAGATACTTGCTTCGTTAACTGGTGAATTTTTTCCTAAGACTTGTGCTATCACTGAAGCCAAGGATATTGGTACTTTGCCTACCGAAGACTTGATTGGGTCACTACTAGCTTTTGAGGTGGTTTTGGGTGCTAAGAAAACTCAAGAAAAAGAAGCGGTAAAAGAAAAGAGGTCTCTTGCTCTTGCAGCTGCGAAAAATTCTAAAACGGGAAAGAAAGTGGTTGAATCTGATGAAGAATCTGATGAAGAAGACATGGTTATGCTTGCCAAAAAATTCAAAAAATTCATGAGGTTCAACAAGTTAAGGAAAGGTGATTTTTCTAAGAAGCCCGGGTATTACAAAGGAGACAGTCAAGAGAAAGGAGACGACCAACCAAGATGTTTTGAATGCAACAAACCGGGTCACCTTAAAGAAAATTGTCCAAAGCTAAAGAACAAATACCCAAAGAAGAAAGCAATGAAGGCTACATGGGATGACACCGAAACTGAAGGTGAAACGGAAGATGAAGAGGAAGTTGCAAATGTCGTTGGTCTTACAGCAGATTATTCTCCGAATGATACATGGGACAATCTAAGCAGTGACAGTGAAATAGATGAAGAAGTGACTGCTTCAAAGCTTGCTTGTCTCATGGCCAGTGACGCAACTAAGGTAACAAATTCTAACCATTCTTTTTCAAATTTCGATGATTCTTGTGATGATGAAAGCAGTTGTCAAGATTTGAATGAAGCTTTTGAAGCTCTTTATTATAAACATGAAAATCTTTTGATAAAATCTAAGAATCTGAAAAAGAGCAACAAAAGCATGACTACTCAAATCAAGACTCTTGAGAATGAAGTAGCTAAGTTGAAAAATGAGCTACAAAATGCTAAACCTTTCAACCTTGAATTTCTTGAGCTTAAACAAATTTTTGAAAAAATTAAGGCTGAAAATGAAAATTTAAAAGAGTCTTTAAAAAGGTTTGAGGTTGGTGAAAATACCTTAACCAAGTTACTACACTCTCAACATGAATATGCTGATAGAAGAGGTATTGGTTATAAAGGTAATTCCAGCCTCTCTAATTTAAAGAAAAAGGATTTGGTATTTGTAGCTGCTTCTTCAAGTAATAAAACACCTACCTCTTTCTCTTGCACTTATTGTCAAAAAGGAAATCATAATTCTCTTAGATGCCCTATTCGTAGATTATGTGAGCTTGGTACTCTTATACCTGCTTGCAAGAAACCAAGGTGGATTGTGAAAACAAACCCCCGGAGAACTAACCCCCATGGACCCAACAAAGTTTGGGTACCTCGTACTAGCTTTTGATGTTATTTTCGCAGGTATGTCAGTCATCCAAAAAGAAAAATGTGTGGATGGTTGACAGTGGATGTTCAAGGCATATGACTGGTGATGCTTCACTCTTCTTGAAATTGAGTAACAAAGCTAGTGGATCTGTGAAGTTTGCCAACAATGAAACTGCTCGAGTTATAGGTAAAGGTTGTGTGGGTAAGGAAAACACAATCAAAATTAAAAATGCTTTACTGGTTGATGGTGTGAAATTTAATTTATTGAGCGTAAGTCAACTATGTGATAATGACTTTGATGTGTATTTCTCAAAAAATAAATGTGTTATTGTTCATGAAGCTTCAAATTTTCACATTGTCGGTTTTCGTGAAAACAATGTTTATTATGTTGATTTTGACACTGTTAGTGATGATATTGTATGCATGCCTTCTCTACTTGATGATGTGAATTTGTGGCATAGACGCTTAGGACATGCGAGTATGGAACTTCTATCTAAATTATGTGCAAATGAACATGTTAGAGGCTTACCCAAGCTTAAATATGAAAAAGGACAGTTATGTGATGCATGTCAATTGGGTAAGATGCATAAAACTTCTTTCAAATCTAAACCAGTTATTTCTACCAAAAATGTGCTTGAATTGTTACATCTTGATTTATTTGGAGAAATTGATGTTGTAAGTCTAGGAGGAGCCAAATATGTTTTTGTAATTGTTGATGATTATTCTAGATACACTTGGGCTATTTTACTTGCAAAAAAAGGTGATGCTTTTAACGAGTTTGCTAAGTTGTGCAGAAAATTACAGAATGAGAAAAACTTAGCTATCAAGGAGATTAGAAGTGATCATGGAGGAGAGTTTGAAAACTCTTCATTCAAAACTTGGTGTGAAAAGTATGGAATTCATCACAACTTTTCAGCCCCAAGGACTCCTCAACAAAACGGCGTGGTGGAAAGGAAAAATAGGACCATACAAGAGATGTGTAGAACAATGCTAAATGAGCATAACCTTCCTAAGTACTTTTGGGGACACGCTGTTGATACAGTTTGCCACGTGCTAAATCGGGTGTATCTAAGGCCATCGCTTAACAAGACGCCATATGAGCTGTGGAATGGTAGAGCTCCAAACATTTCATACTTCAAAGTTTTTGGAAGTAAGTGCTATATTTTAAATACAAAGGATAAATTGGGTAAATTTGATGCTAAATCAACTGAAGGTATTTTTATGGGTTATTCAAGTCATAGTAGAGCATATATTGTTTATAATAAAATTGATAAATGCATGCAAGAGTCAATACATGTTTCTTTTGATGAGACTAACCCTCTTGCAAAGAAAGTTGATGATGAGGATGAGTTTGTTGAAGTGATCAAAAGCAGAATGCCTGAACCAAATAATGAAAGTGACAAAGAAAAGGAGGTGCAAGCAGAACCTCAAGAAATAGTTGAAATGGAACGAGAGCCCCAAGACACTGATGATCATCTCCATGGAAGAACACATGATGATGTGCCCAAGACATGGAAATCAGTTCGAGATCATCCCATGGAGCAAATTATTGGTAGTCCATCAAAGGGGGTAACAACTCGTTCTTCTCTTAATCTTTTATGCTTTCATAGTGCTTTTGTCTCTCAAATAGTTCCTAGTAACATAAAAGAGGCTCTAGGTGATCCAGAATGGGTTGTGTCAATGCAAAAAGAACTTGAACAATTTAAACGAAACAAAGTTTGGCATTTAGTTGAAAAACCTGTTGATAGAACTATCATAGGGACTAAATGGGTTTTTCGCAACAAACTTGATGAAAATGGTATTATTTTATTAAACAAAAGTCGTTTAGTTGTTCAAGGTTATAATCAAATTGAAGGGGTGGATTTTGAAGAAACTTTTGCTCCAGTGGCCAGGTTGGAATCCATTCGTATAATACTAGCCTTTGCTAGTCACATGGATTTCAAGCTACACCAAATGGATGTCAAAAGTGCCTTCCTCAATGGATTTTTAGAAGAGGAAGTATATGTAAAACAACCCCCTGGTTTTGAAGATTTTGAAAATCCAGATTATGTTTTTAAACTTGACAAAGCCCTTTATGGATTAAAACAAGCCCCTAGAGCTTGGTATGAGAGACTAAGCAAACATTTAATTGCAAACGGTTTCAAAAAGGGTAAGATTGATTCTACCTTATTCCTTAAAACCAAAGGCAAACATCTTATTGTAGTTCAAATTTATGTCGATGATATTATTTTTGGGTCTACTAATGATGATTTGTGCAAGGAGTTTTCTGACATGATGACTAGTGAATTTGAAATGAGCATGATGGGGGAGTTGAACTTCTTTTTGGGACTTCAAGTGAAACAAATGAAAGATGGAATATTCATCAGTCAAACTAAGTTCTCAAAGGAGTTACTAAAGAAATTTGGCATGAGTGATGCAAAGGTGATTGGTACTCCAATGGCGACTGCAACAAAATTGGACAAGGATGAACAAGGTAAACCAGTTAATGAAACTATGTATCGAGGTATGATCGGTAGTCTCTTATATTTAACTGCATCTCGACCCGATATTATGTTTGCTGTGTGCTTGTGTGCTCGATTTCAAGCATGTCCAAAAGAATCACATTTAAAAGCTGTAAAACGGATTCTTAGATATGTTAAGGGAACCACAGACTTCGGATTGTGGTACCCGAAATCGAGTCACTTTGATTTGGTCGGTTTTTCTGATGCTGATTTTGCTGGTTGTACCTTAGATAGAAAAAGTACTAGTGGAACCTGCCATTTTCTAGGCCCTTGTTTGACTTCCTGGTCTAGTAAGAAACAGAACAGTGTTGCTTTGTCCACCGCTGAAGCCGAATACGTGGCGGTTGGAAATTGCGTCGCACAAGTTTTGTGGATGAAACAGACTTTGGAAGATTTTGGTTTGTTATATGAAAATGTGCCTGTCTTATGTGATAACACTAGTGCTATCAATATTGCAAAGAATCCCATCCAACACTCTAGAACTAAGCACATAGAAATAAGACATCATTTTATTAGAGATCATGTTTCTAGGGGGAGCATAGAATTAAAATTTGTAGGCACCAATGACCAACTAGCTGACATATTCACGAAACCTCTAGCCGAAGCTCAATTTTGTAAAATCCGGAGAGAGCTAGGTATGCTTGATTTTTCCAGTTTGTGATTACGCGATTATGTGCTATGTGATTCCCTCCTTTTTGATGAAAACAAAGGGGGAGAAATAACTGCTATATAATTGTTTTCTGCTATGTATGTTTATTTTTATAATTTTTTTTCGCTTACGCTTAGGAGGAGCATATGCTAATGTTTCTTGTTTATCGCCTCCCTATGCTAAGGTAATTTGTTATCATCAAAAAGGGGGAGTTTGTTGTGCCAAGGGCAAACATTCCTTGTTTTGAATGATAACAAATTACAAGTTACTGATAATTTACTTGAGGTAAAGCGCAGGAAAAATATAAGAGCGCAGGGTGTTGAACAAGAGAGCTTCGGAAGCTGACTCAAAGTTGTAGAAGCTCGGACGAAAAGCTGCTCAAGCATTGAAGACTTATATTACGAAAAGCTGCTCAAGCATTGAAGGCTTATATCGCTTTGCGTAGGACTCATGTAAGATCGTATTACCCAAGTCTTATAACATTCGTAGTTGAGAGATGATCTTTTAAAATTGAACTGTCTTGGAAAAATATTTTATATAAAACCATGTTTAATTAGGTTAGGCACAAAGTGTTTTTAAAGAAATAGTTTGAGTCTTGAATTGTTGTTTTTTAAAGAAAATAGATTCATGAGTTAGTGTTTTAAAAAGAATTTGTTTTTGAAGTAAAGAATCGATTCTTGATATGGTACATAAAGCTAGAAATCGATTCCCACTTATTTTTAAAGCCAATAATCGATTTCTCTCTTGCCTTGGAAGCAAGAAATCGATTTCCCTCTTCCCTTTTAAGCCAACAATCGATTTCCCACTTCTATATTGGTTTTGAAAGAACTTGTTTTGGAAAGAAAACAATCGATTGATGACTTTGTGTTTTAAAAGCATAAAATCGATTTCTTGCTTGTTATTTCAAAGATGAAAATCGATTCATGGCTTGTAAGTCACAAGCTGAAAATCGATTTATGGCTTGTAAGTTACAAGCTAGAAATCGATTCATGGCTTGTAAGTTACAAGCTAGAAATCGATTTATGACCTATTTTTTAAAAGAGAACAATCGATTCATCTCTTGTAAAGTTCAAAGAAGTAAATCGCTTCCTTGCCTATTTTTGGAAAACAACTTTCAACGGTCATATTTTCTTAAGTGATATAAATAGAAAAGCAAGGGTTTTCACGACACAGATAGAGAGAGAAAACGAAAAACATTTCACAGAGCCGCAAAACTTGAAACAACGTGAAACCAAAACTTGAGAACGATCCCTTTCAATATCTGATCATCTTCTTCGATTCTCAATCAAATTTCTAGGGTTTTCATCATCATATCATCTCTCTCAACTCTTATGGTTATTTTGCTTGATTAATCGATCATAGTTTCAATTGTATTCATCTTATCACTTGGCGTTTGGTATTGTTGTGAAATCCTGGGAAAGTGTTTCTTGGGTGGTTCGATCGGGGAGATTGGATCGTAGAAATCCTAAGCGGGGAGCTCGGGTTCTCAATTGGGGAAATTGAGAGGTTTTGTTGTTGCTGTAAAGTGGCGTGAGTTGTAAGACTTTGAAGAAGCATCTTCACCATTATAGTGTTATTTTCCCAAAGTCCAAAGGTTGGAAAGCCGGAGGCCGAGGAGTAGGATTTCAATCCGAACCTCGAAAAATCGCGGTGTTCTTCTTTCCCTTATCTCTTTACTTATTTATGCCCCATTATTCTTGTTCTTGTTATTATTGTTTGGTTTTCTATTATAGCGTTAACTGTTGAATTGTTATTATAACTATCGAAATTGAAATTACTGTTGAATTGTTATTACAACTATTGAAATTGATATTTTTGTTAGTTGTTTTGATTTGCACTATTAGTATACTCATTGTTACTGTGTTGCAATCTCTATATTACAGTTAAGTGGATTTTGTGTTACTGTAAAATTCATCATTGTTGCTATATCTCTATAATAGCTTGCGCAAATTGCTAGCATATAAACCTTTTCCGCATTTGTTTTTTAAACTAGCATTAAACAACTTTGAAAACACAAAAAAGAATGATTTTTAGCCTATAACCTTATTCACCCCCCCCTCTAAGGTTATCGTTTAGTCCAACAAGTAATAACTATTTCGGGGATCCTGAATCTACTCATGATGTTCTTTTTGAAAAACCTTATGCAGTTCCTTGCAGTGATGGTGGCTAAGGGTTCTGCTTCAATCCATTTGGTAAAATAATCAACTGCTACTATGAGAAATTTGTTTTGGCCTGGAGCAGTTGAGAATGGACCTAGGAGGTCTATTCCCCATTGTGCAAAGGGCCATGTCGAGGATAGACTTTGGAGCTCGGTTGGTGGGGCGATGTAAACATTGGCGTGGATTTGGCATTTTTTGTACTTCTTTACTTGGTTCTTAGCATCGCCTTCCATGGTCGGCCAATAATATCCTGTGCGTAGGGCCTTTCGAGCTAGGGAGCGGGCGCCAAGATGTTGTCCACATATTCCGCCCTCTGATTCTCGGCTCTGGGGACGTGCTTTACCTCGGCTGTTTTGAATTGTGCGAGTAACTCTTGTATTCGAAGTTGGTATTTCTGCAGGGTCGGATCCTTGGTCTCAAATTGATTGTTTATTTGTGAAACAACCAAGAGTGAATCTGTGTAGAGATTGACCTGGGTGACTCGTAGGTCAATTGCCAATCGTAGACCTGCGATGCAAGCCTCGTACTCTGCTTGATTGTTAGTTGATTGGAAAGTGAAGGTAAGGGAGACTTCAATGATCACTTTATCCGAGCTTTCCAACATTAAACCTGTGCCGCTTCCTTTGGGGTTGGAAGACCCATCAACGTGTAGAGTCCAGACCTCGTTAACAGGATCGGCGGGAATCATTTCTGCTACAAAATCTGCTAGAACTTGGGCCTTCATTGTTGTACGAGACTCGTACTTGATTCCAAACTCGGAGAGCTCTACTGCCCATTTAATCATTCTTCCGGCAAGGTCGGGTCGGTGTAGAATCTGCCTTATTGGATAGTTGGTGCGTACGACTATCTGGTGAGCCACAAAATATGGTCAGAGGCGTCGAGCTGCGACGACTAAGGCGAGGGCGATCTTTTCGATTTGCTGATACCTGCATTCGAGTCCCTGGAGAGCTTTGTTTACAAAGTAAATGGGACTTTGACCGGTTTGTGTTTCCCGGATGAGTACGGCGCTTAAAGCTTCCTCCGAGATTGATAGGTACAAGTATAGAGTTTCTCCCTCGCACGGGCGAGTTAGGATGGGCGGTTCTGAAAGCTCTTTTTTAAGTTGTTGCAAGGCTTCGTCTTGCTTGTTTGTCCAGTTGAATTCTCCTTCTCCCTCCTCCTTTTCTTTCTTCAAAAGTTTGAATAATGGGAGAGATTTAAATGCCGCATTTGATAGGAATCGGGATAAAGCAGCGATCATACCATTGAATTTTTGGACCTCCCTTTTGGAAGTTGGAGTTCGCATTTCAGTCACGGATCGACATTTGTCTGGGTTTGCTTCAATTCCCCTCTCTGTTAAGTTGAAACTGAGGAACTTTCCAGCGGACACCAAAAGTGCATTTTTTCGGATTTAGTCTCATGCTATTTTTCCTGATTTCTGCGAAAATTTCTCGAAGGTCTTTTACGCTTGTTTTCCTGTTCACTTTTTGCAATCATGTCGTCAAGGTAGACTTCAACGGTCTTGCCTATCTGTCTTTGGAATACTTTGTTCATCATTCTCTAATAAGTGGCGCCGGCGTTTTTTAAACCGAAGGGCATAACTCGGTAGGCGAAGTTACCTTGGTCCGTCATGAATGCAGTTTTTTCTTGATCGGGAGGAAACATGGCGATCTGATTGTAACCGGAATATGCGTCCATAAAAGAAAGTAGGCAAAAACCCGAGGAATTATCGACGAGGCGGTCAATACTTGGGACAGGAAATGCGTCTTTCGGACAGGCTTTGTTTAGGTCGGTATAATCGATGCACATACGCCATTTACCGTTGCTCTTTTTAACTAGTATTGGGTTTGACAACCAAGTCGTGTATTTGACCTCTGTTATGAAGTTCGCTTTGATCAAATCTTCAACAGTTTTTTGCGGCAGCCACAACCTTCTCTCCACTCTGCGCTCGTCTCCTTTGGGCGACCCATTTTGCTTCCAGATTAACGGCGAGCTGGTGACATGCGACTTATGGCGGGATTCCGGGCATGTCTTTTGCCGACCAAGCAAAAAGATCAGCATGATCTTTTAAACACTGAGTGAGTTTGATTTTTACCTCTTCAGATAGGTCCGCTCCAATTTTTACTGTTCTAGTAGGGTCGTCTCCGAGCTGTATTTGGATGGATTCCCCATCTGGCTCGGGTCTTCTCATTTTCTTTTTGAGTTCTTTGGCCAACTCATCATCATCTTCCTCTTCCGAGCTGTCTGGGTCGTATCTTGCATCCAAATCAGTTAAGTTGATTTTGGCGGATCTTCTTGTAACTTCTTCTTTTTTGGTTATCACAGGTGGAACCCCTTCTTTATCTTAAGCCTTTTTCTCTGCTTTTGTCCACAGGAAGAAACATTTTGAGGCGGATTCAAGATTCGAGTTTAAGGTAATTACCTTGTTGCAAAGGGAGTGAAATTTTATTTTTAAGTGAGTGGTGGAGGTTACTGCTCCGAGCCTTCCCAAAGTCGGTCTTCCAATGATACAGTTGTAGATTGATTCACACGGTAGGATGAGGAATTTTGTTTTGACGATCCTTACCAAGGGTTCTTCACTGTAGGAAACCATCAGTTCCAGGTGTCCAAGAGGTTTAGTCCGAGATCCATTGAATCCTGATAGTGCGGATCCTCGGTAAGGAGCGATGTCTTCTTTATCGATTCCCATTCTTTCCACGAGGTCGAGAAAGATGATGTCAGAAGAACTTCCCTGATCGACCAAAATCCTTCTAATCTCCTTATGGCGATGACCGCCGTGACAAGGAGTGGTACGTGTTTGTTGGGCTTCCCATCTAGAAGGTCTTCATCTCTAAAAGATAAAGGAGGTCGGTTTGAAGGTGTTTGTGCGACCGAGGTGGAGGCTACATTGAGTATCTCTTACCATTTTCGTTTCATTGTTTTCCCGGATTCTTCGTGGAAAAACCTCCTGCGATCATCATCATTACCGACCGTCCTTTTGATTTCCTCGAATCAAGCTCGTCGTCGTCGGATTCGGCTTTGATTTTCCCCTTTGCTTTGGATTCCTGCTCCCGTTCTACTTTAATCTCGCCAGCTCGATCCCCAGGTTTGTTTACATAGCTGGCTAGTTTTCCCCTTTTAATCATATCCTCAATGTCATCTTTCATGGCGTTGCAGTGGTTGGTGTCACGACCGTTACTCCGATGATATCGGCAGTATTTATTAGAACGTTGACCCGGTCTGTGGGTGAGTGGTTTTGGGAATTTTTCGTCTCTAAACTCTGTGTTCCAGCATTCACCTAAAAGTTGAGCCTGAGTGACATTGAGCTCGGTATAAAATTGATGAAGGTTCCGAGGTCGGGGGTCCCTGTTGCCTCGGCCGTCGTTCTTTTGATCTCTTTCATTTTGCGGTCTAGATGGTTCGGTCAGTGGTGGTTTTTTTACCGGTCACGGCGCTTTCTTCTTCATTGATAAAGCATTGGGATAGCTGGAGGAAATCTTGGAGGTTCTCTGGCTCCCAAGTGTTTATGTGTTTTTTGAACGGGCTTCCAGGGCGCAGCCCCATCCCCATGAAGTAAACTCGGAAGACATCATCGAGGTTCCGAACTTGAACTGCTTCCTTGTTAAATCTTTCTATATATTCTCTTAAAGATTCGGAATTTTGTTCGATGATGGACGCTAAGACATTTTTGTTTTTTGGTTTGCTTTTGGAATGGGAAAAATTAGCTGAGAATAATTTGGCCAGGTGGTCCCAGGAGGAGATTGTGTTTGATTTGAGGGTCTCAAACCATTCTGAGGCTATTTTTTCTAACCTTAGGGGGAAAATTCGGCATTTCATCTCTACGGGAACGTTCCGATACTGCATCACTCTGTCAAAATAACTTAAATGTCTGTCCGGGTTGCCTGTCCCGTCATAGGTCTTTAAGCCTTCTGGCGGTTTTTCGAGAAACCTGGGTACCGGGTAGCGATCGATCTTTTCCGTAAAAGGGCCTTTGCGCTTGGTCGTTTGAGCTCGTGGCGGAGATCGGTACCGATGGTGAGTATCCGGGTACCTGCGGTCATGAGGGCGATATCCTCGAGGTGAATATTCTCTACTCCTCGACCGTTGTGTAGGAGAAGAAGATGCCAGAGAAGAATGAACTCGAGGTGAATAATCAACCTCTTCCCTTCCGACGTACACTCCGGCTGGAGGCGAACAGGAACCATTTCTTCCGAGCCGATGAGGAGGAAAGCGATGGTAATGTCGTCTTCTGGGTGGAGATGGGTGGCACTTTCGGGCCGGATTTCTTCTTTCCGGGGAATCCGGGTCGGGTGAGACCTGATCCGGACTATTCCGGGCCCGGAGCTCCGCCACCTGTCCTTCATGATTCGTAAATCGATAACTCCTTTCTTGGTTTGCCGCTTCATGTCGCTTCAGCAGTAGGACGAGCTGTTGAACAGCATCGGCCGGGATAGAAAGTGGAGTTTGAGGAGGTACATGGTTCCTTGCGGAGTTTCCGGTGACCAAAACGAAGTTCGGATTTTGATTTTGAATTTGTGCTTGAGTGGAGTCTGGAAGGTCTTGTACGAATCCTTCTGGGGTTGGCTGAGGTTCGGCCAGCCGAGGGATGACCGATCTCAGGATCGGCTCGGGGGGGATACCCGCCGCAAGGCTGTTTGCATTCGAACGAAGATTTCGAGTTGTCATTGATCAAGGTGAGGGGAGAGGATCTTGGTTTGAGACCTCCCACTGTGGTCGCCAATGTTCTGCACTGTACTTTCGACCTTGAAGGGTGGTCCGAGGTAGTTAGTGGTTGATGTCCTTAGTCAATGACCTTATCCGATCCTAGTTGGTGTTGTACCTGCAAAGTCACTCCGATGCTAAAGTCAGTGGAGTAGTCTTAGCAAAGTAATAAATGTGAGAATGCTTACCATTAATGGGGCAATGAATGTTGTATTTATAGAGTGTGGTGGGGTTTGCTTCAATGAATTAGGACCGTCCGATCTTGATGTTCGATCTGAGCCCTTGATGTTTGGATTGGACCCTTTGATGTTGGGCCTTTATGGGGTGCGAATAGATGCGAAAGAAGGGAGTGTATATGGTTTAAAAGACTCACCATAACAATTTCATTCCTGTAACCATTTTTTTAAACAAACATGCCTCTAGGCTTTTTCACTATTTATTATTTATTGTAAGTATCCTTTAAGCTTGAAACTAACATTGAACCAAATAGCTAGTGGGCTTACGAAAATTTTCGATTTTTTGGAAATTTTAGAAACTAACATTAAACCAAAAATTTTTAAGGTTCTAAAAAAATTGATTTCTGCTTTTTTCGATACCTTGAATAACTTACAACATTACGGAAAAATGAAACTGTTACTTTTCGGGCTTCCGGTCATTAGTTTTCTTTATTTAATTTTCCCTTTTCTTTTTTTTTTCATTCAGTTTGATACTATATATACCCATCAATATTTAACAAGAAGCCATCGGGGATGGAGGGCTAGCTAGAGCCAATAGGTGGTCCGAAATTCCTCATTACTTATTTTACAGAAAAATATGTGTGTGCAAAGAGAGCGGTTGCGCAAGATCTCACATAAAGATTCATAAAAATGTCAATTTAAAGATAATAACTAATATCAGTAATCTATTAATAGATTATGTATATCGTAACCCAGGGGGTGTGGTTGAGCGGTTGGGGCTCATCCTCCCTTAACCAAGTGTCGAGGGTTCGATCCTCGCCTTGGGCATGAAGCAGTTTTAATTCCCTGGGCCAGCTGTCCCACCCTTCGATGTGTCTTCAATCCAGCGAGGAGATTAGTCACTGTGTTCGGCGGTGGATACCCTGGTATTGACCAAAAAGATTATGTATATCCCTGCAAGGCACGAGTCAGTTTTTTGAACCAAACGTCATACAAATATGTTATGACTTTAATTTGAAATTTCAAAAATGTATTATAATCTATATTATTAAAGTTTTACATCTATGTGGAAAATGAAAATTTGGGTTTCAAATAAAATTAATATCTTTTATTTATCTAGATCCATCCCTTTCGTTTTGCTCCAGATCTATTTCATTTTGACAAAGGAAAATGGGTTTCAAAACTAACAGATTTATCCCATTTTGTTTTGAGCAAATGGATTTTTGAAATGGCAAATCTATTAAAAATGGGTATAAAAAATGCGTATTATAAGTTTATTACACAGCACTACCTATCATAAGTTTTGAGCCATCATGAAGAAGTAGGAGAAGATTGAGATTTGTTGGCTGCAAGAGAAGATAAAAACCTTTGTATGATGAATAGGGTTCATAAGGAAGAAGATGAAGATTTGTTGGTTCGGACCATCGTTGACTATACACGGAGTGTCCCAACGCTTTCAACGAAAGACTAATCTCCGTTCATGTTTAGGATCAAATTTCGCTTTGACCAACACTGAGTTTGTACACTGCGGGAATTGAACCCGAAAGCACCAGGTCGACCCCTGTGTCCCACGGTAGATTAAGTCATTGGGCCAACAATGTTGGTTAGAAGATGAAGATTATGAATAGGCTCACAATTTTATTTTATTTGAATTAAAATTTATTAAAAAGTAATAAATCAGCAAATATAACTGCCATGTAAGCTTAAACAACAAACACCTAGGCACAATAGTAATCACATAAGCATTTTTTAAGGTCTTGAACAGGGATCATGAAACAAGTTAATGCTGCTGAAGTTTTAAAACTTAAAGAATTAGATTGGGGACAAAAACCTAAAGAGCTAAGTCGAAAATTGAAATGAAGATAAAGGACCTCGAGAGCAATTTTATGAAACAATATTTTTTGTTAATTTAGACTGTTTATAGTTTTATACTTTTATCAATATAAAAAGTAGATACTCATATTATGTACACGAAAAAATAAAGTTGAAGTATTAAAGTAGTAAGGATGAATATTCTCTCTATATCTAAAATATAAATAATCAACAATTTTTATATAATTTTTTTTTCATTTCTTTCATATTTATAGTTTTATACTTTGTTCATATGCCAATTTTTTTTTAATCTTCTGGAACTGTTAGTGCTAGATATTAGTATTAATAAGTGTCACTAGATATTACTAATAAGTGTCATATCATTTAGTGAGTTTTAAATAAAAGATATAGTACGAACATAACATAACATAACCATTGATCAATTTTTGATAAAAAAAAAAAACCACTGATCAGTGATCGCCATTGGGAATTGGTGGCCCCGCCAAGATACTCAGAGAATCTTGTTTGCGTAATGATTTAAAATAATAATTTTTTGGCCAAATTTAAAATAATAATTAATCCTCTTTTAATTATTGTCAAATACAAAAAAATTCATTGCTACCTATATAAAAATCATAAAAAAAAATAATGATAATAAAACTAATAATAGTAGTACTATTGTGCACTCATCCAAAAAAAAATCGTATTCTCTTTTTTTAACTCCTTTTTTGTTATATACATTTCATCTTCATGATTCCACAAGCCCCACAATAAAAAAGAAAACAAAAAAAAAAAAAGAGAAACAGAAAGAGTTCAGAAAGAAGAAGTGAAATCTCCGTAAAACTCAGCAACACCAGAAGCAGCCCAAAGCCGTTGATTAAAGTCATCAAGCATATCATTAGGAACAAAAGGGGACCTACAAAGAGGACAAGTTTTCTGATCAAGATCAATCCAACGGTCCACACAACATCGATGAAAAATGTGTCTACAGTTCTTCAAACACCGGATCTCTTCCTCATCGGAGAATTCGAACAGACACACCGCACAGCAACAACCTTCTTCCCGCATAGTACTCACGACGTCTCCGAACTTCACCGTCGGAAGAAGTTCCCGGATCAGGATCGCCGACACGGAGGAGCTCCGGGAAGTGTCGGACGTTCGGGTGGTTCCTCCTCCTACTCCGGTGTGGTCGGGCCATACAACATCGGTTTCAAGGAAGTCGGAGAGGCCGAGGAAGTTGAAAAGGAGGAATACGAGGTTTCGGAGGAAGCTGAGGATGTTTAAGGTGTGAAGTAACATATTGGGGAGGAATACCGCTGCGTAACCTATTGGGAACCCCATTGGAAAACTGAGAAGTAAAGAGAAATAATTAGAGACGACGTTGCTATGGGTGTGTTTAGAGAGAGAGGGAAAGATTCGGGTAGAGAGAGAAAGTGTGTGTGTGTGTGTGTGTGTGTTTGGGTGGCGAAGCTTCTGCTTTTGGAACGTGAGCTTATGTTATATAGGTCTATTCCGTAGATTTTGTCAGGATTAATTTTAACTTAAGTGGCTTAAAGATGGAGAATAGATAATTTTAAAAAGGGGAAATTACACTCAATAACACAAACGCAATTACACTCAATAACACAAAGGCTCCATCTATTTTGCAAAAGACATTTACCTCTCTCAGGGTATGTTTGGGAGGGGAAGGGATCACATATTTTTCAATTCTAAATTGAGAAATATATAAAATGTCTCTAAACATAAATCAAATGTGATTAAAAATATTATATTGATATCTCAAATACATATTAAAATATAGACAAATCTTTTTCAAGTCCGCCCTCCCTTCCACTCGCAAAACTCCCTGATCCCCTCGCAAAACTCCCTCCCTTCCCCTATTTTTTAGCTTGTTAATAACTTTGCCGATTGTGTGGTTTTTTTTGTCTCAATAGAGCGTTTGTTAACTTAAGATTCAAACTCGAGATATTGAGATGAAATTCGAACACGATTACTGCTCAAAACAAACATTGTTGATAAAAATATGGAAATTTGATATAATAATTAGGAGAGTGTGGTATATTGTTATATTTTTTCGGAATATTTAACAAAAGACTCCAATTTTTGCTTTAGTAATTTTAGAAAATAATTTTTGGTAGAAAATAATTTTAGAATAAAATAATTTATTAAAATTATTTTTTCGTAGAAAATAATTTTAGAATAAAATAAAATAAAAATTTTAAAAAATATTTTATTAAAATTTACTAAAAATGGTAAAAAGAATTGTAAAGTGGTTGTATATCTACACAAGACACTCTCTCATACTTGGATAAAAGTTTGTCCTTGGAGGATATGTGAGAGTGACTAATAGTAGTAGTGAATACAAATGTAATATGCCAAACTTGATAGTACTCCCAATTAATTTAAAACTTTTAAGACTTTTCTATACATAACTAAATGTGCTATTTTAGATTTCTAGTTGAGTTACGACTTTATCTCTTGTTTTAGTATCAACTACAACAACAACCACAACGAATTTTAGGGCACATGCACAACCTTAATAGGTTTGGTACCGCACACAACAAGATAATGTGACTTTTAAGACTTTAAAATAATTATTAGACACGGGGTTGACCTAGAGCTCTAGGATTTGATTCTCGCATCGGACAAACTTGTTGATTAATACGAAATTTGATCTTAAGGACGAGCAGATATTAGTCTTTCATTGAAATTGTTGGAACACTCCGTGAGTAGCCAACAATAATCCAAAACTTAAAAATAATAATCATTGGACTGAGATTTCAACACCATCGTGCCATAGAACTCACACCAAATCCCCTTCCCTTTCCCAAACCTGTTGTCCCACTATGTTTGTCGTCTTTTTTGGCGGGTCTAAAAAAAATTATTATGAAGATTGTTGATTCATAAGATTGTTTGAAGTTTTCATTTCAATATTATTATTGAATCACTGAAAATAACAAACCAAATTAAGAGTAAATCCTCAACTTAATTAGTTTCCAAGCTTAAGTAGTTCTTCAAGTAGAAGAGAGAGTGTAAAACCAGAAATTAAATTGAAAGTCTAATCTTTATTTATTTTTATAAACAAAAATTGTATTGAAGAAACAATTCCACCCTTTAATCATCGAAGTTAAAAAAACTGAAGAATCTAAGTGTAAACTATTAAACTTAAAGGGGTCAAAATACAAAAATTTATAGGCAGATAAGTGCAAATATTTTTTCAGAGTGTGCAAGTGCACCCCAAGGATGCATTTGGTTCTGCCTATGGTCGTCTTTCCCCCTTCTATGGCGAAATTGATTTGTATAGCACTACAAGAAATAGTGGATTTACTGTCCAAAACTTTCCGGCGGATATAAATCCGTCGGAAACTTTCCGGCGGATTTGATAGATTTCCGGCGGATTTGATCCCACGGTAGTTTCCGGCGGATTTTTTGGACTTTCCGACGGATTTTTATCCCACAGAAACTTTCCGGCGGATTTATAAATTTTTTTTTTTTTTTTTGCAAAAAACCGCCGGAAAATACCAAAAATCCGCCGGAAATTTCCGGCGGATTTTTGGTAATTTCCGGCGGATTTTTTGGACTTTCCGGCGGATTTATAATTTTTTTTTTTTTTTGCAAAAATCCGCCGGAAAATACCAAAAATCCGCCAGAAATTTCCGGCGGATTTTTTGGACTTTCCGGCGGATTTATAATTTTTTTTTTTTTGCAAAAATCCGCCGGAAAATACCAAAAATCCACCGGAAATTTCCGGCGGATTTTTGGTCATTTCCGGCGGATTTTTAGGACTTTCCGGCGGATTTTCCAAAATTTTTTTTTTTTTTTTTCAAAATTCCGCCGGAAAATTTTGGAGGGAAAAAAATCCGCCGGAAATTTTAAAAATCCGCCGGAAAAATTTAGAGGGAAAAAAATTCGTCTATAAATACAACTTTCTCCTACACTCATCTCTTTCTCTCATTTATCTCTTTCTTTCCTTCTTATTCTCTTCTACATTTTCTCTATCTTATCTTTTTTCTTCTTTCTCATACTCTCTAATTTTCAAAAATTTCTCTACATATCTCTCTTCTATAATTCTCCTTTCTTCTTCATTCTCACTTCTTTATTTTTATTCCTTCTTCATCTCACTATTTTATTCTTATTTCTTCATAATTCCTCATTCTTATTCTCTCATATATCATTTCTTCTCATATTCTCTTTTATTCTTTCCTTTTTCAACAATACCATTCAACATTTGATTTTACTTTTGTTTTTTGACTTTTATTTAAAACACATATTAAGTTATAAAATTCAAAAAAAATTTAAAAAATTTCGGATTTTTAAAAAAAAAAAAAAAAATTGGAAAATCCGCCGGAAATTACCAAAAATCCGCCGGAAATTTTTAAAAAAAAAAAAAAAATTTCCGGCGGATTTTTGGTAGTTTCCGGCGGATTTTCCAAAAAAAAAAAAAAAAATTTAAAATCCGCCGGAAATTACCGGCGGAAAATCCGCCGGAAACTACCAAAAATCCGCCGGAAATTACCGGCGGAAAATCCGCCGGAAACTGTTTGCGACGAGGGTTTTTCCGGCGCCAAAAATCCGCCGAAAAGTCCACATTTTCGGCGGATTTTGGTCATTTCCGGCGGATTTTGGTCGCCGGAAAATCCAGTTTTTCTTGTAGTGTAGGTCTTCTTTTAATAATCTGTCAAGATTAATTTTAAGTGTCTTAAGATCAAAAGTAACTAATTTAAAAAAATTAGAACAGACAAATTTATACCTCTTTTACGCAAAACGGTGTTTGAATCAACATAGTGTGACAATGCGAGTACTCAAAGAGGTAGTTTAGTTAGTGACTTTCTTAGGAAAAAAAGGAAAAAAGATACGAGAATAAAAAACACAGGGGGACAAAAACCAAAAACCATACAATAAAATAAAAATACAAAATAAAAACCAAACAATAATGATAATAAAAATAAAAATAAATCAAGTGTATCTAAAGTTACACTTTCTATTCTTTCTCAGTGTATATTTTTGCGCTTTAGATTTAATATTCATTGAGGACTCAGACTCAGACTCAGACTCAGACTCGGCCATATCATTATCAATAATCTCAAGGCTTCCTTTTTCAACTACTACTACTCAATAGTTGTGTGAAATCATTAAGTCGCACTTTACTCTATCGGAGAAAGTTGGGCTCTTTAAATCCTTTTTGAATGCCCGACTCATTAGAAAGTATAGCTTCGATCATCAATTTGTGTTGGAGAGTCTATGTGGATTCCCTCCATACTGGCATTTGGCCCAAAGCTCCTAAAGTCATTCTCTTGATAATCAATATTCATTTAAGTAGATGTCACAGTAGTGTCTTGAGCTAAGACAACCACAACCTCTCTTCTATGTCTTTAGGAACATATTTCATGGATGTTTTGGGCTGCTTAGTGTCTGTTTTAACCTTGCGCGTCCCATCGATATCATTCTTTAACAAAGTCGTCCCACGCTTGATGTTCTTCTTACAACTTTTTAGAGAGTGTCCCAAAGTGTGACAAGAATTGAAAAATATGTAAGAACTAGATTGGTTCAAAGAACAATTCCTTAGGGCCCGTTTGGTGCACAGGATAGGATAGAGACAGGATAGGATAAAGAACAAGATAGAGATAGGATAGGATAGAGACATGATAAGCAGTTATCCTGTCATGTGTTTGATATGCACATGATAACAAATAGGATAACAATACTTTATCATATCATGTGTTTGGTATGCACCAAATAATGACATGATATGATATATGTCATATCCAAATGACAAAATTGTCCTTGTGAAGAAATTACATTTATTTTTTTAAAAAAATAACATGTAATATTTTCAAATATTATTCAAAATCTACTAAAAAATTAAAATAATTAAGAAATCTTTTTATACAAATCTTAAAAAATTATTTATTTGGACAGATTAAATAAGTAATATTTAAAAATTAACAAAATTGACATACACATAAGTAGAAATATAATAAACAACTTCAAATTATAAAAAGCTGTACAAGTAACTAAATAATTCTATATATTACTTAATAAAACTGTCAAAGAACAACATCTATAAAGAACAACATCTATGTAACAAGAAAATCACAAATAACTCCACTACTAATTGAGCATCAATTCATGTGTCTGTTAGCAAGCCATTCATTCCACATTTGTGTTGCTAAGTTTTCCCTCCAAGTAGACCATGCATCATTTCCCTCTATTGTATTAATAGGAGCAGCATGTGCAATATCTTCATTGTGTAGTTGAGCTTCCAAAGCTACGTCTAATTGTTCCTCCATTGGGTCAGTGGGCATTTCTCTTCGGATAAAATTGTGTAACAGACAACAAGCATTTATAATGCGAATTTGAATTTTGATTGGGTAGAAAGACCGGCTCCTAAGAATAGCCCAACGCATTTTTAGTAATCCAAAAGTTCTCTCTATCACATTTCTCGCCATAGAATGTCTCATATTAAAGAGCTCTTGCTTATTTGAAGGTGTGTATCCACGTCTCCATTCACTTCGATGATAACGACTCCCTCTATATGGAGCAAGAAATCCTTCAGAATTTGTATACCCAGCATCCACAAGATAATAGTAACCTATAATAACAAAAAGTTGTAACATAAAAATATAACCAGTAGTATTAATACATGGGAATGCAATTGAACAAAAGGAGTATAAAGACAAATATATGTGATGAAAAATGAACCATCAAGACAAATAACAGATCAAATTCATTCTAGTAATATACAGATGCAAAGCCACTAAAAGCCAACTCAGAACAAAATACTCTGCCTACTTCAGTATACACGTACATGGAAAAAACTACTGCATCTTGTATTTTTTCATATCTTCATATAATCAGCTCAAACATCATTCCAAAAAACAAATACTAGTAAATGATCACTTGTTAACTATATGTCCATCTTCAACAAATAGTTTACATGCTTGCTTAGAAACAAATACTATTCGAATGCTAAAATTATCATTAAACTACAACTACAATTTAGCAAACCATCAATCAAATAAAAAATATAACTATTACTATTTAACACTATTGCAATTTTTGTGCCATTTAATTATGCTAACCTGTTGGAACGTTTAAACCATTCCTCCTAGAAATAGCATCTCGCAATACCCTCAAGTCTGATGCTGATCCTTCCCATCCAGGCAACACATAAATAAATTTCATATCCCTAGAACAGACACCAAGGACATTGGTAGATATATCCCCTTTTCTGTTACGATATCGAGGTTTGTCAATTGTCGGTACATTGACTTGGATATGTGTTCCATCTAATATCCATGCGGAGTTGATCAACACATATTACATCATCTCGATTGATCAAACCCTCTAAAAACTCTCCCCGTAATCCTTCTCTATCCACCGGTTGTTGTCTAATGCTATGATTTTCATAATACCATAATGCAGAACGGCTCACAACCATGAGGATTGCAAAACAAATTTCAACCATCTCTAAAAACATTTGCTCCAAAATTAGATATAGCATCACATCATGTTGTTCTTGTGAATTCATATTTACCTAGAAAATTGAATAGCTAGAAAAATTAGAAAAAACAACAACCTTAAAATAGATTCAACTATAATATGCAATTGGAGCTCATTAAATACGCAATCACCAAATCTCAAAATTTGATCCATCTAATGAAGAGTGCAGTTACAAGACATGGTCAACTACCATCAATCATATGCTCAAGATTTCCACTTCTTTTGCTAAATACCACCAACTTCAATTTTACTGAAAACTATGTTATATTATCAGCACTTAATTAATTACCTTTTTTAAAATTCATTTGCATCTTTGTACCTTCATATATTTGTAAGTTGTAACAACTGCATGATAGTTTAATCATGAACAAAGTTTAATCTACTTCAGTCTCACAAAATTAGCAACCAATTCATGAGATTTTACAAAAAAAAACACAACACAATCAACCATGAACAAAGTTTAATCTATTTTAGTCTCATAAAATTTCAGTTTGCACTTCCAAATTTTGAAAAGAAAAATCTGCACTTGGTTTGAGCATTTTTACAAACAGTTGGTGCACAATCTGAAATTCAATTTGGGAAATATTACAAACACTTATTATGCATCCAACATATAAAAACAGCGACATTGGCAAGGTGAGGACAAGAGCAATAACATAACCAACTTCATGATTTAGCATACATATACATGCATTTTATCACAATTTCAACTTCATGATTTAGCATACATATACAAGCATAATCAGAACAAGGATGAAAATGAAAACTAAGGAAGAAAAGAAGAGGAAAACGCACCTCAATTCCTTGTTTCACGAGATCGTTTGCAGAAACGCAAGCTTCCGGTGGAAGATGGGAGATGGAAGAAACGCGAGAAGATGGAAGATGAAGAGAAACGTGAGCTTCCGTGTTTTCTGATTGCGTTGCTGCGTGAGTGAGAGCGTGAAAATGAGAGGTTTAGAAAATCCTATCCGGTTGCTAACCCAGCTAAAATTAAGGATAAAAATTATAAATGAGTGATAGGATAGGATTAGTAATATGATTAGTCTATCATATCAAATTGGTGCACCAAAGAATAGATTTAAGCAGGATATGATAGACTTATCATATCCTATCCCCTTATCCTGTGCACCAAACGGGCCCTTAGATTGATATTTTGATGATAACAAAGCAAGAGAGCAATTTTTCTACTAACTGTATGTTCAAGTGCGCATGATATTCTATGATCATTGTTTGATTAAACATCCACTCAAAGATGTTGAATATGAAGATCAAGTGTCTGCTAAAGACATTGAATGGCGTTAAAGTGTGACTATTCCCAATAAGTCCAGAAATTGACTTTACTGGATACATCAAGAAAATCTCATGGATAGGATAAGTCAAGTTCTCTACAACGTTTAGTGCTTGAGTTTGGTCACATAAGGAATAGTAATGCAAATCAAAGTCAAGTAAGTGATCCTCTAATTGAAGAATAAGATAGAATCATTTGGACAACAAGTCATTGAGATTGTTTCCTCTGATAGAAGCCTTGCCAACAGAATTGTTAAAAAAGGGCGCACCCATTAGGGGCGTTTTTTAAAAAGCGCCCCTGAAGCCCATAATACGGAGATCCTTTAGGGGCGCTTTCTAAAAGTGCCCCTGATGCCCAAAATAAGCCCTCCGTATATTGGGCATCAGGGGCGCTTTATAAAAAGCGCCCCTAAAGGCCCTTCGTATTTTGGACATCAGGGGCGCTTTTTAAAAGCGCCCCTGATGCTCAAAACACGGAGGGCCTTTAGGGGTGCTTTTTTAGGAAGCGCCCCTAAAGGCCCTCCGTGTTTTGAGCATCAGGGGTGCTTTTAAAAAGCGCCCCTGATGCCTAATATTCTAATATTTCCGTTTCATACTCCCTCTCACTCTCAGTACTCGTCTCTTTCCCTCTTCTTTTTTTTTGACCAACTCTTTCCCTCTCACTCTCAGTCTCTCTTACCTGAAACCCTGTTCTCTCACACTCTCCCTCTTCTCAGTCTCTTCTCATTTACAAAACTCAATCTCTCTCACGCAAACCCTTACGCGAAACAGAAACAGTGAACGAGTTAATAACCACATCGTCAAACGCCCATTCCGCCGTCAACAACCACGCCGTCATCGACACTGCTGTCTGTTCCGTCGGAGCTGTTGCCTTTTTCTGGTACGTTCCCATGACTGTGCAATTTAAAATGTTAGGGTTTCTCTACTTTCTACTTTCTGGTATGTGCTTTTTGTTGCTTATAATAGTATGATATATTCTGGGATTTTGCTTTTGTATTATTATGTGTTTGTTCTTTTATTATTACAATGATGAGAACAATAGCTTCTCCCTGAATGTGGCATTTTGGGTATGCAGGCAAGGTGTTTGATATTAGTTGTTGTTGGTTGATGAAAATGAGAGTAGGGATGTGTTGCAAACTATAGGATACACCAGAAACAGGAAAAATTTTTTTTAAAAAAAAAAGCAATCAGGGGCGCTTTTTAGAAGCGCCCCAGTTGGTTTGAGGCGCTAAGACCAACAGGGGCGCTTTTTACGAGCGCTCCTGATTGTGGGGTTGGCATCAGGAGCGCCAGATTCAGGGGCGCCTGAAAGCGCCCCCGATGGATAAAAAAAAGCGCCCCTGTTGGCCTATTTCTGTTGTAGTGAAAGATCAAGCCAGAAGAAATATCAACAAATAGTCATCAAGAGCTGAATGACTAAGTCTATTTCATAGAATATCATATGAATTCAGTCACCATGAGGTTGTTTGTTTGAACATTCATGAAGGAGAGAAAAGAAAAGGAAAATGCATGTTATTAGATAAAAGTTATATTCAGAAATAACCAAAAATACATCAAAAGCTCAAATGTTTATCCTCTCTGATTGAGAGTTATTAGATGATGATGTAAATGAATCAAGTTGTTAAATGCACTTGAATTGTAGGATTGAGTTGCAATATCCTCTTCATAAGAGTAAACTCCTTGAAAGACTTTGTATCAGTCATATACAAACTCAACTTATTGTAACCCTGCCAAGTAGTGGCACGCTCCTTTTTGAGGTCAGTCTGGAAAGATAGGTAACCACTTGATTCCTCAACAGAAAATTGCCAGAAGGTTGAGTTGCAGCAACATCCAAATCGCAGTTGAAAAGCCACATCTACAAAAAAAGATAGAGAGTGAAATCTTCATTATTCCCACACAAAGTACAAGTTGTTGCGGCAACATCCAAACCACATATCTACCAAACTAATTAGTCTGAGTTGGTACTTTATCCAAGAGAAGCTGCCATGAGAAGGCAACTAACTACCTTAGATGAAGTATAACTCTTTCAAACCTTGTCGTCTAGTACTATAATCACATGATTAGAGGGTCACGAGACACATGATGATGACTCCGAGAAGAGAGTAGAGTACACTGAAGACACGGAACAATCCAAACAATGCTTACTCCAAACCCATCTACCCAAAACTGCCGTAAACATAGCCAAACTCAGACGAGTAGTGCTCCAAAAGTAGGAGCTCCTCCCATGCGAACAAGTGTCGCCTCCAAGCGATAGATACCCTGGTCCCAAACCTGAACTAATTAACGAATCTATCCTCCCCTTAACTAATTAACCCTAATGTTAGGTCTAGAGAAAACTTGTCGTGAAAAAAATAGTAAAGATTATAGTGAGATTTACCTAAGCACACCACAAAAGAGAGTGGGGCAAAGTGAAGTTGGGGTGGGACATGTCCATTCAAAAGCCCATGACAAGAATGGTGGAAAGGACAAAGGGAATCAAAAGGGTGGGTCATGAGTTGAGTGAGTGTGGGGGGAGGAGGAGTAGGAGAAGAGGCATACGACAAATATAGACCATCGGTGATGCCGTACCATAGCCAACCAACAAGGCATCATGGCTGAGTTAGGAGGCCATCAAATTGATGAGAATAAAATACAAATAGGTTAAAAGGTTGCACCAATGATTCAATAACCATGTGATGTCAAAAACAAAATAAATCAATAACCATGTTAATCCTGGTACCATTTGATTTTGAGGTTTGATTGGGATGCCACGTTTTTGTTTTGCCTGTTCCAAACAAGACACCAATGACCCAATTGTCAGTACCAATCATTTTCTAAGAGCTCTTTTATTGTATATCGATTATCTCTAGTATCTCGATTACAAACTTTTTTACCTTAAACTTTTTTGCCTTTTCTAAATAGGCTAAAATATACTTTTGATTCTTTAAATTATTTTAAAACTTCCCATTAGTCATTTAATGTTTTTTTAGATAGGTCTCTAGGTTTCAAATCCGTGACATATGAATTTTTTTTGAACATTTCGTGCATAAGAGTTGAGAGATGTTAACGTGTCTATTATGTGCTCTTGTGGCGCAGCTAACGGCTAGTGTTACATTATAAATTAAATTTGACGTGGATTTCCATTTAAATAAATCACCCACTCTTTATCTTCTTCCCCAGATTTTCCTCAAATCAAACCCTAAATCTATTAACCCTTAAAAAAATTTCTAATTTCGTAGCATCAATAGCATCATTTTGCAGCAACACATGCCACTCTCATTCGCCCAACTTCAACTCCCAATCTTGCAGCTCTAATTCAGATTATTGGTGTGACGTGAAAGTTGTTGTTCGCATAGTGAAAAACCTGGGTCATATGGTTGAAGCCATTGTTGCAGATTTGAACTTTACTGTTATAGACTGCATGTTTCACGTTGGTCCTCTAAGTTTGTTTAGTTTATAATTTAGAACAAATTCTAAAGGATTATATTGCAGATGCATAGGGATGGAGAATCAACAAAATTTGTAATGAAAGTTGCAACGGTAACTTGTTTTTTGTTGGTTGTGTAATGTTAATGGTCAGTGTATTCAAATACATTTAAGGTTGTGTTTTGATGTAATCCAAATCAAGTAATCTCAATTACGGAATTCAGATATTGCCTTTTTGAATTTTTTTTTGTTGAGTTCATTTAAGCCAGCACACAAAGGACCAATACATACATGATTATACATATAATGACCAAATTGAAACTAGAGGACATGCTTAAAGGACCTAATTAAATTTGCTTATATTTAAGACCACCAAAATTAACTTTTGTTGTTACCTATATTGGAGGACAGTGAGAGTAAAATTTAAAAATTTCTTGCTAGTATCTTGATTATAATTCAGATTTTAACTCAAAAACCCTCTCATTTTCATTAAAACAGAAAATAAATAAGAGTTTAGAGAGAAGGGGGAGAGAGAGAGAGAGAGTGAGTGAGAGTGAGTAATCGAAGAAAGAGAGGGAGAAGAGAGAAATTTAAAAATGCCATGAAACTCTTCCCTCAAACTCTCTCAACCAAATTGAAGCATCCCTTCATACTCATCTCATTTCAGCTTCAAATTTCGAATCCCACCTTCCTTGAACAATAGAAACAGAGTTTGAAGCCTTCCCTCTTTTGTTCTTCATTTTTATTAAATGCATGTGTTATTGGGAGCTGAAAATGGTAGTTTTAGAGCTTGCATGTATTTGTTAAGGTTCAATCTGAAGTTAGGAGGAGCTATTCTTGAAAGAGAACACACAAACATTCGAGTTCAAGGGTTAGGGAAAGACATATTTCAGCTTAAGTGAAGGGAAACACCTAGTGTGATCAACATGTTGTGATTTTATCAAGTGAGTTCCTCTAGCTCACTCTCCATAGGAATGTTAGGGTTATGTTATTTTCCTATGTGATTATGATTTCAGTTCCAAAATTGAAGTGCTTGCAAATTAATTGTCCTTTTAAATTGAAATGTCGTCAAGGATAACCTATGTGTTAATTAATTGATTGTTTGTTTTGATGAAATATGTCATCCAATGTTGAACCCTAATATATGTGGAATGATGTTTGTCAAATGCTAATTGATTGTATATAAATTGTTTTGGTAATGATTTCTGAGTTAGGCTAGTTGGGTTGAGAATGGATTATTGAAGGAAAATCAACAAAACAACACAGATCCTGCACACTGATGGTTTGGCAAGGTCCTTTATCTTCCAGCACGGTCCGTGCTAGTCAATGGTTGTCGTGGAAAAACTGTTTTTAAAGTGGCGCGGTCCTCGCCTTTCCAGCACGGTCTGTGTCAGCACTTGTGCAAGTCTGTTGTTTTGCTGACTTTCCCCTCAATTCTATGTTGGTTCCCATCTTAAATCTAACATTAACTTGTGACATGTGGTATATGATATTGTTCTTACTATTATCAATTGGGTTTGATTATGATTGAATACCTATTCTAGAATAATTTGAGAGAGAACAACTACTTATGTATTATAACAAAATAAGTATTGATTAAAGGATTATAGGGATCGATGTACTTGGATTGGGGAAGTCCTGAGCCTCAAGTCCTTGCCCGTATGATACTCCCAACTATATGTTAGGAAGGACGGTTCCCTAAGGTTTTTATTTGATTTCTCATAGGGTTGCATCAATGAGGAAACACTAAAAGATACCGTATTAGTGAGATTGTGAGATTTCGGTGTTTGATGAACTCACTGAAATTTTTATAAAATCTCACTCTTATATTATTTGTGGTTTTCACATAAACATGTGTAATGCTTTGGGGACAAAGTTCTAGAGAAGACTTAATGGTTCATTTTGTATTTGGAACTTTGTATTTGGGCTTATGTTCCCTTTTGAGACTTGATGTAGTACTTTGTTTACATTTTGAGAAGGGTCATACTTCGTCCAACCCCTCCTACTCGGTGGACACCCCCAAACCTTAAATATTCCCAAAATACTCTCACGGAGAAAATTCCACACACTACATTTTAACTGGTTCGCCGCACAGTTGGTCGAACCAGTTCGGACGTGGTGCCACCGAACCAGTAAAAAAGGGGGGTGTTTGTGTATTTGTTTCTGGTTCGGTGGCACCACGTCCGAACCGGTTCAGACGACCGTGCGCCGAACCATCGTTGGATCACAGGACTCATTAATGGCATTATGGTCTTTTCACGCGTGTTAGGGATGTCTCCTGAGTAGCTAGGCGGTTGGACGAAGTATGGGCCTCTGAGAATTTGTAAACTATTAAGAACTAATAGTTTGGATTGAAGTTCTTTTGGGCCTATAACCAGGGCCGGCCCAAGCCCAAGCTACTAAAGCAAGGGCTTTGGGCCTCACAAATTTTAGTAAAAAGAGGGGTCCCAAAATTTTATTGTTACCTAATATAAATAACAAATCTTGATTATAATCAATTATGTAGTCGTGCTTGTTGGTTAGGTACTTTAGGTTTTTATTTTATGTTATGTGGCGTGGGTTCAATCTTTGTCTTCTACAATTTTATTTTTTTGATTTATTTGATGGTTCCATACTTTTTCATCACACCAAATATGCTGTTAATTTATTTTCTATTACATAACGCGGCTAATATATATCCATGGTGATTGTTGTCAAAAAAAATATATCCATGGTGATTTTAACTACCATTCTGGTCTCCTTAATTCATTCATTTATTTTTACCCAATTTAAACTAATTATTTATTTTTACCATACTTAAATTATTCATTTAAGCTATTCAAATAGTATTTTAAATAAGCCTTAAATTATGTTCACCAAAAAAATAAGCTTTAAATTATTTGCTTGCATTAGGTTTTTGCTATTATGATGTCAAACAATATTTTTTCATTAAAATCAATAACATAGAGTTCAAATTATATTGAATTACATATTAGGAGTCAATATTATTTTATTATATTTTATGGGCCTCATAACAAAGTTCACTTCAGAACTCCATAACTGTTGAGCAGGCCCTGCCCATAACTACAAGATAGTATTTTTTTGGTACCAGATGATAAAAAAAATCAAAAAAGGAGCTAAAGGCGCAGGAACTCTAATCACCTAGCATCCGCCTGCAGAGGAAGCAACAACTCAGGACTAGGGGAGTCAAGTAGCAGTCAATGAAGAACGTTAGAAGATCCCATCTTTGCCAGAATATCAGCACACATGTTTCCTTTGTGGAGCGTATGAACCAAAAAGACTTCCAGCGACCACTTCAAATAATCTTGAATGCTAGCTATAATACACGCATACACATGCCACAAGTTTAGCTAAGAGGTCACAAGCTGAATGGAGTGAATAGAGTCCAAATAACAAATGATGTGGCAATGACCATCATTCCAATCAAGACGCAAACCATGCAGTAGAGCCATGAGTTCAGCATGAAGATTGTTAGATATACCTGCATGAACAGAAAATCCTTTAATCCAAGATCCATCCGAATGACGAAGGAGGTCACTAAAGCCCGACGACCCAGGGTTGCCAACACTACTACCATCAAAGTTAAGAACAATGGCATCTTCTGTACTCGCATGCCGGCTCACCCAACGAGGGAGAGAGCGAGACGTTGGATCAGCTTTACCGCACAGGCTCACTAAGGCTGCAAAGTTCCTGGTCCTGTATTGAAGATTGGGAAAAGGGAAGTCTTACTTTTCAATAACCATAATGTTACAGGCACGCCATAACCAACATACAACCGAGATAAACAGATATGGTTCATCTTGAGAAACACCATGCTGAAGTCAGTTATGGATAGCTAGTATGAGATGAGTCATATGCGAAAATAATATATTGTTTACGAATAAATTGGATATTGATAAACTTGATTTATTTGAGGGCCCATAATTTTAAATTAGTTATGGGATAGTATGACTATTTATCATACTTTGATAAATCAAATTGGAAAATTGACTCTTATGTATTTGGGCCAAATCAGATTTGCGTACCTTTGAACGAATAAATGTAGGGGTTTTTTTTTTGTACCCCCACCACCTTCCCATATACCCCCACGCCCCATGCAAAAAGACCAAAATATCCTTCACAAAATTAAAAACCCAACATATCCCCAGCTCAAAAAAAAGGGAAATCGTATATACCTATATACGAATTTCCACTAAAAATTTTAAAAAATTTGAAATCGTATTTAGGTATATACGATTTTCCCTAAAAATTTAAAAAAACCAAATCGTATATACCTAAGGTGGGGATATATACGATTTGTTAAATTACAAAATCGTATGCACCCCCACACCTAGGTATATACGATTTTGTAACCCAAATAATAAATAAATAAATCATTTAAAAAATTAAAATTAGATATTTTTTTAGAAAATAAATTAGATATGAATATTGACCGTCTTTTGATTCCGTTTAGTGTGTAGTTCGTTAACACGTGATGATGTTATACGTCGAGCGAATAATTTAGGCTAAAAAATCAGTTTTCAGGCAACCTACACCGATTGTAATGAAACTACAATCATTAAATCCCAAAAAAAATCAAGGATCAATACTAAATTAAGAAGTGAATTCTTTTAGGATAGGGGGGCTAAAAATCCCAAATTCCATCGTTTACTATTTTTTAGGAATTTTCTAATTTTTTACAGTCTCCAAAAAATCTAAAAAAATTTGCATAGCCTGATTTTGGTTTTATTAGATTTTTAGTGGTGTTTTTATAATTTTTGGATTAGTTTTGACTCTTTAACAGATTTTTAGTAGCGTTTTTAACCTTTTTTTAAAAATTAAAACAATTTTTTTAATAACAAGTCGTATATACATAAGGGGGTGTATATACGACTTTGTAAAATACAAGTCGTATGTACCCCACACCTACGTATATGCGACTTGTATTTCACCAAATCGTATATATGTAAGTGTGGGAGTATATACGACTTGTATTTTACAAAGTCGTATGTACACCCCCTTATGTATATACGACTTGTTTATAAAAATTTCACATATATACGATTTGAATTTTTCAAAGTCGTATATATGTAGGGTGAGATATATACGATTTTTGGTCAAATTTTTTAAGGGTATTTTCGTCCAAAAAAGTCTTGTGGGGGTATATGGGAAGATGGTGGGGGTAAAAAAAAACCCTGTTGTCGTATTTTAGTGATTATTAAAATATAGGTGTTACATTTATAACGACATAACTGAGTTTTTATTTAATTGCTAAACACAGTAAAAGAAGTGAGCTAAATCCCATCCCATGGCCCAATTGGGGACGGTAAGTAGCAATAATTTCAAAAGACTTGGAAGCATTGTGTTCTGGATCCAACGTTGGCTTAGAGATAAAGATAATGGACCTAGGAGCCCAATTCTAAGCAGGTCCAGTCGCACCACTATATATACCACTCCACACCCTAGAATATGGTAAGCTTTTTCCACTCCTCTCATATGCCCATCTTTATTATGGACTGACTTGAGCGTCGGAGTGCCTGCAGGTGGCGGCCTCCCCGCACTTCACATTGGAGCTGATATCATCTCAGATCTCGGATTTCCATCACGGCATCACCATCGTGAGATACAATTTTCTCTCAAGAAGTTCCGTTCGGAACAGATACGTATCTGACACGGGTACGTGGCCTATTTTGAAGTATCTGGGCTTCATAGCAAATAAGCAGTCCAACTACCAAGCAAGCCAATATGATGCTTGAAATTATTTTAAGTTGAGACTGAACAGAACTTCTTGAGAGAAAATTGTATCTCACGATGGTGATGCCATGATGGAAATCCGAGATCTGAGATGATATCAGCTCCAATGTGAAGTGCGGGGAGGCCGCCACCTGCAGGCACTCCGACGCTCAAGTCAGTCCATAATAAAGATGGGCATATGAAAGGAGTGGAAAAAGCTTACCATATTCTAGGGTGTGGAGTGGTATATATAGTGGTGCGACTGGGCCTGCTTAGAATTGGGCTCCTAGGCCCATTATCTCTAAGCCAACATTGGATCCAGAACAGTAGCCCCCAAGTCGGTTGCACATGTTGTGGAGTCGACTTGTGAGCAAAGTCTTTCTCGTAAGACATTCAACCTGCTGAAGTTAGCTAAATAATGAAAGAAATAATAGTTCGTGTAATATAGTCACACATACGTTATTGTCGAGATTTGTACACCGGACTAGTCCCTAAGTTGTGGATGTTCTTTTTAACAACATTTAAGTTCTACAACGAACATAAACTGTGATAGTGTGTACCTCAGAGAGGGCAAATGTGAGCGTACCAAGTCCTAAAATCCCTGTTATTGAGCTCGTAGGCCCAATTCTAAAGTCGAACAATTGAATACAATGAGACTCTTGTTAGTGGCCCCAAGCTGGGGGTGAGTGGTTTGCGCCAACGAGGTATCTCTCTCGAGTAGAGCGTAACGAAGTGAGAACCTTGTGAAAAACAGAAAACATTTCACCAAGCAACTAAGTGAGATGAACTCGCATGGAAGAGAATCGAACTTTCTATAGTCGTAATGCCAAATTGGGTTGTCAACATTAGTAGTGCGACATCGACAATATCAGCGTCAATTTATACCACGAAGTATTGTCAAGGTCGCCAGGCATTCCATGATGTGGGAAGTTAGATCAATCTGATACCTCACTTAATCCAACTTACGGGTCTCGGCCCAATCTAGCTTAGACCGTGGAGAGCGTGGCCATCAGAAGGCCACGACTTTCGAGGAAACCTCACTTAATCCAGCTTACGGGTCTCGGCCCGATCTAGCTGGGATGTCGGAGGGCGTGACCATCGGAAGGCTACGACTTTCGAGGAAACCTCACTTAATCCAGCTTACGGGTCTCAACCCGATCTAGCTCGGATGTCGGAGGGCGTGACCATCGAAAAGCCACGGCTTTCGAGGATACCTCACTTAATCCAGCTTACGGGACTCGGCCCGATCTAGCACGGATGTCGGAGGGTGTGACCATCGGAAGGCCATGACTTTCGAGGAAACCTCACTTAATCCAGCTTACAGGTCTCGGCCCGATCTAGCTCGGTTGTCGGAGGGCGTGACCATCGGAAGGCCACGACTTTTGAGGAAACCTCACTTAATCTAGCTTACGGGTCTCGGCCCGATCTAGCTCGGATGTCGGAGGGCGTGACCGTCTAAAGGCCACGACTTTAGTGACCTCACTTAATCCAGCTTATGGGTAACCCGATCTAGCTCGGATGTCGAAGGGCGTGACCATCGAAAGGCCACCGTTTTGGCGACCTCACTTAATCCAGCTTACGGGTAACCCGATCTAGCTCGGATGTCGAAGGGCATGACCATCCGAAGGCCACGACTTTGTCTTCGCAGAGTTACAGCGGATTAGTCCAGCACACGAGCATCGGTTCAAAGGTGTTAACGACGATCTGACCTGTTTGTCCGGTGTCATGGACCTTCGGCCACATTGAAAAAAATGGATACATAGTTCTTTGGTAAAAAAAAAATGCTTGCTTGCTGGTTTTTTAAAGTATTGATTTATTTATTATTATTTTAGCCTCTGTTTAAGCCAAAAGTTTAGATTTAAAATTTATTAAGAGTTTTATTTATTTTAAAAAGGCTTAAATATATGTTTTGCCCCTGTAAATATCACCATAATCCAGTTATACCCCTGTAAAATAAAAACTTTAAAATTACCCTTGCAAATATAAATCGCTTACGTTATGCCCATCGGTCAGTTTCTCATCCAAAAAAATAATTTAAATAAGGTTTAAATATATGTTTTACCCCTGCAAATATCACCATAATCCAGTTATGCCCCTGCAAATATCACTTTAATCTAGTTATGCCCCTGTCAAAATTTTTAATTTTTCTATTATGCTGATATTTGCAGAGGCATAACTAGATTATGGTGATATTTGCAGGGGCAGAACATATATTTAAACCTTATTTAAATTATTTTTTGGATGGGAAGCTGACCGAGGGGTATAATCGTAACCGATTTATATTTGCAAGGATAATTTTAAAGTTTTTATTTTTACAGGGGTATAACTGGATTATGGTGATATTTGCAGGGGCAGAATACATATTTAAGCCTTTTAAAAATAAATGTAATCACAAATGTACATATAATATATTTTTTGATTTGGTAGAAACCGAACCTATTGGAATTGATAAGAAAAATGTGATTTTAAAAATAAAAGGAAAAGAAGAATAAAAATAAATTGATTTCTTAAAGTGGTAAATTAAGAAAGAAGTGGAATAAATTAAGAAAGGAAAAAAAACAAAGGAATGACTAGGTAGTTTGTAGGTAGAAAATATTTGCTTGTTGGTACTTTTATTGTTAGTAGCAACACCTTACGAAATTATCTAGAATATTCGCAAGTGATAACATAATGATAAAATAAGACAACTTCATACATAAACAAAGATATTTAAGTCCTTACTAAAAGAATATTGTTAGAAGTTGGACTAGGTTTTTCGAAAATAAAACATGGTTTATAGCACAAAGTCATGAACTTAGCTAGAGAGTAACAACGATAATCCATATAAAATATGTCTCTAATCCGAAGTAGAACCCAAATTAAGAACTTTAATTATAAACTATGACTACTAAATATCTCCATGAGATCAGCCACGTGCAATCTGAAACAATAATCAAACATGAGATTGAATCCGAGTAAAACTTTTCAAACAAGTTAACTCATTATATTATCTACATTTGTAATTCTACGCAGTCAATTAAATAGTAAGATCTAATGAATAATCAGTAATATCCATAATAGAATAAATCCTCATATAAATAATAATATAATAATAATAATAATAATATAGGTGTAATAAAATATAATAAAACCTCAAGGTCATTCATAACCAACAGAAGATTAATGGAGGCCTTATCTGAAGACATGAATCCGAGCGTCTCTAAATTCATTTTTTTCCACTACGTCTCACACTGCCAAGGTAGCGGCAAAATGTTTAAAACCTAAGAATTAACCGGCAAGTTTAAACAGCAATACCCCATTAATCGTTACAAACATAAGCGGCCTACAATTGATATTACGGTTTATTGTCATAATCGTAAAATACCAAATCTTATTAATTGCCTAATCAAGTAAAACTTGCCATAAAGTAATTCATTCAAACATAGGATTTGAAGAATGATGAAAATCTGAAGAAAAAAAAGAGTGAATTTTTGGTCAAAATTTTGTCGGTACCAGAATTGAGCTTGTTGGGTAAGCTCAAGGCCAGAAACTGGATCTAAATTTCGCTGAACCAGACTTTAGCTGGTTGGGTGGGATTATGCAGTAATTTTGCATAATTTGATTTTTTCCCGACACATTTCCTTATCTAACTTCACTCAAAACACAACCAATATCATAACAAACCACATACAAACATCTAACAATAAAATTTACATTCTAGAATATATTTAGAATCCAAACCAACAAATCAAAACATGATAAAAACAGAATTTGAGAACAATTTTCAATAAATTTTTTCAAAGGATTCTAGTGATCCAATGCCAAACATGCAAGTCGTAAATCATGTTACACAATCAATTCCATTTACAAGATATTTAATTTAGTGAGACATATATTATAGGGTCTTATGGTTTTCCTTGAATTTAACACACAAAACAAGTTTACTTTTGAAACCGAACATTAAGAAAACTGGTTTTCGGATGAACACAAGAAGGTAAGTGCAGAATTTTAGCTTCTGTATGGTGAGGTTTCTTCTCAGTTTTGGGTGAGAAAGGGATGGATTTTGAGATGAAGATTTAAGTAGGAGTGATAGTAAGAAGTAGGGTTTGAAGAATTTGTGAATTAGTGAAGATGGGATAAAAACTCATGGCCGAAGTGAGTACCGTAAGTAAAAAATTATATAAAGACATGGAGATTTTGAAAAAAAAAAGTTTAGATTTAAATTCTATCAACAAAATGTTTTTTTAAAAAAATAAACCTAAGAAGAAATGTAAATGTAAATTGATTTTTTATTTGTGATTTGGTAGTGACCCAAGTAAATGGATCAAATTGATATTTTAAGTTAAGAAAAATGTGGTTCTAAAAAATACAATGAGTAAATTGTTTTTTAAAGTGGTGAAAGTAGTAAAAAACGTGGAATAAAGTTCACCAGCCAAATAAGGGTCATAAGAATTTTTTTTTAATACTAAAGTATTAATCCATTTAATAAAAAAATTGCTATGAAGTTTTTAGGTAGAAAATGTATGGTTGTTGGTATTTTTAAAGTTAGTGATTTAATTGTTATTTTTTGAGTTTGTTTTTAAACGAAAAGTTTAGATTTATATTTTATTAAGAAAATGTTTTTTTCAAAATAAAAGTAAGAAGAAATATAAATATAATTTTTTTTTTCTTGTGACATGGTAGTGACCAAAGAAAAATGCGATTTTAAAAAATATAAGGAGAAAACGTGAAATATAATTTTTTTACGACATAGATTGAGAGAGAGAGGGAGGGAGGGAGAGAGAGAGATTTGTTTCATCATTTTCTTCTTCCTTAATTAGCACATTTATTAACACAATTTTCTAATTATGGCCTCACTTGGACTTGGGCCAATTATGGCCTCACTTGGACTTGGGCCATGAGCTTTATAGTCCACATTTTTACTATGTTCATCACTTTGAAAAAATTAACTTTTTCAACTAAAATAATTAAACATATTTTAATAATTCAAATACATATAAGACCTTAAAATCATTACTCTCATAATTCATAAAGCAAACACATATTAAAGAAATATCATATATGAAAATATGGTGTTTTTGTTCAGATTCCAAACAGGTTTGAGAAAAAAGTTGATTTTTTTTTTGGGTATAGTTGATTGTAATTCCACTTTATGTATATATAAACAATGGTTTTTGTTGATGATATTTTGAACAACATTAATCATACAATGTTTGACGTAGATGGAGTACCATAACTTGATAAGAATGAAGATGACTTTATTTATATTGCTATTGAAGTTATCATTTATTTAGACTCTGTTTTGTAAAAAATAGCGAATAAGTTGAAAGATAGCGGATAAACTAGCTTATATATCGCTGATGAACTGACAATGAATAGCTAATCATAGATTGAATTTAAAGTGTTTGGTACAATTAACGTTTGAATTAACTTATAAATATAAAATGACATAAATGTACATTTGTTATTAATGCTTAAAAATGAAAGACTAGATTCATTTAGTGGAGGGTAAATGAAGATTTAATTAAAATAATAGTATAAAAATGAGAGAGAAAATAAAAAGCTACAAGTTATAAGCTCAAATGTTACTAGTAGCGTTTCAAAAAATGCGATAAACTAGTAAAAAACTGCTATAAGCTATTTGTACCAAACACTTACAAAAAATCGTTCAAAATTTATAATTATTTAATGACCTTTTATCTCTATTTTCCATAATAATAAAAAGAATAATGCATCTTTCTGTTTTTTCCACTTAAGGATCGGATTCTTACAGTTGGATTATTAAACAAGAAATCAACTATCCTAGAAATCGTACCCCTAATGTGGAGCTAAATTAGAGGCTTTTGGATAAAGTCGTGATTTGAAAGAGGGATTTTTCCTTTATCATATGTGAATGTGAATTGTTTAAGGGCACTAATGGTGAACACAAATGAAATTAAAGGGACCCATTAATGCAAGATAGAAAAATATGTTTAATCTATGTCTCCCAGTATCACTTCCCGACATGCATACTCACATGCTCAACTTGTATTATCTTTCTCCTCTAGGAAATGAGCTATGTGTCTTAGACATTTGATTTGGATCTTCTAAATCTTAGTTCTTTTTTTAATCACATTTAATTTATCTGTTTAGTCCCTTTCTTAAATCCCTTTCTCTCTCTAGCTGCCAAATATTCCTTTTGTATCATCTTGCTTTTCAATGTGATTTTTGATGCGGACACGCCTTTGTTTCACATCCATTCATTTTTTGAACTCTCTCATGCTTCTCTTATATTAAAATAATTGAAATCAGCCAATTGGTAAGTAGAGAAATGACATAATTTAAGATAATATAGGTGAAAAATCCCGATATTTAGGCTTTGTTTGGCAAAGCTAAACCACTAGCTTATAGCGAATAAACTCATGGTAACTGTTTAACAAGATAAGCTTATAGTGTTTTTTCACTAGCTTATAACATTTTCTGAAACGCTACTTGAAGTAGCGTTTGAGCTTATACCTCATAGTGTTTCATTTTTTCTACCAATTTTACCCTTATTATTTTAATTAAATTCTCCATTTATCCACCATTAAATGATTCTTCTCTCTCATATTCAAACATTAATTAAAAATGTCAATTTATGTCATTTTATATTTATATAAGCTAGTTCAACCGCTGATTTTACCAAACACTTAAAATTTAATCCGCTAGCTTATCCGCTATAAGCTATCCGCTATCAGCTTATCTGCTATAAGCTAGTTTATCCGCTATTTGTTAGATTATCCACTATTCGCTCTTTTTTACCCAATAGAGCCTTAAATTCATAGAATTTCATTTCATGTGAACATGTAGTATCATATTTCTGTGGTATGTTGGGCAATCATTCTTGCATCTTATCTTGTTGGGTTTAACTTAGATTTTGGTTTGGGTTTGGGTTTGGGTTTAGTATGTTATAAAAATTAAATAGTGAGAAGGGTGTTTCTATTTATAGGGACCACTTTTTCTCACACACCTACCAATTTAAACCATTGTTTCTTCCAAAATACCCACTGGGATACCCATAAATTTATAAAATATATATGACTAGAGACTCAAATTTCTCCAGACAACTCTTTTTGGGACATATTAGTCCCTCACAGTTTTAGAATAGGACACGTTAATTCCTTCGTCCATCAAATGTTAACAAGGGTAAGGTAAGATCTCTTACGTGACATGTTATATTCTAACATATCACCTTAACTGACACGTCATACGTTATTTCAGACCAAATTGATATGTGGTTTTACCTATTTTGAAATTTCACAAAAGGGACATTTTGGTCCTTTATACTTTTGGGACAAATTAGTCTTTGAACGTTTTCTTCAAATGGGTCGTTTTTGAAACCCATAAACTAGTCAACCATTTGCAAACACGAAAGGAGAGAGAGAGTAGCCATTGAAGGAGAAGGTGAAACCCATTTCTTTGTTTGAATCCATATTTGTGTGTGGTTTTTATTTGCATTTTCTTTTTTGATTTATGTATGATCATTGTTGTTCGATGTTTATGCTTTACAAGAATGAGCAGACATGGAAGTGGGCAATATGTTAGTAACGACTTTGGAAAAATGCAAACATAAAATAAATTTTTTATCATAGGGATTATTTTTAGGAAAGGTAATTTAATGTGTCAAAAAAAAAAGGAAAGGTAATTTAAAGTGACTAAATGAAAATATGGGTATATTATAGGTATCTAATTAAAACATTTTTAAATCTTTAATTAATGAATTTAATTTATATACATTGTCGATGTACATGATATTTTACACCGTCAACCAATTACAAAATAACACTTCATAAAAAGTGTTTGACTTTACCTCAACTATCTTAAAAGTCACTCATACTTTGGTTTTTATATTGGTTAATAGTGTAAAAAATCTTACACTGACTATGTATACTAATTAAAATTATGCAAATTCTTGATAAAATTAAAAAAAATTATTTCAAGCATAACAAAATTAATTTGATTTTTAGGTACGACTTTTAAAAAAATTACTTTTAGAAAAAAATTGTGATTTTTTATAAGCAAATATGAGTAGTTACGACTGCTATTTGCAAAATATCATTCATCAGTTACGGTTCTCCAATTATAATTCCACTGCCATCCATCTCTAATCCAATTTCCAGCAGCTGCAACTGAAATATTTGTGTCCTCACAACTTGCGAATTGATTAGGAAAAGCAAGACATAAAGGTTGGTTGCCTAGCCAATGATGCTTCCAAAAATTCACACCTTCACCACCCCCTAAAAACACGTCTAACACAACCGTTAAGCCACCCTTTACTAATAGCAACATCACCTACACAAAGCATATATCCTCCACCATAATGAATCATTCTTCCTTCCGGGTATATTATCGTTGATTAAAAAGAAAGATAGAGTACCATATTTGAGTCAAAATTCCCCTTCAACTAGCCATCTCAACCACAAAAAATCGCCACTTCCATTTAGATAAAAGAGAAATGTTGAAAAGCTCTAAATATCTTATACCGAGACCCCCTTCCTTCTTTGGTTTGCAAACTTTATCCCACGCCACCTAATACATACCCCTCCCTTCGTCCATAATCCTCCACAAAAAATCTCTTTGGCCATTTTTGGGGCCTTATAAACGGAAAATAAGCATAAAGGAATGCTATTCAATACCGAGTTAATAAGAGCTACCCGACCTCCTATGGATAAATTGGGACCTTTCAAAGAAGCTAGTCCTTTACATAACAAATCGAGCACCGACTTTCAAGTTGTAGCTCTTCTAGGATTGGCCCCCACCGGAATGCCTAAAAATTTGAACGACGTAATTTCCGTACGACAATGGAGAAACGTCGAAGCGGAGTTCAAGAATTCTTTCGAAACACTAAAACCAATCAACTTGCTTTTGAAAAAATTAACTTTCAAACCAGAGGCTAGCTCAAAGCATCTAAAAATAGTCTTGATACTCCAAAGATTTTCCAATAGAATTGTGTCATCAGCAAATTGAACAATAGAGTAATTAAGATGATTACAAACTTTCCACCCCCTAAAGGATCCAACCTCCACCGCCTTATATTAAAGTCAACAATATCTGATGAGTCAGCATTGACTATTGCTGACATGGAGAAAATAGAAGATGTGTCTCTAATTGAAGAAAATGAAGTCACAAAATGCTGAAGTCCTAGAAGAGTGCCAGCATCACAAAATCTAGCTGATTCCCTTGGATACCTCTCTCTCTTTCCTCACGGTTATGGAGCTGATTTACCCTAGATTTGATTCTAAGATATTTTCCTAGTTTTTGATTCTCTGGAATTACAATTCGAGTAGTGCATGATGCACTTCCTTTGTTTGTATAAATAACACCATTGTAATTGTCACTGTTGCATTGAATGAATCACAATTTTACTCATTCTTTCATCTCTCTTTATCAGCTCAATTGAGCTTCCATTAATGGAGTTCTCTAAGTTTATGATGGTATCAGAGCAATTGCTCTGAATACCTTGCCTTATTTCACTTTTCCACTTTTCATTTTCACTTCCTCTCGTGAAGAATGACTCGAAACAACAATGCGACACCCTCCAATGCTGGTGGAGGATCACAAGCACAACCAGTTACTTCTCCAGAAGCTGACCCAACTAGTCCCTACTACGTTCATCCAAGCGATGGCCCAGGTTCCGTTTCTGTGACTCCAGTGTTGAGTGCAACGGGAAGCAACTACCATAGCTGGGCAAGATCGATGAGAAGAGCCCTGGGTGGTAAGAACAAGTATGACTTTGTTGATGGCACAATTGAGGTACCTGATACTTTTCATCCTAGTTATAAATCATGGAGTAGATGTAATATGCTAGCTCATTCATGGATTATGAACTCTGTTGCTGAATCCATAGGACATAGTATAGTGTTTCTTGATAATGCCATAGATGTATGGAAAGAACTAAAAGAAAGGTATTCACAAGGTGACTTAATTAAGATATCTGAGTTACAAACAGAAATTTATGGTTTAAAATAAGGGTCATTAACTGTGACCGAATTTTTCTCAGAATTGAAAGTTTTGTGGGAGGAATTAGAGGCTTATATGCCTGAACCAGTGTGTGGATGTCCAAGAAAATGTGTTTGCACAACAGGACTTGAATTAGCTAGTAAACACCATAGTTTGAGCAAAACCATTAGGTTTCTGACAGGACTTAATGAGAATTTCACTGTGATTAAGTCTCAAATATTGTTGATGGATCCACTGCCTAGCATCAACAGGATCTTCTCAATGGTGATACAGCATGAAAGACAATATGCTATTGCTGATGAGAGTAAGCTGATGAATGTGAGTGCTGACACAAGGAAACCTAGCCAAGGAAGGGGAAGAGGAGGATATTCTGCTAATTATAACAAGAACTCAGGCAAGGTATGTACATTCTGTGGGAAGACTGGTCATACAGTAGATGTCTGCTACAAGAAACATGGATTCCCACCTCACTGGCAGAAGAATAATGCTGCAAACTTTGTGGCCAATGCTGCAAACTATGATCAGAAAGGCAAAGAAGAAACTAAAGAAAGCAATATTGGAATCTCACAAGAACAGTATGAGAAACTGTTGAGTCTCATTCAAGAGAGTAAGATCACTCAAACTGCTTCATCAAGCAAGGCAAATATGGTAACTAAGTCTGGTGTGTTTGCTGATGCTCACACAGGTATATTTCCCTTAGCTTGTGCTCTAACATGCTCTTATCTTGGCTCTTGGATTGTTGACTCAGGAGCCACTGACCACATTTGTAGTTCCTTAAAACATTTCAAAAGTTACACTGCCATAAAACCTATCAAAATCACTCTTCCAAATGGAAACACTGTCATGGCTAAGTATATAGGAGCTGTTGAGTTTTCACCAAATTTTTGCATTGACAATGTGTTGTGTGTGCCTGGTTTCAATATTAACTTGCTGTCAGTCCCTAAACTGCTTCTTGCAAATATTAAAGTTGATTTTGACATCGATTCTTCTAGTCCTATGTGTCATATACAGGATGTGAAAACCAGGAAGAAGATTGGTTTGGGTGTGATGTTTGAAGGTCTTATATACCTAGAGATAGAAGCAAAGAAGGTAAATGAAGTCACTGTCAAAGATGGAGGTACAGAGAGATTACCTGAAGCTGCCTTGTGGCATTTTAGACTAGGCCATTTGTCAAATAGTAGAATCAAGTTGATGAGTAATGAATTTCCTTTTGTAAAACCTGATGAAGGTTCAGTTTGTGATGTATGCCACTATGCTAGGCACAAAAGACTTCCTTATGGTCTAAGTACTAGTAGAGCTACAAAATCTTATGAAATAATACACCTTGATATTTGGGGTCCCATTTCTACTGTTTCTATACATGGTCATAGGTATTTCCTCACTGCTGTAGATGACTACAGCAGGTACACATGGGTCACTCTTCTCAAAACAAAAGGGGAAGCAAGCACTTATTTAAAAGCCTTTGTTAACATGATAGAAAACCAATATGATGCAAAAGTCAAAACCATTAGGACTGATAATGGACCAGAATTTCTCAATTCAGAATTCTATGCTTCAAAAGGCATAGTCCATCAAACTAGTTGTGTAGAGACACCACAACAAAATGGGAGAGTTGAGAGGAAACACCAACACATATTAAATGTAGGTAGAGCTCTTCTTTTCCAATCCAAACTACCAAAGATATACTGGCCATATGCTATCCTACATGCCACATACATCATTAACCGTGTCCCTAGTCCTCTCCTACAGAACAAATCACCTTTTTACCTCATTCATGGCACTATGCCTGACCTAGGAGAGCTAAAAGTATTTGGTTGTCTTTGCTATGCATCCACTCTACAATCTTACAGATCCAAACTAGAACCTAGGGGCAGGAAGAGCTTGTTTTTGGGATACAAAACAGGGGTAAAAGGAGCTATTCTCTTAGATTTGAATAACAAAGAGTTGTTCATTTCTAGGAATGTTACCTATCATGAGAAGATTTTACCTTATAAAGGATCCCAAACCATATCACAGTGGAATTATTTCTCACAGACACCCTGTGACAGTAACCCTGATGAACCAGTATCAGTAGAACAAAGTCAAAGTGAAAATGAATCTGTCATAAATATGCCAGCAGAAACACATGCAGAACCAAGAAGATCTACAAGGGAGAAACATCAACCAGCTTATCTCTCTGAGTATATATGCAATTCTTCAACATCCACATCAGAAACCAAAGCTTCTTCAGGTATTCTATATCCTATCCAAAACTTTCATTCTTTGTCTAGCTTATCATCTGCACGGAAAGCTTTTTCCTCCTGTCTAAATACTGATATAGAGCCAGAGTCTTATGAAAAAGCATGTGAAAATCATTCTTGGATTGAAGCAATGAATGCTGAGTTAGAAGCATTAGATAAAAATGGAACGTGGGAAATTGTTGATTTACCACCCAATGTGAAACCTATTGGCAACAAATGGGTTTATAAAATTAAACACAGGGCAGATGGATCAATTGAAAGGTACAAAGCTAGACTTGTAGCCAAAGGATACAATCAAGTAGAGGGACTTGATTTCTTTGACACTTTTAGTCCAGTGGCAAAACTGACAACAATTAGAACTTTTCTTGTTGTTGCTTCTATGAACAATTGGTTTCTACATCAATTGGATGTCAACAATGTATCCTTGCATGGGGATTTACATGAAGATGTGTATATGGAAATTCCAAAGGGAGTGAAATGTGTCAAGAATGCTCAAGTTTGCAAGCTCAAAAAGTCTCTATATGGACTAAAGCAGGCTAGTAGAAAGTGGTATGAAAAATTGACTCAGTTGTTGTTATCTGAAGGATACAAGCAATCTAATGCAGATCACTCATTGTTCACTTTGCATATAGGTGAAAAATTCACTGCTCTTCTAATTTATGTTGATGATGTTGTCTTATCTGGAAACTGCATGACTGAGATTAATAGAATTAAACATGTGCTTGATGATAATTTCAAAATCAAAGATTTAGGGACTCTAAAATACTTTCTGGGATTGGAAGTTTATCAGTCTAAGAGTGGTATTTCAATCTATCAAAGGAAATATTGCTTAGACCTTCTTAATGAGGCTGGTTGTTTGGGTTCAAACCAGTCTTGACACCACTAGATCCCAATGTTAAACTGCATCAAGATTCTGGAGAAGTTTATAAAGATATTAGTTCCTATAGGAGATTGATAGGAAGGCTCTTGTATCTCACCAATACAAGACCAGATATTACTTTTGCTGTTCAACAGCTTAGCCAACACATAAATTGCCCTACTGTGACTCATTACAATACTGCCTGCAGAGTTCTGAGATGCTTGAAGGGTAATCCTGGCAGAGGTCTACTATTTCCCAGAGATTCAATCTGTCAAGTCACTGGTTTTTCAGATGCTGATTGGGCTAACTGTGTTGACACCAGAAAATCAATTACAAGATATTGCTTTTTCATTGGTTCTTCCTTAGTTTCATGGAGGACAAAGAAGCAGCAAACTGTGTCTAGATCTTCATCAGAGGCAGAGTACAGGGCCTTGTATACTGCCACTTGTGAACTGCAGTGGTTGCTGTATGTTCTTGCTGATTTGGGAGTCAAATGTGAGAGATGTCCAGCGCTTTTCTGTGACAATCAGAGTGCTCTACACATAGCTGCCAACCCTGTTTTCCATAAGAGAACAAAACATCTTGAGATAGATTGCCATTTTGTGAGAGAGAAACTTCAGAGTGGTATGATGAAGTTGCTGCCAATATCATCAAAGGGTCAACTTGCAGATTTTTTTACTAAGGCTCTCACACCTACAATGTTCACTCCTTTCATTTCCAAGCTTGGCATGATAAACATATATCATGGTCAAGCTTGCAGGGAGGTATTAAAGTCAACAATATCTGATGAGTCATCATTGACTATTGCTGACATGGAGAAAATAGAAGATGTGTCTCTAATTGAAGAAAATGAAGTTATAAAGTGCTGAAGTTCTAGAAGAGTGCCAGCATCACAAAATCTAGCTGATTCCCTTGGATACCTCTCTCTCTTTCCTCACGGTTATGGAGCTGATTTACCCTAGATTTGATTCTAAGATATTTTCCTAGTTTTTGATTCTCTGGAATTACAATTCGAGTAGTGCATGATGCACTTCCTTTGTTTGTATAGGTTGAGTATTTTCTTCTATGGAATTACAATTCGAGTAGAGCCTAGGTTGAGTATTTTCTTCTATGGACTTCCAGTTGTGTTATGTTTTAAGTGTAGTAAACCTTATGTTATGAATGTGACTAATTAGTAATTATGACTTGTTCTGGTTGTTATGGTTATGAAATTTAAGTTCTAAGTTTTCTTTAATGTGTCATTTATTTAAAGTTTTGTATACATATACACACAAACAATTATAATTTTTCATTATTGTAGGACCTTATGATCCTTGCTATGATCCTACATTTCACGATCTTGCAACCTTCCTCCCGATCCTAGGTATGATCTCGATCTTCACAACATTACTCGTGGAGTTCCTGTTGACACAATTGTCTATGAGGTCAACAAAGTGAATCTGATGTGATGGTATTGTGTCAACAGAATTATAGCTTTCTTGGAGCCCTTTGGTGGTAATCTTTTGATTGAGGCTCCCTGTAGGTATCCCATTATCCTAAATTATAGTGTGGACCATGTCAAGGAATACTTTAAGATAGTTGCTACTGCATATGCTAAAGAATAACAATGTAACAGTAGTATTATTTGCAGCTATCTCTGCTAGCAGCAGGATAGGAAACTGTCTCTTAGAATAAAATTTGGGTAGACTCGGGAATTATCTTCAAGTTCTTGATTAAAGTATCCTTGTTTTTAGACATTTCTTTCTGCAAAAACCTTCATTTAAGCTTGTGCTTCTGGTCAAGATTTGATATAAATATAGGACGAAAAAATTGCTGATGGCCCTTTGATATTCTACTAGAATAAGCTGTGACAACATGCAAAAGGAGATGAGCAAGAAGTGGCAGTTTTCACATACTGAAGAGGGGAATTTTGACTTGTTAGCATTTGGATACAACAGAGCATTAGCTCTGTTGAAAAAGGAGGAAACCTTTGTTCAAGGTAAATCATTGGAAGGATAATATTAGTTCCTATAGTAGTTTTAATAGGTAGTTTATTATTAGTAAGCAGTTTATTAATAAAAACTACCATAGTAACTGCTATAGACAGTTAGAATAGGAGAACTTGCCTATGAATAGGGGTAATGGATAGTTAGAAGATTATCTTGGGTTTAGAAAAGGAATGGTGGTGAGGGAGAGCATATGGACTGGCTTCTGTGTAAATTTGTTGTGTATTTGTGTGAAATTCTGTATAATTCAGATTCTGTCCTAATTAAATAAGGTAGAATTTGTTCAGTTTATTCTATAATAAATCAGTTTCTATCAGATAATTCTCCCCTCTTCTCTCTCTGCAAAATGTTTATTTTTGAAGCATGGGTACTCCAAAGGTTAAGTCAGTGTTTATCTTTGAAGCAGTACCAATATCTTGGATTTTGCTTTCTGTGTTGAAAAGTGCCAATTTAGTGCTTAAATCAGTGTGCAGTGAATAAATTATATTTAACTTAAAATAATGCAACATGTAAAAGACCAAAAAACTAAAAGAAAAATAACGGAGAAGAAAATGGGTTTGGTATAATATAATATTCACGAGCTTTTTTCAATAGGCTTCTACTCTTCTGCAACAAAACTTCTACGTTCTTTCCTGCGAAGACTGAAGACCTCGTTCAACTTGTGTGGTCAACTTTATTATTTTGTTATATGTACTTCTGCTTCATACTAAATAAAAAACCTTGCATTTCATTGCCATCAAAACAAGCACTATTGCAGGGGTGATTGAATGGCATCTACCAAAGATGAAGCCTCTTCTTCATCTCCATCCATTCCAACCCCACTATGGGTCAACCATGTTTTCTTGAGTTTCAGGGGTGAAGACACTCGTAAAGGTTTCACAGACCATCTCTTTGCTTCACTGGAAAGAAGGGGGATCAAAACATTCAAGGATGATCATGGTCTTGAAAGGGGAAAAATGATATCCGTGGAACTCATTAAAGCCATTGAAGAGTCCATGTTTTCAATCATCATTCTTTCACCAAACTATGCTTCCTCAACATGGTGTTTAGATGAGCTCCAAAAGATTTTTGAGTGTAACAACGCTTTTGGTCAAACGGTTTTTCCAATCTTTTATGGTGTAGATCCCTCTGATGTTAGACATCATAGAGGAACCTTTGCCAAAGCTTTCAGAGAGCATGAAGAAAAGTTCAGAGATAATAGGACTAAAGTGGACACATGGAAAAATGCCTTAAGAGAAATTGCAGGTTACTCTGGTTGGGACTCCAAGGATTTGTAAGTTGTCTCATCATTCAGTTTTGTTCTATACTGTTTTACTTTTTTTATTGTTATAGAACATGTTTGTTTGGATATGTGAGGTAATACTGACAGAAACATAGTTAATCAGAGTTAGTAATAGAGAAAAATAAACAAAAATTTTAGACTAACTCATCAAAAGAGATTTAAAATTGAGGGGTGTATCTTTAAACTTTAATATGTTAAACAAATCATGGTTGTTGTAAATCATATGACTATGGATATATGTATATATATAGAGGGAGACATACACACACATATTAACAATCAAGTCGGAGCTCCATTCTTTTGGAGCTCATCTAGCAACATATGATTTTGTTAGTGCATTGAAAATTAAACTCAACACTCTAGTAACAAGGTTTCTGCTTCTTAGATTTCCAAAAATATAAAATAATAACTTGTTTTCTCTATCTGTTACTAGTCTCCTTCTTGACTTTCCCCTCTCTCTATACAGGCATGAGGCAGCACTAATCGAAACAATTGTCGGACATATACAGAAAAAATTGATTCCTAAATTGCCATGTTCCACAGACAATCTTGTTGGGATTGATTCAAGGATAAAGGAAGTAAATTCACTCCTAGGCATGGGGTTGAATGATGTTCGCTTCATAGGCATATGGGGTATGGGAGGTATTGGTAAGACAACTATTGCTAGATTAGTGTATGAAGCAATCAAAGAAGAATTCACGGTTAGTTGCTTTCTGGCTGACATTAGAGAGGTTTCTAAGACAAATGGCTTAGTTCAAATCCAAAGGGAACTTCTTTCTCATCTTTATATAAGATGCAATGATTTTTATAATGTGCATGATGGAAAAAAGATAGTAGCAAACGCCTTTTGTAACAAAAAGGTTCTTCTTGTTATTGATGATGTAAGTGAATTAAGCCAATTGGAGAATTTAGCTGGGAAGCAAGAATGGTTTGGTCCAGGAAGTAGAATCATAATCACAAGTAGAGATAGACACCTGCTAATGACACATGGAGTGCATCAAACTTATAAGGCTAAAGGCTTAGTAAAAAATGAAGCACTTAAGCTCTTCTGTTTGAAAGCTTTTAAGCAAGATCAACCGCAAGAAGAGTATTCGAGTTTGTGTAAAGAAGTGGTTGAATATACAAGAGGCCTTCCATTGGCAGTTGAGGTATTGGGTTCTCATCTTCATGGAAGAACGGCTGAGGTTTGGCATAGTGCTTTAAAACAAATAAAAAGTGTTCCACACTCCAAAATCCAAGATACATTGAAAATAAGTTATGACAATTTACAACGTATGGAGAAAAACATGTTTCTCGATATTGCCTGTTTCTTTAAAGGGATGGACAAAGATGAAGTGATGGTTATATTAGATAATTGTGGTGATCATCCCAAAATTGGAATTGACATTTTGATTGAAAGATCTTTGGTAACTATAGATACAAGGAACAATAAGTTGGGGATGCATGATTTGCTTCAAGAAATGGGTAGGAATATTGTATTTCAAGATTCTCCAAATGATCCTGGCCAAGGTAGTCAAAATCGCGCGCTGGTTCATAGAATCGCACGTTTTTACGATTTTTGGTCACCTCTGCGAGTTCAGAAGTTAGCAAAGTCATCGTCGGGTGAGGACGGTGGAAGCGTCGTGCTAGTTCGCAAAAGCGATGCAAGCGGCATGCTTAATCGTCTGTGGTTTCGCGTCAAAACACTGTTTCAGCAAAAATCAAGAGGGTACTAGTTTTTTGATGTATAAAGGTGTACAAGTTGGAGAAACTGATATTTATGCTGGTTTAATTCCTGCAAGGAGTTCTACAATACTTCCTTGTAGGCTTACTTTACAAGCTGATAAATTAGCTTCTAATGTTACTGGTTTTGTTGGAGATTTATTATAAGGTGGTCAACTTTCCTTGGAAGCAGTTACTAGGATTGCTGGAAAAGTTCCTTTTCTTGGTATTATTAAAAAACATATTGTTGCTGTGTCTAATTGTCAATTTACTTTTGGTTTTCCTGATTTGGAGATCAAAAGCCAAGTTTGCAAGAATAAGGCCAAGTAGACTATGTAGGTTATAGATGTAAAATTTTAGATTAATAATGTTACATTACATGTATGTATCTATATATTTCTCATTGTGATTTACATTACTTGTATTTTGTATTAGACTTTGGTTTGAGTTATGAAAATTTTGGGAATTCTGTTTGGGGGAGTACCATTTATATGTATTGTTCTAACTCTGATTTTGTGACTATAGAAGTATGTGATGTGATGCCATGCAAAAGAGGAAGACTCACCTCACTGCAAAAGTTGTGCAAGCGGCGTGCTTATCTAAGTGGAGAGATGAACGGTTAAATAGTAAATTAGACAACACTTTATATAAAATCTAGACTACTAATCATTTTTCTTAAGGGGTGTGCTAAAACTTTAAACTGCAAACAAAATGGAACAGAGGGGAAGTTGATGTTGCATTGTGATACACACTGATTGATGCATGGAATGGAATACTTATGTCCTTTTTTTGATAAGAATATATCTTTTAAGTTTGTACTACAGCTCATTTTGCAAGTTTATGTTGGTAGTCATTCTGGTTTCTAGGGAACTGATGAAATCCAAGGCATAGCTTTGAACTTCGTTCAACCATATGAAGCACGTTGGAGCACTGAAGCCTTCTACAAGACTAGTCAACTAAGGTTACTCAAGCTAGGTGACATGAAACTTCCTCTTGGCTTCAAGTGCCTTCCTAGTTCACTAAAAGTTCTTGATTGGAGAGGATGCCCTTTGAAAACCTTGTCACTCGCTAATCAATTGGATGAAATTGTTGACCTCAACTTGTTTCATAGCAAAATAGAACAACTTGTGCATGGGACTTGGGTAAAGACTAATTATCAAGAACTCTTTCTTAACCTTGCTTTTTTTAGTATTTATTCATTATCATAATAACTTTTGAAGTTAATTTTCACTATATTAATTTTGATCAGTTTCTTGGGAAGCTGAAGTCAAATTTGAGTTTTTCCAAGTCTTTAAAGCAATCCCCCAACTTTGTTGCAGTTCCAAATCTGAAGGTTGTGCAAGCTTAACTGAGGTTCATGCCTCTCATCTACACCACAAGAAACTTGTTCTGTTGAATTTGAAAGACTGCACAAGGCTCAAATCTCTTTCATGTAAAATGGAGATGGGTTCCTTGAAGGATCTAAATCTTTCTAGTTGCTCTGAATTTAAATATCTTCCAGAGTTTGGGGAGTGCATAGAACATCTATTAAGGCTTTCTTTAGAGGGGACTGCTATAACTAAACCTCCCTCTTCAATTGGATGTCTTATTGGCCTTGCTTTTTTGGGTTTGGAGAATTGCAATAATCTTGTTTGCCTTCCAAATACCATAAGTAAGCTGAAGTCCCTCTTAACTCTAAATGTTTTTGGCTGCTTAAAACTCCCTAGCTTGCCAGAGAGTTTAATGGAAATGAAGTGTTTGGAGGAACTTTATGCAAGTGAAACTGCTATTGAAGAGCTACCATCATCTGTCTTTTATCTGAAAAACCTCAAAATAATGTCATTTGCGGGTTGCAAAGGGAAATATCTAAGTCAGTGAATACATTGTTTCTCCCGTTGACACGACTGTATGGGAGTCCACAAGATCCTATGGATTCAAATTCCTACCTTCTATATTGTGTCTACCTTCTTTGAGACGTATAAATTTAAGTTACTGCAATCTATCTGAAGAATCAATGCCAGATGATTTTTGCCACTTGTCTTCGTTGATTGTTTTAGATCTCACTGGTAACAACTGTGTCATACCACCAATTAGCATTTCAAAACTTCAAAAGCTTGAACACCTTATCCTTAATTGGTGCAAAAAGCTACAGCAGTTTCCGGAACATCCATCAAGCATGCGGATATTGGGTGCTAGTAATTGTGCTTCACTAGAAACTTCCAAACTCAATCCAACCAAGCCATGCAGTCTCTTTGCATCACCACCTACACAAGGACTATTACATTTACGTAAAGAACTTAAGAGCTTCTTGAAGGTTTGCACCCTGGTTTCCCCATCCTTTTGCAAACTATTAGCCTGTTTGGATTGACTTAGTTAGACTTATCTACTAATATAAGCATTTGAAAGATTTTTGGATGAGCTTATGAAAACAACTTATGACACGTTTTTAAGTATTTAATCTAGAGCTGTAGCGGTACCACACATCAAGCCTTTGTTTGGAACACTAATTAACTAGTTTATAGGGAATAGCTTATAGTAGATAAGCTTTTTGTAAGTGTTTGATATGACTAGGTTAGAACGTTTTTCAACACATTGTTTGAAGTAGCGTTTGAGCTTATTGCGTTTCATATTTTCTCCCGCCTTTCTCCTCTATTAAATGAATATTCTCTCTCATCTTTAAGAATTAATTACAACTGTTCATTTATGTTTTTTTATATTTATAAGCTAGCTCAATAACTAATTTTACCAAACACTTTCAATTCAATCTACTTAGTTTATTCGTTATCAGCTCATTCGATATAAACTAGCTTATCCACTATCCACAAAGTTTTGCCAAACATAGCCTAAAAGTGAAGTAGGAGAGTTGAAGAGGGGTATTTTGAACTGGTAGCATTTGGAAAAAGAGAACCTTTTTTTCAAGGGAAGTCATTGGAAGGATGATTCCACCCATTTCTCTGTCTGTACTAATTAATAACAGTTTTGCTCTCTTACTTGGGGGCAATTTCAGATCTTTTCATAAAGTTTATCATATATTTGCATATTGTGTATTCTTGCTGTTTGATGGAGCTAGAATTAAGATGCGTTAAACTATGTACATTTTGGATTGAAGGGTCTTACCTTTTGATGGAGTTGATTAAATTGGGCATGGCCCTTTCTTATCAGATTCTTAAAGATTTGCATGTTTTTTTTTTAAATTTTTTTGTTATGAAATTGTATTAATGATAAGAATTATGTTTACATCAAGTGGTACATGGTTTATATAGCTAATGAGAAAAAGAACTAACTTTATTTTTTGTCAAAAGAAGAACAACTAATGGTATCTAATGTAGTGCGCCTACATCAGTGTGCAATGAATAAATTCTATTTTACTTGAGAATAACGCAACATGTAAAAGAACATAAAAGTAAAAGAAAAATAAAGTAAAAGAAGCAACTAGGAAACAAGAAAATGGGTTTGGTGTAACATAATATTTATGTAAAGATTTCTATGCTCTTTCCTGCAACCAAACTTCTAGGCTCTTTCCTGCAAAAGCTGGAGACCTCGGTTGACTTGTATGGTCAACTTTATCATTTATTTTTGATCTACTTCATACTTTCCTTGAAAGATTTCTACTGCATAAAAAAGCATTCATTGCATCGATCCATTGGCACCAAAATCAGCATCATTGCAGGGATAATTGAATGGTATCTACCAAATATGAAGCCTCTTCTTCATCTTCATCTTCGTCCATCTCAACTCAACAATGGGCCAACCATGTTTTCTTGAGTTTCAGGGGTGATGACACTCGTAAAGGTTTCACAGACCATCTTTTTGCTTCATTGGAAAGAAGGGGGATCAAAACATTCAAGGATGATCATGATCTTGAGAGGGGAAAAGTGATATCAATGGAACTCATGAAATCCATTGAAGAGTCCATGTTTGCAATTATCATTCTCTCACCAAACTATGCTTCCTCAACATGGTGTTTAGATGAGCTCCAAAAGATTGTTGAGTGTAACAAAACTTTTGGTCAAACAGTTTTTCCAATCTTCTATGGTGTTGATCCCTCTGATGTTAGATATCAAAGGGGAAGCTTTGCCAAAGCTTTTAGAGAACATGAAGAGAAATTCAGAGGCAATAAAACTAAAGTGGACACATGGAAAAATGCCTTGAGAGAAATTGCAGATTACTCTGGTTGGGACTCCAAGGATTTGTAAGTTGTCTCATCATTCGGTTTTGTTCTATATTGTTTTCTTTTTTATTGTTATAGGACATGTGTAGTTTGGATATGTAAGGTAATACTGACAGGTAGTTAATCAGAGTTAGGAACAGAGAAAAATAAATAAAAATTGTAGACTAACTCATCAAGGAGATTTAAAATTGAGTGGTCCATCTTTGAACTTTAATATATATTTAAAAAATCACAGTATGGTCATTTAGCCAGCACTTCCCAGTAGAATAAGGCATGGTTGTTGTAGAGAGAGACATACACACACATATTAACAATCAAGTTGGAGTTCCATTCATTTTTCTTGTTGCTCATCTAGCAAAATATGGTTTTGTTAATGCATTAAAAATTAAACTAGAGACTCTAGTAACAGTGTTTATGCTTCTTAGATTTCCAAAAATATAAAAGGATAACTTGTTTTCTCTATCCGTTGCTAAATTTACTTCTGGTTTAATAAAAGTCTCCTCCTTTTCCCCTCTCTTTATACAGGCATGAGGCAGCACTAATCGAAACAATTGGCGAACATATACAGAAAAAATTGATTCCTAAATTGCCAAGTTCCACTGATAATCTTGTTGGGATTGATTCAAGATTAAAGGAAGTAAATTCACTGCTAGGCATGGGGTTGAATGATGTTCGCTTCATAGGCATATGGGGTATGGGAGGCATTGGCAAGACAACCATTGCTAGATTAGTGTATGAAAAAATCAAAGAAGAATTCAAGGTTAGTTCCTTCCTGGCTGACATTAGAGAGGTTTCAAAGATAAATGGCTTAGTTCACATCCAAAGGGAACTTCTTTCTCATCTTAATATAAGAAGCAATGATTTTTATAATGTCCATGATGGGAAAAAGATAATAGCTAACTCCTTTTCTAACAAAAAGGTTCTTCTTGTTCTTGATGATGTAAGTGAATTAAGCCAATTGGAGAATATAGCTGGGAAGCAAGAATGGTTTGGTCCAGGAAGCAGAATAATAATCACAAGCAGAGATAAACACCTGCTAATGACACATGGAGTTCATGAAACTTATAAGGCTAAAGGCTTAGTAAAAAATGAAGCACTTAAGCTCTTTTGTTTGAAAGCGTTTAAACGAGATCAACCTGAAGAAGAGTATTCAAATTTGTGTAAAGAAGTGGTTGAATATGCAAGGGGCCTTCCATTGGCCGTTGAGGTATTGGGTTCTTATCTTCATGGAAGAACTGTCGAGGTTTGGGATAGTGCTTTAAAACAAATAAAAAGTGTTCCACATTCCAAAATCCAAGATACACTGAAAATAAGTTATGACAGTTTACAACTTAAGGAGAAAAACATGTTTCTAGATATAGCTTGTTTCTTCAAAGGGATGGACTTGGTTGAAGTGATGGATATATTAGAAAATTGTGGTGATCATCCCAAAATTGGAATTGATATTTTGATTGAAAGATCTTTAGTAACTATAGATACAAGGAACAATAAGTTGGGGATGCATGATTTGCTTCAAGAAATGGGCAGAAATATTGTATTTCAAGAATCTCCAAATGATCCTGGAAGACGCAGTAGGTTGTGGTCTCAAAAAGACATTGATCAAGTATTGACAAAAAACAAGGTAGGTGCCAATTTTTCAACAACTTTTGTTTGTTTAGTGCTCTGTAGTCAATTTATCGTTGCACTACGGTTTTGAGTAGTGGCCAAATAGAGCTTGTAGTGGCCGCTACGGTGAAATTTCTTTAAAAATTAAACTTTTCCCTCACTTTTAGCTGTTCCCTCTTCTTTTTAGGCTTTTTGGTAAATTTTGCCCAACTGAGATGTTGCTTCCTTGTGCTTCTATTTCTCTTTCCAATTTGTTTTCTTGCCATTGCTGTTCAACCTAGTCACAGCCACTATCTTGTTTTCAATGTTTGAGTATTAATTTTGTGCATTCTTCTAATTTTGAGCTTTTATGTGAAAGGTATAAATTGCTTGTATTGTTTCTGTAGGCTTCAACGTAGCGGCCATAGCGTTACCCACTACCTTGTTATAGTGTTTTAGGGGCTGGCCGCTACGCAACGCTCTTTGTTATTGACTACATAGGTTTAGTGTTACATATATAAATGTTGCATTGAGTTACAAACTAATTGATGCATGGAATGGAATACTTTTATCCTTCTTTTTTTGATAAGAATATATATTTTTTCTTTTAAGTTTGTACTTCATCTCATTTTGCAAGTTTATGCTATTTGTCATTCTGGTTTTCTAGGGAACTAATGAAATTCAAGGCATAGCTTTGAACTTAGTTCAACCATATGAAGCACGTTGGAGCACGGAAGCCTTCTCCAAGACAAGTCAGCTAAGGTTACTCAAGTTATGTGACATGAAACTTCCCCTTGGCCTCAAGTGCCTTCCTAGTTCACTAAAAGTTCTTGATTGGAGAGGATGTCCTTTGAAAACCTTGCCACTCACTAATCAACTGGATGAAATTGTTGACCTCAAATTGTGTCATAGCAAAATGGAACAACTTTGGCATGGGACTCAGGTAAAGACTATTTATCAAGAACTCTTTCCTAACCATTTTTTGACATTAATTCGTTATCATAATAACTCTTGAAGCTAATTTCACAATATTTATTTTGATCAGTTTCTCAGGATGCTGAAGTCTGTGAATTTGAGTTTTTCCAAGTCTCTAAAGCGATCCCCCGACTTTGTTGCGGTTCCAAATCTCGAATCATTGGTTCTTGAAGGTTGTACAAGCTTAACTGAGGTTCATCCCTCCATTCTACATCACAAGAAACTTGTTCTATTGAATTTGAAAGACTGCAAAAGGCTTAAAGCTCTTCCATGTAAAATGGAGATGAGTTCCTTGGAGGATCTTAATCTTTCTGGTTGTTCTGAATTTAAATATCTTCCAGAGTTTGGGAAATGCATGGAACATCTCTTAAGGCTTTCTTTAGAGGGGACTTCTATAACTAAACTTCCGTCTTCACTTGGATGTCTTATTGGCCTTGCTATTTTGGATTTGAAGAATTGCAAGAATCTTGCTTGCCTTCCAGATACCATAAATGAATTGAAGTCACTCTTAACTCTGAATGTTTCTGGCTGCTTAAAACTCCCTAGCTTGCCAGAGAGTTTAAAGGAAATAATGTCTTTGGAGGAACTTTATGCAAGTGAAACTGCTATTGAAGAGTTACCTTCATCTATCTTTTATCTGAAAAACCTCAAAGCAATATCATTTGCTGGTTGCAAAGGGCCGGTGTCTAAGTCAATGAATACATTTTTTCTCCCCTTTACGCAACTGTTTGGGAGTCCACAAGATCGTATTGGATTCAAATTGCCACCTTCTATATTGTGTCTACCTTCTTTGCGGCGTATAAATTTAAGTTACTGCAATCTATCTGAAGAATCATTGCCAGATGATTTTTGCGAATTATCTTCTTTGATTTATTTAGATCTCACTGGCAACAATTTTGTCACGCCACCAAGTAGCATTTCAAAACTTTCAAAGCTTGAATATCTTAGCCTTAATTGGTGTCAAAATCTTCGGCAGTTGCCAGAACTTCCATCAAGCATAGAAGTATTGGATGCAAGTAATTGTGCTTCACTAGAAACTTCCAGATTCAATCCAAACAGGCCATGTAGTCTCTTTGCATCACCTAGACAAGGGCACTTGCGTTTACCTAAAGAATTGAAGAGCTTTTTGGAGGTTTGCATTCTGGCTTCCCTTTTACAAACAATTATGCTATTGTTTTGATTGACTTTGTTGGACTTATCTACTTTTATGGAGACTTGAAAGACTGTTTAGAAGAGCTTACAAAAATAGCTTATGACATGTCCATAAAAAATGTTTTCAGTTTATTTCCATATGCTCTTCAAGATAGTTTAAAAAAAATAGCTTATAGTCTTTATATGAAAACAATCTAACTTTATTTTATCTTTCATTATAGATTATAGAAATAGCTTATACATAAGTCCTTATATGATAAGCACTTATGCTATAAGCCCTTAATTAAGTTGTTTATCCAAACATGGCCGGTGTGTTTTTGTGTGCATGTGTGACACTATTACACTTTCTTGTCACTTATTCAACATTGCAATTTTGTGTTGCATTGCTGCAGAGTGTCCGTGTCCCTAAAGCAAGATTTGACATGCTTATCACTGGGAGTGAAATTCCATCATGGTTTATCCCTCAAAAATGTGTTTCCTTTGCAAAAATATCAATCCCTCATAATTGCCCTCCAAGTGAATGGGTAGGATTTGCATTGTGTTTCATGTTAGTAAGTTATGCTGATCCACCTGAGTTGTGTCATCATGAAGTTGATTGTTACTTGTTTGGACCTCAAGGAAAGATGTTTGTCAGCTCCAGGGATTTACCGTCTATGGAACCAGGGTACCCTCACCTTTATATTCTCTATTTATCCATTGATAAATGTCGTGACAGATTTCATGAAGGTGGTGACATCAGTGAAATTGAATTCGTATTGAAAAGATATTGTTGTTATTCATTGGAAATAGTTAGGTGTGGTAGTCGTTTAGTATGCAAGCAAGATGTTGAAGATATTTATGGGAAATTGGGAATCACTACTAGCCTTTCTCCTAAGTAAGCCCCTATTTACACCTTTTCATGAGATGTTCTTTCGCCTTGAGGATTTGGTACGAGGTGGCTGGTTGGCTGGGCTGTGTTTCTTTGTTTTGGCCGTGGTTTGTCGAGTTGGTGGTGCTGGTTTTCCACACCATTGATATTTGTTTTTAGTCGCTGTTGTATGGCTGGGTTGGATTGGAGCACCCTAGTCCCTCCTTTCAATATATTTTGCCATTCAAATAAAAGACTTACCCCTTATACCTCTAGTCTGATACAGTAGGGTCCTTCACAATTATATCATTGCCATTGATGTGAGCCTTGTTACATGTATGTGAACTTCTCATTCTCCGTAGTGCTCCTTTCGATATATGATGCTATTCAAAAAATAAAATACTAGCTAGGCTTTCTCCTTATAGTCTGATATAGCAGGTCCTTCACAATTGTGTCATATGACTGATGATTGTGTGACTTATATGCAAACTTTCATTGAATTACTTGTATGTGAATCAACATATTAAACTTCATTTATATGGAATCTGCTAGACATTAAGGCCCAATAATTGTTAACAAACCCATTTTTGCAGATTTTTGAATCAGATCAATGGAAATTAAATCCCTAAGCCTAGATGAGATCACTACCTCCTACCACCACAAAGCTTTATTATTCTTTTAAGCAAAATTGAGGTGCATAAGCATCACAAAGTTAGAAAGCCTCCCAGCTAGGTTGACACCCCAATTAGCAACAATTATCTGCATTACTTTTCAAATTATGAAAAAAGAAAAAATGACAAAATGCAACTCAAGGGGGGACATAAACCAAAACCCTTGAAACCCTTATTGAAATCTATAGTAGAGTAAGCCTGTCCTAAACTATTCTTTAAGAAATATTATTCTAAATGAAATGAAAATAAGGAATACAATATCACCTAATAAAAACACGATAAGAAATACAAAAAACAGCTAATTTGTCTACGCAATGAATACCCTCTCTAGAAACACGTGACACTAAAAGTCTCATCTTAGAAACCAAAACTAAGATGAAACCAAAACACCCGTATCCATGAAGAAGTTTCTTCCTCTAGCCTTTTTTCACCATCTTGGTTTATCATTTACATTTACATTTACAAACAATACAGCAAAATCACCAACTAAAACTGATAGACTCAAAATGCAGATTATCAGCTAAACCAGATGAACAAATAGCTGCAACCTCTTGTCTCATTTTTTTGGGTCCTGAAACAAGAACTCCTACACTTGACCCTTTGAATTCAAACAACAATCCTGTAGAAAAAATTGTGTTACTTCAATTCATCGAAAGACTTATGATGAGCCATAATTAAAGAAATGGAGATGACTTACTTCTAAGATCAGGTCTTACACCATTATGCACATTGGTAGCTTGAACAAGAGACTGATATGGAAGGCTTTCCAATTCTCTATCTGCATTGTAAATCATTGAATTTGGTGACACTTTTGGTGATGACTCTTCCAAATTCTGAATCTGTTTTGCTTCTTTAGCATTGTGTTTCTTGTTCCACAAGACACCCACACTAGAAACAATGACTATGGACACACATATTGCTAACATGTTAAGGAACGACCTTAAAGGATACGAGAATATTTTATTTGTGTTATGATCTATTGGAAATATGTAGTAACGAGTGATGATCCCTATTATGATAAGGAAGATTATGAAAGAAGATGAAATTATAGCACCAAGCCAAAGCCAAGTGTTTGGACCTAATATAGCATGTATTGGTGCATCTGTTGGCTTTGGTTTGAACCATATAGTACTAGGAAGAATTAAGGTATCTGATTTAAATTCCTTGTCTCTTGTGATGTATGCCTCAATTTGTAATTGTATGTTAGAAATGTCAAATGGGGTGCTAGAAATTGGGAGGATCAAATCTAACATTGAGAGACATGAAGTGTTCTTGAATGAACAAATTAGAAACACTTTTGGGGTTTTGCATTTGAATGTAGTGCTTTGATGTATTAGCTCCCTAATGATAGAGATAAAAGGTGTGATGCCACTTCCTCCACTCACCATCACAAGAGTGTCATGCCTATTAATAGAAAAAAAACATAAGTTATTAAGTGAAAATCAAGGAACTTATTTCTAACACAACATCAATCAGCGTTTCTCTGGACCTATTTATAAGGGAAAAAAAATACTTTTTCGGTTCATTGAAATAGAGATATACATCAATTATTCAATTAACCTAAAAAGTGCTTTTTTACTTATAAATAAGTTCAGATTAGTACTAACTACTAAGATGCAGACCTTAGATAATTTGTTAAAGCAGGTCCATAAGGACCTTCAATAGATACTCCAAGGCGATCTATTGGAGAATTTGAAAGCAACTGGTAGAGCTTTTGTGTCCAAGTTCCTTCACTTTTAATGACAACACTAAGCTTTTCTGGCTCCAATTTACTATTAGAAGTAACTGTAAATGGATGCCATTGCAACTTGGATATGCTTGGTATATTTATGAACATTACACTAGTGGGATTATAAGTCAACCCTGTCAAAGCATATAACATATAACATTAGATCTTAGAAAGTGTCCCTCAAAAGAAAACAAAGTAATTTTTCAAGGTCCTCTGGTCCTTATTATCAGAAAAATTTGCAGTTTAGGGTCATTATGTATCTGGTCTATAATATAGACTAGATATACATCGGTTATTCAATGAACCGAAATTTGCAAATTTTTCTTATAAAAAGGACTGGAGTAGTATGTTAATTACCATGTGCCTTAGAGAAGTTGAGTTCTACAGCTTCACAAGGGAGAACACGAGCAGAAACCAAACGAACTTGGCGTCGTGATTGTAGAAATCTTAGGTAACGATCAACCAAGAAGAGGTAGAAACCAGGGAGCATAATACAAGAATAGGAAATGCCAACATGAAAGATGAAGAAGACTATAAAGAGGATGTAGAGGTGATGAGTGTAAAAAAAGAGTTCAAAGACTTTTCTCCTAATCTTAGGAATGGTTGCAACCCAAAGGAATAAACCAGCTAGTAGAGATAGCTCTCCAGCCAGATTTGATATCCCAACTTTGTCCCATTTCAACATCTACAAAGAAACAAAGCAAAGAAAACAAACATAATGTAAAATGACATTCATAAGACTTGTTCAAGAATATGGTGACAAGTTTGTTGCCCATTATGACACGACTAAAAAGTGTTGCACATAAGTCACCCGCAAAATGACATCCTAACCCAACAAAAATTAAACAGATAAGTAAGCTAGTGAACAAGGGTGTTCGCAAATTGAATTTGTTCTGTTTTGCAGGAAAATTGTTAACTTTGTCGATCATCATGTTGAATGCAAAATGAAAATAGCCCCCCATTTCATAACATGAAATCATCTGATAGTACCATTATATGAGTGAGTTGCACAATTAAATTGGAAAACACTATCTGATGTATGGATAATAAGGCATAGAGGTTTCAATTTTGGCTCGGCCCAACGGGCCAACTCAAGGCCCAGTGTTTTGGGTTGGGCTTATTAAATAAAGGCCTAGGGACAAATCGGGCTGTTTTGGCCCAGCCCAGTTTGCCCATCGGGTAAGCTGGGCCTACTTTTTTTTAATGTTTTTTGAATGATTTTTATGATTTCCTTTGTTAAAGTTAAATTGGGCCACGAGCCGACCTATCGGCCCAGTGTTTTGGGCTGGACTGGGCTGGACTACATAAAATACAGTCCAGCCCACTTTTACGTTTTGGCCCAGTTGGTCGGGCCAGTCCGCCCATCTTGACAGCTCTAATCACAAGTATAACGTTAGATTATATAATATAAATTTGGTTAGGTTTGGATTGGATCAGCTTCATGTGAGGGAACCAAAAACTGATCCATTTCGTTTGCAGTCTTCTATTTGCATTTTTTATTTTGGTTATTGCACTTTGCATTCGATTGCAGCTGTTTATGAACACCGAAAGGGAACTAAAGGAGATTTAGTAGTAAAAAAGAAAAAATTTCACTTTTAGTCGTTTATCTTTGAATAAAGATTCAGTTTGGTCATTTATTTATTTTTTCTACTTTGGTCCGTTATCTTTCATATTCGTGTCAGTTTGATCTTTTATCTTTTATTTTTCTCACTTTGGTTCTTCAGATGAGGTTTAGGTACCACTCACTCGGAATGGATCCCTCAAAGTGTAATTTTTCTAAATTAGAATCCCCACCCTTGAATCAAAAGGATGGAAGGGGATTTAAACGAGTTTAATTGTTATGATTGTCTATTGTAATTTTTTTTAGAGTATGAGCTAACAACATATAAGGTCGTTATGAATAGACTCGTTTTTTTATGAGAAATGATGAATAGTACGGAGAAGAAATGCAAGAATGGGGTGGCAAGTGATGAGTCACCTTTCATTCATTAACCACCTCCCTGAAAATTCGCTAAAACCAAAATTTATAGTGTCAAGCATATGACACATTTAAGAATTCATAGTAATAAATAGCATTCCTGTATTTTTTAATGACACGACAATTTGTAATTAGTTGATAATATAAAACATTTAATGACATGAAGTTATTCCACTTGATGAAATAGGAGATAAAAACAAAACAATGTCTATCAATTTGACATTATATATATATATATATATATATATATATATATATATATAATTTAATCAAAACAAAAAAGTCCAAAGTCCATTTCACACATTCTAATACATTGTACGTAAGCAGAATTTAAAGTCTTGATTATAACTAACCTGAGAAATTTGATTGGTAGAAACCCAATAGATGATGTAAAAAAGACCATGAGATGTGAAGAGTGTCATGAGCACGTGTCCAAGCCAAATATGGTACTTGATTGCACACTCAGAAGTGAGGCCAAGCAGTGGCAACACAGATGAGCCACGTGTCACAGGAAAAAACAAGAAGGCCAAGCATATGTTGCCAACTAGACCCAAACTTAGTGCCACACTTTCTAATTTTTCCTCCCACCTATCAAAAAATCACCATCAACATTATCAAACATCATAATTCACTTTTTAAAAAAGGAGTAAATAGTTATATTAGTCCTATAAAAAACATTAGGAATATTTAACATATGAAGAAAAAAAATATGAAATTTGTCGTGGTTAAAATGACTAATTTAACCCTAATTGACGTTGTTGAGGAGTAAATAGTTACAATTTGTTTCTCAAAAACTGAGGAGCTCTTTTTTTTTGTCAAAGATAATTTGGGTGTTTAAGCAAGAAGCTTTGACACCCATGAAAATAAGTTTCAATTTAGTGTATGTTTGGATGAGTTGTGACCACTTTTCCATGATGACGCATAAGCTTGTTGTTTGAGCTTCTACAAGGTCACAACGAAATTAAGCAGAGCGTGTGTTTGAAGTTAGAAATGCGAAACCAAGCATGTGTTTGGTGAGGTGGACTAACTAATGGCATTGAGAAGATCCATGTGGAAAATAAGACAAGAAACTTGGTTGTTATTGTTTTGGTGGAAAAAATAAATAAGATAATTACACTTTCTCTCCATCTTTTGCTGCTGATTTTGGGGTGATTTTTAGGAAGCTGATGTGGACATAAGTTGCAAAGGACCAAACTAAGAGTGCAATGAACATAAGCAAGAATGTTATCTCTGTGGTAGAAACAATGCCAAGAGGGCCTTTTACAAGCAATGGACGCTTCCATATGATTGCCTCATGTTTCTTGCCATTGTACTCTTCATTAGCCTTTTTGGTTGTGTGGATGTAGACACATCCTAAAGTGGCTATTAACAATACTGGAAACATGAACTCGAACAACCTTTCACCTGCAATAATAAGATCATAAGGATATTAATTAATTAATCAGCATCTATGTAGCACTGACACTTTAGTTTGAACACGACACCAGACACGACACCAATACATGTGGTGGTTACAATAAACTTCTTCCATCTTCTGTGTCAATGTGTTAGTACTATTGTGTATGATGTTCGTATCTGTGTTGATGTTTGATATAGATCGACATAAAATACAAGAATTAACTCATACCTTGTGCACCAAAATATGTAGAATTAGTCTTTTTTTGCAATTGAGGTCGCCAATGTTGTCTGAAAGTGTTTGTAGGCATCATGATCCAAATGAAAATCCAACCCAGAAACACTAGCAATATCAATAATCTTATTGCAGATTGAACAATGCCATGTGTTTCTTGAGAAGGTGACCTTTTCACCATTTCTTGAGCCATCTTTTTGTTATACAAAGTTTAGTTTATTGTTTGGAGAAAAGAAGAGACACCTATATGAGTACTATCTTAGTCGATCTTGCTTATTTATAGTCGATAATTACAATTATTATAGTGCATGGGTCCAATGGCAACATACATGATTTTACATATGGAATATACAGGGAATTATTGACCAAATATTTAACAGAAGACTCACTTATATAACTTTGAAGGTCTTTATCACTCATCTTTCTATTAAATATTGTAATTGTTTTGGAAAATGTTTAAAACTTGTTTCATAATAAAATATTATTTTTATTCTTTAGATTTAATATATAAATACCGTGTGTTGTATAAGATTTTTTACAACATCGGCCAATAATGAGATGACACGTTATAAAAAAGTTTGGCTTTAGCTCAACAACCTTAAAGTTCACTCATACCTAGAAGCGGACCTACCTTGAATTCACGGGTCAGTTTGCAGAAGTTGGAAAAATAAAAATATAAATACATTTATCACCCTATAAAATGTATTTTTTACCCCTCTCGAATTAAAAGCATGTACCTAGATGTCTAAATTTATTTTATTGCAACACCATTGCACTATTTCACTCAATCGATATGATACTCTAGCTAACATTGATGGTGCTTCTAAAGGCTCTCTTAGGCCTTCTTCCTGTGGTGGAATTTTTCGCGATTACAGGGCCTCTATTGTTGGTTGTTTCGCGTATTTTCTGGGCAATGGCACTGCCCTTGATTCGGAGCTTTTGGCCGCCATGATAGCTATTGAGACTGCTTATGATAAGGGCTGGCGTAAAATCTGGCTCGAATGTGATTCCTCTTCTGTTGTTGCTACTTTTAAGAACCCTGGCATTGTCCCTTGGAGATTGAGAAACCGTTGGGGCAATACCTTGAGGCTTTGTTCGTATATGAACTTTATTGTCTCACATATTTTTAGAGAAGGAAATAGTTGCGCTGATAAATTAGCGGCTTTTGGTCTAGTTAGTAGAAATTATACTTGGTGGACTTTGCCTCCGAGCTTCATCTTAGATGATTTTTGTCGTCATAGGCAGAGTCTTCCTTTTTTTCAGATTTAGATGATTTATCCTTTGGGTTTGGTCTCCTTGGCTGTCTACGTCTTTGATGTAGTGTTGTTTCTTTGGCTTGTACCTTTTCCTGGCAAGGGTAGTCCCCCCTTGGTCTTGCTTGTACTACTTTTTATTTTTTTAATTTTAGCTAGAGTGCTCTTTTTCCTTTCGGTGATTTATCCCTAAGGAGGGTTTGCATCAGAAGGTTTTAACGAGACTATTTAAACCCAAAAAAAAATATCTGATCACTATTATAAGGAAAAAAGGCTTCAGTTCATGGTTATTATCATAAGTAAAGGTTATCTAGTTTCATCAAATTTAATGTTATTATTCCAAATGAACTATATATTTATTTTAGTTGTTGACAATAAACTGAAATATGCGACTTTTTTAACTAAATATTATAAAGGTCGATTTAATAAATTTGATTTGTCTTTAACATGAAATTTAAGTATATTACACTTAACTGAATTTTTTTTAATCACTGTGAAAGTAATTGTTTTTGTTTATAATAGAGACAAGAAAGGAGCATCCAATAACTTCGATAGTGAACTCATTATTCAACGATTTCTAAACATGAAATCACGTAGGCGATAATTAACTAGATATATTAAAATTTTAATTTTTTGACATTTTTGTTGAAGTCACATAGGCGTATTTAAAAATTTTGCACACCCAAGAGCGCTTCAATGAGATAATGTGGGTCTCTTCTAGCTTAACCAAGATCCCGAGTTCGAATCCAACCTTGGGAGTGCAGTAGAGTTAAATCTCTTTCGGAAGAACTTTACCGCCCATTGTGGTCCTACTCGACTCGAGGGATTAGTCTCTACAGTTGCGCGTAGAGGATACCCGATTCACAAATATCGGGTGCTTCTAGAGTGAGGGAGCAATCCAAGTCCCTCACTGGTGTACCACTTAAATCGACCGTTAGATATAACATAAAATGCTATGAGTGATTGAGATTATATCAATCAACATGAAATCTCAACCACTCATAATATTTTATGTTATATCTAACGGTTGATTTAAGTGGTGTGCCGCTTATCAAAAAAAAAAAGTGGTGTGCCCACAAGTATCATGCTTGAACTTTTTTTTCTGTCACATTTCAATTTCTCAATTAAGTGACATCAAATTCAAATTGTCCATCTTTGCTTCTTTCCATGTTTAATTAATATGCCCAACAAATTCAACATTATTTTTATTTTTGTTAATCCATCTTTCTTTATAATCTATCTACTATGATCTATCTATTATATAATCTAATCAAATAAACCACTTAGTAAATAATTAAATACCTATTTCTAAAAGATTGACACATAACTATTTAATCATTATAAATCCATCTTCCATCTATCTAGCTCTTCTACTAAACTTTAACTTTAAATTTAAAAACTTTCTCCATTTTCACTTTCTCTTCCAATTCCAATTCCAATTCCAATTCCAATTCCACTTCCACTTCCACCTTTATCTTCAGGGTAAATAGCCAATTTGGTCCTTGGAAGTGTAACTCGCTGTCAATTTGGTCCCTAAATCGAGCGAAAATACAAAATAGTCCCTCAATGTGTAATCCATCCGTCATGTTAGTCCCTCAAAGGACGGATTACACATTGAGGGACTATTTTGCATTTTTGCTCGATTCAGAGACCAAATTGACAGCGAGTTACACTTCTAGGGACCAAATTTTCTATTTACCCTTATCTTCATCTATAGCTTCTCTCACACACTTTCACCCCCACCCCCACCCCCACCCCCACCCCCCAACTTCCTCCTTTCTTACTTCATGTGAGATGCATGTTTACTACAAACTCTCGTAGTTAGTATAAAATATAAAGTACTAATGGTGTATTTAGAATAAAATTTCAATTTTATAATATTTAATCAGCTCAATGATCTTTTATATTAGAGTCTAGAGTCCAATTGGAGTACAACTTTAGCCATTTTTTCAATCTTTTGAGGGTTGTTTATTAATTAAATTTGATTATTTGTTATTTATCGATCAGTACTTGTGTGTATTGACAGTAGTTTTAAATAAAAAAAAACTGGTTACAAAAATTTTAGGGTGAGGGAATGGCGCTCTAGGGGAAGGAAGAGTGGTGGGTGAGGAAGAGTGAGTGGGAACAGAGGAGAGGAGGCCGTAGGTGAGCATGGAGGCTGGAGGAGCGTGGAGGAAGGTGGAGGAGATAGGAGGTCCTAGGGGAAGAGACGAGTAGAGGAGACGAGAGATGAGAGAGAGTCACTGACTAAATGAGGAGTTGAGAGATGAGAGTGAATGGTTTCTTTTTTTTGGATAGGCAGAGCGAATGGTTTCTACTTTCTAGTGTAAAGGGCAAAAATATTTCCGACGGATTTAGTGTCCCTCGGTAATTTTGGTGGGTAATTGGCACTTTTCTTGTAGTGCAAGACATGGAAGAGTTTCGAGCTCTTTGAGCATTTACAAATGTACTTACATTTACCTCATTCCAAAAGGACTAGTGGAGATTTGAACTTGGGACGTCTCAAATACAAATCTTGTCATGCTCCACTAGACAATGGCATTAAATAAAAAATAATACAACTATATATTTCTTTTGCATCAATAATAAAATCTCATCATATATAGTAAATGCAAAATATTTTTAGGCCAAAATGCACTTTAAATTTATTTTAAAGTTTTGTTTAGTCCTTTAAGTTTTTTTTCTCACTTTGGTTCTTTAAGTTTATTTAAAATGTTAGTTTCGTCCTTTTAATCTATTCTAGTTTATGGAAGCTGGCGTGTCTGTTAGGTTGATGACTAGTAGCCTACATTGCTTTTACATGCGGGTTTAAGTTTATTTTAAATTTCTGTTAAGTCCTATAAGTATTTTTTTTATATTATCAGTTTAGTTCTTTAAGTTTTTTCTCATCACTTTGGTCCTTGTTGTTTTAATTTTTTAATAAAGTTAGTTTTTTTTTAACTTTCCATCCAAACTTGTTAGCAGAAGTTGAGCTGGCATTTTTCATGTTTAGCTTGTCTTTTCCTGGTTTGTGGTGAGGCAGAGAGAAATGAAGATCCTTGAGCATGAGAGAGATAAGAGAGGACAGCGGCGATGCCCATGATATTTCTAGCGGTTTCGTGTGGGGGACAGTGGTGTGGTTCTGGAAATGTGCTTGATGTTTCTAAGAAATTTGTATTTAGGTTTAATTTTAGGGAAGAATATGATGGAATGGGAACAATGGTGATTTAAATTTTATGTGTAAAGTCAGGTAAATGCATGTCACCCATACCTCTCCCATGTGTACACAACACAACAAGGCACATCATAACTTAACAGCCAACTCAAAATTTATTAACGGGTTCAGATGAAAAATTCAAAAAAGGCTACCTTTGTTGAAAATATGAAACATAAAGGACCAAAGTGAGAAAAAAACTTATAGGACTAACCTGGAATTTATAAATAAACATAAATCTATGTGTATAAGCCACCTAGGCTACTAGTCATTAACTTAAATTCAAATTTTGGTCCCTCCAAAATTTGAAAATTTTGTTTTTAGTCTCTATAAAATCTAGGCTTCATTTTGTGGAATTTTCAAATTTTGGAGGGACCAATATGAATATTTTTAAGAGCTAAATATGATTTTGGTCCCTCCAAAATTTGAAAATTTTGTTTTTAGTCTCTATAAAATCTTTTGCTCACTTTTAGTTCTCACATTTTCTTCCGTCAATGCTTTTAGTCCCTCAAGACTTTTAATAGCAATTTTTTGGCCTTTCATAACACTTTTAAACCCTATTAAAAGTCATAAAGAACTAAAAGCATCGACGAGACGACAGAGAAAATATATGAACCAAAAGTTAGTAAACTTTTTTTTTGACAAGAAAGTTAGTAAACTTTTTATAGCGACAAAAAGTAAAAATTTTAAATTTATAAGAACCAAAAACATATTTAGTCCTATTTTTAATAAAAATTTCTCACTTTTTATTATTTAATCAACTCAAGATATGAGAGAAACTCATTGTCGATGTGAGGACCTCTTTGGTAGGTGATTTGTAAGTACTTCTGTTAACGCTCAAAGAGTCTTGAGACTTGCCCTAACCCTAGTGAGCTTCCAGAGGCCAACCCACCTAAATTTTTTTTGTAAAAAAAAAAGAAGAAAAACTCAAGATATGACGCTGTACTGGCCTTGGCATTAACCTTGATTCTTTCACTTGGCATTATTCACATCACAACACCGAATGAATAGTTGACTTTGGATTCATGTCCACTCATCATTGTCATCCGCAATTTTCTAAGCCATACGCAATCTGATGAAAATTAAGATAATGTTAATTAATTACATTCCAAATTCTGTAGACTGTGGCAGAGGGACGTGAACCATGCTTTTATGGATACAATCTGTATTGTAACGCAAATTTAAGTCTCATCTCTAGCAATCTGATGCTGTGTTTAATTCTTTTTCTTTTATATGGTGTAAAGATAAAAATAAGTGAGTAATGTTGAACAGAGAAATATGTGAGAAACTGAATAAATATTGTGAAGATGATTGCTATTTAGCACGAAAAGAAAGCAAACAAAATGAACCAAATAAGGCTTTTTACCCAAACAACATAATTACAAATTGTTTAGATAATGAATAGGATTATTCCACCAAGTGGAAATAGATACATTAGAGTTTGTTCACTCTATAAACAGTCCAACTCCAAACTAAGCTTTTGATACGGGTTAGAAGAGTGTCACTATTGGCTTCCTAGTTCGTGAAAATAACACCGTTTCGAGCAAACCATAAACACCAACAAGTTGCTCCCAATGCAAGCCCTTCCTAGCCAATAAAAATGATCAACCAGATTATCAGGAGCACTTGAATCCACTCCCAACCACAAATAGACTTGTCCCCACACTACTTTAGCAAATCCACAATCCAAGAATAAGGCTTTTTTTTTACACCCCTCCTTATACCTCATACCCCCCAAATTGATCAAATGGACGAAATTACCCTTGAAATCAAAACAATTTCCAGAATTACCTAAAAATTAGGTAAATTCGGAACATTTTTTTTTGGATTTCCAGATTTACCTCATTTTAGGGTAATTCCGGAAGCCAAAATACAATTCTGGTAGCCAAAAGATAATTCCGGAAGCCAAAGGATAATTCCGGAAGCCAAAAGATAATTCTGGAAGACAAAATGGCTTCCGGAATTATCCTCCTATGAGATAATTCCGGAAGACAAAAGATAATTCCGGAAGCCAAAATGGCTTCCGGAAATACCCTCTTTTTGAGGTGTTTCCGGAAATCTTAAAAACATTGCTTCCGAATTTAACTTTAATACCGAGAATTTTTAAAAAACCATTTTTTAAAAAAAAAAATTAGGGGTAATTTAGGATTTAATAACAACATGGGGGGTATAGGGGAGAAGGAGGGGTACAAAAAAAAACCAAGAATAAATGGTTAATATCTTCAATAAACAACCTGCATCTGTAACAGAAACAATAATCTTGCAATTTTAATAAAGCATGATCGAAGGTCTGGAAGTCTGCGTTTTCGTCCAAAGTTGCAATTTTCGATTGGAGATTGTTTAGAAAGTCACGATAAAATATGAATTTAGTGAAGCTCTTTAGGGATTCTTCTCTCTCTATATTGCGGATTTTTAGTTTGCAATCTATCTTAGTTACTCTCTATGTTCCATATTATATGTCGTTTAAGGTTGTGACACAAGAACTAAGAGTGTGTTTGGGAGGGGATTTTGGAAGGAGAAGGGAGGGGACTGGGGAGGGGACTGGGGAATGACTAGTCTATATTTTAATAAATATTTGATATTTTAAAAAATTAAAAGAATAACATTATAGATAATAATGTAACATTTTTAATCACACTTCATTTATATTTAGAGACATTTTATAGCTTCCTTAATTTAGAATTGAAAAATATGGTCTCCCCTCCCTTTCCCTCCCAAACACACTCTAAGGAATGCAATTGTTAGTCTAGAATTTGTAAAAAGTATTTTCATTCTTCGTAAAATATACTTCAATCATTGAATTAAAAATGAATTAAAAAAGTTTGCATTCAAGTTTGACGGTATAATAGGGAAAAGATAATTGAAGCTTTATTGGTATTCTAAAAGGTCATGTATTATGAGACAAATTTTTTGGCTAGAAAGTCATATAATATGGGATGGAGGGAGTAGATTCGTTGTACTTGACTGAACACATTTTGTTATTTTGTGCTTGTGGGTCGGTCCGGGTCAGTTTCCTTAGTAGCAACTTTGGTTGGGCCGAGACCTTTGTTTGTTGCTTCTTCGCTTTGGCCCATGCTAATCACACTCCCCCTACTTACCACATACCTCTAAACACTGCGAAATGTCCAAAATACCCTTAATGAAAAAATGTTCCAAGCATGCCCCTTTTTTTCTGGGAATTCATGGGTCCGACACCAATGTACGTGACATGGTGTCGTGGCTAATGTCTTGTGACACCCCCCATGTGTTGAAATTTTATAAGGTTCGGCGTGAGGCTGCCGAATCCTTCCGGCGCCAGTCTACCGTACCTGTATCAGATATTTTGAATGTTTCAACGACTTAGATTCCACGACACTTTGTATCAATAACCTACAATCAGTCAAATGTGTCAGAAAAGGAAAGAGTGACGTTTTCTTTAGAAAACGTGCCACAATGGATAGAATTTAAACGACTTAGATATATGATCAAAAATAAAAGTCATCGGCTCACATTCGACGACACCCATTATAAATAGGGTCTCAGTTTTACCTATATGTTTCACACCAACCTCCACATACATATCTGCTTCTTCACAAACACCCCTCCCTCTGAAAATGAAGTTGACATGAACCCAGTTCTCAGATGACGCCTTCCTAACTGTCCTTCATCACCGTGGAAATATCACCTCCAAGGAAGATAATTTTTGGTTTTAATGTCCCAAACCTAGTCAACTTAATTTCTTGCTTCCCGATTCTAAACAATTTCAACTTGCTAATGCCCTCACAAATAATGCCTTTCTAATCAAATTCTCAAAGACATCAGTTGATGCTACGAACCATGCCTTTGTCTGTGTGGACGTTAATTATTTGTATGTTTATTTTTAGTGGGACAACATTTACTGATGGTTTCCTTTTCGCTAATGCATAAATTACTTATATTGTAATCTGCTGACTTCAGCTTCATTCCAAATATAAAGCTTTTGAAGTGCAAAGCTTATTATTAAATTTTATGAAAATGGAAAGCTTATTATTAGAGATTAGAAAGTAATCATATATCTAATCATGGAGCGGCCTGAATATAACCAAATGTCCTATTATATTTTATTATTAATTAAAGTTTATTTTAACCTAGGGTGTTTCTTAGACGGGGGATAGCGACTAATCTTTGAGTTTTTATTCTTTAAACAACAATTGTTTGCTTGTATTTAACATTAGGTGTGGCTAATTCATAAGACTTAATTCAATTTACAAATGCCAAAATTGTTAGGTTGAATATCATCATCTAAATTCATACTTGAGGCTTCACAGTTTTGTGTGTGTGTTTCGGGTGACACTTATCACACTGTCTACAATTCATAAAAGAATTGGTGAGCATTCAAACCTAATCCTTCTACTTAACTCATTCTTATAGTATCTGCTGCTTGCTGCTTACTGCTTGCTGCTTACTCATTCACTTTAGGTAAGAGATACTAAAATCTATTTCAAACATTTTCTTATTGATATTCTTTCTTATTCATAAGTAAGAGATGGAATCTTTAATCAATGATTAAGTAACTTGGTTATCTTCTACTCTACTATAATCAAAACTAATGTTAGCAAAATGACATTCATAGACATCTTAAAATTTTGCCATTTGGCAAAAAATAAGGGTAAATTAGTAAATTTACAAGTAAAAGACAAAAAAAAAACAGCTTTTTGCAACTTTTTTCAAAAAAAAGCCCTCTGCCGCACTGACACGCTGACGCGCTGTCAGCTGACACTTGTCAGTACCAGTTTTTTTATTTTAAAAAAACTGTTTTACTTTTTATATAAAAACTGATTTTCTTTTAAAAAAAACTTTGTTTCTTTTTTAAAAAACTGTTTTTTAATAAAAAAATATTTGTTTTTCAATTTTTTTGTCATAAAAATTAAATTTTTTATCCCTTTCTACTAAAAATACTTACTCACTATTTTTATAATTTAGTCAAACTAATTATTTATTTTTTTACAACGATCAAATTAGTAATTTTAGTCACTATCCATTGTCAAAAAAAGACGTACCTGTACTAAGCAACCGGAGCTGCAACGGGAGTGCCAATGAGAGGGCCAACGAGGATGTAAACGGGAGGGTCAACGGGGATGCATATTTTACCTCTAATTTACTTTTAAAAAATTGATTTTCTTTTTAAAAAACAGTTTTTTTAAAACAGTTTTTTAAATCAAACATATTTTTGTACGATTTTTTTCCAGTTTTTTTTGTCATAAAAATTCAACTTTTCCCCCTTTTTTACTAAAAATACTTACTCACTAATTTTATAATTTATTCAAACTACTAAAACTAATTATTTTTTACAACGGCCAAATTAATAATTTTAACCACTATCCATTGTAAAAAAAGACGTACCGGTACTAAGCAACGGGAGCTGCAACAGGAGAGGCGACAGGAGTGACAACGGGAGAGGCATCAGGAGAGGCAACGGGAGTCGCAACGAGAGAGGTAACGAGAGCCAACGGGAGTGCCAACGGGAGGGCCAACAAGGATGCAAACGGGAGGGCCAACGGGGATGCATATTTTACTTCTAATGTCCAAATACATTATTATGTTTCAATGTAATTCTGATTGTCAATTTCCTTTAATTTCTTCGAAACAATATAATTTGCATTTCTATGTTATATGACATAATACCTATCTCATTCCACTTTGAACTTCAAATCATACATTTTCGGCATTGTTCACAACTTATGAATATCTTCCAAATTATTATTATGACTTCATGACAGCCGACCATACAGTATCACCCGTGCATATGCACGGGTAAAATACTAGTTGTTGGTAAAAAACAAACACTTGGTAATTTTTTTTGGTCAACATAACCTGGTTATCTATTAAACATTACTAGCCATATTACTCGTGTGATACATAAAGTAGGTTAAATTTGATTTGTGTAAAATATATAGTCTAATAGCTGTAAATAAAAATTGAATTATAACTGTAAATTAAATAATAAAATTAGAAAATTAAAAAGGAACATTAACAAAGACAATGAAATTCAACATTTAATAGCATAATCCATATTCATCAAATGTAATTATAAAAATTTAACACATAATTAATTTGATCCAAGCCACACTCCTTCAACATCTATCACTCTCGCTCTTCATCATTGGGAACTTTGACCCGATCGTTAAAGTTAAAAACAGTTGGATTATTAAGATTTCCTTCACCAAGCATTGCAAAATTTTATATTGCATTATTGAACAAATAAGTAAAAACAATCATTATATTAAATTTGTAATTTCTTTAATTATGTTTAGCAACTAAAGAATGTAAATTGTACCCAAAAAAACTAAAGAATGTAAATTGGCATTAAGAAACCATGTAATGAGTTGTATACTAGCCTCCACCTCTTCATCCCAAGTCATATCATTATATCTACTAAAGTAAAACTTCGAGTAAAAATGAATTCAAATGTTTCAATTCCTTGATTGAAAAATATCAAAGAGATAAAAGTCACAGTCCTTTATCTTTTAAACTGTTCGTTTATGTCCTTTATCTTTTCAAAGTTAATTAAAATGTTCGTTTTCACTTTAATTTCTATTTCAATTATCATTTTTCAATTTCTATATTAGCGTAATAGAGCACTTTTCAATTATCATTTTTATTATGACACAGTTAGCATACTTGCATGGCCAATTATCCATGTCATTATCTATGTAATCCATAATTAAGAGAACATACACTTAACGGAAACCATTTTAATTAATTATGGAAAAATAAATTACGTAAACGAACATTTTAAACGATAAAGGACGAAAATGAACATTTTTAAAATAAAAACAAAGGATGCAAATGAATATTTTAAAAAAGATAAATAATGAAAACAAAAAAAATTTAATTGTCTAATATTACAGTTAGCTTCTTATGTGGCAGTTTATCCATGTCACACTTTCCAGATAAGCCATAACTAAGAGTCACTTAATGAAATGACCATTTTAATTTAAATGACGAAAATGAAAAAACTATAAAAGATAAAGGACCAAAATTGTATTTTAGCCTTTTATATAAACCCAAAATATCAACTTTATCCCTTAAAATAAATGTAAGCAATAACTCAAAATATCTAATTCAATTTATTTTTACCAACCCAAAAAGCAAAAAAAGCAAAAAAGAAATATTATTTTTTGATGCTTTAGTTTTCTACTATTATTTTTTGAGATGGTTAAATTTTTTAAATTTTTTTTATATGAAATGTTTAGATACTTAACATTTTAATTTTTTATATGAACGAGTTTTAATATTTAGCTTTCATCTTCTTCTTATTTATGTTTACAATATTCAACTGTTCCCTCTTGTTTTAAATACCTATTGAGAATTTGTGATGGTGTGGGGGTTTGCTAAAGAAGAAGAAGGAGAGGTTTGTGATAGATACTTGAAATTTTTTCTAAATCCAAAAAGACCAAAAACACACTAGTAAACGTCGTGCTTTGCATATTTTGTCACGAAATTAATTTGTTAGCGTAAATCAGTTATTGAGGAACGAACTTCGCGTATTTGAACATTTAAAAGTTTTTCCAAACCCAAAATCACCCCAAAACACACTGCTTGGCATCGTGTTTTACACATTTTTTCACAATTTACTGTTTTTTACCAAACCGATTATTGAGGAACAAACTTCGTGTATTTGAGTAGTTAATTTTTTTTGAATGTTAGAGTATCCCAAAACACATTGCTTAGGATTGCACTTTACGTATTTTGTCACGAACTTCGCGTATTTAAACATCTAAAATATTTTCGGACCCTAAAGTACCCTAAAAACACTACTTAGCATCACACTTTACATATTTTTTCAGAATTGTTTTTTTACCAAACCGATTATTGAGGAACAATCTTCGTGTATTTGAATAGCTAAAATTTTCCAGATTTGTTTTTCACCAAAACGGTTATTAAGGAATGAACTTTGCGTATTTGTAGATCTAAATTTTTTCTGAAACCAATAACACCTAAAACATAAAAAAACGATTAAAAGAAAAATAGGGGAGGGGAAAGTTTTTGCGCGAGTGCCCGGTTTAGAAATTTTCTTTTTCCTCTCCTAGGGGGGAGTTTTTCCACCATACCAGTTATATATTGAGGTACAAATTTCAAGTATTTGTACATCTAGAAAATTTTCAGGACATTAAGGTACCCCCAAAAAACAATGTTTAGCATCACACTTTACATATTTTTTCAGAAAACAATTTTTTTTTTCAAACTGGTTATTAAGAAACTAATTTCGCATTTTTGAACAGTTAATTTTTTTCAGACCCTAATGTAGCTCAAAACACACTGCTTAAATTAGCGTCACAATTTACGTGTTTTGTCACAAAATTAATATTTATTTTGACAAAGCCAGTTATTAAGAAACGAACTTCGCGTATTTGTGCATCTAATTTTTTTTTCTGAACTCAAATATAACCAAAACATATAAAAAATGATTAAGAAAGGGGGTGGGGAGTTTTCACGCCAGTGCCCGCTGAAGTGTGGGTCTCGCTTATATGATAAGATTAGAAATTGGGTCATACTTCGTACAACCCCCTTGCTACTCAGTAGACATCCCCTCACTCTCAAAATTCCCCAAATACCCTTTCTAATATAACTCTTTTTTACAAGCTCGGAGCACTGTCGTCTGAACTGGTTCGGAGCATGTTGCTCTAAACCTCTTCTAGGATAACTGAAAGGAAAAATGGGTGTTTCTATGCGTTATTTACTGGTTCGGAGGATGCTAGTCCGAACTGGTTCGGAGCACGCTGCTCCGAACCTCTTCTAATATGACTGAAAGAGAATGTTCTAATATATAATTATTGAGTTAATGTTTTTCTATTACTTTGCAATAAAATTTACTATAACGGTGCTCTCATTTTTTATCGCATTTTCTCACGATTAAAAAGAATTTATTCTAGAAATAAAAAAAGAATATATTGTGCAATCGCAAACATTTTTATGGTAAACAACTCTATTACTGCTTTTTTATTTTTCATGTTAAATTGATGATTGACAATATTAGTCGAATTGCATGGCACATACCAATTTTTAGTTTAAAGAATTTTGAAAATACAACAAAATTGTTCCTAAAGCATATTCCTATATCAATTACAATATCTGAGACTAATACTAAACAGGGGGTCTGTGTGCTTTTTTATGGTTTGGGGGGTGTTGCTCCGAACCGGTTTGGACGACCGTGCTCCGAACCATCGTAGGATCACAAGATTCATTAATGATATTTTGGTCTTTTCATGCATTTGGGAGGTGTCTACTGAGTAGCTAGGGGGGTTGCACGAAATATGAGCCTAGAAATTTAGAATGATAGATCAAGACCAAATGAAAGGAGCCCAACCGTCAAAAAAATGAAGGGAGACGAACTTGCAGCCCATTTTCACGGGTTAAATGTGCATAAATAATGGATTCAACCATTGTTACATTGAGATCTCTTTAAAACTAGTAACAAGTAATTAGAGATGTCAGATAGAGCTGTCAAATTGTCCTGTTTAGTCCAGCTCAGTGGGTCAAAATGAAAAAGCAAACAAGCGAATCAGCCCATAAATTTGTTGGACGATAATTTTTGTACTCCAAAGATATTTTTTGTACTCCAAGCGAATCAGCCCAAGTTTTTAAAGATAACTATAAAAGTATTTAAAAATGCATGAAAACTGAGACAGCCTAGTTCGACTGGCCAACCGAGGCAAGCTAACACGGCTTCGTTTTTATGGCCCTGTTTAGCACGTCCAGCCGAACCCAAAACGCCGGGTCATAAAATTGGACAGTTAGGAATGTGTGTATTTTTACACACAAAAACATACGTAATGGAATCCTCTATTTCTTTTGAGAAATGGAGAGTATCTCAATCTCATATAATAGTAAAAAAAAAAAAAAAAAAAGGCATTTTGTAGTCAATCCAAGTACCCCCAACATTACCAAATCTTACCTCCAGGACCACCATAAATACCAATAGGTGAAGTATACAACGAATTACTATTGTTCTATAATACCAAGAGGCGAAGTATACAACAACTCAAATTCGATTATTTTAGGGTATGTTTGGATTGTTTAAAATGAACGGAGCGGAACGGAATGAAGCAGGGTGGAATGGAGCGGAGTCGAAACGAAAGGGAATAAAAATCACATTCTATCGTTTGGAAATTTTACAACGGGGCGAAACAAAGTTTCCACCCCACCGTTTGCACAACGGGAGGAACATAATTAATTATATCTTTTATTAAATTTAGTAAACTAAATAGGCATGAGAAGAATTATCCCAATTTATTAGCGCCTAATGTTGATATCAAATAACTGATGCGAAATAGAGAGGGAAACGGGAAAAAATGGAAATAAAGAGAGTTAAAGAATTTCATTCTTATATTCTTGGAGAAGATAAAACTTTGTATAGGGAAAACTGAAAAGGAGAAAGCTACATATATACAACAACTGATACTAACAAAATGAAACTAACTTGTAACTACACTAACTGAACTGAATAGAAAATAAGTTATGCAGGACTAAATAAACTACTGCAAGAATTGCTTATTCTCCACTGAGATCAAAAGGAAAATGGGTCACCGCTTACAATAGCTTAATCATGCAATACCCCATCACAAGTTTCCTTAAAGCACAATCTTACATTTCTATTTAATACAACTAAGCATTGGATAAAGAATGGAGAATATTGAAAGTAGATTATACCTTTGAAATGTTGTAACACTAACAATCATTTACACTAACAATGAACTCCCTGGAAACAAATATATCCATTTTTCTCCTATATAATTTTTTTTTATACATTTATTTCTTATATAAAAATATTTTGAACCCCCTGAAATTATAATTTTGCACCCAATTGCACCTAAATACCTCACAAAAGCACATCACTAGGTCAATTATGAGTTATATAATTTATTTATTTAAATATATTAAAAAAAAATTTAATTATATTTTTAGCGAATCATAATTTTAAAATTTTTGAACTCCCTGACTCTGCTGGGTCCTGGGTCCGCCACTGTGGCACTCCTTTAGGTCTTTATAATTTCTTGCCTTGTCCTCAAGAGAGTGGCTTAGGCAATACATGCATACATTTCCTTAACAAGGAAGTCACAAAACTTTGTGCAAGAAAAGAGTTAGTAGTGAAAACCATTCTATCATTTGACAAATCATGCAAAGATTTTCTAGGCAACTTAACTCTTTCACATCCTTGTGTTTGCTTATCTTTGTGAGGATCATGATAATTATGAGAGTTGCCTACCACAACTACACTTATAATATTCTTTTTCTCATGTACCTCACAATTTGCTTTCTTTTCAATAAAGTCGTGCTCTCGGCTACCAGACTCACTTGGGCCTTCCAACTTGAGGTTGGCCTTAATTTATTTCTTTTTCCTCTTACTCAATTTTATTTTTCAAAATGACGTGGTCCTTCAAAACTTCTTGAGGACTAAGAGGAGAAAGTACAACTTACAAATTGTTATGCATCAAGGAGTATTTGTTAGTAAATCCATCATAGAGTGTTCTTGTATCAATTTGTAATGGCCTTCCTAATATTAGGTGGCCGGCCTTGATAGAGACGTCACATAATACTTTGTCTTGGTACCTATGAATGGGAAAGCTGACAAGTACTTGTTTATCCACAACCATTTCTTCTTTCTCATTAAGCCGTTGGATTTTGTATGGATTTGGATGATTAATTGATGGTGGGAAGATTGAACTTTGTATCTAAACGAGTGCTAGCCTAATTAACACAACTTACACCATCAATTTTCAAACAACATACTCAATTCAAAACAAGATATCTAGTAAGCAAGGTAGAATTGTTATTAGGAGTAGGAGTAGAAGTAGATATAGTCTCCTTACTCTTTGGCACTATAGCCGAAGCTTTATCTTTTACATTTTTAGGTGTAGAAACTTCCTCCCTCTTGGAATTGGACTTCCAAGTATTGGTTTGGTTATACTTGGAGGAGTTTGATTTTTTGATGTCCCTTCTTCTATGGCTCCTTTAATCCTCCTTGACAACATATCTCAGCCTTCTAGAGGAATGATATCTTTTTGGGGAATGATATACCTCCTAGGAGAATCATACCTCATTGATATTAAAATGTTCCTCCTATCAAACTTGGAAGTCATCATGCAATAATTAGTGTGTACCTACAAGAAAATTTTAGAGTAAAAATATAGGTAAATTGTTGTCACAAATGACATAGCTCACATGTTTGCACTACACTCGTGTATCATACTTTTATGCCTTTTTCCATGATGTATCACACTCACTCAAGGCTTTTTCCACACATTCCTAATCACACAAGTCACTCTATTCTCCTTTATCTCTTAGGATGAATCTCAAAAGCCTCTTTCCACCTTTGATGTTGATATTATTTTAGATCTCAAAAAGAGTATTGCCAAACAAAGAAAAACGCCAAAGAAACTACAATGAAAAACTTAGGAATTTTTAAAGACTAAAATAAAAAACAAAAAATTTCAAACTCAACTAAGTGTAAATCGACACCAAAACACATGAAAAAAAAAAGGTGCATTATTTTAGGAATTGCACTAGAAACGTGATGCAAGCAACAATTAAGCAAGAAACAATCAGAAGCAGAAAAACGAATTTGAAACCGAAATGACGGAAACTAGGCACCAGAAAGTGTTCCCATGAAAGTTTCACTTGGAAACAGTTTTCCTACCGACTCTAGAAAGGTGGAAAAATCAACTTGATACTCACAAATCTTCAAGAACATATGTTCTTGAAATTCAAAGAAAAAGATGAAGGAAACTCAACAAACACAAAAAATATGAATCAAACACTTACATAAGGAGAAGAAATACAAAATATGGAGAATACAGAGATTGAAGTGGAGAATTATGTTTGCCACTTCTTCCTTGGGAAAAAGATGAAAACCACACGCCGCTTTGAGCTTCTCTAAGCCTCAAAGGTAGGTGCTCAAGGTTCCATCCAAGAACCAAGGAGAACATGGAACTCACTTCTACAATGCTCTCAAACTCTCACGCCTCGTGCCTCTCTTTGACTCTCACGGCTCTATCGCCGAAGATGATTTTTTTTTCCTTTTTGACATCTATCGCCGAAGAAGTTGAGAAGATGAAAACTGGGAATACAGAAAGAAGAAAAAACGTGGAGGAAGAAATGGGATCAGATGCGCATAGGTAAGAAGAAAAGACTTTACCGTGTGTCAGACTCACCATAAAAATGTTTTAATCTTATCCCTCCATTTCAATCAAACGGTTGAAAATGAGTCCTCTCACTCTCATATACAAAATTTTAGGGTGAGAGGATGGCGTCCCGTTTAAGGCAGAGAAGACTTTTAGGCTCTTTGAGCACTTACGAATGTAATTACATTTACGTCACCCTAAGGGGACTGGGGGTTTGAACACTGAATCTCCCAGATACAAATCATGTCATGCTCCACTAGATTAACCCCTTGAGGTTCTTTCCTTATATTAAGTTTAATGGTTTCTACTTATCTTTTTTTCTCACACAAGTCTGAACTTCAAGAAAAGTGAAGCTCTTGATATCTATCTATTCTTGCAACCAATTAATTTAAAACTTGCAAAACTTTTTTATTCATCAACAACTATTGGTTTCAATACAACATACAAAATACAATAGGAATGAATAATCACCATAACACACATACAAAATTACACAAAGCATGAAATAAAATTACACATTAGAAGAGTTTGATCATTAACATTTTGTCATCTCAACAATATGAGTAAAATCACCAACTAAAACTAATGGACTCAAAATGCAAATTTTCAGCTAACCCTGATGAGCAAATGGCTGCAACCTCCTGCCTCATTTTTTTGGGTCCTGAAACAAGAACTCCCACAGTTGACCCTTTGATTTCAAGTAATAATCCTGTAATAAAACAAATATAAAAGAAGAATAAATTAGTGATTTGAATTCATTGAAATACCAACGACCAGATCCATCAAAAACCCCCTCGGTATTGATTTGAAAATCCTCCCTCCCCCGCATTTCCAAATTCCCTTGCTTATTACCGACGGTCAGATCCGTCGGTAATTACTAACGGAGTCCGTCAATAATTGTCCGTCGGTAATTAGCTGTTTTTTTAATTGAAGAAAATGAAGATGACTTACTTGTGAGGTCAGGTCTTACACCATAATGCACATTAGTAGCTTCACTAAGGGACTGATAGGGAAGACTTTCCAATTCTCTATCTGTATTGTAAATCATTGACATTGGTGAAACCGTTGGTGATGGACCTTCTAAATTCTGAATCCTGTTCACTTCTTTACCATTGTCTTTCTTGTTCCAAAGGACAACTACACTAGCAACAATGACTATGGACACACATATTGCTAGCATGTTAAGGGTTGACCTTAAAGTAAATGAAAATATTTTATTTGTGTTATGATCCATTGGGAAAATGTAGTAATTAGCAATAATCCCAATTATGATAAGAAAGATTATGAAAGAGGATAAGATTATAGCACCAAGCCAAAGCCAATTGTTTGGACCCAATATATCATGTATTGGTGAATCTGTTGGGTTAGGTTTGAACCATATAGTTTGAGGATGAATTGGAGTGTCTGATTTAAACACTTTGTCTCTTGTGATGTATGCTTCAATTTGTAGTTGAATTTCAGATGGGGTGCAAGATATTGGGAGGATTAAATCTAGCATTGATAGAAATGAAGTGTGCTTGAATGAAGAAATTAGGACTATGTTTGGGGTTTTGCATTTGAATGTAGTGCTTAGATATGTTAGCTCTCTAATGATTGAGATTAAAGGTGTGATACCACTTCCTCCACTCACCATCACAAGAGTGTTATGCCTGATAAAAGAGAAAACAAAAGTTACTATGATTGTATTTAGATAGACAGTCTAATTAAACACTTATATATAGCATTAAGTGCTTCTGTATAAGTTATTTCTATACTAATACGATAAAAATAATGTCAATTTTTCTTTCCATATAAACTATAAGCTTTTTTTGTAAGCTATCTTGAAGAGCTTATAGAAATAATCTGAAAATAGTTTATAAACAGGTCAAAAAAAATTTTCATAAGCTCTTCTAAATAGTCTCAAAAGTGCTTATGCCAGTAAATAAGTCTAAATAAGTTAATCCAAACAGACCTTGTGTGGAAATTAATTGGGGAACTTATGTCCTATGAAACACCAACGCAGACACTGGTTTTAATTTGAAAACAAGTAACTGAAGTGTCTATGTTGGTGTCGGTGTCTGACACGATACATGTTGGACACCAGATACGTCTTCAACCAGAAGTGTCGGTGCTACATAGCTTATGTATAACACAACACAAAGTAATATTAATTGTTACTCTAAATTGGGTTTAAGCTTTTTTTGCGACTAAGATGCACACCTTAGGTAGTTTTTTGAAGCAGGTCCATAGGGACCTTCAACAGATATTCCAATGCGATCTACAATGGAAGGATTTGAAAGCAATTGATAGAGCTTCTGAGACCAAGTTCCTTCACTTTTGATAACAACACTTAGCTTTTCTGGCTCCAATTTACTACTAGAAGTCACGCTAAATGGATGCCATTGCAACTTGGATATGCTTGGTATATTTATGAACATCACACTAGTGGGATTATAAGCCAACCCTACAAAAAAAATATACAACATTAGCTCTTGAAAAAATGAGTAAATATCCAACTTTGTACCTATAATTATAGTATATCGTACAACTTAGTCCTTCATATTATCTATATTTCAAATTAGTCATGCGAATTGAAAAATATTAATCAAGTTCCTCTCATTGTATGGATATGTTAGCAAACACATCACTGATATTATTCACTTAATTTCAAATGTATACCTGACATTACCAACTTAAATTCATTATAAATCCCGCAAATACGAAGGAATGGACAAACCTAATTAACTTTTCGCAATTACAATGATCATTTTGGAATTTTAAGAGTTAACTCCAAGATATTATGCTAGGTACACATGTTACTTACCATGTCCCTTAGAGAAGTTAAGTTCTACAGCTTCACAGGGGAGAACACGAGCAGAAACCAAACGAACTTGGCGTCGTGATTGTAGAAACCTTAGGTAACGATCAACCAAGAAGAGGTAGAAACCAGGGAGCATAATACAGGCGTAGGAAATTCCAACATGAAAGATGAAGAAGACTATGAAAAGGATGTAGAGGTGATGAGTGTAAAAAAACAGCTCAAAGACTTTTCTCCTAATCTTAGGAATGGTTGCAACCCAAAGAAATAAACCAGCTAGTAGAGATAGCTCTCCAGCTACATTTGACACCCCAACTTTTTCCCATTTCAACATCTGCGAGTGAAAAACTAATTAATCAATATTGAGAGAAACCTAATTAAAGTTTAATGTAAATATTAAGAAATGATGCATACAAAATTGCTTACAACGACAACAAATTATAAGCATGAGAGTTTGATATAAGAGTGAGGAAAAAATATTTTGTACATGAGTATTAGGGAAACGATTTGGAGAATTTTCCAAAGTCCTTCAAATCCTCTATAGTCCTTCCCCAATTATATTTTGAGTTTAATCCTATATATGAAGAAAAATAAAATCTAGTGTACGCATCTCATGTCTTTACCCTAAATACAAGACTCTATAGGGTCAGAATTGAGTTGAGCTAAGTAGGATTTGGTCATCTCGACTCGACTCAATAAAAGTTGACTCATCTTATAGCTCGGCTCAAGTTCGATCGATATGAATTTTTTTTGAGCTCAAACTCAACTCGAATCTAGCTCTTGAGCAACTCTGTTCAACAAGATAACTAATTAAAACTTATTTAATAGTTAAGAGGTACGATTAAAAATATAAAAACCTAATTACAAATTATTTAAAAGTTGAAGAATCCAATTACAAAATTTACAATTCAGCTACCTATTTAAAAATCATCATAGTTCAGAAATCTCAAGAGTAATAATTAACTTATAACTAGTTAACCTGAGAGATTTGATTGGTAGATGCCCAAAAGATGATGTAACAAATGCCATGAGAAGTGAAGATTGTCATGAGGATGTGTCCAAGCCAAATATGGTATTTGATACAACTTTCTGAAGTGAGGCCAAACAGTGGCAACACAGATGAACCACGAGTTACAGGAAAGAACAAGAATGCTAAGCAAACGTTCCCAACTAGACCTAAATATACTGCTGCGTATTCTAATTTCTCTTCCCATCTGTAAAAAAAAATCATCACACAATTCATGATTAGTTCACTAAATAACTTAAGAAGAAACTACTTTTTGATTCCCATCAAAATTCAAAATAAAGAGCGCTGTCAAACTAGGTTGCCCGGCTCGACTCAACTCGACCCAACGGGCAAAAGTGAGGTGGGCTGAATTAGCCTAGTAGATGATATACATTTTGTAGCCCAGCCCAGCCCAAAACAATGGCTAGTGTGTCAACCTGATCTAGTCCAATTTTTAACAAAGAAATATACAGATGTCTAAAAAAGAATAAAAAAACAGGTCTAGTTCGGCTCATGGACCAACTGGGTTAGGCCAAAATGATCCGATTCTTTTTGGGCCTATATTTTTTGAGCCCATAACACTGAGCTATCAGACCGGCCCGTTGGTTTGGGCCAAAATTGACCCCTCTAAAAATAAATACTCTACTGGAAAAGAAATATTACGCTTTCATGCCGTATAGTTCTGCTGCTTTTGGGGTGATTTTTGGAAAGCTGTCGTGTACATAAGATGCAAAGGACCAAAGTAGAAGTGCAATGAACATAAGGAAGAATACTATCTCTGTGTTAGAGACAATTCCAAGAGGGCCTTTTACAAGCCTTGGACGCTTCCATATAGCTGCCTCACTTTTCTGGCCACTGCAATTGTGGTGCAAAAACACACATTAGAAACATTTTCTTCTTGACCAAAGTTTTTTTTTTTGACAATTTTTCTTGACCAAAGTTAGAAACATATTAACTAGGTTTATGAGTTAACATGTTTTTTAAGGAAATTGTGATATGATGTTTGGTTTCTGTACCTATATTGGTAAAAGTATTTTTTGACCCAATTGTCTTGCATATGCTATAATTAGTCTTCTTGTTGAGTTGTTTTATTCCATACTATATACAGTTTTAAATTTTTTAGGCCCTCTAATATTTAATTAATGTTATGTAACCAAAAATAAATTAATTAATGTTCAATTAGTTCCGGTATGATTAAAAAGTCATTATAAAAGGACAAATACAAACAAAAACTAATATTATTATGATTAAAATAAAATAAAATAAAAAAGTCCAATTATATTATGGATGAAAAAATACTTCAAAAAATTAAGGACTGAAATAATATGTATATGGGACGGGTAGTCATTTTGGTTATTCCGCATCAGCTTGGTGGAATAACGCCTTGTCCTATATTAACAATATGTAATTGTGGTTTTGTGCACAATCATTGCTTATCAAAAAAAACTTCGGCATAAGTTGGGGGCCGAAAAGAGATTAACTTTTTGGCCTAAATAGGTTCTACATCTTACAAATATAGAGATCTTTGTTTTACTTTGTTGTCATAGTAGTTTTTTGTCCCTATAATATAATTGTTTTTCTTAATCCTTGTTTTATTTTAGTCCTTGTAATATTTTTTTGTTTGGTTATAGTCTTTGAAATTAGAAACTATTTTTATTCTTGTCTCTAAAATATGGACTAAAGGAGGATTAACTTCAAATATATATATATATATATATATATATATATATATATATATATATATATATATATATATATATCAAAGATGATAATTAAAAACTTAAATAAAAAAAGAATTTTGTAGCGATGAAAAACTAATTTTTGGAAACCACAGGGATGAAAAAAAAAATACTTTTCCAAGGAAGTAAACAAGTCAAGGAAAAATATGTTACGTTTGCATGTTGCACTCATTTGATTTTTTGGCTATATGGAGGTAAACACATCCTAAAACAGCTACTAACAACACTGGAATAGTGTACATCAGGATCGTTGAACCTGCAATAAGAACATCATGAAATATCATTTCATCACACATCATCTTATATATAAAAATTAAGGAAAACGTATGCACAAAGCAAAATGCATCATAATAATAATTTAATAAAAAAATAAACCTTGTGCACCAAAATATTTAGAACTAGTCTTTGCTTGATAATGGGGTTCCCATTTAAGATAAAAAGTATTTGTTGGCATCATTATCCAAATGAAAATCCAACCCAGAAAGATTAACACCACTAAGATCTTTATTGCAGATTGAACACTGCCATATTTTTCTTGAGAAGGTGATATTTTCACCGTTCCTGGGGACATCATTTTTTGTGTCTAATTCAAAGTAGCAAGTTTAGTTGTTTATAGAGAAGAATGAGACAAGGATGAGAATAATCTGAGTGGATCTTATGTATTTATAGACAAGAATTAGAATTATTATAATGGGACAACTAGCAGCATAAATTCTGTATGTATTTTTAAATGAAATCAAGGAATTGAAAAATATATATAGTTTACTCTTATTTTTAAGGCAAGATAAATACTATAAGTTATTGTAAAAAATACTATAAGTTATTTATTTGTAAGTTTTTTTTAAATTCGTTACTTTTTTCTATCTTGCACTACGACATCATCTTGTTGTCTTTCTTGTCAAAAAAACAAAAATCATCCTCTTGTCTTTCTCGTAAAAAAACATCTTTTTGTCTTGTATTAGAGTTATAGTTATTCATAATTACTTTATAAAAATTAAATAAAAAAAATTATAAAAATTAAAATTATAAAATTTTTACTTTTAGAAAATATTTCAGATTAAATTGATTGATTAAGTTATTTATCATTATTATTACAAAAGCTGTTGTATTATGTTTAGAGTGAGGCTACTAAATTCCTAGCTTTAGGCTTATCAGTAAAAATAATTAGTTTTTTTAGACAAATATAAAAATAATTTTAGAATATATGTTACTTTTTAAACATAACCTCCCCTCTTTATATTTATATATATAATCATCTTTCTTATAAAAAAAAAAACATAATTTTGTTTATTTTAGTTGTCGTTTTCAAAGTTCAATGCAATATTAACTATTGTTCTGTGAATAATATCCTTAACTATTTATTGTAGAGAGAAATATGTATAGAATGACATAATAAATAGTTAGGGTATTCTTGGAAAATGATAAATACTTCCATCAAAAGTAACAAAATTTATTAGTCTTTTTGATATATATGTGTAAATAACCTTATAGAATAGCATGTATTATGAAACGAGTGGAGTACTATTTTACAAAGCAAAAAAGTTGCACATGTCAACCTAAAACTTCAACCTATGCGCATGTTTGTAATCACTAACTATTGTATTGGATTGGGCACGCTTACTTCCCTATGATTTTGTAAATACACATGGGAAAAATATCCTCTCAAGTAGAAAAAGGCTTGAGGAAATGATACGATACAAATCTTACATTTATGTATTGTAAACACATTTTTTCAATTTGTAATGGATGGGTCGGATTTCGCTGGACTCTCATGTCACATGCGAATCTATTCTTATATATTGATATACTCCTTTTGCTATTAATTCCAACAAAAAACCACACTTACCGATAAAAATGTCAAATAAGGACACATTGTTTTAACAGTTGTAATCATATTATGTGACATGAGAAAATAAGCAAAATCTTTGTTCTAAAATATAAGTAAATTTTAACAATTATTAATCTATTAAATGATTTTATTCCAAGAATACTTTCAGTTAAATATAGTGTGCACGAGTTTTCATATAAAATTGGGTTGTCATATATTATTATGTCTGAGTAGGGTAATATAAGAATAGTAATAATTAATTATTACTACCTCAATCTCAAATTTAGTGGCGCTTTTGACATTTCTCATATATTAAGAAAAATGTGTAAATGGAATAAAGAGAATGATAATTTTACAAAAACAACCTAAACAACCTTATTGATAATTGTTATACTCACCACAATCATAAATGCAAAGTGAATTGGGAGTGATGCACATAACATTAATTAGAGGGTAAAATCCGTAAAATATAGATTAATTAAGAGTAGAAAATAAAACTTCTTTTGGAACTAACATTTTTAGTAAGCATGGCACTTAATTTGGGATGAATGTAGTAAATGAAAATTAACTTTATTCTTAAAAGGTGTGTATTTTTTATTGCTTATATATGAGATCTAAGAAATACTCTATTTTTTTTGTTTCGTTCATTGCTGACTGTGTACAGAGTGTTCTAAGCTTTCTACGAAAGACTAATTCCTACTTGTACTTAGGAGTAAATTTTACATCAGTCAACACTGAGCTTTTCTACTACGAAGTTCAAACCCAAAATCACCGGGTTCACCCTATCACTTAAAGTAAAATAATTTCTCTATAAATTTGCTTTAATATCACTCGGTTTTTAGACTTTTCCCTAACTCGTGTTTACGTTTCACATTGATTTAAAAGATTTGAGAGTATAGTGCTGTCAGCTGTGGTTCAATTTAAGGTCAACCTTGTATGAATCAGGCCAAATGAAGGTCAACCATTTAGGTGCTATCATTTAATGCCAAATGAATCAGGCCATTAATGCCGTTATGTTGGTTTATGTCATCCGTTGTTTTAAATTAAATTTTTTTTCAGAAAAATATTCTTATAGGAGTATATTTTTATGTAATAAATATTCATTACATCGTTTATGATTAGTTTATAGGAGTACTATGAGAAATTGTATGGTAAACAACTATTTTTGTCGCTCAAAGTGTAAGTGTCAATCTGGTCCCTTACTTGAATAAAAAGGCGAAAAAGTCCTCCACTGTTAATTCCTTGAGGGACTAAAGTGACAGACGAAATTACCTTTTGCCTTTTTGTTTGAGTGAGGGACCAAATTGATGGTGAGTTACACTTTGAGATACCAAAGTGGCTATTTGCCTGAAATTTTATTCCTAATCATTCTTAGTTTATATTTTGATAGGGTCGTCCCAACCAATTTAGGAGCCCTATTCAAATTTTAAAAATTTGACCCCTAATTGGGCTCTACGATTTTTTTGTTTTTCTATTGTTATATAGATATATTTTCGTATTAAGTATAGTATAAATATAGTGCTTGCGATATTATAGAATAAGTAAGTAGTGGTTTAGTGCTTCAGGCGAATTTTGCAACTTCAAGCAACAAACAGAGTTCGAATATCACTGTTAAGCATTTTATGTCCCATTTTTTTATTTTGCTAAAAACAATTATTAAAAGTATAAATGCCAGCTGCAGGTTTCGGACAAGCGCTCCTAAAGCTGGTGTGTAATACATATTTAGTAACTGAGACAAGGAGAATTTTGTAATATTTGTTGAAATAGAACTCTATCTTTATAATTATAAACCATGAAGCACAAACCTAGCCGTACACGTCACCAGACAACTTTAATTACGTCATTGATGACGTAATTTCACGTCAACAATAATCTGCCACACGGGTCCAGCCTCAGCACGTGGAAAAAAAATGGGCACAAAAAGGAAATAGATTCCTGAACAACTTTAGCAATAAACCTGATTACCTTAACTAATTCCCAAACATTTAAAACACGAAATAATTGGGGAATCATTTGTCCAGGAAATTTTTAAAAATCAGAACAACATTTAATGGCATTCAATGCGTTCTTTCGGTTGCTTAATTCAAAAAACGAATTTGTATGACAAAGGGATATGACGTTAGAAAAAAAAAAACTTAATTGGGGCCATTCAACACAACCCTATAATTTAGGAACTCAAATAACTACAGCATAATACACGTTGATGAAGGAAATCTGTCACATTAGTTCTAAACCAATTCCATACCTTTTGTCCCTATTTCCCAAAATGCCCTGGTGCCAAAAGAGACCCACATGTATTTATTATTTTTGATCAAATACAATTTTTATATTACTTTGGTTTTTACGTAATTTCCCCCAATGGTCGTTGGTTTGTTGTTGGGTTATTTAAACAAAAATTACATGTTTATATATATATATATATATATATATATATATACTTTGTCTGTTAACTGATTTTTTAAAACCTAAATTCTTTTTTTCTAATTTAGATTAATTATATAACAATAATTAACATTTTTCTTACTTTTATATATATATATATATATATATATATATATATATATATATATATCACTATTTGTAGTAGTACCCCGGAAGTATTAATTTGATTTTCCCATATTAATAACTCCGCATAGGAATATACTACATACCACGAGGGTCCTTCAGCATTAGGATTATACACATTGTAAAACGAGTTTTTCATTTACATAGTCAAGTAATATAATTATCTATAAACATATATATCATATAACATATTGAATGTATATAAGACAGTATTCAAACAAATCGATGTGTCATATAAAACACAAAGATGTGCAAGTGCATTTTTTAAAGGTACCAAAAAACCAAATCAAATTTTATGTTAAAATTATATGTATACCCGTGCTGGCACAGGTCATTCACACTAGTATATTGATATGTATATATACTGTAATTAACTTTGGGCCCTAAAAAAATGGCATTGGGCTGGGCCCTGTGTGGTAGTACAGGCCACACGGGCTCATGGCGGGCCCTGTATTCTGATTATTATTTGATTCTTTGAAAAATTTTGGTTTCTTACATCTTTTATGATTATTTTGCCTTCTAAAATAGTTTTTGTTGCCTTTCATGGCCTTGATTAGGCCGGTTTGATAGGTTTAAAAGACCTTTTCGATGGCCTGCAGCCTGATCTTTTTAGTTAAATAAGCTTTTGTAAAAGTCTTAAGTTGATCTATTTAAAAAAAAACTGACCTACCCTGGGCCCAACGTAGGCTAGGCTGTAGGCCCATGTTAGGCGGCTTGGTCTATTCTCACCCCTAGTAATATTATAGAATTAGGGCCCGTTTGGATAAACACCTTAACTAACCACTTTGAAATTGGAACCCATTAATTTAGTGAGACCACGTGAATTTTAACCAATTAAAGAGTGGGTGTTTGAGAGAGAGTCTAAAAGAGAGTGTTGCTAGCACTTCTCAAGGCTTATGTTATAAGCGCTTATCATATAAGTAGTTGTGCATAAGCTATTTATATAATAAAGGATAAAATAATGTTAAACTAGTTTCTATAAGCCATAAGTTATTTTCATAAGCTATTCTGTGGAGCTTATGAAAATTAGTTGAAAATAGCTTATATATGAACATGTCATGAGTTGTTTCCATAAGCTCTCCCAAACAGTCTCACAAGTGTTTATGCCAGTAGATAAGCCCAAATAAGCCAATCCAACGCGCCTTTATAAGTATGTGAGGTAACTGAGTTCGAATCTCATCCAAAGGTCTTAAATTTGATTTTGGGTGTGATAAAAATTTCACTGGAAGGGGATAACCACATGGAACGACAAATTCAGGCACATATTACTAGCCAATAGATTATCGGATGTAGATTAGTCACTGGCAATGCCGAAACTTACTGCGCATCACACATGAACCAAAAAAGACAAATGATTTAAAAAATTTTATAAAAGAAAAGACAAATTAAATGACTTAAAGTTAATGTAGGTGGGGGTGAAATTTTAAAATAAGTATGCACGAGAACCGCTTTTATATCGAGACTGTATGCGTCGTCGATTAAAAATGGGGAGGGATTTGACGCTAGGATGGGAAAGACATGCCTTTGTGTTAATCTCTTTATTTAATACGGTGCATCTCATTTTCAAAAACTTTTTAAATCGTTGGTTCAACCAACCGATATAAAAGCTCAAGTCTAGTATTTATTTTTTGGTAGAATTTCTCCTACGTTGCGTCAAAAAAAAAAAGAATTTCTCCTACGATCCTTTATGTTATTTTGCAACGAGTTAATTCTTGATATTTGTCCCCAAATTAATTCTTTAAGTATCAAAATGTGAACAAAATTGACTTCTTTCTCTTTCTATTTATTCTTCAATGAAGGTTTTCAATCAAATCTTAAGGATGACTTGGTGGGCGGTGTTAGGAAAAACAACATAGAGAAATAAAATGAGCATAACCAAAACACCAAAATTTAACGTGGAAAACACCAAAATCAGATAAAAACCATGAACCGTTGTTTAATGATAACGAGAGAATAACAGTGTGTGAAATATTTTAAAACACGTTGACTTCTTTCAAGCACCCAATGACCCCAGTACACTCACTCTCCAAAAGAAATATCCTACTACACCTCACAACACTCTAAAACAAGAGTATAAGAGAGAAAAAGTTAGATACAAAACTGGGCTCATATATATAGTTTTGAGCTCTCTCCTCCTTTTCAAAACTGGGCATTGTGAGACTTCTTCAAGATGCTCAATTTTAATCAAGTCCAAAAAATCTCCACCTTGATTATAATTGATACACGAGACATCTTTCGCTTTCATTGTCTATCCCGACAATCATAGTTCAAAAGAACTACCATAGTCCTACTTCACTTGAAGTTAAACCAATTTAAGAATTTCTACATGTCGAAAGCTATCAACGTAATCTCACAAGACACCTTTGTTATTTCGAGTAGGTTCCCAGGAAAGAGAGGTGGGTCACAATGGACACGCATAGAAACCAAGTCTTTCCTAGCCAGAACTTTCCCCTAAACAACAATGTTTTCGAAATCAAGCCGAAGAGATTACTGGGATGAGTCGCGGACTAGGTCGCTTTCTTTAAGACGTTTCGTGGCACTACTCCAAGGTGCAGGTAGGCTATCAACCATGACGTCCCCGGGATAAAACAGCCTAGACAACTGTTACTAATTTCCACTGCACTGTGAGAAATTAGCTCTAAGATATACACCTTCAATATGGTTATAAAAACCACTCTTATGGTTATAAAAACCACTCTTAGCTTGGAAATGCTTCAAGCTTTCAAAGAACTAGAAATGATTTAGGGAGAAGAGAGAAAAAGTTGAGGAGAAAACTCTTGATCCACAACTTTTTGGTGTGAAGAACAAGCGAGGAGAAGATCTCCTTATATAGTCCAATGAGTGAGGATAGGTTCTTGGTCTATCCGATGTGGGACTTTTTACAATTCACTCTCAAGTTAAAAAAAAGAATTCCAACAACCTTGCATCAATGTCAAACAGTGTTCATGTGCCATTTGGAATCCGCTAATAATAACTTATTTTTTTTTTATCGTAGTGCGGCAATGCCATGAGACAGGCTTCTCATTTTTATATAAGATTATCATGTCCCATAACAAGGGAGACATTACTAGCATTCGCCTCAGAGTCTTTTTCTAATACTGCTCCATTTGGACAATTTGTGTTTACATGCCCCGACTTTCCACATTTCCAGTATTTCATATTCATTCCATGGTTCTTCTTCCCATAAGCCTCGTCTCTAGCTACGAACACCGAGTTTGATAAAGTGTTATCCTCACTATTCAATCTTCTTTTTTTTGAAATAATTTTACTAGCAATATCTTCAAAGAAAGAAAGAAGTTCACGATTTTAAAACAAAAATTTCCATGACATGTGATAATTGAGCTAAATTTACATGCTTGACCAATTTGAGTATATGATGAATTTTGATTGTGATTCTATGATCCTTACATGGTTGAATATTCAATTTAATTATTTGGAATAAAATTGGGTGTTAAGTTTGTGTTTTCTATGTGAAATGTATGAATTCTGACTTCTTTACTTGCATTATATATGAGCACACAAAAATTGGACCAAGCTAGGCATTGATAGCTTTTCATCCGTCAATGGTTGAGCGAGCCTATGCTTGCTGCGCAATTGTAGTCCAGCCATAACTCTTTTTTTTACCCCAAACATGTTAAACTCAATTCCTAATACAATAATGACTTGGCTAAAAGAGAAACCTTATTAAAGGTACAATGAAGGCTTATAGGGAATTTATACGTAACATCCAGGAAAATTTAGGGGAGTTTGTTTAGAAGATCCAAACTAAATGAATTACTATAATATTGTTTGCGCATAAATGATAGGTTTTGTTAACCCCTCACTTAACGAAGAGAAGGTGATTCGGTAAAAGCAAATGTTAGTGATTTCTAGGGATGTGTCATAGAAGAAATCACTAAATTGGCTTCTTTTTCTGTCCCGCAAAATATAAAACATTTTCATTTTAGTCCCCGTGAATATAGCTACTTTTTTATTTTAGTCGCTAGCCATGTACTTAAAAAAACCACATCAACATTTTTAAACACAAAAAACACTTAAGAGACTAAAATGATGGTCTTGGAAATTGCAGGGACTAAAACAGAAAAATATTTATTATATGGACTAAAACCAAAATTGTTATATTTGTAGGGACTAAAATGATATTTAAACCATGTTTTTAATGCCAATGTTTTTTTTACTGTTGAGGTAAACAAAGTTTTTTTTTATTCAAACTCTAAAAAACGTCACTATCAAAAGAAAAAGTCTCACAAATGATATTCAAATTTATTAGGATTTAATTTATATACGCAATATGTGTATGTTTTATACTATCTACCAATTACAGGTTGACACCTCATTAAAAAAAAATTAATCAATTGATAACCACCTTATATGTCAATTACCATTCCATATATATATATATATATATATTGGTAAAACCTATACACTATAACCGTATGTATGTATACATAAATTAAAGTCAATTTATTATTGGATAATATAGAATAATGTTATTTAGACAACAAATCCAGCCAAAACCAGACAAAAATACTCAATACCGTATGAATACTGGCAGAAATGAGGTGGTGGGACCTAGTTGTTGAAAAGTTAAATTATTTTTTAGAATTATTAAAAGTAAAAAAAACACAAAAACCAAAACACGGTGGAAACACGTCAAAAAAAGCTCTCGCCCTGCCACAGCTTCTCCTCTGTCCCTCGACCTCTACTCTCACCACTGACCTCTCCCCCGCCGCCGTAAAAACCACCACTCTACTCTACTCCGTTCCAGCGAAAGTACTGTTCTTTTATACACAGTTCCAGCGAAAAAGAAAGGCACTTTCCTCCATCACTCTCTTCTCCGTTGACCACCACTCTACTCTACTCTGACAACCTCCGCCCTTTTCTCCACCGCAACCGCAAGCTTCTTCTACTCAGGTAATTTATATTGTTTTCCTTAACTTATCCCTAATTTCGCTGATTGTAGAAACCCTAAATGTCCCCAATTTGATTGAAACGAAACCCTATTATTTTTAGTAAAAGTTGAAAATTTACCATACCTTATGCTAGCTAGAGCAAACATTTGGGTCCCTTTCAACATTAATTGTCTTTGATATCAGTAGAAATGTTTGATTTCCTCAAGGTTCCCTAGAAACCACTCTCTGTAATTAGAATATTTATTTGATTATTTGGCCTGTACAAGTTAAAAACTTATATTATAATTACTGTTAAAGCTTTAGTGACCCTACAATATTATGTTGAATGGTACTATTGGGGATTAATGTTGTGGTAAACCATATGGTTGGGGAAGATTATGTTGGTTTTGCTTGATTTTACTGAGATACTTGCTGATATTTGGGGTTGTTATACTTGAAATGTGATATTTGAGGTTGTGGTACTTGAAATGTGATGATATAATGAAGGTGTTTGCAAAAACTAGTTTTGTAAAATCATTCAAGTAATTATGTTAGTGGTCTTAGGTTTCAACATAATCTTCATTTTAATTAACGATATACATAATTGGTTTTTATTGTGAAGTCATGGTGTGACACCCACATTTGGAAGTTCATGGAGAGTGCAGATACCTTCGTTGAAGGTGGTAGTGGCAATTGCGAAGGTATAACAGTTGACGAGTCAAACGATGAGGATGCATGTTGGGAGCCTACAATCGGGATGTCTTTTGCTTCATTAGATGAGGGGATGTTATATTATGGTGAGTATGCTTTAAGAGAAGGTTTTGGATGGATAATTAGAACATCAATAAAGGGAAAAGATGGGGCAATCAGAATTCTTTCATGCTCAAGAGAGGGGTGTAGCGCGCAAATGTCAAAAATTCCATGTTCATTGAAGACACTTCTGACTAGTATTGATTAGTATTGATGTAAATGTTGTAAATGACATCACGTTCATTGATACACTTTGTATAGACAGTGTGTAACCTTTTGAGTCTATCTATATTATTACATTTTGTATCTATATCAGGTTATTGACTATACCAGGGTTCAGAGTGCCTTTATTTGGTGTCCCGTGTGAAGACATAGACATATTCCCTAATGCTTTTGGACTAACGTGGCTTGGTTATTGTGTTAAAAATTTTGGTGAACTGTTTGGCAATCTTGGTCAAAAGTCTTGGCTACTAAAACGAAAAGGACATGAGCTAAGCCCTATGCGAATATGTAATATATCAGGGTTCAAAGTGCACTTATTTAGTGTCCCAAGTCAATACATAGTCATATTCCCTAATACTTTTGGAATAGCGTGGGTTGGTTAGTGTGTTAAATTTTTTGGTGAATTGCTTAACAATCCCGGTGAAAGGTTTTGGCTACTCAAATGAAAGGACATGAACTAACCCCTATGCGAATATCTGATATATCAGGATTCAGATTGCACTCATTTGGTGTCCCAAGTGAAGACATCGTCATATTCCCTAATGTTTTTTAACTAACGTGGGTTGGTTACTGTTTTAAAAATTTTGGTGAATTGCTTGGCAATCTTGGTCAAACGTCTTGGCTACCAAAATGAAAGGACATAAGCTAAACCCTATGCGAATTATTGACTATATCAGGGTTCAGAGTGCCCTTATTTGGTGTCCGATGTGAAGACACAGTCATATTCATTAATGCTTCTGGACAAACGTGGCTTGGTTAATGTGTTAAAAATTTAGTGAACTGTTTGGCAATCTTGGTCAAAAGTCTTGGCTACTAAAACGAAAAGGACATGAGCAAAGCCCTATGCGAATATGTAATATATCAGGGTTTAGAGTGCACTTATTTGGTGTCGCAAGTGAAGACAAAGTCATATTCCTTAATGCTTTTGGACAAACGTGGGTTGGTTACTGTTTTAAAAATTTTGGTGAACTGCTTGGCAATCTTGGTCAAACGTCTTAGCTACTAAAATGAAAGGACATAAGCTAAACCCAATGCGAATTATTGACTATATCAGGGTTCAGAGTGCCCTTATTTGGTGTCCCAAGTGAAAACAAAGTCATATTCCTTAATGCTTTTGGACAAAAGTGGCTTGGTTAATGTGTTAAAATTTTTGGTGAATTACTTGGCAATCTTGGTCAAAAGTCTTGGCTACTCGAATGAAAGGAGTCGAGCTAGCCCCTATGTGAATATCTGATATATCAGGGTTCAGAGTTCCTTTATTTGGTGTCCCATGTGAAGACACAATCATATTCCCTAATTCTTTTGGACTAACGTGGCTTGGTTAATGTGTTAAAAATTTTGGTGAATTGCTTGGCAATCTTGGTCAAAAGTCTTGGCTACTCAAATGAAAGGACATGAGCTAACCTTTATGCGAATATCTGATATATCAGGGTTTAGAGTGCACTTATTTGGTGTCCCAAGTGATGACACAGTCATATTCCCTAATGCTTTTGGACAAACGTGGCTTGGTTAATGTGTTAAAATTTTTGATGAATTGCTTGGCAATCTTGGTCAAAAGTCTTGGCTACTCGAATGAAAGGACACGAGCTAACCCCTATGCGAATATCATATATATCAGGGTTCATAGTTCCCTTATTTGGTGTCCCATGTGAAGACACAGTCATATTTCCTAATTCTTTTGGATTAACGTGGCCTGGTTAATGTGTTAAAAATTTTGGTGAAATGCTTGGCAATCTTGGTCAAAAGTCTTGGCTACTCAAATGAAAGGACTGGGCTAACCTTTATGCGAATATCTGATATATCAGGGTTCAGAGTGCACTTATTTGGTGTCCCAAGTGATGACATAGTCATATTCCCTAATGCTTTTGGACAAACGTGGCTTGGTTAATGTGTTAAAATTTTTGGTGAATTGCTTGGCAATCTTGGTCAAAAGTCTTGGCTACTCGAATGAAAGAACACGAGCTAACCCCTATCCGAATATCTGAAAGATCAGGGTTCAAAGTGCACTTATTTGGTGTCCCAAGTGATGACACAGTCATATTCCCTAATGCTTTTGGACTAACGTGGCTTGGTTAATGTGTTAAAATTTTTGGTGAATTGCTTGGCAATCTTGGTCAAAAGTCTTGGCTACTCAAATGTAAGGACAAGAGCTAACCTTTATGATATATCAGGGTTCAGAGTGCACTTATTTGGTGTCCCAAGTGATGACACAGTCATATTCCCTAATGCTTTTGGACAAACGTGGCTTGGTTAATGTGTTAAAAAATTTGGTGAATTGCTTGGCAATCTTGGTCAAAACTCTTGACTACTCAAATGAAATGACATGAGCTAACCTTTCTGCGAATATCTGATATATCAGGGTTTAGAGTGCACTTATTTGGTGTCCCAAGTGATGACACAGTCATATTCCCTAATGCTTTTGGACTAACGTGGCTTGGTTAATGTGTTAAAAATTTTGGTGAATTGCTTGGCAATCTTAGTCAAAAGTCTTGGTTACTCAAATGAAAGGACATGAGCTAACCTTTATGCGAATATCTGACAAATCAGGGTTCAGAGTGCACTTATTTGGTGTCCCAAGTGATGACACAATCATATTCCCTAATGCTTTTGGACTAACGTGGCTTGGTTAATGTGTTAAAAATTTTGGTGAATTGCTTGGCAATCTTGGTCAAAAGTCCTGGCTACACAAATGAAAGGACATGAGCTAACCTTTATGCGAATATCTGATATATTAGGGTTCAGAGTGCACTTATTTGGTGTCCCAAGTGATGACACAGTCATATTCTCTAATGCTTTTGGACAAGCGTGGCTTGGTTAATGTGTTAAAAATTTTGGTGAATTGCTTGGTAATCTTGGTCAAAAGTCTTGGCTACTCAAATGAAAGGACACGAGCTAACCCCTATGTGAATATCTGATATATCAGGGTTCAGAGTTCCCTTATTTGATGTCCCATGTGAAGACACAGTCATATTCCCTAATTCTTTTGGACTAACGTGGCTTGGTTAATGTGTTAAAAATTTTGGTGAATTACTTGGCAATCTTGGTCAAAAGTCTTGGCTACTCAAATGAAAGGACATGAGCTAACCTTTATGCGAATATCTGATATATCAGGGTTCAGAGTGCACTTATTTGGTGTCCCAAGTGATGACATAGTCATATTCCCTAATGCTTTTGGACTAACGTGGCTTGGTTACTGTGTTAAAAATTTTGGTGAATTGCTTAGTAATCTTGGTCAACGCTCTTGGCTACTTTGAACAACTGGTCTTCTTTAAACCCACCATATTCTGCAAATCCACCATTTGGCAAATATTGATCCTTTGTTCTATATTTCTTTTATCAATTTGTGCAAATTACCTACACAATGAAAGATTATAGTGACCTATTACTTGAACTAGATTGGTGTTATGAAAAACTGATAATGTTTATTAAACTTTATATATTGTTGAGAATTCCATAATCCGTACATAAACTTTAACACAGTTACGTTCAAATACATCCGAAATAAAAAAAATAGAAATGGAAAAATAAATACATTAAGGCCGGAGGTTTCCAGGCTATATCTTGTAAGGATATGATCATTGAAGTCAACCAGAGTACTGCATAATTTAGACGAAGCAGTGTCAATAAATGTACTCTTTAGCATTTCAAATTATCAAAAGGATTAATATGTACTCGTCCCGCATTGACGTTGTGAGTCGGCAGGTGCAAAATCGATACAAATTAACCAGCGATTTGTTGAATTCATTCTGATATGTCGTTGTTGTCACACGTACAGCCTTAGGTGCATACGATGCTTCTGGGACCTTTTCACCTCCAACAATATGATTGCTTGTCGATGCCCTTTTACCATCAGCTTTTATAAGTACTTTCATTTCATCCTCAATCATTGACAGCCTCATCCCAATGTCCTTTTGTTTGTCTAATAAGCTTTTCTTTTGAGATGAGCGGTCCCTTTTGACGTTTCAATAGCTTCATTGAGAACTTCATTTGTACAGTCTTCATCTTTTAAAGGTAAATCTTCAACGTCAAAGTTTAGAACTTCATCGGAAAACAAACTTACTTCCATTACATTTGCCTTATCACCCTTATTCTTCTTCCCTTTCAACCTTCCCATGATGTAGCTTCCCTTCTCTGAATCATGCATCAAACATCAAAGTTTAGAATATAAAATATATGATAAGACCATTCCCCTTCATTACATTGGACTACTCTAAACTATTCACATACCAAGCAACATTAGTGTCTCTATTGATATAATAATATGAAAAATGAATAATCACCTTCTCCAGCATGCAAAACTCTCTCGATGTTAGGATGGCTTCAAAATTGATATAAAATGTTGAGTGCCACTTGTTAACAGTTTTTCAAACTAGACTCAACTAGCAATCAATTACTTTCATAGATGCATATCATGATTATCATCATCAATCTTTTCAACATCATAATCTAAAAGAAAAATAGATTCCAATCTGCACTTGTTAAATAATTACTTTTAAGCATATGTTTAATAAATCTTGTCCATCAAACAAGAAACACAACATTAGCCTTTTACTTTGCTTGATCTGAATCTATAAAAATCCTAAATAAGGCTGGAGAATACATTTGGAAGATAAGCATAATATTGTTCATTAGTTAAGGCTTTGTTGATCAATAAATATACATAATTGCTTTGCACCAAGGAAGTACAGTCAGCACTCAGTAAGTCGAACACAATCTTAATAATTGAAGTTGCCTTTGCATTATCAATAACCTTCAAAACAATGGGCAATTTGGCATGACTCCCCACAAGATCATCCACAAAATTATGTTGTATATTAACTCTAATAGCTTCATTAAATGCAGAAAAGCAGAATAAAAATTTAAGAAATGGCAGTAATAAAAACCTCCTAAAAGCTATATTTTGAATCAAAAATCTCAACCTCAAATGATGCTTCATGGACTGGAAATATTATAACTCCTATTTTGGAGATCTGTAGGAGAAATGAAGCTATCAAGTACTCCTCAATTGTTGATGTGCAAATCGTAGATCATGTTACACAAACTAAATTTATCTCTTTTAGAATCCTTACTACTTTTTCAGATGGTTTTCCTTTGTACTTGCTCTGAAACCATATGAGGGCACTATATGAGTACCACAACCCCAAATATCACATTTCAACTATCACAACCCCAAATATCAGCAACTATCTTAATAAAATCAAGAAAAACTAACTTAATCTTCTCCAACCAAGCTGGGGACATTTAGGGTTTCTACAATTAGCAAAATTAGGGATAAAGTAATGAAAACAATATAAATTACCTGCGTTGAAGAAACTTGTGGTTGCGGTGGAGAAAAGGGCGGAGGTCGTCGGAGTAGAGTGGTGGTCGACGGAGGAGAGAGTGGCAGAGGAAAGTGTCTTTCTTTTTCGCTGGAACGGCGTGACAAAAGAAGAAGCGTGTTTTTGAGAGTGATATTTACGGCGGCAGATGGCGGTGGGGGGAGGAGGTCAGGGGTGAGAGTAGACGTCGAGGGACGGAGGAGAGACTGTGGGAGGGAGGGAGCTGCGTGAAATGTTTACACCGTGTTTTGGTTTTTGCGTTTCTTTACTTTAAATAATTCTAAAAAATAGTTTATCTTTTCATCAACTGGGTCCCACCACCGTATTTTTGCAGGGATTCAAATGGAATTGAGTATTTTTGTCTGGTTTTGGCTGGATTTTTTGTCTAAATAACATTATTGGATAATATATTACCCATAAATAATTTGGCTTGCGACTCAAAAGGAAAATAAAGGAGCATGGTTCACGATTATTTTTTGGATTGAAAGGTTCACGAATTAAAGGTCAACCGTTTGGGTGCTGTGATTAATGCCAAATTAATGTGTATGTTATATGTATGACCGATAATGCTGAAGCCAGAAGCAAACCATGCAGGCAAATACAAAAACATATATATCTAGGATATTTAAGCAGTGTGAATACTATTTAATACTTATATTCTCTTTACTTAATAAAATATAAGTACAATAAATTACTTATACTTTTATTAAGATTAATAGTTATTCTTATTGATTTTATCTAAAAATCAGCTTTATTATTAACTTATATGAAGATTATTTTTGATATACTTTGTTAAAGAGATTGAGTGTACATATCACAATTGTTCTCAACAATTTTTCATATTCTAGAAACACATAATGATTTTCTCATTGTTAATTCTTCCAAAATTTGTCCTCACTCTTTACCTAATACTTCTTGCATCCCTGAGCAAATATATCAAAAAGAAAACTAAAGAAGCAAGCCAAGCAATGAATTGTGTCATGGGTATTAGTACTAAGAGAAGCACTGCTAAAAATAAACGAAATACATCGAAATGTTGTATGTAACACCCCAAAAATATGCCTATTAGATTAAGTAAATAAAGTAAGATAATTAGCAGTCCAAATAATATATGAGGCAAGTTAAAAATAATTAGAAAGTAATCGTCGAAGATAGAGTATTTCATAAAAGGCTAATTAATTGGGCCCTAATTGAGTATTATGGGACATTAACTTTTATTAGAGAAATGTCAATAGGGAAAAGCTATAATTAAATTAGAAAAGTGTAGTAGATTAGGATAATTAGAGATACATAATTAGTAAACAAGTTAATTGCTTAGTTAGATTATTAGTGTGATTTTAGCTAATTGGTTTGTATTGTGTGTTAATTGTTTAGACTTACATGTCTTAATAAAAATAAAAAGTATTCATATGGATTATAAATATAAAATAAATTAAGAGTTAGCATAAGAGATTCTCTAACAATTGCTAAACAACTCCCTCAAACTTAAGCCTTACCATACACTTTCTCACACATCATAGACACTCTCACCTACTTATAACCATATCTATTCCATTCAACTAGAAACCAGATTAGAAACCCCAAACACTAAATCAAAATCTTTTTTCCCTTGAGCTCCAAAATGCTCATGCATGTACAAGTTAGAGTGAAAGTTAGAACTTGGGAACTTGAATCTCAATACTAGATTATAAAGAGGATTTGACTGAAGCTTCATATCAGTCTTTGGAGCTAAATTTAGTGGTTACTAGAGTATTAAAGAAGTACAGGCGTTGCTGGAAAATTCTGCAGTAAAATAGCTTGCATGTATCAATGTATTAAAAGATTCAAGTTGTTGGAGCCTTGGAGGTCTATAGAAGCTTGAAAAAAGAAGCTGAAAGTTTGGAGCAGACTTTTGGGGCTGAAGGTCGAGAATTAAAGGGCTAGGGAGAAGAGTATTGTTGAGTAGAAATTATGTTGGTGATTAGTATTTTACAGTTTCGGTTTTGGGCTTGTTCTTCTTCACAATTTCGGTTTCTCTTCAAATCTGTTTTGGTACCTCAAACTCTAAGGTATAAACTTGCTTGTTTGCTCAAGGGCACCCATAAGTCTCATTTGTTTGCCTCACTAAATTTACCGTTGTTAGATTGAATTGATTATGATTGAATATTAGAAAAAGCATGCCTAGCATTGGATCTTTAGAATCCTTTGAAAACCGTTACTGAATTTTATGTTTTACATGTTAATTGAAATTATGATTTCATGCTGTTTGATGTAAATTGATTGAACATGTTGTGTGTTTTAAGTTCAATTACCTTGTGTTAAGTAATGTTAGTTGATGTTAGAATCATATTGCTTGAATTGGTATATTTAGGATTGTGTTTAAGTGCTTTCTATGCAGAATCAAAGCCTATAACCGATTATCAAGGGGCAATAATCAATTATAGTACTTCTGGAACCATTTCAATGAAAAACTCATCATTATCATGGATTATGCTCATGTCATAGTCAATTATTTCTTCAAATTTTTAGCTACAGTGCATTCGCACTGTTTCAACGATAACTTTTGATCTAAGAATCCGATTGAGGTATTCTTGGATGTGTTGGAACATGTATTAAAGATTTAAGAACTATTAAAATAACTTGTTGATGTTTAAACCTCTTTAACCCTGTGATCCCCTTCAAACACCTTTCATTAGGGTTTTTGATTAAAATGTCTAAGATATTTAGAATTATTATGGATATAACAATAAACCCTAATATCAATATGTAAGCCGCTTATGTTGGTAAGAGTTTATGCGGTATTGACATTGTGTGCTTGCTGGTAAACTCTTAGGCGATAAATTTCTAACCCCGTTAAGTGGGGTTTATGGTAGTGAAAAAGCAATTTAAGAGACATCTGGATTCTGGTTATTAGATAAGGCCTCCATTACACCCTCTGTTGGTTATGTATGACCTTGAGGTTTTCTCGTTATTTATCACACGTACATTTTCAGATTTTTAGATGATTTAGATCATCCAGACACTCATATTATTGAGATGAGTATATGTATATGTATTATATTATGAATGTTACAGATTGTTCTCATATTACAGATTAAGCCACTAAGCATTTATGGGGTATTGACTTAGAGCTTGTCGGTGAATTCTTAGACATTATGGCCTATTACTTTTCAGTTATGATTATGTGATAACGTAGAGTAACATGTGTAGCTAAGAAAATTGGTAACTTGTGTGTGCAAGTTTACTAAGATTTCTCAATCTCATTGTTTGCTCATTTGTTTCAGATACACGTGGGTAAATCCTTTAGGTACAGAGGTCTACGTTTTAGCTTCCGCTCTTAGTTTATTATTTATTATATAACTGTATAAAACAAAATGGTATCTGAATTGCTAATTGGCACTCGTCGACACTACAAGAAAAACCTGTTTTAGCCACCAACATTTGCAACGGAGCTTATTCCATCAGTAATTTGCCACGGATCTGCGATGGCATGTGTTAAAAGTAGGGGCGCGAAATTTCCCGCTGGAGTTTGCCACGGGTTTGCGACGGACTTGGAAAAGGCAGCAAATTTGAGACGGAGATCCCGTCGCAAGCCCGTCGCAAATGATAATTCAAAATATAACACGCACGAACCCTCCCATTTGGGTATCACTACGTGTTCTCACTAAAAAAATAGAAGGCTCTCTCCCTCACTCTCCTCCGACCTCCACCCTCCACCCTCCTCCACCCTCCTCCGTCAACGTCTACCCTCCTCCGCCCTCCTCCTTCGGTAATCGAGCTCCACGGTCACATACATACACGCATTCTCCCTCTTCCACCTCCCTCTTCTTTGCGCGTCCATCCACTATTTCTCCGCTGCATCTCCGTCGCTGCTGAACCTCTTCCCCACTTGTAGGTAATTTCTATTATCATCTTTAATTTGTCCCTAATTTCACTGATTAAAGAAACCCTAAATGTCCCAAAATTTTTTGAACGAAACCTTAACCCTCATCTCTTTGAATTTGTTGCAGCATCAGTCCATAGAGAAGCCTAGACTCTGTTAGTCTTACTCTCTCAGTCAGTTCAGGTTAGTGTTGATATTAATTTTTGCGTTTTTTGTTATTGATGTTTTGGAATGCAACCAGGAGTGTTGGCTGCCATTACTTTGATATCTTGTTTGTATTCAAATGCATTTACTATTGTGCTGATTTAATTACTGGCTTGAGACTTGAGGGTGAATTACATGGTATGCTGGTTTTGTGGGACACAAGGGTGGTGGTGAATATCAAGGTTGGAGGAATTCTTAATCCCTATACTATTTATACTGTTTCTTCAAGGTTGGATGAATTCTTAATCCCTATACTTACAAAATATTGGTTAAACTTATATAGAAATGGGACCCTACCCCAAGTAGATAAGTCATAATTCCCTCTCTTTTGTCAATGAAATGTGGAAAACCTCTAGTACAGTCGAATGACAGGCTTGAACTTATAAAGAAATTGAAGCAGCTTAAATAAAAATACTTTGAAGATTGGAAATTTGGAATTGAAGTGATTTGGGGTAACTAGGATTCTGTACAAGAGGAAGTCTTAAGGAGTGAACTTTGAAGAAGTCTAAAGGAAATAGACAAATACAAAAATCTAGTATCAAAATGGTAAAAGATGGTGTTGCTAATTCTAGTTTAGTTCAGGTAAAAGATGAATTTTAACTACTAACTTTTTACAAATATTTTAACTTTAAATCTAGTATCAACTTTATAACAGGAAAAGTTAAAATTCATCTTTACAAGCATTTAAAGATAAAAAATTCATCTTTATAACTACTAAAAAGTTCATCTTTATAACTAGGGGTGGACAACATCCGTTGACCCGCCCGAAACCGTCAAATCCGAAATATAATATACACATTCGGGTGGGTAGATTCGGTCCAACGGGTTCACATTAAAAAAAACGGTTTAAAACGGATTCCAATGGTCGGGCTCGGTTTTACTCAGACCATCCATCGGTATCTGAAACCGAGCGCAGATTAATAAAGGAGCACTCTGCAGCCTGCACTTTACACTGCACTATGAAGTCTGCAGCAGTCTAGGTAAGAGTGTCTTCTAAAACATTTAAATATTGTTTGCTTTTTCTCTCTCTGAAACTTTTCAGTTTCACTTTTTTATGTTTATTTCTCCTCAAATCACGTTTCTCTCTCTATTCCCCATAAGTCTTCGTTACTTTTTGTGTTTCAAAGATGTCATTCAATTTAATATAATAATTGCTTCTTTTTAATTAAAATATTTCTTTGTTTAAAATAGAGAAAAACGTGAGAGCTATCTTCTCTCTCATCTGGTTCACCTTCTTCTGCGTTTTCTTCTTCATTTTCAGATCTCCAATGGTGCTTTCTTCATTTCCAGATCTCTCATAGTGCTTTCTCCATTTTTAGATCTCCCAAACCGTGCCAATCCGACCGTACACCCGCTAATCCGATTAAACCGTCACCCGTGGAATCCGAAGCAACAAACGGTCGGATTTGGACGACAGATTCTCAACCGCGGGTATGGCCGGATGGAGGTTTTTTGGCCCAAATCCGATCGACCAGACCGCGTGTCCACCCCTATTTATAACTACTAACTTTTTACAAGCATTTTAACTTTTTATCTTGGCTTTTCAAAAAATTCATTGCCTTAGAGCTTTGTTAGTTTAATCAGCTTCAGTACAATCTTTATAAGAAAGTTGACAAAAATATAGAATTCAACTGTGATTAAACTGATGCAACTTTAAGAGATTCAATGCTAGTTAAAATGATTGAAACTGGTATCCACTTTCTAGTGTGTTAAAGCTAGGCTGTCATTATATGATGCTATTTGTCCCAATTTTAAAGCTTGTTGCAGATATATTTTATCTTTTTATGTTTGAATCTTGATTGTTTCTAAACAAGTATGTTTCTTTGATGATAAATCTCATCTTTATCATTTCCAATACCTTTAAGCTTTCTTTGCTAGAAAGTTGCCTTCCTTATTGCATATTAATTTTTGAGAAGCCTCTTCTCCTTGAATTTGTTGCAGCATCAGTCCACATATAAGCCTATATTCTTGCATTCATTTGATTGATTTGAATGTGAGAGGGTGTAAAGTACTCACTAGTGTGGCTTTGGTTTCTATGCTTAGCAGCTTAGGTGCTGCAAGAGACATCAAAATGTGGATATTGTGAACTGTTTGGGGATACAATTTGTTGTTTCTATTTGAATTTCATAAGTTAAATTCTAATAAACTCTTGTTGTTTCTATGCTTTCTACAATTTATGTTTGTGAATTGTTTTGAGCTTGTTTGTTAAGTTGTTGTTTGTGTTGGATCATTGGATGTTGAGCTTGTTGTGTCAATTGTTTGCATTTTTAGATGACTAATTTGAGGTAGTTTACCTTAGGCAGATTTGATCTAATTTTTTTTGTTGATTTGATGCAGATTTATTCTGAAGCTATGGATTGTTGCTGAACTTCAGTTAGATTGCTGTTAAACGACTTGAAATCTAAGCTTGTTAAATACGTTAAGGTATGTCAAATGATGTGTTCATTGATAGTGTTCATTTAGGTCCTGACCTATGTGTTTTTAGTTTCTGATTTTTAGTAAAACTGATTTGTTGAAGCGTAAAGAGATTTTAGATAAAGCAACTTTAATTTCAAATAAAAGTAGATATAATGATGACTGGTTTACTTGTTAAAATAAGGATTAGATGTTAAAATAATGGCCAATGTATCTGTTATGTATTAGATTAATATTTCTAGAAAATATGGCTATTCAATTAAGTGCTTATGTTCAAGTTATTAGCTGCATTTTTAGAATGACCTTGTGTCACTATTTAGGAGATTTTATGGGAAAAACAACTTATAACATGTATGTTAATGGTTCCAGATTATTTCTATAAACTCTTGAAGATGATAATACTTACAATACTCTCACTTTAACTTCAATAAAAGTTATATTAGTTAAACTTATGACATGTATGTTGTCCTTTTGTTGTTTGTGCAATTCCTTGTTGAGCTAATCTTCCTCTATATTGTTGCATTCTGTTGCAAGTATTTCAAATTTGTCCTTATAGTTGAGATGTTGCATTCTGTTGGCAAATTTGTCCTTTCTAATTTGTTCAATATTTGTCCTTTCTAATTCTGTTGGCAAATTGATTATTGAAAAGTTGAATAAAGTTCTTTTATGAGACTCAAGACTGTTAGTCAATGGTAGACTCAAGACTGTTTGAAACAATGTTTAAAACAAAACAATTTGAATAATAGGACTCATAACTTTTAGGAAAATTTATGCTTCACTATAAGAGGACTCTGCAATATATGGGTCCAGATTAGTAACAAACACTATTAGTAACAAACAGATTTAAATATGTAGCTTCTTAGTTGCTAGAAGTGGTTGATTTTGTTTTTGTTTTAGCATTTTAGCTCTTGATGGGCATCCATCGTTTACATTCTTGTCTCGTTCTCTCTCTCTCTCTCACTCTCTCTCACTCATTTTCTCTCTTTTATGTATTGACAATTTTAAATGTGCAGAATGGAGTTTCCTCCTTCGCACCGCCTTTGGATGTATGATAGGTTGTTTCCAAAATGAGCGGGTTTCAAACAATCTTTTGTAGATGGCGTGTGGGAGTTTATTCTTTTTGCAATGACACAAGAACAATTTAGAGTTGAAGGGGGGATTCGATGTCCGTGCGTCAAATGTGAATGTGGAAAGATTAGGAATCCAACGGAAGTCATTGATCACTTGAAGAGAGTTGGGTTTAGGCCTAATTATTGGATTTGGACGAGTAATGGTGAGAAAGGGTTTGATGTCGTCCCATTGGTTGGCGAAAATTGCAGAGGTGCTGCAAGTAATTCCGCGGATGTAGGATGTGGTGAACAAATCAACTTGATGCAGAATATGGTTTGTGACGGTCTTGGGGTGAATGTATCCTTCGAGGAGCAGCAATATGATAACATGGATGAGCTTCCGAATGAGCAAGCACAGAGATTTTATAATCTGTTGTTAGATGCAAACAAACCATTGTTTGAAGGGTCATCGAACTCAAAGTTATCGATTTGTGCGAAACTTTTAGCTCTCAAATCATTGAGTAATACATCTGAGGTGGGAATGGACTTGATATGTGATATGATGTCAGGCGTGACACCTATGAACGAAAATTTGCCAAAGAATTTTTACGAGGCTAAGAGGTTAGTTTCTAAGTTGGGATTGGAAGCTAGAAGGATCGATTGTTGTCTTGAAGGTCACATGTTGTATTATGACAATGAGTTTGGGAAAAAGGATTCTGCGCTACTTGAATGCAAATTTTGTAAAGCGCCGAGGTATCATGCTCGCAAAAGGGGGACTAGTAGTAAGAATAAACCAGTTCCGGTGAAGTCAATGTTCTACTTGCCGATAATTCCAAGGTTGCAGAGAATGTTTGCATCCGAGCACATTGCAGCGAAAATGACGTGGCATTTTGAGAATAAATGTCCCGGTGTGTTGCGCCATCCGTTTGATGGTGAAGCATGGAAACACTTTGATCGGGTACAACCTGAGTTTGCAGCAGATCCACGCAACGTACGACTTGGGTTATTCTCCGATGGTTTTACGCCATATACCCAAGCATCGGCTTCGCCATATTCTTGGTGGCCCGTTATTGTTACCCCGTACAACCTTCCCCCTGAGATGTGTATGACTAAACCTTACATGTTTTTGACATGTCTGATACCTGGCCCAGAAAATCCAAAAGCAGGCATTGACATCTATTTAGAACCACTAATTGATGATTTGAAGAGGTTGTGGAATGGTGTCTTGACTTATGATTGCGCACGGAAGGAGAATTTTATGATGAGAGCCGCTTTGATGTGGACCATTAATGACTTCCCTGCTTATGGCATGTTGTCTGGTTGGCAAACTCATGGTAAATTAGCATGTTCACATTGTATGGAGCATACAAAGGCATTTACCTTGAAACATGGGGGTAAGAGTTCTTGGTTTGACTCGCATCGTAGGTTTTTACCACATGATAATGCATTTAGAAGGAACAAGAATGCATTTAAGAAGAAAGAAGCTGAAAATGATGAGCCGCCTCCTCGGTTGACTCCAGGGACCAGGTTTGGGATAGAGTTAGAGATTTGCCCAAAATCACAGATGATCCCCTTGTTTCTCGATTTGATGGATATGGACAAGAGCATAATTGGACAAAAAGGAGTATCTTTTGGGATCTTCCATATTGGAAAGATAATTTATTGAGGCACAATCTTGATGTGATGCACATGGAGAAGAATTTTTTTGACAATATATTTAACACAGTGATGAACATAAAAGGCAAAACAAAGGACAATGATAAGGCGATATTGGACGTTGCTCTTTACTGCAATCGAAAGGACTTACATTTGAAGCCACAAGCTAATGGGAAGATGCTCAAACCCAAAGCATGTTACTCATTAACTATCGAGGAAACAAATTCAGTTTATCAGTGGATAAAAGAACTGAAATTCCCAGATGGATATTCTTCTAATTTGGCAAGATGTGTTGATGTGAATAAGAGAAGAATGATTGGGATGAAAAGCCATGATTGTCATGTATTTATGGAATGTTTACTCCCTATTGCATTTAGTTCTTTACCGACGCATGTTCTAAATCCGCTAACTGAAGTGAGTCAATTTTTTAAAGATTTGTGTTCTGCGTCTTTAAGAGATGTTGACCTTGTTAGGATGGAACAGAACATTTCATTCATTTTATGTAAGATGGAGAGAGTATTTCCACCTGGTTTCTTTGATTCTATGGAGCATCTCCCCGTTCATCTAGCATATGAAGCAAGACTTGGTGGACCGGTTCAGTACAGGTGGATGTATCCCTTTGAAGGGTATCATTTTGAGAACATACTCATTTTTTTTCCATTTAAGGTTAGTATAATTTTCCATCTAATCAAGTTGTTGTTGTTTTATAGAGTCATGGGTGATTCTAAACGATCGGTGAAAAACAATGCGAGAATTGAAGGATCAATTTGTGCATCATACCTACACCGCAAAATAACCCACTTTTGCTCACATTATTTCACCAACTTCATGTTGAGAAACAAAAGGAATGAAATGCAAAATGATTGTGTTGGACACTCATTAATGTTATCGGTCTTCGGCCAATCTGGTCGGCATTCTGGGAAGGAGTCGATTCATTGGTTAACGGATGCGGAGTATAAGTCAGCTCATGTTCATGTGTTGAACAATTGCACTGAAGTTAAACCATACATTGAGTACGTATATCAATATTTTCATTCAATTAATTGTTCATATTTGTTAGCTCATTTAGTACGTATCCTCTAATTTGATCAGGTCATTCTTGTTGTCTGAAGATGTAAGAGATGATCAGGCATCTGCTCATATATATGAAAATTTTCCAATATGGTTTCAAGAAAAAGTAAGTGTTGAGTTACTTGTTCCTCAACCTTAATCATGTGTTCCTCACGAAATAACTTGTTTGTATGTCACGTACGTAGGTTTACTCCGAGGAACCAATTCCAATCAATCAACACTTGAGAAACTTATCTGATGGTCCTTATAAAAAAGTGAAAGAGTATCACACATTTTACGTGAATGGCTACAAGTTTCATACCCACTCATGGACGAAAAACAAATCAACAATTAACAGCGGGGTTTATGTAAAAGGGGTCAATGAAGGAGGTGAAGATTATTATTACGGTGTAATCCAACACATTTATGAACTAGAGTTTAGTGCGTTAGACTACGCTAAAATTGTAATGTTGTTTTATTGTGACTGGTTTGATCCGTCAGCTATAGGCACCAAAATAGATCCAAAGTATAATAGAGTGGACATACGAATGGACAAAAGATATCCAGCTTTTGATCCGTTTATAATGGCAGAGAATGTGAGACAAGTGTACTATGTTCCTTATCCATCAACTCGAAGAGACAAGCGAGGTTGGTGTGTCGCAATCAAGACAAAGCCAAGGAGTCGCATTGAAACAAATGAGCCAGTGGAAGATGTTCCCTATCAGATAGATGATATGTCACCTGTAAATGAAGTTAATGAAGTTGAACTGATTTCTAATTTACGTGATTTGGAAAGCAATGGTGAAGAAGTGGATCCAAACAACTTGGAAGGAGAGGACTCACATGAGGTTCCAGTTGATGTAGAAGATGAAGACGATGAAGAAGATGAATGGCCAGAAGATTAGATATATTATATAATGTGTTTGTGTTTGAATTGTGAGAATTGATGTACCCAAAGTACTTGAACCGCTTTTAATTCATGTTTGTGTTTGAATTGTGTGAATTGATGTATCCAGACAACTTGAACCGCATTTAATTCATGTTTGTGTTTGAATTGTGTGTGAATTGTTTCATGAATTTTTTTAGAAGTAAAGTTTAAGTTTTTAAATTGTTTGTGTTTGTGTTTATGTTTGGTTTCCTCTGCAGCATGGCATCAGGTGGAGGTGATTCGTCGCCACCTAGACCGCCCCATGATCGTAAGGGGAAGTCTAAAGTTGTCCCCCGTCGTAAGAAAAGGGTGATATGCGTCGAGGACACAGGCGACTATTCAGAGATGCCTACGACATCTACCCTTACACAGACACGCCCAGCACATGAAGGTAGAGTGAGATCATTGCAGAGTCCTTCGACACAGACACGACAGACCTCTGGAGTTAGGTCTTTAGATACGCCACAACAGACCTCTGGGGTTAGGTCCTTACAGTAGACCTTTGGAGTTAGGTCCTTACATATTGGATCTAGTTCGTCGCCGCGAGTTACTCCTTCACCTACTCCATCTCCCCGAGATGTACATGGTCGTACTTCATCTGCGCGAGTGACTCCTCCACCATCACAGAGTCCTCCATATTGCATGATTCCGGTATCAGGCTTTCGTGCGATACCTACTCCTACCCCTTCACCAGATGCTGTGCCTACTCCGTCCTCTTTGCCATCATCGACAGAGCCACTTTCACCTGGAGATGATCGGATGCATGATGTTGAGGGGGGTGATGATGCGATACCTGATGTTGAGGGGGGTGATGATGAGGATGAGGATGAGATTGTGTTAGGCGACGGGCGAGTTGTCATCCGTGTTGAGAATGGAGGGTATGTAAAGTTTTTTATAACTTTGTTTGATTGATTGTTTGTTTTGTCATATATATAATGTGTTTTAATCGTTTCAATTGTTTTAACTTCGCAGGTTTCTTCCTTCAAGGCCGGCCGCAAATGCTATCCGACTGACTATTCGCGAGTTATACACTTATCCATGGTCTAGTTGGTCAGAGCTTAATGAGAAGGAGCGAACCAGTTTTTTTAACACTTTTAGAGTAAGTGTACATTTTAACATATCACAATGTTTGTCGTTTTTTTTTGAGAATTTGTTAAGTTATTTGATTTGATGTAACATTTGTTTTGTAAATGTTTTCACAATGCAGAAGCATGTCGCATGGCGTAAGTCTCAGGAGGCCGCTGTTCGGGATCTTTTTCATACAAAAGCTGCTCTCCGACTCCTTGATATGCTCAGACGTGTCCGCATGTGGAGGGGCAGGCCTCTTTGGATGGGGGATCTAGTCTACAATCGCCTAAAAGATCACATCTGGAATGATCCAAAATTCAAAGCTAAGTGTGAGCAGAATAAGAAGAACAGAGCATCAGAAAAAGGTGGAAGCTTGCACACTGGAGGTTCTATCTCTATGTTGGAGCATGCAGAGTGATTGGTATATTCTTAAACTTATATTTTCCTAATGTCAATATAATTAATTATAATTTACCATTTACAAACTTAAGTTATTAATAATAGGCCAAGAAGATGGGGAGGAAGCCACATGTAGATGAGATTCATCGCCACACTCACATTAGGAAGGGTACAGGCGAGTTTGTAGAAGATCGCGCTCGCATTACTCAGGTATAAAGAAATTTTGTCATAAGTGAGTTTATGTGAATTGAATTGGTGTGTTTGGAAGTTGTTGAATTAGTTATAATATTGGTCCCACTGAGCTTATTGAACTTATAGTTGGTTATGTGAATTGAAAATATAAGTTAGTTTATGTGAATTGAATTGGTGTGTTTGGAAGTTGTTAAATCGGTTATAATTGGTCTCACTTAGTTTATTGAACTTATAGTTGGTTATGTGAATTGGAAATATAAGTTAGTTTATGTGAATTGAATTGGCGTGTTTGGAAGTTGTTGAATCGGTTATAATATTGGTCCCACTTAGCTTATTGAACTTATAGTTGGTTATGTGAATTGAAAATATAAGTTAGTTTATGTGAATTGAATTGGTGTGTTTGAAAGTCGTTGAATCGGTTATAATTTGTCTCACTTAGTTTATTGAACTTATAGTTGGTTATGTGAATTAGAAATATAAGTTAGTTTATGTGAATTGAATTGGCGTGTTTGGAAGTTGTTGAATCGGTTATAATTGATCTCACTTAGTTTATTGAACTTATAGTTGGTGTGTTTGGTTATAATTGGTGTGTTTGTATTGAATTTGCAGAATATTGTATTACAAATAGATATGAGTCATTTCAATGTTAAAGACATTTCTGTCTATGTTATTAGGAATGTGTCTGAAAAAATGTCTCATTTATTTTGATTATGATTATGATTATAACTTGTGCATTTGATAGGAGGAGTTTCAGCGGCTGTTGTCTCAGTCAGATATACCAGTAGACCCCGTTGAGTTGGCTAAGTTGAAGCGTTTGTTGTGGGAGCAGGCTGCTGGAGGGCCCTATAAGAGTCGTGGTGTGTATGGGACAGGAGGCATATATGACAATATGGTAGACTTTGGAGCTTCGACGAGCGCGAGCTTGTCTCTTGAGGCCCGTAGGATTATCCAACAAATGTCACAACAATTTGCAGAGCGGTATGCACGATAGCAGCAACTAATTGAGTACGTATTTAACCATTCTGGGATTCCAATGCCTCCACCTGATTGGCATCCGCCCGAGCAGGACTAGCCCGCCCAGCAGGGTTAGCCCGCCCAGCAGGAAGAGAACGAAGATGCAGATGATGGAGAATGTGGAGATCACGAAGACCACGTTTATGATAAGGGTTATTGACGAGATCTAGGTAATCTATGTTTTAATTAATGTGCAAAATATATTAGTTTTATGAATTAATTAGTAATCATTATCGTTTTTGATTTGTTAGGTACATTGTTCAGAGTTGGACTTGAACATTTTGAGTTCACTGGACATTAGTGTAGTTTATGTATGTTTGACATAAACTAGTGGTATGTTTTGATATATTTTGATATTTGGTATGTTTGACACTTCTAACTAAGTTGGTGGATTGGGTTGACACTTTTAACATTGGTGTAGTTTATGTTTAACTAAGTTGATGGATTGGATTGACACTTTTAATATTAGTGATATGTTTTGATTTTTGATATTTTGTATGTTTGTCAATTTTAACATTAGTGTAGTTTATGTATGTTTGAATTGGTGGATTGGAGTCTGAATAATTGGCAGGGAAGTATTGCAAATAGGAATGACAATGTAAATGTCAAATATTGCTAGAATTTGCGCCGGAATTTTTAACATTTGCGACAGAAATTTCAACATCTATTTATAAATTTTCAAATAATTTGCCAAGGATTTGCGACAAAAAGCTGTCGGAATTTGCGACGACTTTGCCACGGGAATTTGCGACGGATTTGCCACGGGAACTTGCGACGAGTTTGTGACGGAGGGATTTGCTACAGGGAAGTTCGTCGCAAACGCTTTGCGACGAGCGCTTTTGCCACGACATTTTGGCCGTCGCAAATTCCGTGGCAAATGCAGATTTGCGACGGAAATTGCCATCGCAAATGGGCGATTTTCTTGTAGTGCGAGAGATTCATGTATTTTTTACGCTTTTGATTATGCGACAAATTTGTATGACTTATACGTTACGTAACGATTTTAATTTTGAGCTAAGTTATTTAGCGTTATCATGTATGTTAGCACTTGCGAATATTCTAGATAATTTCATAAGGTGTTACGTTGTCTTGCAGAAAGCTGTCATCTAGTCAATGAAATCTCTCCACGTTCAGGAAACATCTCAATCTTTTGATATTGATAACTGGTTTTTATGAATGCTATTTGATATGTGTGATGTTAGAAGCATATGTTTAGAGGTCCGAGAAGGATTTGTTGAGATTTATATGATTATATATCTCATCTCGTATGTTGTTGATGTCAGAAAAATATATTTTTCAGATATTTTTCAGTTGTTCAATAACTAAAGAGTAATGTTATTTAGCCAAATTTTTCCAGTCAAAAGTAGTCAAAAACCATATTACAATATTAATTCACTAAGTTGTTTAAGGCATTAACCAACCTACTTTTTTACAGTTTTCTAGGTCATTGACTAAAAACTGTAAAAAAGTAGGTTGGTTAATGGCTTAAAAAACTTAGTGAATTGGTATTATAATGTGATTTTTGACTATTTCTGGAGAATTTGGCTAAATAACATTATTGATAACTAAAATAGGGAGACTCTAGTCTAACACCTAATATCTGTTTGAAGCCTCATTTGATGTTTTTGTATGCCGCAGATGTTTTAATATTTTCTATTAAAGTGTTGCATTCATCATTCACAATATTTATAATTTATCTAAACAGGTTTATCATAATCAAAACTTTGATAAGTGGCAAGCCTGCAACTAACTTTGTATTTGCCATAAACTCAATGCTTCCAAAGTTGAAAAGTCCAAGCCACATGAGCCAAAGTCAATTATCATCAATAATTGTAGCATTGGAACACAAGGATTCATCTAATTAGGCTATCTTTGGCAAGTCTGATCCGCTAGTTTATAGCAGATTTGACTAGCGGATTTGACTAGCTTATAGCGGATGAAAAAAATTAAAGGTGTTTAGCAAGCAATAGTGGATAGCGTTTTTTGAAACGCTACTTCAAGTAGCGTTTGAGCTTATAGCTTATAACTTATAGCGTCTCATCTTTTTAGTCATTTTTACCCTCATCCCTTCTATAATATCCCTTCTATATCCTGCAATTTATATACGTCACCTACAATTCTGTAATTTATCTTTTTATAAGATAATTATTTTCCACCTACAATTCTATACGTCACTTGCTCTTTTGTATGGGTTTTGACCTTTTATTCCCTTTTTATTTTTTTTGTCAAATGATCTTTTCCATTCATTTTTTGTCACAATTTTTTTTACGTTAATGTCGTCGTTAATCTAGTGAACCTATAATTTTGAATGGGATTAGTTTCTTTCTATGAATAAATTACACTAAAATAAATAATTAGTTAATATATAAATTAGACTATTTAAAAAAGTAAAATTTTAGAATTTAATTTATAAATATCTTAATAGTTAGTTTAATTAAGATGGATTTATAACAATAATAATTTATACATATTTTATCATATTTTATACCATTGATTAGAAAAACCTAACCATTAATTAAATATGTCGTTTTATGTCATTTTACATATATCAGCTAATTCAACTGCTAATTTTACCAAACACTTCATTTGTTACTAACTAGCTTATCCACTATCAACTATCCGCTATAAGCTATCCGCTATAAGCTCATCCGCTATCAACTAGTTTATCAGTTATCCGCTACTTTTTACCAAACAGAGCCTTAATGTTCACTGGGAATATTTTATTGTTTGTCATCTTTGTCCTTGCTATTGTGGTTATCTCCATATCATTAAAATATTTAATGCAAGTCACTTGCAACTTGTTTATTTAAATTGGATCTTTCCTTCATAAGTTTTGAAAATCAAGAAAAACAGCTCCAGATATTGACATTTAATAAAAATCTTCATTAAGTAGACCTTTATGATTTATCTACCTACTTTTTATCAACTTGAATTTTTCTTCTTATGCCGGTTCAACGATATCTTTCTCTAACTTGTTTTGTTCCTCCGGTGATACTCTTTTTTTTTATTAGGTCTTTTTCTTACAGAGTTTTGATCTAGTGAGATTTTAATAAGACCCTTTGTATATGTACCAGTCGGAGTGTCCGTCTGCATCTCGTTTATTAATATAATTTTTGCTTATAAAAAACAATATCTTTCTCTATAATGTCTTCGTACCAACATGGTGTAGCACAAGTGATAGTTATTTGGACTACTTAGTCATTTAGTTAAGAGTTTGATCTCTGACCCATATGGAAAAACATCTGGTGGGAGAGGTTAATATAATCGTCAAGGGTATAGTTGACAAAAAGATTGTAAGTTAATATGATCTTGAAGTTTGAAAATAATAAATAAAGAAAAACAAAACTTTGCTAAAACAGACAACTAAAAAAGAACAGAGGTTATACAACTAAGGCTTTGTTTGGCAAAAAGTAGCAGATAGCGGATGAGGTAGTGGATTGAATTTAAAGTGTTTGGTAAAATTAGTGGTTGAAGTAGCTTATAAAAATAAAATTACGTAAATAGACGTTTGTAATTAATGCTTACAAATGAGAGAGAAATTCATTTAATGGAGGATAAGTGAAGAATTTAATTAAAGTAAAGAGGGTAAAGTTGGGAGAAAAAAATGAAACGCTATAAGCTATAAGCTCAAACGCTACTTCAAGTAGCGTTTCAAAAAATGCTATAGGCTCTGTTTGGCAAACCAAATCCGCTAGCGTTTCTGGGGTAGCTTATAGGGTTTTTTGAAACGCTACTTCAAGTAAGGTTTGAGCTTATAGCTTATAGCGTTTCATTTTTTTAGTCTTTTTACCCCTACTATTTTTATAATATTTCCTTTCTATCCTCAATAAAGTAAAATAATTTTTTTTAATACCACTACGGTCCTCCTGGTATGTTGCGCATCACTGTTGTTTGTTGGCGAGCAGCACCTTTTATTTCATTCCTTTCTACTTTTTTTAAATGATCATTTTCATTCTATTTTTTTTTATCTATTTCGCTGTTGTTGTATAACAAAATTTTCTATCTATTTGGTCACAGTTTATTTATTTATATAAATGCCATCTTATCTAATGTAACTAGGAATTAGAATGGAATTATTCTTGTTTTTTTTTCATTTTTTAATTATCATGAATTTATTTATTTTTTGACAAGAATTATCATGAATTTATAACAATAAAAATTTATATATATTTGGTCATATTTTATATTGTTAATAAACCTAACAATTAAACATGTCATTTTACATTTAGCAGTTAGTTCAACCGTTAATTTTACCGAACATTTCATTTGTCATCAGTTAGCGTATCCGCTATAAGCTATCTACTATCAGCTAGCTTATCCGCTATAAGCTCATCCGCTATCCGCTAGTTTATCCGCTATCCGCTAATTTTTACCAAACAGAGCTATAAGCTAGTGGAAAAATGCTAAAAGCTAGTTGTGCCAAACATTTACAACTAACGGATCTGTTATAAACTATCCGCTATAAGCTAGCGGATGAGCATTACCAAACAGAACCTAAACATTACCTAACAAAAAAGACGGTTATTACATATAGGAAGTGCTAGTTGATGAAAACTTCAAAGCATGAGATGTTGAATTCCTCAACTGGAAAAGTCAACTTACAAGACAAATTAAGTGTTAGCTGAATCTTATTTAACAAGATGTTCTCTATGAAAATATATGTCAATAAAATTTATATATATAAATAGGTGCATCCTTTCTATTCATAAAAATCTATATAGCCAACTATGGAACTTGAAGTTAAAATCCTTTCTAGAGAAGACATTAAGCCTTCTTCTCCTACACCCTCACACCTTAGACACTTCAAACTTTCCCTTTTAGATCATCTTATTCCATCTCCATATGCTCCAATAATCCTATTTTACTCTTCACATGATCACAATGACACAACAACTAGCCTCTCAAAGGCCCCCAAGAGATTAGAATTGCTGAAACAATCTTTATCTCATACACTAACACAATTCTACCCTTTGTGTGGCAAAATCAAAGATGACATGTCCATTGAGTGCAATGATGAAGGTGCTAATTTTGTTGAAGCTCAAGTGAATTGTCCTCTTTCTGAATTTATAAACCAACCTCAATTAACCTTAGTCCATAAATTTCTCTATATGGAACATGTTTCTCAAGAATCAAATTCAGGAACCTATGTGACAAACATTCAAGTAAATTTCTTTTCATGTGGTGGAATTGCTATTGGTATATGCATTTCTCATAGAATTCTTGATGGGGCAGCACTTAGCACTTTCCTCAAAAGTTGGACAAACAAGGCTAAAGGTTGCAACCAATTAGCCCAACCTAACTTTATAGCATCTTCTCTTTTTCCTACAAATGATTTATGGTTCAAGGATTTATCAATGAGCATGTGGGGTTCTTTGTTTAAGCAAGGAAAATGGGTTACTAGGAGATTTTTGTTTAGAAACTCAGATATACTCACTCTCAAGGCTCAAATATTGTGCACAACAAACCCTACGCTACAACATTTTGAGCCTACGATAACGCCTGAAAATCGTTCTGTAGCTACAAGATTGGAGATAGTTTCTACAGTGTTGTGGAAGTCTCTTATGGAAATTTCCAAGGCAAGATTTGGTATACAAAAACCATCTTTAGTGACTCATTTGGTGAACCTAAGGAAAAGAATTGATGAAGCACTTAGTCCACAACATGCAATGGGGAACCTTCTTTGGTTCGTGGCTATTGAGCATTTATGTGGTTCTAATAATGAGATAGTATTGAATGCGTTGGTGGGTAAGTTGAGAAGTGAAATATTAAAGGTTGATAGTGATTTTGTTGAAGAATTGAGAGGTGATAAGGGAAAGTCAATTATGGAGGAGTGTATGAGAGGAATAAGTGAGAAAGTGTCAAAGAGTGAAGTTGACTATTTTGGGTTTAGTAGCTGGTGCAATTTTGAATATTATGAGGCTGATTTTGGATGGGGAAAGCCTATTTGGGTGACTAGTGTTGCTCCAACTGGTTCAGTGTTTATGAATCTTATCATGTTGAATGATACTAGGTTGAGAGATGGTATAGAAGCTTGGGTTACCTTGGATGAACAAGACATGAATCATTTGATAGCAAACCATGAACTTCTTACTTTTGCAACCTTGGATCCAAGTCCTTATGCAATGAGTTCAATTAGTTCTGTTACTTTATAATTGTTGTTTTAAAGTTGTATTCACAGACCAAGAAAACTTGTTATTTTGATGAAATTATTTGTCTTTCCTATAATACTTTTAACTATTTATTATTTCATTTTACATATTTCTTCCTTTGCAATAAATGTTAAGAGTATTATTGATAAAACAATAATTAATGTTGCAAAAAACTTTGAAAACGACAAATAAAAAGAAACAAAATTTTTCTAAACAACTGACCGTTTAAAAGGAGCGAAGGGAGTAAACAATAGAAATTATTTTGAGGTTAATAATGTTTTTACATGTAATAAATTGAGGAAAAAATTCAAAGTGAAAAAAAAACAAGTGTATCCATCTGTTTATTTACACTACTAGATTTGTTTGATAAGCTTTTTTAACTTTGTTTATTAAGTGGGTTTTACCTATTTATTTTGTTTAAATGAATTAATGTTTAATACATTTGAAGTGAACTAATGTCAACATGATTTGTTTTATTTGAACATTAAAATGTAAGCAATGGTAAACTTTACATAAATCTGGTAACTTGGCCTCCCTATTATAAAACACGGATATTTAGTGCTCCTATTTTAAAAATTCAGAAACTTAGTCCAAAGAGAGCTTTTTCAATTTTTTTGTTGAGTTGAAATCATGTCAAACAAAAAATGCTGATGTGACCCTCATTAAATAACATGACAGCTAATACAACTTGCACACATGTGTCCATTTAATGATCCATGTAACACATTGGGCCCTTTTCTTACTTAGTAGGCTACCCACAAGTGTACATCATGACCTTCTCTCCCCCCCATTGAGAGTTTTTGCCTTCCGTGGGAATCGAACATGTACCCTAGGGGCTTAAGTACAAGTTCAATGCATTCCCACTACCAATTGAGCTAGTAGCTCAATTGGTAGTGGGAATGCATTGAACTTGTACTTAAGCCCCTAGAGCTCAATTGGTAGTGGGAATGCATTGAACTTGTACTTAAGCCCCTAGGGTACATGTTCGATTCCCACGGAAGGCAAAAACTCTCAATGGGGGGGGGGAGAGAAGGTCATGATGTACACTTGTGGGTAGCCTACTAAGTAAGAAAAGGGCCCAGGGTGTTACAATCCACGTGTACATGTCACGTCAGATTAAAATAATTTAAATAAGTTAAATAAATTATATTTTTAATAAAATATTAAAACAGTGAAATTACAAACAATTTTACAAAATCTTTGAACCTTAAATCGAACCCATGATCAAACCCTAAAACAAGAAATCCCCAAATCCGCCCCTGTTCACCTACTCCACCGTGTCGCCATCGTTCGTCTGCGCCGCCACCGTTCGCCTACTTCGCCGCGCCCTCGATCTCCCTCAGTTTCTCCATCATCATCTCACATGTTCTCTCTTGCATGAAGACATTATTCAACAAGCCATTTTCACGTTCTGCATTCGATTTCTAGCCATTGTTTGCCTTCTAAAGATGGCAACGCCGTCTTTATCGAGCTATTTGGATTCTTCCATGGCATTTCACATATGACACATGTGATGTATTAGAGTTATTTGTCAATTAGTGATAACTCACTAGTGTTTCGAACTAATGGCCTTTTTTAATTACACTTCCTCTTCTACTTACTAAACACTCTCCGACTCTATAAAAAGACAAAAATATTCTTAATGAACAAAATCTTTCTAAGCACGTTCCTTTCTTTTCTGATTTCGATGGCTACAATACTTGATACTGAACCGGGTACGCTACATTGGTACCGTGCCTTATTTTTTTTGCACAATCCAAGTACGATACCGAGGTATCAAACAGGTTCGGTATTATGATACCGTACCTGTCAATTCTGAAACAATCCAGACACGATACCTTGGTACTAAACCAATTCGGCACTAAGGTACCAAACGATGCTCGGTTGTGTTTTTTTTTTAAAGAAAACGGAGAAGGTGATGGTGGTGGTTAGATAGAGGTGGTGTCGTAAGAGGGAGGAGATGGTGGTGGTGGTGAAGGAGAAGAGACGGGAGAAGAAGGTGGTTGTGGTGAGTGGGAGGTGGTGGGAGTGATGGGGGTAGGGGTAGTTTGAGGATTTTCAAAAAATTGTGGGTGTTTTGTGAGTAAAATGGGAGTATTATAAAAAAAATGCCCTAACTAATTGGTAGATACGCACATTTAGGAAGAATAATATTTTTTTACCCCCACCATTAGACACCATACCCCTACAAAAATTATTTATTCCCATTTTATCTCTTAGAAAATGTAAAACAGAATTATCTATTTTGATTTCATTAGATTTTAATTGGTGTTTGTATAATTTTTAGATTAGTATTGATTCTTTAACGGATTTTTAGTGGTGTTTTTTTAACCTTTTTTGAAAAATTTAAATAAAATAAGTTTTTTTTTTTGAAAAATCAGATAAAATTTATATTTTAATACAAAACAAATTTATCATTTTAATAGATAAATCCGGTTTTAAAAAATTTCAAACAAATTTATCTATTAAAGTGATAAATCCGTTTTGCATTTTTTTTAACATAATAGATAGATGTATCCCTTTAATAGATAAATCAGTTTTTAAAAAATTCAAAACGGATTTATCTATAAAAACGATAAATCTATTTTGAATTTTTTTTAACCAAACGAATTTATCTATTAAAATGATAAATCCGTTTATCACCAAAAAAAATGGTGGGAGTACAAAAAAATGTTATCCATTTAAGAATCAAAACACACCGGTTCTTTGGCTTGTAGCACAGATTTATACCAAGGGTTTTTTTTGTACCCCCACCCATTCACCCTATACCCTCACATAATTTCTAAAACCCGAAAATATCCCTGCCCAACTAAAACTCGCTCGGATTTACCCCCACCTAAGGTAAATCCACTTTGTTATTTTTTGAAAGCGGATTTACCTATTGGGTAGATAAATCCGCTGGTAAATCCGCTTTGAAAAAATAACAAAGTGGATTTACCTTAGCTGGGGGTAAATCTGATTTTTTATTTTTAAAAGCGGATTTACCTATTGGGTAGATAAATCCGCTTTGAAAAAATAACAAAGCGGATTTACCTTAGGTGGGGGTTAAATCCGTTTTGTTATTTTTAAAAGCGGATTTACCTTCTTGTTAGATAAATCCGCTTTGAAATTAAAATTAAAATTAATTTTTTTAAAAAAAATAACATAGATATGAATATCGGTCGTCTTTTGGTTCTGTTTAGTTTGTAGTTCGTTAATACGTGACGATGTTGTACGTCAGGTGAATAATTTAGGCTAAAAATTCAGTTTTCGGGCAACCTACTCAGATTGTGATGAAACCACAACCATTAAATCCGAAAAAATTCAGGGATCGAGACTCCTCAAGAAGGGTCTTCTTTCAGGACAGGGGGCTCAAAATCCCAAATTCCATCGTTTACTATTTTTTATTAATTTTTTTAATTTTTCGTAATCTCCAAAAAGTCTAAATTTCTTTGCATAACCTTATTTTGGTTTTATTAGATTTTTAATGGTGTTTTTATAATTTTGGGATAATTACACCAGAGGTCCTTTAAGTTATTTAATTGTAACAAGTTGGTCCTTTAAGTTTTTTTCGTACTACTTAGGTCCTTTAAGTTATTTTATTGTAACAAGTTGGTCCTTTCAGTTTTTTTCGTACCACTTAGGTACTTTAAGTTATTCAATTGTAACAAGTTAGTCATTTAAGTTATTTAATTGTAACTTTTAAACTCCAAATAACTTACATTTTTCAGCCCCAAATTGTTACAATTAAATAACTTAGAGGACCTAAGTGGTACAAAAAAACTTAAAGGACCAACTTGTTACAATAAAATAACTTGAATGACCTAAGTGGTATGAAAAAACTTAAAGGACCAACTTGTTACAATTAAATAACTTAAGGGACCTCTGGTATAATTTAGCCTATAACTTTTAGATTAGTTTTGACTCTTTAACGGTATTTTTATAACCTTTTTAAAAAAATTAAATAAAAAACGGGTATTTTTAATACACAAAGCGGATTGACCTATTTATAACATAAATTCGCTTTGATATTTTTGGAAAAACTGATTTAGGTAAATACATTTTTGGAAAACGATAAATCCGAAAAAGCCAAAAACGGTTTTTCGGTTTATCTTTTATTAGATAAATTTGTTTGACTCAATAGTGGATGGGGTATTTTCGGTTTTCACTTTTTTGTGTGGGTATAGGGTGAATGGGTGAGGGTAAAAAAAAACCCTTATACCAAAGGGTCATACTTCGTACAACCCCCAGCTACTCATTGGACACCCCTAACCCTTAAATATTCCCAAAATACTCTCACATGATAAACCCCCTCATACTGTATTTTTACCGGTTCGGAACACGGTCATCCGAACCAGTTCAGAGGTGGTGCCACCGAACCAGTTCGGTAGTTTGAGCACCGAACCCTTAAAGAATTGCATGTAAAGCGGAACCAGTTGAAATTATGTTATAATTTGAAACATAATTACACATATATCAAGCCAAACCTTTTTGTTATAATTTGAAATAATTCTCTTCGCGAAGAACCAGTGTAAGAAAGCGGAACCAGTTGAAATTTTGATGGTCCTCCACTCTTCCTCTGCTTCATTGACCAGAAAGGGTTCTCAAATTGCATGAGGGTGTGTTAACAAACCCTTAAAGAATTCGTCAAAGAGAATTGCATTCATGATTCATCTAATTCAATTTTGATACTGCACCCTCATCAAATCTCCATGGAATTAAAGAATTGAAATCTGAAATTATAAAAACTAGAGGAAGAGGAGAGGACCATCAAATAGAAACGTAAGAAATGAAATCTGAATTTAAATTGATGTTTGCAAGGGTGGAATACGAAGGAAGAGGAAGTTGTTCTTTGAGATAAAAAAAGTAAAAAAACCACTCAACCTGAAACAGAACAATGCTTTGTTATATTTAGTCTAACAAGGCAATAAATGAAATAAAACAATGGTTCGGACGGTCGTGCGTCCGAACTAGTTCGGACGGCCATGCTCCGAACCTAATAAAAACGTTTATAGAGGGGGTGTCTCTGAAAATAACACACTCGGTATTGACCCGACCGAACCAGTTCGGTGGACCGTGCTCCGAACCGTCATTAACTCTAAAAAAAATAACAAACACAAGTTTCATTAAGGGTATTTGTGTCTTTTCACGCGTTTAGGGGGTATCCACTGAGTAGCCAGGAGAGGAGATTGGACGAAGTATGAGCCATACCAAAAGGTTCTTGGGGTTTTAGCCCAGTTTTATACCCAAAAAAATTGGTCCATCTATTAATATTGACCTGAATTGACCAAAAAAAATAATATTGAGCTGCTTTTTGACAAAAAAAAAATATTGAACTACTTTGTTTTTCTCAAGATTCGTAAAAGTCGTTTCTCAAGATTCGTAAAAGTCGTGAAAATCTTCTAATGCAAGCCCAAGGGAATCATTCTAAAACATTTAGTCTTGCTAAAAATTGTTACGAGTCTCATGACCTTTTAGGTTGCTATAAACATACGACTCCCTAAATTTGCGATACAAAAAATTACGGTTGTTCCAAAGAATAGGTAATCAAAACTTTTATGCTAAAAAAAATGGTAATTTAGACTTTTAGCACTCATCCTTGTCTGCACTAGCTGCCCAGAAATCAATTTTCAAAGTAAAGAATTTTGGAAAAAAGTAAGTACATCTATCTATAGAGAGAGAGAGAGAGAGAGCAAAAGATTGAGTTAAGATTTGTCAACAGACATGTTGGATCTTTAACTACAATTCAACAATTTCATCTTCCTTGCATTCCCCCACATCAATCACCATAGTTCCTTTCTTCTTTGTATCTTGAACCCTGCAACAATTTCTTCTTGGAGCCTTCATAAACAACAAAGTCAAATCCATTTTAGTAACCAACTTTGATTTTTCAATCATCATAGTATCAAATCAAATAAAAAACACACACACACACACAACATAGAAGGAGTAAATATTTAGGTCTTTTTGTATTTACCTTGTCCCACAAATGCGGGTCGGGCGTCTTATAAACTTTTACCACTTTGATTTGGGTCGGATCCTCCATTTTCCACTTGCAAGCCGGATTTGATTGAACCCGAACATACCGACTAGCTGTCTCATGAGTATCCTCATTGTACATTGCATTAGTGAAGTAATAAACAAACGGTTTTTGACAAATATTTCTGCTGACGGGTCGTGTGTTGAACGGATAAGCAGTGTAATCGGCTCGCTTGTACCAATTCAAGAAGGTCCTCGCTGGCATCTCCATCTCACGGGCTGAAAAAATGCCCCGAAATATTTGAACCGCATAGCCCCATGACACAGATATAGTCCAAGTCCGAGTTTTGTCATAGCAAACAGATTGTTGAATGAGCCCGGCCGGGTCCAACTTCATAGGCACCATGAGCCGCTTTAGGGCTTGAACTTGACTCATATTTGGGAATATGGGCTGCACTACGTCCAAATGATGGAGCGAAACTAGCGGCGTAACAGGATGGGCCGCTAAAAGCCCAAATAGATTGCCATACACATCAAACTAGCCAAATTCAAAACAAACAAAAAAATCAATGTCAAATTATGTGCTTGTGTTAATCAATGAGTGACAAAACAATGTGCATTTAAACCATATGCCAAGTTATCAGATGCTGGATCAACACTCAACGCGCTCTTTATTATGTAACTATTTTGTGAGTGTGTGACAACTTTATCTACTTGATAATATTAACATTAGAGTAGGTGAAGTGGAAAAGGGACAAAAGGGTCATTATCTCACCGACAATGGAACTGATTATGACTTAGGTTTTCATTGTGGGATTGCAACGTGTTCATAGTGTAACATAAGTGTTATTAAATTATTAAATTTGTCGCCTGATTTTGATAATTTAAATGGGGTCACTTCAAGAGAAAAATTAGCATAGCGTGACACGTACATTACATGTTACCCACAAATGAACCTTTTTATATAAATAAAAAACAAAAAAGTTGTAAATGGCAAAATGAGAATCATGATAGATTTTTTTTTCTTGACAGAAGAATCATGATAGATTGTTTTCATTCAACCAAAATGACACCCTTTTTTTGGAAGTTACGGTTTAAAAAATTCAACTACATTCGGTTAAGTGTAAATAAATGATGTAGACCATATGTACCAAATGTTTTTTTTTTTTTGATAGAACCATATGTACCAAATGTTAGTATCAAACAAATTCAACTTTCGCTGACCATATGAATGAAAAATGTTTCATTTAATGCATACTAGCATTTACTACTCCTACTTGTTGTGTCTATTTCTGCTATTACATCTAACGGTGCTACGTTTTTCTGTTTTTTTTTATGAAAGGCTTTTTGCATTTTTTTACATCCATGGCTAGGTAGCATATTTTTGCATTTTACACTACTATATATATATATATATATATATATATATATATATATATATATAATGGGAAAGTTCATTCCATAAATATATAAAAATTCTTTCAAAAATTGACCATTTTGTTTTCAATTGGTCAAAACTCAGAAAATAAATTCCATTGACGTTATATATATTAAAATTAAAATATTAAATAAATACAAAAATACCAGACAGTTTTTCCACAAATTAATGATAGTAAGTTGTTAAAATAATTTGCAAGATTATAAAAATGCAAAACTAGTATATTCTATATTTTAACAGTTTACCAAATTAATTCCTTTCTAATTAAAAAAAAAAACGCTCCACTTTTTCATTTCACCAAATTTTTTTTTTACCACCATATCCAATAACTAAATTTCCTCATTTTCCAACAAAATAAGATGTAAATCCAAATATTCTGTATTAGTTTTTCATACCATTTTCACCTCTTTTCCCATTTTCCTATCTTTTATCATCAACCAAACACAAAAATTATCACAACAAATTCAAAAATATATAAAAAATAATAATAATAATAATAATAATAATAATAATAATAAATTGCAGAGATTACTAACCTGATGAAACCCTTTCTCCTTAGTAAGAGGAACACCAAGTTCAGCCATACAAGCTTGAATCCTATCATCAGAACCATACAAACCAGGATATCTTTGAATACACCTATCTTGAATTTTCTCCAATGCTAAAGCCAATGGATAACTAATTGCAAATCCACCACCACCATAAGCCATATTATAACTAAAATAAATATTCTGCAAATGACTTTCTGAATTACTCCCAATATAATAAAACTGATTATGATCATATTTCTTCAAAACATTAACCAAATTCTCAGTAACAAAAACAGTATCATCATCTCCCATAACAAACCATCTCACATCTTCCATTCCAAGTCTCAATGTTTCTGACACTATTCTTGAAATCCTTATAGCTGACCTATGACCCTTTGAGTTTTTATACTTGAACTTTGATGTATCTTCTGAGATCTTCAATGGGGGTAAAAGGGTCATATCATCATCTAACTCAGTGTCTTTCACTTTTTGTTCTAACCAAACAATGCCTCGCATTTTATTTGGTTTCCACCATAGCTTAATATACTCTTTTCTTTTCTTCCATAGTTTTGCTGATGCTCCTATTCCAAATACTATGTGAGAAATGTTTGTTTCTTCAATGGGTTTTTGTAAAGATGAAATCTTTAAGTCTTGTTTGGTTATTGGGAAAGTGGGGTTTTGGTTACAATCGTATGAATTGCTAACGAATCTGAGTGAATAGAAGAAATATGAGATTGTTATTAAGAGGAAGAAGAAAGCCATTAGCTTTGAATAGGTCATTGAAGTATGAAAGAAATGATGATCTGGGTCTTTGAAATTGTTCTTCATTGTGCAACAGAAAATAAATCAAGAATTTCAGAATAAAAGGGTTGATTAGAAATTGACCCAAAAGAGGGAAGAGAGAGAAAGGGTTATTTGATTTGGTAAAGTTTCAAGCTTTCATAGTCTGGTGGAAAAGGGTGAGTCATATGGGACATGGGACACGAGAAAGTCTTCGAATTTATTTAACAAGAAATATAGTATAGAACTGAATAATATAAAGAACCTACGCCGCAGCGAACAACTATGTGATACTATATACTCTTAGCAATAGAGATTATTAACCTAGAAAAAAAAGAAAAATGATATTTTGACAAAAAAATGTTATCAACTTGAGTATTTCTATTACCAAAGGATGTGGTTGAGCGGTTGGAGCTCATTCTCCCTTAATCAAGTGTCGATGGTTCGATCATCGCCTTAAGTATGAAGCAACTTTAAATCCCCGGACCAGCTGTCCCCACCCTTCGAGGTGTCTCCAATTCAGCGAGGGGATTAGTCACTGTGTTCGATGGTGGATACTCTGGTCTTGACAAAAAAAAAACTTAAGTATTCCTATGTTTCAATGTTTCAAACAAATTCAAACCAACTCACGATACAATTCAAATTTATATGTTTGATAGACATATTTTGTGTTCGGGCTAAACTCATACCAACACGAACTAACTTATAATTGTTTGGTTTGGATAACGAAATTTAAAAAACAAATCCATGAACCCAAACCAACTCATACTACCTCATTGTAATTTTGTAATTTTAGAACCATGAGATGTTATTTGTCTAGACTTTTTATCTTAATAATTTATTATTAAGTTGTAAAATTTTAAGTCTAAAGATTGGAAGACTATTAATGAGTTTGATTTTGTGTAATTTTTGAATTCTTGAATTTTTTTGGCTATTTAGAAGCGTTTGAATATACCCAAGAGCACCTGGATGAGATGGTTCAAATTTCTTCCAGCTTAACCAAAGTTCTGAGTTTGAATCAAACCTTTAGGAATCCAATATCATTAAAACTCTTGAGGGATAGCTTTTGCCGCCCTTTGTGGTTCTACTTGGTTCGAGATTAGTCACTGCAGTCGCGTGCAGGGGGTAGGTTTTACAAAATCAACTTTTTAATGAATGACTTCTGAGCCCAACCCAAACCCATAGTTGGTTTGGTTCAGATTTTGGAGAAAAAAGTATAAAATCCGAACTAACCTATCGGAGAGCAGTGATTTTTGGCATAAAATCACCCTTCTTAATCATTTTTTCCTCTCTTTTAATCTAAATATAATTGATTTTCAAATAGATATAATTTTTCTTGATTTCTTAGTCTAAGTACGACATTGTTTTCTTCATCATCTTGGAACGACACTGTTTGATTTCCAGTTTTGTTGTAGTGTTAGTTTGATTTTGATTGACAGACTAGTATTTGTAGCGACCGAAAAATCCGAAGGAGGGATCCTTCGAGGTGTCAGATGAAGCCGCCATCAAGGTTTAGGATTAAGGGGCAAACATTGATAAATCCCCTAAAAAGGTCTATGCGAACCAAATATGGGTTCGGGAGTCGGTTATGCGCGGGGAAGGTATTAGCACCCTGCGGCATCCTTCCTAACGGAGGTTACCTTTTAACTAAATGTGTAAACAAAAATTAATTTAAGTATATATTATTTTTACCCTTGTTCATTCATTGTTGCATTTGGTTATGGACTTGGAATTGATTGAATAATGTTCTACTTGTTTTCCAAAACCCATTTTCTAAACTCATTTCCAAACGCTCCTTGCTTTGCGAAAACATTTTCTTCCTCCATTAAATAAAACAAATTGTCATTGATGATCACTCGCGCTGTTGCCGTTTAGATCGTTAATGATGATTTTATTTTCAAAAAAAAGAGTTAGTAGTGAGGCCATTCTAACCGTTGTTGTTCGGTCTTCACAAACGCTCACCCAATTGCGAAAAACTCTTAAGCCGTTTTCAGACGCAAAAGCCGATAACTACGTAGCTTTGATCCCTCAACCCAGTGAGGGTACGTAGGAGCGGGTCCGTCCCGTCAAGCACCCTTTTAAAAAAAATCTTTGTTTTGTTTCCACTTTTCAAAGATAACAAAAATATTCCTGTCTTCCGTTTTCAATAAAACGATTTTTCAAATAAAAAAAAAAGAAAAGAAAAGAAAAGAAAAGAAGTAGAACAAATCGCTTTCAACTCAAACCTTTCTCAAACCACACATCGAGTTAATGGTTCCCTTTCAGTAGAAAGGACGTATGGGATGCTAATACCTTCCCCATGCGTAACCGACCCCCGAACCTACATCTCTGATTTCGAAAGACCACTTGCTTTTCCAAAAAAAAAAGGGGGTTTTTCCGATGTTTTCCCAAATAAATATTGGTGGCGGCTCTACTATTTTTCACGTTGCAAAACGAGAAGTCCCAAACCGGATTTTTCGGGCGCAACAGCTGGCGACTCCGCTGGGGACTTTTTATAAAAGGCGAGGGTCAAGACTAGTTGACTCGATGTGTGGTTTAAATCGTTTGAATTGAAAGCTTTGTTCTAATTCTTCCTTTTCTTCCTTTTCTTTTCCTTTTCCCTTCTTTCTTTGTCTGTGATGCTTGATTGTTTCTCTAGCATTATCATGATGTTATGTTGTATTCATATGCATTTGTTTTCCTTCTATGTGTGCTCCTTGCGCATTTTCTCTTTGTTCACATACCATGTTCATGCATTCCTCAATTCCCACATCCCCTCTTCTTTGCTCCCTTTCTAAAGGTAAATTCATGCATTTCTCCCCCACCTTATCATGATCCCTTCCTCTTGGCTCCCTTTCTAGGTAAACAATGTTTGCGATTGCTTATTGACTTCCTGTGTTAATTCTTGAATTGGAATGCTATATGATATGCAACATGCTATTGTATGCTTTTGTCTGGACTGTTCTGGGTTTTCATTTGCAGGTGGGGGTTTATGATGGGTAGTTTTAGGCGGTATGTCCTTGCTACACACACTCACACCTTATGCTTATTGTGCTTTGAGAGGGGCCTAAAACCCAAGGTCTGACAAAACTTAGGGGAGTGGAAATGAGTAGTGACTGGCAATTGGACCGTTGTCCTTCTGACTCTCACGAAAGTTTCAGCCGGAGTATGCTCTTTCACGATGCCTCACACCAGATGGCGTACCATCGTTGTGGGTGCTATTGTGAGAGAGAATTAGCTCTGGTAGCCTGGTGAGGAAGTGATTAAAGCCAACATGGGAGGAACATCTGAGTTGCCCTAGAACCTAGGTTCCCGCCTCGTAGGACACAAGGACATACAAATTGTGTGTTGCATTGTAATCTAGGCATGTTTTCCAAAAGGAGTAGAAGGAGATTTTTCCAAAAAAAAGAAAGCAGAGAAAGAACTGCCGTTGTAGCCTTTCTTTTGTCGGTCCGTATGAGATAACATATGGCCCACCCTTTTCAAAAAAGGGAACGAGCTGCCGCTGTAGCCTTTCTCTTATAAAGTAACATATGGTCCACATTTTTTCAAAAAAAAGGGAGAACGAGTTACCGTTGTAACCTTTCTCTTATGAAGTAGCATGTGGCCCGCATTCTTCAAAAAAAAGGGAGAACGAGTTGCCGTTGTAGCCTTTCTCTCACTGGTCCATATGAAACAACGTACGGCCCGTATTTTCAAAAAAAAAAGCTTAAATCAATGCCAATAAAGATTTTGCCCTAATCTGCATATGCATAAAACATCATCAGCATTTGCATGCATCCTCGCATTACATAAAACCCATGCATGCATCATTGCATCTTACTCAAGTTTGTTTGCCGAGAATCACAAAGTGACAAAGAATCTTGCCAGAGGAACTTAATGGAATCAAGAAGTGAGACAGTGCATGCTCCAAGGTACCCGGGTGTAAGAAAGGTAGACGTCACTAGCTTGAAAGGATATGTTGACCTAATGGGACCTATTGAAAGGGGATCGTTTGACAGCTCTTATGGGAACCTTCGGAAGTTGTTGTTGCTAGAGGTACAGACTGAGGCTATTGTGGCTCTAAGCAGATTCTATGACTCCGAAATCAGATGCTTTCTTTTCAAAAATTTCCAAATGGCTCCCACTTTGGAAGAATATCATCAGATCTTGGGTTTCCCTCAGACCAAAGCTGCTCCCTGCCAGTATCAAGAGCAGTATTACACGGATGAGAAGTTTGCTGCATTATTGCAAGTAAAGGTAGAGGACCTGAAGCTCCAGAGGCAGAGGAAGAACCTTGTGGTAGGTTTCCCGCAGAGTTATCTCGAGGGTATGATGGATACTCATGCCAGAAACAAAAATTGGGTTGTCTTCAAGCAAATCTTGGCCTTAACAATCTTCGGGATTGTTCTCTTTCCGCAGATTGAAAGACTTGTGGATGTGACTGTCATTGGCATTTTCTAGCTTTCCAGAATGAGAAGAATCCTATCAATCCGATCCCTGCAATGCTTGCTGACACTTATTCCGCTCTTACTCACCACTGTGAACTCAAAAGGAAGAAAATCTCTTGCTCTTCCCATCTGTTATATGCCTGGCTTCTTATCCATGTTTTCACCAATCCAAAGAAAGTGGAAAAGTTGATTGACTATGCTGTATCTTGTGAGGTGAAAACCATGAGTATTCAAGAGTGGATCCAGTTTCTAGGGAGTCTAGACGAGCACTCGGTTCGTTGGTATCTTTCATCTTGCTGGGAAGCTAGACCTGAGGTAGTCTTCCGCTGTGGTGGTTTTCAAAATGTTCCACTGATGGGCACTAAAGGGTGCATTAACTACAACCCCTCCCTGACGCTGAGACAATTAGGATATCCTATGAGGAACTCGCCTACTGAAGAGATGGCATTCTCGTTTTACATCTATGAGGGAGGTCCAAAGGATGACAGTTTGACTAGGAAGATTTTGCAAGCTTGGAGTATGGTGACTCGTTATGGAAAAGTAGAGATCTCTCAGAGAACTAGTGGTGTTACCTTTGCTCAATGGCTTGAGAAAAGGATTCAGAGCGTCCGATTGCCTTATCAGAAATTATTGCAAGTTGAGAGGGAGGTAATAGACTCTGGTACTCCCGTTGTTGAAGAGTTAGGTGAGGTCAAGTTGGCTCTAATGAAAGCAGAGGAAGAGAAAAAATCCTTGCAAGCTGAGATAGAGAAGTTGACTCTGAACAACCAAAGATTAAAAGAAGATAATGCTCTCAAATCTGCTGCCATTGAGGAGTTTGACAAGAAACTCAAAGTAGAAGAGAAGGAAAAGCTAGAAGCTCAAAAGTATCTGCAAGTAGCCAAAGAGGAAATCAAGAGGCAAAAGGCTAAACAAAAGAGAGCCATTGAAGAGACCAGTCAGTGGAGAGATCTCTATGAAAAGACAAAGATGGATGAGAGGACTGTGAAGAGCCTGCTTGCAAAGTCAAAAAGAGAGTCCCGCTTGCTACAGGCTGAGTGGGAAAGCAAACTGAGCAGTGTCACGCAAGAAAGAAATTCAGTTGAGAGCATTCTCAAAGAATACAAGCAGGCTCTAGGATTTGAGCGAGAGATTTCTGATGAACTAAAAAGAAACCTTCGACACATCAGTGATGCATACAGGCAGGTGAAGGATGAGAGTCAGCATTGGGAACACCGCTTTGTTGAACTGCTTGGCAGGATTGAAGAACAGGCAGTTATCATTGAGTTGAAAGATGAAATTCAACAGTGGAAGGCTAGATTCTCTAAGCTTGCAGAGTTGGCCAACCAAGTTCTTGCAGGTGTACCTAAAAAGCTAAGAAAGGCTGAGGTTGAGATGTTTCCCTTTAACACTCCACTGGCAGTTTACAAATTCGTGAAGTTTTGCAGGGCCTTGGTTGAAGAAGTCAGAGAGAAGACTGGAAGGGTTCCCACAGGCAACAAGAGAAAGAGAACTGAAGATTTCAAAGCTCTATGTAGTTGAGCTCTTGTTTGTAATTTTCATTGTACTCTCTCTTTCTGGATGACCGTATTTCCATTCGAGTATTCTACCTTTTGAAATGTAAGGCTTGAAGTACTTGCTTGAATTTGAATGTATGGAGTATGTTTTGTTTCACTTATTGATTCCAATCTTGTCGTGTTTCAAACAAAAATAATCAAAGTCCACTGTTAGGCCTATGGCAAGACATGGCACACTGTGGTTCACGGCATAAGACAAACTAAAACTAACACCCATTTGCATTGCATTCATTAATACCCCTGCTCATAAAAAAAAAATGTTTCGTCAGAGCAAGTCAGGCAAGCTGGTTCTCCGTCACCGATACTTCACCCGACTGCAAGCAAAGTTGATGGCCAATCTGCAAGATTACCCAGAGATTGAGACCGAGAGTAATCCAGAGCACGAAGATCTGGGTGTGCAGATTATTAATCCTGAGCAGCTGGCTCAGGAGAACCAGGTTCTAAAGGATAAGGTTGGGGCCATGGAGACCCAAATGCATGAGATGATGGCTTTGCTACAAAGCCTAAAGAGTGGAACCGCTGCTGAAGGTACCGCTGTGGTGCGTCCCGATGGTGTCATTTCTTTTATACCTCCTCCAGTGTCAGTTAAGGCTGCAGCCACAGTTCCTCCGGGGTCTGGAATCAGTCATCCCGTCTTTGCTTCAGGGATGAATAGGCAGAATCAGTCACAAAGATATCCTTGGGGGATGCCCGCCGAGTACATGCCGCAAATTGTTAGACCCATTCCTGCTGACGCTGTTGGGCCACATCAGGCTACTGCTGCCGTGTCTGGGGGAGCTGCTGGAAGACCGCAGGTCCAGACTCCTAGTCCTCATGCTGTGCTCAGCCCTACTCCGGGGCTTGTTGCACACCCTCACAATGTTCCTCAGCCTGGAGGATATTACTATAGCATGGGCAGTCAACCCCAAGGCCACATGTTTGAGGGATCGCAGCCAAATGACCCGATTCGTGCACTAGAAGAGAGGGTAAGAGCCGTGGAAGGTGCTGGCGTCAGGGCTAGAGAAGCTCGTGAGCTATGCTTAGTCCCAGATTTGGTATTACCACCGAAGTTCAAAGCTCCTGAGGTGGACAAGTACCGAGGCACCGGCTGTCCTGAGAATCATGTTACAATGTTTGTCCGGAAGATGGGTCCTTATGCCAATGATGACAAACTGCTGATCTACTGCTTCCAAAACAGTTTGGCCGGAGCTCCTCTAGATTGGTACATGAAACTGCAAGCCTCAGAAATCCGTTGCTGGAAGGATCTGTCCGAAGCATTCATGAAACAATATAAATATAACATGGACATGGCTCCGGACAGGTCACAATTGCAACACATGAGTAAGGGCGAAAAGGAGACTTTCAAGGAATATGCCCAGAAATGGAGAAGCTTGGCTGCCCAGGTTCAACCTCCTCTGACCGAAAAAGAAATGGTGTACATGTTCCTGGAAACCTTGCCAGCAATTTATTATGACCGACTGATTACGAGTGTCTCATCTAATTTTTCCGATATGATAGTCTTCGGGGAAAGACTTGAGCACGGTCTCCGAAGTGGGAAGATTTCAAATCATTTCAGCAATTCAGGAAGCTCCGGTAGCTCCCACTGCCAGAAGAAGCACTTCTCCCATTTCCCAAAAAGGAAAGAAGGGGAAACAAATGTAGTCTCAGGAGGAAACTCATCCTTTGATACCCCTCCACCACAAACTGTTCCATTCTCTGCCCCTGCATCACCTCAGCAAAGCAGTGACAATCACAAAGCTCAGGGTTATCAGTATAAGAAACGGACCAGTTTCGATCCTATACCAATGACATACACTGAGTTGTTTAATCACCTGACTTCAAAGAACTTGATCAACACTCGGTCAATGAAGGCCCTTCAACCGCCATTCCCAAGAAGCTACAACGCTAATGCTACCTGCAGTTTCCACGAAAACGGGGTCGGTCATACTGTGGAGGAGTGTAAGGCATTTAAGCATGTGGTGCAAGACCTGATAGATGCTGGTTGGATCTCGTTTAAGCAAAGCAGCCCGAACACAACAACCAATCCATTGCCAGGCCATCAGAGGCCAGCAACCAATGCTATAGAAAGTTCTGTTGGGAAATTGGTGAAGGATGTGCAGAAGAGCAAGACTCCGTTGGGTGTTGTCTACTCGGAGTTATGCCATGCTGGAGTGGTCAAGAAGGGGTGTTTCCTTGAAGAAGGATGTGCTGATTCCACATGCGTGGGGAATTGTGAAAGCTTTAAAATGATCCTGCAGGACCTGTTGGATCGGTGTGTGGTTCAGATAGGAACCCATGATGTTGAAGAAGAGGTGTTGGCTCTACACTCTGATAAGGGTAGAGGAATCAGAAGACCTATTGAAATCCCTTACAATTACAATCCCAGATTGGTGCAAGCAAATGCTCAACCAATAGTGATTGAAGTTCTGGCTCCTTTCCCCTATGAGTCAGACAGGGCAGTCCCATGGAAATACACTGCGCTATCTACAGTAGAATGCTCTCCAAGTACTACTACTGTAACAAACATAGTGGGATCGAGCGGGATCACCAGAAGCGGGAGAGTGTTTGCTCCAGAGACCCTTCGTACAGAAACTTCCAAGGAAGGTGAACAGAGAGTTCGGAAGGAGAAGGGAAAGGAACCAGAAGTTTCCCAGGAAAAGGTAACGGAAAGGGAAGCAAATGAATTCTTGAAGATAGTCCGGCAGAGTGACTACCAGGTTGTCGATCAGTTAAAGCATACCCCATCGAAGATATCCATGCTATCATTGTTGCTCAGCTCGGAAGCACACAGAAATGCTCTTATGAAGGTGCTTAGCGAGGCACATGTTGCAGAGGGTATTTCAGTGAACCAATTTGATGGGATTGTGGGGAATATAGTGGCTGCAAACCACCTAACTTTTGCTGATGATGAGTTTCCCGCTGGAGGAAAAAAGCATAATCGGGCTCTCCACATCTCAGTTAAGTGTGGGGACTATGTGTTGGCGAGAGTGCTGATAGATAACGGATCTTCATTGAATGTAATGCCGAAATCCACTATGGATAAGCTGGACGTGGATTGTTCCTACATGAAGCCAAGCTCGACTCTGGTGCGAGCCTTTGATGGATCCAAAAAGGAAGTATTGGGAGAGATGGAGTTTCCCATCCAAATTGGCCCAGAAGTTTTCTATATCAACTTTCAGATCATGGACATCACATCCTCGTACAGTTGCTTGCTTGGCCGACCCTGGATCCACATGGCAGGGGCAATTCCGTCATCTCTGCACCAGCAAGTCAAGTTCGTGGTGGATGATAAGGTTGTTGTAGTGTTTGGCGAAGAAGAAACTCTGGTGAACAGGCCATCAGAATTCAAGTATGTGGAAGCGGCGGAAGAATCTCTTGAAACGGCCTTTCAGTCCTGGGAGATCGCAAATGCAGTGCTTGAGAGGACCAAGGAGGAAAAAATGGTTGCTAAAATCATGTTAGCCCAAGGATATAAGGTTGGTTCTGGCCTAGGAAAATCTGGATAGGGAATCCTGGCACCCATCCAGCTGAAGGAGAGCAAAGATCGTTGCGGATTGGGATACACTCCAAGTGAAGATGAACGGAAGAAGATAGCAGAGGAACGAAAGAGCAAATGGTTGGCCAAGTCCAAAGGCCAAGATCCATGGCCCCTGAGGATCCCAATTTGTGACATTAGCCAGAGCTTCGTGAGTGCTGGTCTGCTGGATCCCAACCAAGTTGCTGTCATCAAGGATGGCTCTGAAGATGAAGAGGGTAGTGCAAGTCTGGTTCGCCGCTGCTGTGACGTTGAAGAGTTGAAGAACTGGGAAGCTGCCGACTTTCCTGTGACCTTTGGTTCAATGTAATCATCTGTAATACAATCCTGTGGCTCTGCCCAAGGCCATAGGACCAGTTGCTAGGGGCACACATGTTTTTATTTTCTGAATCATCATCATCAATAAAAACGTTTGTTTTGAATTTCTCAATCAATAAAAATCATTTTCTCTTCATTGCATGAGTCTTTTTTCTGCTTTATTATTGCTTGCTTGCTTGTTTCGCCTTTCATTCTGCTTTTTCGCTACGGTAAAATGCAGATCCACAATAATGGTCTCTGAAAACAGTAGTGTCAACAGTCCGCATTCTGACTTTGATCATCCTATCAACCAAGCCGAGGGGGATGTTGAGGAAGATTGGGAAGCTCCTCCGGAACTCATGAGACTAATGAAGCAAGAGGAAAGGGTAATCCAGCCTCACGGGGAATCTACCGAAGTGATTAACTTGGGTACAGCTGAGAACAAGAAAGAGGTCAAAGTGGGAACAGCCATGAATGACGAAGATCGCATGAAGTTGGTACAGCTGTTGCATGACTACGTTGATGTGTTTGCGTGGTCCTACCAAGATATGCCTGGGTTGGACACTGATATTGTGGTACACAAGCTGCCGGTCAAACCTGAATGCCCGCCCGTAAAGCAGAAATTGAGGAGGATGAAGCCTGAGATGTCCCTCAAAATCAGAGACGAAGTAAAGAAGCAATTTGATGCAGGATTCCTAGCAGTGGCCAAATACCCACAGGCCAATATTGTCCCAGTTCCCAAGAAGGACGGGAAGGTTAGAATGTGTGTTGACTACCGAGATCTGAATCGTGCTAGTCCCAAAGACGACTTCCCACTGCCACATATTGATGTCTTGGTGGATAGCACTGCACAACACTCGTTATTCTCCTTCATGGATGGATATTCGGGATATAACCAGATCAAGATGGACCCCGAAGACATGGAAAAGACAACTTTCATCACTCTCTGGGGTACTTTCTGTTATAAAGTCATGCCATTCGGGTTGAAGAATGCTGGCGCAACCTACCAGAGGGCCATGGTCACCTTGTTCCACGATATGATGCATAAGGAGATTGAGGTCTATGTTGATGACATGATCGCAAAATCCAAAACTGACAAAGAGCACATTGTCAACTTGCAAAAACTCTTCGATCGGTTGAGGAAGTACAAGCTCAAGTTGAACCCTGCCAAGTGCACATTCGGGGTGAGATCAGGGAAGTTGCTAGGCTTCATTGTTAGTCAGAAGGGGATTGAGGTGGATCCAGACAAAGTGAAAGCCATCCTTGAAATGCCGGTGCCCAAAACAGAAAAAGAAGTCCGTGGCTTTCTGGGAAGGTTGAATTACATCTCCCGATTCATCTTCCAGCTGACGGCCACCTGCGAGCCAATCTTCAAGCTGCTCTGCAAGAATCAAGAACTGAAGTGGAATGATCAGTGCCAAGCTGCCTTTGAGAAGATCAAAGTCTACCTCCAGAATCCGCCAGTTTTGATGCCACCTGTGTAGGGCAGGCCCCTCATCCTGTATCTCACGGTGCTAGATAATTCCATGGGCTGCGTGCTGGGGCAGCATGACGAATCTGGAAAGAAGGAACATGCCATCTATTATCTAAGTAAGAAGTTCACAGATTGCGAGACACGGTATTCTGCGCTTGAAAAGACATGTTGTGCTCTGGTATGGGCTGCTCACCGCCTGAGGCAATATATGTTGAGCCACACAACTTGATTGGTATCTAAAGTAGACCCGATCAAGTACATATTTGAGAAGCCAGCTCTCACAGGACGGATTGCCCGTTGGCAGATGCAGTTGTCTGAATATGATATCCTGTATGTCACGCAGAAGGCAGTTAAGGGTAGTGCACTCGCAGAGTACCTGGCTTGTCAGCCCATTCCAGACTACCAGCCGATGCAGCATGATTTCCCTGATGAAGACATCATGGCATTGTTCGACGAGGGGAAGTCCCAAGAAAACGAAAGGTGGAGGATAATCTTTGACGGTGCATCCAATATTTGGGGACATGGATGGCGAGGATCTCCGGAATCCGGTCAATTCTGATCAAGTGAAGAAGTATTATGCCTGAAAGAAATAGACGAAAAAAGAGAAAGATAAGCCAAGTAAGAATCAGCTCGCTAGGTTGAAAACCCGAAAGGGCGGCCTAGGCAAAATCAGAGCGACCCGGTGGATTGAAAACCCGAAAGGGCGATCCAGGCAAAAATTAGGGTCAGAAAACTTGGGCGTGGAAAGTTAAACAAAGGCATACAACCTTCCCCGAGGCTTGAATGAGGGAATGATCAAGGTCAAGGACACAGATGTTGGCACTGCTCCACAGAGACGAACAGTCAGAAATTAGCTTTTCTCTTTTTTCGTGTCTTTTTGTAGTTTAAACTTTCAAATGTATTGAACAGTCGTCGTAACATTCTGTGCGATTGGCTTCTACATCAATAAAGCTCAACTTTTTCCTACCGGTTTGTTATTTTCCGCTTCTCTGCTCAAGATAAACGTTTTATGATGATGGTAATACTGAGTTGCAAAACATGTGCATACATCATAGAGCATTACAAATCATTGCGAAATCCTTAAAAGTCACGGGAAATAAGCAATCTCCCAAAGAAAGTTAATCTTGCAAGGAAAGTTGCACTCATAAGTCATTCCAGAAGGCAAACCATAAAGCAAACTTGCACTCGGCTCATGGGTCCCGTAAATCAGTTCCTCAGTCTCGTGCCAGGAGTGTCGGGGGTCGGTTGAACCAGCAAAAGAATAAGCCTTTTATTAAAAAAAAGAAGAGCACAAAAAAGCAAATGATCAGAAGAAAAAAAAAGCTGATCAGGCAAAAAGAAGAAAAAACAAATGATCAGAAAACAGAAAGCTGATCAAAAGAATAATTAAAAGATGAAAGAAAAAAAAAACAATCAAAGCTGAAAGAAAAGCATTCCCCAGCATTCATCATTCACCCAAAATCATCGCATCGCATGCATTGGCATAACAGGCCTTTGCATAACATGCATTCATTCCATGCACCATGCATTGCATCTGCTGACATGTGCAGGTACCGCCAACCTGAGAAACCTGAAGAAAAGTCCTGCGACCAGAGCAGGCACCCCTGGATCGGTGTGAAAGCATTGACCTTGAAGAAGATGAATTGGATTTCCGAATTCCCCCTTTGGACCCACGTGTCCCCCAGAAAGACTGACTTCAACTTGTATTCGAGCTGCAGGTAAGTCCCTCTAATCTCAATAGGTCCAGTCGAAAAGGATAGCCGTGTTGGTCTAAAACATGGCGAAGTCCTAGGGAAATATCGAGATCTAGACTTGATATAGTACCCTCCCCCTGAACGCTCGAAAGACCACCTCTTTTGAGCCCGCGCGCTCCCAAGCCCAAGTGCAAACTCGGATCGTTCGCGATTCGCTAAAAGGCTTTAGGCAGCCTCCTTCGCCGGCTCAATGTGAGTCGGTACCCCTTTTATTGATTTCTTTATTTTCTGCTTTCTGTCAGCTTATTGAGGGTTGGCGCTCATAGGAAAAACAAAAAAATATCATGTCATCGCATCTGCATCAGAAAAAACAAAAAAATAGAAATGGAAAAAGGAAAATTCGGGTTTCTTTAGGTAGACAAAATTGGTATAATTTCTGAATTCTTTATCTTTATTTTGCCTCGAAATATGTTTCGGCCAATTCATATTCCTTGTTAAAATCCAGATAAAGAGGGGCAGCTGTCATACCCTAATTTTGTCCGGCTTGGAACAAAACCTTAATTTTCCACGAAAAGAAATAAATTATGAAGTGAAGCATCATTCTGAAGGATGTGAAGAACTATGAGCATGCATTTTTGGGTTCTAAAAGTCATTTCAGCGCTTTTAAAATCGTTTTTAGGATTGGAATGCCTTTTGGAGCAAAATTAGGGTTTTTTGGGCAAAAGGGGTATTTTGGTCATTTCCAAAATTAAGCAATTTCTCACCAAAAATCATTGTTCAATCTCAGAGGAATTTATTTGGATCTAGATGATTTGGGTTATGAATTTTTGTGCGCATGCATGCATGATTTTTGGCATAAAATTCAAATTTTAAGCAAAAGGGCAAAATGGGAATTTCCATCAAGGTGAGGTCTCAAATCAATTTTGGGAAGGGTGATGTCATGGAATTTTGGGCCCAATCATTGATTCCTAGGACATGGCCCAAAGTGGCATGATTTTTATGGAATTATCTAGAAAAGAATAATCAAAAATGGTGAAAATAAGGAAGTGTCCCCAATAAGACAAAATGTACTATTTTTCTTGACAAGCTTGCAAAACTTGGGCACCAAGGCCTCATTTGCTCCGAATTTTCCAGCTCATTTTCACCTCATTTTGTGTTTCCTCATGCCCTTGATCCATGTGAGTTGTATTCCTAGCCATTGATTAAAATTCTAGATCAAATCCTAGGCTACAACTTTGTGTAGAATGACCTAGGTGCCCTCAACAATTTTTGTGCAACAAAAACTCATAATTTTTGTGTATGACCAGCTATTCCTCACTCATTTGTGTTTTCTCCTTGTCCCTAATCCATGTGCATTGCAATCTTGGCCTTTGATTCAAATTCTAGCTCAAATCTCAATGGTTTGCAAAAGCACAATGTCCTATATACCCTTAATTTTGCACCTCATATAAAACCCAAAATAGGAGACCATGAGGACACTCATTTTTTTTACCCTAGCACCCAAATCTCTCCTCTCTTTCTTTCATTCCTTCGAAGCAACCAGCCACCATACCTATATTCTTTTCTTCAAAATTCTTCCAAAAAATCAACCATCAAACCTTGTTTATTCTTCATCCTTTCAATAAATCTACTTCTAAACTTGCATAATCATCAAAGTTTCATCAAAAACCATCAAGAATCAAGCATTTGCGAAAGGTTCAAGAGGTTCTTGTGGTGTTCTTCAAGTGTTCTTGCTTCTATTCTCTTTCCTTCTTCATTTTCTAGCTAGATCTAGAGGTAAGCTCACTAACCCTTGCATTTTCTTTAATTTTCATCATGTAATCTCTCTTCTATTCCTCTGTCCTTCTTGAAAGAAGCTTTGAGGACTCATTTCAAACATTATTGGACAAGGACATTGGGAGCCTTGGGTGTTTGAGATGAGTCCTTGGCCTTGAAGGAAAGATTCTTGTGTTTTCTCATCATTCATTGCATTTCTACCTCATTTGCATGATTTTGGTGAAATAAAACCTTGTTTTCCTACCTATTTTGCTTCGGCCATAGCATGGATTTTAGGGTTCTTGTGTTCATTTTGTTCATTTCATGATTTTAAGTTGAATTTTGGCTTGATTTTGGTGTTGGGTGCCTCGGGTTGTTGCTTCAAAACCTAGGGTTTTTGTTGCCTTTTTACTTCTTTGATTTTGTGAAGAATAAAATACATGATATGCTTGATGCTTACTTTAGAACATGGCATGATGATCTAGGGTTTAGTCTTGTGAATTGTTTCATGTATTAATTGTGAATTTTAGCATGAAATTTGATGGTGATTTGTGCTTAGCATTGCTTCGGCCTTAGGCCACTTTTGTGCATATTTTGTGCTTGAAAACGCGTTGTTTTGATCTTGTGTGAATAAATGCAATTGTGCAATTGTGTTTTTACCCTTTTACCTTTTTACTTTACCATCTCATTAAATAATTACCATTTACCTCATGCATTTTTACTCTACCATTTCATTAACTTCTCACTCAAACTTTTTACCACTTGTAAATTTGCACAAAAAAATCTCAAAACATTTCAATCATTTGCATTTTAAACTTTTACTACTTCTCATTTAAAACCCCAAAACATTTTTACCACTTCTTACTCAAAACATTTTCAAACTTTGCATTTCACTTATTTGCATCATCTATGCGACACCTTGCATGCTTGCACACACATTCACTCATACTTGTATACCATGCATAATAAATGCTCATGCATTCTTGTATGCTCATGCATTCTCTTGTATACTTATTCATGCATTCTCTTGTATGCTCATGCATTCACATGCTTGCTTAATCATGTATCATCGCTCACATGTTCATTCATTAAACCTAGAATACTCTATGCCTATGATCAATTGTGTTCACTTGTTCTTGATGCCATCTGAATGACTTGATTTAATTGTGTGCCCTTCCTTCCACTAGTATGTATTCTTGATGAAGACGTAAGCCTACTTTTCCGGTTGTAGCATAGAGTCATTAAGGTATATGCACCCCTTTGAGATTGTTGCCCGTCCCGTAGCAACTCTCACACACACACACACAATTGTCTTGAGAGCTTTGTCTTGCATCCTTAATAATTGGATCTCTTGATTATATTGGCATGTTTAATCTTGGTTAATAATCAACATGTTTATGATTGCTTGATTGGTGAGTATGTTTGGATCTTGTTCATTCATTGTTGCATTTGGTTATGGACTTGGAATTGATTGAATAATGTTCTACTTGTTTTCCAAAACCCATTTTCTAAACTCATTTCCAAACGCTCCTTGCTTTGCGAAAACATTTTCTTCCTCCATTAAATAAAACAAATTGTCATTGATGATCACTCGCGCTGTTGCCGTTTAGATCGTTAATGATGATTTTATTTTCAAAAAAAAGAGTTAGTAGTGAGGCCATTCTAACCGTTGTTGTTCGGTCTTCACAAACGCTCACCCAATTGCGAAAAACTCTTAAGCCGTTTTCAGACGCAAAAGCCGAGAACTACGTAGCTTTGATCCCTCAACCCAGTGAGGGTACTGGTGTTGTGTAAATAGATAACATTATGCGCAAGTATACACAGTCACAAGTTATAGTATAAAAGATCGAACCCACAGAGATTGGATTAACTCTTATGTGTTGTTTGTAAAGAAAGGCAAACTAGTGTGACTACACTATTCAAAATTTTGGGTTTTGGTTGAAGTTGAAATGAAAACAGAAATAAACAGAAAGCAAGTAAATTGTGTAAGAAATCAGTTGAGAATGAGAGTTGGGATGTTTTCACAAACTAAATCACTTTTGAGAATATTTTGTTTTCTTGTGGTGCAATTGCACTTAGTGCAGTTGCATCAGTGTGTGCTGGTCAGCTACTTTCGTCAGAGTTTCGTTACAAGCTCTATATGATCCTGTTTTTTTGCGGTAAAGAGTAGGGTTGTCAGTGCCTCTCTCGCCCCCTTACAGATAATCTAAGTTGCTTAAGTAAGTACACTCTTGTATCTTAAGATCTCTACACTTTTGTTGTAAGGACTATGTTAATCTTAAGCTAAGAATTAACATGGAATTAACAAGCTAACTTTATTAAAACAAGTTTAATAAGAAGCTTTATTAAACACTTATCCTTACTTAGTTCTTGATTTCTAGTTATAAGCCAATTAAGTGAATATAACTCTACTTGTTCTAAGTGATCAATATTAAAACAAGATTAAGAATTTAAACACAAGAACTAAAGTGTGCACCACTTGAAAACACAATAACTTTCCTCAAAAGATCATTGGAAAGCTAGAACATCCAAACTCAAAAGAGTTTAGCTCATGTTGGACATGATAAAGCAAATATAATTGAGTGGAAACATATTGCAATAGGAAAAACTACAAGAGGATTCAAAATAGTAACAATTGGAAAACTCTTGCATATATTTGCTTTCAACTAATTTCTTGCACCTATTAGGTCTTTGAAGAAGTGGAGATAGAAGTTGTAAACTTCCTCTTACCTTCCTCTCAAACTAACACTATGAAACTATAAGAAAATAAAACTTTAAAACTAAGAAAAACTAAAATAAAAAGAACATAAAAAGATTATATAATATATGATATGATTCTCTACAATTTGGAATATTTTCAAGTGAGGAATTTGAGTCCTATTTATAGCCTTGGAGGTTTCCTTCATGTTGAGGTTTCCTTGCTGATTTAAGTTAACCAAACCATGGTTACTTTTTAAAAGTTGAAGATCAGCTTGGCTTTCAACACTTATCCTTAATTTGAGGTCCAACAAATGGTTGCCACATGTCTTGTAAGATAGATCTTTGTGAAGCCTTTTTGATTGTAGGCGCCTCCTTTGCAAGTGGCCATGTGTTCCCATGTGACTTCTGAGCAAGCAGCAATCCAACTAAGCATTATGGCAATGGTAAGAATTGAGGTGCTTCCAATGTGGGGTTGTGAGCTGCTTCGGTACAGAGTGGTGCAGTTGCACCAAGTGCAATTGCACTGCCTGGTGCAGTTGCATCAACTGGTGCAATTGCACTAAACTGCGGCTGCACTGAACAAACACATCAAACATACCAATATACAATAAAATGCTAAGTTATGGACTTCTCTTATCTGTAAACCATAAATGTTGTTATTTTATTCATATTAACATATTTAACATATAATAGACTTGATATTGGGCATTTATCTAAGTGAAAAAGCACAAATAACTCTATATAAAATAGAGTTATCACACCCCCAAACTTAAATCGTTGCTTGTCCTCAAGCAATGACAAAAAGAAAATACAAATAAGATTTCCAGAATTAAGAAGAACAGATCAGCTCATATCTCTTTTACAGAATGATTTTCAATAAACGCGACTTATGAACTTCATTTTTCAGAGAATTTTGTCTTTGTGCCTTTGAATTCCAAAACATCTAAAGCTATTAAAACTCATTTGTGTGAGTGTGTGTCCTACTGAGATTCAATCAGTTCCAAAACTAAGTAACAAGTTTCTCCTAGCCTTTGAAAAGTTTAGATCACGTTTGGTCAAAACAAAGATGTTTCAAAATATAGAATAGACTAACAAAAATCCTTAAGACTGGGGTTTTTAAGCACAACAAAGGGCTTGGAAAGAATATTTCGAAACTGTTGAGTCAATGTACTTTTTGTATTTCTGGTGGTTCTTTTTCTTGATGCAAATGCAGTGAGTGCAAGTGCATTGTTTTTCTGAGGTGCAATTGCACTAGGTATTTTTGAACTAGTGCAGATGCACTGAACTTTTTGATGGTGCAGTTGCACTTAGTGCAACTGCACTTGATTTTTCTTTTCAAGACTTCTAGCTAATATTGCCCTCCTCACTGTCCTCCTTATGCATACTTTTTTCCTTTGGTCAGTTCTTTCTTCTTTTCTTCTTTTTCTTTTTCTTTGAATTTTTCTTTTTCTGACCAAATGCACTTATTGGAATAGGTACAGTTTATGACTCAGGCAATAAAGCTTTCTTTCATTTTGAGCTCTTTTGGTAACCTATATGCATTGACTACTCTAAGTTTTTCATACTTAAGCCTTTGTATTCATAAAAATTCCCCCAAACTTAATTCTTTAAGCTCTTCTATATTTTTAATAAAAATTTATTTTTGACCTTAGTTTTCTCAAAATCCCTCTTGCATCGGATAGCTTATCACATAGTAAGGTTCTTTTCAAAATTCAGCTTTGATGTGTTGAAGTGATAATAACAATGGTTATCTTTGGAAAAAACAAGGCTTTTTCTTTTTCTCTTGTTTCATCATTAAAATTCAGTTCACAAATTGCATTTTTCTTTAAGTTTTTGAAAAAAAAGGGTATAAGCTGATCATGCTTCAAGACTCATCAAATCTTTTTAAAACGTTTATTTATTTTTGTAAAAAATTAGTAAAAATATGATACTTAACATGACACTTATTAACACAATATAAATAAATAAAATACATATAAATACTAAAACAAACATACATATTATAGACTAACACATGTATTTAAAAGTTTGAGTGCTCTCCCCCCAACTTAAAAGTGAGCAGTGTCCTCACTGCTCTTAAGTTGAGTTTTCAAAAGAAATTTGTTCAAAATGGGGGAGGGGGGTTAATACATGTGGGTTTAAAACAGATAACACAGTTATATAAGTTCATAAAGTACTGAAAATATTTTAAAAAAAACAACATTTAAAATTACTCGGGTTTTGCTCCAGATCTGAGTCTGTTGCTAGCCCTTGTTGCTGCTCTTTTGACTTGTAATTTCTTTGGCCTCTTTGCTGCTGCTGCCTTGGATGCAGTTGCTCCAGGCTCAGTTGGTTTTGTTGTTGTCTTCTCTGGTTCAGGTGGTGCATCAGCACCAATTGTTTTTGTTGGTGCAGTTGCACCCAGTGCAACTGCACTGCTCTGATCAGCAACTTCTTGTGGTTGCTTCTCCTTTGCAGCAGTCTCTTCAGTGATTGATTTTTGACCTCTTTCTTTCTCCTTGGCTTGTTGTTTTTGACCTTCCTCCACTTCCCTTGCTTGCACATCAGTTGGTTCTTTAGCCTTTCCTTCTTTACCAGATTTGTCCACCTCCTTCTCAGCTTCACCTGTTGTTGGGGTCTCTTGAGCAATCCCAGCTGCCTCAGTAATTCCCTTAAGCAGTGTTGCAGAATCTTCTCTTCTTTTATCTGCTAGCTCTTTGAGCACTACTGCAATTGTGTTTTGCACTTGATCTGATGTGAAGAGAGATGCTGTTGGAATATGCTGGGGTGCAACAGCACTTGATGCAGTAGCATAAGATGCAGTTGCACCAGCTGCTGATACTTCAGGACCTCCTGTTCCAGTTTTCTCCCCTGGTTCTTCATTAGTAACCTGCACATTTGCTTTCAAAATATTGGAGTTAGTTGGAACAATGGTGTCAGCTTGAGTGGTTTCTGGTTGTGTTGGTGGTGTTGGTTCTTTTGGAGTTGGTGATTTGTGTTGTGGTGATTGAATTGGTGAAATGGATGGGGATTTTTCTTGTTCAGGGGTGATTTGGGTTTGTTGCTTGGATGGGTTTATTGGAGTGAGAATTGGTTCTGCTTGTTTTTTAGCAGCCTTCTTCTTCCTTAACATTTCCTCCATGGTCAAATCTAAATCAGATATAGTTTCATCACTTTCCTCATCTTCATTTCTCTCCATTTCTTTCACTATTTTAACAGTTTCTGGGTCTTCATCAGTATCCTCCGAGTCTTCATCCAGAACTTCCTCCACTTTTTTCTTCTTTCCTTTTCTTTTTCCTTTGGTCTCCCTCTTTCTTTTCAATACCTTCTTCTTCTTTTCTTCTTTTTCACTCTCCTCTTTTTCTTTATCTTCTTCTTTTTCAAATACCCAGGATGGAAATTCTGGGGTGTCTAACACTGTGGGTAATTGAGAAATTTCCAAAAGCCTTTGTTGTAGCCATTCATGCTGTTCTTGTTGGAACTTCCAAACAGCTTGGTGCTTTTGCACTAGATGCTCTTGCACCAAGTTTGGTTGTTCTCTTGCTATTTTTCTTTCTTTCAACTCTGCAGATAAGGCTCCAGGTGGAAATTTTCTGTACTGATGTTCTTCAACAGTGATATGAACCCCTTGCTTCATACACAGTTCAGTAATCAAACATGGAAAATAAAGGAATCCTTCTGTTTTGTCTGAGCAATCTAAGATTTCCTTGTTGATAATTTTTCCAATGTTCACATTCTCATCAGTCAAGATTGAATCAAGAATGATCAATCTATCCTTAGAGACTGTGTAAGTGTGTGAAGTGGGCAGAATGGAGCAGTTTATGAAAATGTGCCAGTTTCCTAATTCTGGGATAAGATATTTGGTTTTCACCTTAAACTCAGTATGAGTGAACTTTTCCCATGGTGCATTAGGTACTGCTACCCGTGATTTAATAATCTCCATTTGTTTCTTCCCGTAGGTTTCCATTTTTTCATCAAAATTAGGGCCATTATATAACAGATTATAATGATCATTCAGTTTCTTTTCATCAAAATAGATTTTTCTACCCCTAACAATAGAGAAGTTTTGAGATTTACCTCCCTTGCTATTCAGAATTCCAGCATAAAACTCTCTCACCAGTTGTTCCAAGTAATAAGCCCTGTGTTGGACGAACAAATCCCAATGTTGAGCATCAACAGTTGCTAAGAAGTTGGGATGTGCCCTCATCAGATTATAGCCACGTTCCGGCCAGAATTTCATCTCCCAGAAGTGTGGGTTTGCCACATCAATGGAGACGGTTACTGATGCAGTTGCACCAGATGATTTCTTTGATGGCTCTGCACCTGAAGTTTTGCCAGAGGACTTTGTTGCTACTTGTTTGCGTATCATTTTGAGAGATTGGGGTTTGATTTTTGCTTTGAAATGTTGAGAGGTTGAAGATGGACAGTGAATTGATTTGGGAATTTCTGAGAGAGAAGAGATTGTGAGAAGTGGTTACTGTTTGAGTATTGAAAGAAGTGGTGAACGGTTACTTTTTGGCTTAGTGGGATGGTTTTAAATGAGGTAGAGGTATGAGTGGAGGTTGATTTGATGGATGTTTCTAGCCGTTAGGCTATGTGGGCTAACATGCAAGGCTACACGTGTCTGATTAGGTGAATCCACACCATTTAAACTGAAGTACGTTGTGTTGCGCTGGCACTTCATCAAAATCATCCTCCCTTTTTGAAATTGTTGGTGCAGTAGCACTGGAAAGTGGTTCGGTGCAATTGCTCCTGATGAGTGATAGGTGCATTTGCACTTGGTGCAGTTGCGCCAATTCCTGTTTATCTACAAAACACTTAAAAAACATCAAATTGCACAAAATATTAAATATTTATCAAAAATTTATGGGTTGCCTCCCATCAAGCGCTTGTTTTAAGAGTCTTTCAGCCTGACTTTTCCTTGTTTCAGGAATTTTCAAAATGAGTGGTGCTTTCACCTTGCACCACATGTTCACCATAATACATTTTCACTCTTTGCCCATTTACCTTGAAAGTGGTATTTGAGGCTGCATCATAAAGATCAACTGCGCCATGAGGATAGACTTTAACTAATTTGAATGGTCCTGACCACCTTGATTTTAATTTTCCAGGGAACAATTTCAACCTAGAATTGTATAACAGAACCAATCCTCCTTCTCTAAGTTCTCTCCTTTGGATCTTCTTATCATGCCATGCTTTGGTTTTAGCTTTGTACATTTCTGCATTCTCATAAGAGAAATGCCTAAATTCTTCTAATTCATTAAGCTCTAAAAACCTTTGTTTTCCTGCCCTAGTGAGATCAAAATTCAGCTTTTTAATAGCCCAATATGACTTGTTTTCTAACTCAATAGGCAGATGGCATGCTTTGCCATAAACTATCCTATAGGGGGACATACCTAATGGAGTTTTAAATGCAGTTCTGTATGCCCATAATGCTTCATCTAAGTGTAAGGACCAATCTTTTCTTGTTGGTCCAACCATTTTTTCAAGCATTCTCTTAATTTCCCTATTAGATAATTCAGCTTGTCCACTTGTTTGTGGATGATAGGCTGTAGCTATCTTGTGTTTGATCCCATATTTTGCAAGAAGTTTTTCAATAAGTTTATTGCAAAAATGTGAGCCTTCATCATTGATGATTGCTCTTGGGGTGCCAAATCTTGTAAAAATGTTTCTTTGAAGAAATTTGCTAACTGATTTGGCATCATTATTTGGTAATGCTACTGCCTCTACCCATTTGGACACATAATCAACAGCTACTAATATGTAATTGTTGCCAAAAGAAGGTGGAAAAGGACCCATGAAATCCATGCCCCAAACATCAAAAAGCTCAATTTCCAAAATATTAGTTCTAGGCATTTCATGTTTTTCAGAAATGTTTCCACTTCTTTGGCATTTGTCACAGGTTTTGACCCAATTATGAGCATCTTTAAATAAAGTGGGCCAGAAATAACCTGACTGCAATACTTTAGCTGCTGTTCTGTTGCTTCCAAAGTGACCTCCATATGGTGCTGAATGACAGTGCAGAAGCACTGCTTGCTGCTCTGATTCTGGAATGCACTTCCTCATTATTTGATCTGGACCCATCTTATACAGATAGGGTTCATCCCAATAGTATTGCTTGATTATGTGGAAGAATCTCCTTCTTTGTTGATAGCTCATGTCCTTTGGTATTATTCTACTTACAAGGAAATTGACTATGTCAGCATACCATGGTGCAGTTGCACTTGGTGTAATTGCACTGGCTGGTGCAATTGCACTTATTGCACAAGCACTTATTGTATTATTGGTAATTGCCAACAACTTCTCATCTGGAAAATTCTCCTTGATTTCTTGTGTACCTGCATTTTCACTTTCTAATCTAGATAAATGGTCAGCCACTTGGTTCTCCACCCCCTTTTTGTCTCTAATCTCAAGATCAAATTCTTGAAGGAGGAGAATCCATCTAATTAGCCTTGGTTTTGCATCCTTCTTTGCAAGCAAATACTTGATGGCAGAATGGTCAGTATAAACAATAACTTTAGTGCCAATCAAGTAGGATCTAAATTTATCAAATGCAAATACAACAGCTAATAACTCTTTCTCTGTCACAGTATAATTCATTTGAGCTTCAATAAGTGTTCTGCTAGCATAATAAATTGAGTGAAAATTTTTATCATACCTTTGCCCTAGGATAGCTCCTACTGCAAAGTCACTAGCATCACACATGAGTTCAAAGGGCCTGCTCCAATCTGGTGTTACTATCACTGGTGCAGTTACCAGTGCCTTTTTAAGCTTTTGAAATGCTTCCATACAGAGTTCATCAAAGTGAAATTGTGTATCTAATTGTAAAAGAGTACACAATGGTTTAGAAATTTTTGAAAAATCTTTGATGAATCTTCTATAGAAGCCAGCATGGCCTAAGAAGCTTCTGATTCCTTTGACAGTTGATGGAGGTGGTAATTTCTCAATGACCTCAATCTTGGCCTTATCCACTTCAAGACCTTTTTTTGAAATTTTATGTCCAAGCACAATGCCTTCTTGTACCATGAAATGGCACTTCTCCCAATTGAGTACTAGGTTGGTGTCTTCACATCTTTGGAGAATTTTTTCTAAATTTGATAAACATAATGGAAATGTTTCTCCAAAAACTGAAAAATCATCCATAAAAACTTCCATTGATTGCTCAATGAAGTCAGAAAATATAGACATCATGCATCTTTGAAATGTAGCAGGTGCATTACAAAGTCCAAAAGGCATCCTTCTAAATGCAAAGGTACCATAGGGACATGTAAAAGTAGTTTTTTGTTGATCCTTAGGTTCTATTGCAATTTGATTATAACCTGAATAACCATCTAAGAAACAATAAAACTCTTTTCCTGCTAATCTATCTAACATTTGGTCAATGAAGGGTAAAGGAAAGTGATCCTTCTTCGTGGCCTTATTGAGTTTTCTGTAATCCATACAGATCCTCCAATCTGTGACAGTCCTAGTTGGTATCAACTCATTCTTTTCATTGGCTATTACTGTCACATCCCCTTTCTTAGGAACACATTGTACAGGGCTTACCCATGCACTATCAGATATGGGGTATATGATTCCAGCATCTAACCACTTAATTATTTCTTTCTTTACAACCTCTTTCATTATAGGATTTAGCCTTCTTTGTCCTTCTATGTAATTTTTAGAATTCTCTTCTAAAATTATCCTATGCATGCAAATTGAAGGGCTAATTCCTTTTATGTCTGCCATTTGCCAACCTATAGCTTTCTTATGCTTTTTTAAAGTACTAATGAGATCATTTTCCTGTTCTAATGATAGCTCAGATGAAATGATAACTGGGAGTGTATCACCTTCTCCTAAGAAAGCATATTTTAAATGTTGAGGCAGTTCTTTCAATTCTAATTTGGGAGATTGTTCAATTGAGGGTAAATTTTGTTTAAGGTTAGGGTCTTCTAAATTAAGAGATTCATAAGTTCTAGCCCATACCTTAGGTGTTGGTTCTTCCTTTGGCAGTATGTCTTTTTCCAGCATTTCTTCTTCAGGAAGTGCATTTGCATCAGGTGCAAGTGCACTGGTAAGATGATCATACTGCTTGTTGAACTGTTTTTGCACCAAATGATCAAGAGAGATAATTGCTGAACATTCTTCACTTTCCTCTGCAGGATAATTCAGAGCATTCATTACATTGAATTTCACCTCTTGATCATTTACTCTCATGGTTAGTTCTCCTTTTTGCACATCAATCAATGTTTTCCCAGTTGCTAAAAATGGCCTTCCAAGAATAACTGGTACTTCTTCATCTGCAACAAAGTCTAGAATAACAAAATCTACAGGAAATACAAATTTGTCAACCTTTACCAAGATATCTTCAATGATTCCTTCTGGGTAAGCTATTGACCTGTCTGCAAGTGACAATGTTAAAGATGTAGGTTTAGCATGTCCAATTCCTAATTGTGCAAAGACAGATTTAGGCATCAAGTTGATGCTTGCTCCTAAATCACACAATGCACGACCTGTATAATAATTACCTATTGAAAATGGAATTGTAAAGCTACCTGGATCTTTTAATTTTCTTGGAATTTTATTTTGCAAAATCAAACTACATTCTTTGGACAAAGCAACTGTTTCAAATTCACCTAATCTTCTTCTTTTTGAAAGAACATCTTTCATGAATTTAGCAAAATTAGGCATTAGTTGCAATGCTTCAATCAAGGGAACATTAATATGCAATTGCTTTAAAACATTTAAAAACTTACTGAATTGCTTCTCCTCATGTGCCTTTTTTAATCTTTGAGGAAAAGGAGGAGGAGGGTATTCAGGAACTAACCTTGGAGTTGGAACTTCATGAGATGCAGATGCATCAGGTGCTTCTGCATTTTGAGAACTTTTTTCATTTTTAGTTTTTTCTCCCTTACCTGTACCTTCATTCTCATAAGGTTCTGCTAGATCCTTCCCATTCCTGAGAGAGATAGCTTTGACCTGTTCCTTACCTGGCCTCTGAGATGGACTTGCTTCTGTATTGGATGGTAATGTACCTGTTGGTCTTTGATACAGAGCAGTTGCTAACTGACCTACTTGATTCTCCAGATTTTTAATTGAAGCTTCATGAGCTTGCCTAGCTGTTCTGGTTTCATTAATGAAAGATTTAAGCAAACCTTCTAAGGAGTTATCTGTAGTAGGTTGTTGTTGTTGAGGCCTTTGGTAGTTCTGAGATTGAAATCTTGGTGGAAGGGTTGGTGCAGTTGCACTTGGTGCAGGTGCACTAGTATTGTTCCATCTGAAGTTTGGATGGTTCTTCCAACCAGCATTATAGGTATTGGAGTAAGGGTTGTTATTCCTATCATAACTTACATAATTTACAGAGACAGGGTTGCTAGGACATTCCTCATAAAGGTGACCTCCTCCACAATAAACACAACTTACAGCTCCTGGAGGGGCTTGTTCTATTGCTGCTGCAGTGTTCTCAATTGGTGCAGCTGCACTAGATGCAGTTGCACTGGTTGTGGTGAAGTTTTTGAACATGTTTGCTAGTGAGGCTACTTGAGCAGATAGGGCTGATATTTCTCTAATTTCATGTACCCCTGATGATTTCTTTTGGGTACTTACCCTCTCAGTAGGCCAACTAGAACTATTAGTAGCAATTCTATCAATCAATTCACATGCTTCATTATAAGACAGATTTAACAAAACACCACCAGATGATGCATCAAGCATTATTCTAGTTTGTGGTTCCAAACCATTATAAAATGTTTCCATCTGAATAATAACTGGAAGACCATGGTGTGAACATTTTCTTAACAGTTCTTTCCATCTTTCCCATGCTTCAAACAATGATTCAGATTCTTTTTGTCTAAAAGATGTAATATCATTTCTCATTCTGGCATTTTTGATAGGTGGGAAATATTTTGACAAAAACTTTTCAGCCATTTCATTCCATGTATGAATAGAATTAGGCTCTAATGAATTTAACCATGATTTAGCCTTATCTTTCAAAGAATATGGAAATAGCTTGAGTCTAAATGCATCTTCACTAACACCAGGTATGATAAAGTTACTACATATTTCTAAAAACTGTTTTAAATGCTCATGGGGATCTGATAAACTCTAATTTAGAGCATTTATTAGAGATATTTTGAGTTGTTTTTAGAGTAATTATTACTGATTAAATAAATAACTGACTTAAATTACTCTATATTTGCAGGAAGGTAGAAAAAGAAAATAATATAAATGTGGGCTGAAATTAGAAGAAATGTTAGAATAAAAGAAAGCAAGCCCAAACCCATTAATGCAAGAAGGCCCACAGTAATAAAAAGAAGATCCTCTTGGAGATTTCAATCAAAAGTGATGCACATGTGACTTGGAGAGAAAGAAAGAGGCATGGAGTGGAGAGCAAACAACACATATTTAGGAAGGATCTAAATCCTAATATTTAGGGATTGGCATATCTTGCAATTAAAAGTGGAAGCAATCTTGACTTGATCCTTTGCTTGGAGAGAAAGAAAAGGAACTAATATAAAAGGAGAGCTTCACTTCTGAAAGGGGGTGAGACACCATAACACAAACAAAGCCACACACCACATAAACAAACCATAGTTACACGAACGCTACGGAGGGAGAGAAGAGTTTTTCAGCACCGTGAAAGAGCTTTGGAGTAAAAGAAGGAGATTGAAGACAAAGATTAAGACTTTCTCTATTTCCGGGTTATTCTTATTTCTGTAATTCATGAACCTTATTTTTCTTTTATTGTTCTTTATTATTATGGACACCTAAGTCCTCGTCTAGGGTCTTAGGTGGATCTTGCATGTTTAGAAACCTCTTTATGTTCTAATTTCTTATTTGAATTCCTGTTTTTATCTCAATTAATATTATTCTATTGTTTTTATCACATAATTAGGATTAGCTACCCTTTTCATGTTAATAATCAATTAGTTGATCAGCGACCGTACTGCAATTAGTTGGTGGACCTATAGGATAATTGGGGCTATAATTAATGCATGACCAAACTTTAATTTAGTCTTCCAATCATTCAACCTTTTTGCTCTTCACGCTTTTCTTGAATTTAAATTCTAGCATGACTAAACTAGGGTTAATTTAGGAAAAAGAATATTAATCGCGAATGACCAAACGGATTAATAGCTTTAGTAAAGGGATTGGTAATTAAATAAAATAAGGGAATTCAAGTAGAATTAGACATAGGGGAATCGAAGCTTGCAAGTGAAACTGCGACCCTAGACCTCTCTCCATTGATTATATCTTGCATTTTTAATTCTTCTTATTTATTTCTTTCTATTTTAGTTTCAATTACAACTCAATTATTCACTCGTCTAAACAATAAATAATTTTAAGTAGTTGAGTACTTGTTAATTAATCTCTGTGGATACGATATTCTTTTATACTACTTCTGCGAAAGAGTACATTTGCTCTAAGTGTGTTTTTAACGCAACAAGTTTTTGGCGCCGTTGCCGGGGATTAATTTAACAATATTAAACGAAAAAGATTTTTATTGCTTTAGACATTTTTTTTTATGCTTTAGTTTTAATTTTTTTTATTTATTTCTTATAAAAAAAAAGTTGCTAATACTTTTTCAAGAAGTCGTTGCAGTACACTTTGTTTTGCAGAGAAAAATCTAAGTCATGGTTAAAACTCTTGGAAATTATATTAGAGAGGCAGAGGCGAAAAGGAATTTAGATAAGTTATCTTGGTATATGCCTCAATGTCAACGCCCATTTTCTCCTCCTACTTATGAGCCTTATTCAAATTATTGGGATGACTATGAGCCACCTCCTTATTCCTCCAACTGGGATAATTATGAGCAACTACAAGTGCAGAGGAAAGAGGAAGAATATGATATCAATGAGGTTTTGGTCAAATTTATGGAGCAGACAAATGAAAATTTTGAAACATTGGAAAAGAAAGTTGGAAGCTTGGAGGGCCAAATTGGAGCCATGAACAACAATTTTGATAGTTTGAAAAATCAATTGTCAAAGGTTATTGATATGGTAACAACTCAGTTGGCTGAAGAAAATCTCTATTTACAAACTAAGTCTACCCCAAATGAAGAATCTGAGCAATACAAAGATAATATTCTTAGTAATGGTGAAGAATTCTCGGTAGAAGCTAGTTTAGAGGAAGAAGCTCTCAAGAAAGATGAAGAGACTCCTACTGAGGGGAGTCCAATTGAGACAACAGATTCCACTGATGAGAGCGGTTGTGAGGAGAATGAGAAAGATCCATTGGTTCATGATTTGGAGAAAGAGGAGAAAACCCAAATTTTTGGGCAAATTGTTTTAACCATTGGTGATGCTGCAATTGAGGTTCACAGGGGAAAGGTAACTTTAAAGAGTGGTAAAGAAGAGGATGTGATTAAAGCTTTAAATTCCAACGAAAATTTCTCTCTTTTCACCTCTCCTTATTTTGATGATGTGGTTGAAACTAACATTGTCAACGATTTAAAGATGCAGGATCTTTTGGAAAAAAATCTTATTTTGCAGGATCCTAGCATAGTGGTGGATGGAGATAAAATAAAAATTCCCCAATTCTTCGAAGTTCAACCACCACTAGGAAAAAGAAAGAACAATGTCAACCACATGGTTAAAAAACTAAGAAGGTGCACTGCGTTAGATGTAAAATTTGCTCTTGGAGAGCCACTTGATTGAGCACCAACTATCGTCAGGCTCATGACGTTAAGAAAGCGCTTCGCAGGAGGCAACCTGCGTTTTATTTTCTGTTATTTTTGTTTTGTTTTTAGGAATAAGCTCAGATTGCAAACTCTCTCAGGGAAGTCACTCTTACTCTCTCTCTCATTTATTTCCTTTTGTTTCTATTTGATTATTTTGCATTGAGGACCATGCTCCATGCTAGTGTGGGGGAGGATAGTTTATATTGTCACTATATCTCTATTAATGCACATACCCACTATATATGTTGATAGCATTTTTTCTGGCTTGTTTTGCATGAACTATGCTTAAATTGAAAAAAAATAATAGAGATTTTGCCTTTAGGGGATCCCATAATTAATTTACTTGACAGACTTGTGCTTAATTGTAACTCTGAGGATGTCCTTAGGAAGCTGAAAATTAGCATTTGTCCCTCTTGAGTACTTTTTGTGAACTAGCTTCTAAATGTGAGATCTGAGCCTTCATAAGGGGATTGATACTAAATCATAAATTTTTACCCTTTTCTTTCTATGAGTGTGTTTCCCAATTTGCTACATTATAGAATTTGTCTTTTGACCGTTTCAAGGCGAAAATTGATTTGCATCATGTAAAAAGATTTGGGGAATTTAGGTATTTTTCTGGCCTCAGAGTTGTGTGTTGAATTTATCCATTAGTTGCCCCTTTGAGCCTATTTGTTATATTTTTTCTTTGGTACCCAGATATAATTTTTTCTTTTTTTATTGTGGTAACCATTTGAAATTGTATGTGGAGCAACTATTGAAAATTACAATTTCGTCCTATATTTTAGCTGTCTATATTATTAGGACTGAAATTTCGTCCTATGCTTTAGTTATCTATCTTGTCAGGATGAAGAGAAAAAAAAAATGGAGTGAATCATGTGCTTACAAAAATATTTTCGCACAAAGGAAACAAAATAGGAGTTTTCATGTACTTACCTTTTCCTCCTACAAAAAAAAATGCAAGAAGGAGGAAAAGGCAAATCAAAAGAATGAAAGAGCCAAAGGGCAAATCAAAAGAATGAAAGAGCCAAAGGGCAATTCCAAAAAAAAAAAGAGTCTACTTAAGAAAAAAAAAACAAATCAAAAAGAGTTGACTCAATAGAAAAAGAAGAATGAAGAAATGAAAGTGAAATTAATTTGGAGTTTGGACAAAAATTGTAAAATAGATAGGAGCTCCATATTTGGTTTCAAAGGTTACTATTTGCTTCTTGTTTTTAGCCCTTTGATTATCCCTTTCTTCTTGTTTCCTACCTTACATGATTTCACCCTTGGCCCCATTACAACCCATGAAACCCCATCTTTTGCATGCATGTGAACTATTTAGTGGAGATTTGGTCTAATTACAAGCTTATGGTAATGTGCATTTTGTGGAAACTTGAGTGTATATTTTCCCTAGTCCCTAAACACTTAGAGAGACTGTGAGCGAGTGCCCTTGTTCACAGAAATGTATTCTTCAGCGACATGAGCCTCTAATTGGGCAACCTCTTGACACCTCATATGTGCTATATTATCTATTGTCTGTCAGTGTACTTCTAATTTTGAGTCCCTTATTTGGCTGTCCCTATTACTTCTTTGAAAATTTTATTGAGCCAGGAAATTTGCTTGAGGACAAGCAAAAGTTAAGTGTGGGGGAGTTGATAAACTCTAATTTAGTGCATTTATTAGAGATATTTTGAGTTATTTTTAGAGTAATTATTACTGATTAAATAAATAACTGACTTAAATTACTCTATAATTGCAGGAAGGTAGAAAAAGAAAATAATATAAATGTGGGCTGAAATTAGAAGAAATGTTAGAATAAAAGAAAGCAAGCCCAAACCCATTAATGCAAGAAGGCCCACAGTAATAAAAAGAAGATCCTCTTGGAGATTTCAATCAAAAGTGATGCACATGTGACTTGGAGAGAAAGAAAGAGGCATGGAGTGGAGAGCAAACAACACATATTTAGGAAGGATCTAAATCCTAATATTTAGGGATTGGCATATCTTGCAATTAAAAGTGGAAGCAATCTTGACTTGATCCTTTGCTTGGAGAGAAAGAAAAGGAACTAATATAAAAGGAGAGCTTCACTTCTGAAAGGGGGTGAGACACCATAACACAAACAAAGCCACACACCACATAAACAAACCATAGTTACACGAACGCTACGGAGGGAGAGAAGAGTTTTTCAGCACCGTGAAAGAGCTTTGGAGTAAAAGAAGGAGATTGAAGACAAAGATTAAGACTTTCTCTATTTCCGGGTTATTCTTATTTCTGTAATTCATGAACCTTATTTTTCTTTTATTGTTCTTTATTATTATGGACACCTAAGTCCTCGTCTAGGGTCTTAGGTGGATCTTGCATGTTTAGAAACCTCTTTATGTTCTAATTTCTTATTTGAATTCCTGTTTTTATCTCAATTAATATTATTCTATTGTTTTTATCACATAATTAGGATTAGCTACCCTTTTCATGTTAATAATCAATTAGTTGATCAGCGACCGTACTGCAATTAGTTGGTGGACCTATAGGATAATTGGGGCTATAATTAATGCATGACCAAACTTTAATTTAGTCTTCCAATCATTCAACCTTTTTGCTCTTCACGCTTTTCTTGAATTTAAATTCTAGCATGACCAAACTAGGGTTAATTTAGGAAAAAGAATATTAATCGCGAATGACCAAACGGATTAATAGCTTTAGTAAAGGGATTGGTAATTAAATAAAATAAGGGAATTCAAGTAGAATTAGACATAGGGGAATCGAAGCTTGCAAGTGAAACTGCGACCCTAGACCTCTCTCCATTGATTATATCTTGCATTTTTAATTCTTCTTATTTATTTCTTTCTATTTTAGTTTCAATTACAACTCAATTATTCACTCGTCTAAACAATAAATAATTTTAAGTAGTTTAGTACTTGTTAATTAATCTCTGTGGATACGATATTCTTTTATACTACTTCTGCGAAAGAGTACATTTGCTCTAAGTGTGTTTTTAACGCAACAGGATCCTCATGAGGATGTCCACCATATTGACCAATTGTTTGCAGCATATGAAACATCATGGGTTTAAATTCAAAATGGACAGCCTCTATGTGAGGTCTTGCTATGCTTGTTTGCATGTTTTGATGATCAAACATAGCATAATCTCTCATAGGTCTATCTCTATCATTAATCATACCTATTGGTCCCATGCGAATAAATTGATTCCTGTGATCTGCATCAGCATCTCCTTGTGATCCAGGACCACCTCTGACTGAGGCTGGTCTTGAGCCTTCTCCTTCACCTTGTTGAGACATGGTATTGCTGCAACTTTGAAGTCTTTGTTTCTGGAGTCTACGCAACCTTCTAAACTGTCTTTCTATTTCTGGATTTAAATCAAATTCTGGAGATCTGTCTCTGGGCATAAGCTAGTGCAGTTGCACTAGGTGTAGCAGCACCTGTTTCTGCACAGAAAAACAAAATACCAGAATAACAAAACAGAAAATAAACACTAATCTACTATCTTTAAAACAACAAAAATTAATGACAATCCCCGGCAACGGCGCCAAAAACTTGGTGTTGTGTAAATAGATAACATTATGCGCAAGTATACACAGTCACAAGTTATAGTATAAAAGATCGAACCCACAGAGATTGGATTAACTCTTATGTGTTGTTTGTAAAGAAAGGCAAACTAGTGTGACTACACTATTCAAAATTTTGGGTTTTGGTTGAAGTTGAAATGAAAACAGAAATAAACAGAAAGCAAGTAAATTGTGTAAGAAATCAGTTGAGAATGAGAGTTGGGATGTTTTCACAAACTAAATCACTTTTGAGAATATTTTGTTTTCTTGTGGTGCAATTGCACTTAGTGCAGTTGCATCAGTGTGTGCTGGTCAGCTACTTTCGTCAGAGTTTCGTTACAAGCTCTATATGATCTTGTTTTTTTGCGGTAAAGAGTAGGGTTGTCAGTGCCTCTCTCGCCCCCTTACAGATAATCTAAGTTGCTTAAGTAAGTACACTCTTGTATCTTAAGATCTCTACACTTTTGTTGTAAGGACTATGTTAATCTTAAGCTAAGAATTAACATGGAATTAACAAGCTAACTTTATTAAAACAAGTTTAATAAGAAGCTTTATTAAACACTTATCCTTACTTAGTTCTTGATTTCTAGTTATAAGCCAATTAAGTGAATATAACTCTACTTGTTCTAAGTGATCAATATTAAAACAAGATTAAGAATTTAAACACAAGAACTAAAGTGTGCACCACTTGAAAACACAATAACTTTCCTCAAAAGATCATTGGAAAGCTAGAACATCCAAACTCAAAAGAGTTTAGCTCATGTTGGACATGATAAAGCAAATATAATTGAGTGGAAACATATTGCAATAGGAAAAACTACAAGAGGATTCAAAATAGTAACAATTGGAAAACTCTTGCATATATTTGCTTTCAACTAATTTCTTGCACCTATTAGGTCTTTGAAGAAGTGGAGATAGAAGTTGTAAACTTCCTCTTACCTTCCTCTCAAACTAACACTATGAAACTATAAGAAAATAAAACTTTAAAACTAAGAAAAACTAAAATAAAAAGAACATAAAAAGATTATATAATATATGATATGATTCTCTACAATTTGGAATATTTTCAAGTGAGGAATTTGAGTCCTATTTATAGCCTTGGAGGTTTCCTTCATGTTGAGGTTTCCTTGCTGATTTAAGTTAACCAAACCATGGTTACTTTTTAAAAGTTGAAGATCAGCTTGGCTTTCAACACTTATCCTTAATTTGAGGTCCAACAAATGGTTGCCACATGTCTTGTAAGATAGATCTTTGTGAAGCCTTTTTGATTGTAGGCGCCTCCTTTGCAAGTGGCCATGTGTTCCCATGTGACTTCTGAGCAAGCAGCAATCCAACTAAGCATTATGGCAATGGTAAGAATTGAGGTGCTTCCAATGTGGGGTTGTGAGCTGCTTCGGTACAGAGTGGTGCAGTTGCACCAAGTGCAATTGCACTGCCTGGTGCAGTTGCATCAACTGGTGCAATTGCACTAAACTGCGGCTGCACTGAACAAACACATCAAACATACCAATATACAATAAAATGCTAAGTTATGGACTTCTCTTATCTGTAAACCATAAATGTTGTTATTTTATTCATATTAACATATTTAACATATAATAGACTTGATATTGGGCATTTATCTAAGTGAAAAAGCACAAATAACTCTATATAAAATAGAGTTATCAGGTACGTAGGAGCGGGTCCGTCCCGTCAAGCACCCTTTTAAAAAAATCTTTGTTTTGTTTCCACTTTTCAAAGATAACAAAAATATTCCTGTCTTTCGTTTTCAATAAAACGATTTTTCAAATAAAAAAAAAGAAAAGAAAAGAAAAGAAAAGAAGTAGAACAAATCGCTTTCAACTCAAACCTTTGTCAAACCACACATCGAGTTAATGGTTCCATTCAGTAGAAAGGACGTATGGGATGCTAATACCTTCCCCATGCGTAACCGACCCCCGAACCTACATCTCTGATTTCGAAAGACCACTCGCTTTTCCAAAAAAAAAAAGGGGGTTTTTCCGATGTTTTCCCAAATAAATATTGGTGGCGGCTCTACTATTTTTCACGTTGCAAAACGAGAAGTCCCAAATCGGATTTTTCGGGCGCAACAAAGAGCTACAATTTTTCTGTTGAGCTTGAAACCGAATTCTAATGTCTTGAATGTCTAAATTGCAAGATACATCATACATGCCTGGGCGGGATGACTATGATTGCCCAGGGAAAGATGCCTATCCTCAAGGATCTCACCTTCCTCCTCCTTTTTCTCAAAAATCTCACCCTCTCCTTCCCATCTCAAATGGATCTCGCTTCTATCTCTCTCTCTCTCTCTTGTGTGAAAGTGAAAAAAGCATTTGAAGCGTCAAATTGAAGAGAAGGCACCCATATTTTTACTAGGCGAAAAATTACAAGAATTTCACCTTCCTAATCGAAATCATAAACGCAATACCATGAGGTAAAGAGACATTTTGCCACAGGAAAATCATCAAACATCCTTGGGGGCAAGGACAAGACCTACACGACCTGGGATGTCCAACGACAATGGGAATGAGTCGGCTAGCAAGGATGACCTACGCAGAAATCTCAAGCCAAGGCCATCCTCTGAAATAACCTCAGCTTGGGGGGAAACTGTTCTGGACTGGGCCATGAGGCCCAACTCCACAATAGACTTGGATCACCCCAACAACTAGGGTCCAAATCCACAATAAATCAGCCCATATATATATGACTATCATGCCTCAATGGCTCAGATTCACCGATTGATCCAACGACTCTGAGTTGACACAGATCCCTATAAGTACTGACACACATTGCCAAAAATAGGTACATTCTCATTTATTGTTACATTCTTCTATTCTCAATACTAACTTGAGTGTCGGAGTGCCATCGCAGGTACCCCACTCGAGATCACTCTAAAACTACCCGAGATCACTCTGAGCCCGACCTATTCAAGCAGGAGCTCTACCTACTATACTATCCAGGTCCTACCCGAGGTAAGGTAAAGGTACAGAACAATTATAAATTGTTTGTGTTGTTGAGAAGAGTTGAGATGCCGTGTGTGTGCTAAAGTAGATAGTTTCAAGTATGCTATAGATAACACAAAAGATTTATAGTGGTTCACCCTAATCAACAAGGGTTATATCCACTCCTCAAACCCAATGAGTATTTCCACTATTTTCTCAATAGTTACACTTACCACCCAAACTAGGGCAAAACACTTGATAGTTTTCTTAGCACAGATCTATCTACAGTCACATTAGTTTTCCAATACAACTCTAGCAACTACAACACTAGTTTTCTTACACAATTCTAGCAACAGAAAACCCTAAGAAACCCCTTAGTCATCTTCTCTAACAATTCAACAACCAATGCCTTGTTAAGAAGATTGTTGTATCAAACATTAAAACCTACCATAAGACCCATATATATATATATATATATATATATATATATATATATATATATATTACAATGCTACAAGAATGATTTTTAAGTAATAATCTACATATTGATATTTTCCGGTTTTTGTTGGTCAAGTTGATCATATTATTTTACAAACTAAACATTTGTAAGACTTTTTATTAAATTATTTTTTATATAACACTAAACTATTATATATATATATATATATATATATATATAATATACACAAACGTCAATAAAAGCCACAACACACTTAATTTATAACTAATATAAAAGGATATGTCTTCGTCATACATAAAATATTATGCTACAAATCTCACAAATAAACAACCAATAACCTATAGTAGTATTTTAAAACTTAAATTCTTACATATCGATAAGAAACTTAATTTTAGTTACATTGTGTTAATTTTCAAGATTTTATTTGAAAACAAAATCAGTCAATTAATAATCATATCGGTCCTTTATGGTTTTTGGTTTTTGAATTCAAATTATCAATTTAGTTTTTATAATTCGTGCTACATTTATTTAGTTTTTCAACGTGCGGCTTTGAACTATAAATTAAGGATTAATGGGTTATTTTAAGCATAACGATTAATGGGATATTTTAAGCATAACTAATACAAGAAAACAATTATTTAATTTCACGTGATAATTAATTGCTTATATTAGTTAAAATATTTGCTTTTATTATTATTATTATTATTATTATTATTATTATTATTTGTATGACTTAAATTTTATCCAAAACAAAGACATGAATCCTTGAATTAGACAATTATGATTAGGTATACCTGAGATAGGAAGAACTCATTCACTAAAAATTGTACTTTTCATTTGATACAATCATTAACTTCCATCTGTTAGTGAAAGCCAATCTTAGATCAAGCATAATAAACCAAACTACAATCATTCCAAACCTTCACAGACCTCTTCAAAATTTCTAACTTGTTTTTCTTGAACATTGGCAATTTAACCGCATTATTTGTGATGTCATTGTGGCACGATTTTCCCACGTTATTCACTAGACCGAGACAACACTCATCACTAATCGTTTTATCTCCAACAAATACAACAAAGAATACTTGTTGACCACAATTTGGAGTCAATTTGCTTACGCATTTACTTAAATATTTCTCATACGATGACTGTGGTCTAGGTGCATAATTTATTTCACTTGAGGGACCTTCAGATGGTGGCTGGAGAGTTTCAGAACCAACACATGTTTTTAATAACAAAGTAAAACTAATGAAAATGGCCAGAGCAGTATAAAATGTGTTGAATGATGACATGGTTGTTTAGAAGATGATATTATATTCAAGGTCTTGAAGAAGCTATGGTTGAGTCAAATTGTGATTAAGAAAGTCATATTTATAATATACAAATTACAATCATAACGTTTAAATGTATTCAATATATTGTTTTATCTATTTTGAAACCGCTAAAGAAAATATAGGTTTCGTGTTTTTTTGTCAAATGTTTTTATCTAATGTTTGTCAAATGTTTTTGAAACCGCTAAAGTGAAATAGAATATTAACTATATTATGACACAAGGTATAATGTTATTTATGTGAAACTATGAAGACACGATCTAAACCAGTTGTTGCCAAATGATCGTTCTCAATACCTATGCAGATACTTGAGCTAGTTATTCTGTAATAGACTTTTAGCCCTCTTTGTGCTATTGTTATGTAATTCCTATGAATACCACCCCATGTAGTATTTCTCTTACCACCTAAAACGATTTGAACCCATGATGTGGGGCTTAATTACACAGAAGCATCCTTCTGTCTCACCACTAAGGCTATAAAGCTCAATTCGTGAGACACAACTATGCTTCTGCGCGCGCACTTAAGCTTTTGGGTCACATGTTTGAATTCTTGTTAGAGGCAATAAAAATATCACATCTGGGATGGTAGATATTTGTAACACTCAATTTTGGAAGCATGGATTTAGACTCAAAGCAGTCTCATAATTATGTGTGATGGCAAATGATGATTCATAATAAAATAATATAGCTACCCTAGAAGAGTCCAGCACATGGTTTGATTGAAAAAGGGCTGCTGAAGAAAGAAAAGACATGATTTTGCGGGGTTAATGTTAAAATAAAGAAGCACAGAAAGCGGTATAAAGAAAAAGGAGAGAAAGGTTAAATAGTAGAAGGTGATTAACAGAACTATAGCCTATTTGAGGTAAGAGGAACCTCATATTTTTGAGTATTGAAATTGTTGTGTTAGGGTTTGATAGTTGTTGAATCAAGATAAATCTTTATATAAGTATGATGGTTAGTTTGGACACTTTAATTTAGAGGGCATAAAATTCATGTAAAAGAGCTAATGCATTTTATTGACATATCTTAAGTTAGAGGTTGGCGGGAAAGAAGCTTTAAAGTGTACTAATAAAATTTATAGAATTAAGAGTAAAGAACTATTTTAGTCCCTGACAATTTTTTGACAAGACAAATTGGCCCCTAACAATTTTTTTGGGACAAACAAGTCATTGACATTTTCAAAACGGGGACAAATTATAGGGATTAATTTGTCCCCATTTTGAAAATGTCAGGGACTAATTTATTCCAAAAAATTGTCAGGAACTAATTTGTCCTATTAAAAAATTGTCAAGAATTAAAATAGGTCTTTACTCAAAAATTAAAGAATAATAGTGATAGTTCAAATTTGAGGGCTATCATCTCTAAGTTAAATTTGAGATATGAGTGTCATTAAAATTGGAGTTAGCAAAAAGCAGATGTTAAAACATCGAAGAGTATAATAAGAACTTAAACTAGACACGTTATCAATTATGATATAAATATGGGGTTACCAATCATTTCAGTTTGATAAATCTTATCTAAAAGAATAAAATGCTAATTCAATTTTATCCTAATTTAGATTCAGAGAATCCAACATGTCAGTTTCGGTCCTAGACTCCTCTCTCCATAGCTTAGGAAATCGGTGAGTATAATGTGTACTATAATAAGTTTTAATTTATTTCTTTAAACTTCTTTTATACCTATTTGATAAAAGTAGCTTTACTTTGTTCTTGATCAAATGGTAATTTGGAATGCTTGTTTATTTTAAAGGGACGTGGTAATATTGTTTTATGGTTTGATAATGTTTTATGGTTTCATAAGTTAAATGTGAAAATTCTATTGAATTACTTTAAGAGCATCAAACTTTATGATCACTGTGACTCTCAGATTTCAAGTATTGATTGATTATTGTTGTTATTATTATTATTATTATTATTATTATTATTATTATTATTTCATTTTGGAAAAATATTGTGAAACTGTATATAGATCATATTCACTGTTGATCCTAACCTTTCTATAAGTATGATTCGATGGCTTTTATTTTCAACAGCTTTGAGCGGCTTTGTCAGAATATTGCATCCTAACAACAGTATGTGTTAGCCTTGGTGCACCATGATTTACCTAGCAGGCGAGGAGTCAATTATTCATATTTTGAGGCAAGGAGCCTATTATTGATATGTCGAGGCGGGGATTATTGATATGTCGAGGCGGGGGAGCCTATTATTCATATTTGAAGACAGGGGAGCCTATTATTAATATTTATCGGTGAGGAGCCTATTTTAGTTGTGTATAAGTATTATTCCTTATTATTATTATTATTATTATTATTATTATTATTATTGTTGTTGTTGTTGTATTATTATTATTATTACTATTAGTATTATTAGATTCTATACGATTTACTTGGTTAAACTATTTTGTTTGTTGAATCTATCATTTTTAAAACTGATTTTATCGTATCCTGCTTGTTATGCTGTTCGTTATTTGCTCACTGAGTGACGACTCACATTGTCTCCCTTATATGTTTCAGATTCTCAAACTCGTGTCGTACCGAGCACCTATGTTAGAGTTTAGTCTTTTACTTCTAGGCGATGCTCCTTTTTTAGTATGGAGAGCGCTAGTGATATTATGTATATCTTCTTTTGTGTCTCTATGTATTTGAATAGTAAAAATTCTTTAGAGTCTCTGTACATTATTGGGTTGTTTGTTAGTCGTTAGATGAGGACTCTATTGGCCTCTGTGAGGACCTATCTTAATTGGTATTTATATTATGACTATACAAGTGCATATTAAAATATGAAATTTAGTGGATATCCATAATTTTGGGGGGATTCTATCGAATTTTCATTGGCTATTTTTTTGAAATATAGGCTATTATTGGTTTAATATGATTATTGTTACTTAGATTGGAATGATTTTATTTTTTTGCCGAGGCTTGCCAAACTAGTGTGTGAGTCTGTGCGTCGATCATGATTCAACTCGGATCATGATAGTAACCATCTATGGCTATTATATCATACTGACGGAACAAAGCTTTTGTCTTTAGAACTTCAGGGGGGGGGGGGGGGGGGGGGGGGGGGGTAGGAATTCATCTGCTATAATGTTTTGCACACTATAAGGAATACTAACCTAATCAGACCGAATCTTCCAAAACACTGCACTTAAAAAGTCTAGAAAACAGTTCGCTAAGTCCCTAACTAACTAGACTTATGTTTCTAATGTTTATGTTTAACCTATCCACAGTTTGAACAAGGTCAAACTTCTCTGATACCATAAATGTAACACCTTGCGAAATTATCTAAAGTATTCGCAAGTGCTAACTTACATGATAACATAAAATAAATTGTATATAAACTTAGCTAAAAGTTTAAAATTGTTACGTAAAACATAAGTCATACTAACTAGCCGCTTAATTAAAAACGTAAAAATACATAAATCTCTTGAGTGGCAATTAGCAACTCAGGTTCTATTTTGAATTATATAACTACGTAATAGAAAATAAACTAAGAGCGTAGATCTCTGTAGCTGAAGGATTTGCCCACGTGCATCTAAAACAAATGACAGTGAAATTAAGAAATCTCAGTAAACTTGCACACACAAACTACAGGTGTTATTAGCTACTCATGCTATTCTACGTTATCATATACATCATATCTGCTAACAAATAGACCGTAATATCCATAATGCATCAATACTCATCTGAATAATTGGTAGTCTAAATAATTCTAATAATCTGAGTGCTGGCTTGATAAACTTTAATAAAAACTCAACCTTAAGGTCATGTATAACCAATAAGGGGTGTAATAGAGATCTTCTCTGAAGACCCGAATTTAAGCGTCCCTAAATCCGTTTTTCCACTACTCTCAATGTTAACAAAGTAGCGACATCTCAACACTATCAAGTAGTGAAATCTTAATGCTTACACGAATTTTAAACATCGAAAGGTATAATTATTCACAACATACTCATTCCAATTACATCAAATAACATGTTATAACATCATTTGTGCAATACACTTAGTGAGACAATTAATTGGGACTTATTAGTTCCCTCAAGAAAACAAACAAGTCTACCTCTTAATTAAAAGTTATGAGAGAAGCGAAAAACTGGTTTAAAGTGCAGATTTTTCCTTATTTTTTAACTTCCTTCTTGCTTCTGTTATCCACGAATTTAAGCCTCCTCTCAACTCTTGCTCCAATCTTCTAGATTGCAATGCCCTCAAGCTAATTCCAAAGGTCCATATTCAAGGCATTCCCTATTAGATGACAAGCATCCCCTAAAAATGGCTCCCCACACTGTTTTTGATAAAAATTTCAGCAATGATCCTCCTACTTTATGCCTTTCAATGACCACAAATTTGGCACCTAAATTAGTAGCTCCAAATTCAAAATTCCTCTTCAATACTTAATCTGCCATAAACCCAAAGTTTTACCTCTGATTTGGCTTCAAATATAGACATGCAATATCATCTTTTAGTGTGTTGAAAAAAGGATTTCACCTATTTTTGCCCTAACTCCCTCTATTCTCCTCCTTCTTTCCTTTTCACCCCATTCCTCTATTTCTCGTATTCTCTCCTCTCCTTTATTTCTAATTTTTTTTTCAATTCTATAAATATTAAGTCTTCAGCCGAAGGTATTTTTAGGATCCATAATATGGGCCCTCTCTCACTTTGCATGCTAAGGCGGACCCAGGACCCCGGGTTCAGGGGTGTCAAAATTTTTAAATACACAATTTGCTAAAAATATACCATTTGTGGCCATCGGTATACCCGACTTTGCCCGTCTGTGTGGTGCTCCCCTCCCAACTGAGTTTTTGTCACACCCAAAATTCGAACTTGCGACATTGCAATGGGTTCCAAGTTACCACTCAGATCAACTGTTGTTGGTAAAAAATTCAAATTAAATAGACAAAAGTAATCAAAATAAATTAAATAGCATTAACACAAAATACAAATTAATTAAATAACACTAACACAAATTACCAATTAAATAGTACTAACAGATTCAAAATTAGGATAATAAGAACAAGAACGGATCCAAGGAGATAGAGAAACTTTTTTAAAATAAAATATAAGAGTGAGAGTTTTTTTTAAATAAGTCAAATTATATTAATAGGGGGTACAAGGGGTACCACTACCCATATACAAGTAGAGTCACATTACATTCAATCCCCTTCACCAAAGGATAAACTAGGTAATGTATTAGAGCACCAAGTCTCAAAAGTAATAGAAGTTTTAGTGTCTACTCTATGAGCAAACCACCCCCATGTTAATTGTTTGATTTGTTTTACCATTACATTTACTGAGCATTGCCCTCCCCTAAAAATGACATGGTTTCTACTAATCCATATTATCCAAATGGTAGCAATCCACACAATGTGCTTTATTTTCTTCCTCTTCTTGTGATTTGTCTTCACAGCATGCTGCAAAAAATGGTCCCATATAGTAGAAAAATTTTGCAGCGAAATACCAGCCCATTGGCACACCTCCAGCCACACCCGAAAGGATATGCTGCAATAGAAAAAGAGATGAACAGCCTCCTCTTGCACCTGAGAGCAAAATCCGCATGAAATATCTTGGTCATAATTTAGAACTCTTCTCTGCTGCAAATTAGCACGCGTTGGCAGACCATTTAACATTAGTCTCCACGCGAAGACTGAATATTTGGAGGGCGTAGCAGCCTTCCAAATCCTTCGTAGCGCCTTCAACCGTACTTCATTCGCATCAGTTTCTGGGCACCTTGTTATCAACTTCTTATATGTAGACTTAACCTTATAATTACACGACGAATCCAGCAACCAGACCCAACTATCGTCACTGTCTTTCAGCGGAGAAACTGACAACAGAGCGTCTGCCAGCAGCTGTGCATCCTGCTGCTCTTCGGCCAGCAGCTGCCGACTCCAATTCAGTTCCCAATTCCAACTATATAAGAGTGAGAGTGATTGTGTGAGTGTGGTGCAAAATTAGGAACTTTGGTGCAAAACTAAGAACTTGGGTGCAAAATATATTTTTCAGGAGATTCAAAAACATTTTTCCCTAAGGTATCGGAACTAATTTTATTTTTTTCAGGGGGTTCACTTGAACCCCCTCAAACATATGTAGGTCCGCCATTTAAGAGACACATTCGCTAAGGGGTAAGGGTCCCTCTAGTATTGGGTATTTGGAAACCAAATCCTAGTTTATTTTTAATCCCTCATTCAAATTCTAAGTTTTCCCCTTTAAATGGGATTATAATTTAATTAAAAACATACAAAGAATTTCATACAAATAACACTTAAATAGAAATTAAATACTTAATAATACATAAATAGTCATGCTTCCCACAATTTTCTAATTGACATATAACTAATAAAATATCACGACCCAAGTTGGATCATGATCGACGCTTAGACTAACACCCTAGTCTGGCAAGCCTAAGAAAAATCATTCCGACCTAAAGAACAATAATCATATTAAACCAATAATAGCCTATAATTCAAATAAAATTCTAACAAAAAATCCAGCAGAATCTCCTCTGTAAACATCCAAAAATGACATATACAGTCTCACAAATAAACAATCAATAACCTAAATAGTGCGATTAGTTTCTTGGAAATATTTTTTAGAAACTATAAGTTAGATAATTATTTTAAAACTGAAATTCTTACACTTCGATAAGAAACTTAATCTGAGTTACATTGAGTTGGTTTTCAAGAATTCATTTTAAAATATTAAACCAATCAATTAATAATCATATGGGTCTCTTATGGTTTTACGTTTTTGCATTCGAATTATCAATTTAGTTTCTATAATTCATGCTACATTTTATTAATTTTTGAAGACGCGACTTTGAACTATAACATAAGGAATAGTGAGATATTTTAAGCGTAACTAATTCGGCTAAACGATTATTTAATTTCATGAGATAAATAATTTTTATATAAGTGAAAATATTTTCTTTTAATGAAATCATTTGTATGATTCAATTTTAATCCAAAAAAAAGATATGTATCCCCGAATTAGACGATGATGATAGGTATACCCGAGGTAGGAAGAACACATTCACAAAAGTGTACTTTTTATTTTATACATTCGTTCACTTCACGCGTTTTTAGATCAAGTATAACGAATTAAACTACAATCATTCCAAACCTTCAAAGACCTATTCAAAATTCCTGTCTTGTTTTTCCTGTCTTCGTTATTGTTTGATATATCAAATTGTTTATTTGAAATTTAGGTAAGACTGCTAGAAATATTTGAATAGTTAGGTGTCGTCTATGATTTGTTCCTTGTTTATCATGAACCGATTTGTATCGAGAGAGAATACATGATATAATGTTAATTTATGGACTTGGTGTTCCATTAGATGTTTTGGTAACCAACTTAATAATTAAATATAAAACATTGGGGTGAAGACCTCGAGATGTTAGCATACTAGGGGAGGGAAGTCATGAGCCGAAAACCTTGGCCTAATAAACAACTCGTTAATCAGATATTAGTGGGTGGGTTTATCAGGGAACCGCATAATGGTTGTCCGGTGTTGTACTAAGATGAGTAGCAGCTGTGCTATGAATGAAGATTTGAAGGATCTTGGAGATCCGTTTGTTATTTGCTTAGTTCCCTAAGATTAAGTTGTACTCGATATGATAACTTTTGTATTGTTCAAGTTATGTATCGCTTTTAGTATTTCTATTTTGAGATGTTAAACAATAAGAGTAATGACTTTAAACTTCGGTTTATGTCATTCTTATGAAATCCTTTAACATAACTAGTATAATTGAAAGGATATGTTGATCATACTTGTTTTACAAATTATACATTTGTAAGAATTTTTATGAAATAATTTCTGCATAACACTAAACTAAATAAATAAGTCATTGAACGTCAAACCATGTATTTTATAACTAATTTAAAAAAGATATGTATTTATGGTATACAAAATATTTTGCTAAAAGTCTCACAAATAAACAATCAGTAACCTATATAGTGTGATTAGTTTTTCGGAAATATTTATTGAATTTATAAGTTGGATAATTATTTTAAAACTGAAGTTCTTACACTTCGATAAGAAACTTAATTTGAGTTACATTGAGTTGGTTTTCAAGAATTCATTTTAAATTAAAACCAATTAATTAATAACCATATCTGTCTCTTATGGTTTTACATTTTTGCATTCGAATTACCAATTTAGTTTCTATAATTCGTGTTGCATTTGATTAGTTTTTGAAGACGCGACTTTGAACTATAACTTAAGGAATAGTGGGATATTTTAAGCGTAACTAATTCGATTATATAATTATTTAATTTCATGACATAAGTAATTTTTTATATTAGTGAAAATATTTGCTTTTAATGAAATCATTTGTATGATTTAATTTTAATCCAAAAAAAAGGCATGTGTCCTCGAATTAGACGAGGATGATAGGTATACCCGAGATAGGAAGAACTCATTCACAAAAAGTGTACTTATCATTTGATACATTTGTTTACTTCACGTGTCAGTGAAAGCAAATCTTAGATCAAGCAGAACGAATTAAACTACAATCATTCCAAACCTTCAAAGACCTATTCAAAATTTCTGCGTTGTTTTTCTTGAACATTGGCAATTTAACCGCATTGTTTGTGATGTCATTGTGGCACGATCTTCCCACGTTATTCACAAGACCGAGACAACACTCGTTACTAATTGTTTTGTCTCCAACAAATACACCAAAGAATACTTGTTGACCACAATTTGGCGTCAGTTTACTTACACATTTACTTAAATATTTCTCATACAATGCCTGTGGTCTGGGTGCATAATTTATTTCACTGGAGGGACCTTCAGATGGTGGCTGGAGAGTTTCTGAACCAACAGATGTGTTCAATAACAAAGTAAAACTAATGAAAATGGTCAGAGCGGTATAAAATTTGTTGAATGATGTCATGGTTGTTTTGAAGATGATATTATATTTCAAGGTCTTGAACAAGCTTTGGCTGAGTCAAATTGTGATTAAGAAAGTCATATTTATAGTATACAAATTACAATCGTAACGTTCAAATGTATTCAATATATTGTTTTATCTATTTTGAAACCGCTAAAGAAAATATAGGTTTTGTGTTTCTTGAACAAACGGTTCTTTGTGGATAAATAAGTTTCTTATCAAGATCTCATGTCCTAACCAAAAAACTTGGAAATTTTTTTCCTGAATGCAATTTCAATTTTTCCCAAATACAATTTCAATTTTCGAAAGTTACACACACACACACGAATACACGCTCAATTTTTTTTGATATTGTATATATATCATTGTTAGGTAGTGTAACATCCCCAATTTGACTAATCTTAATATTTGAGATTAGCAAGTGTTTTCATGTTGTGGATATATATTGTGCTATGATTGATGACTAAGTGGTTCTATTTTATTGATTTCTAATCCACTTGATTGAATATTTTATGATTTATTAAGTGAATGGATTGTATAAGTGTTGGTTAGTTAAATTAAATTGAATGGGTAGTTTAGGAGTAAATATAGAGAAATGAGTATAGAGTAAGGGGCAAAACAGTCTTTTTACCACCTTTTTCACTTTCAGCTCATTAAAGCATTTCCTCACTCCCATACAACACACACACTCATTAATTTTTTAAAAGTTTAAGAGAAGAATTGAGAGAGAGAAGAAAAGGAAGAAGGGAGAAAGAAGAAAACCCACCATTTTCATGTTTCCCTACACCAAGATACCAACTTCAGCTCCTCACACTTCTTATTCTCTTCAATACCCTTCTCTTTTTAACACCAAGGAGTTTAAACAACCCACCTTTTACACTCTTCAAATTCGAATTGCACGTGTTTGTTGGGAGTGGACTTGGGAGTTAGAAGTTCAAAGGGAGCTAGAGGAAACTTGGAACTAAAAGATTGAAGCTAAGAGTTGCACATTTGGGCTTTAATTTCGTGGATACAAGGGCTGGTGGAATGGAGTAAGTGCTGCCAAATTCTTTTCTTTAAATATCAGCTTACATGCGCTGGTTTTAGAGGAATTGAATTCATGGTGAGCTGAAATGTGAACTAGTAAGAGGAAGTACAACGGAGCTCTAGGAGTATGAGATTGACTTGCATGTACATTTGGGGTTCAGTTTGGAGCATTTGGGATGCTCGAGATAAGGTTTTGGGGGATTAAGATCAAATAGGAACACATTGGAACTTGGTTGATGCCATAGAGTTCGAGTTTGGGGTCTTGGGAGGTCTTTTGATACTCCAAATCGCAATTTATTGCTTGTTGTTGTTGTTCTCGCCATTCTAAGGTGAGTTATTTGAATTTATGCTTGTGTTTTCTTTAAAAATCAGTTAGTGGAACTTAGTGTGATGATATTGTGTTTAGTTGTTGGAAATTTGGTGATAATTTGTGCAATTTTGATGTTAAAACTTACTGTTGAGAATCTCTGCACATAGGTTCGGTCTTTCTGATGCTGCGTATCTACTGATGATCGAAAAATTGTGTGGGTTATCTTTTTAAAAAATAGACTTAGTGCTCTTTAATTTGGAACTGGTTTGGTTGAATTTGGAATTTTGTAGCTCGAGATATAGGTGTCACAATTTTATGACAAAATTTAGGAACAATTTTGTGTATAGGTTTATTGTTTCGTGTATATTGTTTTCATCGAACTCCTTTTTGAATGTTTCTTGTCCCATTGAACACTAGACTTAATTTGCTTCTGTTTAGGCACAAGTCCCATCCCATTTGGTTGAGTTTTGATCATTTTAGGGGTGTTATAAGTTAGAGGATAGAATTTGTCCGGTTTAGGAACCAGTCATGTTGTTTTGAAAAACAGTACTAAATGATTCATATTTTCGGAAAGTAAAAATAGTTTTAAGTAACTAAACATTATGGAGTCTTCAATTACATATGCAAACTTTTGATTGCAAGTTGAAAATAAGAACACACGCCACCATATGACTTCTGGTCGTAATTAGATAGTTTATACAATTTAGTATTAAAACTCATTATATCGAAGAATCTCCTGGTCCTTCAAAAATATGTGGCATCATTGTTACTTCAGGAAAATATAGTCGATTAAACACAAAATAATAAAACCATATGGAGTATTATACTTCAGGTTAGAACAATATTTTATTTTATAAGTGCACAGCAAACTTCTGGTTTACCATAGCATAATTATAACTACTCTCATATATATTTGAATTAAGAATGAATAGTAAAAATGTATTAAACTTTGATCATTCGAATAAAAATAAAATAAAACATCTAACTAATGCATATAACAAAAATTACTATTTACAAATAAAGAATTAGGCATACACATTTTTTTGTGTTTATATGTAATTTCAAACATGAGAAACAAAATAAGTTACACTTAGAGAAATTATACTTTGTCATAATTTATATGAGCTACTACATCGATTATATTGAAAGAAAGAAAACTACTACACCATTATTAGGAATAACAAAGGTCAGAATCATAAATAATAGGCAAAATTACACCAGAGGACCTTTAAGTTATTTATTTGTAACAAGTTGGCCCTTTAAGAAAGAAAACTACTACACCATATTAGGAATAACAAAGGTCAGAATCATAAATACACCAGAGGACCTTTAAGTGATTACTCTAGCTTAAGTTACTACTGTTAGCTTTTCGGCAAGTGTACTGAATCGTTACAAGTAATATTAAAACGGTAAGACCGAGTGTCGAACTCAGGGATTGCGATTAATTATCAATTTAATTAATTACTAAAATGTTCAAAATAAGGAGTGATAGATAGTAACTGAAAAAGGTTAAATGTGAGAATAAAATGCGAGAGTAAAAGTGGTTAGTAATCGAATCCTCTCCCCTAGGCTATCATGCATTATACCATTGATCAATTCCAATTTAATTACCCAATTAAAAGATTCAATTCAATTATTAAAGATTTAGGACAATCCCTTGCCTCAAAATCCCTTTTATCTAATGGGAAACCCTAATTCCTTAAGTGTATCACCACTAAACAAAGCATTAAACACAAAGAATTAACGGAATTCATGATAGTAACGTCATATTCCTATAATCATCACACTCATGACCTTAAACCCCAATTTCTGGAAAACATAACCCATCTCCCAATGGTGAAAGTAAACCCTAATTCATTACAACAACAATAATTATTGTAAAGCAATAAGAACGGAGGTAAAGGCAATTTTAAAAGGATAACTAAATTGTATTGATCATAACAATGGAATCACATGATAGTTTTGGAGAGATTCATCTCCTCCTAACCATAAGAAATTTAGCTACTTATGTTCAAAGTATTGAAAGATAAGATAAAAGAGAAGTTACACAAAGATGAGTGCATTGGATCCTTCAATTCCTTGTTCCCAAGTGTAGAGAAGCTCCAATTCTTCTCCTTTTTCGCAGCTCCAAACCTCTTTTTCGCAGCCCAGACCAAAAGTGCCCTAATTTTCTGATTTTTGGGCATAAATACTAAAATCTGCAGTCCATTGCGAGGCGCTGCGATTCTGTCGCGAGGCGATGGGCATATTTTTGCCTTGATCGCGAGGCGATGCGTGCTGGTCGCGAGGCGATAGAGACCAGAAACTTTTCTTCTATTTTCTGCTGCGTTGCTAGGCAAGCTGTCTGGTTCGCTAGCCAACGAAACATCAAATTGAAGATTTTGTCTTACTACAACCATTTGAAAAGAGGGTAACAACTTACAAATCAATCCTAATGACATCAATTGTAATCTAAGTTATTTCCCACGGAAATTAACTAAAATAACACATAAACACTCGCATTATGACTGTAAAACTGAGCAACGGTATACATATGACCATGAGTCAACAACTACATCATTATATTGAAAGAAAGAAAGAAAACTACTACACCATTATTAGGAATAACAAAGGTTAGAATCATAAATAATAGGCAAAATTACGCCAGAGGACCTTTAAGTTATTTATTTGTAACAAGTTATTTATTTGTTGCAAAAAAAAAAACTTAAAGGGCCAACTTGTTATAAATAAATAACTTAAAGGTCCTCTGGTGTAATTTTGCCTAAATAATATTAACCACCACTTTTGTTGTACCCAACATATTAATGTGAATCATTCACTTCTAGGAATGAAGTTCAATTCATTGAGTGGCTTGTGATTTTTCTTTCAATCACAATAGCACATAATCTTGATTCAAAATATTCTTGAAAATATTTTCTCCTTTATGCTACTTCAGGAGCATAATCAAGTAAAATAGAAATTCTATTATATTCCTTTGATTCAATTATACAAAGATCACATAGATCTTTTAGATTATTATCATGGTCTACAAATTTATTTCTTCAAGAACTGTATCATAAACAATGATCAAGGAAATTTAATTTGTTCTTCAAGAACTATATCTCAAATATAAGCGATGACAAAAGAAAAGATCATGCTTTGAGCAATATCTCAAGTGTTTGAACATTTTTTTTCTAGTTCTTCAAGAACTATATCACAAGCAATCGTATAGGAAGCTTCAATATTCAGTCCTTCTGGGATGTTTGAAAGATGAATTCTTCTGGAATTTATCATGAATATAGACAAAAATGATACTCTTAAATATTAAGTTATTTTGTGCAATCCTTCTAGGATGTTTAATGATGAATTCTTCTGAAATTCATCAAGAATAGACAACATGATAGTTGTCATTATGCAATCGAACATTGATGCTTTAATATTGAATTCTTTGGGAATTCATCAAAATACGGAAACATGATAATTGTCTCTTTGCAATCCAATAGACATGCTAGGTTGTTAAATTATTCGGGAATTCCTCAAGAATGGAGAACATGAACCATGGTAGCGAAATAAAATTCTCAATAAAATTTCTATACAAGAAATATAAAATATTAACATGATAAAATAAAAGCTATGAGGAAGAATATCATAACAAGATAATAAGTTAGATTAACATAAATATAGTAAAAGAAAACAAATCTTGCAAAATAGCCTCCAAGCTGATTAAGCTATTATTTTGGTAGAGTTTCGCGCTGATAACATGTTATGAAATTGACCAAAACAAGAGTAAGATATAACCATTATAATAAACTATAGATGAAGAAGAAATAGGATGAGAGAATGAGAGAAGAAAAGAGCATTTGCATTCTACTCTTGAAGGTACTTTACAATATTACATGAATCCTATTTATAGGACATTATAAGCATATGGATGGTCTAGCATAATGTCTCATAAACATCTTAAGTTAAGACCAATAACAATGAGTAATGACATGGGAGTTATAGAGCATCATATTGTATATGAAAGCAATGGCGGATACAGGCTATAGTGTCTGTGGGCAATTGCCCCCACCAAAAAATAAAATATATAGGTAGGTATATAATAGTATTTTATTAGCCCCCATTAAAAAATTAGCCTTTCCCCCATTAATGTCAAATTACCCAAACACTCAAGTCCAACTTATTTTAGGAAACAATTCTATGAAAAAAAAATAGGCTTTGCTTCTATCCACTATAACAGTTGAAAGATGTTTTTCGGCATTTAGTTTTGTGAAAAATATGGACTACGCATTCTTAGGAAATCAATAGTTGAATAACTCCCTCGTTACATATACTAAGAGGGATATTTTTGATACTGTTGACAATAAAAATATCATTCAACATTTTTAGAATATGGAAATGCACTAATAACAAGTGTAATTAGTAGAAGTTTAGAAATATTTTGGAGTTTTTTCGTCGCATATGTGATCGTGTATTTTCTGAAAATTTTTAACTTTTCTTTTTTGAAATATTATAGATAAACTACTTTCTTGCCCCCACCAAAGAAATTTTCTGAATCCGCCACGGTATGAAAGGACTAAGAGAGATGAACATCCACCAAATATTCAAAACAGTTTTAGTTAATTGTGATGATTGTAGTATGGTTATTTAATTAGATTATGCATACATTACTATTTTAATGTAATGCTATTTTAATGTAATGTGGGGTAGTAAATAAAATAAATTAGGAGTTAAGATTTAATTTTAGATACATAGACCTTAAAATTAAAAGAAACTGCTAACTAAACCCTCTTGAAACTATAGCATGCATCCCCTCTATGCTCCATCACATACTCTCACAAACTATTAAACACTCATCGGAAAGAAGAAAGCCTCACTTTTGAAATTGGAAACCAAGTTGTAGAAAGTAGAAAGAAAATAGAGAGAATGGGGAGATTAGCTAGGGAGATAGGGCGTGAGAATAGGAAGAAAGGGAGAGGAAAAATCACTGAAAGGAAGAAAGGGCGTGAGAATAGATTTATAGTTATAGATAAGTCAACTACATGCACAAGACTTAATTCATAATTGATATATAAAAAGGGATGTATTTATCATACAGAAAATATTATGCTAAAAGTATGACAATTAAAAAATCAAAAAAACTAAGTTAGTGTGAATAATTTCAGAAAAATGTACTGTTTTCAAGATTATAAGTGAATTAGACAAGGATGTTGAGGTGTAACCCAAAAAAAAAAGATAATGAGTTGTGGTATACACAAGATAGGAAGAACTCATTCAGTAAAATGGGTACTTGTCATTGGATATATTCGTTCACGGCCACCAAAAATCGTCATATGTACTACATTCATTCCAAACCTCAATAGACCTATTCAAAACTTCTGCCTTACTTTTCTTGAACATTGGAAATTTAAGTGCATTGTTTGTGATGTCCATGTGGCATGATTTTCTCACATTATTCTTAAGCTTGCGACAACAACTAATGCTAACTGATTGATTTCCAACAAATACACCGATATATACTTCTGAGCGACAACGTGGAATCAGTTTGCTTACACATTTACTCAAATATTTCTCATACGATGATAATGGCCTTGGTGCATAATTTATCTTAGTGGAGGAACCTTGAGTTTGTGGGTGGAGAGCTTCGGAACTAACAGATGATTTCAATAACAAAATAAAACCGATGAAAAAGGTCGCCACGATATAAAAGTTGTTGAATAATTCCATGGCCATTTAAAGGATGGTATTATATTCAATAACTTGAACAAAGTGCGCCCGAGTCAAATGGTGATAAAGAAAAACATATTTATAATATACGAATTACAAACTTAACGTTCAAAATATTTAATTGATTGTTCTAACTCTTTTGAAACTACTAAAGCAAATATATGTTTCATGTTGGTAAAACGATTTTTTTTTAATAATAAAGTTTCTTATTGAGATCTCATTTCCTAACCTAAAAACTAGAAGAATTTTTTATTACAAATAGAGGTTCCATTTTCAATAGTAACGCACACGTGCGTATACATAGTTTTTTTGATATAGTATAAATATTGTTGTTAGGTAGTCTATTTTTGGATGGATGAGTTCCGGCTTAACTAAGGTACTGGATCGAATCCAACCCAAAAAAAGTAGTCTATTTTTGGCCCAACTAAAGTAAATATTCTTCGTGAAAAGGCTCATACTTCGTACAACCCCCCTCTACTTAGTAGACACCCGATAAAGGCGTGAAAAGACCAAAACACCCTTAATGAAAATTGCAATTTGTTTTTTTTTAATATTTAACACGGTTCGGCGCATGCTTGGCCGAACCGGTTCAAAACTGGTAGCGCCAAGGCTGTTAAATTTCAGGCAGACACTCCTTTTCAGTTATTAAAAGGTTCGGCCAAGTGTGGGCCGAACCAGTTCAGACGTTGATCAGCCGAACCTTGCTGTGTTTGTTTTTTTTTTAATTTTCCTTTAGCCAAGTTACATAGAACGATAAATTAGCTATTTCAGAACGATAATTTACTAACTTTTAACGAACATAACGATAAATTGAATACTTAACTATGGACTACTAATAAAGACAACAACAACTAAACATATATACATAAGTAAGTAATACAAACCAAGAAATTTAAACAAACAATTAGTACAAATTAATAATTAAACAATCCGGACAATACAACAATACCATCCCTATACACAACTACTCCCTCTCCCTCCGCTGGTAGACACAACCAAACTTCCTAAGCCCCCGTGCCATAGGCCTAGTGAGTTGCTTAAGCCTGTCAAGAATGGTCCAGTCACGGGTCCCACGGGGATGCCCCTCATCCCTAAGACACTCCCCCCCCCCCCCCCCCCCCCCCAATGTCGTCAAAGAGTTGCATAATCTCTGGCATACTCTATAATACAGATAAAAAACCATCTCATTGACAAAACAAAATAAAATAACAAATGATTTAATAACACTATAAGACTGAAATAAAGGATCTAACATCTGAAGTGTCAACGGGGTAGTTGTCGAGGTTAATGTATGGGTGGGATACCCTCCTATACCATGCACGGTACTCCTGAACAGTGTCTGGCATCCCATCCACCACCGAGACACCACGGGCAATAAGGTGCAAGTGGAATTCTATCCAGGCTTCATCAGCTTGCTCCTTTGTCACTACAGCCCGTCCACTAGGCCTAGGGTCCTCTGGGATGCCCTGAATCCAGCCAAACTGCCTCACCACTCGATCAAGGTTATAGGCCAACATGCTCCCAACATGACGCAGATGGCCCTTAAATAAGGCCAGGGTCTGAATATCTCTGTGGTGAGGGTGAGCAAAAGGCATCCAGGTGACCTCCTCTGACCTGAAATGATCCACTGACCCATCAGCCATCTTGCAGTCCCACCTCTTAGCCTGTGGCTGGTCTTCAGTGTACCCCTCAACCAACCATTTAGTGCCAAATACCTGCCCCTGGAAATGTTCAAAAATTCAAGCCTGTGATAAATAAAAAGCGGGTTAGGGATTCAGCATATAATAATTTACATAAACTTATACCAACTGAAATATAAAATTAAATAAAGTCAAATACCTGGAGGAGAGTGGTAAATCCAGCAATCTGTGAAATCGAAGGAGAAGAGGCATCTGTCAGCTGCTGGTATAGGTGAGTCAGTGTCATAGTTTCCCAACAGTACTGACCAGCATGCTCTAACTCTCTGATCATGTACAGGTATGCAACCTTCACCTTGTTGCCAGACTTGTCATAGAATAGTGTACGGCGAAGCAAAATTAAAAGGTAGCATCGAGCTGCATCCTCCCATCTCTCAGCTCCAGTGGCTTCAATGTACACTTTCTTCAGCCAACTCAGCTTGACACTTGTACCTTTGACAGGTATCTCAGCAAATGCCTCCTCCTGCGAAACCCCCAGGTCATAAAATACCCCGGTGATGGGGATATGGAGCAGCTGTGCCACATCATCCAGGGTGATAGTCATCTCACCAACTGGAAGGTGGAATGTGTTGGTCTCTCCGTGCCATCGCTCCACGAAAGCAGTAGCAAGGAAATGGTTGACTGTACCAAACCCCACGTCATGAAGGGGCAACAGACCAGACTGAACGATGAAATCCATAATCATAGGATGAACCTCAGTATCCTTCATAGAATGATTATGTACTTTCTGGTTATGCCCATCAACAGGACGCTCCTGCATTTTTCATTATTAAAAAAAAAATACTCAATAATTAGATAGATGTAACAAATCAGACTTATTAATAACTTGAATTGTTAAGTACTTGTAAACTCACCAGACCGTCCCATATGTTCCGAGCAATGTGGGACCCATAAGCATATAGGACAGAGCGATCGTTTGGCCCTCCAAGATAAGGGAAAGTAGATGATCTGTCAGGAGCAGCAGATGGCTCGGCCTCGGCAGCATCAGGCTGGGGAAAATCAGCAGCAGATGGCCTAGAAGTGGAAGGCCGAGAAGTGGATGTGCGAGGCTGAGATGGCCCTTCCACCTGAGCAGCCACAAAGTCAGGAGCAGCATCAGTGTCTGAATCATGATGCTCTAATGGTTCATCAACTAGAGGGTCATAATTAGTCTCTATCTGTTTCCCGCGTCCACCACAGCGTCCACGTATGCGTCTATTCTGCTGCAATTGTCGGCCACGGCGTACGAACGCAGTGGGACGAACCCTCTCGTCCTCAGCCTCAGGCTCAGGCTCAGCCCGCCTCCGGCCAAGAGCACCTCCTCGGGTGTTAGCCATACTGAAAATAAGAAATCGAAACATTACAATTCAGTTAAAATAAAAAAAAAACTCAGCATTCAGCAACAATCAAGGTGGTTCGGCGCACCCATGGCCGAATTGGTTCGGCACACGCGTGGTCGAATAGGTTCGGCGCACGGTTGGCCGAACCAACCAAAAACAGTTACAAAATTTAGGTGGTTCGGCACACGCCTGAACGAACCAGTTCGGTCTCTGCTACGCCGAACCACCCTTAAACCCGGAAAAAAAAACAGATTTCACGAAGAAGAAGAAAGAAGAACGTACCTATACTCAAATGGAAGGAAATGTAGATGATTGTTGATGGAAAACGAACGAAATTGATGGATTGAAGTTGAGGGGGTGTAGGTTCGGCGCTAGGGTGAGTTTTTGAGAGAATGAGAAAGTGAGGGGGTGTGAGAGGGTGAGAGGGAATAGAAGAGGAAAAAAAATATTTTAAAATCAGGGATATTTTGGGAATAAAGCTGGTTACGGGGTGTCCATCGAGTAGGGAGGGGGTTGTACGAAGTATGCTTGCGTAAAAATTTGCGCCTAAACCAGTTTCTGGACATAAAAAAAGCTTTTAATTAATGGAAACCACGACTTCATTAAAAATTATTTTCGGGCTTATACTTTATTAACTCACTATAAGTCAATTAAATTTGGAAAGACTTGATATTAAAGTTAAGTGGGTAAAAATTCTAAACAAAAGTAAAATATAATATTAACTATATTAAGACACAATTTGAAATTCTATTTATGTGAACCTACGAAGACACGAGCTAAATCATGATCAGTTGTTTCCAAATTATTGTAGTTCTCAAAAGAGTTTTGTTGGATAGTAGCTATATTCAGTTCTTAATCAGCTATGTGTGGAGCATGGATTCTGTTTATTTATGGTAGGAACAGTCTAATAAGTCTCAAACTCCCTTGGCTGGTAGTGCAATGGGAGAGACAAGAGCAAATACACCAATGTATAATTGTTAAAACTATTGTTCTTTTGAGGAATAGTCATACCTGTATATAGTAGAACTTGCTTGATGTAAAATAAATGTTAGTCTTCACTGCCACCTGCTATATATAATTATGGAAAAAAAATACAATTTCGGTCCTTCAATTTTTTTTCCTCATTTTAGTCATGAGTTGAGCTGGTCGTTGAGTTATGACGTGGCTTGTTGTGTTCGCTTGTACACATGGAAGAGGTATGGATGACATGAATTTACTTAATTTTACACTTAAAATTTTAAATAATCATCTTATTCCCTAACCTTAAACTCTAAATTCATATTTCGAAAAACATCAACCACATATCTAGAACCATGACAATCTCCAGCCACCGTTCACCATCGCGACACCGCTGGCAACTCCATGGGTGCCGCTGTGATCCTCCCCTGTTTCCTTCACGCTCAAGGAGAACAAATTATATGCTTTATGTTTATATGGCCTAACAATGGAGCTGAATGCGTCAACATTTTATATGGGAGAAGTATTTTGTCGAAAGGGGATAAGTCGTATCTGATTAAGGATTTGAAGGAGAAAATTTCTAATATTTGGAATATTTCTTCTGATTGGTCCCTGGTTTCTCTCGGTAAGGGATTCTTTGAATTCTCTTTTGTCTCTAAGGATGATTTTAGAAGAGTCTCGTCGCTTGGTTCTCGTAATTTAAATCCAGGTGTTCGGCGTCGGTTTGCTTGGAAGCCTGATTTTGACCCTCTTTCTGCAAAACAAACCAATGCTCAATGTTGGGTAAGACTTCATGGTCTTTCCCGTGAATATTGGAGGCCAAAATTTTTGTTTGAGATTAGTGGTAGTCTAGGAGTTCCTATTGCTTTGGATGAAGCCACTATGAAGAGGACTTTTGATCACTTTGCTAGAGTTCTTATTGATGTTGATTTAGCTGATAAGCTGCATGATCACTTTGCAACTATTGTCAATGTATCGGTCATTCTCTCAGAAATTGTAAGTTTACCCAAGAGGCCGAGATGACTCAAGGAAATCAGGTGCAACCTCGAAAGGTGAAACCAACTAGTGTGGTTTTTGTAGAGGAAGAGAATGATCTCAATCGCTTCAAGGGTATGAATAACGTTATTTCACCTGAGGAGATGGCTGGGAGCCGAAACCCTCTTCTTGGTCCCACTGATCGTAATGTTATGCGAAAGGATTCTTCCATTTTGTCAACTCCTCATTGCGAAATCTCTTATGAGAAATCTACTTTTATTCATTGTTCTCCTGTGCAGGCCTGCACTTTAGGGGTGTTGGCGGTCCCTTCTTCATCAAATAAACCTTTGGAGGAGCTCTATTCTTCTTCCACCCAATCTCCCATGACTCGGCCAGATGCCTCATCTTCTAACACAGTGGATGCAACTGTCATGAGAATTTTAGGGAAGAATTGGGGGGATGTCTTAGGTGATGAGACTATGCCTGCTGCCTCAAAATCCGTTGACACATCGAACCTGGTAGTTGAATCTGACATGAAAATTTTACGAAAGTTTTGGGGTGAGTCGTCAGACGATGTTGGTGATTCTGTGACTTCTGATTCTTATGGAGCAGCTGCGCGACATGCTTACTTTGAACCGGTTGTGTCCAAGACTCAAAAGAAGAAATTAAGACAAAAGAAGAAGTTGGTCGTTGGATACAATACTCGGTCAAAAGCAAATTCTGTTTCTGAATCCTTTTGATCTGGTTCTATTTTTTTAACCGTGTTTTTGTTTTCTCTTTTATTTTTATTTTATTTGATTTTTATTTTTCGTTTGACTGTTTTGCTCTCTTCCCTTTGGTTTTGGTCTAATCCCCCTTGGTATCTTTATTGTATTCGTTTTCCTCTTTTTAACAGATTCAATTTTCTTTGGTTAAAAAAAAATGGAGCTGGAACATGATATTAAACAGAACATATAAAGCTAAATCAATTTATTCCATGAATGAATTGGGAATTTTGAGGACCAAGTGATTGAGATTTTTTAGGCTTAAATATATATTTAGTTCCTGCAAGTATATCTTTGGTTCAGTTTAGTCTCTGTAAAAAAAGTAGTTTAACCTCTGTAAAAACAAAACGCATTTAGTTTGGTCTCTAACGTTAATTTTCCATCCAAAAAAGATGACATGACTAACAGAGATTACATCAGCAATGACGTCACTACTAGCTACGTGTCAATATCTTATTGGTTGATTGTGCCACGTTGCACTTACACACCATATCACCATCCTCATGTCATCATTTCATGTGACATTGAGATGCCACATCATCAACCAATGAATGACTGTCCCGTGGTGCTTGGATGGCAACTTGTGACACAGTGTTATTAAAAAAAAGATAAATCTTGTGCTCAACATGGGGATCAAACCTACTACCCTAGAGTAGCAATCCCTCACCAAATACCACTAAGCGACAAAATTCCTCAAGTAAATTAAGCTAACCATAAATATACATTACATATGAACTTAATATCAACCTTAATTTATAAATAAATTTATATAATTTATAAATGAAATTTATATTATTATTTAGATTTTTCAAAATATAAATATCTTTATCTTTATTATACTAAACCATGGATCCTACACCTAGGCGTCCACCTAGATAATTCACAAAAAATACATCATCATTGTTAAAAGTCCACGTCAGCAAATTTGTGACACATTGGAGACACATCAGCCATCACAAAAGATCAAACGGACGAGATCGTAAACAGGTTTTGTTACATAAAAGATCAACGATTGTCTTTCCACAAAATGACGGCTACGTAGTGAACGACCACGGTTTGTCTAAATTGCGGCTGATGCAATCAACGGCTAGCAGGCAACTTCCAATAATAAAGATGATTTGGATGATTTAAAACGTTTTATAAACAATTATGATGATGGCCGAAATTAAAACTCCTCGACGATTTGCTGGCCGAAATTAATGCTATTCAAAAGGACAACATTAATTGAGAAGCGTCCTATATATATTCAAAAGGCCGAAATTAAATCTCAAAAAAAAAGGCCGAAATTAAAACTCCTGAACGTTATATATATATATATTCATGAAACTTGATCAACATTAATCATATATATAAATATTGTAATGATTTTTATTCAGAATTGTTCAACTACAGTATATTCATGAAACTACAGTACACATTAATCATATATAAACATTAATAATATAAGTTCAACTTGATCAACATTCATAGATTGCGAATCATATATTCATGAAACTACGGTATATGACATATAAATTTTATAGTTGCTTGGTGGATTATCAATATATATGCAATCGTGTTATATAAATATTGTAATGATTTTTATTGGTAATTTTTTAACGCAGGGGAATATAGAATAGTGGGATTTCTATAAGCATGTAAATGTGCTACTGGTGCTTATATAAATGAACATATCTAATTAAGTGTTATCATGGTGGCTATAAATTTCCATCTTTCAGATGCAGAAATATGTCTATAAATTCTTTGAATTATGACTTTTTTAAATGTTTTCAATCCGTTACTATAGCATCAACCGAATCCATCGAATAAGCCTTACTATTATTACCATTCTACTAGCAGTAATTATAATAATGAAAGGAACTTTGTTATTTATTCATAAGCAAATTGTTCTGTGTCTATTAGGACAATACCGTTATTTGCGAAATCTTTTACTTGAAATAGGGAACCAGGATACAAGGTCATATAGACAAAATGTACATTTACAAACATGACAGAACCATCCTTGAAGGCTCTGTATACATATAGTCCAAGTTTAAAGTTGCTCTTAATTCTTGGATGTACTGTACTGCAAGGCACGAGTACAGACTGAATTTCAAATTGGGTGCTTGGATAAGACCAGTGGAAACTGCTGAGGTACCATTCCCGGCCTACAATTTCACTCCGCCAGAACAATGTTTCGGCGCAAATTACGACCTGAATTATTTATGCGGTTAGTATCTAAATTCATTGTGTGGTTTTGGTTCCTACATATTTACCTTGCCATTCTAATACCCCTGTTTTTGAGTTCCAAGATGTTGTTGGAGGGCTGACTGGAGTAGGTCAGGAACAAGAGTTCTATAAGATCGACCTCGACAACCAAGGGTACCCTCAATAATCTTTATAACGACTTCTAAACAAGTTATTTTTAAAAGGCTATCATTTCACAATTATAATTGAGTTCTGTTCACCTTGTTTAATGTAAACAAATGGAATTAGTTGGGTAATTAAATATGTTCACAACAAATAGAAAAACATATGTGAGAAAAAGATTATCTCATCTAACCTGAAACACAAATAACATAAGTGACTGTTTTTTGATTTTAAAGTACAGAATATGAATTTTCAGTATTTCACATTGATATAAAATACTTTCTTTGATCATTATTATAGAACATAATAGCTTAATTTTAGATAGTGTCTAGAGTATTTAATATCCCACACAATGCACTTTTTTTAGAAGCAACACACAATGCACTTAGATATACAGCTTCTATTTTTTTAATTCCTAAAAAAATTGTCAATTTTTAAGTTACAAATGAATGTCGCCCCCTGCTCGCACGGGTGAATCATACTAGTATTTATATAAGTTAAAAAATGGTGATTCTAGGGTAAGAGAGCAAATCAAATCTCTCATCAGTGAACCATTAAATATGACCGTAAGATGTAGTATAAAAATTCATCAACGGTTGAGATTTAATACTGATTGAATCAATTTTAACCACTTATAACATTTTACACAATATCCTACGGTCAATTTTAAATCGTTAAAATTTATATAAATAGATAAATTAGGAGTCCCATAAATTGTCATTGCTCCTAATTAATGACACTCAAGTCAACAAAGAAAAAAAGTCATTTGCAAAGAACACTCAAGTCCAGTAGGTCTCCTTACTCGCCCCGTTATTGTTTACGCTCTGTTTGGTTCTTGACGAAATTCAATTCAATTCAATTACGAAAGGAAAGTAAGATTTTCCCTTTCTTTTCTACACAAATGCTTGGGGTTTATCAATTGATTCAATTAATCCGAATTGTTTCTTTCAATTTAATCCAAGTATGTTCGGGATGTTGTGATTGCATTATGATTACTGTTCTTGAATTTGTCGATTGAAGCGTTACTCGAATTGATTGAAATCCTATCAAACAATGTCATTACTGTTTTCTCTCAATTGTTGAGTTGTTATTGTACTTAACAATGGCTACTGTTAGGGTTTCACATGTAAGATTTTTACATAGTTCAATTAAGGGTTTATTGAACAAGCAACTTGTTCAGAAATACCAGTATCACCATAATGGGGTTTTGAAATTTGCTAGAATTGCAAGTTTGCCTATTGATTTGTTGAGTCGTTCTTATTCCAAAGGAGAATTACAATCACCTAGGATATTTGCTGAGAATCAGATTAGTAATTTGGCTGCTGTATCACTTGATAGGGGACACCTTTTTAGGACCAATGCGTCATTTGATTCTAGATTCTCTAGATTTTGTCCCCCAAGTAGTGTTCACTTGGCTTCGGTGACAGGCGTGTTGAATTGTCGAATGTTTTCATCATCTTTGGGTGGGAAAGGAAGCAGGAATGGTGACACAGAAGTTTCTGCTAGTTCTGGTGTAAGTGATTTGAATGGTGGTGGTAGTGGTGATTCTGTTGTTTCAGGTGATTTGGTTGAGCGGATGAAAGATACATGGAAGGGTGCTGTAGAGGCAGCTTCATATGCTGGACAAAAGGTTAAGGAAACTTCTGATGATCTCACTCCATATGCTCAACAGTTGCTTGATTCACATCCTTATCTTAACAAGGTGGTTATTCCAGTTGGTGGTACTTTAACTGCTACTCTACTAGCTTGGTTCTTGATGCCTAGGGTTTTGAGGAAATTTCACACATATGCAATGCAAGGTCCTGTTTCTCTATTTCCAGGAAGCTTGTCTGGGGAGCCAGTTCCTTATGAGAAAAGCTTTTGGGGTGCTATGGAAGACCCAGTGCGATATTTAGTTACCTTCATGGCATTCTCACAAATGTTAGTAAATTATTTACAAGTTTAGGGATATTTAGTGTTATTTTTCTTTTTGTAAATGTGTCTTCTTTTATTACATGTTCGGTTGGGTGACGGTTGACTTTGATTTACAGTGCTGTAATGGTAGCTCCAACAGCTATAGCTTCACAATATCTTGCACCCGCTTGGAGGGGTGCAGTGATACTTTCATTTGTATGGTTTTTGCATAGATGGAAAACAAATGTTTTTGCACGGACATTGACCAGTCAAAGTGTACTTGGACTCGATAGGGAGAAATTGCTTGCTCTAGACAAAATCTCATCCATTGGTCTATTTGTGATTGGTATAATGGCTTTGGCTGAGGCTTGTGGTGTGGCTGTGCAATCTATCGTAACTGTTGGTGGAATAGGAGGTACATATTAAATTTGATTGAATTGGATCGGTTTAATTTTATATGCTTAAAATTTTTAGTATATTTCCTTTTACACACCTATGGTTTTCTACATGTTGGTGGATGCGGGAAAACTTTTACCGTGATTGTAGGTTTTAAGAAAAAGAAGATCCATGTAGTTATAATCCTGGTTTGAAAGTCGACACATCAGTAGTGTAGAAAATTATATTTAGTGTGGCAACCTCCACTTTACTTATAATATAGAGCATCAAATTTGACAAATTTAGTTAAATTTGGCCTATAATCCTTTGGTGCACTACTTTTATGGATTATACTGGTATATCCTATTGAAGGGATTGAGTGAAATAAGGAATTTACTTTTGTGGTTTACAAATTTAGTTATTTTCGTCTTACTGCTGATGAAATAAGGAATGGAGGTTTTCATGTTTCTATATTTCTATATTTTTGCAGGAGTTGCTACTGCTTTCGCTGCCAAAGACATTCTTGGCAATGTTTTCAGTGGTCTATCTATGCAATTTTCAAAGCCTTTTTCAATTGGAGATACAATAAAAGTAAGTTGACTTTGTAGATGCAAATTAATGATCATTTCTGGTTTACTTTTTATGGGGGATTTTCTGAACAGTGGACTTGCTATCTATTTTATGCCTGTAGTTGTATGCCCTATTTTCAATTGTGTTTTAGGTGAGGAAGGGCAATTATTTTTCAACTACATGATGAATCTTAGTTATCATTTGATAAAAATACACCAACAAAACACAGTTTTATGAAATTTGGAAATTTTGGACTATTTGGAGGAATCATGCTTATATGAAGGATTGAAGGTATGCTCCAGTTTACATCCTATAATTCTTGAATCTGACTGAGAAATTGTAAAAATTGCAGGCTGGCTCGATAGAGGGTCAAGTGATGGAAATTGGTCTTACTACCACATCATTGCTGAGTGCTGAGAAGTTCCCAGTCATTGTGCCAAACTCATTTTTTTCTAGCCAGGTGTGCCTTCTTTTCCTCATCTTAGTTTCTACTGTTCTGGACAAGCTTGCTTTCCTGCAGTCACTCCAGCAAAGCAGAGAAGTGGATCCCACAATTTAAAAGTATTCGGGGCTACTTTATTCTCTAGTTTTCTACAACTGTATATATATGATGTATCCACTGCAGTGTTCTAATGCTTTTGGTATTGGGTCATAATAGTCTTGATCAGGGTATTGGGTCATAATAGTCTTTTAATAAAAAATATTTTTTGTTACTGCAGACTGCACACACACAAACTGATGCATAATAAGCTGTTAGCTTAATCTCGATAAAATGTTTCTTGCTTAAGCTTTTGATCTCTAGTGAATGATCCACTGCTGCTTCATTAATCATAGTTATGACCCTCTTTTTCATGCTAACTTTGCAGGTAATTGTGAACAAGTCCCGTGCCCAATATCGTGCCGTTGTAACAAAAGTTCCGCTGCAAATTGAGGATTTAAGTAAGATTCCCCATATATCTGAAGATGTAAAAAACATGTTAAGATCAAATGCGAAAGTTTTCTTGGGAAAAGATGTTCCCTTCTGTTTCTTGTCACGCATAGAAAACTCGTTTGCAGAACTGACACTTGGATACAACCTGAAACACATGGTAACTCACTCACCTGAATCTCTGAATTTACAATATTTACCCCTATTATACTTGTTTTACACTCGATGAATCCCCTTTGTTTATAATTTGTTTATAAATTGCTTTTGGAAGAGTTATTCTTAAATGACTTTATGAGAAATCCAACGTACAAGTATGTTGAAACACCTACCTATTACCTTCGGAGTGTGCTAGGTAGGAAGTAATCTACCGAGATGTTTTTACTTATTATTATCTTTGAAGTTTCTTTGCTTCATTTTATATTGCATTGTTTGGATTTTAAGTGTGTTCTGCATTTGTCTTAATTGAAAAAGGGTCAAGGAGTATTCAAAAGAGATCTCACTGTATCTAAATTGCAATAATCAAACTTTGATAATATAACTAATAGAAAATCATATAAAGTAAGGGCATGAGCAACTGGCCTAGGAATTTCATCTGTCTTTGATTTCGCGTTACAAAATAGAATAAGGGAATTTCTGAGCTCAAAAGTTTAGATTTGAAATGATGTTTTGTTTACTTGATCAGTTGATCTGAGATGAAATTTAAGGTAATCAGTTCTGGTTCCTAACTGGGTCACCTATTTCCAATTAATACCATAGAAGCCATCCTTGCTATGAAGATTAATTGACAGATATTGGAGGAATCAAAATGACTTGCACATGTTTCAATTAATACCATAGAAGCCGTACTTGCTATGAAGATTAATTGACAGATATTGGAGGAATCAAAATGACTTACACATGTTTTTTATTGATTTGAAAAATGTGCTTGATAGATACCTAGAAAAGTTTTGTGAAAGACTTAAAGATTGCTGGCATTTAAGCTGTCAAATTTATTCACAAGGTAGCCACGATTAGTGTAAAAATTCAGGTGGAAAGACATAAGATTTCCTAATAATTGTAGATGTGCACAAAGTGTAAACTTTGATTCTTATCTTATACTCCATCTGTTTCACAATACATGTCATTTTTTAACAATATTTTTTAATACCATTGACTATTTATTGTAGAGAGAGAAATATGTAGAATGGAATGGTTAGGAAAAAGAAAAACAGCTTCATCAAAAGTAGCAAAATTTATTAGTCTCATTGGTATGTGTAAATAATCTTAAAACGACATGTATTGTAAAACAGAGCGAGTATTTTGCATATTATACAAGAAAAGAGATAAATGAGTAGTTCGAGAGAAGTTAGAGATACGGAGGCGGGACTTGGAAATACATGGTTTCCACCCAAATAGAATTAAAACAAGCTATATAGAATGTAAGAGACTAACAAATCCTAACATTAGAGAGGCAATTGGGGTAGCCCCCCAGTGTAATTTATAGACGGTAGGAACACCAGTATGGAGGGTTGACCATATGGAGGAAACTTCGATAGTCAGAGGTAGAGAAAGACTAAGGAAACTATAAACTAAACCATTGGTAAGATTTAGAGATAAGTGGTTTATCTTTTTACCTAATTACAGGATTTTTGTAGTACAAATTGCTCCATGTTTCTGACCCACCTAATAGGAACATGCTGGGTTGTTGTGTTTATTGTTTTTTGAACTATGGTTCCCTATCTTGCTTTCTAGGTCGTGCATTTTGTTATCTAGTCCTGTTTTAGGCATTATTTTGTTAATGTGATACATCTTTTTACTCAAATTCCACCATATTTGGTTTTACCTCTACTTATCCTCATGTTTGTCTCATATTTTTCTTTCTTACAGCGCAAAGATGAGTTCTACTCTGCAGAACAAGATATACTCCTGCAAGCAGCTCAGATCATTAAGAATCATGGGGTTGCTCTGGGCAGTACATGGAATGACACGTCTACTAAGTAACATGCTCGACATGATGCGAGTGTTTGTTTTCACGGTGGAAACACTCTCAACCGGTGTCCAAGCAAAATCTTTAGTTGGGAGCTTCCAAGTAATTGCATGTTTACAGTATTGCTACCAATGGTTCCAAACGTACTAGATGACATTATTGAAATACGTGATTTCATGACATGAAAAACTTAGTTTTAACAAGAACGCAGTCTGCAGGTATACTAGATAGCCGTCGTTGCAACCAAAGCAATTTTCTGATACAAGTTGGACCTGTGTATCATTTGACTTCAGATTTTAACTTTGATTTACCAAATGACAAAAAGTTTTGCATTTATGAGCGAGTTACGTGGTATCAACCATAAAATCTACAAATAAGTTATAGTTGAAAGAAGCCTTTGAATGTTTTTGGGAGTTAGAAGATACAAACAGCTTTGGCTAGAAAGTTGGAAAATGGTATCAAGTGATCGAAGGCAGACCATGCCATTTTTAATGCTATTACCTTTAGCAATGAATACACAGTAACCCTAAATCCTGAAGTGTAATCACTATTATACATCGAATACCAGATAAGTGTTTGACACCATAGTTATCAGATCTTACAATTTGTATCTCGATACGATATGAAATCAAACAAAATTGACACGTAACTAGTGGGAATCTCTTTTGCACCTGAATTTCATTATTAATCTCAATTTTGCTCTGTAGAATCTCGTGATTTGTGAATTTTGCTGAATTTTACAATATGAATTTGCAATACTAAAATGCCTCAAATTGTTTTTTGGAATTTTTCCTTAAATGGGATTTAATTAGCCAAAAACAGTCGTTCTAAATACCCAAGTCAGATTGACTAACAAAAAACCCTAGCACACTTTGTTTTTGCTCTGCACTCCTTCCTAAGATGCGATATTTTAATCTTTCTGCCTACATAGTGCCTCGTGCCTCTCTTTTCTTGTATTATTCTTTGTTTTTTGCTCTTTAAAATATGATTTGAATATATTGAATTGTTTTGAAGTCCATATATGATAAATCAAATTGTACTTTTTAGTTTAATTCTCTTGTTTTTTTTTCTAATAAATGTCATATTTTTATTGATCATGGTTCACGAATCTCACGATTCATAAAAAAATTGGTCTTTTACTGACCAAGTACAACTCCTATCTATTCCGATTCACAATACGTATATGATTTGATAACATGTTTGACACTTGATTACATTAGTTAATTGCTTGTGAGCTTAAATCATTTTGACTTCTTAGACCAGGTCTGCTTGAATCTGCTACAATGTAGATCCAGCAAAATATGTGTTTTACTTGGTCAGTAAACTGATAACCGATATATTAATACAGTTTAATATGTTTGCATTCACTATTAGCCAATTCACTAATACAATTGCATCAAAGATTATTCAAGTTACATTTATAAACTCTTCAATTTCATATCTCTTTCCTGATTCCATTCTTGAGAAACTGGACAAATGCTGCTATATAACAATCCTGATGCAGCTTCAAGTTTCCAACAATAGCAGCAGCTTCTTTTGTCTTACCTCTAATCCCCTCTCCTTCCTCCAACACCATTGCTTCTCTAAGTGATTTAGCAATTTCATTTCTACTTAATGACCCATCTTCATTTCTCTTCACTTCTATAGCCAAACCCTTATCCACAAAAAACCTTGCATTAAGAGGTTGATCAATAATGAATGGTAACACAACAAGGTTATTTCCAAATTGCAAAGTTTCAATAGCAGAACCCCATCCAGAATGAAACAAAGATCCCCCAATAGAAACATGTGCCAATATCTCTTCTTGTTGTATCCATCCCATACAAACAATTCCTCTCTTAGATACCCTTTCCTTAAAACCAAAAGGTAGTGATTCTTCTTCATTAATTGCCCAATTAGGCTTTCTTAGTGCCCATAAAAAAGGCAATTTAGATTCCTCAAGTCCATAAGCTATCTCAAAAACTTGATCTTTGCTTAACTTGCATTCACTTCCAAATCCCACAAATACAACTGATTTTGTTGCTTGCTTATCAAGCCACTCAAATATCTTTTTCTCGCTCACCGATCCACCAACATCTCTTCTCTCTGGCCTCTCGACAGGCAACAAACCTATTGGAATCACATGCTTCTCATTCCCAACTAGTTTCTTATATAGATTCAAATATTCACCATCAAATTCATAGCAACCGCGAAATATAACAGCTTTAGATGCGCGAGTTACCTTAACAAGCCTTTCAATGCCACTAACCTCAGAAGCATTTTGTTGATGGACAACAGCAGCAGAAAAGGTAATTGCTTCATTTCTGTTATAAGCCACAGATGATGGAAATGTCACCCATTCCGGTGGCGCTGTTAGACTTTCCGCAGAAAAGCGAGTTTTCATTGAACTTAGTGGTCCAAGGAATACTTGTGTTGCAGCTGAGACAACAGAATAGAAGATTAGTTTTATCTGAAATTCTTGAGCAATCTCTACTATCCAGTGTGGATTATAATCACAGATTATCCAATTAGGTGACCAATTGGATACTAATTGTTTCACTTGATGTTGGAGTTTGTCATATGCTTCTTCTAAGTATTGAATTTTTTCAAATGGAATGTCCATAGTTGCCTCTGCACCTTCTGGTAAATGATTTTTGTCTAATGATGGTAATGGAATTTCAACTAAATCTATTAAATGAGTTAAAGTTGAAGGAAGTTTAGGAAGCCTTTGAATGTTTTTGGGAGTTGATATGTAGAAAACATGAACACCAGCTTTTGCTAAAGCTATGGAAAGTTTGAAAAATGGGATTAAGTGGCCAAAGGCTGACCATGGAAGCATCACAACATGAATTGTATCTTCAGCCATTTCTCTCCCTTTTTTTCTGATGAAGGATTACACTTCATTTGCTAGCACTTGGCTTCTGTATAAATAATTGGTCAAATGCCACAAAGTGCATTATCAAGACAAGATTTGTTTGCTTGTGATTTTTTTTGTCAAAAAAAAAAAGATTTGTTTGATTGTGAGTCAAAAAAAAAGATATGTTTGATTTTATATTTTAAATATTTTGTAAGGAAATTTTTTTGAAAAATATGTGAAAATCATTATATATTAAGTATTTATTAAGAAAATTTTATAATTTTAATATAAAACATAAGAAAATAAACCAAATGTATATACTGAGGAAGTTTACTAAATGATTTTTTTAGCCAATATTTTTAATGTGATTTACGTACTTTTCACATAAGAAGTAAGAAAGGTCAATCCTTTTCAGCTGCACACGCAACGCAAGCACTTTGCTTCAAAAATAAATAAATATAGGATCGTATCTCATAAGTACGTCAATATTTACAAAATTATATGTGGCATAGGAAATTAAGGAAAAAATCTCAACAGTTTGCAACAATATCAAGCCTTACATTGTGTTTGACGTGCGAAAATTGTTAAGTACGGCTGTTTTGTAGCTTCACACTTTCTAAGTGGACCCACTAAAGAAGGGTAGAAGAAAGAAGATATTTGAGTGAGGTGTGTATACTAAGAGTGTGGGTAGAAGGAGCCATTGACTTGTATGAGTACATCATCCACCGACCACCATGATGGGTCATCTCTACAAGTGGAAGGGATTTTGATTAAATGGAGTAGGATATATGTGCAGTAATGCGGTCTATAAGTTCAGTGTCACTCGATTAAGATCGTCCGATCTAGATTTTAAGAACAATTTTTGATTTTTGTTTAATACAACATTCCGATATTCTATTTTGGACTGTCCAATTAAGATCGGACGATATTAAGCTTATTGACTATTTAACTACACGCACTTCTGACTGCACACAAACTAGATCTAAATGGAAGGTGAAAGTTGTTAGTCTCTTGGTGGAACCTCTAAATGCATACAAGGCTGCCTTGTTTTCATATTTGCAGCTCCAGTAAATCACAAATGCTTGTCTAGCATTCTTTAGCAGCTTTTCACTCTAGGAGGTAGGGGAGTCGACCTTGTAACCACTCGATTATCTTCTTCTATGAGCATCAACTTTAAGGGCATTGGGATTCTTCACAAGTATACAATCAAAATTAAACATGAAATATAAATATCAAATAATAAACAAAAAGCGGACATATACTTACCCGTTCATACCACAACTTTAAAAACGTGGTACTAAAAAGAGACAACGACTGAACGATCATAAGTCCCTTCCCAATTTTGATACGAGGATATCATTAGTTGCATTCTTCTGAGGTTCCTCATGTTGGCGGTCCTCGACTTGAGTGTTCTAATGATGCTTAGGTTCCTCGTATAGAAGTTCCTCGTGGTGATAAGATCCCTCAACTATACAATCCCATGTACGCCTCTATCGTGTAGAGGCAAACATCCACTCTCGCCCTCAATTGGCAAGTGTGGAGGAACTTGTAGCCGAGGATCCATACCATATATGAAATAAATTAAAAATAATTTATAAAAGGAAAGAATATTTAAATTGAAATTCTTGAATATCATAACTAAGTTAGTTACTATACACTGTTTTTTCTACCGTGTATCGTAAATTCATAAGTAACTTAGTTACGACGTACAATGAAAAACATTGTATAGTGTAACTAAGCAATTTACATAAGGCGGAGAGTTTCTAAGTATTCTGAAAATAATAATTAGAAAAGGTTGAAAATGTGGGAAAATAGCGAGGGTATTTTTATATTTGTGCTCAAAATTGAGGTTGCCTTCTTTTTTTGTGCTTTTAATAAAAGCCAAAAAAAATATGTAAATAGTATTGGGATTGTTGAAAAGGCTCATACTTCCTACAACCTCCCTCTACTCGCTAGACATCCCCAAACCTCAAATATTCCAAAAATACCCTCACGTGAAATGTACTTGTTAAAAATACATGCGCATGGATTGTTTGCCAAGACATAAGCCACAATACTATGAAACCGAACTGGTACGGTACTATAGTGTCGTACCTGTTGAACCCCATAAAAAAATGAATGCGCTAGTTTCATTAATGGCATTTTGGTCTTTTCATAGAGTTTGGGGATGTCCAGTGAGTAGAGAAGGGGTTGTAGGAAGTATTCCCTGTTGAAAAATGAGGTATTGGGCCGAGCCCATGACATACTTTATCCAACCCAAATTCTCTCTCAAGGTTCAATAGCTATCATCCCCTCTCCGCTTTCTTTCTATTTACTTACCGCCGTACCTTCTGTTCTCACTGTTCCAACTAGCTTCTTCTCTCTGCGTCTTCTTCTCTCCTTCTTTCTACTCAAAACTTCACTTCACAAACCTCGATTCGCTACACCACCAACTACAAAGGTTGCATTATTCCGAAGAATCAATGGAAACACAAAGTGAAGGTAACGAAGATGCAATATCAACCATTAAAGACATAAGGCAACAACTTGAAACTCGAATTGAGTCACAACACAAAGCACACATGGAAATGCTTACTTCAATACAAACCATAATCCCTAATCTTGTTTCATCTCTTGATCTTTCACTCAAGGTAGTTTCTTCTTTTAACCACCGTAATTTTACTCCTACACCTCCCTTACCACTCCCTGATCCCAAATTAATCCCTAAAAAACTTATTCTTGAATTACCTCACCGTTCAAATCCTGATTCATGTATCGAACCGAGTAACAATAACACACGTGCGGATTTCAATTCGAATTCCAATAATTCGAATAATTCGAATTCAAATCCAGTTAATCCGTTAGCGATTGTTAGGTCAATGATTGCTGTTTGTTTATTAAGTAGAGTACCTTTTGCACCGATTGATTCTTCAACTGTGTTGAGGAAATTGGAGAATGATCAAACCGTTACGGTTGCTGAAAAGGCTGCGATTCAAGAACTTGGTGGAGATTCAGGTGCAACGCTTGCGGTTGAGATTGCTTTGAGGTCAATGGCTGAGGATAATGGTGGTGTTGAATTGGAAGAGTTTGTGGTTAGTGGTAAGGCTAGAATTATGGTTTTGAATATTGATAGGACTAGGCTTTTAAGAGAATTACCAGAAAGTCAACAACTTGAAACAAATTCTGGTGATGGAAATATGAATATGAATCAAAATTTAGGTCAACAAATTGTTGCTGGTAATGGTGGTATGAATGGGATGATGGGAAGACCAGTTATGAGGCCAATGACTGATATGTGGATGCCTCATAGGTTTTCTGGTGGAGCACCTAGAATTATGGGGGGTATGATGGGTGCACATAGGGGAATGGGTATTCCTGTTATGCATAGACTACCATTGGGGCCAAACGTACCTAATGTAATGCCACAGAAACCTAGAACTTTAGAGGATGATATGAAGGATCTTGAGGCTTTGTTGAATAAGAAATCATTTAGGGAGTTGCAGAAATCTAAAACTGGTGAGGAGCTTTTGGACCTTATTCATCGACCAACTGCGAAGGAAACTGCTGTAGCTGCTAAGGTTTGGAATTTAATATGCTTTAGACTAAAATGGTTATTATTAGGTTTTATTGCAGTTCTTAATCCAGCTTGTTTACTATGTATGTATTCTTTCAGTTCAAAACAAAAGGTGGTTCTCAGGTGAGACAATACTGTGACTTACTTACAAAAGACGATTGCCGACGTCAGTCCGGTTCCTTCATAGCATGTGATAAGGTTAGTTACTAGGACGATATTTTACTCTTGTTTGGTTTCTTTGATTTCGATTTTAAGTCATTCACTATCTATTGGTTTAAGCTAGTATACTTAATGGCATGTTGAGTTTTGTATTTCAGGTTAGTTATAAATAGGTAAAGGCAGTTAGTTGGTAGTTAAAAAAGTAAAAACAAAATTACAGTTACTATACTCTCTAGCCAATAGCAGCTGAAGCCGCCGCTATAGCGACATGGCGTTGTTTAGTGGCCTCTAGGCTCTATGCAATTTTTCATTGCATTGCGGTTTTGAGTAGCGACTGTAGTTGTCGCTATAGAGACCAAATAGCGCTCGTACCGGCCCCTACAGTGAAGTTTCATTAAAAATCCAATTTTCCCTTCTTTTAGCCATTTCCTCTTATTTTTAAGCTTTTTGATAATTTTTGGGCATTACTGAGGCGTCACAGCTCTATGCCCCTATGCTTCTTCCCAAAAAATTTTTTGCATTGTTTCCCTTCTCTATTCACTATTTTGCACAGTTCATCTATCTTTGCTGCCATATGTGCTCTGTTTTCACGGCTCTGCCACTGCGATGACATCAGCCCAGTCCTACGTCCTAACCACTACTTTGTTTTTAATGTTTGAGTATTAGTAACAATGAACTTCAAATAGTAGTTATGAATGTGTATAATTTTGTTATTCCAATATTTTTGAGCTTTTATGTTAAGGTATAAATTGCTTGTATTGTTTCCCTAGAGTTCGACGTAGCGGCCATACCGCTACCCGCTACACTGCTATAGTGTTTTGGGGGTCGGCCGCTACGCTACGCTATTTGTTATTGACTACAAAGGAATACGTAACCCAAGTGGGATTACCTAATTGTGTATAAATAAGTGGTTCAATGAATAATAACAGTGTGTGGTTATTGTATTTGTACTAACATGATCTATCTCTTTTATGTGTGCCACAACGTTGTGTGTTTAGAATATTTGTACTAGCATGACATGTGGTTTTCAATATATATATATATATATATATATATATATATTTAACTTTGAAAGTCATTCTGTAAATTGTTAACCTTGATCTGCATTTGTGATACTTTTCTTGGCAGGTTCATTTTAGACGGATCATTGCTCCTCATACGGACATCAATTTAGGAGATTGTTCTTTTCTTGATACTTGCCGACACATGAAGGCATGATTTTTACCTCTGAAATGTTTTGTTTCTTTTTTCCTTTCCATTTTAGTTATTTTTATCATTAGTTTGAATCGTGTTACTCTTCTTGTCCTTTTGTAGACATGCAAGTATGTTCACTATGAATATGACCCTACACCTGATATGCCTCCAACAATGATGGGTGCCCCTCCTCCTCCCAAACCATTAAGGCCTCAGCGTGCGGAGTATTGTTCTGACGCCGAACTTGGAGAACCACAGTGGATCAACTGTGATATCCGTAACTTCAGAATGGACATATTGGGTAAATTTGGTGTAATAATGGCAGATCCACCATGGGATATTCACATGGAGCTGCCTTATGGAACAATGGCTGATGATGAAATGCGCACTCTTAATGTCCCTGCTCTGCAAACTCATGGGCTTATCTTTCTATGGGTCACTGGCCGGGCAATGGAACTTGGACGCGAATGGTATTGCCACTTGGTTGCATGCTAATTGTTACTTTCATTATAAAAAACCTGTTATCTGATTAGCACAATCATTGAAACTATGAGTCTTCTTTTTATTAATATTTTGCATTTGGCTTGCATGTATTCCATAATGCTCCATGCAGCCTAGAACTTTGGGGATATAAACGTATTGAAGAGATAATTTGGGTGAAAACAAATCAACTTCAGCGAATAATCAGAACTGGGCGTACAGGTCATTGGCTCAATCATAGCAAGGAACATTGTCTTGTTGGAATAAAGGGTGATCCTGAAGTAAATAGAAATATTGACACTGATGTTATTGTTGCTGAAGTCCGGGAAACAAGCCGCAAGCCAGATGAGGTTTGTATTCACCCAAGCTTTGGTAGTTAATTATGCCCATCAATGCTTTGATTGAATTTTAAAAAGTGGTCAATAATAGTCATTACTGTTGTATCTATAGTTTCTATTTTCAAGGATATGTCATGTTCTCTGTAATCAAGTTTCATTTTTATCCAAAAAATGTTTCGACATTATAATAAGCTTGGCCAAGGCAAAATGAACTTATTAAAGGCCATTCACATTATCTCTTTCGCATTTCCTTTCCACAATCCTGATTGATAAGCTTGCACATTCCTTCTTATAAATAGCTAAATTAAGCTAATAATGTTATTCTACCATATGTGTCATTGAATTTAAATTTTTCACGTGCTTAATTATTTCAAAGTTGTAAAATTTTATTTCTGCAGATGTATCCAATGTTGGAGAGGATAAGTCCAAGAACAAGAAAGCTGGAATTGTTTGCTCGCATGCACAATACTCATGCAGGGTAGGTTTTCATGGCTGATATATTTCTGAGTTTTTCTTTCCAGGTATTCTCAAACTAGTTTGATCGGGTTCAGGTATGCAAGTGAAGTTCACTTGATAATGTTCTATAAATTAAATGCTTTCTTGTCATATGCTTTTGATTTCTTGGACTATAAGAACGCTTTTCTGGTTTAGTCGTAGGTTTAGGGCAAAAAATTCATCCTTAAAAGATACCTTAGCTTTTTGTGGTGTTCTTTATTATTGATTATATTCTCTATTGTTCCGTCAGATGGATGTCTCTTGGTAACCAATTGAGTGGTGTAAGGTTAGTTGATGAGGGGCTGCGAGCAAGGTTTAAAGCAGCTTACCCAGATGTGGAGGTGCAGCCATCATCACCTCCCAGACCTTCTGCTATGGAAGTAGACTCTAGTGTTGCAGTCACGGAATCAAAGTCCACTCCAACACAGTTTGCAGATCCTGCAGCTGCAGCTCCAGCTCCAGCAACTTCCTTTGCTTCAGAGGAGAAGCCAATGGCCATTGATGTGGACATTAAATAAGTTTCCACTTATTCAATCCATGATTAAGCTTAAAGGAAAACAACATTTTGATCTCTGTAACGTTAATTTGTATTCTCCTCTCGCTTTTCTTTTCCTTTTTGGACAGGCAAGAGCAGAGAGATTTTTAGGAGAAATGCCTGATTTAGGTGAGGATGGTTATGTGAATTAATTATTAATTATTTGTGTAATAGTTGTTAGTTCTGAGGAGTGATGTAAAAGTCGCAGTCCAGTTATACTTTACTGCTATATTTATGCTTAATCTTCTGGCGTCAATATTTGTAGTCTACTGATTTAGCAATCACAGGAAAGTAAAAGGGGAGTATACTGGGTATAGATTATTAATGAAATTGATGGGTGATTTGGAAATAATTGAAGGTAACTGTGCAGATGGTTAATTATACAGCTCCTAATGACTGCAAATTGAGCTTACATAGTTGAGGGAAACAAAGAGGAGCCTTGAGACACATCGTATGATGATGCCACCACACACATTTATGTTATGAGATCACGATTTTAATTATCTATCCATGAATGAGAATTAAACTTTCAAATAATTCAAGAAGTGAAGTTGTAGAATTTGGTCAAAGATCACAAAGAATTAATTAAGAAAAATATGGAGAAGGATAAAGATGAGGAATGAATGAGGATAATATGAGAAATCCGAAAGGAAGAACTAGAAATTCCTCTCTGGTTGTTGAATTCTCTCAAATTGTCCATTGGGTGCTCCATAAACCTTGTCATTCCACTTGCTATGATTCTACAACATTAGGTTATATGAATACAAGCAAAGAAGAGGACCTCGCGACACAAACTAAGCGTTTGTAGGCAAAATATGTGGTTTTGTATGCTTAAAATCTAGTAATCTTGTGTGTCAAGGACCACGTGGTAATATTCGTGTACGTGAGCGATTTCTTCTTTTTTTTGTCGAAGTGAGCGAATTCTTGACGTGGAGGAAAAGGTTTTAGATAAGGGCCTCTTTCTCTTGTGTACTTAGGTATATGATTATATATATTATGTGTTGAATAGTTGATTGTTTATGAGCTTTGATAAATTGTTGATGATTTGGTCCTTACGAAAACATTGTGTTGTGGTCTTTGAGGGCTTACATGTATGTGTATGCTATGTTGTAAATTTACATGATGATGTACACTGAAAGGTGATGGAAATCAGGAGTATTCTGTAGTGAGTACGAGTTAGGGTATACACCAATATGACCGCCCATGGGATTCACACAGAAATGTTTTTTGAAAAAGAAATTTAGGGAATTCTTTTCTTAAAATCAACATGACACCTAAATTAAGCTTTCCTAAGCTAATCATTAAAGGGTTTAACAACTTTTCAATCGAAGAAATAGGAACACCTTTCAAAGACTCGGGTTTACAAAAATCGATAATTTTAAAAGAAACGCGATATTTGGAACTAATAGAGGTTTTTCCAAAGTAAAATGACTTTAGTAATAGAAGTGAGGATTTGAACGATTGTGGTGGGATTCTAAACCAAGAGGGTTGGTTTAGAACCATGAATAATATCTCTCAGGACACTCGGATGCGAGTGATCCAGTTGTCATGACTAACTCGTGGTGATACATTTTCATGCAAGCATCGATGCCAGCAGGGGTGATTGAGATGAGCCTAGTGTTGAGCTAACAATGAGCCCGAATCTAGATGTGATGACGTGTCATACATCCTCTCTTGGTGGGGTGAAAAAAGGTAGTGTGTCTCAGGTAATGCCCGAGAAGGGTACTAGACATTAATTCCATTGGTATGGATAGAGCTAGTATGTTTTAGATAATGCTCGAGAATGGTACTGGACATGAGAAAGATCTAATCCTCTAAGAGATTTATCAACAAATGACTTAGATCCATTGAGAGATCAGGTTCATCTTATTTGCCCATTGTGTTGGGTATGCACGATATTCTGAAATCATATACAGTGACATATAGACTAAACAATAAGGATTGATGGTGCATCCTTATTGTATTTTATTGTTTTGCCATGCTTTACTTCGTTGTTATGATGATGTGGTAATCTTTCGAACAAACATATACTTATCATGTCGTATAAGCATATTCATTTTTGAGAAGACAACACTTGCCTACTCGCGTATTACATAGGTCACGATTTTTCAGGATCTATTTATGAATGAGAATCAAACTATCATAAAAATTCAAGAAATAGAGAAGTATTAAACTCTGGACAAGATCACAAAAGGAAGAGCTAGAAATTCATACCAACAATTGAAGAAGAAATCGAAAATATGGAGAAGGATTGAAATGAGGAATGAAATAGGATCGCCACAATTTTCATAGAATTTAATTGAATAACCACAATAGCATGAAGCATTGATAGGATTATCGATGGTTTAATGAAGAACCTAGAGCTCTTCACTCTCAAAATTTCGAAATGATTCAAATCTATTCAAATTTAGCACATACATGACATTTTTAGACTAAAATCCGCATAAGCTTGACATGGCAAGGGAAACGACCCTTTTTACAAGTACTAGATTTTGCACCCGTGCATATGAACGGGTAAAGTAGATTTAAAATCAACTTAAAATGATGTTTATATATGATTATTTTTTATTTTGTTGATTTTTTGATAATATATGTCAACCAATATGAAAATAATTATAATGCAAGTATGTTGTATAACTTTCTTTTACACTCAATACATAAAATCATGTAAATAGAAGCAAATGAAATTACTAAAACTTTCACCATGGATTCAAAAAAAAAACTTTCACCATTGGAATGTAACGAAACAAAGTGATCATTGTTAACATAATGAGGTTATTATACCTATCATCAGGAATAATGTCACTTAAAGTGACTTTTGTTTACATCTTCATGATGCCTAAAAAGACTATATATATATATATATATATATATATATATATATACACACACACACATAATGTGTGGCTATTTCAGTTGACTAATGTATGGCTATCAGATTCATTTTAATCATAGTAGCTAATAGGTATAGAAAATATATGTCAATAGGTATAGATGAAAGTTTTACATTTGTTTTATACGCCTCAATATAATATAAAATATTTAGTGGTGGAGATTATTTTTTAGCATGATGATGATTCAACCAACATATGGTCAAGTAATAATAAAGCATCCATATAGATATATCATGTGAAGCACAATATGATGCAACAGCCATTTTAAAGACCTCAAAAGGAATGACCTATAATTTTTTTTTAAAATAGTTAAAAGGTTGATCATCCACACACTACAATAATAACTTGCATTACTGGCTGCAAATTTCTGGCGGAATCAGTCAGCCAGTAAGATTTCTGGCGGAATTTGGTGATTTCTGGCCGATTTAGTCTGCCAGTACGTTTCTGGTGGATTCTATAACATTTCTGGCAGATTAGTAAGCATCATCGTATTGCGCGTTTGACCAGCATTTGAATTTTCGCCAGTAATTGCTGGCGGTTTTAATTCGCCACTAAATGCATCCGTCAGTAATGATATTTACTGGCCAACTGGAATCCGCCAGTAATGACATTTACTAACCAACTGGAATCCGTCAGTAACGACATTTACTGGCCAACTGGAATCCGCCAGTAATGACGTTTACTGGCCACATGATCCGCCAGAAATGATCACACTTCGTTTACCGTGTTTGACTGAATTGATCCGCCAGTAATGACATTTACTGGCCAAATTGTTTATCCGCCAGTAATATCCTGTATCCGTCATTAATATCACGTTTCAGCCAGTAAAATGTACAACCCGCCAGTAACTACAATCTATCACCTGTTCCGCCAGTAATGTATCCGTAAGTATTGGTCTTTTCCGCCAGTAATGTCACATTTCATTTTTCTCAGACTTCTTAAACTTCTCTTCTCTCTGTTTTCACTACTCTTCTCTTCATTTCTCTTTCATTTTTCTCAAACTTCTTAAACTGCTCTTCTTAAACTTCTTAAATTTCTCTTCTCTCTTTCATTTTTCTCAAACTTCTTAAACTTCTCTTCTCTTTCATTTTTCTCAAACTTGTTAAACTTCTCTTCTCTCTTTCATTTTTCTCAAACTTCTTAAACTTCTCTTCTCTTTCATTTTTCTCAAACTTGTTAAACTTCTCTTCTCTCTTTCATTTTTCTCAAACTTCTTAAACTTCTCTTCTTAAACTTCTTAAATTTCTCTTCTCTCTTGCATTTTTCTCAAACTTCTTAAACTTCTCTTCTCTTTCATTTTTCTCAAACTTGTTAAACTTCTCTTCTCTCTTTCATTTTTCTCAAACGTCTTAAACTTCTCTTCTTAAACTTCTTAAATTTCTCTTCTCTCTTTTATTTTTCTCAAACTTCTTAAATTTTTCTTCTCTCTTTCATTTTTCTCAAAATTCTTAAACTTCTTAAATTTCTCTTTCTCTTTCATTTCTCTTTCATTTTAATTTATATTTTGTTATGGATATTTTAATTAGTACTTTGTTTAATGAAATTTATGAAAATTTTATCATTATTAAAAATTATTCGATTATTGTTTTATTTTTTGAATTAAATAAACAAATTAAAAAATAGTTTTTAGAAAACAAATAAAAATATTTAAATAATATTAATTTTTAGCCAATAAAAAAATGAATTGTATTAAAATATTTAAAAAAATGAATTAAAAACGAATTGTTTTTTTATTTGCATTTTAAAATACTTTTTTTTTAAAAAAATACATTACTGGCGGATTTTTGTTGCTTACTGACGGATTTTCAGCCAGTAATTACTGGCTGATTTACTTACGAATTGTCAGCCAGTAATTACTGGCGGATTTACTGACAGATTTTCAGCTAGTAATTACTGGCAGAAATTCTACATGTCAATACCGACACCAATGAAATTTTTAGTAAGAGGAAAATCCGTCGACTTTAGAAATCGTGAGGGTTCAAGTCCCTCTATCCCCAAAAGCCCCTATTATTCTCTAATTTTTTATCCTATATCCTCTTTTTTTTTTATTTAGTTGACATAGACTCAACTAATTTCTTAAAATGAGGATAGTGCGTCAAGAATGGTCGGGATAGCTCAGCCGGTAGAGCAGAGGACTGAAAATCCTCGTGTCACCAGTTCAAATCTGGTTCCCGGCGATTCATTTGTATGAGTATCTATTCCCATATTCATTTGAATGAATTTTGGGAATAGATATATATTTATTAGTGGTCTTGATTATCATACATAATTTATCTAGGTGTCCGCAGATATTCTCTTTCTAGATGAAGAAAGAATAGATGTATATTCTAGGTATATAAAGTATGTAAATGAATTATTCGATTTTGTTTCGCTTTTTTCTGCGCTCTAAAAAGAATGTTAATATTTCAACAATATTCAAATGGTTAAATTTGTTGGTTGAAAGACCAAAAAGTTGAATCTAGGCGAATTCAGAGGTTGGGAATAGTCAAAATTCATCTCAGATATATTACAAAAAAATCCGGTCCGTTTTTTTGTATTTTTTTGGTATTTCTATTTTCTTCATTTCTTTGATCGTACTTTTTATTTTGCGGAGCCGGAAATATAATTGATGTTGATGTGTATCTTACATAGTTAATGATGCAGACCTTTTTCAGTTCATCCTATTGGCTCATATGAAATAAGTATCATTCCAAATTGAGATTCTCAATGAATAGCTATATTATTGTATTTATAAATTTTGTTCTTTATACCATCCATAATAAGATATGAATAAAACCTCCATTATTCTGGCTGGTTAAACTTCAATTATTTTATTTCGTCTAATCTCTAAAAAAATGTATAGATATTCAAGGAATATCTGGGGTTGTCGAAATGCAGATTACCTTATTATTTTTATCATTTAGTGAGCATCTTGTATTTCATAAAAATTGGGGGCAATATAATCTTTACGTAAAGGCCATCCTATCCAACTTTCGGGCATTAAAATACGTTTCAGACGCGGATGATTATCATAAGAGATTCCTAACATATCATAAGATTCCCTTTCTTGAAAATCCGCGCTTTTCCAAACCCAGAAAATAGAAGGAATTCTGGGATTTTTCCTTGAGGTAAATACTTTTATGCATACCTCTTCTGGTGGATCTAGACTATACTGTATTCGCGTAAGATGTTACTGGCGGATTTACTGACAGATTTTCAGCTAGTAATTACTGGCAGAAATTCGGCCAGTAATTACTGGTTGAAAATCCACCAGTAATTACTGGCTGAAAATCTGCCAGTAAATCCGCCAGTAATTACTGGCTGAAAATTCGTCAGTAACTATTACCTGCGGCTGATTTTCTAGTGGATTTCTGGCGGACTAAATCCGCCAGTAATGTGCAATTTCTGGCCGATTTTAACCATTATTGGGGGATTGTGTCAGCCAGTAATGCACGAATTTCTTGTAGTGACATATTTACAAAGATATAAAATAAATTATCTACCAAACGTCCTGAATTTATGTCAACTGGACTTAACTTTTTGCAATAATAATAAAAATGTCTTTCGTGTGACACAAAGTGAGTAGATAATTATCAGCAAAATCCATTTTATAAGTAGTGATTGGTCGACGTTCGTCTTTTATGCTGACTAAAGTTGAGGGAGTTGGATACTCAACTGTGGACCGAATCTTTCTTTAATTTTAGTCTGATATCTAGAACCTCCTACATAAGCTAATTTTATAACTCCTCTTTGTCTCATACCGTAAAATTGTCTCAATTGAATCAATTCAAAAGTTACATAAATGCGATGTTGTATTTTTCTCAAAACTATTTCAAAAGCAAACTGGAAAGCCTAAAGATAGCATTATCTTTGAATTCAAGATTGTGGATGAGTGGCATGTGTTGGTAGCTCATTTTCCTAATTTTTCTTTAGTTCATATTTCTAGAGATTGTAATAGTCTTGCCCACTTCTTAGCTAAGTGGGCTACCAAGAATTCGGATTAGGTGTGGTTAGTAGTTACTCCACCTATGATTCGGGATATGATTGTATCAGATAGTTCACTCTCTCTTTTGGTTTTTAAAATGAGGTATTATTTTCATAAAAATGGATGTGAACTTGGTATGAGTCATAAAAACACTTATAACACCAAAAGATGGAGAACACTTGCATAAGCAAAATTAATGACTATACTTATTCACTTCAAATAATTCCTTAACCAACATTTATATATCCACATGATAAATTTCAAGTTTTCAACCTATCACCCATTTGAAATATTTCTCATGACGAAATTTATACCAATTGAGTCATGTATACGAAAAACTGATAGTAAAAGTAGCAAAATAACAACAAATTGAGCAGCCTCCCCCTACCAAAAAGGAGAAATAGTTCCTAATTTTTTAAAATAAGTTGCATTCTTTGCATCTTTGAACACCCCCCTCCCCTCTTTGATTTTTATCATTGAGATATCTTTTCTTCACTACATGGTAGTCCCGTCATGTTTTTCTAAAATCTAACAAAAAAGAGTATAAATCATCAGTTTCAAAGAAACCCAATCATTGTGAAGCTTGATTCGTAAAAAATTTAATAGAAAATCATTCATTGTCAATCAATGATTTCAGTTCTCTCACTGACCAAGTCAAAAAATCTGCAATATCTTTAAAATATTTATAAAATAGCAAGTTATAATTTGTGTAATATTTCTCAAATTCACAATCAAATTTTGGAAAAAAAGTGTAAACTACGTTGGGGGGAGCACCATTTGATTATATAAATTACAAAAAATTATAATATCCTGAGATTTTTAAAGAAATGTATTCATTTATAAAGATAAAATGTAAAGAAAAACTATATTTAAGAAATAAATGTTTTTTACTAAAATATGATATTTATAAAGAAAAATACAAAAAAAAAAATCACTAATGTGTAAGTCTCGTACAAACTCAAGCAAAATAATCATTTTTTTAAAAAATAATCATTTATTTTTTTTAAATAAAACTTCGTTTATTTTTATAGAAAATAAGTAAAGACATTCAAATGAAGGGATGTGAATTCTCTGCATTCACATGTGTCCCTCTCTCTCCTCTCACCTCTTTTTCTATTTTTTTAATTGAAAAAAATAATGGGCCAAGATTTGGTGTTAGAAGATCCAATGATGGATATATATTGTGACTGCTGTGACTGCAGTGAATCGCAGTCCCAAATGAAGTATGTATGAAGACAGATGAAGTATTTATATCTCTAGGATCCATTTTATTTTATATGACATAGTAGAAGTATGTATGCTTTGCCAATGAGGGTTGACTCAGTTGGTAAGGAGTTGGCTTATTCCCCACAAGGGTGTGGGTTCAACTCCCGTTGCCAGCGTGAGGACCCCTTTGGTGGGTGATCTATAAGTATCTCTGTAAGCGCTCAAAGAACCTTGAGGCTTGCTCTGGCCCTAGTGAGCCTCTGAAACCCAACTCACCTAAACTTTTTTGTAATAAAAAAAGAAGTATGTATGCTTCAATTGTGGAAAGATATTGATAAATGACATTCATATAAATATAAAATGTTCCCTGCATCTCAATAATTAAATCCTTTAATCAATTTATTGACGACACTTTTTACACCGTATACATCACCTAATTAGAAGAGAATGATAACATTTATTTAAAAACAAAAACAATTTAATAAGAAGTCACTATGGTTAAAGAAATAAAAAAAACTACATCTAGATGAGAGTATACGAAGATAATAAACAAATAGAGAGAAGGGTGAAGAAAAAACTATTTTTATTTTTATTAGAAAAATTGATGTTGAATATTTTTTATACACAAAGTAATTTAAAAGTAGTCATACACAAATTATACGCATTAATTATACTACGAATTTGTAAAAAATTTAAGTACACTTGTACCAAAAAAATATTAAGTACACAGTCTTATAAGGAGGGTAATTGCGTCTCAAGTTCAAATCTTAGGTGTGACAAAAACTCTATTTAGGCATGGCAAATCCAGATACACGTGGTCAGTTTCCCCGACGTAAATTATCATTGACGAAGTAGGTGAATACTATACACCAATAAGACAGTAAAAAAAGTCTTATAATGGGAGGGATTTAATACATATCTGAGTGAGTAAGTCATATGCTCTTCTCCATAAAGACTGATTGCTTTCTAATTTCCAATTTCTCCTTTCTTTAGACCGTCTATTAAACGTCTCCATTATATTTCATTGAACACATTTCATATTTTATTACTGTTATTTTTTTTGACATAATATTACTGTTGTTATTGTAAAATAGATTACCTTTTAAACTTTATTTGTTTGCATAATAAATAATGATTTTGTTTGAGTCAAAAAATAATGCTTTTTTTGTTTCATTTTTAATAATAATAATAATAATATAGCAATAAACCCAGTTTTAAAATAATTTAGTTTAAATTTTCTTTTATTAACTTTTAATTTTAATTAATACGTAAAAAATTATTAAAGATATAATAAATTTATTTTAATATACATCCACAAATTTTTTTGTAATAATATACACCCACAAATTTGGGGCGTAGCAAGCCTCACGAATCTAGTACATTCCTATAGTAAAAAGAAATTGTAAATTTAGTTTATTAAAAAACTTATTAAATCCTTGTCAAAAAAAACTTATTAAATCATATTCTTATTCATTTCTCACAAATATCTCTCAACAACAGCCACAAAATCCTCCCACCATGTAAGCCACAAAATTCTCTCCCCACTCCCCACACCGAAGCCTTTTCTTCTTCAGTGAATCCAAGCCTCTTCCACCACTCACTCTCACTTCCTTCCTCTCACCAACACCTCCTCTTCTTTTTGCCACTCTCTCGGTTCTTGATTCCCATCGCATCCCACCATCTACCACCACCGCCTCCTACCACCTCCGCCTCCTACCACCCCTTTCAATTCTCTCGCACAGTCCCACTCTTTGTCCCTAACCCTGCATGTTGTAGACGCCGGCGGATTTTGACTAAAAAGTCTGAGAGGACCGCTAATGAAAGAGATATTAAAAGTCAAAAACACATGAATAGAGACGCAGAAACGCAAATAGAATTAAAATATATAAATGTAAATTAAAACTATTTATAAACAAAATTAAATGACTAGCCAACAAGTACATGTGGCCAGTCAGATTCTCCGACGTAAATTAATTATTGCCAAAATTGGTAGATATTACGCATCAATAACACGATAACCAAAAAATTAAGAGACTAAAATGTAATTCTTAATTCATATAGAGACTTAACTGAAGTTGTTTGTAAAAAGGTAATTTTAAATTTACTTCTTCCTAATATTAAAATTCTAAATATATTTTTTCAAAAACTATCATCCATCTATTTATATTATCTAATTCTAATTTAAGAGATGTGATTAAAATATGAATAAAATTTATATTTCAAAAAATATAAGTATATGTATATGTATACATATATTGTTACATATTACCAAAAGTAAAAAAAATTACTAATCCATAAAAATACCTATTTTTATTATGTATTTATTGATATATTGATATTAAAAAAAATATTGATATTGTATATCCAATATTAACAATAGTTAGTGGTGAAGTAAGCATTGCTAATGTGGCAATGATTTTACGTGGGTTAGAGTATCTTTAATGGGAAACAACTAAATGAATTGCTTAAGTTACATTTTTATGTGTCTAGAGTGTCACGTAGAATTTAAGCAACTCATTGTTAATTCAATTAGTTTTTACTCTAACGGTGGTTTTTTATAAATTTGATATTATTTTAATTATTTTACTAGTTTTAATAATTATTACGTCAGTCCTTTTGTCAAAAATTCTTTAATTCATTCTAGAAGCTAGTTTACGGTAATAATTGCAAAAAAATCACATGTTTACTTCACTTTACCCATTTCTCTTGAAATTGAAACACCTCATCCTTCCTTCTTCTTCATCTCTTTTAACCCACCTCACCATTTCTTTTTTCCTCATCCCCTCAATCCCCAACTTCACTCATCCAGAACTTTCATTTAACTTATAAATACTATCTATTCAACTTTTTATGTCCAGGATATTATAATCAGTCAATTCTCTCTCTCAAAACCCATTTCCCTTTGCTCATCTATCTATTCACCTGAAACCATCCACCTCATTCAATCTTCTATCTAGAAGCTTCAAATCTCCCTTGCATGTTCTACATCTATTGGTTTCTGAGATGCCTTTTGATATGTCATTTTCCTGAGATGTTCCTAATTTTGTTTCACTTTTTTGATCTTTTTTATTTCATGGGTATCCATCTCCTTCTTCTTCATGTGTATTATGCCACATTCAATTCCTTTCTATTGTGTTTGATGAATTTTTCGTTGTTATTGAAGGTGTTGAAAAAGTCGAAAAAATACACATGTTGGATTCTGTAATTTTGTTTTTGTAATATTTACTTTATTTCTGTAATTTGTGATGAATTTATTAATTAAAAAATTGGTTTTTTTTGAACAATCCCAATAGTCGCCGGTTCCTATATTGTCACCGCCTCCTAAAACAGGAAAAATGCTTGAGTTGGGTGTTGAACCCGCAGTAATTTGGACGAGGCGAAGGCGATTAAGCCGCTGCAACACACTACTAATTCTGTAATTAATCGGCAAAGGATGTATTAATTTTGTAGTTAAATTTTAGTAGGGGTATTATAGTAATTTCACTTTTTTAGGGCGGGCCGTGGCCCTCCCTAGTCCTAAGGAAGATCCGCTTCTTCTCTCTCGTTTTTTGACTTCGATTTACTTAGATCTAGTTGGTTCCGGTAAGATCTGGTTTAGCTCCAATTTTCTCCCTGTTTTTTTGCTCCAGTTTGGCTCCAATCTGGTCTAATTTGTCTTTCCTTTCTGTGTTGTTTTAGCTTAAAAATGTTGTGAGGTTGTTCTTCATCATCTGTAATCTGTTACATCTGTTCTGAATTCTCTTTCTCCAAAAAATAGTGTTTTATACCTTTCTCAGTCTTGCGTGAAGAGAACAAAAACCAGCACTATTCTATCAATTCTCAGCACCGTTCATCTTTATCTTTTCATCTATTCTCATTACTGTTTATTAACTGACACACTCAATCTTCACTCTTATTTTTAAATAAAGTCAAGTAATTTATTATCCACCAATAGATAACTTTGCTCGTCAACCTATACATCCATATGAACACTCAAACATAGATAATAGTCGGATTACATATATGTCTCTTACTAACTTCCAAGTTATCACTTCATCACATTCACACATTCACGCAACCAATAATAACTCCAACAAGAAGTAGCCAAATTATCACTTCATCACTTCACACACTCACTACGCGTGAGCCAGACCCCTTTCCAATCACTGCAAACACCACATCTGCAAAACACTTTCAAATTATTACCAGCGGGAATGAAAAATGCGGACAAACTTGGCTGAAAATTTTACGAAAAAAATGGCGCATAGCTTACTCATTACCTTTTAGATTCTAAGATTATCTATACAATTGAATTGATGCATTTCACCTCCAAATTTACGTATTATATCCCCACATAAATTACAAGAGTTTTGAAGAAATTATTACAAATAAATTTAAACAAATCTTCTAATACTAGTTCAACTTCTAATATAACTACAAAGTGAAGTTTTCATGCATCTTATTTTGCTCCCTATCAAATATGATGTTTGATACAAATAGTAATTGAACCGTACCTTGTGATCGAGCTGGGATCTGTGATCAAGGTGACAGGTCGATCTGTTGAGTGCTGGTCCTCCGGGTAATCAGGTACTGGTCGTCCGCAGAGCACCAAGTTGTACCTGCAATGTCACTCCGACGCTCAAGTCAGTGAGGTGGAATTTCTGCAGAGTAACAATGAGGGTGAAAAAGTTACCTGACATGTGGGGTCAGCTCTGTATTTATAGAGTCAACGTGTTAGGCGAGCCGTTGGATTAGCGCGGGTTAATCCTGATCGTCCAGATCTGATTTGGTCTTTTGCTTGCTGCTTGGGCTGTTTTTGGCCATTTTTGGTTGGCTCTTTGGCTGGATTGGGCATTCGGCCCACTCCAGAACAGTTGCCCCCCAAGCCAAGGTCAATCGTTGAGCGGGCTTAGGCTTGATGCGAGGTATCGGTTTGTCGTGCCCCCAGTTGTAACTTAGTGAATTTATCGGTTGCCCAAATCCATATTTGGTCCTTGACCAGGAAGTAGGGGTGTGCTCAATAAGCTCAACTGGGCCTTTATTTTTTTTATTATTATTTTTTTCTTTGGGTCCATGGGCCCAAGTGTTTTTATCTTTTCATGGGTCATTATTCCACTCCCAATTCTCTCCATATGCTGATCAAAGAACAGCGCTCCTAGGCTATCACCCGTGCGACCAGCGAGCCACGATCAGGGGCCATGACCAGCGAGCCACGATTCGAGCGAGCAGCTCTCCTCATTGTTGGGTGGTCGCGCCTCTTGTTCTTGGTCCCCTTCTTTCCCAGCTCTCCCTGTGCGTGATCCGCGACCATCTTCTCCTTCAGGCGCTTCGGGGTGAACGACCCACGACCAGTTTCGACTCCAGGCGCTTCCAGGGGCGACCCACGACCAGCGACTGAAGAGGGCGACCCGCGATCAGCTCTCAGGCTTCATAGGTGCTTCGGGGGCGACCCTCGATTGAAGAGGGCGACCCACGACCAGTTCTTAGGCTTCGTAGGTGCTTCGGGTGACCCGAGACCCAGGTAATTTGCCTTTCCTTTCTTTTTCTATTACTTCGATTGATGTTCCGGTGTGAGTAGGGCGCAAATGACTTAGTTTACTTTTGTCGATTTTCATCTTCAAGGTCATGTCGAGGTCCATATCTTTTTGACTTGGTGGTTGTATTTTAAGGAGGTGTTGATTCATTCTCACGGTAAGTGCTCTTGGTACCCGTTATTTAGCAATTTGTCTTGTTGGCTGGATTGGCTTGATGTGATGCTCATGGTTTTTTCTTTTTCCTTGAATAGGAGCGATTTAATCTATCGCGTCCGTCGAGTTTGCTATTGATACTTCAAGTGGAAAGCCTTGTTACTTTATTTGCCTTAAATTTTCTATATAAAGGCTCACTCTTCCTCATTTGGATTTGCAACATTGTTTTTATCTTCTGAGATCGACTGGTTATCGAGCTGTTTTCCATATTGGTATCCTAGTTTGGTGATACTCCCGGAGCGGTCTTTGGTCTCTGCCAGTGCCTGCCTGCTGCCCGGGTGGTGTTTCTTTTTGTTGAAAAGTAAGTTCCCTAATTCCTTGCTCATTGCTCTTTGATTTTTGGTCTTAGCCTCGTTCTTTTGTTTTTCTTGATTGGTTTGAGCGAGGAGGGGGTGTCAGGCCCGGGGTCGACCTTGTCGCCCCCTTCTACGAACCATCTAGGGTGGTCCTGACTTCCTGGCCCCTTCCTTGCAGGGTGTTTCGAGCTGGGATCTGGCGCGTACTAAGCAGACTCGACGTCAGCCTGGAGGTCCCCCTGAAAGTATCGCTGAGTGTGCCACTCGCTCATCCGCTACTGTGGTTATGAGTGCCCCTTGCTCTTCATGTTTCGACGGCTTTTCTTCTTCGGGGGGGTTCCTCCTCTTCGGGGAGTTCTTCTTCTTCGGGGAGTTCTTCCTCTTCTGCGGGACCTTCTACTTTGGTTGGGGAGTCATCCCAAGGAGGGGAAGAGTCTTACTCTTTTGGAGATGCGGATGACACCTTTGAGCAGGGTGGGACCGCAGTCGCCTCTAGAGTGGAGCCTGATTGGAACGGTCATATCAACCCGGATCGTTCCTGGGTATCTGCTAAGTTGCTCAAAACTCGATCTACCATCGCGCGTGGGGACGAACTGGAGGAGTGGTTTTCTAGGTTGGTGGGGCGAAGGGGCCAAGAGTGGCGTGTTTAGGGTCCTAAGGCAAGCGAGCATGCTGCCGTTATACCTCGTACCCTGAAATTTATCATGTTCACCAGCATACTGAGGGATATATTCGGATTAGGCCGCCTTTTACTTATTTCCAGAGATTGATCCTTCGGTATCTGTTGCTTGCCCCTTCGCAGCTTCATATCAACGCGTGGGCATTTGTAAAGATTTCGAGGGGTTGATGGCCGCTTTGAATCGAGAGCCTTCTATTGGTCTTTTCTTCAAACTTTTTGAGCTGAGCAGGACTCACGAGATGGGTAGTGAGCCCAGGCGGCATGAACAAGTTAGCTTCAAGAAGAGACAGGATGCTCCTAAGCTCTTCAAGCCATATTGTGGATCGGCCAAACCTTGGAGGCAGGCATATGTCTGGGTTGTTCCCGTCGATGATGCGGCTTGTAGGTTCATTGCTTCACTAGATGAGGAAGGTGAGGTGCTCGGCACGAAGTTTCCCATAGGGTGGACCTATTCTCATTATGACCATTTGCCGATGACGTATCGGACGACTACGGAACTCAATGAGTATGATGAGAAGAGTTTTCGTGCTTTGAAGACTATGGCCTCTTGGCTCCCACATCGGCAGTTCGAATGTAGACATCTTGCTCGGGCCAAGAATCTTGATGAGTTCAAGGGCATTCTTGGGGCTGTTTACTTGTCGGGTGATTGGGAGCGTCAAGGTTGCTCTTAGCTCTTTGAGCTTGCTCTTCATTTTTGTTTAGTCATATGCCGACCTTTTTGTTAGTTTGCATGCTTATGATAATTTTTTCCATGTATATCTGATCGTTTCTTCTCTTTTATTTTTGCAGGTGAGATGTCTCAGGCTGGTTTCAAAGCTTTGTTCCAGCAGTCGAAGAAGGGGAGGAAACCTGCTTCTCCTCTTTCGACTCCTCTGATTCCTTCACAGGAGGGGCTGACTGCTCAGGCTGATATTGCCCCCGGTCGAGGTGGGGGGCCTAGTGTCCATGATAGGAGGAAGAGAGATGGGGAAAAACGCAAGGAGCGATCTGTTGATGTGGTTACAGTAGATGTTGCCGAGGCTCATCCAAGAAAGCAATTAAGGAAGCCGTTCCCGCCCCTTGATTTAGAGAATCTCACTGATTCGGATATGGAGCGTTTCAAACGGAATCCCATTCTCTTCATGGCCGAGTTGGCCAAAGCGGCCGATCGCAAGCTTTCTCACTTTAAGGAGGAGGAGGAGGTTCGACGCAAAGGTATTAAACTCGTCCATCAAAACTTGTGGTTAGAGATAGACTTAGAAGATAAAACTGACAAATTTCATGCGTGTCTTGACATCCTTTCAGAGCTAAGGGAGGAGTTAGAATCGACCAAGAAGAGGTTAGGTGAGGTCGAGCATTCTGCGGTCAATCTCGAGAGGGAGCGGGATGAGGCTGTCGCCGCTCGAGGTGTGGTTGAGACCAAGTCTAAGTTCGTGACTGCTAAGTTGTCTAGTCAGGTTGAGATGTTGAATAAAAGACTTGTCGAAGTTGAGAGTCAGAGGGATAGGGCGGTCAATGATCACGAGGATTTGAAGGATCAGGTAGTGGGTTATTGTGAGGAGCGTTTTGAAGAGGCTCTCCGTCAAGTTAAGTGTATGCAGCCTGAGATTGAGTTCGATCGTGAGGTTATCCAGTACTCTCATTTCGTGGAGGATGGCCGCATCGTGAGGCCTGCGCAGACGGACGATGAGGGGAGAGTGATTAGCAAGGATATGGTTGTTTGGCCCCTTTCAGCATGAGCTGTTTTTACTTGTTGCTATTGTTTGTGTGTTTCGTTTTCTATTTTGTAATTCGTACTATCATGCTGCTTCTTTGTTTGTAACTCGTATTATCGTGTTGCTCCTTTATTTTGTAATTCGTACTGTTGTGGAGCTCGGCTTTCTTTAGGGTGACTTCGCTTGTTAATATCGCTGCTTTATGTTTTCGATGTTTATACAATGTTTGATTGGGTGGTCTCCCCCTGATCGTTCGGGAACTGCTTGCCCCTTTCGGTGGGCTCTCGAGGTCTTGGGATCTAGTCGACCCCTTTTTATCGGTCATGCCTCGATCTCTCCCTTTCGAGCAGCTTACCAAGCTCCTACTTAGATTTAGCTCGCTCTTAGGGGTGCGACTGGTCGTTGGTCGCTTCGTTTTTACCTTAATTCGTTTAAAGCTAACCCATGCTTCGCAGTTTACCGAGCTCGGTTCGATCTTAACTCGCGTAGCGGGGTGGATGTCTTCGGTTCATTCGTGGGATGTCCCATAAAATTAAGACAAAACACGTAAGAAATGCATAAAAGTAAGACAACATGTTAAGAAATGCCTCGTCTATATGAGACGGACGGGCGGGCCTTGATAAAAAAAATCTGTGGGGAAAATAGTGTCCCGCCCGTTTAATTTTTTATTCATTCGTTGAACATATGTCAATTTTCATTGTTTACAAGGTGGTGTACTAGATGAAGTATCTCCTCAAGTTTATGGCATTCCAAGTACTTGGGATCACTCCACCGCTCAAAGTCTGTAATGAGTAAGCACCCTTGCCTGTCCTTGAGATGACGCGATAGGGCCCTTCCCAGTTGGGAGCAAGCTTACCTTGTCCCGCGTTTCTTTTTCCGATGTCAGCCCTTCTAAGTACCAACTGCCCGACTTCGAAACTTCTCGGGACGACTTTGGCGTTGTGTCTTGCTGTCATTCCTTGTTTGACCAGTGTTTCTCTCAGTGCCGCTTTACTTCGCAACTCTTCAACCAGATCTAACTCCTCTCTTAAGGCTTGATCATTCTCACCTGATGACTTTGGGTTAGCTGTCCTCCAACTGAGCTCACCTATTTCCACTGGGATCAAAGCGTCCGTTCCATAGACTATCTTGAAGGGCGACTCCCCTGTGGTCGAGTGGGGGGTCGTCCTGTATGCCCACAGCATGTAGGGAAGTTCTTCAGCCCACTTTCCCTTTGCTTCGTCGAGTCGCCTTCGAAGGCCTCGCAGGATCACCCTGTTTGCGGCCTTCGCTTGTCCATTGGTCTGTGGGTGCTCCACTGACGAGAAGCGCTGTTTGACCCCGAGCTCGACCAATGATTCTTGGAACTTTTTGTCGGTGAACTGGGTGCCGTTGTCGGACACGACCACCTCTGGAATGCCGAAGCGAACCAGGATGTTCTTCTTAAAGAATTTGAGGCAGTTTTTGGAAGTTATAGTTGCCAAGGGCTCGGCCTCAATCCACTTGGAGAAATAGTCTACTGCTACCACCAAGTATTTCAGCTGTCCAGGGGCCACCGCGAATGGTCTGAGCAGGTCGATCCCCCACCAGGCAAACGGCCACGGGGTAGTCATACTGTTGAGCTCGGCTGGGGGAGCGATGTGGATGTCCCCATGTCTTTGACATTTATCGCATTTTTTTACCAAGGCTTTTGCATCCTCCTCCATTGTGGGCCAATAGTAGCCTGCCCTCAATGCCTTCTTGGCTAGTGCTCGCCCTCCTAAATGATTGCCGCAAATCCCTTCGTGAATTTCTCTAAGTACGTAATTGGCTTCATCAGGATGCAGACACTTTAATAGTGGCATGGAGAACCCCCTTCGATAGAGTTGTTCACCAATGATTGAGTAGAAGGACGCTCTCCTGCGCACCAAGGCTGCTTCTTTAGCATCACTCGGCTCTTCTCCATCTTTGATGTAGTTGAAGATGGGGTCGATCCAGCTCTTTTCTAGGGTGATCATGCAGACATCAGGATCTAGGGTGGCCTGTTCAAGTCGCACGCTGGGTACTGAGAGCGTTTTTTGTATCACACTGCGGTGATTTCCCGGGTTCTTGGTACTTGCGAGTTTTGACAAGATATCAGCTCTGACATTTTCTGTCCTCGGGACATGTTTGACCTCTGCATGTTCGAACCTTCCTAGTAACTCTCTTACTTTGCTCAAGTATTGTTGGAGGATTATGTCCTTTGCACTATAGACGTCTTTGATCTGAGATACCGCTAGAAGAGAATCTGAGTGAAGTTCGACTCGTTTGGCATTGAACTCCAGGGCGAGCAAGAGTCCGGCGAGGCACGCCTCGTACTCCGCTTGATTGTTGGATGTGGGGAATGAGAATGTGAGTGATACTTCTATGGTTGTTCCCTCGTTGTTTTCCAAGATCAGCCCTGCCCCACTGCCCTTGGTATTGGATGAACCGTCCACATGCAGGGTCCATTGAGTCTGCACAGGGTGTTCTCGAACAGGGGTCATTTCAGCTACGAAATCCGCTAAGACTTGAGCCTTGGTGCTCGATCTGGCCTCGTACTTGATCCCAAATTCATACAATTCAACTGCCCACTTGATCATCCTGCCCGCCAAGTCAGGTCGATGTAGGATCTGTCTTATGGGTTGATCTGTTCTCAGGACAATTTGATGAGCTACGAAATATGGTCGTAATCTCCTTGCAGCTACCACCAGTGCCAACGCCAGCTTTTCTATCTTTTGGTATCTGACCTCAGGTCCTTGGAGCACTTTGCTAACAAAGTAGATGGGGTTTTGCTTGGGACCTTCTTCTCTCACCAGCACTGCTGCCAAAGCTTCATCGATAATGGACAGATATAGGTATAGTGTTTCCCCTGGGTTCGGGGTGGTCAGTATGGGTGGTTGAAGCAGAGCAGTCTTGAGTTGATACAGTGCTTGGTTACACTCAGGGGTCCAAGTGAATTCAGATTCCTTTTTTAGCAGCTTGAATAGTGGTAGCGACTTGTCTGCGGCTTTTGCTATAAAGCGTGAGAGGGCGGCCACCATGCCGTTCAGTTTCTGGATCTCCGACTTGGTTGTTGGTTGTTTCATTTCGGTCACTGCTCTGCACTTGTCTGGGTTGGCCTCGATTCCTCTTTCAGTAAGAAAAAATCTCAAGAACTTGCCAGCCCTTACGCCGAAGGTGCACTTTTCGGGATTGAGTCTAAGTGAGTTTTTTCTTGCTTCTTTGAAAATCTCTCTCAGGTCGGCCACATGTCCACCGTCTTCCTTGCTCTTGACTATCATGTCATCTAGATAGACCTCCACATTTCTGCCAATTTGCGCATGAAACACTTTGTTCATCATTCTCTGGTATGTTGCCCCCGCATTCTTTAGACCGAAGGGCATGACTCGATAGCAAAAATTGCTCTTTTCCGTCATGAAAGAAGTCTTCTCTTGATCAGGGGGGTGCATGGCTATCTGGTTGTACCCCGAATAGGCATCCAAAAAGGATAACAGTTTGAATCCGCTTGCGCTGTCGACCAATCTGTCTATGCTAGGGACTGGGAATGCGTCCTTTGGGCAGGCTCTGTTGAGATCTGTGTAGTCGACACACATCCGCCACTTGCCGTTCGCTTTTTTTACTAAGACCACGTTGGACAACCATGTTGTGTATTTGATTTCCTTGATGAAACCAGCCTTGAGTAAATCGTCAACTGCTTTAATCGCAGCTTGCGCTTTCTCTTCTTTCTGTACCCTTCTTCTTTGGACCACCCATCTGGCTTCTGGATCGACAGCTAGGTGATGGCAAGCCACCTCTGGCGGAATTCCTGGCATGTCAGCTGCGCTCCAAGCGAAGAGGTCAGCATGGTCTCTTAGGCACAGCTCGAGCTGTTCCCGTACTTCTGTGGGGAGGTTGTTCCCGATTTTCACGCACTTTTCTGGGTTGTCTCCTAACTGGACCAGTGTGAATTCTCCATCGGGTTCCGGACGCTTTATTCTTTTCTTTAGCTCTCTGGTCAGGAGGTCATCATCTTCTTCTTCCTCGCTGTCGGGGTCATATCGAGCGTCTAGGTCGGCCACGTTTATGTGCTCACCTCCCTTCATTACCTTTTCTATTTCCTTCATGACATTCTTGCCTTTGTCTTTCAAAGATAAAAGGAACGCCCACTTTGCGGACAACAGGTCTGCTGGGAGGGTGGCGACCTCCCCAGTCTTAGTATAAAATTTCATCTTCAGATGGACTGTGGATGGAACAGCTTCCAATCGGGCCAAGGTTGGTCGTCCGATGATGCATTGATAAATGGACTTGCATGGCAACACAATGAAATCTGTTCTGACTGTTCGACAGAGGGGTTTTTCTTTTGTGTCATCTTCGAAGGTGACCATTAACTCTATCCGTCCGATTGGGGTGGTCGACGCTCCATTGAACCCGGTCAACACAGTGCCTTTGTATGGTCTCAGGTCTTCCTTTGATATTTTCAGGACGTCTAAGAGATCTTCGAAGATGATATCTGCTGAACTCCCTTGATCTACCAGTATGCGTCTGACCTCCATGTTTGCCATGACTGCTACCACTACGAGTGGCACTTCATAATTGGGAGCCCCATCAATGAGGTCTTCATCCCTAAAAGATATGGGTGGTCTTTTGGAAGGGGGTCTTGGGGTCGAGGTCGAGGCAATGTTCATGATCTCGTCCCATCTTCTTTTGATTGATTTGTTGGTTGAGGCGTCTGAAGGGATTTCTCCTGTGATCACGAATGCGACTGGTCTCCCCTTTGACTTGCTGGTGTCCACCATATCTTCTTCATCGTCACCTTCTTCGACAATTTTGGCGACTTCTTCGGCTGGTGCCTTACCCTTCCTAGGTGATCTGGCCACCGGCTTGTCCTCTCGGCCCTCTGCTGGATTCTTTTTCACATACTGTGTCAATTTTCCTTTTCTGATCAATGCCTCTACGTCATCTTTGAGGGCCATGCACTCATTGGTCTCATGACCATTACTTTTATGGTATCTGCAGTATTTTTTGGACGGGCGCTGCCCCTCTTTGAGGACGAGGGGCTCTGGTCTTTTGATGCCTCTGAACTCGGTGTTAGCACATTCGGCGAGTATATTCGCATAGGAGGTGTTCAACTTCGTACGCTCTGCAAATTTTCTTGTCTTGTGGTCCCTGGGTGGTCGGCCGAAATCATCTCTTGGTCTCTGGTCTTGCTCTGCACGTGGTCTTTGATTGATTCCTGCTTCTGCCGCTTCAATGGCCATAGTACTTTCTTCGTAATTCATGAATCTTTGAGATCTTCGAAGAAAAGTCTCTAAATCCCTTGGCTGGTGCAGGCCGACCTCCACTTCGAATAAGCTTCCTCTGAGGAGCCCAATCCTTAAGAAAAATAGTCGTTGGTTGTCATCCAGGTTTCTTACTTGGTCAGCCTCCCTGTTAAATCGTTCCACGTAGCTGCGTAAAGACTCGTTGGGTCTTTGCCTGATTGCGATCAGGATATCTTGGGACTTAGGCTTAACCCTTGAGGTCGTGAAGCGGGCAGTGAATACTCGGGCCATCTGTTCCCAAGAGGATATGGTGTTTGGTCGTAGCTCTGTGAACGATTCTAAGGCCAATCCCTCCAAGGTCAAGGGGAAGATTTTGCATTTAACCGGTCCGGCTGCCCCCCGATATTTCATCATTAGGTCGAAGTGCTTCAAATGGGCGTCTGGGTCTTGGACCCCATTGTACATCTTTAGCTCTGAAGGAGGTTTTTCTAGGGAGCGGGGGATGCGGTATTCATCTATGTTCCTGGTGTAGGGTCCCAGGCTCATGTCAACTCTTCCCTTGTGGCGCGGTCGATTTTCAAGGTGTCTCCCATGATGACCATATTGCTCTTCATCTGAGTATTCCCTTGTATGGTGCTGCGGATACCACTCGGTGGATCGACTTCGCGATCGAGTGGGTGAATTAGATGAATCATAGGAGGATTCAGGATGCGACGACTCTTCCGGCCAGTAAGTATAATCGGAGCTGGATGGCGTGTTTGATGGAGGTCCTCCTCCTCGTCCCCTATGCCGAGGTGGGGATCGATGGACCAGGTGTCTTCGAGGTGGTGAGCGGTGTCTTCGAGACAGGATCGCCCGTTGCTCGGGTGCAGTATTTGCCCGACAGGATGCGACTTGCTCTTCTACTTGGGTGAGACGTTCGTTCTAACGAGCCAAACTCTCTTCCCGATCACGGAGTAGGTCCCGAAGTTCCTGGACTAAGTTTGCCGGTAGGGTGACGATGACCCCTTGGGTCGGGTCAGGCTGAGGATCATCGCCTTCAAGTCTTCCTGGGATGGGTGGTGGTCGAGTTGGGATGTCGACCACATTTTGAAGGCGGGTCGACCGTGGTCTGCCTCGGGGTGCCTTTGGAGGCATCAGGATTGTTGGTGGGATAAAGCGCTCCCACTGAGGTCGCCACTGAACCGTACCTTGTGATCAAGCTGGGATCTGTGATCAAGGTGACAGGTCGATCTGTTGAGTGCTGGTCCTCCGGGTAATCAGGTACTGGTCGTCCGCAGAGCACCAGGTTGTACCTGCAATGTCACTCCGACGCTCAAGTCAGTGAGGTGGAATTTCTGCAGAGTAACAATGAGGGTGAAAAAGTTACCTGACATGTGGGGTCAGCTCTGTATTTATAGAGTCAACGTGTTAGGCGAGCCGTTGGATTAGCGCGGGTTAATCCTGATCGTCCAGATCTGATTTGGTCTTTTGCTTGCTGCTTGGGCTGTTTTTGGCCATTTTTGGTTGGCTCTTTGGCTGGATTGGGCATTCGGCCCACTCCAGAACAGTAATATAATAATAATTTCTTGTTTGAATGAGACGTTATTGAGTGGGATACTTCAAAAAAAATTAAACTATGCTTCAAAGTTCAAACGGTACGCTTGCTTGAATCATTTGTTAAGAATTTTGATTTGAATAAACACACTTGATTGGGATTAATTGGATCTAAAACAAATATGACCTTAAGTTATTACAAGAGGTTATTGTTGAAATTAGTCTAAGGGTATGTTTGGGAGGGGGTTTTGCGAGGGGAATGGGAGGGGAGGGTTTGAAAAAGATTTGTCTATATTTTAAAATGTGTTTGAGATTTTAAAAAATTAAAAGAATAAGTTGATAGATATCAATATAACCTTTTTAATCACATTTGATTTATGTTTAGAGACATTTTATAGCTTCCTCAATTTAGAATTAAAAAATACGCCCTCCCCTCCCTTCCCCTCCCAAAACCCCCTCCCAAACATACCCTAAATGTCTCTTAAATGAGAAGAGATGTGAGAGATTCAAATGTAAAATGTTAAATTTTTTTAAAAGAGTTCATCATCAATATAGTTTACCATAGATGATAGCCCCAAAATAAGAAGTAATTGTCTAAACACATAAGCAGTGTATACAGTACTCCTCTGGACTATTTATAAGCAAAAAAACACATTTTAGATTTGTTTTTGTTACAAAAATTTTATGAAAGTTTTATGTGGATAGATAATTGGTGTATGGATCTTTTGATGTAGGATTTTTATGGACGAAACCTTTTTGAGTGGATGGACCTCTTGTGTTGGAACCTTCAAGTAACAAATAACTCTTACATTTAGGAAACAAAATAACTCTTACATGCAAGTATTAAATACAAGACAGGCACGAGGGATTAATATAAGTGAAATTTTGAAATATTAGGGATTTAAATAGGTACTTAAATGGAGGAGAAGATGAGAAAAATATAAATTAGCCATGAGAGACTAATTTGGCCCAGTATTGAAATTGTTGGGGACTTAAATAGGTACTTAGGTGAAAAAGGAGATAGGGTAAATATAAATTAGGTACGAGGGGCCAATTTGGCCTAGATTTGAAAATGTTAGAGATTTAAATGGATGCTTTAAAATTTGAACCACTAATATTACTACATAAGCGATTTAATGTGACACATCAACAACTTAACGTGCCACGTCAGCAAGGCAACAACTCAGTCTCAACAGAAGTTGACTGAGGACTAACTTGTCACTATTTGTAATTGTCAGGAACTAAAAACAACATTAATTATCCTCAAAGACCAAATTGAGCACCAAAATTTTCGTCAGAGAATAAATTGGATATTCACTTCAATTTTAAATAACTTTTGACGTGAGTACTAGAGGAAGTTGAACTCGCCACTCCTATCATGAATTAGTTATAGATTAATATAATTTGTAATATCTTGATTAATTAGGAATTGGTAAGTAAAATTTTGTAATTAAAACGAATGATTGAGTATGATGGCCCTTTGATAATTTCTTGGAAGACAAAGAGTTATGCGGCTATGAAATGGGTCGGCGGGAATGGTGCGTTAGTGGCGTGAACGTGAAGAGACAGAGAGGCTCACGGGACACAAATACCATCCAATAGAGAAATGTGAGAAACCCAATAAAGGTTAGTGTGGAGCTACTTTTAACTATTTTCCAACACTATACTCCAAAGTAGCAATCACACCAAACCAACCTAATTAAGCACTCTTATCAACTTCTTCTACCTATTGTCAAAAATAAAATCAACTTACCAAGATTTAAGATTTTGGGTTCAATTTCAGTCTTGAGAATGAAGTAGGAAGAACTTTGCCACTCATTGTGGTGCTACCCGACTCGAAATTAGTCTCTGCAATTGCGCGCAAAGAATACCTAGTTTATACAAATATATATATATATATATATATATATATATATATATATATATATATATATATATATATATCATTAGTTTCCCATTTCCCTGTTTATTGCATATACTATATAATTTCTTTTTACTGGATTATTAGTACGCAGTATCCACTATGTTAAGAAATTTGTCTAACCACATGTGTCCACTTGTCTGTGTGATTTTTTTCTCCCAATAGAATTTTTATCACACCAAAGACATAAAATCTCTCTAGTTCAAGGTATGCTCTGATACCATTTGTAACGACCCGGACTATTCTTAGAATTATTGATTGTCCCCACAAACCAAGAACTTCATTGTTAAGAGCAAGGTTATCAAAACCAAATCGAACCGGGCAATTCAACTGAGAACCAAACCCATGTCCAATCCGAATGACCACAAGAACCGCCTTGCTACAAAACCAGGCAGGAAACCAAAAAACCGCACAAAACCAGGTTCAAACCGTTTTATCCTGTTCACCGTATCAAAAATAAAATCAAAAAAAAATTAAACTCAATTTTTTTTGAAAATATTTTTTAGGCACTGACCTCATGTTTTTAAAGGCCACGTAGCCTTGTTGCCTAGATTGAATTCACCTGAATCACTCCGGCTTTTATTTATCATAACAACACCTCATTCCTCTTCACTAGCCATCCGATGTGGGACTTGTAAAGTTGGCCGTGCAGAATTTGTGCTGTTTATTTATAATAACAACACCTCATTCCTCTTCACCTTTTGTTTTTTGTGCTGTTTATCACTCCTCTTTCTAAGTAAGGTTCAGCTTTTAACAAAGTATCCTTGTTCTATATATTCAAAAAAAAAAAAGTATCCTTGTTCTATTTCTTCCCATTATAATTTGGCTGTAGTTGATATTGTTGTTATCTACGTGTAAAATGAGTGATTAATCAGTGCTAGAGTATGATTCAAACATTCAGTTTATATGCAATCCAAAAAATCATAGCTATGGACTTTTGTTTTTGTGTTTGTTGTGTTTGTTAAAATGCTCTCTATTTGGTTCAAAATGAACATGTATGATAGTGCGATATCAATGACTGTGATCAAGATGCATGTTGTAAGTAGTAATATAGTAATAAGTTAAATATATTGTTGTATTGTTGAACTTAAGTTAAGCCTAATTTAATTTTTGTGGTGAAAAATTAAGAATATTATGTTTTTTTTTTGTTTTTTATCCTTTATATATTGTAAAAAATATATTAAATAATCTATTTAATTAATTCCGATTCAACCAGTTGAACTCAAAAACCCCTGAACCGTTACTTCTCCCGATTCAATGTCCGGTCCAGTTTTGATTACCTTGGTTAAGAGTGTTTGAGTTGTGTTTTGGGATGAGCGACTTTCTGGAAAGTTTCTCAGAAATTATGTAAAGACAAAGCAATTTTGATATGATTGACCTTCTAGGAAGTTTGCCAAAAAACGCCTGAGTGATGACAAATATCACTCAAAAAAAACTAGTGGAGTTTGTAGGAATAGTCAACAATTCTAAAGAGAGTGGAGTATGGATACTTATACATTTGGTATTGGATTACTAAGCATGAACATGTAGGCACACACAATAAAGATAAGAGAATGACATTGAAACGGTGATCTCTCATCATGTGCAGTTAACATAACATTTCATATGGTAACTAACGTGACAGCATCTATGACGAAAATGAGGTATGAAATGAATTTGATTGAGTAACGCCGTCAACCTATTCAAAATCATCATACCTATTTCATGTGCCCTTATATAAACAGTTTTGACCATAAATTTGTTGTTTATTGTGCTAAAGATGGGACTTTGAACTTTCAAAGTATATGCATGTTTGTCAAATACTTCAACCTAGAAATTAACTAAAATGACTTTTGGGTTTCTTTTCTATGCTTTAGGTACAAATACCAGTACCAGAAACACACTTTCTAGCAAGTTTTTTTTTTGTAAAAAAAAATGATTTAGAATTGCATCATCAAGATTTTTGATGTCGTCACAAAAAGCGTGATTGAGGCTGCATTAGCCATATTTATTATCGTGACGTGATCACAACTGCAATTTAAAATTTTACTCTCTCATACTCTCATACGCTCTCTTCATGATTCAATGAAATTCTTATAATCCCAAATATGAATTTTACTCATTCATTTATGTACTAGGTTGAAAAAATCAAGTAAACGGGATCATTGTTTTCACTTTTTTTTTAATAAGAAATAGAAGCTACAACCCCAAAAACAAACAACTAATAAAAAATACAATGAGAAATAGAGATTTCCAAAATATCACGAGCGAAAGAGGTTTCACAAATGACAGACATTGCTCAAACAAAATTAAGGACCCCTGAAGACTACAACTAGAGAAGCTAACTCGTCAGCACAACCTTTCGTCTCAGGGTAGATAGGCACAAACTTCAACTCTCACTCCAAATTCATCATATTTTGAATCTCTCTAACAAGACTCCTTAAAACACGATCCGCCTAATCACCCTATGATAGAGCAAACACCAGAATCCACATGAATGATGATTGATTTACAATGCTTGCCCAACGCAACCTCAACCCTCATAAAATACCTAAAGCTCAACCTTCAAATAGGACATATAAGCGAATGAATTTGGCAAATCCCTAACCCACTCCCCTGATTGTTCCGAATAATTTCCCCACAACCAGCAACTTGAACTCATTGCTTAGCGGCACCATCACTATCGAGACACCACCAACCAACACCAGTATTGTTTTCATTATTTGATTGAATATCATCATTTCTTGTACATATAAATGCTTGAACCCATAAACATAAATACAAAACATTTCATCGGTTATTATATTTAATAATTTCAGAGAATTTATGTCCATTTGAAAATATGGGTGGATATTTTTATCAGAAAAAAAAAAAGATGAGGATACTCACTGATTGATCTAAATTAGAATTTGTTGGTTCTTAAAAGGTTCTGCTTTAAGCAAAACACAATCATGAATTAGGAGAAAAAATAAATAACGTTTATTCAAAGTTGCATCTAAAATTTAAGCCTTGCACACAACAAATAGATTTTCCTTCTGTTGATACATAATGGCTCTTAGAGATAACCAAAACAATCATGGACTTATAATGTTTTGTATTGGATAACAAAAATGAGTATTTAGTATATATTTTTTCCCCTAGCTTAGGGACTTTAAAAGTATAGATGATAAATACATTACCAATTTACTTATATACATAGAGATTAAATAAATTCAACAACAAGTATCGGTGAGCCGTAACTAGGTTCAGATTTTACTCCAAAGTCTCAAATTCAACTCTTGAGTGTGGCAAAAACTTTATTAAGAAGGGAGAACCACATAGATCAGTAAAGTCGAATACACATAGCCACATAGATTCCTTGGCGCGTAGAATGGTCACCAACAAACTTGATAAAAAAAAAATCACTTTCATTGGTTATTTTGTTAAATAGTCCCTAGACATCCCCTTATATATAGCTTCACTCTCCACACATACCTCAAACAAATACCAAAGTACCTTTTCTTAAGATGAAGCTCTTGTGGAAATCTCTCATAAGGCCACATGTAAATACCCTCTTCCCTTCTCTTTGATTCTACCAATACCTTAATATTCTACCAATTTTTTTCTTCTCATGGATGATTTTGTTTTACAGGTAATTAAATTACTTTCAGCTATACTTTTGGTGACACTGCTGAATTCAGAGATAGCTGAGAGCCAAAAAGTCAAAATTATCAACACTTCATTTGAGTACAATGCTATAAATTGCAGGGCACATAGTGCTTCAATAACAGATTTTGGTGGTATTGGAGATGGAAAAACATCAAATACAAAGGCTTTTAAGACTGCAATTAGTAATTTGAGTCAATATGCTTCTGAAGGAGGTGCTCAATTGTATGTTCCTGCTGGAAAATGGCTCACTGGAAGCTTCAGTCTTATTAGTCATTTCACACTTTATTTGCATAAAGATGCTTCTCTCCTTGCTTCTCAGGTATCTCTTTTTTGTTCTTTGTTTGATGACTAATTAATCATAATTTGATATTCATGATCTTGTTAGCCTTCTTTTTGTGTTGAGCTGTGATTAAGGGCTTGTTTGATTAGACTTTAAAAAAAACAGTTTTCTGTTTTTAAGAAGTTTGGGATGAATAAATTTGTTTTTGGTTAATTTCTTAAAATCAGAAAACTGTTTTTAAAAGTTTAATCAAACAAGCCCTTAAGTTAACCATAAAAATCAGTGTTTTTTTTTTGTCCTCAAGCAGAATCTACTTTTACCTTGCATTTCTTAGGATCAGAACCTTTCATCCTCAATTGTTTTGATTTTTATGAAGAAAAAACTTAAAATCATCCACAACATTAAGGTTTTAAAAAAAGGTTTACCGCCGCGACTTTGGCCACAACATTAAGGTTGTTGTTGTCTAGGCGGATGCAATTAAGCAAGCATGAGCCTCATTTGATCGCAGTTTTCTGCAATATCAAAGATTACAACAATTTAAAACTTTGGACAATGTTGTTACTCAGATCATCTTTGATGGGTGGTTTCTTAATAATTCACTATAGTTTCATTAAAGTGTCTCCAAATGCTTCATCGGTTTTTAGCAATACTTGATGATTTTCCTTCAATACTTGATTTTTTTCTTTAAAGTGAGTCTCTTAAGTGATCCCCACATATCACACTATAAAATTTGTTAGAGAGTTGGTTGATACGAAAATTAATTTAAAATTGATAAGAAACCTTCCGGCAAAGTCTCTTGTTTAAGAGACATCAACTAAATTTAAGGATAACAGACACCACATAGACGAAGTCCAATGTATTGGAGATTTAAAAGTGTAAGTTATTAATTAAGACACCCTTTAAAATCCATTAGAGATGGCCTTAGTAGACTTTGAATCTATTGGAAAAAGTTATGGTGGAAAGCATTATGTCATTTTGTCAATGGACTTTACTAATGAAAAATTAATAATATATTCTTGTTTTAGCACTCTGGTCCATGTCTAGAACTTTTTTAGTGTGATCAATACAAAGTAAAATAAAAGTTAACTTTAAATTATCACTGTCATGGACTTAAGGGTCATGAATGAAAGTGGAAATACACGTATTTGATGGGATTCAGTTGAGTTACAAAAGGGGTAAAATGTCAAAAGAAAAATGATTCAAGTTTGTCAAAAGTTTACTAACTTCATACTATTACTTGAATATTAAGATAGCATAGCAATATCATTAATTAACTCAAGACAGCAATATACAAACTCCTAAATTATAGACCCCTAATGATAAATTGGGCACTTTAATGTGTGACACTTACATTTACTAACTAGAGTTTGTCTTTGTATTATTAAATAATATAATTATTGATAATAGGATATAAGGGAGTGGCCAGTGATCAAAGCACTGCCATCGTACGGTAGAGGAAGAGATGCAGCAGGTGGAAGATACACGAGTCTTATCTTTGGAACAAACCTCAGTGATGTTATTGTAACAGGTATGTTGATGGAAACAAACAAGTAGTTAAGGGTTGGTGAAACAAACATGTGCTGTGCTGGCCATCAAAAGTTTGAATTTCAGTTTCCTAACTTTACTTGCTCTAATTGAATATACTATATATGCATCTATCTAGCTATCTATTCCATTAGGGTTAGTTAAATTTTCCATCATTACATTTTATGTTTGCTTACTTTAGTCTTATACTTTCTATATTATTTTATATTAAGGCTATGTTTAGTGTGTTTCATCCGCAAGTGGATAATGAATGAGACTAGTGTATCTGACTAGTGGGTGATGAGTATAAGTGTTTAATAAGCACTAGCGTTTAGCATTTTTTGAAACACTATTTCAAATAGTGTTTTAGCGGATAGCGTATAACGTCTCACTTTTTTTAGCATCTTTATCTTTATTATTTTTCTTAAATTACTTATCTTTCCTCATTAAATATTATGTCATTATTAAATAATTTAATCATTAATTAAATATCCTTTTACGTCATTTTACAGTTATCAGCTATTTTAATCGCTAATTTTACTGAACGTATAATTTGCTATCAGTTATCCGCCGTATGTTATTCGCTCATTCGTTATCCGTTATCCGCTACTTTTTACCAAACAGGGTCTATAGGACATTTTAAAATTTTTTAAAAAAAAACACATTAAAATCTAAAATAAAATTTGAACACAATAATTTAATTTAGATAATACTAGTTTACAATATGTGTCATATTGAACACAAATGGCAGGTTAGATAAGGAATCCGATTAAAAATAAAAGCACTAAAAACTCGACTATGTGATAAGTTAGCCATTTTATAATTTCACAGATGCACAGTAGGTTCATTTTTCTTGGTCACATTACATATCATTGCATAAATGGTAGTTTTTTTTAGCATCAACTTTATATCATTTAAAATTTTAGACAGTTGACACTAATATTTATCATTAAATATTGTTAGTGTTTGTGGATTAATCTTAATATAATTGTAACAGGGGATAATGGCACAATAGATGGTCAAGGAGCATTTTGGTGGCAACAATTTCACAAGAAAAAATTGAAATACACTCGCCCTTACTTAATTGAATTAATGTTCTCAGACAACATTCAAATTACCAATCTAACACTCCTTAATTCACCATCATGGAATGTTCATCCTGTTTATAGCAGGTAATTCAACCATTATCACATGTCGTTTTCATGTTATAAAAGCTTTCAAAATCACATTTGACCTTTGTTACATACACTAGATTATTACACATCTGAAACTCTATTCAACTTCATGATTATAACAAAATTTTCAATACTCTACAGTAATATTATAATTAAAGGCTTAACCATCATTGCTCCAGTCAGATCCCCAAACACTGATGGCATCAACCCAGGTCAGTATCTGAATATTAATTTTAGAGTAATGTATTTAATGTTACTAAACTAGCTAGTCTAGCTCAAAAAGGATTTATGGTATGTATTTATCTAGAAGACAATGATCAGAATTAATTTTATCCAGTTATAACATGTGATGGTTTAAATATATTTTTCATGATTATAAGTATTAAATTTTTTGTTTGGTTTTTAGTTCCTACAATATGTAGCATAATGATTCCGATCTATGAAAAATGGACTATCTAATAACTAATACGAACTTAAAAAAAATTAAGAGCCTAAAACAAAATAAAGATAAAAAAACAAATTTTCTATATTTTAGCCTTTATTAGAGACTAAAAATGAACCAAAAGAAAAAATATATGGATTAAGAAAAATAGTATTTTTAATAGGAGAAAAAAGTATTTAGCCTTGTATGATCCGTATTAACCAATGTTCTTAAAACCAGACTAGGGATCAAACCGGCGAGACCTCTAAGTCATTGTTCAATTGGTTCATTCAGTTCAACCATAGTTGAATTGCGACTAATAAACAAATAAAAAAGTATTAAATTTTGAGGAAATAAATAAATAAAAAACATTTTTCAACGGTCCAACCCAGTTCAATTGGCGGTTCAACCGAACTACGTCTAATTGAGGTTGAACCAACCGCCAAACTGATTGGTTCCCAACTCAACTGATTGAATCCAGTCTACTTCTCACTACACTGGTTTAAACTCTTTCCATTTCTCATGATCTTACTTGATGATGTACAATATATATGTTGGTATTGAGTGGATTAATATTTTTGTCTGTTTGTTTTTTGGCATTAGATTCTTGTACAAATACAAAAATTGAAGACTGCTACATAGTATCTGGAGATGATTGTATAGCAGTAAAAAGTGGATGGGATCAATATGGAATAAAATTTGGGTGGCCAACAAAACAACTAATAATAAGAAGACTAACATGCATTTCACCATACAGTGCAACAATTGCCTTCGGAAGTGAAATGTCAGGTGGAATACAAGATGTAAGAGCAGAAGACATCACAGCCATTCAAACAGAATCAGGTATCAGAATCAAAACAGCAGTAGGAAGAGGAGGTTATGTAAAAGACATATATGTAAAAAGAATGAAGATGCATACAATGAAATGGGCTTTTTGGATGACTGGTAATTATGGTTCACATGCTGATAAGAATTATGATCATAATGCTTTACCTGTGATTAAAGGTGTTAATTTTAGAGATGTTGTAGCTGAGAATGTTAGCATGGCTGCTAAATTGGAAGGAATTTCTAATGACCCTTTTGTTGGAATTTGTATGGCTAATGTCACAATAAGTATGGTGGCTAAAGGTAAGAAACAGAAAGAGCCTTGGACTTGTGCTGATATTAAAGGGACTACAAGTGGTGTGAATCCTAAGCCATGTGATTTGTTACCTGATCAGGGATTAGAGGAAATCAAAGCTTGTGATTTTCCTGAAGAGAATCTAGCTATTGATTTGGTGGAGCTTAAGAAATGTTCTTATAGCTTCAATTATGTATGAGTCATAATAAGTTAAGATGTGTATTATTTAGTTGTTTGCTTATGGTTAGTCTTTCTCTTATAATTATCAAGAAAGATATCATTACTCAAGTTGAGAAATGTATTATCTGTAAAATTATAGCTATGAAATGAAACAACTTTCTTTTTTTCTCTGTAAGTTGATGACATGGATTTATATACTGCTAAGTTTTGTTATGAGGGATTGTATACTGTTTTATCTTCTTTTTGGTTATCGTGTTACTGGTGCGCAGTATCCATCGGATTTGTTAGTGACTAATCTACAATGGGAAACCTTGGTGGCCACGTGTATCCAATTTTACTGGTCTGTGTGGCTCTCCCCACCCAAGACTCAAACTCGAGACTTTGAGGTGGGATTCAAACCCAATTACTGCTCGGACCAACCCTTTTGTTGGTTTGTATATTGTTTTATCTGACTAAAGAAAAAACACAGCAAACATGGAAAATTTTCAGAATATTTCAAACATTAACAAACCAAACATTTTATGTTATACAATGATGGGATAATGTCTGTCCCCACAAATGAAAAGTTTTCTTGTGTATTTCCCTTGGTCTAAAGCATAGAAAAACAGAAACCTTGGATAAAATGAGAGACATCTTACAACAATCTAAGTATTTCTAATATGTTTGTGGAGGACTGCAACTTCTCGAGTACCGACATAACTCGTAAACTAGTCATCAAATGTTTCACTAACCATATACAAAGATTAAATACAAAATCTCAGTGAATTGGAGGATCAGGATTGAACCTCACAGATTCTCTCCAAATGAGTTCCTTGATATCTTCTTCAGTGAACATTGGTTCCTCAAAGTCAAAACTGAAAGGTCTTGCACATACAGGTTCCTCATTGATATCATGGAGAGGAGCCATGTATGGGTGCTGTAACGCCTCGCTAACTGAAAGCATCAATATGTAAGGCTTAATTAATAAAAGAACGTACAAACCTATGAAGCATCGACACAAACACAGACACGGGTTCTAATTTGAAAAATACAAGTAATTGAAGTGTCAGTGTCGGTGTCCGGCAAGAAACGTGTCAGACATCGAACATGTCTTCAACCAGAAGTGTCGGTGCTATAGAGATACAAAAAGAGAATCATGGCATACACATGCAAAAGATTATTGATATAGCTTGTCAGAAGAAAATGGGAAAAGTTTAGAACTGTAATCAACTCAAAGAATTACTTGTACTTTATAACATACAGCAATGTTATTACACGATGGCCTAAATGGTGGAGGAATTCAAGATAAGCTATTTTACCTGTAATACGCTTGTTCGGATCAAAGATAAGCATCTTCTCTAGCAAATCAACAGCACCTGGAGACATGTTGGGAAATCTAAGAGAAAAATTTTGCTTTGGATATTGTGGAAGCTGTCTTACGTATCTACGAGCATTTTCACTCCGTAGAAATCCAATGCTAGCATCATCTGGTGAACCTATCAGCTTTAAGACAGAAAGAACAACTGTCATACTTGAGTTACAGTTACTTCTAAATCAAGGTCTGAAAGGGATCAAACAACGAGAAAGAATCTGCATGTTACAGGGAAACTACATAATATGAATCTATAAGCACTTGGGCCCATTTGGATACACAACTTAATTAAGCGCTTATCATACAAGAGCTTATGCATAAGCTGTTTATATAATAAAGGATAAAATAGTGTTAAATTATTTTTTGTGTAAGCTATAAGCTGTTTTCATAAGCTATCCTGAGGAACTTATGAAAATTAGCTGAAAACAGAAAATTAGCTGAAAACAGCTTATGAATATGTCATAAGTTGTTTCTATAAGCTCTCTCAAACAGTCTCACAAGTGCTTATGCTAGCAGATAAGCCCAAATAAGCCGATCCAAACAGGTCCTTAATCAGTCTGGTTACACTTATGTAAGCAATTAAGGAGTATGTAGCAGAAAATTTGATTAAGTAATATAGAGAATACCTCTGTGATGAGTCTCAGCTGATGAACATAATCTTTGCCAGGAAAGAGGGGTTTTCTTGTTACAATTTCACCAAGTATGCAACCAACAGACCAAATATCAATAGCTGCTGTATATTCTGAACAATTAAGAAGTAGTTCGGGAGCTCGGTACCAGCGAGTAACCACATACTCAGTCATGAAATCAGTTTCAGATGTAGTTCTAGCAAGACCAAAGTCTCCGATCTTAAGGTCACAATTGGCATTCAGTAGCAAATTGCTCGGCTTTAGATCACGGTGCAAAACACTTGCTGAATGTACATATTTGAGCCCTCGTAGCAGCTGATATACAAAATACTGGAAAAAATAGATCCCATAAATGGCTGTAAGACAGGAAGTATAAGGATTATGCTATAGTGCCTCAAGAGAAATTCTACCAACACATTTTTTTGACACTCTTTAGGACTGGTTCGTATTTTGAAAAGTCAATTTAGTTACTTCATAAATTGATCGCATTTTAAAGCTTGGTAATAGATTGAAACTTTAGAGTGTGGCTACTGGCTAGCAAATAAAGTTTACATGCAAAGGAAAAAAGAGTGATCAGGCAAGCTAATAATGAAGCTGAATCAATTATTCAAATCTTGACGAAAAGAATATATGCATCATTACTTTTGTAGTGATACGAGTACATAAGCAAGGTTGTCAAACTCAAAAATCTATATACACTCGTGAAAGTTTACTCAGTACTCTCTCTAGACTCATTTATAAGCAAAAAAGTACCTATTTTTTTTTGACACAAATATAAGCAAATGTCAACTAACTCAACACCATTAAATGTTATTATTCTACAATTGCCTTCATTTAATTCTACTCTTACTACTAAGAACCTTGCATATTCCTAAGAAAATAAAGGTGCATTTATAAAATTAGTTTACTTTTGTATGAAATCAAGAATATAAAATGAATATAACTAACTTTCTTAATCTATGTGAAGTTAGTTTTATTTTCTTATAAATGAGTCTGGAATAGTACAGACCAGGCCAAACTAGATTGCCATCGTGGGAGCTGGATTCAGTTAGGTACGATTGGGTTTTATTTTAGCTCATAGGACTTGGGTTGATTCACCTCATTGACCTGTCGGATTCATTGCAAACTTGTAACGATGGGTTTTTTAATGTTTTTGGTGTGGCGTGTAGCATCGGAGAAAGAAGACAAAAGCGATAGATTTAAAATTGCTAAATAGGATTATTTCTACTTTTTAAATTGATGTTAATTAGGAATTTCTGATTAGGATAGCTTTATCTCTTTTAAATTTGGAACTCAGTTTTTTATCGTGATAAGATTCTGTATAACTTTATCTCTTTTAAATTTGGAACTTGAGTTTGTTATCTTGATAAGATTCTGTAAGACAGAATACTAACAGTAATAGTTTTGATTAGAATCTCTTCATTATTCTTAGTCTTTTACAAGGATGCTTGGGGTTGGAAATTGGAATATAGAACATCAAGAAAACATTTCTCAGAAAAACGTTACACTAAGACGGGCTCTGTCATGGCCCGAGTCTGCTTTTGTGCAATAATACATTAATCAAGCCATTAACTATAAGGTCCTTCAACAAGGGAGACTAAAAGCTATATTCTAAAATAAATTGTTAAAATGCTAACCCGACAATGATCATCATTTAATGGTTGATTGGAACGTATTATTTGATGCAGATCCGTGTCCATCAACTCAGAAACAATGTACACATCATTGAAATTCTCTTTCTGCGGAGGTCGTATAATATCTTTAATGGACATCACCTGCATTGGAGAAACAACTGATAAGTAAGCAGTCGTTGTCGTCAAACTCTCAACTTAGCATATTTTGTGTGTTAACAGCAGTCAGCTTTTTCGCAAACTGAATATCAACAATGATTTTAGAGTCAAAATCCAATAAGAAAAATGCAGTCAAGAGCATTTCATGAATCAAGGAGAAAGTATAGATCAAAACAGACGGAACTTTGTAAGTACTTTCCAAAACTAACATCCTAATATTTTACGCAATCTGACTTTTATAAATAAAAAACTCATCATAATCTGCATTTAAGTTATTCACAATCTGAACATTTGAATAAAATTTGTAAAAATGATGTCAAGAAAATCCTACTCAAGAAAAAAATCCTGATATATTTCATCTTCCAAAAACATGCTTCACTAAGCCAAATTGAAGTTTTAAGAATATGAAGATCAAACACAAGTGTGCATAGATAGTAGAACAGAGCATAAATCTAGTTAATAGAAATATTCCCAGTTTTGTCATATATATATTCTCAGTCATGACATGATTAACCAATAAAAATCATCATTGTGCATCATGCCACAGGAAGTCGCACCATGTTAATTGTTCAGTAAGCAAAAATGAATTTAACCGATCAAAGTTTTTACAGATGTACCAGAAAATGTGGAAAAAAGTAAAGAGTAGAATAAAGAAAGGAAGCAATAATAGCCCAAATAGGAAGATTCATACGCCACAGAAGAGAATAAACAATAACATCAAAGAAAACAGGATGTAGATGAAAGAGTTCAAGTACAAATACATTTTCATGACCCATGTGGCGAAGAAGTTTTATTTCTCGTAAGGTCCTTTTTGCATCTATTCTGTTGTCAAATGCATTGCCAATCTTCTTAATGGCGACTTCCTCACGTGTCTCAGCATTTACAGCAGCACTGAAGAAAATGAGGAAAAAAAATATATTGTTTGTCAATTTGTTGACAAGAGAAATCTAATCATGTGTGAGAAAAGTGAATTTCTTATCCACCCCAAATCATTAAAACCGTCCACAACATACACATGGAGCGTAGTTTAATGAATCAAAACTCAAAACATACCAAGAATTGTGCTATTTACAGTATCAATATAACTGAGTAAACAGAAATACCAGAAGAATGATGCCATCTCATTTTAGTATCACCACAACTAAATGGACAACGCAAACAAAATTGGAAAAATGTGACGTTTGTATAAGATACTTGGCCAAGAACTTTTGGTGACACTAAGATTTAAAACAAGATCGTCTAAGGCGTAGTAATAGTAGTATTAAATGTACAAAACTGGATACAGATAAATAAATTCCCAAGGAAAGTTTGACTATTTCCCTTAATATTTCCCAGTCAAATTAAAATTAGGGTGAAAACAATCAAATTTCTTAGATTTTGGGCCTAGCTCTGCACCTTACAAAACCTATCTGTAAGGTGAAGAGTGTCCAAGCTTTATAAGCTCTTATTTGACATTATCTCTAGTCAATGGCGGACTTTGACTTTTCACAAGTCCCTCACACATAACACTATCAAGCTTTGAATAATATGATGGGTCGCCAATTAACGGAACTAGGATAGGCTCATATACTATCTTAGATTCTAGCCTAACTCACCCCAGAAAACCAACTAGTAAGGTGAGCGAGGTCAATTATTTATAAATTTCTTCACTTCTAGTCAATGTGGGAAATGGTTTTTTCCGAATACACCCCTCAACCCCACAAAATCAAATTGTAAGGTGAAGGATACTCAAAGTCTTTCCAGGTCTTCTCTCTAGTCAACATGGGAATTAGGTTTTTCCGAATACACCCTCTCACGCCCAGCCAACACTACTAGGTTTTAGTGCATGGAAAACAGTTTGGAAAGTGAGGGATTTCCAAGCTTTATAAGCTCTTATTGGGCATTATCTCTAGTCAACATGAGACTTCAAATTTTCCCAATACATCCTACACTTTAGACTAAAAAATCATGATATAACCACCCAATGATTCAGCTCATGAATAATACCATCAAGACATGAAAAAGTTGTTCCTATATTACAAAATCAACCAAGAAAGAACACAGAAGTTTGAGGGTATCAGCTCAAAAAAAGGTCTTCCTCATCATCATCACACCAAAATATATAATCCAATCTTAATTCACACAACAAATAGATATTGCAATCAAGAAAAAGAAACAAATGAATAGTGTTTTTGACTGAAAAATATTGAAGAAGCAGCAACCCCACTTAGCATTTTTAAAATAGAAATTACTGCTTCCTTGCTTTCAAAATCAGGTAACCCAAAAGGGTAAATCATAAATTAAAGACAACCCTTTTACTAAAAATTGCAACAACAAAACAAAACAAAAAAAAGGACTTTTTTGCTTACCAAACAATACCATAAGCACCTCTACCGACAGGACGAATAGGAGGAACATATTTTCTGGAAACCTCAAAGAGATTACCATAGATATTGTATTGAATGTAGCGTCCACCATGAGTTGCTATTCCTCTGATATTATTCTCAGTTGACTCAACAGACATGATTATTATGATATAAGGCTCTGAATTGAATTGAATTGAAATCAAATCAAAAAATGAAAAGAGACCCAATATAGGAAGAATGGTTGAGAATAGAAAAGGAGGTAACTTTGAGAGAGAGAGGAGAGAGAGAGAGTGTGGGGTTATGAATTATGAGTATGAGGCTTTACAAGTGGACACGCTCGTGTGAACCCGTGAACACATTCACTTTTCTTCTCTTCTTTCTTTTTACTTCTCTTTTTAATCAACCTTGGTGTGCTCTATGTGATTTTCCTTATTTAATTTAATTCATTCATTAATAATGCTATTTTTTCTTTTCTTTTTTTATTAAATAAGTAAATAAATCACCATAGTTAGGGCTATGGGTGAGTACTGAGTAGGGGTACAAGTTATCCCTAAGGCTTGTATTGGATGATGATGATACTATGTTGCGCGTAGCACGTGATGCGCTAGCGTGGACCGTTTGATCCATTTGATGATTGTATTGTGTTTGTTTTTTCTTTTTAAATAGAGAGGGGGAAATTATCATTAATTAAACTGATACTAATGTTCATTTTACAAATGTTGTCAAAGGGATTTAAACTTCATCAATTGAGGTTATAATTCAAGCTCTTACTACAAAGTTGGTACCTGATTGACTAATTCTATTGTGTTTGTGATGAGACTTCTATAAGAAAAATATTCCAGCGGGAATTCATGTCAGTTAATAGTAATTGTGTATCAAATTATAATTTTCATAGACATGTTTGGCTTTGGGCAATGGCGGATGCAGATTGTCCATAATAGGGCAATTGCCCCATAGCTTCAAATATTTTTTGTATGTAACTACTTAATGGATTTCCTTTCGCCCCCATAAGAAATTAGATGTTGCCCCCATCAAGTTAATTCTTTTAAAAAAGTATGTTTGAAGTTATAAAATATAGAAGAGAGAATATATATATATATATATACACTAATTTTATCCCTTTACTCTTCTAATTTTACTATATATCTAACATTAAATACACATAGTGACACAAAACACATCAGATTTTGGGACTTTGAACTCTTTTGTCAAGAAATCGTGTATTGCGTAAAAACTTTAAAAGAAGTTCTTAAATGAATAATTTTAGTTAACATTTACTATCAAATTAGGGACAAGTATACATAGACATTTTGTTAGAAGAGCATAGCTCCAATTAAGCAACACCTACATACAAGTACGTGACATATTTTCCATTTCTTTTACTTTCAATCCCATGATGAAACAATTGTATCAAAGAAAAGAAAAGTATTTGAATTTTATATTTATTTTATAGTTTTATCACCGTATATGACACAAAGTGATGAGCACATAAAAAAATGTACGAGAAACGTCATTCTTGTTAAAAACCTCTATATATATATATATATATAATAAACAAAGTCAAGACAAAGACTGATATAATAAAAAGTCAAGTCAAAGAAGTTTCAAGATAAATTAAAATTAAAATTCAATCCACAATTAGTATTTACCCTTCTAGAATGTATTGTAATTCACCGTAGCGTATTTAGTGTTATTTATTTCAGGGTTTTTTTTATTTCAACATTTATTGTTTTTTAATATTCTCTCTTTATTTTTTTCAACTAGATACAATTTTTTTAGTATATTATTTATTATGGATGAATTTGACTCGTTGAAGCATCATCGAGCTCAACTTTACAAAATAGCTAGCCAGTTTTTATTTTTTTAATTTACATTTTGTATAACTAAAAAATTTTACTCATTAAGTAAGTTCAATATATTAGTGTTAAAATATTTTTATTTTATATCAAAAAAATTTGTTGGTTGCAAGGATATTTTTCTAGAGTCGTAGCCAATGTTCATTTTTCCTTTCGATAGAAGTTTAAGTCAAAAAAAAATTTGTGTTCTTGTATGTTTCTTAGTTTGTCTTCGTTTCTTTCTTTGTTATTTGCTTCACTAGTTTTTTCCACCCTTGGTCCTAAGTTGGCCCCTAAGTTGGCCATTTGAATACTTCATCGTGTCTTTTTCATAAAGAAACCTCAAATTCACTAATACTAAAGAGAAATTTTGGAATTGGCTTTTTTAATTAATACTTAGAAAGAGATCAAGAGATTGTAAGATAGTCGCACAAAAAAACATGTGGGAGAAAATTGTGTACTTACTACATTGAAAAATGTTTAACTTGCTTTTTATTGAAAGTTTGGTTTTTCCCTAAACACAAACTTTTTTATTTATTTTTGTTCCATTTTAAAGGGGGTGGAGAAATTTTTATTAACAATGTTCATGTGGGAGAAATTTTTTTTATAACAATTTCAATATTTTTCAGTTGAACTAGACCTTACGGATTCCATTTCATAATTATTGTTTTGTTCATTGATACATGAAAAAGAAAAGTATTAGATAGAATACTAGAATGTAATCTAAAATATCCCTATTTAATAATGAATTCTCCACAACTTTACATTGATAAATGTACTCTCCACAATTAATGGAGCTCTCGCCGCCTTCGCCCCTCCCCCTCCTCCCACCGCCTTCCCGCTCTCCTCCTTCTCACCCCCTCCTCCGCCATCTACATGCATTTTTCCTTATCATCCTCATTTTTCACCATCTACCTTCTCTTCCTCGTTCTGTTACTGGGGTGGGATTTTTCCTCACTTGGTGTTTCGGTGTTGTGGTGTTCGAAATCGTTTGCGGTGTTTTGCTGGTGATTGACGACACTGTAGCAAAGTGTGGTGTCTGGGGTTGCTTGGTTCTGGAGGTTGTAAGCTTGTGCTTAGGTCCCTGATTTCTTGAGGGTTTCACTCTCTTGGGTGTGTACAGGTCGGATGCCATATTCTTCTGCGGTTTGAGGTGTGAGCGCCTTTCTTTCAGTTTTGTTGCTTTACTCTTTGGGGTGTGCTCCCAGTCGTTTGAAGGAGGCGTGCTTTAACCAGATCTGCAAGTGAGGTGGCTCTCTTTGCCTGAAGGCGTGCTTTGATTTCTGGGTGTTCTCCAAGCTTAAGAGTTCCTCTTGTGCATCAAGGTGGTTAGAGCCGGGGTTGGGATCTTCTCCTCGCTTGGCCTTGATCAGACTTCTTCTTCTTTTTGTTTGGAGTCGTCGATAAGTGTTCATCTTGGAATAATATAAGACATATTTTCTTTTAAATGGTTTGTCATGTTGTGGTTCAAGGTATTCTGGATTTTCTGTTATCTTGGCGTTGCCTCTGTTGTGGCATTTGGTTGGGTATTTATTTGGTGATGGCAAGGAGTTGAGGGGTTTTTAGGTGTTCGTTGTGGATGCTCTCGTCTCTATCGTTTTCGCTATAGGTTCCTCGTTGAATTTACGGTGTAGCCTGTTTTGCTGACTGTTTCAAGGTGTGTTGGTTGTTTGATGCCTGGTGGAGCCTCCCTATGAGGTGTGTTTCGAGTCTTATAGGCTTTTGGTGCTCTTTGGAATGTAAATGTGCTTCCTTTTTGTTATATAGGTATTGTAGTGTGGAGCTTTCTCAAGAGGTATTTAGTGGCAATTGAGGTTGGAGTGACGTTAGTGACATCGCGTGAGGGAAGCTTTTTGAAACTAACAGAGGGAGTGTAGGTTAGCCAGACTATCAAAGGAGTTTCTCCTGATCATTGGTGGTGTGTCATAGAGGGAGGTGCTTTGCTGCATAAGTAGTTGAATTTGTCTCGAGACATGGTCTTTCCACCCAATTGTAACTTGCGGTGTTTGGTAGTTTTGATATCATGGTGTTGAGGAGTGGAGCATTCACAAGTGATGTGAGGTATTTGTTGAGCAGAAGGCGCGCTGCTAATTTTTGAGTTGATTATGATTTTGAGGCGTGGTTTACCGTTTATTGGTACTTGTTCTAAGAGTGTTTTCTCTTTATGTTTTTAGTGTTTTTGTATTCTCTATGGTGCTAGATTTGGTGTTAGGTTCTTGTTGGGGTTATCTTGGTGTAAAACTAGGGATTTATTTGCTTCTTGCGTTTTTGCTGCTGGTGTTTTTCGCCTTTTAGCCTTTGGGTGTTGTTTTGCTATTGTAGGTGTTACGTGGTTATGTTTGGTGTATCATATCTCTTCCTTGGCTAACTTGTTGCTTGTGCTTGGTTTCATTAATAAAGTCTTCTAATTATCAAAAAAAAAAAGGAAACACAAAACAAGCACTAAATATTATTTATTGTAAATAATAATTTGATTTATTTTAATAATTAATTCAAATAATTTGATTGATTGTTTGTAACATTACGTTCACACCTATACACGAATTTCGCGTAAAAATTGTAATAAATGAAACAATCTCATAATTTATTTTATACTAGACAAACAAAACAGTTTTATTTATTTATTTTTTGGGTACAACAAAACAGTTTTATTTTAAAAGAAAGTTTAAAAAAAAGGTTTTAAACAAGGTGGTACGAATTTCTTTCCCCTTAAATCTAGTCAACAGTTGACAATTTTTTTTTTGTTTAAAAAGAACAGTTGACAATTTGAGTAGGTTAGTCATCATAACAAAATTTAGCTAAATTTTCAGAAGGTCAGGTCAAAAAAACTAAATTTCAAATAGGTTTTATTTGTCAAAAAATTTGAAGTAGGTTAAAAAAAGACTAACTTGCATGTTTATGTATGGTACGGACAGTTAATTATACTGATTCTAATGTTGGATAGTATTAGTAATAGTATTTGGAAGATATAATATCACCAACATGTAGAATAATTGGTTTATTACAAAAAAGATGAAGTAATTCCTGCTTTCAGAGAAACTTACACAATAAAATTAAAATAAGAAAAATATTTGTCTTGGCCAAACGACGGCTTGACATTTCCAAAGCGCGTAAGCAAACAAACCGTTGGTCCAATTAACCAAAACCAGGGTGTTTCCTCGTAACTCCCAAGTAAATTTACCAACAAATAATTCTTACGCAAATCCTACTTTCATAAGTACTTCCTCCGATATCTATTATAACAAGAAAATACAAAAATAGTTTATTTAGTTATTGTTCTTTTAAGTAAAGTTTTTAAAATACTCTCCACTCAATTCTACATGTGAAGTAATTCCACTCAAGTTAGATTTGTGTGCACTACCTCCACACTTATCTTGAAAATTGAAAAGACAACATTCAATGATGATAAAATTGATATTTAAACAATAAATATACATTAAAACCTTATATAGTTTCTTATATTTAGGACCAAAATTAACTTCAAAAATTTTCTTATAATAGGACCGGAGGGAGTATTATTTGTTAATATTTAATTTTGGAAACATATATATCACATTTTGGTTTTGCTTTCTTTATGTTTCAATGCTATAAATAAGTATGGATGAAATACATATTTAAAGAAGTACTAAGCATGTTATCTAATTCCCATCAATTGGAGATACAGATTGTTCTGTACCTTGCGATCGTCCGGATGAATCCGGGACTGCAGTTGGCAGGTCTCCTATCGTCCAAGTTGTGTCTCAGAATAAGCTGGGTGGGGTATCTGCAATGTCGCTCTGATGCTCAAGTCAGTGTTTGTGAATTGGACAGGGAATGAGAGTGTACTTTTTTCAGCTGAGTCGGCATTTGTGTCGGTCCTGAGCCGTTGGAATTGATAGGATGAATCTGAGTCGTTAAGGCATGATAGTCATAAATGAGTTGATTTATAGTAGATATGAATCATTACTATTGGGTTGATCTAGGTCTAATTACGAGAGTAAGTGAGTCTCATGGCCCAATTCTCCATCGTGGCCAAGAGTTTGTGAAGTACATTATGTTTATTGTTTTTCAGAATTTATGTTATTAAATGACCGCCCAATGAAATTTGCTTCAACCTTTACATGAGTTGCGAAAGAAAAAGGTATACTTTTGTGCTCTGTTTACCTCGCCCTCAATCATCTTCACCACTTGTGTCTAAATTCATGTACTTTTGTCCTCCTTTTACATCTGTATATTCTTTGATCTGATTCAAGTATCTGGGACTGGGATGGTGTATCCGATGTGGTTCAGTCAATGCATGCAATGGCAGTGATTGTTGTTGGTTCATGACGGCGATTGAAAGTGGTGGTAAGTTAGTCATTTCTTTCTCTTCCCATTTTATTTCTTCATTTCTGTTTTGATTTTTTAATTCTCTGACTTTTCAATCTCTTTTATCGCTTTAGTTTCTACTTTCTTCATTCATTCACAATTGTTTGATTTTTTTTTTGCTTTATGGTGTTTACTCTTCAAAATGATTTCTTCTTTCTCTTACTTTTGGTATTTGATTTTTTTATCCCTGGTTTTTGGGTTGCTGTTGCGTCCCGTCTTCGTCGCGCGGCAAAAAAACCATGTGGGGGTAAAAAAAAAATTTATTTACCAAAATAATGCACTTTGTGGGTTATTTACCAAAGTGGGCAAATTTTTTTTATAGTTCAGAAGTCGCCCCCCCCCCCCCCCAGGGTGACTTCTGAACTGTTTTTTGCAATTTTTTTTTAAAATGCAGTTCAGAAGTCGCCCCCCCCCCCCCCAGGGTGACTTCTGAACTGTGTTTCGCAAATTTTTTTTAAAATACAGTTCAGAAGTCGCCCCCCCCCAGGGTGACTTCTGAACTGTGTTTCGCAATTTTTTTTTAAATACAGTTCAGAAGTCGCCCCCCCCAGGGTGACTTCTGAACTGTGTTTTTTTAATTTTTCAATAATTATATATTAATATATAAATATCTAAATTAATTTATTTTAAATAAAACAATAGTATTTAGATAATTAATAATTGTAATCCAAATTTCCTAATTTAATTGAAGGGTCAGAAAGAAATATTACAACACAATAATTTATTTAAAAGACCAACCGAAAATTACAATAGTTATTTAAAAGAGTAATCCGAAATATTACAACACATTAATTGCGGTTAGGACAGTTGTTTCTGTTGTGACCCTCATTTCTACAAATTCCGCATCTTCTGGTGCGTGTACCCCTTTCTCTTTGATCCATCTCTGTACGAATACGGGTAGACTGTGGACGACCCTTTTTATCTCTCCGTTTAGTGGGATCATGCTTTAGTTCTAAAGTATTGAAATAAGGCCATGACGTCTCAGTTGGCAAGGGTGGGAACTCGACAATGTAAGTATTGAAAACATTCTCCATTGTGTACGGTGGATCCACGAATTGCATGTGGTCGTAATTGCATTTTGAGCATGCTGCGATGACATGTGAACAAGGGTAGTGAAGTGCCTGGAATTCCCCACACTCACACGTTTTTGCTCTGAAGTTCACCACGAATGTTCGCGCAGGTCTACCACTTTGTGGTCGTACAAGTTCTTCAACTCGGAACAATTGTTGGGCACGATCGTGAACCGCGACGTTATGGGTTTTTGAGACATTTATGTTCCTGGCAATATTTTCCAACAATTTTTCAGAGTACATAGTTCCGGACGTCAACATTGCCTGTGCCTGTGTTCCCCTTTTGACGAAAACCTCGTTCATCCTGAAATATGTTGCATCTATCAATGAACGAATAGGGAGATTCCGCACCCCCTTAAGAACATTGTTGATGCACTCTGCAAGGTTTGTTGTCATGTGCCCCCAACGGGAACCTCCATCGCACCACTGCAACAATTGTTCTGCGGTTATGTCTTCAACCCAAGCCACCCCCTCAGGACCTACTTCCCGACCAATTTTTTGTTTGTAGTGATCGGCCGATTCTTCCGTCATTGAATATGCTGAAGAAAAAAAAAGAAGATGTTGGTAAGTATGGAATGGAAATTTGAAACCAATTAATTAAAAAAAATTGTTAAAAATACTCACCCATATTGATGACATGTTTCCTGGCAGGAGTGTTTTTGAAGTGTCTCATGAAGTTTTGTGCTATGTGGCGAACACAGAAGACGTGTTTCCAATTGGTGTTTAGTTGCGTAACAGCACTTTTGATAGACTCGTGTCTATCTGATATTAAACAAATACCCTCCTGTGGTGTCACATAGTGTCTTAAACGAGATAGGAAGAAAAACCAAGCCTCCTTTGTCTCACCCTCGACCACTGCATATGCAATTGGGAAGGTGTTGTTTCTTCCATCTTGTGCGATTGCCAAAAGAAGACACCCTTTGTACCTACCGTACAACCATGTTCCATCAACAGAGACAACTGGTTTGCAAAATTGAAAGCCTTTAATGCACGGGCCGAAACTCCAAAAGATGCGGTGGAATACACCTTTGCCGGCAACTAGTTGTCCATTCTCATAGAATGGTTTGTACTGCCAATCGTGAATTGTGTCTGGAATATAGTAAGAGAAAGCATGTAGCCACCTGGTTACTTCATTGTAAGAGTCCTCCCAATTACCGAAGATAAGCTCGATTGCTTTTTGTTTAGCAATCCAAGCCTTTCTGTAGGAACTCTGGTACGTGAACCGCTCCTTGATGTGTGCAATCAACACAGCCACTGATATTGTCGGGTCCTTCCTTACAAGTGGAAGTATATGAGTACACATGAGGGAGGAGGTCAACTGGCGGTGATCTTGGGAAATAGTAGATGTTGTACATGTGTGCGGGTGAGTCAACTGTGTAATCCCCCAATATCCAGTTTTTGCTCCTACTCTCACTACACACCTCCACAAACAGGTTTCATGAACACAACAAACGGTCCATGTGTGTGGTTTAGACTCACAGACTTTGTATGCAACTGAATGGTTTAGGTGATATGTTTGGATGAATTGTTGGGCTATTTCTTTTGTGGGAAATTTCATTTTGAGTTTGAGTTCGTTTGGGTCTTCGTTGGATAATAGTTGGTTCCTGTCCATGGAATGGCCAAACTCTACATCATAAGGTTCTGGGTTATCAGCTGTGACGTTTTGAAAGTGTGGTACAGGCTCGCGGAATGCAACACCTATGTTGGGGTTAGTTTCAATTGGTTCCTCATCGACGTCACGCTGAAGAATTTCATCTTCATCTTCGCTATAGTCCCCAACGTCTTCATTATGGACACCAACAAACATACTAAACGGTGGGGTATTAGTTTGAGTATGTAGAGGGTGCCTTGTGTTAAGGTCAATGGGTGTGTTTGAGGATGATGGTGCAGAGTGATGGTGAGGTGTTGAAGGACTGTAATGCATGTCAGTTTGGTCTGATGAAGGATTGAATTGAGGGTAAACAGGTGGAATGAAGTCAGTGTATGGTATTTCTGTTTGTTGAGATAAACGTAAGTTTTGTTGTGATGAAGATGGAATAGAGTGGCCGTGACTTACCTGGGTGTAGTTAGAAGGAGCCTCAACCAAATCTGCGTATATTTCTGGTGTACATATACCAAGGTGTCTATCTTCTTTGAAATGCTCTATCATAAGTTCAACATCATCGTCGGAATTTATTTCGAATCCCCCATAAAAGGTATGGCCAGTACTGAGAGTTGTGGGGTACCGATATGTAAGACTAGCAACCATTTTTGAATGGTCAGGAGAGATTTTTTTTTCAATGGCTTGTTTAACTTGAGCTAGTTTGGAATTAGAGTTTACTTTGACAAGGGTGTTGTTATGACACCTAAAAAATATACCCTCAGTATTTGTTTTTTCAACATAACCATTGTAAAAGACCGTGATGAAAACATTCGTTGGAGCCATTGACGAAGTTGGGAGTAGGAGGGTGTGTTTGAGTTTCAGTTGGTAGTAGGAGAAACTATGGCAGTTGGGTGTTTAGTGGTGAGAGATTTAGGGCCTATTTATTGAAATTTGAATGGTCTAGATTTCACCGTTGGTTTTGAAGGCCAGGATTGCACCGACATTTTTAAAGGCCGGGATTGCACCGACACTTTTAAAGGCCAGGATTGCACACGTGACTTTTAAAGGCCAGGATTGCACCGACACTTTTAAAGGCCAGGATTGCACCGACACTTTTAAAGGCCGTGACTTTTAAAGGCCAGGATTGCACCGACACTTTTAAAGGCCAGGATTGCACCGACACTTTTGAAGGCCAGGATTGCACCGACACTTTTGAATTGTTCAATGTGCATTGTTCACTGCTTAGTGCATAGTGCAGTGTCCAGTGCTTAGGAAAACTCATTTTTTAGACTTAGGAAAAACCGGTTTTAGTCATTGTTTCGAATCTTGTACACGTGGGTTATAAGTCCGTTAGTAGTAATTCAAAAGATGAAACCGTAGTTCTATAACTCTACTATAATGTCATATCATTTATTTTAATTTAGTAATTTAACAAAATTGCTTCAAATTGATCTAAACATGGTAAAAAACTCATTTTTTAGACTTAGGAAAAACCGGTTTTAGTCATTTTTTCGAATCTTGTACACGTGGGTTATAAGTCCGTTAGTACTAATTCAAAACATGAAACCGTAGTTCTATAACTCTACTATAATGTCATATCATTTATTTTAATTTTGTAATTTAACAAAATTGCTTCAAATTGATCTAAACATGGTAAAAAACTCATTTTTTAGACTTAGGAAAAACCGGTTTTAGTCATTTTTTCGAATCTTGTACACGTGGGTTATAAGTCCGTTAGTACTAATTCAAAACATGAAACCGTAGTTCTATAACTCTACTATAATGTCATATCATTTATTTTAATTTTGTAATTTAACAAAATTGCTTCAAATTGATCTAAACATGGTAAAAAACTCATTTTTTAGACTTAGGAAAAACCGGTTTTAGTCATTTTTTCGAATCTTGTACACGTGGTTATAAGTCCGTTAGTACTAATTCAAAACATGAAACTGTAGTTCTATAACTCTACTATAATGTCATATCATTTATTTTAATTTAGTAATTTAACAAAATTGCTTCAAATTGATCTAAACATGGTAAAAAACTCATCTTTTAGACTTAGGAAAAACCGGTTTTAGTCATTTTTTCGAATCTTGTACACGTGGGTTATAAGTCCGTTAGTACTAATTCAAAACATGAAACCGTAGTTCTATAACTCTACTATAATGTCATATCATTTTTTTTAATTTAGTAATTTAACAAAATTGCTTCAAATTGATCTAAACATGGTAAAAAACTCATTTTTTAGACTTAGGAAAAACCGGTTTTAGTCATTGTTTCGAAGGCCAGGATTGCACCGACACTTTTAAAGGCCACGATTGCACACGTGACTTTTAAAGGCGAGGACTGCACTGACACTTTTAAAGGCCAGGATTGCACCGACACTTTTAAAGGCCAGGATTGCACACGTGACTTTTAAAGGCCACGATTGCACACGTGACTTTTAAAGGCGAGGATTGCACTGACACTTTTAAAGGCCAGGATTGCACCGACACTTTTAAAGGCCAGGATGGCACACGTCACTTTTAAAGGCCAGGATTGCACCGACACTTTTAAAGGCCAGGATTGCACCGACACTTTTAAAGGCCAGGATTGCACACGTGACTTTTAAAGGCCACGATTGCACACGTGACTTTTAAAGGCGAGGATTGCACTGACACTTTTAAAGGCCAGGATTGCACCGACACTTTTAAAGGCCAGGATTGCACACGTGACTTTTAAAGGTCAGGATTGCACCGACACTTTTAAAGGCCAGGATTGCACCGACACTTTTGAATTGTTCAATGTGCATTGTGCCTCACTGCTTAAAGGCCAGGACACTAATGCTTAGACTAGAATATATACAACAAAAGGCAGCAACACAACCACATAACTCAAACATTCAAGTCACCATAACTCTTCAACAACACTTCCTCTAAGAATGTCTTCCTTACTAAACGAAGAACCTCACATTTCCATGCTTCTCAACGATGACCCAATGGAAGTTCACCACGCTTTCAAACTTCCAGAACCAGATGCCTCTATATTACCTTTGATAGAAAGAGCTGGATTTCGTCACATTGCTTCAATTGGCGCATTCAAAATAAATCCAGCTTTGGTGGCAGCAATGGTCGAACGCTGGAGACCAGAAACACACACTTTTCATCTTCCAGTAGGGGAGTGCACAATAACTCTCGAAGATGTGGCGTTGCAGTTGGGACTTCCCGTTGATGGAAATGCCGTTACTGGAAGTTGTGAAAAAAATTGGGATCGAGTATGCGAACAACTTTTGGGTAAGCCAATCCCAACAAATGGCATGGTAGGCAACCAAATTAAGTTCACTTGGCTACAACGTGAATTTAATAATGTTCCAGAGGGCGCTTCCAACCAAGTGCGAAGACAATATTGTAGGGCGTACCTATTGCAGTTGATCGGGGGATACATACTCCCAGACAAATCATCAAACAGAGTCAACATAAAATACCTACCCCTATTGAAAAACTTCGATGAAATTTCAAGTTACAGCTGGGGGTCAGCATGCCTAACGAACTTATACAGAATGTTGTGTAAGACAGCTACATGCTCCTCACGCACCATGGGTGGATGTACTCTTTTGTTACAGTCTTGGGTCTGGTACCGCATGCCGTTCCTAGCACCAGACTGCAACCGTCCTTATGAATGGCCACTAGCAAAGAGGTAAAAAATTGACACAACTTATGAATACTAACAATTATATTTCTTCTTTACGTTAACAATTTTTTTTTACCAGATGGGTTCGCACGCCACTTAGCCACACTAAGTGTCCAAAAAGCCTTGTTTTGTACAGATCAACAATAGACCGCATGACACATGAAGAGTTTGAGTGGTTGCCATATCGGGAATTCAATTTGCCAGAAATAGCATATCGGCACCAAGGCATATGGACTACAAACACGGCTATGGTCTGTTTCCATATTGTAGAATGGCACCATGCGGATAGAGTGACTTTGCAATTTGGCCTCGTCCAAGACATACCATCAGCACCAATAGATATCAGCCACATGCACAACATCACCATGCAGGGACAAACTGATGTTAATTGGGCTGTATATCACAGCCACTTAATTGATTTATGGAATGATAGAGAAAATCGATGTGTTGTGGGTCGACCGTGCTTTGCTAAACCAACGCAGTCAGATAAATACATGCGCTGGTTTCTAAAAAAATCAAGGCCATACATTTCAGCCGACCAACATCTAAGGGATCCACGTGGTCTTGCAAATGTTGGTGATGTGGATGAAGATGATGAACAACACGTGCCATCTCCCCCAACTACTCAAACCGAACGTCGAGAACGTAACCGTAATCGACATCGACGTGCACCACCAACTCAACAGAGGACCCAAGAAGATGTGCCTCACCGCCACTCTATCTCCCACACACCAACATTCCAAGAAGATGTGCCTCACCGCCACTCTATCTCCCACACACCAACATTCCAATATTACGAACAATACAACCAGTCAGTGGAACATACTCCTTTTCAAGATACATATCGACATTCTACCACCGAAAGGGACCCCGATATGTTCTATGAGTGCTTTGGGGTCCAACCCGGCTCTGCGCAATCTGTGGCGTTGCTTCATCAAATTCAAGAGCAGGCCGGCGGTGCTAGTTCTTCATCAGTTCCCCAAAATTTTCCAGAGCCACCGCCGCCTGCCCCGACTGAGGAAGAACATCAACCACCACATCGGCATCAACGTCCACGGCGTGTCCCCCAACCTCGAAAGTGTGGAACTGGGTCTCATCTTTGTTAATTTTTTTCTGTACTGTCTTTTTAGTTTAATTTATCAAGTATTGTAATTTTATATTAACTAAGTTATTAATTTTAAGGGTTTAATCTTATGTGACATTTATTACATTTGGATCAATAATTTACTCTTTTATCTTTAATAGTGCTTTGTGCATAGTGCACTATTAAAGTGTGCATTGTGCAGAGTGCAGAGTGCATAGTGCAGAGTGCACTATTACAGTGTGCATAGTGCAGAGTGCACTATTACAGTGTGCATTGTGCAGAGTGCACTGTTAAAGTGTGGATTCTGCAGACTGCATAGGTCTTAATTTCTTTAATGACCTAGATTTTGCCGACACTATTTAACGGCCTAGATTTTGCCGACACTCTTTAACAGCCTAGATTTTGCCGACACTCTTTAACGGCCAGGATTTTGCCGACACTAAACCCTAAAATCAATGGTTAAGATCATCCAAAATCAACGGCTTACATACGATCACCCCTATTATTAATACGTTCTAACATTACACTCAAATTCACACCAACAGTTTACCCTCAACCTATATTTCTGATTAATCTTCTCTTCTTTGGTTCTTCCCAAACACTGTCGCCCAACCCGCTGAAATGGAATGGCAGTTGTGCCCAACCCAGTACTCAAATGACAAATTCCTAACCGCACTTTATCACAGTGGAACTGTAACCACCGATGAACATGGTGTTGTCTTTCGTTGTCCTAATCATATCTTTTGTAGGATGAATAAGGACATCACATTCGCCCAACTCAAGGAGAAGGCTGAGAGAAAAATACGACCAGAGGGAGGGTGTCGTAAAGACGTGGAGCGTATCCGTTACAGAAAGTACAATTGTGGAGATGACGGGACATTCCGTTATTCTGTCATGGAGATCCAAAGCGACCACGACGTTCGCGCAATGATGGAAGGTCATGCTAACATTCCAATGGGACGTAGTCTCTTGGAGCTGTACGTAGACACAATACGCACTCCGGAAGAAATCATTCATCTTCTGCGACCACCCCCACCACAACAAGTCATACCGGAAACAGTCATCAACCACTACTGTACACTTCACTGTCAGGCCCATGTTATGTACAGGGAAGAAGATGGTGTGTATTTTAGTGGTCCAAACACCATTTATTCCAGCCTTAAGAACAACATCACCTTCGCCGAACTGAACGAAAAGCTAACGGAAAAGGCGCAGCTGGAGGGTGAGGAGCAAACGATCACTCGTATCGTTTATCGCTGCCCCCGGACCGGCGAAGGTAATCGTATTCGGTGGTGCGTAATGACTATCAAGACTGACAATCACGTTCGGCAGATGTTTCAGCAGCATGAGCTGTTTCAACCTCATACTCGGAGTCCTATCGAATTGTGTGTCGAAACAACTATTTCCACCCATGAAATCATCCGTCGGGTTATCCCTCCAGCGGTCCAATGGCCACTACCAGAAAATGTTTCGTGGAAGTAGTTTCGATCATGTTTTCCTCTCGTTTCGTTTTTAATTTTCTATTCTTGTATTTCTGAAAATTTTGTTGTTTATTTCAGTCTTTTTTCTATATTATATTATGTTCCAATTTTTAATCTCTTAATTTTTTGTCCTAAATATTAACGTAATTAAATTATAAATAGGTATAATCATTTTTATAAATTTAAAATAAATTAATTTAGATATTTATATATTAATATATAATTATTGAAAAATTAAAAAAACACAGTTCAGAAGTCACCCTGGGGGGGGGGGGGGGGGGGGGCGACTTCTGAACTGTATTTAAAAAAAATTTGCGAAACACAGTTCAGAAGTCACCCTGGGGGGGGGGCGACTTCTGAACTGTATTTTAAAAAAAATTTGCGAAACACAGTTCAGAAGTCACCCTGGGGGGGGGGGGGCGACTTCTGAACTGCATTTTAAAAAAAAATTGCAAAAAACAGTTCAGAAGTCACCCTGAGGGGGGGCGACTTCTGAACTATAAAAAAAATTTGCCCACTTTGGTAAATAACCCACAAAGTGCATTATTTTGGTAAATAAATTTTTTTTTACCCCCACATGGTTTTTTTTTGCCTCGTCGCGCTTGGAATCCACGTTGTTATTGAGGTAAGTCTTTTCACATAGGCGTTCAAACTCTATAAATCTTAGGGGGTGTATTGGTTTAGGATTTTAAAGGACTTTTTTAGCTGAAAAAAGTCCCACAGATTTTAAAAGACTTTGCAGGAATTTCATGACTTTTAGGACTCTGCAGGATTTTAATGGATTTGTATCATAAGATTCTGCAGGACTTTGTGGACTCTGCAGGACTTGGTGGATTTGTGATATATGATAAGAGTTCAATTATATATATATATATATATATATATATATATATATATATATATATTTACATACATTCAAATTTAAAAGAGAGTCAAAACAATACAATTATTTGTTAATTCACCATAATCTCATGTCCTCTTAAATAGCATTCATCCACATATCCATAGCTATACTAGTCCTCCAAGCATTGGCATTTTCTCGTTCCTGCTCCTGGGTTTGAATAATAGGCTCAAAATTATGGTCTTCATTAACTGGTAATGTTGAAGATGAAGATTCGTCCACAGGCTCAATTGGAAATTCATCAGAACGACATTCTTTGCGAAGAAAGTTATGCAGTGCTGCACACGCTAACACGAGTTCTGCTTGTGTCTTAAATAAAAATGGAGGCGCTGACTTAAAAATTGTGAACCTCGATTTAAAGATACCAAATATTCTCTCGATCACATTCCTTAAAGACGCATGACGAAGATTGAACAATTCTTTCTCATTTTGAGGGTCATTACCCTGACCAGCAAAATCTTGTAGATGATATCTTACACCTCGAAATGGAGCTAAAAATTGGCGTCGATTAGGAAATCCACAATCCACCAAGAAATATTTACCTAATTACATATGCAATACTTATAATATTAGTATAAAAAGTATGTATATATATATATATATTATAATTTTTGGGGAAAAAATATATAATATAATTAATTTATCATTAAAAAAATAAGCACTTACCTTGGGCCACTTTAAGTCCATTCCTTCTTGTTATAGCATCATTTAGTAGCTTAGAATCATGAGCTGAACCCTCCCACCCGCTAAGAACGTACATGAACTCCAAATCAAAATTACAAACTGCTAATACATTTTGCGATATCTTTCCATGACGATTCCGATAACTGCTTACATCTCGACCCCTCACCAAAACAAAGCAGTCCATCCATTATGTTATCAAAACAGTACCATTTTTTAGAAATGCATTATGCACCGATTTGTGAGATTATTGAGTACCATTGTTCTATTGTTATTCGTAAAAGCTTTTATGCAGATACGTATAATTAAGCGCTTCATTCTTTATGCACCGATTTGTGAGATTATTGAGTACTACGAATAAACAAGTGATAATATGTAGATAGGTAAATTCATGCTATCCTAGTGCAGACTGAAATAGTATTCAAAACAGATAGAGAACTTCACGATTCCAGTAAGTAGAATGCGCAGAACAGTAACGTAAGGAAAAGGATGAGAAGAAGCACTCACCTGAACAAGAAGAGAATGAAGCACTTGAAAAGTCTTTTTCAAAAGTCTGATCAGTTTGGGTGGGATTGTTTGAGGGATTTGGTATGTGTAGATACCACTAAAAAGTCACTCAAAATCCATTTAATAAAACAATCCATTAAAATCCTTATGTTTTGGAATACCAATGGATTGTTTTTAAGTGGTAGAAAGTCTCAAATGAATACCAGTGGATTTTAATAGACTCTTTAAAAAGTCCTGAAAATCTAGATTGAATACCACAGGATTGTTTTTAAGTGACAGAAAGTCTTGATTGAATACCAGCAGACTTTTTTACTCAGAAAAAGTCTTTTAAAATCCTTTGAAATCCTAAACCAATACACCCCCTTAGTTCTTGTTTATCATTATTAATAATTTCCAGTTAATAGTGATGGAAATACACTGGTGAAATGCATTCTAATTTGTTCGGTTTAGTTGTTGCTTTGCCTCTATATTATTGGTTGGATTTGAAGGATGTATTGGTAAAAGTAAAAAATAGCCAACTTCATCGATTTATTTCTTGAGTTTGGATACTTGAACAAGGTGTTTGATCAAATTACAAAGAGGGTCAGTTGATGTTGGCTTCCAAGTTGTGTATTTAACCATTTGGTTTCAAACACATGATGCTTGATAACTAACCACAAAATGTCCTTTTAATTGAAACTTGAAATTGAAAAATATTGACTTCTGTTTGTCATCGTTGAGTATAACAACTTATTAATCAAAACTTATTTTTGACAATCAATTTTTTTCAGGAGGATTGGGTAGTCTCAAGTATGAAACTAGAACCAATATTTATAGAGCAAAGCATAACTTATAAATACTTTTTGGCAACAACTTCAGATAGCAAATCTGGTGATGTGGTTGGGTAATTAGGAGCATCATCTTCATCTTGGCTGGCTTACTTTGCTTCTGCCCTCTTCAAGCTTTCACAAGTTTTTCTCTTGATCTGTACTTTTCTCCTCATAACTCAACCTCTTCTTTTACTAAATTTGAAGCAATGTAGATAACAGTTGAGAAACCATTGCAGTAGATGTGTAGAAGATAGATAAAAAAAAACAAGGGAGCATGAGAGTGAGAGTGTACTTTTCAATAAGCACATACGATAAAGCATTTGATTATAATACAAGAGAGACGGGAATTGAAAGCATTTGATTAGAAAACAAGAGAGTCATGAATTGAAAAATGCTTATTAGTTTATGAGCCCTGGTCAAAAAGTAATTATCTGTCTAAACTCTAAAGAGAAAAAAATGAAAAAAATGATAATGATGATGTGCACAGAAGTCTGGAGTTAAATTTGACAGACTTGACTTTACTAATTTATTATTTTCTTTTTTATGAAAGCTGAAGTGGAATTTGATAGATAGAACATGTTCATGTTTTTCCCTATTTGGCTGAGAAGATGGGTATGTGTCAAATGTGTTACTGAGTGATGCTGAGGATGATGGCAAAATCATTTGTGGGTTTCTAACTTGCCACATGATGCAGATAAATGAAGAGTGGGCATTCATTCATGTCACAAGTTCATATTAACTCCATTAACCCCAATAGTAATAATTGATGTTTGAAAAATGTAACGAATTTAATTTTATGTTATTCTTTTCTGGCAAACATCATTCTCTGTTTGCGTTTTAAATTTCAAATGTTGCTCCCTTGCAGTGAGCAATTGGCACTAGCTTTTTTTGCGCATTGAATTGGTGCTGCATTTGCTCGAGTTCTTTATCCATGTATTGAACAAGCTGAAAGGATGCAATGAAGTATAGTTGTTGGAGGGCACTCTGAAGAGGGAAGCAGAATGTTGAATCCGAACATGGATTTTGCCACGGATGTGGGTGGTGTTGCAGCAGGAACGGTGCTAATTTCCATTCGGTTTGTGTGGCCATATGGGGAAGAAGTATGTATCTTAGTTATTCGTTTACAATGTACATCTTTTATGAATCACTACACCTTAATGGTGGGAGTAGAAGAGAGATGCAGAGTGAGTCAGAGTGAGGGAAACCAGAAGGGAGATCCACCGAAAGAGGAGGTTAGTTAAAACATACATTCTCTTTTGTTATCGGAAAAACTTTTGTAAAAGATATAGGAAACATTATAGATTTAGTTTTTTATCGACTTTGAGCACTAAAATTTAATTGTCTTTGATGCATTTTGATCATAATTTCTGTTTGATAATGATGACAGAACCAACAGACCGCATCACCACTTCAAGAGAGAAGCTATGAGATGGTGACTGACAGGCTTGGATGGCTCTAGGATGGATTTCATCCTAATGGATCCTCAAGAAGCAAAATGTTAATTTTATAAGTAAAAGCATGAACTATGAACAATAACACCAAACCAAATTAACCAGTGATGATGATGTAAGGAATAAAACCTTTCTTCTCGATGAAATTAAGTTGCGTTATAATGATTTGGTGGTTAGGTTGAAATATTAAAAGGACCGCATCTTGCATATCATTGGTGTTAAGACATATATATTCCTGTTGTAATAGCATCTATGTATATGCAACAAATCATTTAATGTAATTTTTTTTCTTTATTTGACAGCGTGTCAACGATTATTGGACTTTAGTTTCCTTATAATCTATACTAAAATAATTATCAATTATATTGACATATATACTAAATAATTACCAAGTCATTTTATCTATATGCAACTTTTGTATTCTAATTTGGCCTGACATTTTATTCAGCGATTCATTAGTCTTCTTGCACATATTTGGACTCGGAGACAAATTTGATTATGGATCTTTATTTACTGCAGTTATAGAAATCTACCCACAACAAAATGTTCACAAAGGAGCTATCAATAAAATGTTTTTATCCTATGCACATTGTATTTCTTTTCCCGTACTAACTCAATTTTATTTTTTATATTCCTATCTATGAATTCTCTTTACAAACCAACATCATTGGTCCACTGACACAAGCTACTCTGAGACATAGGATCGACTCAATGCTCCCAAATTCAATTCTCACAGTGGACAAACTAGGTACAGATAAAAAAGAAACCGTGCATGAATGTTTATAGGAGGCTTGCTAATAAATGCACACAAAAATTATTACTCATTTACACAAAGGAATCTAGCCAACTCCGTGCATCGCACGGGTTATGGAGCTAGTATTTATTTCATGTATCTCTTTGTTGAGTGCCTTGTTAATTGGTAGAGTACAGGGAAGGGATGAGGATTCATGGTCTAAAATATAGTGTGATTTTATGAAAGAGCTTAGTCAATATAGTACTTTTTTGTTGTCATTGGATTAAATGACATCACAAATCCCAAAGGCATACAAATAAGTACTCTCTCAGTTTCTAATCTTTGATATTTTTGACTTGTAACACACAAATTAAGGTACCATTAATTTGTGTTAGTAAAGTACTAAAATATCCCATTTATAGTTGTTTTGGAATAATTAAAATCAAAATAAAAGACTATTGGAACAATTAATCTTTACTTTGGGACTCTAAAAGACTTAATAAATATAAATGGTATATTTGGAAAATTTTGGTGAATTGTATATTGGGTTTTTTAAAAGTACCATTATTTTAGAACAAAAATAAAATGCCAAAATACCAAAGATTAGAAGGAGAGGGAGTAATTTGGTTGGTGAGCTAAAGAAACACCTAAGAAGTGTATGCAGAAGATGAAGTTTCAAAATCCATAAACTAACATTCCTCTTCCCCTTATTAATTAACAATTTACATTTGCTTAAAAAAACATAATTTTGATCCTTATTATAAGAACATATTGCAGTTTTAGGTTAATTGAATAACTGATATATCTGGCTTAAGAACCATAGGAGTATTTAATAATAACATAACATTAAATACATTTAGAAGAAAATAAATGTGAGACTTGGTCCGACAAAAATATAGGACTTAATTGTATTTTTAATCTGTTTTTTTGTCTAGAAACGAACTTTGACCTCACTTAAGTGTCTAAGGAAAATGTGCCCTGACTTATTCATAGTTCAGTCATAAGGTAAGTAAAATTTGACTGAAAGTTACTCCATTCTCAATGATTGGACTGAAATACTAGTCTAATATTCGGTTAAATGGAGTGTGTTAAGTCCTCTCACTCAAGAAGAGCGGTTTACAGTCAGATTCATATCACATGGTTGTGTGAAAGAGACATTAGCAGATAATAGGGCATTTCTTTTGTCTCTGAAAAAACACTTTATAATAATTTAATTTGTGTATAGAATTATATGTAATTTATTTGATAAGATAAATTTAAAATAGATGATTTTAATATTTATTTGTTATTTTTATGTATTATGATTGTAAATTTTGTGAAGCTAAAATGGTTTGTGTTATGAAATAAGATATAAATCAAGAAGAAAGATGGAGAAGATAAGGAGAACAAGAACAAATATGAAGAAGAGTAAGAGCTTTGTATATTATTCTCTTCACAAGTCCTTCTCTATACATAAGGGTGAAGCCTATTTATAGGGTGAGAATTGGCAAGTGAGAGGTCACTAATAAAATGCCACTACAAGGGAGTAATGAGAAGATGGGAGAAGATGGACATCCACCAATAATATTCATAACACTCCCCCTTGGATGTCCACCTAGGATATGCCTCATTAAAAGCTTACTAGAAAAACCCAATGGGATAAAAATCTAGTGAATAAAAAAGAGTACAATATCCTGCCAGTGGGACCTGCCTCGTTAAAAACCTTTCCAGGAAAACCTAGTGGGACAAAACCATGGCAAAGGAAAAAAGAGTGCAGTTTTTCTCCCCCTGAATGAAGCGTCACTTCAGAATATCAATTTCAACATCCGGAGTTTCTCCTTTAGTGCATATGGATCAATCTTCTCCACTGTTATTTGTGATGTATCCTCTTTTAATGGAGCTTTGTGGTCAGTATTATCTTCAAAACATCTTCATTGAATTGTTGGCATTTGTGCACGAAATGAAGAAGCAAGAATCATAGGTTGTTTTGTAGATCAAAAAGATATTTCAATGTCACCATATGTAGATAACAACTGACTTGCGATCTGACTTGATCAAGATCAGAAAAATACTTTATATCTGCATGGTTAATTTGTGTAACATACATAATATGATTTATTCATTAGGATAGTAAAAAATGAAATGCATCCCACTTTGTTCTAATGTATTTTAGTTTGTAATGAACTATGTTACTAATTATCACATAATATTACCATATCAAGGGATATAACATTTGATAATATGCATGCAAGCTTTCATAGTCTTCAGGACTGAGATATTTCATAACATTTGATAAATATTTTTTGCAGATTAATATGAGACTTTCTTTCTCAAAAGAATTTCTTTAAAGATATTTCCTTTTATCTTGAATCCTTCTAGGATTTTACATATAGAGGTCATCTACAGGTTCAACCTCAAAAGTCCATCAGATATAACTTGATGTCATTCATCTAGAGCTCTTTCTTTGAACAATCTATAGTTTTTTTATTAGAAGCTCTTTAGGAGTTCTGATAATATTTATGTCATCAACATAGACATCAGTTATAGAAAATTCTTTTCCAAATACTTTAATAAAACTATATGGATAGGTGATGTCATTTTTGTATCCCTCCTTTAGAATATAAATTTAGACGATTATACCATGTGTTAAATCATAGTATCTCATGGAGGGATTGATTCAATTTAAGTGAAAATTCGAAAAGTGTGTATTGGAATATTAATCCTTCACGGATCTTCAAATAATTATGACTATCAAATGAGTCATACAAATCAGTTGTAGCAACATTCATCTTGTGAAAATTGAGCTCTTCATGTGCTACAAGGCTAATTAAGTACTGAAAAGTACTTGCATCCACCATTGAGCAACATGTCGAGCTTTGAATCTCACAATTTCAACATCTAGTTTCACACCTTCAGGTGTTTGGACTACAGGTCCAAAAACTCTTGTAAAATGAGCTTAATTCAGCTTCAATTTCATCTTTCAATTTTGGCCAATTCTCACTTTGCCTACAATCTTTGATAGACTTTGGTTCATGATCCTCTCTATCATTTATCACATTTAGCGCTATATATGTGAAAATATCGTCAACGTTGACTTCATTTCGATTCCATGGTATTTCATTATTGACATAATTCATTGAGATTTCTTTAATTTCACAGCTTTTCAGGTACCTGATTAGTTCTTCTAGAACTGAAATGTTAATTATGTCTTAAGACTCTTTTAGAGTTTCTATATTCTCGCTTGGACCATCTTTTGTTTTAGCTTCTTTTCTTGTTCGAGGATTTTTATCTTTGGAACCGATTGGTCTACCACGCTTCAGGCGTGATTAAGACTCATTTGCAATATTCGATTGTCCAACAAGGACATCCATTTTATTAGAGCATTAGCAGCTGATATGTATGATTTGGTCACAACTTTGGAAGAGTGAATGCATTTGGTAGATGATTTTCTAAGCTTTGCAAATGAATTATCTTTTGAACTTCAAGTTCACATTGTTTAGTTTGAGGATCAAGATGAAACGATGATAATTCATTCCTACTGATCTCCTTTTTCAACTGCTTATTCTCTTCCCCTAATGTTGAGAAATTTAATTCATCAAATAATAATCATCAAACAGACTATAAACAAATCTCCAATTGTTGGCTCAATATACTATATTATACATGGAGATTTATATCCAATATATATTTCCAAAATTCTTTGAGGACCCATCATAGTGCATTGCACATCCAAAAATTCTAAGATGGGAAATATTTGGTTCGTGACCAAAAACCAAATGGAAAGGGGAAGAGTTGTGATAACTTGTTGGCTTGATGCGAATCAATATTACACTATGTAAAATTGCACGTTCCCAAGTAGAAATTAGAACTTCTTATCTCATAAGTATTGGTCATATAATTAACTTTAGAGGTCTAAAGAATGGTTCTTCATGACCATTTTATGAATCAATGTATGCTCCGTGATGTCCAAATATCAATTCTAATCGACATACAATACTTATCAGATGCTTTCAAGGTAATCCACATAATGACCTCTTACTCAAATTAGGGAGCAAACAAGCTCACAAACTTCTAGTTGTGAGTTGAAGATAAATATATATAATATATATCCTCTAGTTGATGCATCAATTAAAATCACAAAAATGTAAATGGTCCATGTGATTACTCGTTTAAGATATCACTTTATATAAGTTCTAGAAATGCGAGAGACTTATTCTCTCAAATTGTCAATTTCCTTTAGGAACTAGTGAACACAAAAATTAGTTGATTGAAGAAACTGTCGGCTCTTCAATACAGTCTCACATAGAAATTTTAACCATTTTTTACATCATAATATTATCGGGATGGCCCAACCGATTTTGCCAACAACAAAATTATTATGATATGTAAACTTCTGGTTTACAACATGTGTTTCAATTGCACATATATAAGTGTAGTACAAACCAGAAGAAAAGTAGACAATTTTTCCACTACACTTGTTTTATCCAAAGTATATATGTCTCTTTATATAAAGATATTTAACATCTCATTCATTTGTTGTTTCAATATGATATCTATTTGGACGAATATCATTAAAACTTTATACATTTTTATGAGACTTGAGAGATTATAATATGGTATCAATGTGTAAATATGATAACAATGTGTAAAAAAAAGTGTTCTCTAGGTAATTAAAAATACAGCAGCTCTTCCGGAGCTTTCAATTGCATTTTGCAAACTTCTAGTTGCAAATTGATAACAAGTACACATGCTATTATATGACTTCTGGTCATAACTAGATAATCACAATTTAATATAAAATGCATTTAAACAAATGCCAAATAAAACTCATTATATTGAAAATATATATTACTCCTTCAAAAATACCAATATGAGATGTCATTGTTACTTTAAGATAATCTTGCTAAACGTATGTTAAATAGTAAAACTATCTTGCCTACTAAATAATGTATTATTTTGTCTGCGCTCATATTTATTTGAACAAAAAATAGTGTATTAAACTTTAACCATTCAAATTACAAAATATAAAATTACTAAGTACACGTATAACAGAGATTACCATCTATATACAAAAATTAGGGACACACAATTTTCATAGAAACAAAATTGTATAAACCACACATTTGAGACACACAATTTTCATCAATAAATAAAATTGTATAAACCACACATTCGAGACGCACAATTTTCTTCAATAAACAAAACTATAGAAACTATACATACTATTTTAACCTTAATTCAATTACCCTATTCGCAAATCATAGAAATGCCATTTTTAATAGGTATGATCCATATCATTTCATATGTGTTATAATATTATGGTAACATGAAATAACAAGAAGATAACAAAAGGGTAGAATGAAAAATAAGAACATAAGAATGTCTAGTTTTGTAGAATCTAGTCATACAATCAATTCTTCTTATTCCCTTCTTTTTATTGCAACATTTTTATTTGGGATTCTCGGCATAAGAAAGAAGAAAAGTTACATTTTTTCATAAGATATTACACAATTATTAGGAATAACAAATGTCACAATCACAAATTATACAAATAACACTCAAATATGATGATAATAATTTACCACATCAATGGTCATCACCACAATTTTTCTTGTACCAAAACTACAATGTGAATTATTCACTTCTTGGAATGAACTTCAATTCATTGAGTGGTTGTGAGTATTATTTTCAATCACCATATCACATAATCTTGATTCTTAATATTTTTGGAAATATTTTCTCATTTTAATAATTCATGAGACTATTTGAGACGTAAATTATATGTCATTTCTCTTAATTTCCTTTGCTTCAAAACATACTAAGACCAAATAGATCTTATAGTTTACAATCATCGTGTAAAAGTCGAGTTCTTTGGGAACTTGATCACAAATCTTTCACATATGATGATAAAAATATACTTTCTAATCAATTGTTCTTCAATAACTGTACCACAAATTTTAAACATTGATGAAAAAAACATGCTTAGAGCAATCCTGCAAGGATGCTTTAATATTAAGTTTTTCATTCCTTGAGTTCTTCAAGAACTATAACAAATTTTCACAGACAATGATAAAGAAAAAAAAATTCTTCATGCAATCCTACAAGGATACTAGATCACCAAATCATTAGTTCTTCAAGAACTATAACGCAATACTTCTCCGATGATTATCAAGAAAAACCATACTATGAGGAACTATTCAGGGATGTTTGGGTATTAAAATTTTAAGTTCTTCAGGAACTGTATCATAAGTCTTCATAAACAATGATACATAGAAACAATTATTTGTGCAATCCTTCAAGGATGCTTGAATAAAAGATTTATTGTTCTTCAGAAACTATATATATCACAAATTTTCATCAACAATGATAAATAAATACAATATGAGATAAAACATAATTAGTGATAAAATATATACAAGATCGCAAATAAAAAATAATGAGAAGAAGAAGAATAACAAGAAGAAAAAGGAGAAGAAAACTTATTCTTGCAATAGAACCTGAAAATGATTATGCCGCGCCTTCAATAGAGAAAGAGAACGAAATGATTGTGTCATCAATGGGGTAGAGCTTCGTGCTGATAACGTGTTATGAAATAAAATATAAATCAAGAAGAAAGATGGAGAAGATAAGGAGAACAAAAACAAATATGAAGAAGAGTAAGAACTTTGTATATTATTCTATTCACAAGTCTATCTCTATACATAAGAGCGAACCCTATTTATAGGGTGAGAATTGACAAGTGACAAGTCACTAATAAAATGCCACTACAAGAGAGTAATGAGAAGATGGATATCCACCAATAATATTCATAACATTATGCTTTTTATTTTTGAAATTTGATTTATGCACAGTGGATACACCACTTGTTACAATATCGGGATAACTATATCGATCTCAATTAGGAGACAGATAATACCACTTAAAATGTGAAGTTCTAAGAGAGAAAATCTTCAAGCTTACTGCTCATGCGCCAGTAAGCCAATCCCTTGGAAATGATACACATTCGTATTTTGATGAAACAATATACGAGCATAATTAACAAGCTTCCTTAGGCACACTAAAGCTTATATATTTAATATTGTTTGACATAACAGATAACATCCCAATCCCACATTTACATTTAAGCTCAATCATTCTATATCCATACAACCTACCACCCCCGCTACCCTGAAATATAACAAACCAAATAAGACCAAATACTATTAATACAGCATAAAAACCCTCCACCACAACGATAACTACCATGGTTAGGCTAGTACATATTCAGCGGACTGCTTGCAGATCTACTTTACGGCCATAGACACCATCATTTACAGTTTTACCAAACCTCAGAGAGGATAGCAAAGTATCGCGACTATTCATAACAGCATGGAAAAAACCATCGACTCCCTTAGCAAGGAGATCCATTTCTTGAGTTAGCTTCTCTGCAGCTTTGCCTAATTCCTCAACTGTCTTCAGAAGCGATTCTTTCTCACCGGATTCCTTCTCGCCGACATCTTCACCACCCTGGATTGTAGGATATAGTACCTTCACAATGGCATCAACAGCTTCCAACTCGTTAAATACAGAAAATTTATCACTGGAAAGTCTAACTCTAATTTCCTCATTTACAAGATTCTGTAAACTGTTAAAAGCTGGTGCCCATGAATACATGTCTGGCACATCTAAATCTATCAACTTCTTTGAAGAGTCAGCGAATGCTGCAGCAAACACCCTGCAAACAAATACAGTCTCCACCTTGACTCCATACATAGCTTGCATCAAAACCTTACCTTTGGCAGAGTTTTTAACCTTGGGAAGATCAAGTGATCCTACGATGTCATCTAAAAGGGTGCTACATTTCTCAATTCTAGGGTTCTTGGAATCGATATGTCGCCTCCAATCATCAAGCATAGAACACGCCCGAGGAAACAGCTTTGAGGAGGCAGAATCTAAATGGTGCAGCGCACACTTAAGCGGAAGATTGCCTTGATTCAGATGTGAAAGCTCGGAACTAAAAGCATTGCAAATATCTAGCAGCTTTGTAGTTACGTCCAAGTATACGTCAATCCATTTGTCATCCCAAACACTCACGGGAAGGTCAAGATCTGTTATGAGGGTTAGTATGTCATTATGAGATTCACAAAGTGACTTCATTGCCGAAGTCATCCAAGACAAGTTCAGGATTTCATCCTTGGTTTGGGGCATAAGCTTTCTTAGCCTCTCTGCCAATGTTGTCTCAAAGGCTTGTAATACCGAAAGAAGTTGTGGAGACATGCGAGAACCTTTTGGTGATGTCTTCCTAAAAGGGTTTCCAAAAGGGAAGAAAGATCTGGGTGGGTGTGGATCCTGTGATCGACTCATTTACTGCAACAACAAGATTAGAAAGATATGTTAAAATTACAAGATTAAGAAAGACAAGAAGGAAGAAACAATACTTTGGGCGCACAGCCACACAAACAGCGCACGGGTGTTAGTTATGCACTGATATTTCATATTATACATTACATGCCATCTGAATAGTCTGTTTTTTAACCAAAATTAATAAAGAAAAATTAAACATAAAATTCAGACAATACTACCAATGACCAAAGAGAAAGTAATAAATAACTACCACTTAACAAGTCATTAGTCCCTTTACCCTCTCTGTTTCTTTCAGAATTACGATAAACACTTGGCGACCTCTCACAACTCAAGCTGCAGTGATCATTTAAACCAATTCATCTTAAATAACCTGCAGATTTATAGTAAAACATGGCAAGTGCAAATTTTCCATGTTATTTTCGTGTTTGATCCATGTAAACGTCCTTCCCCAAACCAAACCCAGTTTACGGTGGTTTGGTTATCATAAAAAACAAGTCAAAATTGGTTCCTCGTGTCATATTCTCAGCAGATTAATTCAACTCAGTTTGATTATTTCAAAATAATTGAACCGTTCACAGCTCTAAGAAAACCCACATGGAAATCAAAAATTAGCAGTCAACTAAACTCAAATTTTTCCTTTAATTCAGAATAATTTTTATAAAAGATTATTATAAATCATAAATATACTAAAAATGACTGAAGCGTGCACAGCTCTAAGAAACCCACAAGAGACTCAAAAATTAGCAGTCAACTAACCTAATTTTTCCTTCAATTCAAATAATTATTATTGAAAATATAGTAATAAGCATAAAACCCAAGATCTGTGAAATAAAATAAAAAATTTCCTGCTAACCTCAATTTTACCACGATCATGTTCAGATCTAAAGCCAAAAACAATCAAACTTCAAACAACAGCACCAAAAATATCAAACAGCGAAACATCAACCACAAAATAAAAAGTCAAACCATCTCAACCTTTTACAATATCGTTAGATCGTCGAATAATTAATCAATATAACCAAATCAAATCAAGGATTATCAAATTAATTCACAAAAAATTAAAGAAAATAAAATCCCTAATTCCAGTTATCATTTTCTAAAGAGTGAAGGGAAGTTATGTTACCTGGGACTGAGTAGAATCAAAGAGAAAGGAAAAAAAGTTTCAGAGAATTTGATAAGTAACAGATAAGATTTCGTTTCTTTGAAGCGTTCGTTTAGAGTTTGAGGTTAGTTGAGTGCTTCATTTGTGGTAGAGAAAGAAATAAACGGCAATTGTGATAAATCTACGCTGCTCATCTGATATTTCGGTAAAGATGGGACACGTGGGATTATATTATTTGCCTGTTATATTACACGGTACCTCTTTTTTATTTTCTACTCGGTTGGTATCACTGCCCAGAAACTTCCATTTTCTGTTTTAGTTTTATTATTATTCAGGCTATTACCTTTTTGTCATTTTATATTTATTTCTAGTTCTACACGCCTTATTCAATATTGATATTTGACCTAATTGTGCAAAGTTGATTTTCCATATTTCAATAACACTAAGTGGCTTAAAGATTATGTTGTCAAAAAAATACTACTAGTTTAAAGATTATGATTTTGTGATTTTTTAATCACCATATTTTCATTACTTGAGTTGATTTAGTCAAGTATCAGCTCATTTTCACACATGACATATTAGCATTTTCAATAAGGTATTGAAGATAATTAGATAGAATAGATTGATTAATGCTCAATCTATGATTATTTTAAAGACTCAATTCGCGTAATTAGAAAAACTGAACATTTGCGCAACTTGAAAGACTCAACTCATGCAAGTGAAGCCTGATGGATCAAAATTGTGCCACAATCATAATAATAATTAAGAGACAAAAAATGCAATTAAGCATTAGTATTTTTATACGTTTGATTATATATCTATTATCATTATAGTGTCACCTTTTTTAACAAAGATAATGTCAAAAATAATTTAATTAAATGATGATCCTAACTAAGAGAATTTCCCCAATTTTTTGTTTAAAAAACTATAAAAAAAAAAAAGAATTTAATTTCTTAAATGATCCTAACCATTTTAAGATGTTTTAAAGTTTTCATTTAGCCTTGGATGCAAATAATGCATAACAATTTCCAGTTAGATAATAGCAAGCTATTCATTTTTGTCATTATGCAGATTGATGCGTAAAGTTTTAGTCATTTACCCTTTCAGCCTAAACACGTGATTGGGCATTTTGGCACAGCGCGCACATTTTTTTATCAACATTTTCCTATGGTGGATTATTTATTTATTTTATTTAACAAAAAAATATTTAGAAAATGTAGTAGTAGGTGGGCAGAGACCGTTGACCGTCGAAACTAATTATTTATCCCATGAGATTAGATCCAACGGTTGTGGCCAATTTGGAGGTCCATCCGGGTGCTTGCTGGGAAGAACAATAAACGTTAGCAGGCCCACCACCCACGTGCAAGTTGGCCAGACTAGACCCAAGTTTTCATATTCCGCTGTGCTACACACCACCAAGAAAAAAGAGAAAAAGGTTTTATTGAATACACCCTTATTATTACTAGCATGATATTATTAATTAATTCATTAGTAATAGTTACTAAATATTTGGTGATCATTATACAATAATTCAATGATTAGTATATATTAGCCACAATTTAGTTTTTGTGTGGTGAGTAAGCGGTTAAATGAAAACACTGATTAGTACATGTTTGTCACAATATAACCTTGGTGTTGTCACCGAAATTTTTCATTGACGGGAAAATTACTATTATAATTTCCAATACTTAATAATAATAGTGGTGGAAAATTCAAGAGACGCTTTTTGAAGAGATGAAGAGATGTATCTAGAATGTTGAATAAATATCAAGAAATGGATCTCCTTAAAAATGTGGGATAATTAATACCCACTATGTCACATACATGAATGGTAACTACTCTCCTATTCTATAAATAGAGAGTCTTTGTGAAGTGTTGAGGCAATCTCAATCCAAGATCAAGAGAGTAAGTGTGAGTGTGTGAGATCACTTGTGTGAGAGATATAGTGAGTGTGTTATCATTTCTTGCAAATCTTAGAGTGAGAATATTGTAGAGTAATACACAATATTGGGTTGAGTTGTATTCTTATTTGAGATATTGAATATAATCATTGTGGTGTTTCCATGGACGTGTAGGCAAGAGGTGCCGAACCACATAAATCTCTTTGTGTCTTATTTTCTTTCTTTGTGGTGTGTGTTCCCATATAAGATCTTACGTGTGTGCGAATTTTTTCAACATTACTATACTATTGTTTAGTACCATAAGTCGGACTCTACTATCATATACTAAGTACTTTCTTGTTAATTTTCTCAATTTTTCCAAAATGTCATTATTCATATATATTCATTTTCGACATTATGAATTTAGGGTGGCTTCTAAGGTGAGGGATTAAGGGTCCGTTTGGATCAGCTTATTTGGGCTTATCTTTTGCTATAAACACTTAGGAAACTGTTTGAGAGAGCTTATGGAAACAGCTTATGACTTGCTCATAAGCTGTTTTCAGCTAATTTCCATAAGCTTCTCGAGATAGCTTATAAAAACAGCTTATGGCTTATAGAAAAATAGTTTTAACATTATTTTATTGTTTTTTTATATAAACAGCTTATGCATAAGCACTTATACGATAAGCGCTTATGCCATAAACTGTTAATTAAGTTGTTTATCCAAACAGGCCCCAATTAAGCCCCTAATCTGTGTATCACTCAAGTTTACCGTAAAATATAGTGTAAAATGTTATCAGTTGTTAAGATTGAATGAAACCAGTATTAAATCTCAACTATTGATGGAGTTTTATACTATATATCCAATGATCAATTTTAATGATTCATCGGTGAGGGACTTAGTTGATCCCTCAGCTTAGAAGCATTCTTAATTCAGTTTACTAATAAGTCAACTATATGTAACATCTTTACAGACAATTTATAACATTAATTGTAAATGTATTTTCGAGCATTAGTTAGTTTATTGTTCGTAAATATATTTATGAGTACATATGCCAGTAAATATATTTATAAATATAATATACAGAGGTTGTTAGTATATCTAATCTTATCAATGTCGCACCAATTTCCTTTTTTTCTCATTTCAGTTTTTTTTGCTTTTTGTTTTTTTTCCGCTTTTTTGTTTTCTGTTTTTCAGCTTTTTTTTTGCTTTTTTTTTGTTTTGTCTCTTCTTCGGTTTTTTTTCAGTTTTATTTTGTTTCTTTTTTTTTGCTTCACTTTTTTTTTCTTTCTTTTGTATTTTAAGCAGTAGTCCTTTACGGTGTTGAAATTTTTTAAATATACACATTTTGATTTTCAATAATCAATTCATTGGAAAAAATTAATTTCATAAAAAGTACGTAAAGTGATATGTTAAAAAGTGTGTTTTTGTGTACTTGATGGTGAAAAAAATTATTTTGTAACAAAATTCGTAAAGTGAAATATTAAGTAATGTGTTTTGAGGTACTCTGGGATTCGAAAAACTTTAACTCTTCAAATATCATAAGTATTTTCGTATATAACCAGTTTCGTAAATAATAATATTAAGTTTGTGAAAAAATACATTAAGTGCGATGCTGACAGTTTATTTTAGGGTATTTTAGGGTTCCGAAAATTTTTTAGATTTTTAAATACACGAAGTTCGTTTCTCAATAACCTTTTCTGTTAAATTTTATAATCTTCTTATTTAATTTATAGTTTTAATTTTTATTTACGGACACTTTAGTCACATTTACAATAGATTTCTCAATCGCACTCTTTCAACTTTCTATAGATGCTATTTTATTGGTAATTTTCATTCAACCTTGCACGATATCACGTGTTTCACTTTCTATTTGTGTTTTCTTTTCTATATTGGTGATTTCACCCCAACGGATATTAAAATCATTCTTTAATTGGTGTTTATATTTTTATATTTCTTTAATATTCGAGTACAACATTGCTGTATTGACTCCCTTTTGAAAACTTTAGCCACATTTACAATAGAACCTTCATGATCTTCTTTCAACGAGAAGTTCAGCCACATTTACAATTAAACCTCCATAATCTTTAGACTTTTTAATTGCGTTAGTTCTTTCCTTCATCCATACACGATACCCAGCGTGTTTCACTTTTTAATTGTGTTGTCTTCTTTTCTTTCTAATTATGAGTTGATTTTTTATATTTGCATTTGATGAATGTGGATTTTGTTATTAAAATTCTTTAGACTTTTTCTTCTTACTTTATCTACGGAGGATGTGTGTCTTTGTTAATGTTCCTTTTAAAATTGATAATCTTTTTATTTAATTTATATTTACAATTTAATTTTTATTCACAGTTATTAGATTTTGTATTTTGCAAACTAACACCATTTGCCCAATAGCATAGGCTACCCTAGGGCACGGGAGTCGATCCCGTGCTTTTGATTTTGATTCTCACAGTTGACAAACTGTTATTTGATTTTTGGTTTTGTAGATTGCTTTTCCAATATAAAACCCAGGTTGGTTCTTCAAACATCTCATTTTCCTTTATTTATGTATTCCTCCAACCATATTGTTTGGGGTTTTAGATACTTTTTTTTATTACCTTGGATACGAATTATTTGGCTATAGATTTTCTACCAATGTTTGCCCAACTTTCAGATGCTTATCTATCTTCTTTATTTCCTCAATTTGTAATTTTTTTCCTTTGTAATGTTACTACTACATGTCCATCGTGGTCTGTTGTTGCTGTTGGGCTTTCCGTTGTTATACAAATCCGAAAAAGACTCGACCCATATAAAGAATACCTGATTATGACCCTTTACGAAATTTATTTCCAACCTACCTAACTGAGGGTAGATACAACTCAAGCCAATCTAACTAACAAAACGTCCTAAAGTCAATGATACACATATATTTAATATTTCAACCAACTACGTAATTAACAAAATAAAACAGCCCGTGTATAGCACGGGTGGTGAAGCTAGTTGTTTTTTAACATCTATAGTCGTAAGGTTATGTTGTAAATAAATGGAATTCGGAAAATGAGTGGAAGAAATCGCATGGAAAAATTGGATGGTCGACAATGCACAAAATTTGGGACGTCTGAAATAGAACCAACACTTACGTAAATAAAAATCACCTAAGACATCACAACCCAGTTCTTTCATCTTCCTGACATCACACTTGATGCCTTAACGCTTTGTTGGAAGTTAGAGGGGAAGGGAGAGCTTTGGGAGGAGGGGAAAGGAGGAGAGGAAAAGAGAAAGATAAAGAAAAATTCTATTTGAGAAAGTATATTTATAGAGAGGTGAAAATAATATTTATGACTAATATATTTTAAATTTTGAGAATATTATAACAAAATGAAAAGGATTTGAAGATTTTTTTCTAGCCCTCCAAAACTCTCCAAAATCCCCTTCCAATACATTTTTTGAGTTCCCCCAATTTAGAGGGTTTTAGCATTTTCTAAGAAAAATAAATTTTCCATGCAAGGTAGGGGGACTACCCTTCTTAGAATGTGGTTTATGCCTAACTCAACCCCACAAAATTGGCTTGTAAGGTGAGAGATGCTTCCCACTTATAAACTCTTTTTCAGACCATATGACATCCGATGTGGGACACTTAACACACATGACATACCCCTCACGCCCAGGAATAGACATCTGGTGCGTGACCCGAGTGGCCCAGGAATAGACATCTCGAGCGTGACCCGACAACGGGTGGCCCAACGGATTTTGGATAGACTTTGATACCATCTTAAAATGTGGTTTATTGTTAAGAATCTCACATCGGATGTGATATGGCCTGAAAAAGAGTTTATAAGTACTGGAAAGCATCTCTCACCTTACAAGCCAGTTTTGTGGGGGTTGAGTTAGGCCTAAACCGAAACTACATTCTAAGATGGTATCAGAGCCTATCCAAGATTCGTTGGGCCATCCGATGTCGGGTCACGCTCCAGATGTCTATTCCTGGGCGTGAGGGGTGGCCTGAAAAAGAGTTTATAAGTGGGAAGCATTACTCATCTTACAAGCCAGTTTTGTGGGGTTGAGTTACGCCTAAACCACATTTTAAGAACCCTTCCTCCTTCTTCCCTATTTTCTTTCCTTTATCCAACTCCCCTCCTCTCGCCTCCAAAACTCCCAAACATAGGCTAGACAATTTCTGCCGGTAAAACACTCGTAGGTAATGTTTTCCGGCAGAATTTCTGGCGGATTTTTTCCTCCGGTAATAGGCGTTTCCAGCGGATTTTTTTTTCAAAAAAATTAAAATCCGCAGGAAACACACATTAGTAATTTTCGGTAGTTTTTTTCCGCCAGTAATGGGCGTTTCCGGCGGATTAAATGCACATTACAAACGAATTTTTTTAAAATAAATATTTTTTAAATTTATTTTTAAATTTTTTTGAAAAATCCGTCGAAAATAAATTTTTTAAAATAAATTTTTTTTCAACTTTTTCAAATTTTAATATGTAATTTAATAAAAAGTAAGAAAAAATTATATAGAAGAGAATGAGAATGAAGAAGTAGGAAGGAATAAGAATGTGTTGTTGTCAAACTCTTAAGTCCTAGTCGTGGGGTCGGCCAGAGGTTTGGACAGTGTTTGATTCCTCTGTTCTTCAAATATTTGCGCCGAGGAGGGAACTTTGCTCCTCGACCGTGGGTATCCTGACTCCTCTAGTAAGGGTCATGTTAGGTGAAAGGGACGCGAGGGTTGGATTATTTCACTGGCCTAATGCATAAAGTAAAGATAAAATGCGATAAAAGAAGATAAATTGAAATAAAACGTAGAGTTTTGATTGATGCGTGTCCTTATATATATATATAAGCCAGAGGTCACTATTCGAGCCAACACTTTCTACCGTTGGACAATCTAAGATCAACGTCTATCATCGCTCCTAAGCCCTAAAGAAACGGAGCAACTACCCATGATCCCACTAGCACGGTTAGTGGGGTAAATGCCTCTCGCTCCGATTTTCACGGCCTCGCTCTTTCGCTTAATCTTCAACTGCTCCCACGTTCTATCTTCGTGCCTCCTCTATCTTGCCTTCCAAGCGAGCCTGCCTTGCCTCAGCCACTTGGTCACTCAGCTGGCCTTTGTCCTTGGGCAGTAACTTAGACACCCGAGTTACCCTGGACGTGACACTCTATAGGCTAAGGCCTCACTCTCCCTCGGCCTAGCTCATTGGCCCTCAGGCTTACCCCTCTCCTTAGGGAGTTTGTCTTGTAGTGTGCCCCGAGGGTCTCTCTTGAGTTCACTTCTATCAGCAATTACCTCATGGGCTTTAGTCAAATGGCCTGCCTCAACACACTAACCTTTTCCCCTTTTTCCTCAGCCCTCGGCGTAGGACTTAATTATTTTTGGGTGTTAACAGAATGAAAGAGAGTATGAGAAGAAATAATATAGGAGAGAATAAGAATGAAGAATTAAGAATGAATGAGTGTATGAGAAGTAGTAATATAAGAGAGAATGAGAATAAAGAAGTAAGAAGGAATAAGAATGAATGAGTGAGAATGAATGAGAAGGAAGAAGAAAGGGGAAACATAGAAGAGAGATATGTAGAGAAATTTATGGAGACTGGAGAGTATGAGAAAAAGAAGAAAGATAAGATAAAGAAAATGTAGAAGAGCATGAGAAGGAAATAAAGAGTGAAATGAGAGAATGAGAAGAGTGTAGGAGAAAGTTTTATCTATAGGCATTTTTGGACGGTTCCGGCAGATTTACCTACGGATTTTTTCCTCCGAATTTTTTTGGCGGATTTATTTTGAAAAAAAAAACACTATTTTTTTTTTTAAGATTTGTGAAATGATCCACCAGAAACGTACGAACGGGAAAAAAAAACTGCCGAAAAAACGTGTTTTTCTTGAAGTGATCCTGAGAGCTGGATATACTAAAAGTGTGGGTGATATCCCTTATTGATACCCTATATCTTAGGGAGATCAATATGTTAGCATTAGTGCAAAATGGGGAAAAGGGATACATGTTTTTAAATTGGTTCTACAAGCAATCAACTTAAAATGTGACGTGGTAACAGTTTTGTAAGTAATCGAAGTGCAACAGTACGATTTTAAATCGGTTGTGTTTACAGTCGATTTAAATGTGGACATAGTGACAACTTTGTAAATAATTGCAGTGAGACTTGAACATTTTAAATTAGTTGTCTTAACAATCAATTTAAAATGTAGATATTTTGTAAGGTTTGGCACTAGAACCGTTCTTGAATCCCTTTTTAAATTAATCTTTTAATAATATTCATTTTAGAATCTCTAAATCTAGTATTTATTTCAGCTCTTTTCTCTCATTTTCCAAGTTTTCAAACCTAGCACTACAATTCTCTCTTCCTCTCTCATCATGTTTTCTTCGTCTTTCCCGCCTCTCCCTTCGTCCCAGTCTCCGTCTCTTCCTCATTGTCTCATCTTTCGTCGTCGCCTTTGAGATATCTCTTCCTTTCCATTGTTTCCTTTTGCTTTTTTCTTTCTTAATCGGTTGACTTAACGATGTAACAATCGAGACTCCTTTCAGACTTCTCAACTGTCCCCACAAACCAATACGAATATTTTTAACGTGATTTATGCTCATCACACATTTTTTGGGAATTTTCCTAGAAGGGTACCCATCTCACAAGTGATCCAAGTCAAACACGTTTAACTATGAAGCTCTTATGTTCCTAGCTCTAGAAAAGACACTGCATTTATTGGAATAGGTAGTGCCGATTAATTCCTGTAAGCCTTCTTTTAACTGTACAGTCACATACATGCACAATCTTATGATCCCTTCCAGCCCTCGTTATCTCTAGGTGTCACATGCCCACAGACTTTTTCCTAAATTGTCCCCGAACCACACCCTATGTTATTGACACAAAAAGCATGGAGATTCAAACTTGCCACTTGGAAGGAAAAGCAAAGAAGATTAAAGAATTGTTCCTTGTCTTTTAAATGCTTTTATAATTAAGATATCATAGCAATTTTATAATTGTAATAAGCCAAACATTTATAGGCGTGCTATTTCGAAGCCTAATTGTGTAAGGCCTAGTTTGGTTTTGAATTTGGGCTTTTAGGTTTATGTTTGTCACTTTAGTGAGTCCATGACCTATTCCCTATAAATAGGCGTCGTTTTGCAAGTTGTAAAAAGAAAACCTTTGATCATATTTTTAATTTGAGAGGAATTTGCACAAGTGCTCTCTCTAGGGTTCTTCATTGAACCATCTTTGGGATCTTATCAAGAGCTTAGGTTTTTGTGGCGATCCAAGCATGAGAATTATCATCCTTCCATGAAAGATGTGGCTTCTCTTCATCTCATAGATTCATTCATTGTCTTTCCATCTTTTCGATTTTCTTCCCTTTTCATTGTCTTTTATTGTTTATTGGTCTTGTTATTTCTTTGATTATGGAACGATCCTCTATTTTAGTTGAATTAGTAATAATAATTCACATCAAGTGGTATCACTGAGCCTCCTCCATAATCAAAAAATTTTGTTCCAAAATTCCAAAAAAAATAAATATGTTTCGATTCATTCCTCTCTGTTAGCGTAAGAAAATAAATCACATATGTTTGTAAAGAGGAATCATATCAAATCGTATCTCATGTTTGTTGTTATTGTTATTTTCAATATTTAATTGTCATTGGTTCTCAATCTAAGGTCTTGTGTTACAAGTGGAATTGTCGTGGGCCAAGGAAATGAAGAAATTGGGCATAGTACTGGACAGAACAAGAAAATACCAATTGGGCCCAATAGAGAATCCAAACGTGAAAGAAGGGCGCCAGTGTGGAAGATCAAGAAAGACTACAAGTGATGATTGTTCAAATTGATGAAATTTCTAGATTACATTTACAGCCGTACGTTTTATTTCAATTTGCTAAAAATATTCCTCCATTTCTTAGAGGTGCTTTGGATACTTGCCAGCTATAAGATCTACCTAGATTTACCTAGATTTGGCTAGATTTGCCGTTATGTACTGCGCTATATAAGCATGAACAGTAGAAATGAAAATCAAGCAAGTATTATTACAATTTCTCTCTTTTTCTCTCTCAATTAGGGGTGTTCAAAACTGAATCAAACCAATAGAAAACCGCAAACCGAACCAAACCAAATCGAAAACCGCTTTTGATCGGTTTTGTTCGGTTCTTTTTTTCATTGCACCACGCGGTTCGGTTAGGTTCGCGGTTTTGATTTCAGAAACCAAACCAAACCGCAAGTAACACTAAGGCTTGTTGAATTACAACCTTCCTTACTAACTTAGTAACCCGAATGCAACTAAAACCTAACTCTCACTCACTTACTAGCCCAAATCCAATTAATTCTTTGACTCACTTACAAACAATCCATATTGTTATACTATATTTAAAAATTAAAATAAAATATTTAATTCAAATTCTTTTAAACACTGTCTTAGCTATTTTAAAGAATTAAAAGAGAGTAATTTATATACTACATATATTTGAGTAGATTTTTTCTTAAAGATTTATATTAGTCATTTCTTATGTTAGTTAATTTAACTTCATTTTAAATTATGTTTTGTCTTGGAAAAAACCGAACCAACCGAACCGATCCAAACCGCATTGGTTTGTTTTGGTTTTATTTTAGGAAGCCAACCGAACCAAACCAAACCGCATGTAATATTACCATGCGGTTCAGTTCACTTTTTATCTCAAAACCGAACCAAACTGCACTGCGAACACCCATACTCTCAATAGGCTTTCCCTCATTCTGGGAATTCAAGCTCTAATACGTCTACACTCTAACATCTTGCTATTATATTGTTCTTCTAACATTCTCGTTTTTTTCCTAGTATTGGCTACTGGTGTTGGCGTTTCAGTTTTGGTCCTCGAGTGGAGAGGCTCCGTGTTGTTGTTCCTAATTCATCCACGAGTCTCACTCAACCTAGGTGAATTTTCTATAAATTCATCACTTTCTTCTCTTTAAACCTAGGTTCTATGATAGTGATTATTTGTGTTGTCAAGTCCAATTTATGAGTCCAATTCTGTTTTGGGTTGCCCACCGAGAATTCTAGTAGCAAAAAAAAAATATTAAAAAAAAGTCCAAAAAAAAGTAAAAAAAAAAAACTGCCTGGGGTGCGAATAGAACACGTGGCACAAAAAAATATGGATTAGTAAAAACACGCTACTAAGGTCAAAACTATCCAAAACAACTCAGAAAATTCTGAAAAAACTCTACAACATTTCCCAACTCATTGGTGATCTTATGAATTTTTTCTGGAATTTTTGGACTTCATTTGAGGTGTTTTTACCTAACCACACAAATACTACACTATTTTGTCTAATGTCTTCAACTAGTTAGTCATTCCTTGTCTTTTTGCCTTTCTTTTGAGTTTCTTTGTTATTTGTTCTTGGTTGTCTTTAAATTTCCTTAAGTTTTGTCTTCGAGTTTCAAATTGTCCTTTTTTTTTGGCCTCTTGGATGTTAATTTTTATTGCTTGTTTTGTCACAACTTCTCTAAGTTTACCACAAGCTTGATAAGCGATTTGATTGGTTCTTTTAAGAGCTCAAGAGCGACAATTTTAGGGAGTGGAAAAAGGCTAGAGTGAACATTATAGAAAAAGCCATAATTGAGTGATAAACACGAGTGACCATTATTGAGTGTAAACACTAAGGTGTGTGGAGAGGTCCTTTTTAATTTTAATTTTTTTCCTTTATTGTTCTATTATTGTTGTGATGTTGGATACTTGAATATGGGTGATTATTGTAGTGAATGGTGAGGAATTTTGTTCTTGTTACTTGTTTGAACATTTGGTACTTGCTAGCTTAGAATCATGAATGGAGGTTTGGACTATAAAAACGAATGTGTTGCAAAAACTCTTAAGCAGTATAAGGTTGGTGATTTGCTCCGAATGATGCATGAGAGGTATTAAGAGAATGTGAGGGAAAAAGATAGAAAGTATAGAGAATAAAGGAGCTATGAGAGGAGAAATAGAGAAAAAGAGAGAAAACATAGAGATTATTTGAGAGAAAATGAGTTAAAAGAAAAAGTGAGTATTCCAAAATTCTATTTGAAGAGTGATCCCGAAGCATATCTTGATTGGGAGCTTAAAGTAGAACAAATACTCTCGTTCTATGATGTTAGTGAAGAACAAATGTTGAAGTTGGTTGTGTTGGAGTTAAGAGATTATGCAGTTATTTGGTGGGATAAAGAAAAAAAGCTTAGGAAGAGTTGTGAACTTGAGCCTATTGAAAATTGGAAAGATTTGAAGGCTATGATGAGGAGGAGACATGTTCCTTCTCATACCCATAAGGAGTTGAGTGACAAATTGCATAGGCTTACTCAAGGAAGTAAAACTGTTAATGAGTACTTTGAGATGTTAGAGGTGGGCAGGTGGCTATGACTAGAGCTAATGTGAAGGAGAATTTGCAAGATACCATTGATAGGTTTCTTAATGGCCTAAATGAAGATATAATGGAGGAAGTTGAGCGTCACCCTTTTGTAACAATTGACGATCTTGTCCATCAAGCCATAAAGGTGGAAAAACAATTGCAAAGAAAGAAGGCCTACAAGAAATCTTCTTCAAATTACAACTCTTCAAGTTGGAAGAACAATTCCAAGAAGGAGGGGTCTCCACCCAAAAGACATGATGTTGCAACTTCTAAGAGTAAAGGTACAATTTCTAACTCTTCTTCTTTGAACCCTAAGTTAAAGAACATGAAATGTTTTAAATGCTTAGAGTATGGGCACATTGCATTAAATTGCCCAACAAAGAGAATTATGTTCTTAAGGAAAAATGGGTGCATTAGTTCAAAAGAGAGTGAAAGTAAGGAAACAACTAATGAGGGAAATTTGTTCGTGGTTACTAAGTTTCTTGGAACCTATGAGAAAAATGAGAATGATTCACAGAACTAATATTTTCCAAACTAGGTGTCTCATTCTAGGAAATGTGTGCTCTTTGATAGTTGATGGAGGTAGTTGTGCAAATGTTGCTAGCACTAGGTTAGTGTCAAAGCTTAATCTTGAAACTACTCCACATCCTAGTCCATATAAAGTGCAATGGTTAAGTAATCATGGAGAATTAGAGATAAATAGACAAGTCAAGATATTATTTTCCATTGATAAATATTGTGATGAGATTTTATGTGATGTGGAACCCATGGAAGCTAGCCACATATTGCTAGGGAGACCTTGGTAATTTGATAGGAAAGTTATTCAAGATGGTGAATCCAATAAATACAATTTTGATTACAATAAAATAAAATTTACTCTTCACCCTCTTAGTCCAAAGAAGGCTAAAGAAGACGTGTTGGCTTTGAAACATAAAATAGAAAAAGAGAAAGGAGAGTTAAAAGAAAATGAAAAGGAGTGTAGTAAAAGAGAGGCAAAGATAGACCATAAAAGGAATGAAAAGAAAGAAGTGGAGAAAAATAAAAGTCTCTTAAACAGGGGTGTTGAGGTCAATAGAACATTGTTGGTGAGACCTATGTTTCAACTTGAAGTTCCATTTAATTATTTGTCTTTTTATGCTAACAATTTTCCTAGTGTTTTTGATCTGTTTTTGAGCATGCACAAGGATGTATATTCAAGAGATGTGCCCCGTGGTGTGGTGCCTTATGTTGCTACTCCCAATTGACAAGTTTCCAAGGAAGTCCATTTGTTAGAAGAAGTTGATTAAAGGGAAGTTTCTTTTGATTTGATTACTTCCAACAGTGTCAAATCAATTAGGTTTTCTAAATTCTTGTTGGATGACTTTTTTATTGCATTGCTTAAATTTTCCAATGTACTTGAAAATCTTGCAAATTTGATGATGGGATGGTCTAACTTGTTTGTGTTGCCCAAGTTTGAAAATGAGAGTGTTGTAATATCACGCAACTGCAGCAACAATATAATAACCTGCAACAGAAAGAAACGTGAAATAAAGTGACCGGAGGCGCTTGGTAGCTGTCCTGAAGAACTTATTTGCCTCTACAGCGCAAGTTCCCCGAGACACAACCGGTTCTTCCCACTGGCAGTAGCAAGTGAGGGAGCAGAACTAGCAAGAAGGAAAAAGCATTTTCGCAACAGGTATAGTTACAAAAGAAAATGGGTTAATAAGAAAATAGCTGTTGAGAAGAAAACCGGTTACGAATTTATTAGAAATAATCAGAGTTAAAGAGATAACCGTTTGAGCAATAAAGGAAAAATATTTTACTGATTACAAAATTGCATTGAAAGTAGTATATTCGGGTAAGCTTATATAAGTCTAAAAATAAAATTAAATGATTGTAAAAATTAGCGCCAAGCTAATCGTGCGCGCAGGGGGGGAAATCGAAAGATTTGCACTGAACCAAACCAAGTTGGTCCCTGCTTGTGTGCGCGAGGGAGTCCCTCCTACATGCTTGTTTACAAGCTCTCATAATGCTTTGGTATATAAAGGCTTTGGCAAGTCAAAGACCAAGCAATGTGGGACTTCCCACTTTTGAAATACACTTCGTTTTTTTTTTTCACAAAAAAACACAACAGAGAGTCCTCATGTGACCTCAATTAATTTGCCAAACTTCAAAGGCGAAAGACACTATAATGTTGTTTCAATGTTCAAGCCAAGAAAGGTAAATTTGGTTATCTATTTCAACTCCAAAAGGTATGAATACCCTCCTATCTTTTATCTTTTATTGTTTACTTTTGTATGGTTTTGGGTGTTGCTTATCTTTGTCACATGTGTTAGTTTTTCTCAATTTCCATTTGATCCCGGAGGTATGTTGGTATCGATTTGAATTCTTTATTCATGCAGGATACAATGGAGATCAAATTGTTTCTTCAAGAAGGAGGGAATGTTATGGACACAAAGAGCATGGAGATTCAGACTTGCCACTTGGAAGGAAAAGCAAAGAAGATTAAAGAATTGTTCCTTGTCTTTTAAATGCTTTTATAATTAAGATATCATAGCAATTTTATAATTGTAATAAGCCAAACATTTATAGGCGTGCTATTTCGAAACCTAATTGTGTAAGGCCTAGTTTGGGTTTGAATTTGGGCCTTTAGGTTTATGTTTGTCACTTTAGTGAGTCCATGACCTATTCCCTATAAATAGGCGTGGTTTTGCAAGTTGTAAAAAAAAAACCCTTTGATCATATTTTTAGTTTGAGAGGAATTAGCACAAGTCCTCTCTCTAGGGTTCTTCATGAACCATCTTTGGGATCATATCAAAAGCTTAGGTTTTTGTGGCGATCCAAGCATGAGAATTATCATCCTTCCATGAAAGATATGGCTTCTCTTCATCTCATAGATTCATTCATTGTCTTTCCATCTTTTCGGTTTTCTTCCCTTTTCATTGTCTTTTCTTGTTTATTGGTCTTGTTATTTCTTTGATTATGGAACAATCCTCTATTTTAGTTGAATTAGTAACAATAATTCACATCACCCTACTAGGAGAGCTTTGCTCTAATACCATTTGTAGCCTCCCAAACTACTCTCACGACTATCAACTGTCCCCACAAGTCTACACGAGTCTTTTCAGTGTGCTTTCTTCTTACTCAAACACTTTTTGGGAAATTTCTCAAAAAGTCACCAACAAAAGTGTTTTCGGCGAAGTGCATTTCAGACTGTATGACCCATTTTCGAGTGAAGAATCTCAATCTTTTTTAGTCAATTGAAATTGCATTAAACAAAGGCAAAAGCCCGTAGCCTAAAAGGCTAAGCAGAGATAACAAATAGAACTCTTAACGAACAGGGCCTCACTAACTGAACTGAGGTAATTACACAAAGACTCCAACTAAATATTGCCTGAATAACCACGGAAACTATCTAACCTACCAATATTGGTTTTGCTAATTGTGCTAGGCCTTACAGATATAGCGGAGGCTAGGACTTAACAATCTTTTTTTTGACAAAGATTTTACAATCTTTTACTCCATCCGATTTCATATATAAGCAAAAAAACTAATTCACATTTCTTAAGAAAAGTAGTTAGTCTTATTAATTTTCTCAAAATAATAAGAAATGTTAACGTGCTTTCGAAATGGCCTCTTATGGGAACTTGCTCCATGAGAATAGAATTGTAATTGGAAGACAAAATCTAAATTAATTAAAGAATAATTTAAGAATAATAACATTTATCTTTGTGTTACATCACTAAACATAGTTTGTTTTTTTTTATATTCGAAATTGGAGGGAGTATAACACAAAATACCTCAATGGGAACGAGGTAGGCAAATTTTTTTTTTTGAAATTAAAAATTTCAAGGCGAGGGAATGACACTCACTTCAATATAGGGAAAGTCTTTAAATTCTTTGGGCACTTACAGAATGAATTACATTTATCTCACCAAAAAGACCTGTCAAATACAAATCATGTCAACTAACAAAAGTTGGTCCGAGTGCAAACTAGACTCGGATCCCACCCCAATGACAACAAAAAAATAAAAATACAAATCATGTCAACTCATTTTTATTGTAAAAAAACTATGCAAGCAATTTTAAATCAGTAGGCGTATATATCTTACGAAACGAATCCTACGAATAGCCTATAAAAAATGCATAGGTGAATGGAGCTCTGTATTTTTTCCACTTCTCATACTATTCGTTTCACACCAAAAATCTTTTCTCATTTTAAATAGCCATTAAGAAGATCAAATGTGAGTGTACAATTCTACAACCCAATCCATGCCATTATCGAGAAATCGTTATTAATGGTGTTACAAGAGTTGACTTTCTCTAGAAAGATCCGAGAAAAAAGTACTTGTATGTAAGGGTTTTTAAAAGTAAGGGTTTTTTTAACTAAGGAAGAAGATATTGAGATTTGGGAGTACAGTATTTGTTAAAGAACTCAACAAGTGAACTCCACATTGGAGATGCAACTTGTCAAAACAAGTCGTTTTCAATGTTTCATTTTTTAACAAGTACACTTAACAAAAATTTTATTTTTAAATATAAAAAGTTACATGTAAAAACTAAAAATATTAAGAGTTATGTAATTGTTTATTATTAAATGGGTTAATGCCCATAGTTTGTGTTCCCCTGAGTGTATAAACCAAACAGCAATGCGATTCTGTAGATTAAAAAATATATATGTTATTTTTGAGTTTAGAAAATAATTTCAAAAAATCAATCCACCGAAGATATTACTGGGTTGAGTCGCGGACTAGGTCGCTCTCTTTAAGATGTTTCGTGGTACTGCTCAAAATTGTGCAGGCAGACTATCAACCACGATGTCCCCAGGATAAAACAGCCCAGTCAAAACTGTTACGAAATATTACTGAACAGTGAAATTTCGCTCAAGAAATACACTTCAATATGGTTAAAAAACCACTCTGAACATGGTTCGCAGACCACTCTTGAATATGGCTCGTAGGCCATTCTTTAAAGTAGAAGAGAAGAAAAATCGAGAGAGGAGAGAGAGCTTGAGGTATGATTTAACGTCAAGCGGTGTAAAGAGTCAAGTGAGGGAGGGGCCTATTTATAGGCTTCAAAACTGACTTGGTGCGCAAGTCTTAGAGGATAAGACCGGAGTGCTTGCACTCCAAACTATACCGGATAGGAACAGATGCGGATAAGAACGGCTCTGTTCAACGAATCTGTACGCAATGGTTAATTCATCGTATCCGAACGGTTCAACGAATCTGGACACGCAATGCACCAAAAAATAAAATAATAATTAATTATTTTCACAAAAATGTATTTAGACCTCACAAGCCAAGCCCAAGCCCGACCCGGCAGAGCCTGTCGGACGACGGCGCGCACGCGTGTGTGGTGGTTAGATGGTGTGAGTGCTTTTCCATTTACAAAACTGGGTACCCTTTGGGCCCTAATCCAAAGGTGTGAAGTCTCCACTTATAAGCACTCTTCAAGTGCCTAGTCCAAGCAATGTGGGACTTTTTAATTCACCACCAATGTTCCAACAATCCCCCACTTGAATTTAAAAGGAAGTTTCAGAAGTAGCGTCAAACGCCTCCATAAGATTGTGCATAAGCAGAGGTGTCATACGACTTGAACCTTTGCGTAGCGGTTAAGATTTAGATTCAACAAGAGTGACTCGTAGTCTTGAACTCTATCTCTAATCGTCAAAACCACACACAACCTTTTCCTTAGGTGTATTCTCAAAAGCCCGTGCGTTTATGGCCCTGGACGTCTATCCCAGTTTAGTGAATGCTCTAGGAATTTCTGCCAACAATTCCATAGGAGGCGGCCCCACTTCCACATTCACAAAGGTGAGTCTATCAAGAGTACTCCTGTAGCTAGGTACTCCACTCTACATAGAGTATAGATTTCATTAAGAGTTTCTATTATCTCAACCTTACATCGCTTCAGGAATCATGCTTCTTTACTTTTAATAGCATGTTCATCTCCTATCACTTCACAGCTTGTTATTACCCATTGAACCTAATTCTTGGGATCTCCAGTCTTTTAGGTCGGGTTACCATCATGAGTGACTCATGGTTCTAATGGCAGTAGTCCTATCTTTTGAGATGTATTTTGGACTTTCTTTTTGGCTAATCCTTTCGTCAAAGGATCACCTAAGTTCTAATCAGAGCGTATTTGATCCACTCTCACAGCTCCTTTTGAGAGAATTTCTCTAGCAATGTTGTTCCTACGACATATTTGTCGTCTTTTATCGTTGTAATAACGATTCCTTATTTTGCAATAGCCGCGGTACTATCGCAGTGAATCAACGCAACTATCATCGGTTTTTCTCATAAGGGAATCTCTGTTAGTAGGCATCTTAACCAACTAGCTTCTTCACTGGCAGTGGCCAGTGCTATCATTTCAGACTCCATAGTAGACTGAGCCAATATGGTCTGTTTCTTTGATTTCCAGGAGACAGCACCACTGGCTATACTGAATATATAGCCGCTAGTAGCTTTGGAATCATCAGATAGAGTATTCCAATCAGCATCACTGTACCCTTCAAGTACAGCTGGAAATCTCTGATAATGTAATCCAAGATTCATGGTCCTTTTCAGGTATCTCATGACTCTTTCAATAGCATGTCAATGCTCTATACTAGGTCGACTAGTAAACCTGCACAACAATCCCACAACATAGGCAATGTCGGGTCTAGTACAATCAGTGGCATACCTTAGACTGCCAATGATGCTCGCGTATTCCGTTTGTCTTACACTATCACCAGTGTTCTTAAAGAGCTTGACACTCGGATCATATGGTGTACATGCAGGTTTGCAATCAAAGTAATTGTATTTCTTTATGATCTTCTCAATGTAATGAGATTGATCCAAAGAAATTCCCTTCTCGGACCTAGTGATCTTAATACCAAGTATCACACTGGCTTCTCCGAGGTCTTTCATATCAAAGTAGTTGCACAACAATGATTTCACTTTATCAACAGCATGAATGTTTGATCCAAATATGAGTAGGTCGTCTACATAGAGACATATGATAGTGCAAATGTCATTCTCGGTTTTGTAATAAATGCATTTGTCACTTTCATTCACTTTAAACCCATTCGATATGATCAAATTATCAGACTTCTCGTGCCATTGTTTAGGAGCTTGTTTTAGACCATACAGAGACTTGTCCAACTTACAGACCTTGTGTTCCTGCCCATGGATCATAAAACCTTTAGGTTGCTCCATATAGATTTCTTCTTCTAAATCGCCATTTAAAAAGGCAGTTTTTACATCCATTTGGTGTACTTCTAAGTTATAAATAGCGGCCATCAAAATTAGTACCCTAATAGATGTAATTCTTGTAACAGGTGAATATGTGTCGAAGAAATCTATATTCTCTCTTTGTCTAAAACCTTTGGCTACAAGGCGAGCCTTGTACTTATCAACAGCGCCATCAGGTTTTAGTTTCTTTTTCAAGATCCATTTACAACCAATGGGTTTGCAACCAGGAGGCAAGTCCACTAAGTGCCATGTCTTGTTAGACTCTAGAGAATCCATCTCATCATTTATGGCTTCTTGCCACAAATCAGCATCCAATGACGACAGAGCTTCTTGAAGGCTAGTAGGATCCTCCTCTAATGTATAGACCGTATAGTCGGGTCCATAGTCTTTAGCAGCACGTGCTTTCTTACCTCTTTGAGGTTCTATTCCCCTTTCTACGTTGTTTTCAACGCTCCTAAGCACAGAAACTTGAGCAGTTCCGGTGCCCCCACTATTTCTTGATTAAAAGGGAATCTACTTTCATAGAAGTCAACATCATTTGACTCTATGATCACTTTCGCATTAAGGTCATAAACCTGTATGTTTTGCTATTTACTGCATACCCAATGAATACACATTCATAGGCTCTACTGGCGAGTTTAACTCTTTTTGGGATTATGACATAAGCCAAGTTATCCCAAATTCAAAAATAAGACAAGATGGGCTGTCTTTTCTTCAAGATCTCCGAAGAAAATTTTTATTTCTTTAGATTCGGCGAATCTATTCATAACTTAACCAACAGCTTATAACAATTTTTCACAACAGAGATCAAGTCCTATAATTCAGCAAAATAGCAAATCAATAATTTTATTTTTCTTTCTGCTTTACCATTCATTTCAGAAAAAATATGGTGCAGTCGTTTCATGTATAATTCCATTAAATTAATGAGAATCATACTCTGTTCCTTAATCGCTATAAAAACTCTTAACCTTTTTACTTAATTGATTTTCAAAAATCTGTAATGGAAAACTTTGAATATGTCAAACACTTCACTTTTATTTTTCCCAAAGTATACTACAATGTAGTCAAAACAATTATAAATAAAAGTGATAAACTATCGTTTTCCATTTCTGGTTAACGTTCTATCTTATTCGCATATATCTGAGTGAGTCAAAACTAATACTCAGATTTCCTTACTGATTTATGCAAAGTCTTGAAAATTCTTGCTTGACTTCAAAAATCACAATTTTTTCTTAAGTCATTTAAAATAATAACTTTTGAAAAATGCTATTTGGCTCTTATTGAAAAGAATGCATTTGTTTACACGTCAAAGTCAACCATGTTTAAAAATTATATAGTGTACAAAACTTCTGATAGACGAAGAAAATTAACAATGCTTTAAAAAATAACATTTGTTTAAAATACAGTTTTAACCAGACTCAGCATCATTTTCTTATTTTCAGCAACCTGTATGTTCAAAACATACTCAATAACCATCCACCAATCTTCACATTCACCAACAATGTTGATTTCAAAAATTATAGCAACAAATTGCTATTGAGTCAGGTTAGCCTGCGCGGCAGAGCTTGGCCTGTTCATACACTTGCGTGTCGTATGATCTGGTCTCTCGCAATTGAAACAATTAAATGGAGGAGCAGTGCCATTTCTAGGTGGGGGGTCCTATTCCAGTTGCTGTTCCTTTGAGCCTGATTACTGTTTTGATTTTTGAAAGGTTTTCTCAAAATTATATTGCAATCAATATTGCAATATATCGTAAAAGGTATAACTTCTCAAAAATAATGTTATTGCTAAAAAGCAATTCTATGATTTAAAATCATTAACCGTTAGCGTTAACCACTAACGGAAACAATATGAATTAAGAAAATTCATTCTTGTCGAGTAGGTTCCCAGGAAAGAGAGGTGAGTCACAATGGACACGCTTAAGTACCAAGTCTTTCCTAACCAGAACTTTTCCCAGACAATATGAATTAAAATAATTCATTCTTATAGAGATGATTATTCTCTTTCCGTAGAATTAAGAATAATATAGAGATAATCATTCTCTTTCTATAAGACCGTATAGAGAAAATTATTCTCTTTCCATCGATAAATAGTATAGAGAAAATAATTCTCTTTCCAATGATAATAAATTATAGGCAAAATATCTCCCCAGGTCCCTTAACTTATTTATTTGTAACGAATAGGTCCCTTAACTTTTTTTGTAACGCGTAGGTCCCTTAACTTTTAAAAACGTAACACTTTTGTCCTTTTTAACGTTTTTTTGTTAACACCGTTACAAAAATGGTTAACTGGCTGTTAGATTGCTTATGTGGTTTTTTTTAATACTTATGTGGCAAATTTATTTGCTGACTCATTATTTTATAATTATTTTGAATTAAAAATTAAAAAAATGTGAAACAGAATCTTCCTTCTTCTTCAATAAATCTTCTTCTTCTTCTTCTCCAAACATCACCATCTCCTGCATATCTGCTGCAATAAAACGAAAGCGATTCTGAAGTAAAACGAAAATGACCCAGTGGTAAAACGTTTGGGTTTCTTATGGATTTTAAACTAGTTCATATGAATTTGGTTTGGGTTTATATGAATTTCGTTTGGGTTTCGTTTGAGTTTGGATCTCTTGGAATTTCAAGATCTGTTCTGGGTTTATATTTCTGGGTTGGATCTGTTCTTGTTATTTCAAGATATGTAAGTTTTCATAATTCATGGTGGAGAATAAGAAAGGGTTACTATGAAAAAATGGTCATTATTGAAGAAAAAATTGATTCACAAAATTGGTCATAAACATTTGAAGTTGGAGAAGTTCTACATCTTCTTTGGTTGATTGCCATTATTGAAGAACTTCAAAGTTCTGTCTTGTTCCTTAACGAAAGAAGAAGAAGAACCCAGCAGGGGTATCTTGGGCTTTTAATAAAAAAATAATTTTTAATTAAAATCTTAGATGGACCTGCCACATCATCACCGTTTAGCCACACCAACATTCACGTCAGCACCGTCAGCCACTTAAGCCTTTTTTTTAACGGTGTTAACAAAAAAAAAACGTTAAAAGGGACAAAAGTGTTACGTTTTTAAAAGTTAAGGGACCTACGCGTTACAAAAAAAAGTTAAGGGACCTAATCGTTACAAATAAATAAGTTAAGGGACCTAAGGAGATATTTTGCCTAAATTATATAGAGAAAATAATTCTCTTTCCATTAATAAGTTGTATAGAGAAATTAATTCTTTCTCTTGGAATATTTCTTTGGTTAACTGTTTAATTTCGAAACGTCACTCACGACGTCCCCAGGATAAAACAGCCCAGTCACCACCCTTGAATATGGCTCGTAGGCCATTCTTTAAAGTAGAAGAGAAGAAAAATCGAGAGAGGAGAGAGAGCTTGAGGTATGATTTAACGTCAAGGTGTAAAGAGTCAAGTGAGGGAGGGGCCTATTTATAGGCTTCAAAACTGACTTGAGTCTTAGAGGATAAGACCGGAGTGCTTGCACTCCAAGCTATAACGGATAGGAACAGACGCGGATAAGAACGACTCTGTTCAACGAATCTGTACGCAATGGTTAGTTCATCGTATCCGGACGGTTCAACGAATCTGGACACGCAACCCACCAAAAAATAAAATAATAATTAATTATTTTCACAAAAATGTATTTCACCTCACAAGCCAAGCCCAAGCCCGGCCCGACGGAGCCTGCCGGGCGGCGGCGCGCACGCGTGTGTGGTGGTCAGATGGTGTGCGTGCTTTTCTATTTACAAAACTGGGTACCTTTTGAGCCCTAATCCAAAGGTGTGAAGTCTCCACTTATAAGTACTCTTCAAGTGTCTAGTCCAAGCAATGTGAGACTTTTTAATTCACCACCAATGTTCCAACAATATATGTAAAAGATGCTTATCTTTAAATAATTCTGCTAGCATTTAATTGGAGATTTTGGAGAAAGCAGACATTGAGATTTTGGTTCCAGAGTTCCATTGCCCATTTAATACTTGAAAGGTTATAAAAATGACAGTGTTAGAAAAATGGGATCACTAAAATCATATATTTAGTAGTTTATCCAAAGAGGGTCCACATTTGATAAAATGTAAATAACCAACGTAGCTTAAGCCTTAAGCCTTCTTTTGACAAAGCCTTATTGCTAGAAATTAAAACTGAACCAAGTCAATATTAGGTTCCAAATCACAAAGAAATTTACCTATAAATGGCAGTCAAGTCATAACAAAACAAACTAACCATTAAAGAATGCGGCAGGAGACAAAAAAAGAGTATCCCCAATGTATGTGCTGGCAAGTCTGATATTTTTTTTTTTAAAAATTCTGACCAAACGACAAATAAACAATACACATACTATCCAACGGATTCACACAACTTCAAACCTAAGAGCCAACGTCTTCGTAATGTTTTGCTTTCACTGCCTGCCATTCCATTCCAATAGGGAAATCTAAGCCTAATGACGTGTGTGTGTGTGTATATATATATATATATATATATATATATATATATATATATATAGTTGATAGTGGTTAGCCGGCTAGTAGGTCCATTCCCACAAGCATCCAGACAATAAAGTTGGCAATGATGTTAATGCAATCTAATTATTTCTATCAAGATAGCTGGAGGGTAGGGCTAATTCTCAGCTGGGCCACCAATACCCTCATAAAGTGCCAAGTACTTCAGCTTATAATGGGACAGGATAATAAAATGTATTTTATGTACTAATTTTATGCAATGCATGTCCTACTTTGTTTAATAAAAAAGACAAATAAATAGTATGATTTTATAATAATGAATCAAAGTATACAAAATTACAAATGAATTCCAAATTAAGGTAGGTTACAACGAGGGAAATTATGTAAATAAGGGGGAAGAGAAAAAAATGATTGATTGCTTCCCTATTTAGGTGGAAATAAATATTGGAAAACTATAAAGACCAAAAATAATACACATTGCTTTTTCAATTATCAGACTACTATCATCTCAACCTAGTAGGTTGATGGTGGCTTCTACTACTATCATCTTCACTTTGATCAGTGATCTCTCCAACTATCCGATTTTTATCTAAACTCGAGCCCTTATGCTCGCGTTGAAAATCACGATGGGAACGAGAAGATTCACCCGCGCTCTTTCGATCCTACAGACAAGAAGGAAAAAACAAGATTATAAGTATTAGATTATGGCAATGTTGAACTCTCTTGTTTGGAAAATAATGGTCAATGAGGTGTGAGAAAGATGTAGATAGAAAGACAATGACTCTTCTTGTTTGTGGTCCTGTCAATTACAATGTGAATTTGAGAAGGAAAAGGAACATACATCACGGAATAAGAGGTCATCAGCCTCAAGCATATGGATAACATGTCCTATTTTAGGCCTTTTTGACGCATCGGGATCAACGCATCGAAGAGCAACCAATAGTGCACGTTTAAGAGCCTTTGAAGATGGCTTCTCTGAAAGCTTAGGATCAACTACTTCGTCAGCTTTTCGATTCCCAACCATGTTTTTTAACCACTCAATTAAATTAACCTGCAAATAATTCAAACTTCCATGATTAAGGTAAGAGATAGATAGATAGAGAGAATGAACTGCATAGGTAAATGTAGAAGAAACAAACTCTAAATTGTTCACTGTTGTTGATAATGTTCTCTAACCTCTCCTTGTGGTCTGCTATAATCAACAGGACTTCTTCCAGTGATTATTTCCATGATAAGTATTCCAAAGCTATAAACATCACTCCTCTCAGTCAACATTCCAGTGCAAGCATACTCAGGTGCAACATAACTATACAAAGAGAAAGGGATAGAATTCTTAAACTTGAGAGGAAAAAAAAAGCTAAGACGCATTGTGTCCATACACGAAATGAAAGTAATATGAATTGGTAAGATAGATAGGAGAATACTTGGTTAAATCATACTAACCCAAATGTCCCCATTACTCGAGTGGTGACAAAACTGTGATCAGAATCCAGAAGCTTAGCAAGTCCAAAATCAGAAACCTTTGGGTTCCATTGGCGATCGATGAGTATGTTGCTTGATTTCACGTCTCGGTGGACAACTTTTGGTTCAAGACCTTCATGAAGATAAGCCAATCTGAAAAAGATACAGAAAAATCATTGTGATCAGAACCTTTGAAGAATCAATATGGTTAACAATGTATGCAGATTTGCTCATGAACATGTTACCCTTTTGCTGTGCCCAACATAATGTTCATCCGTATATCCCATGTCATAGGGCTTACAGGTCCAACATCCCCATGCAGCCACTGGTCCAGATTACCATTATCAACATATTCATACACAAGCATCCTGTGATATTAGATTCATAATTCAAATCACACATCTCTTCAAACTAAACCACACATTTTAGCTTCAATGTTTGAAATAAAACAAATCTACCTGTATGCCCCTTCAACACAGTATCCAAGCAATCTAACAAGATTCTTGTGTCGTACACGACCGATTATTTCTACCTCAACTTTAAATTCTCTCTCAGCTTGGCCTCTGAAAGTGAATTAAACATGAAGTTCCCACTTTTAAGAGAAAGAAAGTTACAACAAGACCAAAGAACCTTCATTAGGAAGCAACTTAAGTAATCTAAATATATCTAATAATAAAAATTCCAACAATCTATGACATTAAAAAACCCGAGAGTTGACAACATTTTAATTCAGTTGAACGAAACCAAGTGGCTGAAAAGAAAAAAAAAATGATTCTTTTCTTCACATAAGTTAGTCACTTTACAAAACAACTCATACCAATACAAGACAAGTATAACACATCAAAACATAAAATGGTTGAAAAGTAGAAAACAGTAGCAAGAGTAAAACAGAAGAAAAGATTAGTATACAATGAAAAAGCCAATCACTCCTAATAATAAGCATTATAATATAATTCAAAAAGACCAAGAGTCTATCTATATATAGAGAAACCATGGAATTTTCATTTTCATTTTCTGGCAACCAAATTAAGAAACCCCAACTATAAGAAACCAATAAATACACAATCACTAAACTATTACCTAATATTTCTTCACAAATTAAGTCAAATAACATTAACACAAAGACCCAAATGCAACAATATAGATCACAAATATATCAAATTCTTAATTTTCTTCACCAATTTAATCCAAAAAAAGTAAAATAAATAAATTGAAAGTAGCATACTTGTTATTCAAAAGATTCTTAACAGCAATTTTGGTTCCATCAGTGAGAACACCACTGTAAACAATTCCATAACCACCTTCACCAATAACATTCCCTTCAGACAATCCATTAGTAGCAGCTTCAAGTTCTCTCAAAGTATACCATCTTCCCCAACCAAGATGTGAAACTTCAGGTCCAACACTTCCAATAGACGACGCCGTTTCACAAACACTCGTAGTTCCTCTACTCTCACCACTAGTAGAAACACGGTGATTATAGTGTAGCTCTAATTTCACCGTATCCACATGGATCTCGGGAATCGGTGGCGCGTGAACGATTTCTTGAATTTCCTTGGAGACGACGGGAGTGGGGTGACGGTGGTTGGTGGTGGATTTCCGGTGGTTGTTGCGGCGGCGGGAAGTGAGACAGAGAGAGAGGAGGAAGAGTGTGAGGACGATTAGTGAACCGACGAGGATTCCGATTACTACCCATAGACGGAGACCGAAGATTGAAGTGTGTTTTGAGAGCTGTGTGTCGACGAATGCGGCGTCGTATATTGACATAGTGGTGTGTTTAGTAAAATGGGGGGGGGGTGTGGTTAGTAAATTGGTGGCATTGGTTTGGGACTTTTGGGTGGAAAATGGAGGAGAAGGAAAGGAAGTTGATATGAATTGAAATGGAGAAGAGAGAGAAAGAGAGAGAGAGAGAGTATAAGTGGAAGATTGTGTTGTGTTTGTTGGTGCTTGCTTACCTGTGATGTTTTATGAATTTGTGTTTTTGTATCTGTTAATGTTACGTTATATAAGAAAGAAAATTGAAAGTAAACTAATAATGGAATGGAACATTAATATAGAAGATGCTCAATAGTGGATAAATTATAGTGTGGGAGAGTGTAGAGGATTGAGATCTACTACAGTTTTTAAATAAATAAAAAAAATAGTAGACCGTTAATGCTACTACCCAGTCCTCATACTATTTTTTATATAATATAATAATAGCATGTAATATTATTATTTTTATTATATAATATCGATAAGTGTTGTTTAAGTGGTAATTGAGTTTGGATTCCACTCTAAGGCCTTAAGTTTGAGTTTAGAAACCACTTTAAGGTTTTAACCACAAGGGCCCATAAAACTAGATGTCAACTTAGTTATTTAACGTAGATTAGTCACCAAAAAATCGGTGACTAATCTACGCCAAAGAACCAATTTATAAATATCTCTCAATTTATGTAGATATTGATACCTTTATCAAAGTAGAGACCTTGGTTGACTGCTAGAATGCAATTTTGCTCTTGTAGTAGTTTATAAATTCATTCATCCATTTGGTTCCTTGGACGCTCAAAAAAATGGAAAAATTGCATCTCAATAACCAAAATATAAGTTTTCTTATTTCGCAGATTTAAAGGGAAAAAAACTTTTGTCATGAAATCAACTTATATTATATTATTAGTAACTTACATCAATTAATAACTCTGTAAAAAGAATAATTTTATCAATCCAACCATCACTAATGATTGTGTATAGAAATTTTGAAACAATTTAGATATCCACAAGTATATGATTTGATAGTAGAACCTCTTTACATATATTTCAAGGTGACCTAGGGATTTAGTATGAAATGGTATGAGTGGTTGAAACTGAACCATTGGAGATATTTATACCATATCCTACGATCAATTTTAGTAGTACATCAATGAGAGAGTTAGTTGACTCCTCACCAAAAAAGCCACCATATTTCAAACAATATGTTGTACATTATAAAGTGATATGAAGTATAAACTGATGAAGAAACAAATGGTTTTAAACTGTGAAACTTTATAATCTTGAATTAATTTATGAGAACTAGATAGTGATGGCCAAAGAACACCATTTAGTGACCATTAGTAACCTTGGAAAACTAATATCTAGAGATACATCTACGTCAAGTTTTTCTTTGCTTCTTTCCACTAGCGCAATCTCATCTACCCAAACTACACAAACACTTCTTCCCCCTAAAATAGTTGAAGTATCATTACAGAAATTGTGATAATTGCAAGTTGTGGTAAGATGAAATGTTGCTGCTCTTCATCTAAACTTTGATATCCCTACTCTTCCTTCTTATCTGATTCGTCAATTGCAGCCAACCTTTCAACAAGGGGAGGATGAGAATAATGATAGGCTGAGTACCAAGGATCTGTATTCATAGCTGACAGATTCTCTTCCTGAAAGATAAAGCAGAAAACAATTATAATGCAGCATTATTTCACCATGAATAAATACTACCTACTGCATAAATACCAACTAAATAACTCAGTGAAGCAATGCTGAATCTTTTTATCACCATACACAAACATAAATTTTTAGAAGTAACCTGTAATTTCACAAGACCAGCTCGAAGTGCAGATGAATATCCAAGCTTTTTGGCAAAAGCATCAGCCTACATTGGATGATACGTGTAATAAGTACTACATAGATTCTTGTCAAAAAGTACTACATAGATATACTTGGTTTTGGGTGGAAATAGGCAGGTGGGCAGAATAACAATAAAGCACTGAATTTTCCATTCCACCATCTTCAATCCAATATTGAGCTGACAAAGGAAAAGAAAATAACCTGAAACTCAAATGCTCGGCTAACGAGATTCAGACCAAAGCTAACCAGATGCTGGAGGGGGATTACAGTATGCTGCATAGCCAGGTAAAATAATGTAAGTGCTTTCCAAATAAAATCTTACAGCGCACTAGTTAAGGACTGATAGTATGCAGGTTAAAACCTAAGTGCTCCTACAAACTGCCCAAAACCATACCTAGTAGCCAAATTGAAGTCAGACCAGAAATTAATTAAATAATTTTTCTAAAATTTTAAATATAAGATATAAAGCAATAAGAAAAAACTTATATAATATTCATAACTTCACAACATCAAAAAATTAAACTCCGCCTAAAATATAACAATTCAACATATAACACGTTAAACTACGTACTAAACGAAAACATATAAGCCATAATAATAGAGCCTTTTGGCTATGCCGATTTGTACAGTTTGGTAAAACTGTCCAGGCATGAAAGATACATACTTCCCTAATAGAGCCTTTTGCTCATACAAGAGTTGAAGTGGGAGTGACTTAAACCATGGCATGGTGTAAATGCACATAAAACATAACAGCGCATATTTATATCTAAGCCCCAGTATCATTTTATCACACCCGGTATAAAAAAGTGGTCCCCTTTTATTTGGTTTCTATGGAAAGAACATAGGTCAACCACCATCCAAGCCAACTGTTATTTTGAAAAGTACCTGAAATAGGATGAGTCCAATGAGGACTGGCTGTGTGTCAAACCCAAAACTTCGAAACAGATCAGTTGAGTTCCTCACAAGAGTAAATCCTCCAAATTGCAAAAGAGTAAGAATCTGCATCAATAGCAAGAGAATATGTAAGGCAAACATCAACAGATTGAAGTGTTAACATATCTCAAAGTTAAACATTGTAATTTGTAATGCCCATTCCTTTAAAATATTCACTTGACTCGATAATGAATTAGCTCAAACAATGCAGTGTGTAACAGCGCTGAAACAACATTACAAAACAATTATCATCTTCTGATCAAATTACATCGATATAACCCAATTGGAAGATGTATTTAATTTTCTAAACATGTTCTACAAAAAATAACTTCATTAATTCACAAGTTCAAATATAGGAATTTTTCTTGCCACATAAATTGCTCAGAGTTGCATCAAAGGCAACATTTTTTGGATAGGAAAATTAAGTATACTAATTGTTATGTTAGCGTTTTCTCCTTCATCGGGGTTTGAACCCCATTCCTTTAACTCCTCCAATTCTCTCAACACTTGGCGCAAACCAGTTGAGCTACCAACCCCAACATCAAATGTACATTAATGAATTCTGATATCAAACATGCATCATGGCCTCATGATCAGAATGTGAAACAAACTTTTTAGCACCATGACTAATCAATGTAGATGAAATTAACTATTTACTTTCAGTACGGGAATGCTACTACACAAACCTGCATGGCAACAAATGAGTACATAGTGTGATTGAGTTTCCAATGCCCCAGCTCATGGGCAATAACAGCAACCACTTCCTCGTCATTTTTGCACTGCAAAACATCACTTGGTAATGTAAGATCAACTGTGATAATATTGAATACTGAGCAAAGATAAGGAGGGTGGGGTTACCTTGTTTGGAGGCAATTATCTCCCTAAAATGTATGCAAAATGTTTTAGATTATTTAGTATGTACACTTTGTTGTTTAAATATGAGTTGGCTTACCCAATTTTTTCAATTTTTAACTCAAACATACCACCACGTAAATGTCCATGAATATGTATGACCCACTACAAAGAGTGATAGGGGCCACATCGTGAATTGATGTGGGCCAATCAGTTATGGGCCTAGGCCTAGAACGGTTTGCACTAAAAAGAAGAAAGGGACACACCAGAGAGAGAAAGGAAGGGAGTTAATTACATGGATGGAAGAAGGGAGTGAGGGGTGGGAGTTGGCAAGGTTAGTTATAGGGAGAGTGGGCGGAGGGGGAGACAAGTTAGAGCTATTATGGACTGAACTCTAAATTCTGGGAATTGCGAGATTTCCATGCACTTCCTTTCATTTTCTAGCTTGCATTAGTTGTCCTTTCCCAAGACTTAATTTCCGTTTTTGTACACGTTCCTCAATTTTCATAATTCTGGGAATAGTTAATTGAAGAGGCCAAAATATTTTCAAGCCAAAATATATATTCACATTGTTCATTTGCTTTGTATGTTAAAAAATAGATTATTTTTTCTCTTCTCACTAGGAAAGTTAGCAAGTTCCATATAAATGATGATACTCGCTAATTTTAGAGAATAAACATCCAAGTAGTTCTAAAAGAATAAAGGGTTGAATATGTTTTAAGTAACTATAAAATTAAAATACCTTTCACTCAGCTTTAGTCCCTACTGAATTTTTCTCCCAAGTTTAGTCCTCCACTAAATTGCCATTTTCAAAGTTAGCCCTATTAGCTAACGAAACTCCATATCAGCCTGCTTTACGTGGACATTGACGCGGTGTACACTACGTGGCGACTTGAATATCTTTTAGTTGACATGTCTATCCTTATCTTATCGAATATCTTTTAGTTAATGTGAAGTCAGTTAATCTGACTTTATATATTGTGATAGAGGTCAATTAAAAGATTTCCGACTAGCCATATAGACGCCGCGCCAATTAAAATGTCAATGTGACAAAGCTGCTAGGGAGCTCCGCTAGCTGAATCACAAAAAAAAAATTAATTGCACAGACTAACTTAGAAAATGGCGAATAAGTGGGACTAACTTATAACACAAGCTTGAACTTTTACCAAACCAATCCTAGCTTTCAAATTCGGAACTTTGTGATTGAGACATGAAGTAAAAGATATGTGGAAGAAGGAGAATAAAACAACAATGTGCTCGGACGAATTCAAGAATCTAATAAACAACTAGCATCTTGAGAAAATGTGAGATCAAAGATTCAGTAGTAATAAAGCCTCACTAAAACCCAAGAAAATATAACAACCTGATAGATGAAAATATATCCAAAGGTTAGTAGTTTCAAACCTGCTGCACTAATGTGTCATAAAGTACAATTCTCTTGTTATTGAAGAATCCATACATATAGGCCTGCAATACATGTTTAGATATATTATGTCAAGCAAATTTAACAATTGAGGGATGACATAGAAGGGACATTTGAAAGACTTATTTTACTTCCTTTTTTAAAGAAATAAGAAATTTAACAAAGAAGAAAATTTATTTAGATTAAATAAACATTTCTAATAACCCAACTCCGGGAGTTTTTTTTATATAAAATATCCTGCGCAATCCAAATAAGGACCAGCAAGACAAGTTATTCCATAACAAAGCAACGGGAAACACGAGTGTAAATTTCATCACCATAAGCATCTAAAGATTTGAGCGTATCAATTGAAAAATAATCGATATATTTGTCTAAGCGTGTGGCAACATTCCTTGAATTCTGTACATCATGCCCCTTCTATTAAGGTTTGGTGGTTCCATCACACATATAAAATAACATCTTTTGAAAAACAAGAACGTCGGATCTAAGCACATGTGAAGTCCCCTTTAAAACCAGAGTTATGGAGTAAATATCTAATTTTAAATTAAGATCTTCAAAATAATGTCAATCACAAAGACCTTCATAACCAACATACTCACAAAAAGGGAGTTTTAAAGAAAAAGGATGTAGTAAGCATATATCTAGCAAGCAGAGATAAATCAGTGAAACAGAAGTACAAAACCTAACCGCAACATGCTTGCTTCCTTAAGCACTAAGGTCATTCTATGGGCATTTGAAGGCGCTAACAACGTGAAAAACGAAGTCATCTATATTTTTTCAATTAACATCCAGATCTACATTTGTAAGCATTCCCTCTTATCCACATATCTAACCATTATGATGGTTGACAATACCAAACTATTGATTTTCAACTACTATCATCCTCAACATCATGTGGATGTAACCAAAAAAATTGTAAGGCAGTTGGTGTCAAAGCAGTAAAACGCACGATGACTGAATATCTGGCTATAATGTTAGATTGTTAGCTATAGCAAAAAACATCAAGCTAAATGGCCAATCATAGACAAGTAATGGACAACTGAAGAACTATGAAGCACGGACTCTGACACAGACACCGGACACGACACGGACACAGACACGTAGACACCGCTAATGTCCAAAATATAGGACATCGGGACACCGCATATATATAATTATTTATTTATTATAATTAAATAAAATATGAACATTACCCATAAAATATTTAAATTGAGCAATTTATTTCATAACATTAAAAGTTCTTAAACAAAATAAGATAGTTTTTCACATTCATTTTCCATCTACTATATCGATAAGTTAAAAATGATGTAATCAAATTTAATATTCTGAACCACTTCCTTGATTATCACTACTTTGACACGTCTTTAACCTTTGTAGAAGTGTCTTAGAAGTGTCCAAGAAGTGTCTAAGATGTGTCGAAGCAAAGCAAAAAAAAGATTTTTTTTTGGGACACTTGTCTGAGGTGTCAGACACGTGTCGTACGTGTGTCGTACGAGTGTCAGACACTGACACGTGTCGGACATCGGGACACGTCTAATCACAGAGGTGTCTGTGCTTCATAGCTGAAGAAGGATAAACACTACAATCATAAAAAGCACTTGAGAGATTTAAGAAAATCTGCATCATAAAATTGTGTAAAAATTTTATATTTATAGAAGCTGTATCCTTACATTGCTGTGGCTTGACCTTGTGGATCCATCGATGACAAACAATTTCTTTAGTGGAAACTTGAGGGAGGCAGCAAGTTTCTCAATTTTTTCCCTGAGCTGACCTTCAGGAAGCTGGTTACCAGAACATTGGGAGCGGATACCAGAACAGTGTGAGCAGAATGATAACATAAACAAATAAAGTACGTCCATAAATTGTTTTCAAAATGATTAAAAGGGTTAAAAATACTAACTGGGGTGAACTTATTGAAGAGTGGGGCTATTAGAACTGGATATATTGTCATCATCACTATAGAGAGGGCAAAGATAAATGCCCATAGATAGATGGCCAAGTAAGGACCTCCTTTCTGCAAATATTAGTATGAATATTAAAATAGAAAATAAGCAGTCTACCAGGAGAAATGCAATGACTACAATAGCATATCCCACAAAGCGGAAATTATCAATCAAAAGTAATTCAAAATCACAAACATACAAAGAGATCAAAAGTATCTTACTTGTACTATCAGAATAATTGCAGCCACAATAGGAGGACCGATTATAACAGAGAGTATCATTCCTTTAATCATGTCTCGAAAGAATAACCATATTGTTTGCTGCATGAATGATGATAAAAAGGTAAGGACAAGCAATTATAGATTTTGATACAGCCAGCTTATTCCACATCATAATTTAGTAAAATGCGACATTAAATCAAATAGATGAAGTGCAAGGATAGCATGAACCTTATTAAAACCATGACGTTCCTCGATGACAAAAGTTGAGTACAAAGAAAATGGCAAGTCAGTTATCTGCAAAACGAGAAGTACAAAATTGGTTTAAAAATATAAGATGTGAATATTGATATTCATTCGAATGCCCAGTTATCCCATACAGCATAAAGCCTACAAGTTCCAGTGAATGCCATTGAAGGTTTTGCAGTATTCCAAACATGTTCAGAGTCGGAGAGTCAATTCATTACGTGGTGATTTGGTTATCTTGATACTACATTTTTCACCGGTAAAAAATGCATGGTTAATGACTTGTCTTAGAATGTGGGCTGAGCCTAACTAAACCCTACAATATCGGCTTGTAAGATTAGGGATGCCCTTTCATTGTATACTCCTTTGAGAACTTATCACTAGTCAATGTGTGACTTGGATTTCTCTCAATACACTCCCTCACGCCTAGCACGATTGGGCTTGGTGCGTGGATAATAATGGTGGGTGGCCCGATGGATCTAGGATAGACTCTGATACTATCTTAGAATGTCAGTTGAGCCTAACTCAACCCTACAAAACCGGCTTGTAAGGTGAGGGATGCCCTTTCATTATATGTTCTTTTGAGATCTTATCATTAGTCAATGTGGGACTTGGGTTTCTCCCAATAACTTGCAAATACATAATTAATTTAATTCACTTTATGGTTAATGAGTTACTAACCACGTAATGAAATGAATTAACCAAATATTTGCAAGTATTAACCATGTACTCTTTGGTGAGTTGTGAAAAATAGAAGTTTGTTTTGTAAAAAAAAGTCATAACACATCAACCACATAATTAACAGAATTAACCACAAAGTAGCATGATAGAAAAATGGATGTAACAGTAAAAGAGAACAAATATGATATGGAAATAAGTATGTTCCTCTGAATTTCAGTGTGAATATTACAGAGAAATAACCATGAAAGTAAGGGAAATGGAAGATACTAAGTACAGTCTCTATGACAGAAAATCTGTACTCCCAGCCCTAGCCAATCAAGCCAAATACTTGCCTAAAGAAAATGCACGTCCTAGCCTACCTTTATTCCCCTCTGTGACACACTCTCTCACTGCCAACTCATCAGTTGGTTACATAATATTCTCTCCATTACTTTGGGGCAATGACTCTCTTACCCTTCCTAGTGTAAAACTTGCCAAACTCTTCTTTTTCACTGAATTGCTTGCATTCTCATCAATACTCCCTCCTTTGAATTTCACCTTGTCCTCAAGGTGGAGTTCAGGAAATTGCTCTTTCATCATTTCAAAATCTTCCCAAGAATTCTCAAATTCAGGCATGCTCTTCCATTTGACCAGCACTTCTATCTTCTCCTCTGGATTCTTCCTCATAGCTAGAATGTCCTCTGGTGTCACCTGTAGCTCCCAATTCTCACTGAGGCCAGCAGGTAAGGGCTGAACCGACACTTCTGCAGACACAGCCTTCTTCAACAAGGACACATGAAAGACTGGGTGCACTCTGCTGTTAGGAGGTAACTTAAGTTTGTAGGCCACTGTTCCCACTTTTTCTAGCACTGCTGAAGTTTGTATGGCTGTATTTTGAGATACACCAGATCTCCCACTTCAAAAGCAACTTCTCTTCTCTTTCTATCAGCAAACTGTTTCATTTTGTTTTGAGCTTTGCTCAATTGCTCTCTCAATTCTCTCAAGAGCTCGTTTCTTTCTTGAGTCAACTGTTGCACTTCATCCACACTAACATCAGTAACATCTCCCCTCACTAAAACTGGTGGTGGTCTACCATACAAGGCTTCAAATGGTGACATTTTCAGTGAAGAGTGGTAGTTGGTATTGTACCAATATTCAGCCCATGCTAGCCACTTAGGCCACTGCTTAGGTCTACTGCCAGTTAAGCATCTTAAATAGGTTTCTACACACCTATTCACCACCTCTGTCTGCCCATCTGTCTGAGGGTGGTAGGCTGAACTCAATTTCAGTTTAGTCCCTGCTGAGTGAAATAACTCTGTCCAGAAAGAGCTGATGAAGATTCTATCTCTGTCAGATACAATTGATGAGGGAAAACCATGTAACTTCACAATTTCCTTAACAAAAATCTGAGCTACATCCTTGGCAGTGTAAGGATGAGCCAAGGCTATAAAGTGTGCATATTTTGTCAGCCTATCTACCACCACAAAGATGGTATCTACCCCCATTGCTTTAGGTAGCCCTCCAACAAAGTCCATGGAGATGTCACTCCAAACCTGAGTAGGTATTGGAAGTGGTTGCAGCAAGCCCCCTGGTGACAAAGCTTGGTACTTGTTCTTTTGACAGTCTTCACAAGACTGTACATATTGTTGGATGCTTTTCCTCATCCCTTCCCAATATACTATCCCTGCAATCCTCTTATATGTTCTTAGTATCCCAGAGTGCCCTCCACCAGCTGTGTTACGAAATTCTTCTAAGATTCTTGCAATTCTAGGGGAATTTTTAGGAATCACTATCCTTCCCTTGTAGTATAGTCCGCCATGCTTCAATGTAAATCCCTCCTGAGCATCTACACCAGCTGTTAGGTCCTATACAATCATCTTCAATTTATCATCATCTTGTACTTCATCATCCAAACCTTCCCACTCACCACATTGCACAGTTGACAATGCACTGTACTGCAATTTCCTAGAAAGGGCATCAGCTGCTTTGTTTTCTATCCCTGGCTTGTACTTGATATCAAAATCGTACCCCAACAATTTAGTGATCCATTTCTGCTGCTCTTCCCCCATTACCCTCTGCTCAGCGAGAAACCTGAGACTCCTTTGATCAGTGTGCACTGTGAAATGTCTCCCTAGCAGGTAGTGCCTCCATTTCTGGATGGCAATCACAATGGCCATCAATTCTCTCTCGTATACTGACTTGTTCTGGGATCTGTTAGACAGTGTGTGGCTCATGTAGGCTACTGGTCTCTTGTCCTGCATCAAAACTGCTCCCAGTCCTCTGCCTGAAGCATCAGTTTCAATTACAAACTCTTTGCTGAAATCTGGTACAGCTAAAACTGGCAAAGTAGTCATGGCAGTTTTGAGTTCTTCAAATGCATTTTGAGCTTGTGGTCCAAGCAAACCTGTCTTTCTTTAATTGTTGAGTGAGTGGCCAAGCTATCTTGCCATAGTTCTTCACAAACCTCCTGTAATAACCTGTGAGACCTAAGAAACCCCTCAACCCCTTCACATCCTTACGTACTGGCCAACTAGTCATTGCATTGATCTTTGCAGGGTCTGCTGCCACCCCTGACTTGAGATGATGTGACCCAAGTATTCAATTTGAGCTTGTGCAAAAGTACATTTCTTCTTGTTTGCAAACAGTTTGTGGCTTCTCAAAACCTCTAAAACTCTGTGCAACTGCTGCTCTTCCCCCATTACCCCCCGTGGTTTAGCACTCGTTTCGCTGGAAGTTTCAGTCTCTACAGCTGAATCCTCTGCTTCTTCTTCGTCGTCGTTCACCACAGTACTACTTCCAGCTCGCCGTCGCCGGCGCTTCCTCGGTAACCGGCGTTCCAAGCGTTCTATCCACTCACGAAACTCGTTACGAAGTTCCGTGTTAGCTAGTGACAATCCTTCGAAGCTTTGTTCAAGACCCTCCAATCGTTCCTCCGTCGCATTTTGACGTTCCTCCATGGATGTTTTCTTCACCATGATCAAGCTCTGATAGTCCTAGAGCTTTGATACCAATGATAGAAAAATGGATGTAACAGTAAAAGAGAACAAATATGATATGGAAATAAGTATGTTCCTCTGAATTTCAGTGTGAATATTACAGAGAAATAACCATGAAAGTAAGGGAAATGGAAGATACTAAGTACAGTCTCTATGACAAAGAAAATCTGTACTCCCAGCCCTAGCCAATCAAGCCAAATACTTGCCTAAAGAAAATGCACGTCCTAGCCTACCTTTATTCCCCTTAGCACACAATGCATGAGGTGTGACGCACTCTCTCTCTGCCAACTCATCAGTTGGTTACATAATATTCTCTCCACTACTTTGGGGCAATGACTCTCTTACCCTTCCTAGTGTAAAACTTGCCAAAACTCTTCTTTTTCACTGAATTGCTTGCATTCTCATCATAGCACGTCATTAACCATGTGTGACCACATATGGTGTCGGTATACCGTGTCCATACGGCATGTGTAAAAAAATGATTTTTTAATAAAGAAAATCCAAAGCCATTATAAAGAAGATCCTTTTTAGCATTTCACATTTTAATCGATAAGTTCCTAGAGCCAAGGGATATCAATGCATATTAGGCTCTTTGGCCTCACGCTTAGGAAAAACCCAATCTAATCTAAGATTCGAGTTAATCCAAATCAGTAAAAGCTTAAAATATAAAACATCAAAATTTTCCTGTTAATTTTTCTATTAAAAAAACCCTGTTTATCTCAAACTCATAACTTCAACAAAAACCATATAATCTAACATCAAATAGAAGCTAAATGCTTTGTTCACCTTAAGGATTTTAGAGTTATCCTCCAATATAAAATACATAAATTATTATAATAAATCCAAAACCATTTTATTTTCCAACAAGGGAAGTCACAGACATACCTGTGACCAGATCATGACACCGCCTAAAAAGGAAAGGGAGTGCAGTATTTCATTCTCAGCATTCAGACCGACTAATGTCACAAAATCTCCTGATTTCTGCAATTAAGTATAGGGATCAAATGGTAATAATATAGACATGGTTATAAAGTTGGAACTCATAAACACCAAAAGCAATTCTCACCTTCCAAAACCAGGGCAATATCCCAAAGAACAAAATTGCAGAGTCCATCACTATTGTCACTAACTCACGAAGAAAATGGAAGCGGCTGAATGAAGTAAACAGCTGTGTATAAGATTAATAGTACTAGCAAGACGCGCCAGAAGTGAACTTCAGAATGAGAAACCAAAATTGAACTGGGGAACAGATTTACATAAAACAAGAAAGAAAACCTCTTATCAAGACTATAGGCTCTAGATTTTTGAAATTTATCTTGGCTTATTACTCCTTCTAACGTCTTTGGAAGAGTAGGAAGTTTGAGTGCCACGTGCTGCCGCACATCCAAGTAAGTTTCAAAAAAGTACATTAATATCATAAACCCTGAAAATGGATTAGAAGAAAACAGCAAGTCAGGTAAATGCAATGTTTTATTTCGAGTGGCTAAGAAACGGAATAGTAGCAGAAGAGTACATGATTAACAAGATTAGAGAGTAAATAGTAAATAACTAAATACTACATCAAACAATTACTAATCGTACCTTAAGTAATTGATGATCACAATCTAACCCTAACCCGGTAATCCATTTAATAACAACCTAGATCATCACAATGGGGTTTTCCGGTGAAAGATCATTATGATGTATTCCTCTGTTTTCTCGTGTTGAGTTTTGGGGAGGTGTACGGGGGAAAGAAGGTTCTCAAAACAATGGCAATCAAAGGAAGCTAACACCAAAATAGCATTAGGGAATGGAATGGGTGATCTACCACAATGTCAAGTCAGGTGTATTCTAGCATTTCTGGATAGGTTAAAATATCATTTATATAGCTCACATTGATTGGTAATAAATCCTTACAGAACATTATATATGATAACAAAAAGTAGTAACTGTCAGCTAGTGAACAATAAGAGCACCAGCGACGTTGCAGCCCATTTTTGCTGGCTTGCTAATTGTTAGTCCTAATCAATCAAAGTTTTTGCAAGTAAACTACAGCATAACATAAAACAACAACAACATCAGCAACAACCAAGGCTTTTCCCACTAGGCGGCATTATAAAGTCCTATCATGTGAATTAGGTCCAAAGATAGATAATTTATCTCTAAAACTCTCAATAGTTTGGTCCCTGGCTTTCCTTGGTCTCTCACTACCTCTTCGACTATCCTTACCATCACTTCATTTCTCCACACATGCCAAAACCAAATCTACCTAGGGCGAGATTCTACAATTTTTTCTACAGCGGGTTCAACTAACTTTTCTATCTAATGATTGTATTTTTAATCCTATCCTGTCCTATACAACCACTCATGACAGTATTATTCTCATCTCTATGACCCTAATTTTACTTTCTCGTTAGCCTCTTCTGCCTAATATTCAATTCCATTCAACACTGAAGGTCTTATAGCACTTAATTCCTATAGTTGTACGATAAAATTTTATTCTATTTTTGCTGCAACAGGCTTATGGAGTCATTTCTATTACCAAACCAACATTATTATTTTATAATAAAAATTTTAGGGGGCTGAAGTTGCTCCATTCCATTTTCGACACGCCACAGGTCGCATTAAAGGCTCAGATCTCTTGTAATAAAAAACTTTAGGGGGAGTTAAGTTGCTCCATTCAATTTTAGACATGCTACAGGCCTCATCAAGGGCTACGACATCCATCATTGGCTACCGAACCAGCTTTAGATTGAGACAAACTAGAGCCCAAGTACAAGTGTACAAATCAGTTCCTTCTTTCCAACAGCTAATACAGGCTAAGGCTGTATAACTTCCATAAGTATAAAAAAGAATTATGATTTTTTTATCCAAAAGTTTTGTTTTTTACAATCCATATAGAATAGAACCCAATGGTTTTAGTTGAAAATAAGGTTCTTAAAAAAAGTCCGTTACACCAAAAACAGCAGCGACAAAACTGTCTCGGTAGTGACCGTTACTGCGACAAATAATTTTCTTAAAATTCATGCATTATTGTGATTAATTCACACTGCAACTATCGCAAGCCGAAATCGCGAAAACCTTAGCGCGACCGTGACTGCGACCGCTATTTAGAACCTATGAAATACTATAGTAATAACTTCTAACACTAATTTTTCTTATTATCGGAGAATCTATGCATCACGGAATCAGACAAAAAAAAATCAAGATAAACCCTAAACCCAGAATCCAGCAAACGAGATTGATTAAATCCTAAATAAAATTCCTAACAACAAACAATTTCAGGAATAAGAGAGAAAAAAGAAATAAAGATTTCCAAATTAAGGACGTTAAAACCCCCAGACAACGATGCAAAGACCGCAATGCAATGCAAAACAACAAAGGCAAAAGCTGCAAAAGCTCAATGAAAGTGTTGAAGGTTCTGAGAAGACAAGGCAATGACGATAGCGGTATTGCAGAGAGAAGAGAAAACTCACCGACAACTGCTTCCATGTAAGGAAACGCCATTGCAAACAGACTCTGATTGAAGAAATCAAAAAAAACAAACAAGAGAAAGTCGGTCCCGAGCTTTAATATATATCGGATTCGGATTCAGATTCGGATTCCGGGTTTTATTGACCCGCGTTTGCTATTATTAGTATTAACTAGTTTTAACGACCTGCGAAGCTTTCGCACGGGCCTGCCCTTAATATTATAACTCCGTGAATAAATTTAATGAAGAATATGTAGAGTAACAGAAATGATTCACAAACACTGAAATCTATTGTCTAAAAGAAATTAACATTGAAAGTTACAAAACATGCTAATAATAAGTAGGTTTAAATATTACTTTGGCCCCTGCAAATACACACAGAATCCAAACAGGCCCCTGTAAAAAAAAAAACTTTAAAATAGTCCCTGCAAAATATAAATTGTTTACGGTTAGGCCCCTCGGTCAGTTTTCCATCAAAAAAAACTTCAAAATAATAATCACTGCCACGTGTCATCATCTTATTGGCCCCTATGAAGAAAATAAAATTTCTGAAAATGGCATCAAAGGGACTTGAACACACCACCTCTTGGTCACTGACAAAGGGATTTACCACTAAACCAATGCCTCATCTGTGATATGTTACCAATTCTATTATATTTATATTATTACACCATAGTTTTTTTTAAAAAAAATCTGGAACTCTAAGAAGAGAAGAATAGAACTCTCTTCATCTTCATCATCATCAAAGCTTCATATATCTTCATTTCTCTTCATTTTAAAACAACAGAACTTGAACTTGAACATGGAAATTTCGGCATTTGTCTTCATTTCCTTCGATTTCATTCGCAGATTTTTTTTGGGTTTTATCCCAAATCCCAAATTGAATCTGAAAGTTGAATGTAAAATTAAACATTTCTGGGCTCATTTTCGAATTCTGCAGAAAAGAAATCATCACCCAGAAAACGAAATCCCACAAAATCATAACCCAAAAAACGAAAATCGAATCAAAACGTTGTTGTGTTAGTTGAATGTAAAATTAAACATTTCTGGGCTCATTTGGTTTTATTCCTTATTTCTGCGTTTTATGTTCAATTGATTTTGTTTGTGTGTTTATATGTTCCTGGGTTTTGCTGGTTTTATGTTCCTCATTTTATTTCAATGTTTTTTTTTTGGAAATCTGGGTTCATGATGATAAATGCGAAGGAAGATAAGGGAGAGAACAGAGAGATGCAGTTGTTCTTGTTTTTTACTAGAATTTAAATAATATATATTTGTAGTTGGCTAAAATTACACAACTAGTGATGTTGCGTAGTGGTTGGATAGTATGTGTGTTAGTTGAAGGTCTTGGGTTCAATTCTCCCTATCACCAAAATCCTTATATTTTTAGTAACACTATTCTCTTCATAGGGGCCAATAAGATGATGACACGTGGCAGTGATTATTATTTTGAAGTTTTTTTTGATGGAAAACTGACCGAGGGGCCTAACCGTAAACAATTTATATTTTGCAGGGGCTATTTTAAAGTTTTTTTTTACAGGGGCCTGTTTGGATTCTGTGTGTATTTGCAGGGGCCAAAGTAATATTTAAACCTAATAAGTACTTTAAAACAAAAAACGATCAACATACCAAACAAATAGTAGAGACATCACGCGAGGTTAACCTTTTATAAATAGTAGAGACATCACGTGATGTTAACTTTCTATTGTAAATGTGACTGAAGTTCTCACGGGATAACTCATAATTAGAAAGAAAAGAAGACAACACAATTAGAAAGTGAAACATGTAAGGTTAAAAGAAAACCATCAATAAAATAAGAGGAGTTCTACAAAGTTGAAAGAAGATGATGGTTCTATTGTAAATGTGGTTGAAGTTCTCATTAGAGTAAATGTTGCAACACGATAATCGATTATAAAAAAATATAAAAATATAAACACCAATTTAAGTATGCTTCTAATACCTGTTGTGCGAAATGAGCAACATAAAGAAGAAAACACAAACAAAAAATGAAACACGTGGGTATCATGTAGGGTTGGATGAATACAAATAAAATAGGTCTCGTGATAATAAGAAGAAAGAGTCTAACAAATTTTAATAACATAGTTCATATTCATCTAATGTAAATTTAAAAACATAACCCATAGTTTGACAGAAAAGAAGACAATATATGATTAGAAGGTGAAACATGTAGGTCCCATGCAAGGTTGTATGAAAACTACAAACAAAACAGAAGTAACTATACAAAAACTGAAAGAAGGTGATGAAAGTTCTATTGTAAATGTGGTTGAAGTTCCCGTAGTTTAACTCATAATTGGAAAGAACTAAAGACGACACAAATAGAAAGTGAAACGTATGTGTATCGACTCAGTGAAGATATTGAAATTACTTAGAATGTGCAAAAAAACATCAAACAAATAACAACCGTAACATTGAAGAACAAAATAAATTATCCGTTGAAGATGACATTATTTTCATCACCTTCACCGTGTGAAGCACCATACTTCAGCTTATTCATCATTATAATTTGGAGTTTAAATTCATTACCAAAATTACCCTATTGGTGAGTTTAAATTTCTTAGTATATATTGAGAATTTAAATTCATTACCTAAGTTACCTTATTTTTGCATCTTCTTCCACGAATTACCATATTTAAAGCTTAAAATAATTACGTAAATTTCCCTATTACCTATGCGACTTTCGTCATCTTTACGTACTTCATTCAAATTATACGAAATTTAAATTCATTACATAAATTACCTCGGATATCATTGAATTGCCTAGAAAAGTCTATAATTGCGTATGTTAAAAATTAAATATATATTCAGAACTAATTGAAGGATTTTTTTGACAAAAAAAAAGCGAAGGACCTTTTTGGTATAATATGTAAAAAAATTTAGATATTAATACTTTGCAACAAATAGTTGAATTAACGATAATTAAATATTTAGAGCATCTTTAGTGGATTATTTAAATGAGTGAATTAATGATAAACTCATGCAATTTCTTAGAATGGGATACAACAATCCCACGTGACTCTTAAGAAATCTAAGAATTTTACTCTAATGGCTTATTCTCAAAAATTCAATTTGGATCCTAGAAGTTTTTTTGGTCACATTATAGTCTAGGTGAGTCGGGGAACCTTACTGGCCACGTGTATACCTGATTTTGCTGGTCCGTGTGGTTTTCTCCTCCCAATAGAGTTTTTGTCACCCCTCCCAATAGAGTTTTTGTCACACCTAAGATTCAAACTGAAATATTAAGGTGGGATCCGAACCCAGATACCACTCGGATCAACTATTGTTGGTTAATGTGATCATATTCTAAATAGGTGCAAAGTACAATATATAATATTATTAACAATAGATACTTTTTTCTGACAAAATATTAAACAATAGATAATAAAATACTATATTTATAACTTTATTTATTTTAATAATAAAACTTGAACTTCTATACAGACTCCCGTGTGTGGAATGACTAACTCCTTACCAATTGAGTCAACATTGGTTGGCGGATCCTAGAAGTGATCATTCTTTTAAAAATGTTTTATTTATTTTATTTTAACTTATTAAATTATTTATTTTTAGGTTGCTTCTAGAGTGACAGATCAATTAAGTCCCTTACGAACATAATGACCAAAATTGACCGTAAGATCTAATATAAAATACTATAAACGATTCTGATTACATACTAACTGATACAATCTCAACCAGCGACGATATTTTATATTATATAATGTAGTATATTTGATTGGTACACCAGTAACAAACTTAGTTGGTCTTTTACTTTAGAAGACACATTATTTTAAATATAATACATAAATTGTTAAATCATTTATTTTAAACTAAATATAATTTAATGTATCAATTTTTTATGTTAATTGCTTTGAATATCAAATTTGTTGATAAGATGTACTACTGTTTGCGTTTCAATTCAACAAATGGTTATGTATATTTGGATCACATTGAGATTTTCGGATCACTATGGGTTTGGGTGACTTCCTAGGGATAGTTTTTCCATCATCGTTAATATCACATGTCCCAACTAATTTCATTTTACTTTTTTCCAAAGGAGACAACACCACCTTCTAGGCTATTCTTGACTCTTCTCACTTTCCAAACTCGCGCTGCTCCTCTTTTCAATGCCAAAATTTTCATTTCATCTCCTACTTTAGCTTGTTTCCATTTCCTCTCCTACTTTGTGTTCATCATCTACCTTGTCTCCCACTTGGTTCATTATTTTCACCAACGCCTATCTGCTCATCCCTAAGCGTCTGGTATGCGAAAATGAAGTCCTTTTACTGTCGCTCTCGGTGCTCTCGGTTGGTCATCGGTGATCTAGCTCTCAGCTATACTGTTTCGCCTCATTCCTTTGTGGGTGGTAGAATCCTGATGTTCACATATTATTTCATCCCTCTCAGACAACCAATTGGCTCGTACTCTCTGCCTCACCATCTTTTTGATAGATCTGCTTCCATATAACTCACATCTGAACATGCAAGGTAAGCTTCTTCACCAATTCGACACCACTTCCACTTTTATGTCGCCCTCTTCATCGCCCTTCGACACTTTGTTTCTCTCACAATTTCTCTATTTTCTGGCTTAAATGGTAATTTTTTTTATACAGATCCTACTTATTTTTGGATCAGGCGTGTGAAAGTTGTTGGAGGATACACCCAGAGTTTACTGATTCATTGATTTAGTTTGTATCTGTTTTAGTTTCCATTCACTTTCTGTGTTTCACCTCAGGTTTTGTATGTGTAATTTTTATGTTAAACGATAATTAAAATTAAGATTTTTAACTGTTAACAACAGCAAGAAAGCGTTCGGTATTTCATCACTTTTCTTTGTTTTGTAAATTTATTGACTTTTGAGACTATTCATTTCTCCATCTATTTCTATTTTTTAGATATACATTTCTGTTTGTTGTTGAGATTAATTAATGGTTGTCCCAATATATGTTGAGTCCATTGAGAGATAGGCGAGTTGTAAGAATGAACAATTGAGAGAGAGAAAGAGACGAGGTAGATCTGTGAAAGAGAAATGGAAGAAAAGTCAATAAAAGTAGGCGAAGGAAGGGTTCTGATTGGGTGCGGTAATGGGAAAGGTTTTGCGCGAAAAACCGATTGCAGGCTGACTGCAGATACAGTATTCGCAGTAGATATGAGATTCATTGATGGATCTTCTATTATTAAAAAATGAAAAACTGAAGCCTTTTCAAAAAAAAATGTAGCCACAAACACCCTTCTGTTCCTACATAATGCTCCCTCTGAACCTATTTATAAGCAAAAAATAACTTTTTACGTTCATTGGAAAATGGATGTATCTGGACTATAATAAAGTCCAACTACATTAGTTTTTCAATGAACCTAAAAAGTGATTTTTTGCTTATAAATAGGTCCGGAGGGAGTATAGGGGAGTGTGTGTAATCTAAGGGAGGTCAGTGTCTAATTCAAACTATAGGGGATGTATGTGTTATTTGACCAAAACTGAGGGGGAAGTGAGTATAATTTACCCTTAAACTATTTAAGGATATTTGATACTTGTTAACACATCCAAATAAAGGGGCGGCCACATAATTCTTTACTCTATTTACATTTCAATAAAGAAAATACTTATAGATTAATACCGTTAACACCTAAAATAGTTGAGTCCCTGGCCGAGGAGGCCTCAGTTGAGGTAAATGCTCAATCAAGCTCACAATGAGCAGATTTTCTCTAATTTCAGCAAGGAACAGAAGCTAAGGGTTATGGAAGTAGCCCATTTCTCTTGTAATAACTAGATTCTTATATTATTTCTGCGAAGAGCAACCACATGATGGAATGTTGGTGGCCTTAGCTGAAGAAGTGTTATGTTCTACCCGAGGTTGAAGATGGAGAGCCTTGACCAACCCAAGAACCATCAACTCCAATAATCTTCAATATGTTGAAAAGCCAACTAGAAGTCTAAGGAAAGATCCTTGCCGAGGGAGGCAATAAGGGCTATTCTCAAGAAGAAACTTGAGAAAAGAGCCTGAACGTTATGCTCGGACTTAACGTGCATGCTCAAACTGCTAAAAGGATGGTTTTACCTATTGAGACTAAGCAGCAAGGCTGAGGGGTAGCTCAGTTAATGGATTAGTAGCTGAGAATTGGCCAAGATCTTGCACTTGAAGATACCATGGTCGAGGCAAACAAGTTACTTTGAGGAAGTAACCAAGCACGTAGTGGCAATTAAGACGCAGAGTCGTTGAAGTACAACGTCAGAAAGGGGCCAAAAAATTAGGAACAAAGTTTTTTCAGCCATTTTTCGTGTCAGTGGGCGTTATGGAGTGTTTCTCTAATTTTTAGGGTGCGTAGCCATTACTTTACGTTGATCTTAGCCGATCCAACAGTAGTTAGCTGTAGGCTGGTGTTAGTGGCTGACAGAGACCTATGCATATACATAACAGCTTGTAAATATTGAGAACACGCGACAATCGACAAGCCCCACAGTGGTGGTAGCCCGACAGTTAGCAAGCAGACAATTGACCATACTAGATGGGCAACGCTCATAAAAGATCAAGGCCTTTGGTTAAAAACAACCTAAATTTGCCTAATGATCAGCACATCTATTGTGCGCCCCTAACCACAATACAACTTTTTGTCTTTTGTATAAGCTATTTAAAATTATTTGCCACTCAACTCAATAAATCTCTCTCTCTCTCTCTCTTTATAATGTTCTCATTATATTATAATATATTTTATATAAAATTAATATAAAATCATTATATACAGTAGAGAATTATAATAAATTTCACATAATTTTTTTTGTGTCCTGCATTTTCCTCCAAGCGATGTATGACACAATAAATTGTCCAATATTATCCAACCGACTACTAACCTATTTGCAAATTGGAACCTAAATCTTTATGAATTGTTTTCACTTTTTAAATCTGGTCTCGGTTGTAAGACAAGATCATTATTATATGTAGGGCCCATGGGCTAGACTGAGGCCATGGGGCTTTATGGGCATCGGTTAGTGCACTTTGGGGCACACGGGCCTTTCGACCCTAAGGCCATGTGGGCCAAATTGACAGCTCTAATTATACTAACACATGCATGTAAACAAAACTAAAACATATCTGCACCGTTTTATTAGCTTATTATATATTATTATATTATACACAGCACAAACAGCATCTCCAAAATCCTAATACCACCTATATACTAATTGCAGGAACAAGTATAACCCACAAAAGCACTCAGCAAACTGTACAATATAGCCTCCACAAGTAACCTGAACAGGACTCTCACTGTCCTGTATGTAATACACAGCCTAACACAAAACCAGAAGTCAATCCAAAAAGTATATACAAGTGTTCTATGTACATGCAACCATCTACACACTACATATTCTTTAGCAAAATCTTTTGTTCTTGATCCCACTATCTGTGCATTCAGGAAATGAAGTTGAAACCTCTCTTCAACTTCAAAACAAACCACTTGAAACACCTTAAGTAGATAGAACAGCACTCTCAGAGTTAATAGTGATGGATTTGTTGCTTGGATTAACAATCTTTGCCTTCTCACTGTCAGGATCATACGATGAAAGTAGCCTCTTCTGCATTAATTAAATGTATCACAAACGATCAGTCAGTGCACGAATCTATATCACGAAAAATTAAAATGAAATAATGTACATAAAAGATGACAAAGATATCTATGTTAGATATCTATGTAAGTATGTGCAGTAACTGTGTTGTCGTCTGCTGGAAACATGCCAAGATAAAAAGCATTATCTAGTGGGAATAAAACTTACATGATCCTCAAATTCAGGACTCATTAAATTGATGGAGAGGTTTCTCATTAACAACAATGCCTGCAAAACAGGATCATGTAAATCATTAAGGAAGACAAGAAATGAACCTAAACCACAAACAATCGACTCCCAATTCAAACTTTGGACCTATGCAGGCCAAAAAGAAAAAAAATGAGATGGAGGCAAAGAAAATGAAGGCCATAATATCAATTACCGTTTCCACATTTATTGGATCCATCTGCTTTAGTCTCTGTAGATGATTAGTTGAATTTGGATCAAATACGCTGCCGATGAATTTGTATACTTGTGCGAAATCTGGCATTACTGCAGACAGAAGAAGAAACAGAAGCAAGGCCATAATCAGTGAATGGTGAACATACCAACCAAACAGACGCTTTAATAATTACAATCTCAGACATCTAGCGAGCCACCGTATAAAAATTTAAGAAGCATTTTTGTTAATATGCTATACATGAGCAATACTACTTAATACGTATATAAAATGATGCAAGAGTTAAATAATGATGTAAATGACTAAAACATACTATTGCAGTATCAATGTTAGGAAAACTGGCATATACTTGATTGCTTGCAGTGTGCACTACTCACTTCAGACAGTGACTTTATAATGGAAATAAATCATACTCTTCCTTTTATACACTTATGACCCAGCCCTTCTCATTTATTGAACCCCAACAACAAACACATCAAATAGCTAATGCATATGTTGAAATCAACATAAACACATCTTGGAATTCAAAATAGAGATGAAGGAGGATTCCAACCTTTAGTTGGCTCGGCCAGGTCGTGTTGGTTATTCCCTTTACTACTTGGCCAAGGTGGGTTGGTGCTCTCATTACTGCTGCTATAGCAACAACTAAGAGGAACAGCTTGTCCAGATCCAGTCCATCCTGTGTCATCTAACAAACAAAAGAGTACCGCTATTTAGTAGGACAACTTTGTTGTACGAAATGTCAGAACTGCTAACGTGTCAGTTTATTATAATAAAAAGGAATTTGAAAATTTGTTGTTTGAGAAAAATCACGGAGGTAGTGGGATGATGTAAGCCTTTGTTCTTTTCATAAAACAATCAGTTCATACCATGAATCATTTTCCCAAACAAAAAACTTCCCAAGTTAGCATAAATTTCCTCATGCCTAGATTCATCAGAGTAGTGGAAAAGTACGAATTTTAATGGCAAAAGATGTAAAACAAGCAATGCGGCATTCAGAAAAAACAAACACCTTTAGTAACTTGTGGCACACTGGCTGGTGGTATAGCACTATAATTCCAAGATGATAAAGGCACCCTAGTTACTGGTGTTCCGAGCACAGGCGATGGATCTGGGCTATAGATGTATGCAGGTTCAACAAAAGCAGGTGAAGACTGTAATGGCCTGACTTGGGATACAGTAGGGGCTGATAAATGCAAAAATAAAAATCAATGTTATTCAATAATTAGTACAACAGACAAAAGCCACCGGTATAGTTGTATATACTAACCGTTTTTGGGAGCTTTTTGAGGGTAAGGGTGAGCTGCCTTTCTCTTTGGCCGAGGAGGAGGTACATGTTCACTTTTTCCATTTTTCTGAACTTTAAGAAAATACTTTTGTGCGTGACTTCGTATCTGCCAATAAGAATTTTACATAGGTGAAGAAGGGAAAGTTTGAGGACCATGTAATGAATGTTGATGAATTCACGATTAGAAAATGAAATAAACAGTTCTTATTACATATTCCAATATGAGTTCGTAACTTTATTAACCGTGAAACAGAATTGACAATCTTCATTCTTTATTAACCATAAAGCAGAAGTGACAAAACATGTGTTTATGTTCTCAACCAAATCATCAACTGTTAGGACAAAATCTAGATTTTAGGATGTCGTTTACTTGTATGATGATTAAAAGTTAAACTGGTTTGCTATATATAGGATAAAATACTTTAGGTAGAAGTAACTTCAGTTATCACATAAATCATCCCCCCCCCCCCCCCCCCCCCCCCCCCCCAAACAGTCTTTTGGGAACCATAATGTCACAGTTACTGATCTTCAAGAGTTGAAGAATGATATTCAGTAATGAAACAGAATAAATTTCACCAAATGCCCAGCATGGAATTCGAATTCAAAAATGTCAAATACTGGCTAAATTTATTATTAGACTTGTAATGTTTTAAAAGAAAGTAAAATCATGCGATATCCAAGAATAACTTATTATTTGTTTTCGTTTGACGTGTGAACAGAGGTGGATTTAAAGGGTGTTTCTGGGAACATCCTGGTCTTAGTGGTAATATACCCAATTTTTATACAATAGGTCATAGGTTCGAGTCCCAGGGAACCCAGTTGAAAAATTGTTTTTTTCTTAAACCCTTTAACCAAAACGACGCCGTTTGAGCCAGAAACAGAAACACACTAGTTTCTTCTTCGTTTCTTCGCGCAACGTTCTCTTCTTCCTTCCTTTTCGTGGGTTTCTTCGTTCTCTTCTTTATTTCATTGAATTGATGTAGTAACAAGTACATTGAAGGCCCTTTTATAGCCTAGTATTCTTAAATGGTAAGCATAGCTGATAGGATCCTAGAATAAATCAGAGGTAGTGGAATAAGAATGGTTTGTTTAATAAGTAATAATTAAGTAGTAGTGAGGGAATAAGACTGGTCTTTAATAATTAAGTAGTAGTGGGGGAATTGAATGTTCAAAGTTGAGGAGTAGTAGAGAGGTCAAGTTAGAGAATAAATAGAGTTGGAGAGTAGTAGAGATGGCAGGCTGGTATTGGGATTGGCTTGGGCCAGGAACTTGGCAATTGGATTGCCATTTTCACTGTTTCCTCTATATTTTCTAAAACTATCTCTTGTAATTCTGTTCCTAGGGCTGTTATCATGTTGATGCAGCGCCTATATTTTCAATAATACACAGTTTATTGTTCTTTAGATTGAGATGGCTTCTGGTACTCATCAAGTGGTATCAGAGCACTCGATCCTGAGTGCTCAAAGGAATGCTGCCATGGAATTTAGGGAAGAACCATCAGTTCACAGTAAACCAGAATGGTTGTCACAGCTTGAAGAAATCAAGCAACTCTGGAAAAGAAGAACGAAAGGAGACAGACATCGATCCCGTCGTGATCATGCTCCGTGTAGAAGGAGAAGAAGCGAAGAACTCTCAGAGAAGGATTATGAGATCTATCTAGATATGAAATTGCAGTGGTTGCAACAATTCTATGTTACTGCAAAATCAAGAGCAACAAGAAAAGAAGCTGAGAAAGAACCAGAAGAGGAGGGGCAGAATGAAGAGTTCAAGGCAGATCTGAAATTCCAGGAATTGGAAGAGGTTGTGAAACCTGTAATGCACGAGGGAATGGTTGGGAAAGAAGGGACCGATTGGGGAGAAGAAGGAGAGGACCTTGCATCTGACAAGGAACCACCTCTGCCGGAATCACCGTTGTCGCCGAAGTCGCCACCGGAATTGCTGCCATCACCGGGATCGGAGTCACCGCTGCCGCCGAACTATCGTGTGACCATGGTTGAGTGGAAATCAGTTCAGGGTCTAAGTGAAATGTTGCTCTCTCTATGGGTCGAGATGTGTAACAGGAAAGAGAAGAAAAAGGTTACCGAAGACCTTCATCGTTGGCCACCGGAGCCACCAGAACCGCCGGATCAAGCCACGTTCGTGATGGAGGAGTCGATGTCTCACGTTTTGATAAAGGAGGAAAGAAAAATGGGTCAGCCACATTATGTTTCGCAAATTGAAACTGTAACAGAGAGAACGACAAGGAATTTTGAACGCAATCCAAATGGTATCAAATGGAAGCCATTTTGGGGGCTGATTAGTTTCCAACTGAGACGAGTTTCTTCCGTTCTTGTGCTTGATTTTTTGTGTTGCTTTTTTGAGTTGTGCTCAAGGCCATTATCTCTCACTTCTTCAATTGGTGGTGATAATTTAAAAGGTTATGATGCGAAGAATGTCACAGCAATCACCCTTTATATACTTGAAGCTATTATAGTGGAGAACATGGAAGCCATGGTTTCTGAGACACCTACTTCAGTGCTTGTGCTTGTGTCATCTTCACACTACCAAGTGTCATTTCTTCATTCTGTGTTGTGTTTGTTGAAGCCTATCATTCCCTATTCTTTGTCCAAGATCTCTCATGATGAAAGGTTACTGGCTGGTGATTCCTGTCTGAACTTTGAGGGATTATGCTTTAATGTTCTTTCTAGTACACTTAAACAGAAGAATGAGGCGAAGTATAGGAGGCAGCAAGATTATTTTGAGGCTACTTCAGTAAGAATTGGCCGAAGATGGTCCTTGTGGTTAATCACAAATAGCTATGTGCCGGAAAATGATGATAACTTCTATTTCCAAGTCTCCAGGGAGAATTTGATGGGGTTTTCCCCATCTCTTAAGGTGGAAATTGTTTTACAAGTCAAGCTTGAAAACGATGATGGACCTGTTATAATGGATGCTTTAATATGTGTTATTTGTACTCAATCAAAAACTAATGGCCATGATTCTTCTATTGTTGGACACATATCAAGAATGGTCAAGCAAATAAAGTTGCTAGTGGAGGTTGGTAGGAGATGTGGCAGTGCATTAAGGCAATTAACAAATATTCCAATAGTGGAGTCTCCACTTCTCCATGTGTGGGATCCAGGTGGCTTTAAACAAGAGGATGAGAGTGTCAGTACTGGTGGTGCGGTGGAATGTCTTGGAAATAGAACACATCAAGATCATCAGGTATTTTTCAAGTTCCAGCAAATTGTAGGCTTATTTGGTTATTATGGTGGTGCTTCAATGAGCTCTAAGATGCCCAATAGTCCTGTTATTAAGGCTGCTCAATTTAACAATGATGAGAGGTGGTTGCAAAAAGCAAGAGGAATAGAAAATGAAAGGGCTCATCAAAGGACATTGTTAGTAGACATAAATTCTGGAGCTGGAGAAGCAACACAAATTCAAGATCAATTTCTCAACATTTCTCTTATACTCCTAAAGCTTCCTACTTTATCTATATCCAGTGAAGATATAATACGATCATGTTGTGCTTTGTTTTTTATAGATGATATAGCCACATGGGGATATGGTAACTCTATTAATCCATCCAAAATCTTTATCGTGGTACAAATTTCGATGGATGGAGGTGCAGTTTTTTCGGCTCTAGTAAATTCCTTTGTTGAAGAAATTAAAACAGTACTAAACCTAGTTCAAGACCACGAAAAAGGGGTTGCATCTCAAGAAGGGATTCACATTCGCTATTATGTACACCACGAAAAAGGGGTTGCCTCTCAAGAAGGGATTCACATTCGCTATTGTGTACAAAGTGTGTCTAAAATTTTAATTACTATAGTAAACCTTTATGAAACCATGACACCAACAGTATTTGGATCATCAATTGCTAACCCCTTGGAGTATACCAGCTATATGAGTTATCATCTAAAGAATTGTGTTCTCTCAAAGTGGTTCGTTGCAAAAGGGTCTATAAGGCAGATGTTTGAGTTAGTTCTCACAAATGATATTTTGTACCACGATAAGGATTTTGATCCGAGAGATAGCTCTTCAGTCTCTTGCATGGCTTGGCATTCATGTTTCACACTATGGGATACTGGTGGAAGACTATTAAGTGTTGTTTTTGGTATAAAGCACCTTGAGGACAAGGTGAATCTTTTAGGAGGGGAGCATTGATAGGATCCTAGAATAAATCAGAGGTAGTGGAATAAGAATGGTTTGTTTAATAAGTAATAATTAAGTAGTAGTGAGGGAATAAGACTGGTCTTTAATAATTAAGTAGTAGTGGGGGAATTGAATGTTCAAAGTTGAGGAGTAGTAGAGAGGTCAAGTTAGAGAATAAATAGAGTTGGAGAGTAGTAGAGATGGCAGGCTGGTATTGGGATTGGCTTGGGCCAGGAACTTGGCAATTGGATTGCCATTTTCACTGTTTCCTCTATATTTTCTAAAACTATCTCTTGTAATTCTGTTCCTAGGGCTGTTATCATGTTGATGCAGCGCCTATATTTTCAATAATACACAGTTTATTGTTCTTTAGATTGAGATGGCTTCTGGTACTCATCAATAGCTAATAACTAGGAAGTTCACTGGCGGTGGTACAGCAACAAATCTAGTCGCCGCCATTCAAGTTTTATCCAAAGGAATTGTTTGCTTGATGTCACAGAGAGTCATAGGATTTCTATATGTTTCTAGGACACTCTTCTAGCTTCTTTCACATTCTTCTAGTTTCTCAACTCTTCTAGTTTGTCTTGATTTAATTTTCTAACAGTTTCTGCATTTTAATCTTTGTTTTTGACGACGTTGTGTATTGATTTTCGTTTCGTTTTGTTTCTGATTTGGGTTTCGATTTCAGGTAATGTATTTCTATGTTTTGGGTATTCTTCGTTTCGTTTCTGATTTGAGAATTGATTTTCGTTTGTCATTGTGAATTGATTTTCGTTTGTTATTGTGAATTGAGTTTCGTTTGTTATTGTCATATTGTGAATTGATTTTCGTTTGTCATTGTGAATTCGTTTGTTATTGTGAATTGATTTTTGTTTGTTATTGTCAACTCAACAGTATGCTTAGGTATTTTTCCAAGAAACCCAAAGTTTCACCACCAATTGAACCGTCACTTCCACCACCAATTCCACCAACAGTATGCTTAGGTATTTATCGTTGTTTTTTTTTAACATTACTTTATCGTTGTTTTTTTAAAATCGTACAATTGTTAAATCATTGAAAAAAAAAGGAACACCCTATTCTAAAATCCTGGATCCGCCCCTGCGTGTGAAAATTACCTGGATAACTGTTTTGGAACCAACAAATGCTTCAATCTTCTTCCAGTCACGATCGAATCTGAAATCAATTACAAGAAACACAAATGAGCAGAAATAAACCACTAATTCAAATACCATACCATAATTACCGTTACAAACATTGGTCTCGGCGAGCAATTATTAAAAGCATGGTTAGAGCACTTATTGGAGAGTACAATGTGCAGTACACACACAAATGGCAGGACGCAAATGCTATGCATTGGCCTAAACTCATATTGTTGCGATATTTTTCCTAAGGTGATTGATTATGTAACTAAACCCCAATTCTTAATTTTTCCCAATACTCATAGAAACTGCAAGCTATACAAAAGATATTAATGATATGGAGTTCATTCCTTAAAAGTAGTCTCACGACGGAAATCGTTCACGAAAACCTCACGGGCAGGAAATGACCAATCGGGAGCCCCCCTACCCATACTGAAATGCTGAATATCATAAGAGTTTACATTACGAGCTCATCTTGAATGACGTGGCAAAATTAAAGAGAACTCTTTGTATTTAATAACTGCCCATGTATGGTTAGAGGGGGCTCTTGATTGGTCATATCCGGTTCGTGAGGTTTTCGTGAACGATTTTAGTCGTGAGATATAGCAAAGCTCAATTAGAAAACCATTCCATACAAACCATTAATGTATTCAAAAAGTGTTTAAGAATCCATCTAATTCCGTCTAAAAAACATCTTATTAGTTATTACAGAATATTCACTCTGCAGCTTGTTGCTTAAGTGGAGTAATAAATTCCAGCATTGACACTTGTTTGATGAGGGATGCTCACAAATCCAATAGTCGAATTATGTATTCTCCCATCCTAAAATAATTCATTTTTTTCATTAAAATTTTGGGGGAAAAAAAGCATCTAAATCACAACCTCGAAGGATTTACATTAAAATTAAAATTCAAAATTCTTTACTAATTACGTGACTGATCAGAGTTCCTAACTCACAACCAATGAATCACCTTTAATTATCAATAAAACTCAAGAATATATAGCGACCAGATTCTCAGACTTCCAATCAATATTCAATTCAACGAAGAAACGGAAAATAATAAAAAAAAGGACTTACAATTGGAGAGCTTCTAGAAACTTATCGTGCTCCTGGTCAGTCCAGCTTTCTCTAGATTTAGTAATCGTGTAGGGTTTTCGGATCTTCTTATTCTGATCTTCGGCGGTGGTGGATGCGGCGGCGGTAGGAGCCTGCGGTGGTGGTGGTGGCGGAATATTGTTAACACCAGGAAGAGCCATATTTGAAGGATCGAAAAAGTAAAAGCCTTGAGCTGGATTAGGGTTAACTGAAACCATGAATAACGAAATTGTAATCTTAATTGGATTTGTGTAGCCGACTTTGTTGCTGGGATTTCAACAACCTCTGTATGTGTTACTGCTAACCGTTCTTCTTGTCTCCGTCTTCTTTTGTTGCTGCTCGCTATATATTCGGCAAACTTAATAAACAACTTTTTTAGAGAAGCACGTGAATACTCAGTGTGCACGTGACAGGTTGTGGCGATTACTTTAGAACTTTTCTGCTTTGTGTCTTCTAGTCTAGCTGGAAATGGATTGCACGCAATAATAATGGTTTATGTGGTAGTAATTAATGGGCCTATTTCTCACAAAAAAAAAAGTGGTAGTAATTAATAATTAATAGATCTAGAATATGTGACTAAATTCTCTAACTTATCTGCAGGAAAAAGTTAGGGTGATTTCCACTCTGTTTCTTCTATTATTTTTGGGCAGCACTATTTGGTACGAAACGTAAGAAAAACACTATAATTTTAGTTTTTAATAATAAAAAATAAAATAACGCATTATAGTCGTGCGATTGTCATTATGGAGCCGTGCTTTTCGTTTCATACGAAATAGTATTTTCATTATTTTTTTTGTATTATTTTCCTCTAAATTATTTCATATTCTCTCTCTTTTTTCCTAAACAAACCAAGACTTTCTAAAATGGAAGTCTGAGAATCTGGTCGTTTGAACATTGATTGGAAATCAAACAATTTATATTTTGACAAGTAATTTTATAATTGTTGGAATGTGAATCGTTTTATCACAATTTAATGGTTGAGATTGTTCAAATGTGGCAAGTGTGTTATTCTCCAACGAAATACTATCTAAGAGCTTTTTGTTCTTGGGGTTAGAAAATAGGTCCATTTCATTCGAGTGACTCGTTAACGCAAAGTTGTTGTAACTTGTCTTCTTGTCTGAAAAATGAGATGGGGGTAGGGCGGGCTAGCCCATCATACCATTTTTTATCTATGTATTTTATTTTGTTAGTAAGGGAAAAAGCTTAAAATAGATGGAAATTAGGGTTTTTGTTTTATTCTTTTGATATCATTTGCAATCTAGACCTTGTGTGTGCCATTGTGCTTTGCTTCTCATTGCAGTCACCGTCCTCGAACCACTGTCAAAATATTCCAATCATCGACCAATCTTCTGCATGACACTCACCACAAAAGATCGACAATCAAGGCTCAACTAGTTGTGTTGTTTCAATATCCCATTATGATATCTTCCTTGTTAGACGTTGTTTCAACAAAACTTGTGTGGTTTTTTAGTTGATGACGTGGACAACACTTAACATGATGACATGGCCAAGGCGCTCAGGGAGGATACCATTTGAGTCTTTTGACATTGAAACATGTTTCAACTCAAGAGTAGTACCAGGGTTCGAATCGAAGAAGCTCCAACGAATAGTGTGTTGTTCCAACTAAGCTTTCTCAATTTGGTTTCTCGAGGAAAGAAATCAATCCAAGTTGGAAACACAAAGACCCTCCCCTAACTAAGCTTTCTCACTCTAACCTTTCTACCGAGCTTTCTATTTTCTTCCCCAAAAAATTTTCCTAACCCTCTCATCTCAATCCATTTCCTCTCATGCATCACTCCTTCGTCACTGAATAAATCAACTCCTTTTCAGCATGCATCCTACTTTGCATCTTCTTCCTCAAATATTTAATATTGTATTTTTAATTAAACTGTATGAGTTCAAAGTGGTTCAACAATGTAATTTTTATTTTTAAAATTTTTTGTTTTATTTTATTAATTTTGAGTAATTTATTTAGCAATTGTTTTGGTGATTCTGTTTTATAAATTGTTTCTCGACATTCTCTTAACATTTTTATTGTATTTTTTGCAATAAAATAATGTTACGAACCAGTTGTGTAGAAGGGCACTAGTAGTATCACGTGTTTTTTCACGATCTTCCATTTTCTAATGTTTCGCATCACGTGTTTTTTCTTTTTATTGTCTTCCATTTTTCAATGTCGTTCATCATGTGTTCTTTCCTTTTTCGTTGCCTTCCCTTTTCCATTATTGTACTAGACGTTTCTATTCTTAATTGTAACATTGTTTCAGAAAATGTCTAACATTTTCTCTCGTCACACCGTAAAAATATTTCATTTGCCATTAGAACAGAAATATAATATATCAAAATACGCATAAAATGATAAAAATATACAAGCAAACAGTAAAATTTCGGTACATATGCTCACAGTAAAAACTCAAGCTCTCGCAAACTATATGCTGGCCATCACAGCATCCATCCTCAAAGCTTGCTTCTTATTGTCGTAGGAGGATGGGATACAGCTTATATGAAATGCAAATTTTCACGTCTACGTGAAGTACATGAATGCATTTGCAACAAAGCTACAAAACATAACGATGCACAACCTTTCACTCATCTACAAAACTTCCGGTTCATGCATTCAAGTTATTGTTTTTTTTTTTTTGTAGTTGCTTAATTACAAATGTGCCATCCTTGATCCAACTCTAATATATTTTTCTTCAGTTTCTCTTTGAACTAGAGAAGCAAATTCCTTATTACCGTTTAGAAAAATCTTCTCCTAAAATTCCTGGTTGTCGTTTGGTAGGAACGCATGAGCAATCCGACGCCAATGCCAAGTCCTACACACATCCCAAGGCCAATTCCAACACCAACTCTAACACCGGCATTGAACCACGAGAGTTGACCATCCTCGCCAAGATACATTTCTTGAGAGTAGAAACCATGTCCCATCTTCCCATCAGGATCATAATCATCAACTTCAGACCCTGTTATCTGCAAGAGATATCATGTGAAACAATTAGTATTTCAGAAACCCTAAAGGCTCAGGTAAGACAGGCACAGCTACTAACCATATATTGACCAACTGTAATAAACACCAATTCATTTCGTAACCAACAAAAATTAAAAAGAATTCTTATATGGAAAAGTGAGAGCAAACAGTATTATTGATTGCGGATGGGCAGGCCACAGTCAAAGGCCAAAATTCTGGAATATTAAGTTGCTATTTCCACAATAAAACACCATAGTGCTATCATCCTACACAAACTGGGCATAGCAGTTGGCAAAAAAAGCCACCACCGCAATTTGCCATGGTTACGAAATAAGTGACACTACTTCAGTACATTCAATTCAACCATAATGCTTCAGCAGACTATAATCTGTATTGTCATATACTTGAGTTTATCAGCATCAGAAAACTAATATTATAGTACCTAATCATCGTTTGACAGTGCCTCATAAACCAAGGGGGGTGGATGGTTCCCGAACTAATTTCAACTGTTCAAAGAGTTTATTTTGGGGTAACTTTTTTTCCTTTGTTACTATCACAAGTTTGTGAGAGTGCTTTCGAAAAAATTAATTGATAATTGAATTCTAAGAAAGAAAGCTTTCTTCTTTACGAAACATGTACAGAGTGTTATTGCTAGATGCATATTGCATTCTATTAGGGTTCTTTTCTTTTGTGTACAATGGTGGCAATCGGGTTGGAGTTTGAACCTTTTATGCAAACTACCCAAACCCCTCACTACTAGCCCAGTTCTATGGCTTCATAATAAGGTTCGTCAAGGAAGTAGCAATAGAACCAGAAAGCTCTGATTATGATCCAATAATATAATCAACCTATTGAAGGGTATCAACGGTGCTTTCTTTTACCTTCCAAAACCATCAGAAAGTTACTTCCACTAAACCGCTAAATTATATGAAAAATCAAACTTTTTTTTAGATATATAGAAGTAGAGCTTAAATTTGACCTGTTTTCAGTTTGAAGTTTTTAAGAGTTAAGACGACCATTCAATGATATCTTACATGTAATTCCTAGATAGTTACAATTCAAGATTGGACTGTATGATAGGAATGTTTTAAACTGACAAACAATAGATGAAAAGTAAATCCATATAATTAACACTTCGCAAAGTATACTATTGATAATGATCCAGAAAGCAACCAAACTTAACAGACTAACAGTGCGACTATAATGCTATGAGAAATGAGAGTACTTTCTCGATCTAAACAGCTTATTGAAAAATGAATGTTCATTCTTTAACGAACAATATAGTGGTACGGTATAGCCAAATAGCTGCAATTAGAGGGGTGTGTGTGAATAGATACAGAAGTAACCATTACTTCAATGTTAAAATTTTCAGGGTGTCATTTCTGAAAAATGAATTTGACATGCCAAAGATCATAAGTCCTCCATGTGTCAAGCATAATTGAAACGCCACACATTTGGAAAAGCCATACCCATGGTGAACTCCATGTCAAGAAACATCAAAAACTAAACAGGCTTCACTACATGATATGACACACCTCACATGAGAGGTCTATGATGAGATATTATGACATAGTTTGATCGGTATTTAACCCTACCAAATGCGAAAAGAATTTGATTGTTATTACTGATATTGTTTTCAATCAAAAGTGATTTTTTTATCTAATCCAAATAAAAGAACACTAGACAATAAGTGAAAAAATAAACCCTGCACAATAATTTGAGGATTTCATACTAAAACCTCACTGTAAACTTACTATATAAAGGTTTCCAAAGATATACTACTTTCCCTAATACCCTGTTATAACCAAACCATATGCAAATTCTACCGTGGACCACCTTGATAGATGGTTCACAGTGGATCAATGTATTTTATCAGCCATTCCCCTCTCTTCTTCTTTGCCCTACCCATCCACTTCTCCCCCTTCCCCCTCCCCCTCCCGCTCCTAGTTGCTTACAACAGTACTTTTGAGGATACAACTCACAAGTGTCTCAGAATTCAATTCAATTTGATCAAGTCACTACCTCATCTGCGAGGACTAGGGAGGACTCTTAGCTTTTGCTTCCCGGAGAAGAGTCGGTCATCGCCAGGGAGCTTATGACGATTTTTAACTACTGGTCCACTCTATAACCCACCACCCTAAAGCCAACTATACAAAATTAAAATGATATAAAATAAAGTCCAAAAACACTGACTCAAACACAAACCATTCAAAAACAGTTACTGCAAAAAGTGAATTAACCATTTGGGAGAAACAAAGTACCTGCAATTTGGACCTTGGAATCAAGCCATTCATACCACCACCACCAACATGATCCTTCTCCATCATCATTTCCTCATCTTCAGGTATAGCATCCAAAGTAGCATGTCTAGGAACTCTTCTCCTAGGACTCATCTGAATAGTCTTACTCAATATCACAGGCACACCACCACAACAACCCGCAACATAAACCTCTACCGACGGCGCCGAAACCCCAAGCTTCGGCCTAAAAAACGACGATGAACCCGACCCAATTGTCCCAGCCGCCACGTGGCAATCCATAGTCCAACCCGAATCCGAACCACTTCCCCAATCAGTATCCAACCGCTCCAACGACCCACACAGAAACAACAAACCCTCTTTCTCATAAACTTCAAACTCCGCACCGCCGGTGATTCTAACGCTATCGGTGCTAACATAAGTCACCTCCGCCGACTCCTTATCGATACGGTCGCGCCGGAGTGGAAGCGGCGGCGCTGGTTCCGACGCCGGGATAGCAGAACCGTTGACTACGAGAGTGAATCCGATCTCTCGTTGAGGGTGACATAGGGTTAAGCTTTCGGGAACGCTGTCGATTACGCAAGGTGAAATTCGAACGTAGAAAAGGCGAATTTCAAGCCACGATCCGTGGCTTTTTAGGGTTGAAAAGTTTAACGAGTTTTCGCTCTTCGCAATTGCTTCGTCGTTTTGATCCATATAACACACTGAATTTGAATCTGAATATTAATTTTCTATTTCAATTTTTGAATTCCCTGTTTTGTGTGATGAAATGCGAGAGGAAATTGATGGAAATTAGGGAACGGGAACTAGGGAAATTTTGTGATGGAAGATGAAAAATATCTGGGTGGTGTTTGTTCCCTGAGAAGGGGAAAATGGAGGTGCGGAAAATAAGGGTTTAACTGAAAAGGTAATTTGAGAAGAAAGAAAATGTTTGTGGGGAAAGGAGGGTTTTGTTTGGGGTAAAAATATAGCGAGAGGGAATGGAATATATTTGTTGGAAGGGGTCAAAGTCAAAGGTGAGATGGAGGAAGAGAAAGAGAAGAAGAAGGAGAAAGACACGCGTCCGTTGCTAATTGCTCTTATTGTATTGCTTTATTTGCAAAATACCAACTTAAATTAATCTATTACAAAGTCTTATTGTATTTTTTTGGTGATAAAAAAGGTTAACGCCCAGCCAACATCAGCGATAAAACTAAAAAAAGAAACTTATATAACCCATCGGTCTAAAGGGAAAAAAACAGGCCAAGAGGGATTTCATTGTGGATCTTACAAGAAAAAATTAAATTGAAGTTATCTTTGGCTATGATATTTGTGCATCTATTTGCTCATGTTTCCATATAACATCACAAGGACGAACGAGCAAGTTTTTAATCACGTTCACCAATAGAGCTAGGGAATGAGAAGAATTATCCAGACCAGGCAGGAGGTTAATGGAATTTGAAGTATCGGATTCCATCGCTAATCTCCTCTTGCCACGCCCCTAAGCTATATTGATTCCATGGTAATCGTCCACAGTTCTGCTTCCAGGGAAGAGAAAAGGTCGAGAAGCTGAAAAGAGACTGCACCATCACAATTGTGCTTGCAGGAACTATTAGGGGGGTTTCCAATTGTCTTCTTAGTTACATATAATTATGGAGCCATCAGATTGTTGAACAGTATCATACAAGCACTTGGATGTAGAAATATTATCAACAATAGACCTAGAGTTTCCACTGGATGTTTGAAAAGATAAGCTCATTTCTAACTTTCCAAATTTGGTCCATGACAATACCAAAGATTACATTTCAAGGTTAGTTGAAAACATAGATACCATTGCCTTGCAGGTTTTTTAATAACTAGTTGTGCCAATTATTCTTTGAACAGAAAGTATTTGGAAAATTACTCTCCAAGAGATTCCAGACACGAGAAGAATGGGATAAATCTTTGAATGTGTGGAACAAACTCTTTACTACCATTGCACAGCTTGCACGTAGAGTCATTTGAAGCATCGGACGCTTTATAAATATCATCCAAATACTCTGAGGAACCACGGTGGTTCCCATTACGTACATAAGTGCTTGATGAACCGATTTAGTAAGAGTTACTCTACTGGTAAATGAGAGGTTTCTCGCCTTCCAAGCTAAGTCGCTGGTTCACTTTGTCTAAAACAAATTGGAAAGCATTTCTGTTAACTCGCTTATCACTACAAAAAAAAAACACTTATTTGCGAATAGAATTTTCGACATTAGCGACGAACCAGTCCCTCGCTAAGTGGAGGTGGGAATTTGAAAAATTTAGCACGAAAAACAAGGTGATTAGCGACGAAATTGGTCCCTCGCAAACGTGAATCTAACCGTTAGCGAGGGACCAGTCTCTCGCTAAGTGGAGGTGGAAATTTGAAAAATTTAGCACGAAAAACAGGGTGATTAGCGACGGAATTGGTCCCTTGCTAACGTGAATTTGACCAATGGCAATTTTTTTTTACTTTAAATAACCACACACCGCACACTCTCATTTCGTCTTATCTCTTCTCTCACCTCTTCCCTCTTTCACTCGAATTCTCTCCACCTTCCAACACCACCACCACCACCACCAAGAACTCCCCTCTTCTTCCTTCCCCTCTCTCTCTCTCTCCCCCCTATGAATTCCTCTTCTCTCACCTACAAATTTCTTTACTCTTTTTCTCTTCTTCTCTCAACCTTCCACCACCACATAGCTCCTCCCACCACCACGAACTCCTCTCTCTCATACGAAGTGAACCACCACCACCACCACCACCACGAACTCCTCTCCCCTCTCTCCTACGAAGTGAACCACAACCACCACCACCACATAGCTCCTCCCAACCACCACCACCACCACATTAATAAATATATAAAAAACAGTGAAAAATTTAAAACAACACATAAAACAAGCCATTCAAATTGGGACACGTGACAGTCAAAATTAGTAGGGAAATTGATTAGCGAGGGATTCAAATTCCCTCGCTAGTGGATTAGCGAGGAGCATTTTAGCGAGGGAACCAGTCCCTCGCTAATTCCCTCGCAAATGGTGATTAGCGACGGATTTGGGACGTTTTGCGAGGGAAAAATCCCTCGCTAATAACCAATTTTTTTGTAGTGTATAGAATATGGGAACACCCAAATACTTCTCATGATTATCAATTCTTTGGAAGCCGAGCATAGTAGATATATCATTGCAGTGTTGCCAATGGACGTTCTTAGGTAAGAAAATTATTGTTTTATCTTGGCTATTTTTTTGCCAAGAACTACTACAAAGCATAGAAGAATTTGGTGAATAATTCTTTCTTGTTTTGTAGAAGCTTCTGCGAAGAGGAGAAGATCATCAGCAAAGCCTAAGTGTGACAGCTCCAGATCCCTAACATTCACCTTGATGGGCTTGCGATGTTTATCATGAATAGTTTTTTCAATGAGATGGAAGAGGCACCCAATGCATAGCACAAAAAGGTAAGGAGAGATTGGGTCTCCTTGTCAATTCCCCTAGATGGGGTAAATTCGTCAAGGGCCTCACCATTCCACAACAAACACATTCTAGGAAATGAAATGCAAGCTTGGATGAGTGTAGAGAGAAGCTCCAGAATACCAATATCAGCCAGTGAATCTTTCACAAAATCATAGTTTAATCTATCATACACTTTCTCTAGATCGATATTGAGAGCCATTGGTGTGTGGAAAAGTGTTGTGCAAGTATACACAGTCTACAACAAGTAGTATAAGAAAGATGTCATACCCACAGGGATTAGATTAATTTTTATGGTTTGCATACATAGAGATATTAGTGTTAAGTAACCAAGTAACAAACAATAATTGATGGTGTGGAAACAGAAAGTAAATAAGCTATGTAAGATGAGTATGTAATCAAGTGAGAATGATAGTTGGGACGCTCTTTACCAAATAGGTCATTCTTAATAGTACTGTGTTATATGTGATGCAGGTGCACTGAATTTTGTTGCATTAGAATTGTGCTTTTTAGTCACTGTCTTTAAAGTTTCATTATAAGTTCTTGATGTGATCCTACATGGAGATTGGATGAAGGTCGCAAAGATAAAGAATCAAAATCAAAAGAATGAGTCTCAACAAGAATTCAAGGAAATATACTTCAATGTGTTCAACCTAATCATTAAGACAAGAGCACATTGAAGGTGACCATGTAAATAGTAGGGAATTTCTAGATAACCAACTCTAGTGTTTCCTACGCTTTATTTTTCTTTCAATAAATTGTAAGACACTTTTAATTGAGCCATGTTGGCCTTAGTTAAGTGGCTATGGCCTATGGCCTAGTAGATTAGTTTGTGGCCTTGGGCCTTGTTTTGTGTTTCTTTTGGACTTTAGTTATAGGCCTAGGATCCATAAGTCCACAAATATAAATACTTGGAACCCTAGTGTAATCTTAGAATTTTGATGAATGAAATTCACTTTTACATTTTGAGCATGAGAGTGCCCTACACTAGTGGAAAAAAGGCATTTCATAACAGTAATTCATATCGGTTTAAAACGACCTGATGTTAAAAGTGACGCGGTGGCAATTTTGTAATTATTTTGACTATTTTTATAACGGTTCCTTCTCAAACAGATATAGAATGTGCGAATTTAAATATTTCATATCAGGCCTATGCTATACCCGTTATAGAAAACGCTCTTTCATATCAGGTCATTAGATACCCGTTATGGAAAAGGCTAATATGTTAGGCGGGAGCCAAAACCCTTTCGCGTTCACTCCCTTCGCTGGAACTCTCTCTCACTCCCTTCGCGCTCACAAACCCTCTCGCTGGAACTCTCTCTCACTCTCAACGAAAACCCTGTCACTCTCACTCTCAACGAAAATCAACGAAAACCCCGTCACTCTCACTCTCAACGAAAACCCTCTCCCTGTCACTCTCAACGAAAATCTTGTGGCTGCGCCGTTGCTGTTCTTGCGTCGTCGACGTTTTTGCAACAGCGCCGTTGCTCCGCCGTTTTCTTGCGCTGTTGCTGTTCGTGAGCCGTCGCCATTGCTGTTCTTGCACAAGGTGAGTTAGGTCAGACTTTATTTGAAATTTCATTCCCAGATTTTACTTAAATTACAATAAAGCAGAAGCAATAACAACAATTAAACACTGAAATTTCATCGATGCAAAGAGGAGGGATTTCTGAGGAACAAAGAGAGAGTGGTATTATGCTTTTTTTTTTACGTGAGAGTGGTATTATGCTAGTTAGATTGAGGAGTGGATTAATGGTGTTTGGAAGGGAAATTAAAAATCTGATCCTTATAGGCAGACTAACTGCTGGAAAATCTTCAAATCAAGTTTTTGCCTAGAAACTAATGCATCATTTACAAGAAATGTGACCATCAAAATGCTGTTTTGAGAATACTGCATAAATCTATACCATTAAAGAATATTCCTAATGCCTTACCAGCCCACTGTCTGTTATGGTTTGTGTTTCCCTAGTGGATGGTATTCTGGAAAAGTTATTTGTTTAATCATTACAAACTCAGCAGACCTAGGTTGCTATTATTCTACTCAATAAATTCTTGGCTAAGATGTACTTTTGGTTAGGTTTCAAAAAGGACCATTTTGAAAGAAAAAGTAAAAGGGACCAAATTGAAAGCTAATTAATAAGGTATCAAAAGTATAGTTTAGCATAAATTCTAACGCCAGCATTAGTACTATCTGGTCACCTGCATTACAATAAGATACTATATTTTACACTGCATGTAAGTTCATATATGTGGAGTCCTTGTATTGGTATATAAACAGTTACATGCTTGCCTTGAGTTGAATTACCTGATTTTCTCACCTACACTTTAGATTTTCATAATTGTTTCTTAGTTCTCACTCAGTAAAGTAGATTCTGTTATATTTAGTGTTTTTTTACCTTATATGTTGAAATCTGATAATGAAGGTTACTGAGAGCACAACCTGCTTGGATTCCCACATACTTGACATACTTGACAACTTGCTTGAAAAAACTCTGTAAAAACAATTGAGATTTAATATCTTTATCATTAATATTTTTTAATGCTAGGAAAAGAAGCCGCCCGCAACCCTCAAGCAAAAAGTTAATAGGTAAGCTCTTATTTATTATACATCATGTGTAGAAAATTTACAACAAACTTAGAGAATTTGAATGATGTCTTCCTTTTTTATTAGTGCTATGGAAGGATATCATAAGTTGATGGGGACTAGAAAGAAGACACCTACATGGATTTGCCCCAATGTAAGTAGTTTAACTCTTGAGTATAATGTATTTTATTACTATATATAATATTTACTATGACGTATAATTTGTAGTTCGGAAGGCAACCTGGAAATACTGAGTGTGGATTTTATGTTGTGAGACATATGTTCAACATTGTCTCTGCAAGTATTGTTGATTTATGGTTGGAGGTATGTGATAGAATTTTTAACAAGTTATATTGAAGATGTATTTTATAGTTGATGAACTAATATTTAGTCTTTGTGTCATTTCACATTATAGAGATTCAACACTACCGAACCATTCACAGATGAGGATTTGTATGATATTCGGTCTCGATGGGCAGGACTATTTCTTGAACTTTACACGAAACGTCCTATTGGGTGATAATAGGCTAGATAGGTAAATCCATCAAAAATTCTGCATTCTCTCTTATTTTGAAATGACTTTTGCTGATGTGGTTAAACCCACAACTAAATATATTGGTTACTATATGGGCAGGACTATTTCAATTGGAAGTTTACTTACAACTCTGTACTTTTTCTTATAGTTATGATAGGTGATTTATGTTTTATGGACAACACACATGCCTTTCTAATTTTCTAGCAGAATCATAGAGTTTAACCATTTTTGTCTATCCTTAGATTTGAAAGTTTTTTTTCATGTTATAATTTCCATGTCAGACCGTACACGAAGGAAGAATTATCAACTAAAGTTGTTTTGTGATATAGACTACCCAGAAAAGCCCCCAGGAGTTCGGTTTCATTCACGGGTCCATATTTGGCGCTTACTTAGTTTATGTTAGGAGTAATTTTTTGGATAGTTTTGGTAATATGTGTTAGCCTGTAATTTCGACAGGCTTCATTAAAGATGGTCAACATGGCCTGACTTATATTTCGACGAAGACCAAATTATTTCGACAGAGAAAATGGTCATGCGCAAGGTAAACTCGACAAGCTTACGGGGAAGCAAAAGCAAGAGAGAGGAAAATGGACGCAAGCCTTCGACAGACGGAAAACAGAGCAGTTATGCGCTGAAGACTAGCAGTTGGTCGAAGCGTGATAGAGCGGTTCTGGTCGAAAGTAGGAGTAGCAGTTATTATTTTTCAAATCTCTAGGCGGTTACTTAGTTCAGTTTTTCCCCCTCTTTTCCTTTGTATAAATAACTGTTTCTGAGAAGAAACAGAGGTCGCAAAATCACCATACACAACCCGATTCCTGAAACTCTAACTTCCAAGCCAGAGCGAAAAACGAGTGGAAGAATCGCTGTACGTGATCGTGTACCACTTTTACGATTCAATGCAATTTATTTGTCTGTTCTTTACAATTCCTGCACCATTTACTGCTTCTTTTCTTTTCAATTCTGTTAATCATTTGCAAATCGTCCCCTTTTCTACATTTTCTGAAACACAAACCACTCGCAATTCAAAGGCAATTGCTTTGAGATTTTTCTAGTTTGATCTCACAAACCTTCTAATAAAACTAGTGATTGTTTGCTAAAAACACCAGCAAACAAATTGGCACGCCCAGTGGGACTTTGCCTTTGATTTTGTTCATTTTCGTACTCTCTTATTTGTATTCGCTGTTGTATGCACTTAAGAAGTGGTAAAATGGTTCGTTCTAGTACGAATAATGCGTCTAGTTCCAACCCTGTGGTTTCACAAGGGCAAGGGACAACAATGGATTCTGCAAGCATTAGCGCAGGACCATCATCGTCGATAACCGTTCCTTCATTATCAATGACTAATGTTGGTTCAACGCAGTCAGAAATGGCATCTTTGCCAATGTCTTTGCCGTTAAGTGCAGGGCTTCATAGCCCTTACATGGCAATGGGAAACGGTTTAGACCCACATTTGAATAACGTGCATCTACCCCCATTTCCTTTGGGAATGTATGGCATGCCTACTGGAATGCCACATATTTCGACCTTTTCCCCTACACATGTCTCTTCTGAGAGCGTATTTGGTCGAAATCCCCCAGCATTAACCAATACGTCTTTGTTGGCCTTAAGACAGCAAGTAGACGAGAGTAATCACGATATGGTTAATATGCTTACCCAACAAATTGGTACAGTTTTCAATCCATTGATTCAAAATACCAATAACAGTTACCAAATGTTGGCAAATCAGATGAGTAGGATTGCAGATTTCTTTGGGGCTCCAGCGGTTAATAATAGGCAAGTTCCTATTATTGCGGGTAATGCGTCGCCAGTTAACCCCCAAGAAGCAGTTGCAGTCGAAGCGTCCACAATTGTAGGCGAACTACAAGGGGCAGTAAACCACGTCCCTGAAGTAGTTTTGGTAAATAGACACCAGAACGCTGATGAAGTTGTTCGACAAGTGCAACAACACAATGTTGGCGCAGAAAACAATATAGCTGCTTTAGTCGAAACTATTTTGGCGCAAAATGGCCTTAACATAGGTTTACAAAGGCCTAACTTCGTATCACCATTATGTGAATACGTATTACAAACTGAGTTACCAAGGGGATGGAAAGTTCCCAAGTTTACTAAGTTTGGTGGTGATACAAATGAGTCCACAGTCGAACACATTGCTCGTTTCTTGACTGAGGCTGGGGACTTAGCGCAAAATGAGAATTTGAAGATGAAATACTTTCCAAATTCTCTAACTAAAACTGCTTTCACTTGGTTCACGACCTTACCCCCTGGTTCTATGTTCACATGGGGGCAATTAGAAAAGGCATTCCATGCACAGTTTTACATGGGCCAGTCGAAAATTAGTCTTAAAGAATTGGCTAGTGTTCGGCGCAAAATGCCTGAAACTATTGATGATTACTTAAACAGATTTAGGCTGTTAAAATCTCGTTGTTTCACACAAGTCCCTGAACATGAGCTTGTCGAAATGGCTGCTGGTGGCCTCGATTACTCAATTAGAAAGAAATTAGACACATCTCATTTGAGAGATATGGCTCAATTGGCTGATAGGGTTCGACAAGTTGAAAGGCTTAGAGAGGAAAAATCTAGGTCAAATAGGTATCATAAAAAAGAAAAAGTGGCATATGTCGAAGAAGAATTAGACGTTACATATGGTAATGTCGAAGAAGAGGAGATAGACGTGGCTGAACTTAAGCCTGGTCCTCCTTATACCTGTAAATTATTAAGGCCTGCGAATGGGAATAACCCTGTAGAGCCTAAGAATGATAGATTTATGCCTAAAACTTATACTTTTGATGTTACTAAATGTGATGAAATTTTTGATCTTTTAGTAACTGATGGTCAAATATTAGTGCCTAAAGGCCTTAAAATACCAACTCTTGACCAAAGAAAGAAAAAGGGTTATTGTAAGTTCCATAATTTTTTGGGACATAACACTGACCGTTGTGTGCTCTTCAGGGATATTGTGCAAAAAGCAGTTGACGAAGGAAGACTCAAATTTGCTGATAAGAAAATGAAAGCTCCTATGCAGATTGATGTTGATCCATTGCCTAAGGCTGAAGCTATGTACTCTGAACCTGTCGAAGCTGATGTAGGCATGGTGGATGCTCAAATGGCAGACCCTCCTAAGTGTGTCAAGACTGCCACCGAAAAATTAAAAGGTTTTATGTATGCTGAAGGTAAGAAACAGGAGGTGACCCTAAAAGAATATGATGGGAAGATACATGCTGTGTATCCAAAGGCTGAGGAAGAATTGATAGATTTCCTCAATCGGTGTAAGTGGAATAACTCTGAAGTTATGCTTTGCCCAAGGTGCAGTGCTGTCTTCGATAAAGAAGCAGCTAAAGCTGTCGAAGGTTATCAGGATCAACAACAACGTAAAAGAAAATGGCTTGATAACAGGCCGAAATTTGACTTTGCAAAAGGAGATCTTCCTGGCTATAAGGCTAATGTGTCAACAAAGCCTTCAACAAGCAAACGACAATTTGCTAACGAGAAGTCCTCAGCGAAAGGGTATTTGAAGCTGTCAACAAATAAATCCTTTGTCCCAAGTGCTAGTGCTCCTGTTGAAGCGTGGGTGTACAATAATCAACGTGCTAAAGCTGTCAAGCCAGGTACTGATGCTGTTAAGTTTAATTATAAGAATAACTATAAGGGTAAGAACCCCATGACTAGAACACAGTGGCGTCGTTACCAAAGACAACAGAAGAAGAAGGCACACTTTGACATTAACAAGGTCCCAAGTCATTTGGCTAACAATCAAGTTCCACGCAGCATGATAGTGGCGAAGAGTGAGGTTCACAAAACTGAAGTTGCCACAAAGAGGAATGCTGATGTTGCTAGTCATGTGTGTGCAGCAAATAAGGCCAAAGGCAAGGCTGTGGTAACAGAAAAGCCAAGAAGGCCTGCTCTTGAAAGAATATTTCCTCCATTGTCAACAGTGAAAGAAAAGAATGCTGATTTCGACATGGATGAAGACATGGAGTCGGATTTTGATGATTCTGAAGATGATTTCGACGTTGTTTGCAATGTGGTGTCAATACTGCCTCTTGAGTACGATGTTATCACAGTACCAAATGACGTTGAAGAGGATTTTACAGAGGATATGGCTCATCATAAGCCAATGTGTTACTATGTGATGAACAATGGTTGTGTCGAAGACCAAATGGCTACCTTCGAGAAGCCAGATATGAGTATGCAAAACCACTTGAAACCCCTGTATGTCCAAGCCAAGGTCAATGGTGTTGGAATTAATAAAGTGTTAGTGGATGGTGGAGCTGCAGTGAATTTAATGCCACATGGTCTTTTGAAGAAGATTGGTAAGTTCGACACTGACCTCAGGCCACATAACATTGTCTTAAGCAACTATGAAGGCAAAACTGGCCATTCTTTGGGGGCCATTGAGGTGGATTTAATCGTTGGTTCCATAAAGAGGACTACATTGTTCTTAGTGATAGCCTCTAAAGCGAATTTTAATTTACTCCTTGGTAGAGAGTGGATCCATGGAGTTGGTGCTGTCCCTTCAACTTTGCATCAACGTTTAGTAATGTGGAAGGAAGATGGTTTGGTAGAGTATGTTGAAGCCGATCAGAGCTACTTCCGTGCTGATGTGAACCAAGTTACCAAGGAAAACTTTGAGAAACAAATGGCGAAGATTGCACCATGTTCATCTTCTAATGAGGCATATGTTCCTGCGGATAATGTTTTTGCCTCAGTTCATCTTGACCCAAATTATGGTTTTGTTTGGGAAAGAGAAATAATGGGAGATGATAGTGTCTATCCTGATGATGTTTTTCGACCAACGGGGTGGAACACTGGTTCTTGAAAGTGTTCTTATGTCAGTGCCCAATGCATGGGACAAAATTACGGCTTATATGGCCGAAAACAAGTTTAAAGCGGCTATAGAGGCCGAAATTATTCAACAAACAATGGCTGTCGAAGCCAGTGAGTTACATGAAGAAAATGGCATAGTCATAGATGAAAGACTTGACCGCATTTATGATGATGATCCATTAGGTTTTGAAAAGGATCCTCGAGATTCGGCAAAGCATATGCAAGCTCAAGACCCGTTAGAAGAAGTTGATTTGGGAAATGGCTCAATAAAACGGCCAACTTATATTAGTGCGAATATTGATGCTTCTCTAAAAACCCAAGTCATCACATTGCTAAGGGAGTTCAAAGACTGCTTTGCTTGGGATTAAGACGAAATGCCTGGGTTAAGTCGAGAAGTAGTGGAAATGCAATTACCAATTCGACCAGGGAAGAAACCAGTGAAGCAAGTGCCAAGAAGATTTGCTCCTCAAGTGTTGGCTAAGATCAAAGAGGAAATCGAAAGGCTATTCAGAAACAAATTCATCAGAACTGCCAGGTATGTCGAATGGTTAGCCAATATAGTTCCTGTAATAAAGAAAAATGGGACTCTTAGAGTTTTCATAGACTTTAGGGATTTAAATAATGCAACTCCCAAGGATGAATACGCAATGCCTGTGGCAGAAATGCTAATAGATTCAGCAGCAGGATTTGATTATCTTAGTATGCTCGATGGTTATTCTGGGTATAATCAAATCTTCATTGCTGAAGAGGATGTGTCGAAAACTGCTTTTAGATGTCCGGGGGCATTGGGTGTTTATGAATGGGTAGTAATGCCCTTTGGATTAAAGAATGCTGGTGCTACATATCAGAGGGCCATGAATTCTATGTTTCATGATTTTATTGATGATTTTATGCAAGTATACATAGATGATGTGGTGGTTAAATCTTCCTCAGAAAGTGGTCATTTAGACCATCTTCGCCGTTCTTTTGAAAGAATGAGGAAATATGGATTGAAAATAAATCCATTAAAATGTGCCTTTTGTGTACGTGCAGGTGATTTCTTGGGTTTTATAGTGCACAAAAAAGGCATTGAAATCAATCAAAATAAGACTAAGGCAATTATGGAAACGAAGGCCCCTTCGACCAAAAAGGAGCTTCAGTCGTTGTTGGGAAAAATCAATTTCCTTCGAAGATTTATATCAAATCTAAGTGGCAAAACACAAGTTTTTTCGCCATTGTTAAGACTGAAGAAGGAAGAAGAATTCAAATGGGAACCAATGCATCAAGCAGCCTTCGATGAAATCAAGTCTTATTTGATGAAACCACCAATTTTGTTGCCTGTGATTAAACACAAAGTGCTCAAATTGTATATAGCAGCTTCTGATAGAACAATAGATAGCATGTTAGCACAAGAGGATGATAGTGGTGTCGAAAGAGCCATTTATTACCTCAGTAGGGTCTTAAATGATGCCGAAACGAGGTACACTCCTATAGAGAAGTTGTGCCTTTGTTTGTATTTCTCGTGTACAAAGTTAAAGCAATATATAAAACCAGCTGATGTTTCTGTTTATTCGCATTTTGATGTTATTAAACATATGCTGTCAAAACCAATAATGCATAGCCGAATTGGTAAATGGGCTTTGGCTTTGTCAGAATACAACTTAACTTATCAACCTCTAAAATCAATTAAAGGACAAGTGGTTGCTGATTTTATAGTTGACCATTCTGTTGTCGAAGAAACATTAAGTTTTGTAGACGTATATCCTTGGAGGTTGTACTTTGATGGTTCAAGCCATAAACATGGAGTTGGGATTGGTATTTTAATAATATCTCCTACTAACATTCCAACGAAGTATAAGTTTAAAATTCGAGATGTTTGCTCCAATAATGAAGCTGAGTATGAGGCTTTAATAGTAGGCCTCAAAATTTTACTTGAGCTGGGGGCAAGTCATGTCGAAATAAAAGGTGACTCTGAGTTGGTGGTCAAACAATTGACAAGAGAGTACAAATGCATTAAAGAGCACCTTATCAGATACTTTGTTGTTGCCAATGCTTTGTTAAAAAGATTTGAGTCTGTTCACTTAGAACATTTACCACGAATTGATAATCAAGTGGCAAATGAATTGGCACAAATTGCTTCAGGCTATAAAGTTTCAAAACAAAGCCTGGAAGAGTTAATTGAAATAAAGGATAAAATCATTTCTAATGACTATTCTTCGTCACTATTGTCAACACCAAAAACTGGGGGGGCAACAAACGCAAACGAGGAACTAGTCGTTGTCGAAAAACGTCAATTTTTTGGTGACTTTGACTTAGCAGAAATTTTTGCTCTTGACAATATGACCAATAATGATTGGCGAAGGTCTATTGCGGAATATTTGCAAAATCCCACAAGAAATACCAATAAAAAGGTAAAATACAGAGCTTTGAGCTATGTGATAATTGGAAACGAATTGTTTAAAAAGACTCCTGAAGGAGTACTATTAAAATGTCTTAGTGAAAATGAGGCATATTTAGCAGTTTCCGATACACATAGTGGAGCATGTGGTTCACACCAAGTAGGCCACAAAATGAAGTGGTTATTATTTCGACAAGGAATGTATTGGCCAACTATGCTGAAAGATTGCATAGAATTTGCTAAGGGATGCCAAGAGTGTCAAAAGCATGCTGGGATACAACATGTACCTGCAAATGAATTGCATGCCATATAGTCAAACCTTGGCCATTTAGAGGTTGGGCTCTAGATGTGATTGGAGAGATAAAGCCAACTTCGTCGAAGGGCCATAGATATATCCTTGTGGGAATTGATTACTTCACCAAATGGGTAGCCAATGTTGATCAAGAAGCAGTGATAAGGTTTATTCAAAATCATATCATTTATAGGTTTGGAATTCCAGAAACCATTACTACAGATCAAGGATCAGTTTTCACTGGTAGAAAAATGGTAGAGTTTGCTTCTGAAATTGGTTTTAAGTTATTAACTTCGACACCATATTATGCGCAAGCCAATGGTCAAGTAGAAGCTGCCAATAAAGTTATTATAAATTTGATTAAAAAGCATGTTGGGCAGAAACCCAAAAATTGGCATAATACCCTTGATCAAGCATTATGGGCTTGTCGAAATTCACCCAAAGAATCTATCAACACTACTCCTTATAGGCTAACATTTGGACACGATGCAATGTTGCCTGTTGAAATTTGTCTACAATCAACAAGAATTCAAAGACAGTGGGAGATTCCCTCTGATTATTATTGGAATATGATGCTTGATGAATTGGTTGATTTAGACGAAGAAAGGTTATTAGCTTTAGATATGCTTATTCGACAGAAAGAGAGGGTAGCTAAAACTTATAACAAAAAGGTTAAGTCTAAAACCTTTGATTCAGGTGATCTAGTGTGGAATGTCCTATTGCCTATGGATAAAAAAGATAGAGTCTTTGGTAAATGGTCCCCAAGTTGGGAAGGACCATTTAAAATTTTACAAGTTTATTCAAACGGCGCATATGAGGTCGAAGATATTGGCGCTGATGAAAGAATTTTGCGTATAAATGGCAAATACTTGAAAAAGTATAAGCCAACGTTACAAGAAGTTAAAATAACGCTGGAATAAATATAAAGAAAGCGTAAAAACATGGCATTTAAGTTGCCAAAACATTGTCGAAAGCACAGAATAAAAATTGCTCGAGAATAAAATGGAAGAAATTTCATTATAATGTTGCCAAGTTACATGTGCCAAAGGAGGCATTTGTGAATTACATAGTGCCGAAAAGGTAAATAAACTAGGCATAAATAAAACGCTGAATTGCAGTTGGTCTTTTACGACCAAGTAACTTCTCTTTTGGGTGGTCCTCTTCGACCACGTTGACACTTCCCGTCGTTTGGGGGGTCATTCTTTCGTCTGCGCGTTAGGCTTGTAAGCCTTTCAACAGGGCGTTTCCTTGCTTGGTAAACCTCAGGAAGCCCTTCAGAGAGGAGATATTGATGTCCCCAAGGAAGACAGTCATCATCAAGGCAAAACACCTGATGAATCTTCCTGCTCCCACTTTGAGTCTCCCGCATAAACTCAGAAAGTTGCAAGATCAAGTGACATGAAGAAAAAAGGAGCAAAGCCATAATTCGCAGAGATCAAAAACCATCACTTTGAACCTCCAGGCAACCTCACTGCAATTATGAGAGATGAGGTTACGCGGAAGACTCAAAGCAAAGGGAATGATCCTGGAACGGGAAAGGAAAAAGAGGAAAATCATGGAGTGGTGAAGATGAGAAACAAAACTCTTCTATTTATAAGGAGAAGTATGAAAGAGCGTCAGTTGGTTACGAGTTTGGCGTTCCGAGAAGTGAGGCATCACTTTAATTACGGCGTTATTAACGTAACAGAAAATGGTGGAACCATTCAAAGTTAGAACAGAGAATCAGTAAACATAGTCAAAGGCCGAAATTAAAGGCTGTTCAAGTTTAAGGCTTGAATATGGAAACAACACTTAACAGTGGTGACATCAGGTATACAGCTATTTTATTCAAGTGCAAAGTTATTTCGATGGTGAATTCAAAAATGTCTTTCTCTTCTTCCTCCTCAAGTTCAGTCGAAAAAGACATTTTTGGGGGGCAATTTGTTAGCCTGTAATTTCGACAGGCTTCATTAAAGATGGTCAACATGGCCTGACTTATATTTCGACGAAGACCAAATTATTTCGACAGAGAAAATGGTCATGCGCAAGGTAAACTCGACAAGCTTACGGGGAAGCAAAAGCAAGAGAGAGGAAAATGGACGCAAGCCTTCGACAGACGGAAAACAGAGCAGTTATGCGCTGAAGACTAGCAGTTGGTCGAAGCATGATAGAGCGGTTCTGGTCGAAAGTAGGAGTAGCAGTTATTATTTTTCAAATCTCTAGGCGGTTACTTAGTTCAGTTTTTCCCCCTCTTTTCCTTTGTATAAATAACTGTTTCTGAGAAGAAACAGAGGTCGCAAAATCACCATACACAACCCGATTCCTGAAACTCTAACTTCCAAGCCAGAGCGAAAAACGAGTGGAAGAATCGCTGTACGTGATCGTGTACCACTTTTACGATTCAATGCAATTTATTTGTCTGTTCTTTACAATTCCTGCACCATTTACTGCTTCTTTTCTTTTCAATTCTGTTAATCATTTGCAAATCGTCCCCTTTTCTACATTTTCTGAAACACAAACCACTCGCAATTCAAAGGCAATTGCTTTGAGATTTTTCTAGTTTGATCTCACAAACCTTCTAATAAAACTAGTGATTGTTTGCTAAAAACACCAGCAAACAATATGTTATCACCATCATCTTTTATGGAAAACAATGGAGGTTGTATTGATTAGATTTGATAATATGTACTTCAAGATTATTTGAGATTGTGTTAAAGATTTTGTAATATGTACTTGAGATTGTACTAGCCTTAATGGATTTCTATGTTATAATGTCTCCTTTGTGTTTCTCTAAGTTGTGAATTTTGATTTCTCAAAGTCGTAATTCTGATTTCTCTAACAGCAGGTGTGTAGAAAATAAATAGGCATGTATGCTGATTACAAACCACCTTTTTAATTTTAAAAAAAAAACTTCATTTTTAATATCTGTTCTTAAATCAACAGATGTTAAAAATCTGTATTTCATATGAGTTCTCTCAGAAAACTGATGCGAAAAGTTATTTTTAATATCGGTTCTCAAAAAAACCTGATGTCAAAAACACTATTGTATTTGATAAAAATGCCTTTTTTTATAACGAACGTACGGGTAACAGATATGGAAAGTATTTTTCGCATCTGTTCCGTGTCTGATGTTAAAAGTCCCTATTTTTCATATCTCCTTTTTCCGCATCTGTTCGTGAACAGTTATGAAATGTCATTTTTTACCGTTATGAAATGCCTTTTTTCCACTAGTGCTAATACCTAAGTGAGTGGTGAAGGACTAGTTGCTAATGTTAGTGAAGGTTCATCATAGATTCTCCAAGGTTTCTTGAAATGAGAACCTTGAGCACATAACCTTGAGGCTAGGAGAGCTCAAAGGTAGTGTTGTCCTTATCATCTTCTCAAGGAAGAAGTGGTGGACTTCCTTCTCCACTTCCATTTCTATCTTCTCCATCTTTGATATTTCTTCTCCTTCATGTAAGTGTTTTTGTCTTTCTTTAGTGTTGTCTCATTTGTGTCTTTCCTTTTGGTCATTTTGCGAGAGATCTGTCCCTCGCTAATCCCTAAGTTTTTTGTAGTGCAAAACAATGAAAATCATCATCAAAGAAAGGAGATTATTAGGGGGGAAGATGAAGTAAGGGTTGAGCAGGGAGAAAGAAGGAAGATGAAGTGAGTGGGAAAAGGAGGGAGGGAGGAGAGAAGGTGAACAAAAATTGTTAAATTCAAAATTCGAATTGTGCAAAAATAGATGAAGGAGGAGATTTTGAAGAGTGATAGAGAAAAAGCAAAAGTGACTAAAAAAGCTGTATTTTTTGTCTTTTTGCATGTTTTTGGACACCGGCAAAATTTCAATAATGGGTAGATTTGAGTTTTTGGTAGTGAGTTGTTTGATTAAATTGATAAATTAATAGTAGATAGATTGAAAATAAAAGTCACACTTCTTATTCAATAAGTAGAATAATAACCTCTCTTGCAAGTTTCAACATATTCATTTAGCATTGTTAAATTTAAGAATCCCCAAATGTGTTCAAGGATTCATAAGGAAATAGAACTAGAAACAATAAAACATTTTCACAGAAGATCATAGTTTTCCAAGTTAGAGGCATGAGTCTGAATTATTAATTCTAAAACAAATCAGTAATGAACAAAAAATTAACATTGTTTATCTTGTAGTTCTTTTATGTTTGCTAGTCCAGCATAAGACGAAACTGCAAGATCATTTGACATGCCACAAATGTAAGAACATGAAACCCTCAAACTTGTTTTTATGTAAAGCTATGCCAATTACAAATAGTATGATAACTCAAAAAAATCTTGTCAAGGGATCTCTCTAATTGAAGAAGACTCACGCCCCTAACACAATCCTGTACAACAAAAACTTGAAGGGATTTTTTTTTTACCCTCACCTCTTCCCTCCATACCCCCACAAGATTTATTAAGACAAAAATACCCCTGCCTAAAATGAACGTGCTCGGATTTACCTTAGGGGGAGGTAAATCCGATTTGTTAATTTTAGCTATCGGATTTACCTTTTTCGTGCACCCCCACTAGGTAAATACGACTTTAAAATTTACAAATCGGATTTACCTTAGGGGGAGATAAATCCGATTTGTTAATTTTAGCCATCGGATTTACCTTGGGGGAGGTAAATCCGATTTCCCTTGGGGGGAGGTAAATCCGATTTCCCTAAAAAAAGGAAAATCGGATTTACCTCCCCCCAAGGTAAATCCGATTTTGGATATTAATTTTTATTTATTTAATCTTTTTAAAAAAACTTATAAAAACGCTACTAAAAATCCGTTAAAGAGTCAGAACTAATCCAAAATTTATACAAACACCACTAAAAATCTAATAAAACCAAACTAAGGCTATGCAATTTTTTTTAGATTTTTTGGAGACTGTGAAAAATTAATAGAAAATAGTAAACTATAGAATTTGGGAATTTGAGCCCCGTAGTCCGTAAGAAGTCCCTTCTAGGGTCCCTTCTAGGGGAGTCATGGTCCTTGATTTCAAAACTTGAATACACAAAGCAAGACAAGTTAATTTCAAAACTGCACCAATGAGTATTGCGAGTAATAAAATAAAGGGTTTTTTTTTTCATACCCCTTTCATTATCACTCATACCCCCATATCCAGTTATATCCCAAAAACGCCCCTCTCATTTTTCACAAATTCGCTCAGACCTCCACCATTTTGTGAATTTTCCGGAAATAGCTAAATTTAAGGTATTTCCGGAAAATTTTTACGATAATTTCGGGATTTATCATATTTTCGGAAGGCTTTTTTTAAAAAAATTCACTTCCGGATTTACGCATAATTTCCGGATTTACCGTAAATCCGGAAATTTCACACATGCTTACATCCGAATTTACCATAAATCCGGAAATTTTATATATATTGCTTCCGGATTTACCATAAATTCGGAAATTTTTAACATGTTGCTTCCGGATTTATGGGTAAATTCGGAAGTGTAGGGCAACCGAATCACTGTTATTTTTAAAAACTGCCAATTCAATTGACAGCAGCTGCTTTTTTTATCAGGTTTTTGACATACCATCATGGATTCAAGGAATTTGGCTCCAAAGACATTTTCAACAGTCATATCCCTCCAAACTGTAATAATCTGCGTTTTCAAAGTGCTCTTTCTTATGTTCATTTTATGATTTCTTTTTTTTTTCTTCTACCATTGCATATTTTTTTGTCTTTGGTATTTATTTGAGTTGTCTCTTATGAAATTATTGCACAGAGACGTCTTAAGATTCCAAAAGGCTTTTACAGAGACTATCATCAAAGTTTTCCTAATCAACTATGGGTAGAGACTCGCCCTGGGTTACAATATCATGCCTCTGTTGATGTGGATGCACGTGGTAGTCCTTATCTTGAGACAGATACTGATCGTATTATGGAGGTTCTTGGAGCTGATGGTTTGGCTGGGGGCCCTCAGAGTAGAGAAGCCCAGCTGACCTATTTAAGTTCAAGGGGTGTTTTTACCATTCATTGCCCAATGTCAGCTGAACAGCTTCGCCCAAGACTTATGCACCGTCAACCAGCACCAATCCAAATTGTGCCCCCTAACAATGAAGATGTCCAGGGATTTATTGAGCAGAACCCTGTTGATGGGGATAACGCACCCAATAGAGTTGTAATAACTACTTTTTCTAAACACTTTTTTGTTTTTGGATTTGTATGTTTTAAACACTTGTACTGTTGTTGGATTTCAACTTTCTACGCCGTTTTTAATGTGGCAGGTTTATGCCGATGCCAGAGGTTCTCTCTGAAGGGAGTGTCTCGAGTGATCCCGATTATCAGGCATTCTTGGCCGGCGACTATGACAAGACTGACAGTGATACAATAAGTGATGCTGGATCTTCCACCTCTGTTGTCACTCCGTTGTAACTTTTTACTATTATCGAAGTTTTTTTTGTAGATGAAGGATTTCATGTTTTAGATTGAGCATGTTCTCTAAAAAAACTATTAATCAACGGCTCAGATTCCACCGACACTTTTAATCAACGGCTCACAACCAGTCAAATGTGTCAGGAAAATTTGTGGCTGGCATTTCCTTTGGAAATTGTGCCCCAACGAGTAGAAAATAAACGGCTAAGATTTTAGATCTAAAATTTTGATCAACGGCTCATATTTAACCACACCTTCTCATTCACAAAAAACCCTAACTCCTTCTCTACTTCTTCTTCTTCTTCTCCACCAACCACCCTTCTCTGCATCTTCTCCAACATCTTCCCCACAACCTGCTAAAATGGAAGATCTTAATGAATGGCAGTTGTGCCCAACACAGAGATCCTCAGACAAATTTCTAACTGTCCTGCATCGCCTTGGAACAGTCGAGAACAGGGCTGATGGTGTTTTCTTTAGCTCTCACGAGAACTACTTCTGTAGGCTGGATAAAAATATAACATTCAGCCAGCTGAAGGAAAAGGTAGAGAGGAAGGTTCGCCAAGAGGGAGAGTGGCGTAAAGACATCGCTCGTATACGTTACCGTAAGTGCGTATGTCTCCAAAACGGCACCCGCCGGTATGAAGCTATGGAGATCCGGAGCGAGAACGATGTTCGCGCAATGATGGAACATCACCGTAACACCCCATTGGGACGTCAGCTCATTGAGCTGTTTGTCGAAACAATGCGCACACCAGAAGAGATCATTCATATTATGGAGAGCACCCTCCCAAAAAATCAGTAGTTGCGTTTAATTTTCTTGTTATGTTTTTATCGCTTTCGTCTATTTCATGTGTTATGTACTCTGCTTTTATTGTTTAAGTGTATTTCGAGGGTCAATGTATCACGCTTTTTAATATAATCGAATAAATGTTTGGGTTTTTTTTGTCTTCCGAATTTACCTCAATACCATTATAAATTCGGAATGTAATGGGTGAGGGGTGGGCGATCTGGATTTACAGCACAAATCCGGAAACGAAATTTTCAGAATTTCCGGATTTACGTCAAATGGAGGTAAATTCGGAAGCCAAATATATTCCGAATTTACGTCCATTTGACGTAAATCTGGAAAATGCAATATTTTTTTTTAAAAAAAATTGGGGCCATTTTCGTCCAAATTGGGTATTATGGGGCTATGGGTGATAAGTGTGGGGGTATGAAAAAAAAGCCCTAAAATAAAATGTGGGAAACATTGGTTTATAAAGTGATGTGTTAGAAAATAGAAACAATAGTTTATAAAAATAATTCATAGGAAGCGGTCTTACTTTTACATTCACATAAGTGAGTCTATCAAGAGTATTTCTTTAACTAAGTACCCCACTCTTATAAGAGACAATTTAATCTATGAGCGTGTGTCACTTTTTTTTTGAGGTTTTCAAAATATTCTCTTGTTAATCCGTTCGTCAAAGGATCAGACAAAAATTTTCTTCACACCTCACATGATCCTCTTGTATACTTTGTAATAGTCTTAGTACTATTACAAATTACAATAGTCCAACATACGGTTGAAATCTAGTTTTTCATAATTAGGAATATCTGAATTATTCTAATCACTATCACTATAATCTTATAGCTCAGTGGAAAACATTTGAAAATATATCTAAGGTTTATAGTTCTTTTAAGGTGTCTAATGACTCTCTTAATGTATCAATCATCACTAATGTATCTCGTTTAAGGTTTATAATTTTTTTATGTTTTAATGTACACAGCATTTATATTTTTTATTGTGCATTATGTAGATGAATTAGCTAGTTATACTCCACTCACTGCACAGAAAATAAAACTAGGATGGAAATTGGATAGATCATAAGTAGAAGATTGCTCTTTTGGCAATAATAAAATGCATTGAATTGATATACGGATTACAAAGTAGTACTCCCTCCGTTCCTAATCTTTGGTACTTTTGGCTTGTTACACACATATTAAGGTACCATTAATTTGTGTTGTTTAAGTACTAAAATGTCTCACTTGTAGTTGTATTGGGATAATTGAAGTTAAAATAAAATAGTCTTGGGACAATTAATTCATGCGTTGGAACTCTAAAAGGACAAATAAATATAGAGGGGTATATTAGGAAAAATTAGGTGAATTGTACGTTGAGTTTTTAAAAGTACCATTGTTTTGAAACAAAAATAAAAGGCTAAAAGTACCAAAGATCAGGAACGGAGGGAGTAATATTCAAAAGTCCCATAATTTTTTTGACATCAATGTTCTTAGTAGTTGACTAGTCCATTATTTTTGAGCAGATCGATATTTATTAACTTCGAAAATGTTTCAGCAGAAAAATAATGTCCATATTTACTAGTACAAGTTACAAGGGTAAGTAAAATATTGATGGAAAATGCATCTTAAAACATCGAGTAAGCTTATAATTAAAAGACTAACCCAATAGCATTTGAATGGAGTATTTTTTGAGGGTGATGTAATTTTGAACTAAGTTTATTCAATTCTCTCCAAAAATTACACCACCCTTAAAAAAACTCCATCCAAACACACTTTAATAGTCTTATCATTTTTTTTAGTAACAAAACATACTACTCATAGAGTTTTATGATCATGGACAAAATCGGGAAAAAAAACAATACAGGGGCGAAAGTTTGACACAAGATGAAGAAAGTTAAAAAAATTAAAAATTTGAAGTTGTTCTTTTTCTAATGCAACTTTTTTTTCCAAACAAAAATAAAATATAAATAAAAGATATATACATATATAAAATATTACGAGGTGCGTTTTGGAGGGGGTTTTAGAGCAGCTTTAAATTCCCGAGGCAGCTGTCCCACCTCCTAAACTATCATGTTATTCTTTTATTTTTTTTAAATCTCATATATATATATATATATATATATATATATATATATATACATAAATATAGACAAACTCCTCTAAAGCTCTCCTATCTAAAGCCCTCCCAAATCCTCTTAAGTCCTAAAACTCCCTCCAAAACATACCCTAAATGCTAAATGTTAAGAGAATATTTAAACACTCAAGGTAATTTCAAGCCTAGCAAATCCATTTTTCTTTGGGGATATATTATAAAATAAATGTCACTCAAAGTCTAATTCATACATGTTCGGTATTTGTTCTATATTTGATCGGGGGTTAATATGATTTTCTTAATATTTGACAGTTTTCGGACAAACCATACTTGCTACTAAAAGCTTTTTCCATGGTTACTATCAGAAATAGTAGGAAATACCCCCTCTCCCCTAAAAGAAACCCCCTTTTCTAGAAGGGGTGACCCTCCTCCTCCTCCTCCTCAGAAGAACAATCGGTAGAATCCACCGGAGCAAAGCCTGGAGATCCAGACTAGCGTTGCGGTAACAACCCTCTTGTAACACCCTAAGATTCAATTGTTATTAAAATTTAGTATGTGTTTTATTTTTTCAATTATTAGAGGTGTACCATTAAATTTTGGATTATTTATCGGAATATAAAACTTCCAATTGACTCATAAAAGTTATGTTTTTTTATAACATCAAACCTTTCACTGTTATATATAGGCAAAACTCATAAAAGAGCCACAACATTCATAATCCAAAGTTTAGAAGATGGTACACATCCTAATAGAAGAAAATATCAAAGTCTGTAACAATTGTGAAAAGAGGGACATATCGATCGATCCTTGCATTTGGGACCAATTTAGAACATGATAAATTAAAAGTAGTAATTTGGTCATCAACAATATTAAGAGTGTGTTAAAATACTCTTAAGAAAATTGATTAGTAGTCTAAATTTATAAAAAGTGTTTTATAATTTACTATTTAACCCTTTATATATCTACTTACGTAAATACGAGTCATTTATTATCTTATGTAGGCAGCTCAGTTGGTGAGCTAAGTGATACCGAAGAAGTATAAGAAGGAAGTTCAAATTTCAAACAGTGGAAACTAATATTTCCCCATCCCTCTAACAATTAACAACTAACATTGCCTATAAAAAACTATTGAATGTACAATATTCTTCTAATAAATAGAGGTATGAGTGGAGAGAAATTATAAATGTTTTTTTGAAATCGTAAAACAACAATCAATTTGAGACAAATTGTATTTACTAAAACTACAAAAAAATGAGACGGAGGTAGTAATTTCTAGGGACATTTTAGTCCCTATCAAAAACTAATTTAACTCCATATATTCATTTTTTAAAACTAAATTAATACTTTTTATTTCTATCTAATTAGTCTCCAATTTTTTACCTAAGAGCGCTTAAATGAGATGATTCGAGTCTTTTCTAACTTAACCAAATCCTAAGTTTAAAATTCTTGCAGGAGAGCTTTGCCCCTAGTATGAGAGATTAATCTTTATAATTACGCGTAGAGGGTACCGGTTGTGGATTTAAGTACAACAGCATTAGTTGTGTGGAGTTATATTCAAAATCTAACCAGCATTAGTACCGGTCAAAATCTAACCAGCTTTCTTGTGGGGTTATATTCAAATAATGAGCGCTGATTCGTCAATACTTCAAAGCTCTTTCTCACTCTGACGCCAACAACTCACTCTCCCACCATTTCACGCCTCTTAAACTTCATGCAATTCAATACTGCTGTACAATAACATCTTACAAATCCTACTCTCATATACTCTTCTCTCTTTCTCACTCTTCCTTCTCTAGATATCCCAAACTTCTCTCTTTCTTCCCCAACACACCATTATATACTTTCTTAACATTTACAAATATGAAGGTATGATTCACACTTTTTTAACATTTTTTTCTTTTTCTGTTCCTCCTTTTTTGAAGATCTGGGGTAGTCTGAATCAGAATCATATGGCTTTTTAGATTTCGCTTTTGGTTTTAAATATATCATTTTTTTTTTATATTTTGGGTTGGTTAAGATTGTTTTTTGTTTTTATGTATAAAAAACATTTCTGATATTTTAAGATTTATTTGAATCTGGGTTAAAACAAGATCTTGTTTTTTTCTTACAGAAGTTTGTACTCAAGTTAGATTTACATGATGACAAGGACAAGCAGAAGGCCCTTAAAACAGTTTCATCTCTTTCAGGTACCAAAGAAAATCATCATCTCATTCTTCATTTTTTGGTTATTCTTGCAATTTAGCTTTCTATTATATTCAAAAATAAATTAGAGGAATTGTACCTGTGATTCTGGTATACTGTTGGTTCTATATTTTTCGTTGGATATATTTTAATAATATCTAAATTTCTCTGCTTTAAATGTTCAAATCAAGGGGATATTAGATAACAAAAGTATCTTAAGATCTCCAAAATCTTAAGTATCTCATCTATTTTTAGCTATTTTACTTTTTTTATATTAAGTATAAAAAAAAATCTAATATTTGGGAATTTTTTATAACAAGGAATAGTTTATTCTTTTTGGTTAAAATCTCCTCTTGAATTTCCATGATGATCTGTCCAAACTGTTCCCCTTGAGGAAAAGGCATACTAATCAAAACTAATATAAATAATTTGATTTTTTTTTTTCTATATTTGGAATTTGGTCATTTGGAAAGGATCCACTAGGCTGTCATTATAAATCGGATGAAGCATTTCAGCAAATTCTCCAATGGTTATTGTAATTATAAAAAAGGTGCAATGACTTTTGGCATTTGTGGAGGATGTATATGCACCTTAGGCAATAATGTAAAATAATTTATGTCTAATCTTATTAACTATTATTATTCAATAAACTCTTCAAGTAAATTGTTGGCCAAGATAGTTCTTGTTTGATAGGTTGATTTTGATTGGATTGACCCCTTTCTAGTTAATGGTACTCTCCACGGATCCAACTGCAGTTGTTAAAGTTGTGCAGTCATGTATTCATTGGATCTCGATCGTTAAATCTTGATCAGATGGTCTAGATTTTTAACATTTAAACATAAAGTTATAATCTAGACTGTCCGTTCAAGATTGGATGAATAAGATCTGCTAGCACAAGTGCACAAGATCCACTTCCATTTTCCACAAACAACATTGAAATAAAGAAGCATGTTTGTTGTCCTTAAGGATTTCACTTTTCAATTTTTTTTGTTATCAAATTAGGGATTGATGCAATCTCAATGGACATGAAAGAGAAGAAATTGACAGTAATAGGAACAGTGGATCCAGTAAATGTGGTAAGCAAATTGCGAAAATACTGGCACACAGATATAATAGCAGTAGGACCAGCAAAGGAGCCCGAGAAGAAAGAAGAAGGAAAGAAAGAAGAAAAAAAGGAAGGAGAAAAGAAAGAAGATGGAAAGAAAGAAGACAAAAAAGGAGGAGAAAAGAAAGAAGATGGAAAGAAAGAAGATGAGAAGAAAAAAGAAGCAACTCCAGATCCTGTTATGGAGTGGGTTAGAGCTTATAGAGCATATAATCCTTACATGACAACACATTACCATGTTCAAAGCATGGAAGAGAATCCTAATGCATGTGTTATTTGTTAAAAAAAATAGTAGCAAAATTTCCAAACATGAGGGAAAAGATAAAGTTTCTCAACATGGTAATGGATTTAAATTCTCTTCTTTCATATATATATAGGAGGCCACTTGCAAGAAGATAGGAACTCCTTGTATATAATATGGATATGGTGATGCCTTTTTTTGAAACATTATTAATGTGTAGAGAGAAGGAATAAAATTTTGGGGTATTGGTTTTGAACACTTGTAATTTATACTCTTTAAGGTTATTATTATTATTATTATTATTATTATTATTATTATTATTATCTTCTCAATGAATGTATGGGGCTACTAGAATTGGTAATATGTTTTTTAAAAGTTTAATAGCTATAGCTATTACCCCATCCTATATAAAAGTTCTGACTTATTAACCAATTTGTTCCCCTAAGTTTCATAGAGTTCAATTTAGACTTTGACATTTACGATATATCAAATCCGTCCTCCTTAATACTTACAAAAGTATCTAATTTAGTTTATTTGGTATATCGATTTAGTTCCTCTATTTTTCAAAACTGGACTAAATTGAAATACTTTTGTAAAAGTTAGGGACTAAGTTAATGTACTCTAAATGTTACTAAATTAAATTTTTGTACAATTTTTGAGACTAAATTATCTAATAACTCAAAAAGTTGTACACACCCTTAACCACTCCAAACCATAAATAAATTGATTTTTTTTTGCCTTTTTGCTATAGTTTGTAGCATGCTTTGTCAAATCCTTATTCTTGTGGGACAGACATGGTGGTTGAAAAGCATGGTACCCATTATGAGGTTGAGATTTGCTTTGCTTTTCAAACCTTTGTCTTTCTCTTAATTTTGTACTACTCCTTGAGAATCATTTGATTCGTTGGCCCAAAGAACATCAATATAGAACCATATATGACTAGAGAGACATAGTCACATAGGAGACATAGTCACATAGGGTTTCCAAGGGCATAATTGGCATATCATATATAATTAGCATCATCATTTTTTTTTCTAATGATAATCATAAACTAACTGACCTTACATCACATCATCATATCTACCTTGTTTGGAAGATAGTAGCTAATAATGGAAAAAATTTATCCAAATAATGGTTGGTTTGTTTTTGCCTTTTTGGTGTCCATAATTAAAAGTGATTCAATAAGTAACTTTTTGCTATTCTTAGTTACAAAAGACAGCAAAATACCAAACATAAACTACTTGGCTTAAATCCAGGTGGCTAGTTAGACTTAGATGGGGGATAAAAAATACGAGAAAACTTAGATTCGATTCTTTAGATAATGTTAGTCTTGTTTTCCAACTACAAAATTATAGGGGTACCGTTTTATTCATATTTTATATAATTTTATATAATTATTCAGTTTATTCGTATAATGTTGTATTTAGAAAACAACACAAATTACACTTATGAAATACAAATTTAATTTTCTCCTTAAAAAAATAACAGAATAAAGGAATCCTACACTAGATAGTGATGTGATGCAATGAAAGGGAATGGAAAATAAATTCGGTCACACACAAGTTGTGGACGGCTGACTCAGCTCAATGATAAATACATAAGATGTTGGAGAAGTTATGGAGATGTGTCGCTCCTTCTAAGGTTATTGTTTTTGGATGGCGCTTACTTAGGGATGCTCTTCCAACTCGCGGACATTTGCGACACTGACTTGTTATCGCATCGGACGATGACGCTCTTTGTCCATTGTGTTGGAATGAAGTTGAATCGCAGTTTCACCTGTTTTTGAGTTGCACCTTTGCATCGGATATTTGGTCGCGGGTGTGCATTTGGTGTAGGATCGACCATGTGAGATCCAACAGCTTGCTCGAACATTGTCTTTGGTGGGGGAAGCTATCCAAAGGTAAAAAGGCCAAGAAAACAAAGCACTTAATTTGGTTGACTACCTGTTGGAGTATTTGGTTGGCTAGGAATAGGGTGTTCATTGATTTGGGTAAATCCGAACCAACCCGCTGCCCAATCCAAACCGAAGCGTTTGGTTTGGACAATTTTTGTAATCGGATCAAATCCGAACCAACCCATAGAAACTCGCACTAGTTTGGTTCGGATAAAGGATTTTAAAATCTAAACCCAAACCAAACCGTGAACCCATTGTCATGTCTATTAGTATTCTACTCTCATTCATTGTTAGCGTTGCACACTGCCTTGCACATTTCCTAGGCAGAATCATTCCATTCATCCCATTCCCTAAATTCCAAATCACAATTCACAACACAACACAATGGCTCATAAATCATATTTACGTATCACTCTCACTCATGTGATTTTATACAGGTTAATGGTTTGTGCAGAAGATTTAAGTAGGTTCATAGTTTTTATTGTAATCTTGGGTTGAGCATAATCAATCCAAAGAAGTGTGATTAGTTTAAAATTTATAGGTTATTTTAGTGAACTAACTGATCCAGTATTGAGTTGGTTTGGTGTCTATTATAAAGAACTGGAAAATTTTATGTTTCAAAAAAATGATTTTAACACATGACCCGTGAGCCCATCCGAACCAACCCATCAAATATCAGGTTGGTTTGGTTCGGATTTTATGGAAAAAAATTCAAAATCCAAACCAACCCAAACCGATTATATATCATTGGTTCGAATAATGGATTTAGTCAAAATCCATCCAAATCAACCCGTGAACACCCCTAGCTAGGAATGCTCCTATCTTCAAGAACGAGGATCCCAACATTGAATCTATCATGTCACGCATCAAGCAGTTAATTTGGAGTTGGTTGGTCTATAGATCTCATTGTAATTTAAATTTTGATATTTCTGCTTGGTGGCTTGATCCACTTCATTGCCTAAATAATATGTAACTTTTGTTGTTTGGGTTTGAGCACCCTTAGTGCTTTTTTAAATGAAGTATTGCTTATCTAAAAAAAATGATAAATACTTTATCTTTTTTTTATCAAGATAAATACTTTACTTTTTTTTTTGCTAAATGCGCAATATTTTATTAACGGACATAACGGACAAAGGTCACCACATTACATATAATGTAAGCCAAAAGCTTACAGGGTAAGCACTTACAAATCTAATAATGGCCCAACAAACGGGTATAGCTGAGCTCCTAAATAAAGGCAGTAAGCACATGAGCTACTTGAACAACTAGGATCCTATCGAACAAACTAAAACCAGAGAAGATAAGGTGAGAACTTGATGAAGGCCTAGAGGATCGAAAGGCACTGGTAGCAGAACACAAATACGAATAGAGAGCTGAGAGAGGGGGCTGCAACTTAGAAGGCCCAATCACGCTTCACTAAACAAAAACCACAATGGACCAACTCATTAGGGTATCACTAGCCAACACCCAAAAATACCAAAAATACCCCTCCACTATTGACACCACCCAAAAAGAACCAAGAGTACCGAAACGGCCACTACACAAAATCACTACGAACACCATCCAAACCTGAAAAGAGAACAAGCCACCATAGACAGACAACAAAAGCTAAGACCCACAAACAAAGAGTTGAGGGAAAGATGGAAAGTCTCGAGCTTTCCCCGTATTTGATGGTCAATCGACCATGGAGGTTTAAATCCTTAAAACTGAGCTGCAGTTGAGATCTGAGAACCAAACAGATCGAAGAGGTAAGGGGACCCTAAGAGCGGGGATCATTGACGATACACACAGATCGAGGGAAAGGGAGACAAAAGAAGCCAACTTAGGGGAGGATCTGGAGGTTTTGGGAGAGGGGGAGGAAAGAGTGAGAGGGAGAAGGGTGGTGGAGGATCCAATGCGTGAGGTGGATGGCAGTCAGCTGAAGGAGAGGGGAGAAGTAGAAGAGGGGAAGGGCTTATGGCCTTCATCTAGGTTGCATGAGTCGAAGAAAACAACAAGCAAGGCACAAGGAGAGAGTGTTTCATCACAAGGGAATTCGTTATTGTTCTATATAATTACAGAAAACAGTGCTAACAAAGAAAGTAACTTAACTCAACAAGTCCAACATACTGTCATACCCTAATTTTGTCCGCCTAGGTTTAAAACCCTAATTTTCCGCAAAAAATAAATAAGTTGAGAAGTGTGGTTTTATTTTGAAGAGTGAAGAGCATTGTGCATGCATTTTTGGGTTTTAAAAGTCATTCTAGGGCTTTTAAATTCATTGTTAGAGTGGAAATGCATTTGTTGTTAAAAAACAAGGTTTTTAGGGCAAAAGGGTATTTTGGTCATTGTCAAAAATAAGATAATTTCTCATAAAGAATCATTGTGCAATTTTAGAGGAAATTATTTGAAGCAAGACACCCTTGGTCATATATTTTTTGCGCATACATGCACGCAATTGCATAAAATTCAAATTCAAAAAAGGCATCAAAAAGGAATATTCTACAAAAATTTCAAGATGAGGTTTTTATGATATTTTTGGTCATGGTGATCTCATAAAATGGCATATTCCTAAGATTCCTAGTATGTGGCCTAAGTTGGGTGTATTTTTGTACAATTATCCTAAGAAGAATAATCAAAAATGAAGGGATAATGAATTGGTCATATAATAGTACAATAGTACAAGATGACAACTTGGGCACCACTCTCCCTTGCTATTTCGAATTTCACCCTCTCTATTCGCTCATTTTGTGTTTTCTCAATGTCCTCAATCCATGTGAGCCTCAATCCTAGCCTTTGATTCAAAATTAAAACCAAATCCTAGAGCACAACTAGTGCATATTGACCTAAATACCCTCAAACCTAGATGCATTCTATAAATACCCTATTAACCTCACCTCTCACAACTTTTGGCCTCATTTTCACTCACACAACCCTAGCACAAACCTCTCCTCTCCTCTCCTCCTTTGGCCGAAATCACAACCACCTTCTTCCTCCATCAATTCTTCACTTCTCCTTCACCAAATCACCATTTTCTCACCTCATTTCCATTCCTACTTCATATATCTTCCTTCTCTCCTAATTTAATTCTAGCTTGCATCATCATAGGGCATTTTTAAGCAAGCATTTCGTGGGTTTCATTGAAGTTTGGTGAAGATTCAAGTTGATTTGTGGTCTTGTTCTTCATATTAGTCATTCCTTAGCTTGGATTTGAGGTAAATTTCTTAAAACCTAGCATCTTCTTCAACTTTTTTGCATCAAAATGTAGATATCATGTTTCTAATTTTGCATCCTACCATATTCATGCATTTTAGTGTTGTTATATTGTTGATTTGTTGATTGTTGTTGGTGAGAGGTGTCTCAAACATTTTGACAAGCACTTAGGGAGGCTTGGGTGTTTGAGATTGCTTCTCACCCTTGAATAAATTGTGATTTATGTTGTTTTTACTATGATCTTGCATTTTTGTTGAATAAAATGATGTGATGCTTCGCAAATCATGATTAGAATTAGGGTTTGTTAATTTTCTTGTGAAATGGGTTTGCAATTGTGATAAAAAACGTTTTCTCAAGTTATTTTGATGTTAATTGATTGTATCTTGCTTGCAAATTGTTATATGTTGATGATTGGTAAGAGGACTCACACTTGTGTCTTTGTGCACTTCACTTTAAGTGTTGAGGATTGCCTAAGATGATTCAACACAACCTTGTGCTTTGATTGTAAACTTTGGTTTGCTTGTTAGTAACTTGTTTGCAAAGTTATTATATGTTGATGATTGGCAAGAGGACTCACACTTGTGTCTTTGTGCACTTCACTTTAAGTGTTGAGGATTGCCTAAGATGATTCAACACAACCTTGTGCTTTGATTGTAAACTTTGGTTTGCTTGTTAGTAACTTGTTTGCAAAGTTATTCTATGTTGAGGATTGGCAAGAGGACTCTCACTTGTGCCTAGTGCACTTCACTTTAAGTGATGAGGATTGCCTAAGATGATTCAATTTTCTTTGTGCAATTCTTGCTTGAAAATGCAAATGCTAGTTTTCTAACTTGATTAATCAATTTTGGTTACAAAAATGACTTGTTAGTGCCCTCTTTTGGTACTTTTGGTCTTGCAAATGTGATATTCTTTCTAGGTCAATGTTATGCTTTAATGTTGATGATTTGGTAAAAGGACTAGACACTTATGCACTTGTGCATTGTCTCAAGCGTCAAGGATTACCAAAAGGGATTCAACCTTGTGCTTTATCTTGTGTTGACACCTAATTGAATTGAACTTTTGTATGATCTCTTTGTGTGCCTATTGTTGATCTTACATATGCATGCCATTAGATGTTGATGACTAAGTGTCATTCTTGCGCTCAAATGTTGTAATTGGTAATGTTTATGCTTATGCTTACATTGTTGATTGCTTTGCTTGCAATTTGTTAAATGTTGCATTTTGGTTCTTGACTTGGAAATTGATTGAATGTTCTACTTTCTTTTTCTTTTGGATGCCACGTCATCCCAACAAACCTTTTGTGACCAATGTCACCCTCAAACTCCCTTCTCCTTTCTTCAAATCAATCATTTTCTAAAGCTTTTTCCAAACTCAATCTTTTCTCAAATTGTTTTCATAAGACAATCAAATTCTTTCTAAGATCAACAATAAACCTTTTTGAAAACTCATAAGGAGGCAAGTCGGACGTACGGGCGGTGTTGTCTAGCATCCTAAGATCGGAGCTGTACAGCTCAAACATCTTGGGATACTTATGAGAATTAAAACAAGTAATTAACAACTTGAACCCTATTTCAAAAAATGAGTAAGGAATCGAGTCGGATGTACATCCGGTATTGGTTAGCGTCTTAGGGTTAGCGAGCTGTACAGTTCGGGCGAGCCTAAGATACTTGCCAAATAAAAGCAACCAACCTCACAACAAATCTTTTTCTTCCTTAATCAAAAAAACATTTTCAATAAGTAGGGGGCACGTCGTCTGTACAGGCGGGGTTGTCTTTGTTCTAGGTCTAGTGGACTGTACAGTCTAGGACCGAAAACCCCTACAATAAAAAACACCAACACAAAGTTTCTCGACTAAAGAGAACTACGTAAGCTTTGAATTCTCCATCGCACCGGGAGATACGTAGGAGCGGGTCACATCCCGTCAAGCACACTTTTAAAAAATAATAAAAAGATTCTTCTTTTCCCCCGCTTTCAAAAACACTTTTCTCAAATAAAAAAAAGAAGTAGAACGAATTGTTTCAAATCAACTCTGTCAAAACCGCACATCAAGTTAAAGGTTCCCTTTCAGTAGAAAGGAGGTGTGGGATGCTAATACCTTCCCCACACCTAACCGACCCCCAAACCTACATCTCTAGTTCTCAAAGGACCACCCGCCTTAAAAAAAGGACCCTTTTTCAATGTTTTGGTCCCTAAATAAAAAATGTTGATGGCGGCTTCACAAATTTTCACGTTGTACGATGAAAGGTCCAATCCGGATTTTTCGGGGTGCAACAGCTGGCGACTTCACTGGGGACTTTCCTTTTAAAACGAGGGTCAGGCCTAATTAACTTGATGTGCGGTTTAATTGTTTGATTTGAATGTGATTGTTCTATTTCTCTCTTTTCTTCTCCTTCTTTTTCTTCTCTCTTTCTGATGTTTGAATGTTCTCTTGCATTCTCGTGTTGTTATGTTGCATTCATGTGCATTTGACTCTTCTTCTTCTATGTTCGCTTCTTGTTCCTTCTTCTCCTTTCATCTTCTTTTGTTTATATGCTTAATATGATCATGCATTTCTCCAATCCCCATGTCCCCTTCTTCTTTGCTCCCTTTCTTCAAGGTAAGCTCATGCATCATTCCCCCAATTCTACTATGATCCCTTCTTCTTCGCTCCCTTTCTTCGAGGTAAGTTCATGCATTTCCCCAATTCTATTATGTCCCCTCTTCTTGGCACCCTTTCTCGAGGTAAGCGGTGCATATGATTGTTGAAACCCTAGGGTAGTTTACTTGTTTGTATTGAAATGATATATGCTTGCAAAACCCTAGGGTAGACGACTCTTTGTCTGGACTGTTTCTGGATTTTCTTTGCAGGTGGGGGGTATGTTTGTCGTTGTGCTCCTACACACACGTTGCACTCTTTTTACCCTTATATTTCTTGGTGAGACAGCCCTATACCCGGGCTAGAGCATATCTTAGGCTAGAACGAAGTCATTAGTGGCTGCTCACTGGACGTACGTCTTGTTGGGTGGTTGCGAAGACTTCACCTAGAGTTTGGCTTTGTTTGATGATACCATCACTTGGACGTACGGCCCTGTGATCGGTGGTCTCAGATGAGGTCGTTGGCTCTAGGAGCCTTATTTAGGGTCCTTCTTTTAGTGCTAACCTTGAAGTGTGTACCCGTAGAAATAGCCATAGATCCTGTCTCTAAGAAACCTTGGTAGGACACAAAGGAGCTTCATACCCCTGCATCCATGCTAAATAAAATATTTTTGCAAATAAACCGAAAAAAAATTATCAAAAAAAAATGTGTGAATTTCAGGCTTTTGAAAGCCTTTGCATTGTAAATAATTTTTTTACTCATTTCCTTTTGCATACATCTTCATCCAGTGAAGATCATGATTTTTCATGCATTAAAAATTGCGAGTATCATGCACTTTCTCGCATATATAAAAAAAAAACATTTTTTAGAAACATCTCTCGTGCATTGTTATTTTCCCTTGCATATAAATAGGTGAACCTCTCATTTTGCATATAGTTTCATTTAATAAAAATCACGTCTCTCGTGCATTTTAAAAATAATTGCGAGTATCATGCATTTCATTTCATTGCATAAGAAAAATGAAAACGAAAAAAACAATTATCATCTGCATAGCATAAGCATTTCAGTCATCCATAATCATGTACAAAAACCTTCATCAAATAATGTGGGCGTCGAGCCAATGTAGCATTTATGCATCATTTCATTAACCTCATAAGCATTATGTCAGAAAAAAGACGAAGAAGAACTACGTAGCTTTGATTCCTCATCACAATGGGGATACGTAGGAGCGGGTCATACCCGTCAAGCACCTTTTTCTAAAAACCTTTTTCCCCAAATAAAGCACCTTTTTCTAAAAACCTTTTTCCCCAAGTAAAGCACCTTTTTCTAAAAACCTTTTTCCCCAAATAAACCACCTTTTTCTAAAAAAAAAACTTTTTTTTTTCAATAAATCACTTGCATCTTCAAATCATTTTTAAAATTATTTTCTAAATCATTTTCCAAAAAAAATGAAATGAAATGAAATAAGAGAAATTCCTTATGCAATCGTTCCATGGGTAGAAGTGCATCTTTGAATGATGAAGGGTAATATCTCAAATTTGTTTGTGCACTACAAATTTGAGATGATACTCTACGATATCGGGGCACTTTGACCCAATCAGGCGCAGTTTGTTTTCAAATAAAGTGAATAAGTGGAGTCAACCAAATGTCGAAGCATTTCAGTATATTGCGTGAAGTATTGAGTCAGGATCCACTCAATGTTTCATGCAAGTTACTCAGAGTAACGACAATTGGTTGCCTCACGTCATCATTTTCGCAAAAAGGGGCATTGGTATTTCAGATCTTGCCGTGCCTCTAAAGAATAAAAATCATTTTGAAAAAATATCATTCTTGCATCTTGCATCATCCAAAAATGCATTGGAGTTTCGTATTTCATCTTGCATCAAAAACAAACAAAAAAATCTCCTTTAGAATAATTACACTTTTCAAGTGGTCATTTTTCATGCATTTGCTTATCATGATTTGTTTATTCATACATTGCATAAACCAAATAAAAAAGTTGTGATGAGAGACGAGACGCTTTTGCAAAATAATCTGTTGAAAAAGTTTACCCTTACTTATTTGCAAACTCAAGATGTTCCAAGGCACTCAGTTTTTCAAATCAACAGTTCATTTGCATTTTCTTCAAAAAAGGCATTGCATCTCATCCATTCCATGATAAAAGACTGAAACAGTTCATCAAAAAAAAATTTCCATCAGGTTTTAACCAATGTTAACTCTCTACGAAGCATTCTTCTAGTGGGCGTGCATGCCATGTGCAGTTTCTCTTGTTTGAGTCTGTCAGTTTCCTTCCCTTATCATCATTCTCCATCCAAGTTTGATCCCGCCCCATCCACCCATAAAGTACATACTCTCCCCGCATTAGTACACACTTGACTTTTGGTTTAAATCCTCCATACAAGAGGGCAATTTTGTAATCACTTAATTACCTTGTTAAGATTGCTTTTCTTTGGTGCAAGTCTAAAAATGTGCATGCATTTGTTCAGTCATTCGTTCTTGTGCTTACCAAGGCCTTAGGATATTTCAATAAGGGCACACATGTTTCCTTTTAGTATCATCATCAATAAAATGTTATTTTGAATTCCTCAATAAAATTTCTTTCTTTCATTTTGTCATGTGTCTGTTATTTGCTTTTCAATTCCTCCCAACGTGGATCAAAAATAATAATAAATGAAAATAATCTTTGAAAACAACGACGCCAATGGTTCATATTGTGACTCTGATCACCCGATTAACCAAACTGAGAGAGAGGCTGAAGACAACTGGGATGTTTCTTCGGAGTTAATAAGTGAAGAATTGGCTAAGGCTGTAGAAATTCATGATGCCACAACTAGGTTGGGTAATGAAGTCAAAGCACAAGTTCAAGCAAAGTGGAGCAATGCTGAGGAAACCAAACAAATGTTACAAGCGAACCTCTTTCGCGACCAAACCCTTTTCCTTCCTCAGATCAACCAACTTTCCCATTTCCCATTACAAGTACCCCATCACAAAAAAAAATTCATAACCAAATGCCTGCCATCGCCACCTTCCTAACTACCAGTGGCCCTTCTACAAAATCAACCCATCTCATTTGCTCCTCCCTCTGAACCTCCTGTCACCCCAGTTAATACCAGAACCCAATCAAGCATCCTCCAACCGCTGCAGGGGTTTCATTGCCATTATCTCTCCAATCACCCCAGACAAGGATCACTTCAAATATCCAAAAATAGTGTATCACTTTTATCAGCTCACTCAACTCAAAAGCAAAAAAGGAAAAAAATCAGAAAAAATGAAACAAAAAAGAACAGATTCAAAAAATGAAAATCCCAAAAATGAAAAAACAAGGGAAAAAGAGACGAAAAAAATATAAGTTGTGAGCTGATACATTTGGCCATAAAGCGTAAGAGATCCTTGTCTCAGTGAACCTTCCTACACCTTGTTGTGTATGACCACCCTTTCTTCCATAAACCTTCAAACACTTCATCATTCCTATACATCTCTCCTTTCATAAAACCGCAAACACTACCTCGACCTCGTCATCCCGCCCTCCACAAACCCTCAGTCCTTCCTCAGACTCCACCATCAGATTTGCAATCAAGCTGTTGTGCAAGAATAAGAGAACAAAGTGGTCCGTCCTCATGAGGAATCAAGTGGCATGATCAATTTGAGCAAAGGAGAGGATTGACGCCATGATAAAGAGCAATGAATCAACAAGTTTGTGTAAATCACCCTTCTGACATAAGACACTTGCCATTATAACAAAGTCTGTAATTACCAAAGTTCGGTCTGTTGCGCAGCTTTCCAAGCTAAGGTAGTCACAAATGACAGTATGAAGACTTCAGGTCAAGCATCATGATCCCTCCCTACGCCACCCTAAAAATGGGGCAGTTAGAGACAATCAACAAAGGATATCAAGGACGATGATGACCTTCATGGAAATCAGGCTTTGTTTTACACTCTAACAGGGGCAAACCCCGTATGATGGAAGTAATACTTTCATTGAGCCTTATCAAACCAAAGTACATTTGTCTTATGTTAGAAGAAGAATAAGAGAAAGCTCAAACCGAAGAAAGCTCATCTTCAACAATTTCAAAGAAGACTCAATGCTCAAAAAGATCATGAACCTCCAAAGGGATTCCCATGGAGATGAACCCAGTATCATGAAGACGAAGAACTTATTCTCCGGAGGGGCCTTTAATTCTCGCAAAATGGGATGCAAGAAAAGAAAACCCCAGTTTCCAGTAAATTCAGATGCAGTCAGAAAGGAGTATGCCTAAAGAAATAAATGAAAAAAGGGAAAGATGAGCCAAGTAAGAATCAGCTCGCTAGGTTGAAAACCCGCAAAGGGCGGCCTAGGCAAAACCAGAGCGACCCGGTGGATTGAAAACCCGCAAAGGGCGATCCAGGCAAAAATTAGGGTCAGAAAACTTGGACTTGAAATGAAAAAGGCAATCAGCACTCCCAAAAGTTTGGATAAAAGGGTGATCAAGGTCATGAGTATGGACGATTGGCATCGTTACTTCAAAAGAAAAAACACAAGATCTGCTTCCCCTTTTTCTTGTATTTTTCCAGTTTAAAAATTTTTCAATGTACTTTCAATTGGCGTGACCTTCTGCACGTCCAGTTTCCATAACAATAAGAATTCAACTTTTTCTTCCATGTGTTTGCTTTTCGTGTCTTTTATCTTCACTTATTCTGTCTCTTTATTTTAAAATAAATGTTTTTATGATTGATGATACTGAATTGTGAAACCTGTGCATGAGTCAAAAAGCATTACAATCATTGCGAAATTTCTGAAAATCACAGAAAAGAGGGGATCCCTCAAATAAATGAATTGGCAAAAAAACAAACGCGGGCACAATCACTTCAAATGGCAAGCAAACTTATGCGCGGCTCTGGCATTGCTATTACCCTAGATGGTCCTCATGTCTCAGGCCCAAAGGAAAAGATTTGCACCAAAGATTAAAACAAGGTTTAGTGATCACCAAGTGAGGCTTCTTTCATGCCAAAAGTCAAGACATTCATAGAGAACCAAAGATTTTCACTGAGAACACCACTCAGATCCAAAAGTTGGGGCATTCTCTTCACCACCCACCCACCCTGGTCTTGGGAAAGTTTGTTCATTGTCCATCCCATTCATGTACCACCCTCAGTTCATAACCAGTACCATAACTTCATCCCCTTTCACAAACCCACTCAAAGAACCCATTTGTAATTGTCATTCTAAAGTGGGGCATTTCCATAACTGTTCACTCCCGCTCAAATGAGTAGAGTTCTCCCTAAAGTCATTCACATCCATAAATTCCTGTCGGGGCAGTCTCTCAACTCACTGTCCTAAACCAATCCCAAGTTAACTGACTCACTCGTCCACATCTGCACTCTTATGCATACTTACTAGTCAATGCTTCAGAGAGAGAATACAAATTGATCATGTGGTGTTTAAAGTTCAGTCATCATGGAAATGGAAAGGAAAATAAGTGAGCTTGTTAATAAAAACCTTGAGAACACCAGAGTTTGAATCAAATCTAGTTTTTCCAAAGAATGGTCCATAGCCATCTCAATTCCTTGCATTCAAAGTCTCGCGTCTCATCATCATAAAAATGTTTACAAAAATGTTTAAATACTCCAATCATTCATCCTCCTCATGCATGTAGGCATTTCATGTTATTCAAAGCATTACATTCGCATCATCCACATTCATCACAATAAAAGCAAAAGAACACAGACATTCCATAGCATTTATCATCATCACATCAAACATCAAATCAGTTTTCAAAACAAAAAGAGGCATTCTTAATAAATAGTCATAGTCGTCACGATAGGACGCTTGAATTGATCACTCAAGAATCCTAAAGTCCCTATGCTAAAAGAAAATTAAAAACATTCATTGCATCACGTGCATTCGCATAACCTGCCCTTGCATAACATACATTTGCATATCCACCTCTTGTGCATTCATCGAAAAAGAATAAGGAGCATTTCATGAATATCCATGTCTTTGCTAAATTTTTCTGCATCCAAATAAGTTGCTATCTGCTAGTAACAGCTCAAGTCGCCGATGGTCGATCCTACGAAACTCGTGTTCGTTCGATCACCACTAAGGTAAGAAAAAAACTTGCATTCATGCACCATTCCTTGCATAAACTAACGTATGCAGGTACCCTGGATCGGTGCGGCAGCATTGACCAACTGAAGAAAACCAATTGGATTTTCAAATCCCCTTTGGACCCACGTGTCCCCCAGAAGATTGACTTCACTTCGTATTCGAGCTGCGAGTAAGTCCCCCTGACCTCAATAGGTCCAGTCGAAAAGGATAGTTGTGTCGGCCTAAGACATGGCGCAGTCCTAGGGAAATATCGAGATCTAGACTTGATATAGTACCCTCTCCCGGTCGCTCGAAAGACAACCCCTTTGAGCCCACGTGCTCCCCAGGCCCAAGTGCAAACTCGGATCGTTCGCGATTCGTTAAAAGGCTTTAGGCAGCCTCCTTCGCAGGCTTAATGAGGGCCGACACCCTTTTTTTTTTTTGCTTTCTTTACTGCTTTCGCTGGCTTATTGAGGGTTGGCACTAATTGATTCCAAAAAGAAAAACAAAAAAAGAGAAGAAAAAAAAAATCTTTTCATTGCATTTGTATCATATTTCAAAAAGGAACAAAAAAAAAGAGAAAAAAAGAAAAAGGAAAATTCTGGTTTCTCTAAGTAGACAAAATTGGTATAATTTCTGAATTCTTTATTTCTATTTTGCCTCGGAATATGTTTCAGCCAATTCATATTCCTTGTTAAAATCCAAATAAAGAGGGGCAGCTGTCATACCCTAATTTTGTCCGCCTAGGTTTAAAACCCTAATTTTCCGCAAAAAATAAATAAATTGAGAAGTGTGGTTTTATTTTGAAGAGTGAAGAGCATTGTGCATGCATTTTTGGGTTTTAAAAGTCATTCTAGGGCTTTTAAATTCATTGTTAGAGTGGAAATGCATTTGTTGTTAAAAAACAAGGTTTTTAGGGCAAAAGGGTATTTTGGTCATTGTCAAAAATAAGATAATTTCTCATAAAGAATCATTGTGCAATTTTAGAGGAAATTATTTGAAGCAAGACACCCTTGGTCATATATTTTTTGCGCATACATGCACGCAATTGCATAAAATTCAAATTCAAAAAAGGCATCAAAAAGGAATATTCTACAAAAATTTCAAGATGAGGTTTTTATGATATTTTTGGTCATGGTGATCTCATAAAATGGCATATTCCTAAGATTCCTAGTATGTGGCCTAAATTGGGTGTATTTTTGTACAATTATCCTAAGAAGAATAATCAAAAATGAAGGGATAATGAATTGGTCATATAATAGTACAATAGTACAAGATGACAACTTGGGCACCACTCTCCCTTGCTATTTCGAATTTCACCCTCTCTATTCGCTCATTTTGTGTTTTCTCAATGTCCTCAATCCATGTGAGCCTCAATCCTAGCCTTTGATTCAAAATTAAAACCAAATCCTAGAGCACAACTAGTGCATATTGACCTAAATACCCTCAAACCTAGATGCATTCTATAAATACCCTATTAACCTCACCTCTCACAACTTTTGGCCTCATTTTCACTCACACAACCCTAGCACAAACCTCTCCTCTCCTCTCCTCCTTTGGCCGAAATCACAACCACCTTCTTCCTCCATCAATTCTTCACTTCTCCTTCACCAAATCACCATTTTCTCACCTCATTTCCATTCCTACTTCATATATCTTCCTTCTCTCCTAATTTAATTCTAGCTTGCATCATCATAGGGCATTTTTAAGCAAGCATTTCGTGGGTTTCATTGAAGTTTGGTGAAGATTCAAGTTGATTTGTGGTCTTGTTCTTCATATTAGTCATTCCTTAGCTTGGATTTGAGGTAAATTTCTTAAAACCTAGCATCTTCTTCAACTTTTTTGCATCAAAATGTAGATATCATGTTTCTAATTTTGCATCCTACCATATTCATGCATTTTAGTGTTGTTATATTGTTGATTTGTTGATTGTTGTTGGTGAGAGGTGTCTCAAACATTTTGACAAGCACTTAGGGAGGCTTGGGTGTTTGAGATTGCTTCTCACCCTTGAATAAATTGTGATTTATGTTGTTTTTACTATGATCTTGCATTTTTGTTGAATAAAATGATGTGATGCTTCGCAAATCATGATTAGAATTAGGGTTTGTTAATTTTCTTGTGAAATGGGTTTGCAATTGTGATAAAAAACGTTTTCTCAAGTTATTTTGATGTTAATTGATTGTATCTTGCTTGCAAATTGTTATATGTTGATGATTGGTAAGAGGACTCACACTTGTGTCTTTGTGCACTTCACTTTAAGTGTTGAGGATTGCCTAAGATGATTCAACACAACCTTGTGCTTTGATTGTAAACTTTGGTTTGCTTGTTAGTAACTTGTTTGCAAAGTTATTATATGTTGATGATTGGCAAGAGGACTCACACTTGTGTCTTTGTGCACTTCACTTTAAGTGTTGAGGATTGCCTAAGATGATTCAACACAACCTTGTGCTTTGATTGTAAACTTTGGTTTGCTTGTTAGTAACTTGTTTGCAAAGTTATTCTATGTTGAGGATTGGCAAGAGGACTCTCACTTGTGCCTAGTGCACTTCACTTTAAGTGATGAGGATTGCCTAAGATGATTCAATTTTCTTTGTGCAATTCTTGCTTGAAAATGCAAATGCTAGTTTTCTAACTTGATTAATCAATTTTGGTTACAAAAATGACTTGTTAGTGCCCTCTTTTGGTCACTTTTGGTCTTGCAAATGTGATATTCTTTCTAGGTCAATGTTATGCTTTAATGTTGATGATTTGGTAAAAGGACTAGACACTTATGCACTTGTGCATTGTCTCAAGTGTCAAGGATTACCAAAAGGGATTCAACCTTGTGCTTTATCTTGTGTTGACACCTAATTGAATTGAACTTTTGTATGATCTCTTTGTGTGCCTATTGTTGATCTTACATATGCATGCCATTAGATGTTGATGACTAAGTGTCATTCTTGCGCTCAAATGTTGTAATTGGTAATGTTTATGCTTATGCTTACATTGTTGATTGCTTTGCTTGCAATTTGTTAAATGTTTCACTTTGGTTCTTGACTTGGAAATTGATTGAATGTTCTACTTTCTTTTCCTTTTGGATGCCACGCCATCCCAACAAACCTTTTGTGACCAATGTCACCCTCAAACTCCCTTCTCCTTTCTTCAAATCAATCATTTTCTAAAGCTTTTTCCAAACTCAATCTTTTCTCAAATTGTTTTCATAAGACAATCAAATTCTTTCTAAGATCAACAATAAACCTTTTTGAAAACTCATAAGGAGGCAAGTCGGACGTACGGGCGGTGTTGTCTAGCGTCCTAAGATCGGAGCTGTACAGCTCAAACATCTTGGGATACTTATGAGAATTAAAACAAGTAATTAACAACTTGAACCCTATTTCAAAAAATGAGTAAGGAATCGAGTCGGATGTACATCCGGTATTGGTTAGCGTCTTAGGGTTAGCGAGCTGTACAGTTCGGGCGAGCCTAAGATACTTGCCAAATAAAAGCAACCAACCTCACAACAAATCTTTTTCTTCCTTAATCAAAAAAACATTTTCAATAAGTAGGGGGCACGTCGTCTGTACAGGCGGGGTTGTCTTTGTTCTAGGTCTAGTGGACTGTACAGTCTAGGACCGAAAACCCCTACAATAAAAAACACCAACACAAAGTTTCTCGACTAAAGAGAACTACGTAAGCTTTGAATTCTCCATCGCACCGGGAGATACGTAGGAGCGGGTCACATCCCGTCAAGCACACTTTTAAAAAATAATAAAAAGATTCTTCTTTTCCCCCGTTTTCAAAAACACTTTTCTCAAATAAAAAAAAGAAGTAGAACGAATTGTTTCAAATCAACTCTGTCAAAACCGCACATCAAGTTAAAGGTTCCCTTTCGGTAGAAAGGAGGTGTGGGATGCTAATACCTTCCCCACACCTAACCGACCCCCAAACCTACATCTCTAGTTCTCAAAGGACCACCCGCCTTAAAAAAAGGACCCTTTTTCAATGTTTTGGTCCCTAAATAAAAAATGTTGATGGCGGCTTCACAAATTTTCACGTTTTACGATGAAAGGTCCAATCCGGATTTTTCGGGGTGCAACACATACTGCACGTATTTATGTATGCGATGGTTGTACTTGTGTGTGTATCAAAGCTCTCTTGTTTCTTCAACCAGTTACGTTTGTTGGCCCCCTTGGAGATCCATCTTATAAGTTGGTTCCATTTCTATTACGAGGAAGTACATGCTTTGTTCGTGTTAGAAATACACTAATGCAATTTTATAGGGACTATAACAATAAAACTTTTCAAATTTTATAGGGACTAAAAACATATTTGACGCTATAAACTTTAGGGGCTACTAAAATTTTCAATATCTTAATTCTAAAACGCAAAAATCTAAATAAAACTATAATAACTTCTTTTTTTGGGGTCAAATTTGCAACATTTCATTGAAACTAGGAAATGCCACCAACATTGCACACAAAGTGTAAGCGTCAAACTTACAAGCAAAGCACCGAACAGGCCCGAAACAGAACTACAACCAAATCAGGTATATGCTGAGACTCCTAATAATGAATACTAAGCCTAAGAGCAGCATCTGAGCAAACTAGGATCTTAATGAAACTAATTGAAATGAAACATAAACACACCCTAATACAACCTAATGTAGCCAACAATAAAAATCACAAAGCAGATTCCTTGACCGTCTTCAGTGCATGATCAGAGCCAGCTTCGCAATCTACATCCATTGAACAAGCTCCACCACTGAGAAAACACAAGGGACTACAGAGAAACAATGAAAAGTCCCACGCACTTGGTGTAGGAGGAGAAGTGGAAAGTCTAGAATCTTCCCATATTTGAAGACCAAATGGCCCCAAGGGCAATGCATTGAACTTGTAGGACCAAATAGGATAAGGGCGGAACAGGTTGAAAGATAAACCGAGAAGCATATATAACCACAAAGCAGATTCATTCACCATCTTCCCCGTAGGACCAGAACCCGCTTTACAGACAATTTTCAACCATCGAACAAGATCCACCGTTGAGTAAAACCACAGGCACCACAGAGAATCAACGCAAAATCCCACAAAGTTGGTGTAGGAGTAGAAGCGAAAAGTCCAGAATCTCCTTGTATTCAAAGGCCAACTGGCCTTGAGGACAAATCATTGAACCTGTAAAACCTAGAAAAATAGGGCAAAGCAAGTTTTAGGCAAACAAATTGCAAAAAGTGAGGAAGTAACAGGCTAAGAAAGGATGGATTGAAACGGTGGCAACAGAGGTGTCATACCCTAATTTTGTCCACCTAGGTTTAAAACCCTAATTTTCCGCAAAAATAAATAAATTGAGAAGTGTGGTTTTATTTTGAAGAGTGAAGAGCATTGTGCATGCATTTTTGGGTTTTAAAAGTCATTCTAGGGCTTTTAAATTCATTGTTAGAGTGGAAATGCATTTGTTGTTAAAAAACAAGGTTTTTAGGGCAAAAGGGTATTTTGGTCATTGTCAAAAATAAGATAATTTCTCATCAAGAATCTTTGTGCAATTTTAGAGAAATTTATTTGAGGCAAAACATTTTTGGTCATGTATGTATGTATGCGCATGCATGCATACATTGTGCACAAAATTTCAAAAAAAAGATCAAAAGGGAATATTCTACAAAAAGTTCCAAGATGTGATTTTTATGACATTTTTGGTCATGGTGATCACATAAAATGGCATATTCCTAAGATTCCTAGTATGTGGCCTAAATTGGGTGTATTTTTGTACAATTATCCTAAGAAGAATAATCAAAAATGAAGGGATAATGGAATGGTCATATAATAGTACAATAGTACAAGATGACAACTAGCAAAACTTGGTCACCAAGGACCCCTCCCATTTATGCGCCTATCCCTCTCTATTCTCTCATTTTGTGTTTTCTCAATGTCCTCAATCCATGTGAGCCTCAATCCTAGCCTTTGATTCAAAATTAAAATCAAATCCTAGAGCACAACTAGTGCACAATGACCTAACTACCCTTAAACCTAATTGCTTTCTATATACCCTATTAACCTCACCTCACAAGAAAAAAAGCTTTTGGCCTCACAATTCATTCACAAAACCCTAGCACACAAACCTCTCCTCTCCTCTCCTCCTTTGGCCGAAACCACCAACAACCACTCCCTCCTACATTTTTCTTCATTTCACTTCCATTTTCCATCTCATATTAACTCCTACTTCATATATCTTCCTTCTCTCCTAATTTAATTCAAACTTGCATCATCAAAGGGCATTTTTAAGCAAGCATTTCGTGGGTTTCATTGAAGTTTGGTGAAGATTCAAGTTGATTTGTGGTCTTGTTCTTCATATTAGTCATTCCTTAGCTTGGATTTGAGGTAAACTTCTTAAAACCTAGCATCATCTTCAACTTTTTTGCATCAAAATGTAGATATCATGTTTCTAATTTTTCATCCTACCATCTTCATGCATTTTAGTGTTGTTATATTGTTGATTTGTTGATTGTTGTTGGTGAGAGGTGTCTCAAACATTTTGACAAGCACTTAGGGAGGCTTGGGTGTTTGAGATTGCTTCTCACCCTTGAATAAATTGTGATTTGTGTTGTTATCATTTTGCTTGTTGCATTTTGTGAAATAAAATTGTGTTAGGAAGCTATGAATGTTTCGCACCTTTAGTATAAAAATAGGTTTAATCGAGTTTTGATGCATTTCTTTATGCAATCTTGTTATTGGGGCTTGATTTTGAAGTTCCCATGTCCAAACATGTTGTTTGATTTTGCAAATATTCATTTTTCATGCCTTTTTACTTTCACAAAAATCAAAAAATATGAATAGTTGTTGATTTTGGTGTTTGATCGCTTGGATCTTGTGAATAAATGTTCCTAAGTCTTGCTAGTGTCATTTGCTTGCTTGATTTGGTTGACTTGTTGAAATAAATTGATGATTAATTTGTGATTTGAGAAAATGAATTTGGGTTTTGGTTCATTTATGGTCCACAAATGATCTTGGGTTATGCTAAGTTGGCAAGAGATAGGTTACTTCAACCTTGATGCCTATGCTTGTAAGCATTTAAAAATTCAATTCCCACTTGATGTGCTTGTGAAATGTGAGCAAAAAGGGGTCTATAAACAATTGAATTTGCGCACATGATTGGTCTCCAATGACCTTGATGCATCCTCAAGTTTAATCATGCTTTCTTTGCTCTTTGAGTTTAATGTAAATTGTTGTTTGAAGCTTGTGAAGTTTTGGCAAAGGATAGGCCACTTAGAGCCTTGATGCATTAAATTGTTGTGGTGCATTAAAATGTTGAATTGGTGTTCACAATTTGCTTGTTTTGATTTCCACCAATTGTTACTCGTTAGTAACTCTCCAAAACTTCAAAACCATGTTGCATACAAAGAACAACTTGTTACTCGTTAGTAACGTTCCAACTTCAAAACATTTTTTTTGCATTTACATAATCATTGATAAACAACTTCACTTCTTCTCAAAACAATTTCAAACTATTTTTCACAAATCAAACTTTGTTGAGGATAATGCGAAGCCTTTGCTTGCACGATTGTCAACAATGGGGTGCTAGTGGTGATCACTTGGAGTCTTTGCTCAATTGATTATCATGAACACTCATTTTTCAAAAGAACTCTCATTTCACAAATTAAAAACTTTGTTGAGGGTAATGCGAAGCCTTTGCTTGCACGATCGTCAATAATGGGGTGCTAGTGGTGATCACTTGGAGTCTTTGCTCAATTGATTATCATGAACACTCATTTTTCAAAAGAACTCTCATTTCACAAATTAAAAACTTTGTTGAGGATAATGCGAAGCCTTTGCTTGCACGATCGTCAATAATGGGATGCTAGTGGTGATCACTCGAAACCTTTGTTGTTTGATCACTGTGAACATTTAATTTTCACAAATTAAACAACTAAAAAATAAAAACCTTTTCTCGACAACCGAGAACTACGTAAGCTTTGAATTCTCCATCGCACTGGGAGATACGTAGGAGCGGGTCACATTCCCGTCAAGCACGACAAATAAAAACCATTTTCTTTTCAAAAAAACAAACCCTTTTCCAAAACAAGGCAATTTCTAAAAACAAAACAATTTTCGAAAACAAGAATTACGTTGCTTTGATTCCCTCCCCGGGATATGTAGGCACGGTGCCCTCCCGTCAAGCGCAAAAGATTAAATTTTCCTTAAGTTTTTCCATAAAGTAAGGAGAGATAAAGAGAGATAAAAACAAAGCATTTCTTAAATCAACCTTTTAAATCACACGTCAAATCGAGGTTCCCTTTCAGTAGAAAGGATGTGTGGGGTGCTTGTACCTTCCCCGTGCATAACCGACCCCCGAACTCAAATCTCGTGGTTCCAAGGACCATTGTCTTTCAAGAAAGGTTTTTTTCAATGTTTTACTTCTAAAAAAAATATTGGTGGCGACTCCAATTCATGTTGTGCGAAGAGAAATCCCTCCAAAGGATTTTTCGGGGTGCAACAAGAGGAAGTAAGGGTGAGACCACAAGCAACCAATGAGATGAGGGGTAAAGCCGATCTGGTGGGTCTGGCGGGTCAAGGGGATCAGGCGGATATGGAGGTTCATGGAGGGGGCGAGGAGGTTCAAGTTCAGTAAAGGGATCAGAGGTCTGGAGGGTGAGGTGCGGGCGATGGTGGAGGTCTTTGTAAATGCCGAGATGGAGAGAGGTGGTTAGGAGAGATTAGACCAAAATAGATGAGAGGTGAAGGATGCATCTTGGAGGGAGATGGATGACGAAGATAAACGAAGGTTGACCGCTTTGCTAGCAGCACCGATGACCTAGTGTAACTAGGAAAAAAGGGCGCCACAATAGCACCAACACGAACCCTAGTAGAAGACCCGAGGAGATGACTATAGATGATGATGCTTTAGCAAAACTTGGTCACAAAGGAAGTTTTATTTTGTCGTGTCAAACATGTGATTCATAAATGAAGCAACACATAACAAGGTCCATCAGCCACAAGACCGACCCCAAAAACAAAGCCCACTAGGAAACACTCCTATAGAACACATGAAACATAGTAGAGGAGCATAAGATCAAGGCTCAAGAAACCAAATCTAGCTATAAACACTTCAAAACATGTACAAACACCTGCGAACCCCAACTCAAACCACATGCTTCCACTACTACAAAAAATTAAACTGGTTGCCAAAATTAATAACAAAAGTTGAAATCTTTTGCTATTTTCGGCATCACAAAATTTTGTGACAAAATTAAAGACAATTTTCACATTTTTCGTAACTAATTTTCCTTCTCTAATTTCAATTTCACTTTCTATAGTAGTATTTGTTGATAAATGTCGCCAAAGATGATACCACTCAAACAAAATGAAACCACGTTGGTCAACCAGTTTGACATCAAACTCTAGAGGAGCATCAACATGGTCAACAACACACACCTAATGGGCAAGGAAGTATCACAACACAAAATTCGGAGAAGTTCAAACGAAGGACTAACAGGCCTTTCAAGGAAACTAATAAAGTTTATTGTTTATATAAACTTATTAGTCATTTTGTATGATACTATTAACTGCTTACTTACTTCATATTACACTTTATTTTCTCTCCGTAGTAAATAATAAGTATATAATTGAGAAACAAGTAGTTAACGTAACATAAAACTATCAAAATAACAAATAGAAATAAACAATTTTCTTCTTAAAAGTCGATAAGTAAAAAGGAACTCATGATGTATTTTTTAATTTTCCTTTTTTTACTTTCCCTTATTTAAAAGTGGTTAAAATTTTAAAATAGTAACTGTTTTTAAAGAAACGAAATATTAAAGGACATATCATTTTTTTTGGTTAAAAAGTGCATCACCGTTTGTTGTTTTAGCAATTTCAGCGACATGGAGAATGATAGCGTGTGGTGGTGTTTATTTCTCATTTCATCTTAGCAGATAAAAAAAATTTGGTTAAAAAATTTTTAGGACGAAAGGAAACGCCTCAATCCAAGACAAAAATGCATTACAGTTTGAATGACTAATTTTTATGTCTTGATTAAGTAATCTAACCACTCTTCTAAAACTCAAGCCATGAACTAAAAAAATAAAAATGAACTAAAACTCAAGCCATTTTAAATGATCTGTTTTCCTGTTGCAACGTACCCTCTAGAATATTGTAGGGGGCAAAAAAAAAAAAGACTTATAACGACATTAATTCTTTCAAGCATTGACGTCATTGACGATGATATTAGCCATTGACTGGAAGATTTGGTCGGTGAGTATATTGATTAATCTTCTTCAGCGCATAGTCATTCCAATTTCCAACATTTTAAGCAAGATCTAAATGCAAATCAAATTAATCAATATCAGAAACTTTTTGGTGTTGTAGGAGAAGAATAGAAGAATACGCGCGTGTATATATATATATATATATATATATATCTTATCTTAATTATACTAAACCATGAATAATGACACATCACATTTTCGAGCTGCTGACACCATTATGACGTCAATTCCACGTCAACACATAACGCTTTGATGCATGACACATAGGATTCGCACATTACACGGACGATGGAGATTGGAACAGCATTTCACATATACAAAACCAACGGTCTACAAGCCTTAAAATTGCGGCTGATATTTGGACGGTTCTGATCAAAACGTTTAAAACATAAAATGGACAGAGAAGGCAACTAATTAAAACAAATAAATGCTATGAATTAGCACCTAATTCAGAATGCTATAAACCTGCCAATTTCGAATTCTTTCATTTATCACCTAGGCAAACTAATAAATACAATCCCAAAAAATGTGGGATTGTGCTTTGCATCTTGAATTCCCTTTTGCTGTCATTTAATTTCTTCCCATGACATTTTTACCTCTTCACATAATGAGTTCAAACGTTTACTATTTGTAATACTTTTGCATCTTCAAACGTTTATTTAAAGAGAATATTAATTTTATAACCTAACTTTGTCATTCAAATATAAATAAAAAGGAGTGTGTTGTTTTTACTATAAAAATCTAACAAAACAATAATCGAGAAACACATATAAATATCTAACCTTTTTTGGTGTGGATATAAATAACAATCTTACATCTACGACTAATGTGATGTGAGATTTTTCCACAATAAAAGTTTGACAAGTTATTCTTTCTTATCAAAGGCTCCATTATATGTTTATCCAAACTGTATAATGACTTACCCGGGCTGGACTCCAAACATGCAGAAATTAGTAAAATTGGAATGGTCCACAATTCGGAGTCAATATGTTTTAAGCTAAATGACTGCATATAACCAAATGGGGTTTGGCGTCCGTTGGGCATTGAGTTTGTACAGGGATACTCCACAAGGAGGTCTCTGGCTCGATCCCCTCCGAAAAGTATCCCCTTTGGGAGGGGGTGTACCCATGTTGCTCTCACCCCCGGGGCTGTGAAGTTCCCCTCCACAGTTTTAATCTCAAAAAAAAAAATGACTGCATATAATTCCGTAGTTACCCCTAATAAAAGTATTTCAAACTAAATGACTTCATATAATTAAATTTTGTTTTTATTTTTCGTAAATTACATATTGTTTCGGTTGCCCAATATACGTAAGTTGAATTAAAAAACCATCGACTGATGTATTCGACGTTACTAATTTATGGCATTACTAATCTTTCAAAATATCAATTTTTTTAAAATAAACAAATGTCGATTGTCTTTCTAAGTTGTGAACTCAAATACGTATTTAATTTAATTTTTACTTTTATCCCACACTTGACACAGGAAATGAATCGTCGTTGTCTTTACCATTTAATTGCAATACTAAAATATATTCTATTTCACATATTTTAGAGGTTAAATCGTCGGTTTTAACAATGGCAAAACATCATGTATGATTGGCCAGCCAGGTTCCCCGGCGTAGATTAGTCACCGGCAAAGCCGGTGGAAACTACGCACCAATGACATGGTAACAAAAAAAAACATCATGAATGATGTTTAGAAAATCTAAAATTTCACATATCTCACCCATCCCAAACATCGCGAACGATGTGCAAAAAAACTAACATTTACAAAACAAAAATTACATATATCGTCGCCTCATATTGTAGGAAAACCAAATTTGAATAACTTATTAACTGAGGTTTTTGACTGCTTCACAAGAATTAAAATATACACATATACTTCAACCCGTGCATCGCACGGGTCCACCACATATATCTGTGTGTGTGTGTGAAGCAAAGTTCAAAACGATAAAAACTAGCACACCAACACAAGAAAAAACCCTAAACAAAGCAAGAAAAATAGATAAAGCGCGAGTCTGAGAGGATTAGTGGATCATTAGTGTTAAAAGCATGTTGTCACAGTTGAATATTCGTACAAGGTACTATGTAATTTCCACTACATGAAGAAGTCAAAAGTCAAATGCACAAACACATGCTGTTCTCCCAATATTAATATTACAGATTGCGAGGATATCATAATTTCTTCTCACCCAAAAAAAAGAGGATTTCATAAATTCTTTATTTATTTATCGATGCGGCTGTTTAAGTACGTTGAAAATCTTCCATGTTACGTATGGATCAACTAGTTATGTATGTTAATTGAGTCCCTTAACTATTTGGTCTTGAATTTGATCCCTAGCTGATTATGGAAAAACATTTGTAGCTGATGTCAATCTTTTAAATGAATCTTCGATACTTCAAAGAATTAGTCTTCACAGTCGCAATAGGGATAGATTGGTTTACAAAAAAAAACTAGTAATATATGTAGTATTACTACTAGGAATATACCATTCATGTAATTAGTTGATTTTGCTGTAACGAGCATTGAATTTCATGTAAAATTGATTTTGCTAAAAATTGAGTAGAACATAATGTGTTTTATGTTTGGATACATTCAAAAAAATGTCATTTTTATCAATTCATGCTATTTTTGAATCAAACATGCTTTTAAGTGTAAAATTACAAAAATGACTCCAGACAAATTTTTAAAAAGTACCAAAGACAAATATAGCAAGTGACAATTATGGAAGATGTAAATATGCAATGGTAGAATATGTTCTACGTCACTTTAGAAGCTATGACTTCTAGCTTCTAGTAGAATCAATTCTAGACCAATAAAAGTAATTTGGTTAATATGCACTTTTAGTCCTTTAAGTTTGTTATTTATTTATTCCGTTTTGGCACTTTAAATTTTTTTCTCAGTTTGGTCCCCCAAGTTTCAAATTCGTTACACATAATTAAGTCCTTTTTGGATATTATTCCATCCATCCGACGTTACCACTGATGACGTGTTTGTTATGTGCTGATGTGGCACATGAAACAACAAGTTTGATGTGGGAACAATTGTCTGACATGGATTTTACTTAAATAATTATTTAATCGTAAAATCTCTAAAGCTAAAATAAACCTTCCAATCTTGCATCAGCGATCGCTTTACTGTCACAATTGTTGCAGAAATGAAGCTAAAAGAAAGCTTTCAATTTCTAGGGTTTTTACCACTGTTCCATAAATGAAGCTTTATTGTCACGACATTTTTGTTTCATTTAGGTTCTCTAAGTTTTTATTTAGTTTCAAATAGGTCCTCTATGTTTTTATGTAATTTCATTTAGGTCCTCTAAGTTTTTATTTAGTTTCAAACAGTTATTTAAATAGTTATTTAAATAAAATCCATTGATAAACTCCAATTTAATGCATTTTTTAGGGATATTTTTAATTATTTTTTTGAGCAATTACTACCAATTGTAAAAATCATTAACTTAATTTGTTCTTTATTTTGCAGAAACGAAGAAAAGATGAAAAGAATAAAAGTTCAATTATATAAATCATTGACTTTTTTTGCTCTTTATACCATATTTTGTTTTGTTTGAAAGGTATTTTGAAAATAACATCATGATCAAGTTTGTTAGGTTTTGCTTATATTTTAAACATCAAAATACATACATTTGTATCTAAGAGTGCTTGGAAATTTCTTGAAAGAGAGCTTTACTGCTCATTTCCTACCCGATTTAAAAAAATACATATAGTACTGTATGTGACACAATATGTGAATATTTCTATGTCTCTCTTACTTTTTATTTCTAACTTACACAAGTTTTCAAAATACACACAAAAAAACACCATATTTGACATCAAAATTTTGGATGTCCATAAAACATTTATCAAGGTTCTGCCTTTTTTTTGTTTTTGTTTTTAGTTTTTAGTTTTTTCCCTTTTTATTTGCATTTTTTTTATATTATAAGGTTCTGCTTTTTCGTTTTTATATTTTGAGGAGTCCTTTTCGGTCTCAAAAAATTTTAGATCTATAAATATTGAAAATTTATTTTTCAATAAATAATCAGGTAAAAAAAGATTTAACTTTATGACGAAATACGTAGAGTGAGATTCTAAATACTGTGGCCTGGTGTATTTTATGGTTCAGAATAATTTTTAATTGTCCAAATACACAAAGTTTGTTCCTCGATAACCTGCTTGGTAAAAAAACCGTGACAAAATACGTAAAGTGTTTTAAAGTTACAATTTAATTTTTATTCAAGAGAACTTTAGCCCCATTTACAAAAGAACCTCACATCGTATTCTTTCAACTTTCTATACTCAAGTACCGTGTTGCATCATTTACACTTGCGGGAACTTCAGCCATATTTACAATAAAACTCCCATCACACTTTCTAATTGTGTTGTATTCTTTTCTTTTTAATTATGGGTTAAATTTTTATATTTACATATGATAAATATAGATTATGTTATTAAAAAATTTAGACATTTTTTCCTATTTTCTATGGATGTTTAATTTCAACGTCTTTGTTAACATTCTTTTTAAATTTTATAATCTTTTTATTTAATTTATAGTTATAATTTAATTTTTATTCACAGCTGTTTGACTATATATTTTACAAATCAACACCATTGGTCCATTAGTATAAGCTACCTGGAACACAAGTCGACTTAGTGCTCCCAAACTCGATTCCCATAGTGAACAAGCTCTGTACAATTAAAAAAAAAACCGAACATGAATGTTTATAAGAAAGTTTCCTAATAAACGTATAAAATTTTTATTAATCATTTACGGAGGAATTTAGTCAAACATGTGCACCGCCTATGGACTATTGGATTATTAACCGCAAAGGGTCGATTTTCCAGAGACAATAGTCAATAGGTGAGCCTGGACATGCAAATCAATTGACAGAAAGACAAGATATGTTGTGTTGGTAATGTGTCCCCCCTTCCTGAATTGAAAGTCAATAGACTTTTCATTTCACAAAACCGACCAAATAAAAAAATCAATCAAAGTGTAAACACAGCTACATTTACAATTGGAAAATCCATGTGGTCCCCACTAGATTTTTTTAATCATTTTTGGTCCCTGCATTATTTTCTGTTAGTATTTTTAGTCACTGATATTAATTTTTACGGATGGTGTTGACGTGACATGAATTACGTGACATTTTTTAATGTGTTGGCATGTTGAGTTGGATTCCACATCATTAAAATGTGCCAAGTAAACATACACGTTAGAATTTAAAAAAAAAACAAAATGAAAACAAAGTTAAAAAGATAAATTAAATAATCAACAATTAAAATCCAAAATCCGTAATTCCTTTCTCAGTCTTTCTTCTTCTTCTTCTATTGAATAATATGACATCCATTAAAGATAAGAGAGAAAAGATTAAGAGATCAAATATTCATCAAAATGGAATTGATACAAAATGATAAGAGTTGTTTTTAAATTGATTACATGAAGCCTATATATAGGCATATACCAACTAGTGACAAACTCACTTATAACTACTACCAACCAACTACTAACAAATTCACTTATAACTACCAACTATCTCCCTAACTACTAACTAACTATATATCTAAATTCACAACACTTCTAGCTTGACATGAACAAAAGAAAGATACATCAAAACAAAGAAAATTACAATGAGAGATGCCAGAATTACATTGGCAAAAAAAACAAAGCTTTAAGACAAAACGCTATAAGCACTCGGAGGAAATTCCATTGATATAATGCGTTAGCCAATAATCTTCAAAGGGGAACAAGCCACTGTAGTAAGAAATTCCAGCAAATAGTGCCAAGAAGCATCCAGTAAGTAGTTCAATCAAAAACGTTACAGTATGTGACTCTTCACGTTGGATTGGCCTAAGATATTTCATGGCTTTTCTTCTATTATCTTGAGCAAATTTTTTTTTGATAAAAAGAAGGGAGTCAAACAACCAAGAATTGGTGAGTGATGCAAATTGCAAATCACTAGGAGTGCAAAATAAAGATCGGGACAGAAATCACAAATCAAAGAAACTGAATCACAAAGTAGAGAAGCAAATCGCGAAATCGAAAAGTTGAAGGAAAGCGATGCAACAACACTAATTCAGAAGAATGACAAACACGAAATTAAATCCTGAAACAGAATCGCGAAACAGAACACTGATCCACGCTGAATATCAGATATGAAATTCGATTCAAGATCGAAAACGAAATCAAAACTCGATCCAAAATGAAATTGAAACTCGGCTTCAGATCACAACCATCGGAAATCAAAAATGAAAGGAGGACAATGAAGCGGAATGCAATACGGCGATGTGAAAGAACGCCAAAACGCGATGTGCGGAACTGCGGAACACACAAATGTGATGAAGAAAGAACGCGGCGCATATCAACAACAAGATTAAGAGAGAACGATCCAAGAATCAAACCGATTCAAGAACCAAAACGCGAATCGAACTGAAAAGTGTTCAAATATTCATCAAAATGGAATTGATACAAAACGATAAGAGTTGTTTTTAAATTGATTACATGAAGCCTATATATAGGCATATACCAACTAATAACAAACTCACTTATAACTACCAACCAACTACTAACAAATTCGCTTAACTACCAACTATCTCCCTGACTACTAACTAACTATATATCTTCTTCTTCTTCTTCTTCTTCTTCTTCTTCTTCTTCTTCTTCTTCTTCTTCTTCTTCTTCTTCTTCTTCTTCTTCTTATTCTTCTTCTTCTTCTTCTTCTTCTTCTTCTTCTTCTTCTTCTTCTTAAAATATGTTGTTTAGTGTAAAAGAAGAATTAATTCTGGTTTTGAGTCATTTGGGACTTTGGTGCCACATTTAGTTTTTCATTGCTGCAGCAATACGCACAACAACACATTTCTGCGATAGATGAGAGAGAAACGCAGAGGCGCTGATTTCAGCGCCTGCTAGTTGTCAGAAAAGGACGGACACGTCTTGCTGCTGGTACCAGACTGTCATGCGCAAAACCTTCCCTGTTTGTGGGCACATATTATAATCTTAGGCACACATAATGACAAATAGAGCCTCCAAAGGATATTTCTTGGATCACTAAACCCTAGTACTATTTAAGGCAGCTCATCTTCCTCATCTTGGAGGTTGGTTCGAAGGGGGTGAAGTCTAGACACATATTTTCTCTCTATTTTCGTTCTAAGCTCCATTTTCACAATAAAAAGTAGAAATTCTGCACAACAATGCTGGGAGTGATGCTGCAGCAATACAGGAGATGACTTACTTGAAGATTTTCGTGGATTTGGGAGCTGATATGAACCTCCATGCTACTATTCTTGGAGTCAATATTCAATATACCACTTCTTAGTATATTCCTTTTTTGTATTTTCGCACTTATGGCTTTAAACATTATGTTTAAGTTGAATCTCTTGTGTTGTTCGCTCATCATGTGCTAAATAATCTTAGTTGTGATGCTTTGATCTATGTAATGAAGTCTTAGTGTGTTTAATGCATGTATTTGATGTTTAGCATCTTTACCTTTTGCGTGATACTATTTCCAAACTTATTTTAGAATTAATTGATTACCAAAATATAAGTACCATTTATAGATTCAGACATGGTTTATAAATTGATCTCAAAGGATAATATGGATAGTGGTTATTAAATGACACTTTGATAATCCTTGCTTAAAACCTAGACATAGGAGGGCAAATTTCATAGGGTGAATACTATAAGTGCGTAATAGCCAGGGGTGGACCTATTTAGAGCATAGACATAAGTGCTTGTAAAGAAACTCTATAGAAAAGTGACTGAAAAACACATACTATATGCTACAGCACCCAGTGCTGCAGCATCAGATATAGCATTAGACTATTATGATGACATAGCATAGCGAAAAGCATTCCAGCCTACTCTCTTTCTGAATTTCTTCTACTCCTTTATTTTACTTGTTGTTTGTTGATAAAATTGGGTTTTACAACTTGTTATTTTACTTTGCTTTTACTCACTAGCTTGCTTGCTAATTAAATATAGAAAAGAACTTAACAATCCTCGTGGGAACGATCTCTACTTACTCTTTATTACTTGTTGCGACTGTGTATACTTGAACATCATGTTTTCACACAACAGTGCCATTCTCTAGCTCTTTCGAACTCCATTCGCCTATGGTGGAACATCGATGGATGGTGTTTCCCTGTCATCTACTTATGGTTTATGAGGGAGACAACGAACATTCCCAAACCCCTACAAAGCTTCTTCTCCTCCTCATGCCCGTTCCTGTTGTACCTCTTTTTATTTTTATTTTATGATCAGAACTAAATTGACCGTGTTATCTTTCAGAATCAGAACTAAGCGCTTATCATATAGAGGAAGAATATCGAAAGTACAACATATTTGGTAGAAGGAGAATATGAGTACTCGTCAGTGATAAAATGATCGTACATGTTTTTTCTTCTCCCAAAGATGCTCTCTTTCTGATACAGTTTCCCATCATGATAAATACTTAGTTCTGATTTTGAAGTAACACACTGTCCACCTAGGTGGATATATATTTTTCTCATTGTAATTCTGTAATTGGTACTTTTATATTATAAACTGACATAATGTATATTATGAAAATTCCTGACAGTAAACTTGTTTCTTAATATTAGGTTCTACCTTTTATTACTTGCAATGTTCTTGTTTTTATAATTTGTATGCCTGCTTTTGATTAAAAAATTGTTGAATTGGGAAACAAAAAAATGTGTTATTTAAAGAAAAACAGTTTTAACACCAGCTTTTCACTAATAACCAACTTACAAACTACATTATTATGAGTTTTTTAAGCGTTTAAAACGGCAATTTACGACTTTTATTACAAACGAGCAGATGTTAAAAATCCAAGTTACTACACCCACGAAAACCACACCGCTCTTGAACAAGTGCGGAAAGCCCGTTTAACCGCCGTTTGGAAGCAAAAAGTCGTTTTTGACATGCATGGTGTTAGAAAAATTGAGAAAGAAATGTAGAAATTCATCTATTCTCATTTAATGTTAGAAAGTGATTAAAGAGATAAAAGACTAATGATTTTATATAGAAATACATCATCTGACTAACTAGTCAAGTAATCATCTAATTAACCAACTAACTAAATTTTGTCTTTTATAAAAAATTCCCTACATGTTGATTTATGCGGCTATGTTTTGATGCATTTTACCAATGATCATATTTATTCACTACTTATATTGTTGTTTATTATCTAAATCCTGCATACTTTTTAGATGTTGTGTTGTGATGGTGCAATTTTATTTGTCTAGAAATTGAGGCAAGTTTGACCCAAAATATAAAAGAAGTTGGAGCAATTAACGTTGAGTCTTTTAGTCAATGGTGGATCAAGTGATACAGATCCATTATGTTTATCATATCTGATATCATCAATCTAGCATTGGTTGACTCATTAGGATATGATAAACTAATCTTGTTATATATGTATCTTGTCATGCCTCTTTAGTTAAAATCTTATATATCTTGAATATGAGCTGAATTAGAAACCAATATGAGCTGAGTTAAAATATAAAAATGAAATCTAATTATATATATATATATATATATATATTAAAAATAGAAAATTAAAATTTGAAATCAAATTAAACATATTAATACTTAATTTAAAAAAAAATAATGTTTGATTCTATGAAAAGGGATAATTTTCTCATTTTGTATCATCTAAAAATAAAATATTTATTGAAATTAAAATATTAATTTTTTTAAAATAAGTAATCAAAAACTTAAAATAAATTATTCTTTAAAAAACATAAAAATAGAAAAATAATTTAAATTTTTTAACAAATGAAATGGTAGTTTGGTCATTAACATATAACATATATCATAGCATTATGCTTATAAAAAAAATATATCATAGCATTATTTATGAGGTTAGTTTATTATTAAAAAAATTAGTTTAGGTAAAATATATATAATAGAATAACATATATTTGTATCCGACATAATAATAATATATGTCATCTTATTTTTTTTACCAAGTGCACACCAAACACATGGTATGATAGTATTTTCCCGTCTCTATGATATCTTGTTTCTATCTAGCTCTATATCACATATTGTTTCTAGGGTTAAATATGTTTATGGTCTCTATAAAATTTGAGACATTTTTTAGTCCCTATAAAAAATTTCACTCACTTTTAATTCCTATACTCTCAGTCGTCAATGTTTTAGGGCCTTCGTGACTTTTAATAGCGCTAAAAAAGTGCTATTTAAAGGTCTAGAAAAGCGATATTAAAAGTCATGGGGGGCTAAAAGTATTGATGGAGGAAAATGTAGGGAATAAAAGTGAATGAAATTTTTTATAGAGACTAAAAACAAAATTCTCAAATTTTATAGAGGTCAAAAATATATTTAGCCCTTGTTTCTATCATACATCCTTACTATCAAATAGCTCCTTAGACCAAAAATATATTTAGCCCTTACTACCAAAAATATATTTAGCCCTTGTTTCTATCCTACATCCTTACTACCAAAAATATATTTAGCCCTTGTCTCGATGTAAGGTTTATGTTCCTTTTTGGTGTGGCTTTTTATGAGCCGTGATTGTGCTTTTGTATCGTTTACTTCTTTCATCTCACAATGAAAGTCACATTTACAATTTTTAAAAAATTGTTTCAAATTATCCGTCATTTTCAAACTTTAAATAATGTTAATAATCTTTTTTTTGACGGAGTTAATAATCTTATTTTTTTTTATAAGAAAATGATATTATTTAGAGGATTACAAGTGCCACTCTAACCCGCATATTAACTTGAGGCCTCATTAAAACCTCCATAAGAAAAACCCCGTGGGAAAAGAGTACCCCAAAAAAACGACGCAGTAAAATCAAATGCACTATGATACACAGACTAATACAAAAAAAATTGCTGTATACCAAGGACAGCATAACAACAAACCAATAATAACCAAGACAACACATCTACATAAAAAACCCCACAGTAGCATGACTACAATCTAACAGAACCAAGATAGGAAAACAACAAAGACCATTATGACACACACCAACAATAAACCCACACCCAACTAGAAGCAAATCAGACTGCTTGCAAACATTTGATGGGATTTGGTCACCATTCAACAATCGACATATATTACAAATGAACCTGCCCCACGCTGAAGTTTTGACCCTATTTAATAAAGTGGAATAAACCAAAACACTTGCGTTGAAAAGAACGTTATTCCACTCCAACCACAAACACAACACATCTGCCAACCATATAATATTGTTCAGACGATTATATTTTTACCCTTACCAAGATCAGCAAAAAAATTTAAATGAGCCACTACTTCTAATGTGGGCACCTCTTGAACCCCCACCCATCCACATATGTTCTTCCACATAGTAACGATTACCTTACACCTGAAAAACTAATCCTCCTGACTGAAACAAATCGGGCAAGCAGTCTCACGAGCACAAACAATGCCACCTTTAACTTTAGCAACAAAAAAAACGTCTCTATTAAGAAGTCTACCAAGAAGAAGGTGCCAGCAGAAATTACAGACCTTGGACGGTACCGATAGGTGCCACAGGGATTTCAGAACATTTTGCCAATACCAGTTGGTCAAAACACTTGATCAAGAAAAATATAGCAAGATTTGACACAAAATGAGTGGGGTTTGTTAAGTTTCCAGTTCCACCTGTCCACAGAATCAAAAGTTGGATACAAATCACACAAAATGTTATATAAAAGAGCAAAATCACAAGAGCGATATTAAATAACAAAAGGTTTTTCACTTTGATCCCTCCTTCGCTATTTGGCTTACAAATATTATCCCAAGAGACTCAACAAATCTTTCTACCACTATCAACAACCCCTATAAAAAATCACGTTGGATCTTTGTCATTTTCTTAATAACCACATTGGGTGCCTTATAGAAGAAAATAAATAAGAGGAATATTATTCAACACAAAATTGATAAGAGTAACTCTACCTCTCAAAGATAGATGTCTTTCCCTCCAAGAAGAGAGTCTGCATCGCAATGCATTTAACACAGGCTTCCATGTAAACCTCCTTTGCGGATTGGCATTGACCGGAATCCTCAAAAACCTGAAAGGTAGAAGAACAATACAACAGGAGAGGAAGGTAGAGACAGACTCGACGAAATCCTCCTCCAAGTTGATCCCAATCAGCTTAATCTTATGAAAATTCACTTTTAGGCCCAACACCATCTCGAAGCACCAGAAAATGGTTTTGAGACTCCACAAATTCTCCCAGGATCCTTTCCCCAACAAGATTGTACCATCCGCAAACTGCAAAAAGAATGTTTTTTTGGAATTAGAAAGCTCAAAACCCTTGAAACTACCAAGCTGAGATGCCTTAGCCACCAACGCAACCAACCCTTCCGCTACTATCAAAAAGAGAAAGGGAGATAAAAGGTCACCCTGCCTCAAACATTTGAGAACCACAAATTCTTCCGTAGGACTACCGTTTACTAATACAAACTTGTTTGATCTCAAGGCTGCTTAGAGTTGAACAATTAGGACAATCAGGACAATCCTCGGTGAAATTGCTTACTAAATAAATCCTCATCTCCCCTTTATCCTGGCCACCTCTTCCAACATCACCCCATCCTTCTCAAGCATCATAATCTGATTCTTCCTAGCTCTAGACTAGATGCTGGCATGAAAATACTTAGTATTAGCACCCCCTTCAGGAATCCAACGAGCTCTTATTTTCTGTTTGATGAAACTATTTTTTAGGTGCACCTGCTTCCAAAAAAGACTTGAGGCTTCTTTTATTTTTTTTCAACAACATTCAAATCTGCCCCCCTCCAAAACCAGAGCATCTAGGGCATTCAAACCATCCACAGTTTGCTCAATATTGAGATCCATCCACCCAAACACTTTCTTATTCCACAACTTCAACTTATCACTCATTAATTTAAGTTTCTCATTTACAATGAAACCCTTTTTACCAGTTATATTTAGGGCCTCAACTTTTTTTGTTGAGCTAATGAGTCAGATAGGACAGTGATATGATATATCTCAATCATTCTCTTTCAATGTTTCCCCTAATTTAATTGCCATCCTCTTTCATTTATTTATAGTTTTTCCTTAATTTATCTGTCATCAGCAATTATGTGACAAGAGGAGTATCTATTTGTGTTTGATAATATTATTCTGTCTTTACAAAACTTTCTGAATAATTAATATATTAAATCCGTTTCTTTAAAATATTTATTATTTTAATTCTTCAATTCCTCAATTGTCGTTCTTTGTGATTCTCTCCTCCGAACAGAGTTTTTGCCACATTCAAGAATTGAACTTGAGACCTTGAGGTGGGATCTGAGCCTAATTACTGCTCGGACCAACCCTTGTTGGTAAACACAAATGTTAATAACTCTCAATAGAAAATCAAAGATTGGGGGTGTATGTGTGTGGGTGTTTTCTAACATGTCTTTGACTAGATTTTCCATCATGGTATAAAGGCCCAAATTATCCATCGGGTCATTATCTCAAACCAAAAAAAATGAAACTTCACATATAAAATATATAGCCAAAGCAAGTAGCCAATATTTTTTTCATGTATGACTTCAATTTCACAAGTAAATTCAGTTCCCCTACTTCACAGTTAGTTATTTGTAAATAGAACAACCTACATAGACCAGAAGATATCTCTTCTTAAGTACCCTCTAGAACAATATCAAAATTCACTAGGAAAGAAAAATAAAAATCATATATGTATAGCCATGATTAATCTGAAACAGTGGGGCTATTATCACTCACATTATTTTCTTCAAATAAAAATGAAGTCACAAATAAGTTTGTCTAATCAGGTGGCTCGAACAAGGGGAATAGGTGAATGAGGAGAGATGATGTGAGGCGACAACATAACATTCTCATCAAACTTCCTCTTTGTAAAACTTAGTCGTAGATTTGGTCGCCAACCTTTAATTTCCACTCTTTTCTCCATTTCTTTCCCAATAAAACCTCTTATTCTTTTAAGTGCAACATCCACAGTTTCATCATCAACATTAGCAAAGCAAACCCTAAACCAACCAGGCTCAGAACAATTAAAAGAAGATCCGGGCGACACATTAAGCTTCACTTCATTAATAATCACACGCCATAGTTTCAATTCGGCTTCAAATGTTTCCTCCTTAAGTAAGCTCTTCAAGTTCATCCAACAGAAAAGTCCTGCATTGCTTGGAAACTGTTTAATGTTAACCTCTACAAGTCCCTTTGTAAATTTCTCATGCCTTTTAGCCAACCTCCTTGAACTCTCCACAAGAAACTTGTCAACAAAGCTTTCATCTGAAAGCATTGTTGCAAGCATGTGTTGAGTTTGTGAGGAAACTAATCCGAAACTCGACATTTTCCTTCCAACACTCACTACTGTATCATTATACGAATAAACTATCCCAACTCGAAAACCAGGGAACCCCATGTCCTTAGATAAACTATAAATAATGTGAATGAGATCAACATTGACGGACTTCATTTCTTGTATTACTTCAGAGATACTTACATAGGTTGGAGATGTGAAAACTGTGGCCGCATAGATTTCATCGCAAACTAAATGGATGTTTTTTTCGTTGATGAAGCTTACGAGGCTCTTGAGTGTTTCTTTGTCTAAGGTTGTGCCTAAAGGATTGGAGGGGTTTGTTATGATTAACCCTTTTATGTTGATATTGTCTTCCTTGGCTTTGTTGTAAGCTGCTTCAAGAGCTGATTTTGTTATCTTGAAATTGTTGGAGCTGTTGCAATGGACAGGAATTATCTGCGCCTTTGTTCGCCAACACAAGTCACGGACAAATCTGGAGTAGAATACGAGGTCAACATCTTGCTAATGTCACTAATAGAAGGACTTAAATGAAAATGTGTGTTTTTATAGGGATCAATTTTTAAGAATATTACAAAGACTAAACCCGAATAACCTCACATTTACAAAAACCAAAAACATATTTAAATCTATATATCAGTGAAGTGAACATGTTTTTCTAATATTGTAACGCTAAACACACATTTTTATAAGTAAAATATATTAATAAGAAATACAAAAATACTCCAACCAATTTCTTGCTGAAATACATAAAAGAAATACAGATTATTTTTGCTACTTCAAGCTTTAGCATGAGCCTGATCACATAATGAATAAGTGTATATAATGGTGGTCCATTGTAGTTGTACTATTATGTTTTGTGGTCCATGCTTTAAGTGAGGTAGCCAGACAAAGAGTTAAAGTAGACAACAGAATTTCTGCATTTTGGGAAATTAAAGTACATGTTACAATTTTCAGGACTTGCACAAGCAGTTAAAGCACTTATAGGCCATAGGTCCATCGACCAAAAATTATTTATAATTAGTTTTTATATGATCACATGTTATAGTTTTCATGTACTTAGCAAAAATAGATCAATAAAAATTGATGTATTTGGTCTAAATTTTGAATCAAATACATCAATTTTTGTTGACCTATTTTTGTTTATATTTTATAGCGGATGAAGTATATTTTTCTATCATTGGATTTTATTTTTGAAAGGTCAATGTTTAATTTCCACATGATTACCAAACAAAATGATTACCACACGCTTGCTGACTAACCACACTGTTGTTGTAAAGCAGGGATACTTTTTGTTTCACCTAACTTACTGAGTCATCTTTGAACTTTTGCTTTCATTTTAAAATAAATTCTAGGTACTGCAATTACCTTAATTAAACTAAATGGGGGAGTTAAAGTATGACAGCTCACTTTAGACGGAGAAAGCTCAATAAAACTTCATAATTTACTTTAAAAAAAAAGTCAAAATAAAGTAGTAGTATTATTTTAATTTTTGTTAGTTGGACATGCATTAATTTGATTGATAAGAAGGAAATTGTCATGTCACATAGATTTGTTCGTTTGGATTGACTTATTTGAATTTATCTACTTGCATAAATAACTGTGGCCCTGTTTGAGAGAGTTTATGAAAAATAGTTTAATATTATTTTATTCTTTATTATAGGAACGGCCTGTGCTTAAAGTCTTATATGATACGTGTTTATTAAGATCTTATATGATACGTGCTTATTAAGATGTTTATCCAAGTTAACAGGTTGATCACTTCCAAACTTAGCAGCTTTAAGAAAAAACACACAGTTACAACTTTTTGATGGCATTTTTTTTCTTTTTAAAAGTTTGTTATACGAGTGAAACAATAATGATATTAATTAACTTACATACAATGAATAAACATAGATTTTTTGAAAGAGAAGGTATATACATACGCTGGATAATAAGGAGTAGGAACAAGAAAAGCATCTCCAGGATCTGCTAAGCAAAACATGATCAGTTCATTTGCTCCAGTAGCTCCTCCACTCATCAATATACGGTTTGGATCAAATTTCACCCTACCACCTCTCACTTTTGACATAAAATTAGCCATGGCCTGAAAACATTAATTTTAAAACCATATCTTACAAGTTATAACCAATATTATTCACTTGCATAATCATTAATATATATATATATATATATATATATATATTTGTGAGTATTAAATTTTTTCAGTTGCCTACATTTGTGAACTCTGGCAACCCATGATAGTCCTGAAAGTTAGCAATATCTCTGAACTTATGCACTCCTTCGGGAGTGCAAATTAATGCCTTTGGATTATTCTTTATCCATTCTTCAATCACATCAAAGCATAGCTGAAAATATAGAATAAAAATAAATAAATGAATAAACTAATAAATAATATATACAAATAATAACATTGTACCCAAAAAATATACAAATAATAACATCAATATCTATATATAAATGTTGTGTTATAGATAAATAAAGAAATAATAAATATTGTCTTGTGAATAATCTGCATCTCATTTATGTGGCTACAAAATTGCATGCTTGCCATCCATAGATTCCTTGATTATGTACCTGATTTTCTGCAAGACCCATTTGGATAACACCTTGAGGATTTTTTGTAGGGTGGAATGGGTTACTCTCATAAGCCTTCCACCCATCAAAATAAGGAGAATTCTCTCCATGTTTGTCATTGGTTGCAATCTTGGACAGAAGCTGATAACTCTCACTCCCCAAACCCATTTTGTTAAGAAAGGTATAAAATATACTTAAAAGGTCACTATTGTTTTAGTATCAACTTAAGGATGTGGAATTGTGTAGCTTAAGTTTGTGGAAAATGGGAGAGAATGTTGGGTGATTTATAGGGATGGGTGAATGGGAGATATGATGACAAGGAAGAAAAGTCTATTTCGAACTTCAAAACCTAAGAAGATTGGAAAAATAATATAAGTAATAAAATAATAAAATAATGGATATATTTGTGGGTCAATGCGACAAATTGATTGCGTGTGTTTTTATGATTTTGTAAACTAGTCACGTGTGGAAAGAGGCATGTGTGCTTAAGAGAAAAAAGGATTTTCATTTATGCACACTTGCTTAGCTTGCACTTATGTTAGGTATTTGTTCCTTCAATGAAGAAAACAGTTTAACATGAAATATATCAAGAGAATTGTTACGCCGCAAAAATGTTGTTTTTGATAGGGATGAGCAGAAATAGTAATCCGTTCGAATTTATCCAACACAATTATTGAAATTATATGCTAATAAGATACACCACGCGATCGTTATCCAAAACAAATAATTTAATCTACAACCCTTCTTGGAATCCATCCTTAGACTATAAGCCCAGAAATGCACTATACATCTATGTTCGACGTGTTTCTGCCATAGATGCAACCCACACCATATCCCCTCCCCCTTCCCAAACTCGTGGCTACACAACTATGTTTCAACCATTACTGCAAGCTTTCCCCTGTTGCACCCCTCCTTTGTGCAAAACGTTGTTGTCTTCCCCCTTCTTTGCAACCTATTTTTGGTTTTCGGCCTCACTCTCTCTCTCTCTCTCTCACACACACTCTCAAAACTTCACTTTTTCCCCCTCTCCTACCACTGATCAGTGTTTGTGCTTCCACTTCCCGTGATAGTGAAGCCAGAGATTTAAAATTTGTGAATTTCAGTGGCTTTTGCATTAGAGGTAACCAAAGGAAGCCACAGTTGACAGAGGTTTCAAAGCTCGGAGGTAGCCAGAGATTTGAGTCTAGTGGTGTAATCATTGACAAAGGTTCCAGATATATATATGATTTCTACGGATCGAAGCGAAAGGAAAGCCACTATAACAGTCAGGGTCGGCCTAAAGGTAAGGCTACTAAATCCCTAGTTTTAGGCCTCCCAACAAACAATATTTGTCATTAGTTTTTAGAAAACAAAAAGGCCTCATATCCACAAAAAGGCTCATTTTAAAACTTTCTCACTCAAAAAAAGACACTAACTAACACTCGATTTATTCTCACTCATGACTATTAAAGATTTTTGGGCCGATATGGCGCAACAACCAAATTCCTTAAGGAGAAACTTGATACGCAGTGCAAGTACGACTACACTTTTTAGTATTATTATTGAGTTGATATTACTAATGTTACATTTTAGGATCCTCTCCTAACGGAGAAGAATAGAAAGAGAGAATCCATACACTTCTAAAAGACAACGGTTTAAAACAATTATTTGAGTTTTTAATGAAATAAATTTAAAAGTTAGTTCAAATTTTTTTAACATTTTTTCAGTTATTTAATATTCACCATTGGAATGCTTCAAAAAAAATATTCACCATTGAAACAAAAATTGTGTGCAGTTCTTAAAAGTGATATGGACATGTAGATTCACTTATAAACCCATAATGTATTTTGGCAAAAAAATCATAAATATTAAAATGGAAACAAATAAAATAATGGACCAAATTGAAACAAAAATAAATAACAAACCAAAACTCTAATTTAACAAAAAAAATGAAAGTGAATTATATATATGCACTTTTTATAAAATAAGTTTCTTGATTGATACTATATAATATATGCCTTTTATAATACTACAACACTACCTCTTATTTAATAAATTAACATAAAATTAAAAAAATTAAATATAAATGTACAAAAAATACATATATATATATATATATTTGATCTGTTCCTTAGATGTCCTTGCTTGCTGTTTTCCAGGTCTCAGATCTCTGTATGCCTTGGTCGTTCAGCTAGCTCTGCTCCAGCGGGCGGGTGTACCTGCGATAACACTCCGACGCCCAAGTCAGGAAAGGACGAGCAAAAATATAGGTATTGATGAACAGTGTGTACCTGACAACTGACGCAATGAATGCTTAAATAGTGAGCGTGAGTCGTGCTCGGCCGTTGGATGGACGTACGGACAGATCAGGGCCATTGATGCGGTTCCTTGCTTTGTGCCCCACGGTTGGGCCGATCTAGCGCCAGAGCACTGGATAGTGGGCTTCGGCCCACTCCAGAACAGTTGCCCCCCAAGCCAAGGTCGCTCGTGTGGCGGGCGTAGGCTTGTTTTATGATCGTTTCTGATTCGCGGTGGGCTTCGCTTACGCTCGCATGATACGTGGCTCCTGTCAGGAAGTGACGTTTCGATTTTCCCTAGGGATCATTAATGGTGCCTCGAATTCTGAAAAAGGTGGCGCTTTGTCATGATGGCGGTCTGGTTTTCAAGGCGTGTGCAAGTGAGGGGTCGTGTCGTTTGGCTTGCTTGCTTTCCAATCCTTATAAATATGTTGCCCCCTCTCCTTCTCAGTTTCCACTTTTATTGTCGGAGCTCAAAAAATGGTCACAAACTCTTAGACCGATCAAAAAGCTTGCTTCTTTATTCTGGCCAGGTGTTTACCCGTGCATGAGTTTCAACTCAGGCGGTCTTATTCTTCTGGTCGATTGATTTTATTCATCAAGGAGTATACTACCCTTAGACCGAACTTCTCTCCCACTCCAGGTATGCCCTTTTCGTCTTGTTTATTTTGGCTAATTTTGCTTGCATAGGGCGAGGAGGGGGCGTCAGGCTCGGGGTCGACCTTGTCGCCCCCTTCGGCAACTCATCGTTTAGGGTGAGCCTGACTTTCCTTCTCCTCACAGGTCAACGCAGTGGCGCGAACAAAGAAAACTGCGAGAATTTCTGGTCGTCTACCTGCGAGTATGGCTGAGCATGCTCACTCCGGAGATGTCGGCACGAGCTGGTTCCCATCTGAGACCTTTTCTTCTACCGATTTTTCTTCTTCATCGTCCTCCGGACGCTCGTCAAACACGGTTGATACCGTCCAGTCTCCCCGAATGAATCCTTCGCCCCCTCCGGTTCCAGTCAACGAGGTACTGCCCGAAGAGCACGATTGGAGGGGTAGGGTTGATGTCGACCGCTCCTGGATATCCTCCGCTATAATCAACGAACGCTCTGTCTTCCCCCCTGGTGATGAGGTGTTGCCTCTCTTCACCAAGTTAATAGGTTACGGTGATCAGGAATGGCGAGCGGAGGGCGTAAGACCTGATGAGCATGCTGCCGTAATCCCGAATTCTTTAAAATTTATCATGTATTCCAACGTCCTCCGTGATTTGAGGGTGCGACCTCCCTTTACATTTTTCCAGAGGCGTGTCTTAAGGACTCTTGGTGTTGCCCCTTCTCAACTTCACTTTAATGCTTGGGCGCTGGTTAAGTCGTTCGAGGTAATAATGGCCGCTCTTGATCGGGAGGTAAATTGCCGTCTTTTCTTCTCATTGTTTGACGTTAGTCGCACAGTGGAGATGAGGAGCGAACCCAGGCGATGGGAGCAAGTTTCCTTAAAGGGACGGAAGAACACGATCAGGCTCTTTAAGCCATTTTGCGAATCGGTAAAAACTTGGAGGCACGCTTTCCTCTGGGTCGTTCCTGTTAATGATCGTGCTAAGGCAATGGTGGGAACCGTGGATGACGAAGGTCGCGTTTCCTCAATGAAGTTTCCTCTAGGTTGGTCGCACTCACACTACGATCGCGACACAATCCATTATCGGCATCAAAGGAGGCTGAGCGACTATGATCTTGAGAGTATTCAGATGTTAGAGACCTTGGTTACTTGGCTACCAGAAGAAGTCATCCCCTGCAATAAATTCGCTTGTCTCCGGACATCCGAGCAAGCCGAAAACAAACTTGGTGTGCCTTTATTTTCGTTTTTACTTTAATCGTGCTTTATTTGCCCTGCCTCCTAACTCATCTTTTTGCTTTTTCAGCTGAAATGACGGGCATCGGTTTTGAAGCTCTTTTGGCGAAGACAAAGTCAAGGAAGCAGAAGAAGGTGTCCTTTGCCTCTTCGTCCCAACCATCTCGTGCTGAAGGCGATCATAGACCTACTGGGGGCGATCAAGGAACAAACTTATCTTCCAAAAAGAGAGATCGGGCTCAAGGTCCTCTGGACGCTATTCCGATCGACCTTGATCCTCCTCAAAAAAGAAGAGAGGTATCAAGAAGGTCGTCTTTGGATTTGGACGATCTCAAGGATGTGGATTTTGAACGTTTGAAGGCCGATCCCCTCCTCTTCGTAGCCGAAATTGCCCAAGCAGCTTCTCAAAAGCTTGCTCGTTACAAATCTGAGGAGGCCGGCCGCCAAGCAGGTATGCGCTTACTTCACAGAAACTTGTGGTTGGAGGGTGATCTTTTGGATAAAACTGACAAGTATAAGTCCGCTCTTGGACATATTACAGATTTGCGAGCAGAGCTCGAGAGCACCAAAAAGAAACTAGAGGATGCTGAGGTCGCCCTCCAACCCACGAAGGACGCACTTGGCGCAGTTACTGCCGAGCGTGATGCGGCCATGACAGCCAAGGTAGATGCTGAGGTCAAACTTGCCAACGCTACTGCCGGTTTGGCCGAGCAGTCTACCAAGGTTATACAGCTGGAGGAGCGGGTGGTCGGTCTTGAGGAGAGTCTGAAGGCCGTCGAAGGCGAGCGTGATCAGGCGAGGGGCGACCTGGAGGCCCTGGAAGACATGACCATCTCTATTGCTAGCGGGCGTTTCGAAGAGGCCGTAGCTCAGATTCGGTATTGTTACCCATCGCTGGAGATTAACACAGAGATAGTGAACAACGACCACTTCCTGAAAAACGGGCAAATCGTTCGCCTCGCGGAGAAAGACGACGATGGGAACGTTATCCAAGAGGAGACGATCGTCTATCGTCGCCCTGAATGAGCTACTCCCTTTGTACTTGTCCGTTTGGACTTTGATTGTCTTTGTCTTCCTTTTCAAGAATGTATCGTTTTTTGCTTTGGGGGTCTCGTGGCCGTCCTTTACTTGTAATCACCAAATAGCCCGGTTTTCTCCGGGTAACTTTTAATGTTTAAACCTCTTTGTCATAATCGTTTATTTAGATTTTTGCTTTATCTAACTATTGAATTCTTCATGTTCGTATGGGTCGGTCTAAGCTCGCGAAGCTACCTGCAAACAGCTTACCAAGTTTCTACTTTAGATTTAGCTCGTTTGCAAGCGAATTCAGACTTAAGGTCGCTTAAGTTCGACCCTTGGCAGTTTATCAAACTCGGTTTGAACTTAACTCGCCTTCGGGTTTGTTCGTTATTGGATGGATCAATCACCATAATCAAGAATTTAAGAAATTCCTCGTCGTTCTATTGACGGACGAGCGGGCCTCAATAAAAAACCCCGTAGGGAAAAAGAGTGTCCCGCCCGTTTTGATTTTTATTCATCATTTAACTGGAAACATGACATTCTTTCATATATTACATGGCATCAAGTGAAATATCTTCTAAGGTTTGTTGCATTCCAAGTGTTTGCAATCATCCCTCCACCCATGGTCTTTAAGATATATGCTCCTTTGCCCGTCTTGGCAGCTACTCTGTAGGGTCCTTCCCAAGTTGGGGCTAGCTTGCCCTGGCCAGCATTCTTCTGACCGATATCTGCCTTTCTTAGGACGAGCTGTCCCACTTCAAACGATCTAGGAACGACCTTGGCGTTGTGTCTTGTGGCCATGTTCTGTTTGACCAACGTCTCTTTGAGTGCTGCTTTGTGCCGCAGTTCTTCCACTAGGTCAAGCTCTTCTCTCGTTGCCTGCTCGTTTTCGGACGGCTGAAGAGGATTAGCCGTTCTCCAAGTCAACTCTCCCATTTCCACAGGGATCAGTGCGTCCGTTCCATAGACCATCCTGAAAGGGGGCTCTCCCGTGGTTGAGTGTGGCGTGGTTCTATACGCCCATAGCACAGAGGGAAGCTCTTCTGCCCACCTTCCCTTGGCTTCATCCAGTCTTCTCTTTAGCCCCCTTAGGATGACTCTGTTGGCCGCCTCCGCCTGCCCGTTTGTTTGCGGGTGTTCGATCGACGTAAAACGCTGTTTTACGCCTAGTTCGACTAGAGTTTCTTGGAAATGTCGGTCCGTGAATTGTGTGCCGTTGTCTGACACGATGACTTCGGGAATCCCAAACCGTACCAAGATGTTTCTTTTGACGAACTTTAGACAATTCTTCGAAGTGATTTTGGCTAAGGGCTCGGCCTCGATCCATTTTGTGAAGTAGTCCACTGCGACGATCAGAAATTTAAACTGACCAGGGGCGAGGGAAAAGGGTCCTAACAGGTCGATTCCCCACCATGAAAACGGCCATGGAGAAGTCAAACTGTTGAGCTCGGTTGGAGGTGCAACGTGGGTATCTGCGTGCCTCTGGCACTTGTCACATTTCTTGACTAGGTCTTTCGCGTCTGCCTCCATCGTGGGCCAGAAGTAGCCCGCTCTTAAAGCCTTCTTTGCCAAAGCTCGTGAACCCAAGTGGTTCCCGCAGATTCCTTCATGAATCTCCTTCAACACATAGGCCGCTTCTGCTGGGAGGAGTCACTTGAGCAGGGGCATGGTGAATCCTCTTCTGTAGAGTTGCTCGTTAATTATTGAGTACGACGATGCTCGCCTGCGAACGAGAGCAGCTTCTTTTGGGTCGCTGGGCTCCTCCCCGTTCTTTATGTAGTTAAAGATGGGGGCGATCCAGGAAGGCGTTGATTCGATCGTACATATCTCTGCTCCTAAGGCCGTATCTAACCTCACACTTGGTTGAGATAGGACTTTTTGTATTACGCTTCTATGGTTACCATTTTTCTTGGTGCTCGCTAGTTTGGACAAGATGTCCGCCCTAGCGTTTTCCGACCTTGGGACGTGCTTGACTTCAGCATGCTCGAACTTCTTCATCAACTCTTTGACCTTCGCCAAATATTTCTGGAGTATCTCGTCTTTGGCTAAAAAGACGTCTTTGATCTGGGAGACCGCTAGAAGTGAGTCTGATCGAAGCTCCACCCTTTTGACTTGCATCTCTAAAGCGAGCAACAGCCCAGCGATGCAGGCCTCGTATTCGGCCTGATTGTTAGAAGTTGGGAACGAGAAGGCCGAGGAGACTTCAATGGTCGTCCCTTCCTCATTTTCAAGAATTAAGCCCGCTCCGCTGCCTTTACCATTGGACGATCCGTCAACGTGCAAAGTCCATGAGTTCTGAACTGGGTTTTCTGACCCTGGGGTTAATTCTGCGATAAAATCGGCTAAGACTTGTGCTTTTGCAGACGATCTAGGTTCATACTTTATTCCGAATTCTGATAATTCTACAGCCCATTTGATCATTCTGCCGGCTAGATCTGGGCTATGCAAGATTTGCCTAATGGGTTGGTCGGTGCGTAAGGTGATCTGGTGGGCCACAAAGTATGGTCTCAACCTTCGGGCTGAGACAATCAATGCCAGAGCCAATTTCTCAATCCTCTGATATCTTAGCTCGGGTCCTTGCATAACTTTGCTGACAAAGTAGATTGGATTCTGTTTCGTTCCTTCTTCTCGTACCAAGACGGCAGCCAAAGCCTCGTCCGTGATGGACAAGTACAAATAAAGAGTTTCCCCAGGTTCGGGAGTCGTCAAAATTGGAGGTTCTGCCAGAGATGTCTTCAATTGTTCGAGGGCCTGGTCGCACTCGGGCGTCCATTCAAATGTGGTCTCTTTTTTCAACAATTTAAACAAGGGCAAAGACTTGTTTGCTGCCTTTGAGATAAAACGAGAGAGAGCGGCCACCATACCATTGAGTTTCTGTTTTTCTTTCTTGGTCGTTGGTGGTCTCATCTCAGTCACTGCTCTACATTTGTCTGGGTTGGCTTCAATTCCCCTTTCTGTGAGATGGAAACCAAGGAATTTGCCCGCTCTAACCCCAAAAGTGCATTTTTCTGGGTTGAACCTTAACGAATTCTTTCTGGCTTCTTTGAATACTTCTTTCAAGTCGTTTACATGGGTTTGGTCCTGCTTGGTTTTGACAATCATATCGTCCAAATACACTTCCACCGGATCTTGTATCCACTTGCATTATCGACAAGACGATCGACACTTGGGACGGGAAAAGCATCCTTCGGGCATGCTCGGTTGAGATCGGTGTAGTCCACGCACATCCTCCACTTTCCATTCGCCTTCTTGACCAAGACGACATTGGATAACCACGTGGTGTATTTTATTTCTTTAATGAACCCTGCTTCGAGCAGGTCTTCAACGGCTTTGCATGTTGCTCGAGCTTTTTCTTCCTTCTGAACTCTTCTTTTTTGAGCCACCCATTTTACTCCCGGATCCACAGCTAAGTGGTGGCAGGCTACTTGGGGTGGGATACCGGGCATGTCGGCGGTACTCCAAGCGAACAGGTCCGCATGATCCTTCAGACATTGAACGAGCTCATCCCGAACCTCAGGGGGAAGGTTTTTCCCTATTTTGATCGTTTTCTCCGGGTCGTCACCTAGCATGATGCGATAGAATTCCCCGTCTGGTTCAGGTCGCTTGATTCGTTTCTTTAGCTCTTTAGTCAGAAGATCGTCCCCTTCTTCTTCTTCGCTATCAGGGTCATAGCGGGCATCTAGGTCGGCCAGGTTAACTTGCCCGCCGTTTTTCATTTCTTTCTCTATTTCTATCGCTACGCTTTTCCCTTTTTCTTTAAGCCCCAAAAGAAAAACTCGCTTGGCGGACAATAAGTCTGCCTGGATGGTGGAAACTTCCCCTGCTTTGGTGTAGAATTTCATTTTCAAGTGGACGGTGGAGGGCACTGCTTCCAAACGGGCAAGGGTTGGTCTACCAATGATGCATTGATACACGGACTTACAGGGTAACACAATGAAATCCGTCCTGACAGTCCTACAGAGGGGATTCTCTATCGTGTCGTCCCCAAAAGTTACCATCAGCTCTATCCGTCCTATAGGAGTTGTCGAGGCTCCATTAAACCCGGTCAAGACCGTTCCTCTATACGGCCTCAGATCATCCTTTGAAATTTTTAGGACGTCCAAAAGGTCTTCAAATATTATGTCTGCTGAACTCCCTTGGTCCACCAATATTCTCCTAACCTCCGTGTTTGCCATTACTGCTACTATGACTAAGGGAACCTCGTAGTTGGGGGTTCCATCAATGAGATCCTCGTCTCCAAAGGAGATGGCTGGTCGCCCACTAAGTGGTCGTGGAGCCGAGGTCGAGGCAACGCTCATGATTTCGTCCCATCTCCTTTTGATCGATCTGTTGGTCGAGGCGTTGGTGGGGACTCCTCCCGAGATTACCATGGCGACTGGCCTCCCTCTTGACTTTCTCGTGTCTACTGGGTCTTCATCATCGTCGCCCTCTTCTACGACTTTGATCGTTTCATTTGCCTCTGCTTTCCCTCTCCTAGGTGAACGTGCCACTTGCCTTTCTCGCGTTTCACCGTTATCTCTTTTCACATATTGAGTCAATTTTCCTCTTCTGATTAGGGCCTCCACATCATCTTTAAGAGCCATGCAATTGTTGGTGTCATGCCCGTTGCTCTTGTGGTATCTACAGTATTTTTTTGATGGGCGCTGCCCGTCTTTAAGCACGAGAGGTTCTGGTGGTTTAATATCCCTGAATTCAGTGTTCGCACATTCCGCCAATATGTTCGCGTACGAAGTGTTCAACTTGGTGCGCTCAGCGAACCTTTTGGCCTTATTTTCCTTGCTCGGGCAACTGCCGTTATACTCTTCCCTAATCCTTTGATCTTTTTCTGGTCGCGGGCGCTGACCCATGCCCGCCTCGGCGGCTTCTATGGCGGTCGTTCTTTCCTCGTAATTCATGAACCTCTGAGATCGCCTGAGGAACGTCTCCAGGTCTCTGGGAACGTGGAGTCCCACTTCTACTTCAAAATGAGTTCCTCTTAAGAGTCCTGTCCTTAGGAAGAACAACCTCTGGTTGTCGTCTAAGTTCCTGACTTGGTCGGCTTCTCGGTTGAACCTTTCCACATAACTCCTCAAAGACTCCTCCGGACCCTGTCTGATGGCGATCAGAACATCTTGGGACTTTGGTTTGACTCTAGAAGTTGTAAACCGAGCGGTGAACACCCTTGCCATCTGTTCCCAGGATGAAATGGTATTGGGTTTAAGCTCGGTGAACCAATCCAACGCTGACCCCTCTAAAGTAAGGGGAAAGATCTTGCATTTGACCGGCCCGGGCGCTCCTCGATACTTCATCATAATATCAAAGTGCTTTAAATGAGCGTCCGGGTCTTTCATGCCGTTGTACATCTTAAGGTCGGTTGGAGGCTTTTGCAAAGAGCGCGGGATGCGGAATTCGTCTATCTCTCTAGTATACGGTCCAAGTCCAGCGTCCCGCCTATCTTGACCGTAGTGTTTGGCGTAAGCTTTCGATCGATACGAGCATCGTTCGACAGATCGGCTTCGAGAACGGGCGGGCGAAACAGTCGAACCGTGGGAGGAACCTTCGTGCGACGATTCTTCGGGCCAGTAAGTATAATCAGTCGTGGACGGGGTCTTTCTTGGTGGGGTGGTCGCTCCTCCTCGTCCCCTCCTCGGGGGTGGAGATCGATGGACCAGCTGCCTTCGCGGAGGCAATCGATGGGCCCTTGAAGGGCGTGCCCGCACGGTTGAAGCTCCCTCATGGTGAGGTCGTTGCTCTGGTGCAGTGTGCGCTCTCCTTGAGGCGATCTGATCTTCTAGGTATGTGAGGCGGTCATCATTGCGATTCAGAGCCTGATTACGGTCGCGCAGTAGTTCTCGGAGCTCTTGGACCAGGTCGGCGGGGAGTTCCACGGTAACTTGTTGTGCGGGGGTGGCGCTGATGCCTTCAACACCTGCCGGAGGTGGTCGAGTGGGGATTTCAGCCACATTTTGTAGACGAGCGGTGGCCCTTGGTCGGCCCCGAGCTGCCTTTGGTGGCATCCGTACGAATGGTGGAAAGCGCGCGGGCTCCCACTGTGGTCGCCAATTGATCTGTTCCTTAGATGTCCTTGCTTGCTGTTTTCCAGGTCTCAGATCTCTGTATGCCTTGGTCGTTCAGCTAGCTCTGCTCCAGCGGGCGGGTGTACCTGCGATAACACTCCGACGCCCAAGTCAGGAAAGGACGAGCAAAAATATAGGTATTGATGAACAGTGTGTACCTGACAACTGACGCAATGAATGCTTAAATAGTGAGCGTGAGTCGTGCTCGGCCGTTGGATGGACGTACGGACAGATCAGGGCCGTTGATGCGGTTCCTTGCTTTGTGCCCCACGGTTGGGCCGATCTAGCGCCAGAGCACTGGATAGTGGGCTTCGGCCCACTCCAGAACAATATTATTTATATATAATTCGCACCCATTTTAGTAATTTTATACCCAACTTTTTTTCAATCCACCCAATCTAAATAATTAGAATTGATGAAAATTAGTTTTACGGTAATCGTATCTAACAAAATTAACTTTAAAAAATTAATTTTGTCAAAATTAAATTTGCATCATGGCAAAACTGAATACAGTAACCAAAAACATTTATACGAGAAATTTGTGCTGACTTGAAAGAAGAACTCTTGGTCGGTATTTGGACTCTATTCCTAAAATAGTGAGTTGTAGATCAAAGCACATTTAACCATATCAATAATCAATGAAGAAAGGGCCCTTAGGAATGTGGGGCGGCAACAAAAATTGTCACAGGTGTCATCTTTGGCCTCACTCTTTTATTGACTCCAATTTTTCTCAACCTTTACTCGTTTTGCTTTGAGACCATGCTTCCAAATCCAATCACTCGTTTTCCAAAGAAATGTAGAGATCCGTTTTGCTATATATGTATAGTAAACAATGACCATATATATGAAGTATGAATAATGAGATACACTCTCTATAAACTTAAATATAAACAAAAATGTATGTGTATTATTTTAAATTTAGATAATGAAATATGCTCTTTAAAGTTCAAACTTAAATTATTAACAAAAACGTACGTGTTTCCAAGACTCAAAAGAAGAAACTGAGCAAAAAAAGAATTTGGTCGTTGAATATAACAGTACTCGTTTAAGGACAAATTCCGTCTCTATCTCCTTTTTATCCGATTATTGTAATTTAGTCCTAAAAATTGTCTTATAATTTGTCTTTAGGATGATTTATTTTAGGGAGTCTTCAAGTTATGATTCTCTATTATTGCTTTAGCTTTATTTTCTTTTTTGCCCAATGTAAATCCGATCCAAATTCAAATTAAATTTAGATTAAAACACGTAAGTTATCATATCGCACAGTTGTTCCTTGTGTATCGGTGGTCGTAGGATCACCAACCTTATCTGACACATCACTCCAAAGCTTTCCAAATTTTCTCATTTCAAATGGTACCACTAGTTTAGAAGTAGCATCAGATTCAGAGGCATTCAATGAATTTAGCCTGGTAGTGGGAGGCTGAGTGGAGGACGAGTCAATAAAATTACTCCAGCAACGACTAGCAATATTGATATCATTGACTACATAGGCGTTAGAGTGAACTGTAGGAGTTTCAATATTATAACTACTAAGAGAATCAAAGGCATGAGAAAATTGAATAACATTGTCTAGTGCTACTGCATGTGTACCGAGGTAGAAGCACTAGTCAACTTCTGAGTTGATTTCATTGATGCTTATTGTATGGCTGCATCTGCATAACTGCAGGCAACACCTTGCTTACCCTCATCTGAAGCGAAAGAGTCTTGCACAAATTGTAGAGAGTCTGGTTCTTCATTAGCTAGGTTGCATGACCGCTTCTCCAAGAGTAACTCTTGTAAAGTTACTCCACCTAATATCTCTTTGTAAACATAAAATTTTACCGATCCAACTGTTGAATAGTTTTATTTTATTTCAATGATGATGCATACCAAAAATTATAGAAATTGAGTATATGTAGCTATTGAATCTTATAGTCCATATTTTATGTGTATTTTGAAAAGTATAATATACGTCGAATTGAACTTAGTTGATCAAAGATCAAACATTTTTAAAATTTTATGAAAATTTGCATATTTGATCTACTCAATTAAAACTATTAATTTGACAATTGGATCGATAAAATTTTATATCTACACAGAGATATTAGGCAGAGTAACTCTTACTAAAGTTACTCTTAAAGTAAGTTTATCCCCACTATATATATATATATATATATATATATATATATATATATGTATATATATATATAATTACCAGTTTCTTCCGAACATTTTGAAAAACTTAGCCGTGTATCACATTTCAAATGACACATGTAACTAGTAAGTTTATTTCATTAATTCAGCTAAACTGAGAACCGTACTTGAATGAAATTACTTCGAGGGGAATTTTTGTCAACTCGGCTCATGGCGTGAGTATTCTCACGCGGTTATGAATGTGAGGGTTCTCTCTTTTGAAATTTTATTTCATATAATTCTCTCTTTTGAAATTAGAAGCCATGAGAAACATGAGTTTTTCACTTAACTTCACTCGTAGTCAATATTTATTATTTAGTATCATTTTAATTAAGATCGATCCTCCTAATCATGTACTAAATTTGTCAATATAGGCACTAAAATAAGGACCTTTACGACTATCACCTAGAATAATGTTTTTGTTGACCCCTATTTTCATTAACTTTGTATAGATATTAAATTTTGTTTTCTTACTAACATGTATAGATATTAAAATAAAACTTTTATGAATTTATAAGGACATAAAAAACTTCCTAATAAAAAAATTTAACAAAAGTAAAGTTGTTTAATTAAACACCAAATTACAATGTCGCAAAATTGATTACTTTATTTCATTCCTATCAAAAATTGATTATATAAAATTTATTTTTGTTTTTTGAACAAAAAATGCAAAGAGATAGTATTTAAAAAGGGATTAGGGAACTGTTATTAGTTTGCCCAGAACACCTAGAATCTAAGGGCCGACCCTGATGTTTGGAAGTGCACCCCTCACTTTTAAAAAATCACGACTAAAATACTTTTATAAATATTATAAATTTATAATTAATATCTTACATTTTTGTATTTTGTGCTCTCTAATTTAATTACACTCACTCCATCTCAAAATATAAGAAAAAGAGATCCATGAAAGGTGATGTATTTAGTCCAAAATTTACATAAAATATACAATTAAACTTTCATTAATGACCCATTTTTACTTATATTTTGGGACAAATGGAGTATATTTGAATCCACATACCCAGTTTTTTTATACTACTCCCACTTGCTCGATATGGAAGTTAAAGATAATATTTTTAGTTAGCTAAAATGTGGTTGATATGTTTAAAAAATTTTACCAAAAAAAAAAAGAAAGAGTATAAGCCTGTTTCACTTAACTCATGACAGTTGGCTTGCGGCTACAAGAATTGCATGGAGTAAATGAAAAATAAGACTTCGATGGTAAATACAATCAACAGAATCAAGTAATCAGCCCTTAATCTTCATTACGGGCTATTAACGTAAAAGGTGTAACTTATCAATTGATAGCTTCCCAATAGGCTGGTTTAAGTTGCACACCAAGGAAGATAACTGCATTATTAAGTGACTAGGTGAGGGTATATCATAGAATGAGAATGTATTTTGAATTTGGATATTGTTTCGTACTTTGTCTAGGTCTTCTAGCTAATGATTGTAGGTGCTTCGTGCAAACTTTCATAGAAAGTGGGTAGTAGAGCTATCAATTTGGGCCAGTTTGGACCAAAGACAATTTCGAGCAGGCTTGATTGGGCCAAAATTATTTCAGATCACTACTTTGCTGGTCCAACCCAGCCCTTTCGAGGTTGAAAATCTTAATTATTTAGGTTAGGGATTACAAAATGAAGAATTGAGTTTTACAACAAACTTAAATCAACTTGTTTTCGGATCATAATAAATAAAATCAAGCACTTTCTCAATGTTTTAATGAAATGTTTTTTTTATAAATCGAATATCCTTTGCGCACAACTACCGAGACTAATCCCTCGAGTTTGGTAAGACCACAATGGGCGGCAAAACTCTCCCTCAAGAGATTTAATACTACTGCATGTCAAATGTTGGATTCAAACTCATGACCTTGATTAAGCTGGAAGAGACCCCTACCATCTCATTCAAGTACTCTTGAGTAATGAAATGTTTCTTAAACATAAATAATTAATTCATTAATAATCGTATATTTTCTTCTAACGTAAATAACTTATGATTGTTTGAAAATAGTTTGGCTATATTCGATTTAAGAGTTGATTTTATTACTACCCCTTTCTCTTTGAATATAGAAATAACTTATAAATACTTAATTAAATTGTTTATCCAAACATACCTTTAGAAGATACAACATAATTTGCTTCATTAGGTCTGAATAAGTTTACTTTGCGAAGTAGGTTTTGACTAGGCATGGCAATAGAGCGGGGCGAGTTTGGCATGCCCCATCGTTGCCCCTATCTTTAACAGGGTCGGGTTTTGCATCACTCATCCCTGTCCCAAACGGAGACTGATTCCCTGCGGGTACCCGTTTTCCCATTAATTTATAGAAAAGTAAAATATTCTATTTATGATAATTAATAGAATAATAGAATAAAATCATAATTATTATATAGTGATAAAATAAAGTTTAAAAAAGTATTAAAATAGACTCCATTATTGAAAATAGATTCAAATTTAAAATAAACAAAAGTTTATGAAACAAAATGAATATATATATATATATATATATATATATATGTTTGTATAAAATAAAAGAAAATTAATAATTATTGTTTTGTCAAGCGGGTTCGAGGCGGAGGCGAGACAAGTATAGACATCCTCGAAGTTGTTCCCATCCCGTCAAAGCAGATTTTTCCCCATCAAATTCAAGTCGGAGTCGGGTAGGTACCAGTAAGTTCGGGTTTTATTGCCATTCCGACAATTACGAGATAACAATTGCAAAAAAGAAAAAATCTACGAGATAACTCTATTATTTTGACATAGAGATAACTGTATATTTTTGTTTGCTTAGGAATGTATAGATAGAACTTATTGAACCATATAGTATTATTGATTTTCTCATCATGCGATTTTGATGTAGGATATAATTGTTATTGATCAAATTCTTGATTTCAAAGCTTACATCAACCAATGATTTGGTCAACAACAAAAAAATCAACCAATGATAACATGCATATTTTTCTTTAAAAGGGAATTTTGTTTCTCACTATTTAGGACAAGATTTTGATTTTCTACCATAAAGGTGTTTTCAATCACACTATCAGGAAAACTTACACCCTACACCATTCATTCTAAATCCAACGGTGCTTATCTAAAAAAAAAAACTAAATCCAACGGTTTGCACTGTAAATTCATCAAATCACCCTCAACCGTTTGTCACCGATCAAGATCACAACTACCATCAAAAGTGACCATAGAGAAGTAATTTATTTTCCATATAAGTGTAATGAACACCACTTCTTTTACCCAAAACCTTAAAGTATTAGGTGTATCAGTCTCTTCATTTGTATATTGATGAAGATCTCTGTTTTTATTTAATAGGACTTTTTACTCACACTTGATACTCCAAGAATCTCTCTCCAGTGTCATCTATTCATCTAGTTGCTCTGCTCTCCTCAAACAATTTTTTTATCCACATACACTTGCACCCATTAGCTCATATTCATGAACATGACAGACTACCTAGCCTCTAGATTGCTAGGTGGACTTTTGATACGAGTAGCCCGTCACCTTAGCCATTAATCATTAACTCTAATACTACTTTTAGGTCACGAGAGAGCCTAAAACACTAGAGATATCTCCACATTGAGGCAAGAACAAACATATAAGTGGATCGTACACCATCTCTTTCATCGAAAACTTTAAGCCATTAAATATGAGTTTCTTCATTGCTCAAGATCTCTATTTCCATCCAATATAGTACTTTTTACTTACACTTAATACTCCAACAAATCACAGCTCTACTATCTTTTTGCATTTATTGCATCAAGTTAACATCAGCAGTGCTAGTACAAAAGCAAAAGCAGACTTTTTCATTACAAAGTTTTATGCATGATCCATATGCACATCCTTTTGTATGTTTAGGGGTTTGTAGGTTGACCTATTTTCTACAAGGTGTACTGAAAAATGAATTCATAAAACAAAGTTCTTTCAAAAGCAATGGTTGTCAGCCTATCTTCACAATAAAAAACGAACCTGTTATAGGCTCATTTGAATTGATTGTTTCACAAATAGGCAAATTTTGGTTAAATATAGAACCTGAATGGAGACATACTGGAAGGAAAGGACCATTTTTCTAGTTGGTTTGATCCAGATGCCAAGGAATCACAACTATGTTTTGGTACATGTTTGGCCAAACAAGAACCTAGATTCCCTGCAGTCGCAAAAACCATGCAGTCACACGATCAAATCTGTACAATCAAGATTGGACAGTCTTTACAAGATTGATCCAAAACAGAGTTAAAATATAGATCATCTGATCAAAACAGACGGTCAAGATTCACGACTATGTCTAATCCATTTTGGCCAAACCCCGCCACATTATGAAGCTATGATAATCATGCATTCCTTTGCTCTTTGCTACAAGTACAACACAAACAGGCCAAGATACAGAGCAGTAAATTACTGAGTGACCCTTCCAAAAAAATGTTCTATCTGTAGGCACCCACGAGATTGCACACTACTAGTTTTAGTTCCAAGCTTCAACCTTTTTGAACTTGTTGAATTTTCCTTACCATCCTGCCAGACAAAAACTTCTGAAGTCAGTTACTGCTTTAAGCAACATCAGCAAATTAATGCACAAATAAGCCGTTAGAGTTAATATTAACTTGTCAAATTTTTATCAACAAAAAGCATTTGGACACCAAAACATAGTCACCAGCCAATAAATGTTTAACAAATTAACAAGATACTAGTGTTTAGAAAAGAAATATGGTTACAGAGAAATTTGAATGCCCATATTATAAACAAATGATGAAAAAAAGGATATTCTGATGCAGACCTGAAGAGAATCAAGAGAATCCATTTTTATTAAAATTATTATAAACCTTATTTTATTTTAAGCTGTAATACTAATAATCATTTATTAGGATTATGTTTTACTATATGTTCACATTAGAGTATGGTTGTGTGTGTATGCACCTTTAGCTTAGGCACAACCCTAAATATTTAAACAACTTTTGTATTCTCATTTGAAAAGTTTTGGGATGACTCCTTGTGATTTTATCATCCTCTTAGATGTGGCGATTTCTTCATCTCCTTGCCTAATTCCGTTTGTATGTTTCTTTTCCCCTTTCTCTTTTAACCCTTTGTGATATTTTTCTCTCATAGTCATCCTTTTCTTCAAATTTCTTCTCACCACTTTCCTTTTTCTCTTCTATTTCCTCTTCTTTTTTCAAAAGCTCTCATCTTTCTCATCACCTATGACCTAACACTATTTTTTGTACTTATTCCTCCTTTGGTTTCCTTCCCCTCTCTGTATCATTGTTGACCAATTTTTCTCCTATAAATTCTTTCTCACTTGTTATTGTTTTCACTCTCTTCCATCATGGATATTGCTAATGTTGCAAGAATGACTTCACGATTATTAAATAAAAACGAATATTTGTGGGTATAGCTATCATGCCTTGCTTGACGTTGCTTCCTCCATGGACGCCCAAGTAATAAGTGTTTCGTTTTTGTAGGCGCCACATCACATAAAACCTCAGCTTCACATTCCTCAAGCTTGAACGACACTCGCACTTGTTTGGTCACCATCACGTCACCGACATTTTTAAACTCTGGATCCTCGAGACTACAGAGTTGATATGGATCTGGATGCTCAAGAACGGGAAGTCTCAACTTCTCCACCATGGTTGTACTAGCCATGTTAATTAATCCAATATTTTTTATCAATGACCAAACAACATACCACATCCTTCACAAGGCATCTTGTAAAGAAAATATTCTTCATCTGTTTGTCTTTCATGGTGAACCACTAAAAAAGATACAGAGTAGATACACTAAAAAAACCGCACCACCCAAAGGTAGAAATGGAAAAAAATGTGGGGATGTAAATCTTCAATTTCTACAGTAAAAAATATTATATACTGGTTGATCAAATGTTAAAATAGAGAAGATGCATACTCAATGGAAGATAGTACAGCTAATTTCAAACAAGTCAAGGAAGTGTGGATATGATTGTGATTTGTGAACATTCATAGGCCAAAAAAGGTTGTGCACTTATGTTGCATTAAAATTAAACTCTTCAACAAAAAGTGCAGCACTTACACAAAAGCCTTGGCTTGGAGTCCTTAGAACTTTAACTCTGCCACCTCTACCATCAGATCCTACAGCTATCAAATTCCCATTACTTGAATCATTTGCAGATTTTGGTTCACCATTTTTTCCACGCTTGCACCATTTACCCAAGTATCGATGAGTTCCATCAGGACCAAGAAATCCACCAGAAAAACATATGTCCCCTGAAGGTTAAGGAGAAACAAAGAAGTTCAAGTTTGAAGTTTTCTTCATTATTTCATAAAATCTACAGCATGTAATAATATTAGAAAAACAAAGTAAAACAGAATAGTATTCCCTTTATTTATAGTTGGTTAAGTTTAGCAGCATACCTGAATTTGAAATTGTTAATGGTGACTCCTTTCTAATGTTAACCATTGGTTCAACTTGTTCAAGATTGGCTCGTAATAATGTCACATCTTCATCCATAATATCAATTCTTGAGGACTCAGGCACATTGGATTTTCCTTGCAATGATGTTTCATTCTTTGTGCCATGTGCTGCTTTGGAAGCATCATCATTGATAATGACACAATCTTCCTCATTATCAAGGGGCAATGTAGTTTTTCCTCCACTACTAATATCCATAGCCTTATTTTTTGTAGCTTTGGATCTCTCAATCTTCAAAGAGTGTGCAGATTCACTGTTGTCATTAGCAGTCAGACCCATTCCAGATTTTGGCGTCGAAATTTGTTTCCTTTGCTCTTTTGAAGAAAATTTGCTACTTGTCGATAATACATCAGAATTAGAATCGATTCTTTTTTCATGATTCTTTGAAACTTTCAAAGACATCAAATACGCTTTCTCTTTTGCTTCAACTGTTGTCTCCAGTTCTTGTACCCTCGCCTAACAATGGCCACAAAACTCTTAACAGTTAATGATCCTTAAAAAAATGCTAGTATTAATCAGATTATCAACTAGCAAGCACTTCACATAATGTGCTTACCTTAAGTTTAATGATCTTCTCTTTAGCCTTGTCAAGCTTTTTACTATAACGAGCCTCACCTCTCCCCAGAACATTGCACTTGGCCATTAGTTCTTTGTAACTCCTATTAAGTCAACCAGGCTCAACTTTAAAGGCTAATTGTGAATTATGTGCAGACAAACATATAGAATAGTATCACAAGCAAGTTTGGTAACACCAACACTTCTGATTGAAGACGTGTCTAGTGTCCAACACTGAAACTAACACTTCAATTACTTTTTTTTTTCAAATTATTACCAGTGTTTGTGTCAATGTGGTGGTCGGTGTCTGTGTCGATGGTTCATAGCAAGCAAGAGCAAATATAAAACATATATTGACTTCAAAACCATACAGATTAGAGAACTGATTTGGAGGATTAACCTGTTCCGCAGGACAAGAGATCTTTTTAATGTGTCCACAGTTTCATTACTGTTGGCGCCATTACCCAAAGTGGCAAGCTTCAAAACCTCCTCTTCATCAAGGTCCAGATCAGACACTCTACGGTGCAGGCCACAAACCAACTTAGCAAAAATTAAAAGATAAACAAACAAACAACTAAATAAATGAAGCTACACTCACAATTTTAATGCTGCAAGTTCTTTAGCCAAAGCCATATTTCTATCTTTTAATCTAAAACACTCCAAACTTGATTTCTCAAGCTCCTAAGTCGACATAAAATCAAAAGAGTTAATTTGAGCAATCAATAGTAATTTATGAAAAATAAAACAGAAGGGTACAGAGTAATTCACCTCTGATTTTGTACGAAGTTGGAATTGTATGGATGTTTTTTGATTTAAGGCTTCATTCTTTAAAGCTATTTCTCTCTTTGTCTGCTCCTTTGAAGTACTAAGCTGAAAGAAGGCATGTTTAAGAGACATAAGAAACCAATGGCATTAACAAAAAATACCTTAAAAAAATAGCAAATCTGAAAGACAATTTTACATTCAATCACTATAATTTGAAAGGATGAAACTTTTATGGAGATACATTTGATACTAATCAATTGAGTTACTATGATTTATTCTTTGATGATAACAACAAATAATTAGGTCCAACATGAATTAGCTTCTAGTAAGTATCCAATTCTTTACTTATGAAACAGCCCTTACAAATGTATACTGTATAGTTATTTGTGGAGAAGTTATATGGGAAATCTCAATAGCTATTAATCAAAAAGACTCAAATTGTTTTAAGATCCTTTCAACTTTTCTTTTCCTATAAGTGCTTGTGAAGAATTTTATCCAACCTATCTCTTAATCTGATTGTAAAAATGTACATTCCTTCACTTCACTACTAATTGTTACTAATTCCTTGTTAATCTAAATGCACAGGAACCAACATATTAAGGTTTTTAAAATTTGTTCAATCACAGCTTAAAAGAACAAGTCACAGTAAAAGCATGAAACTTGAATTTCCCTCTGCATTTCAATTCACAGTAAAAAAAAAAAAAGCGAATTGAAAATTAGGAAGACCTAATCTATTAATTGACAGAAAGAAAAACAAAAAACAATTAAAAAAAATAAATCAAAATTACCTCCTCTTGAAGTTCTTCCAACTCCTTTGATTGCCCTTCAAGTACAGAATTAAGCCCTAAAACCTTACTCTCCAATCTCTTCACTTCCCTACGAAGAACCCCAGCATCTTCCTCCAAACCAACATGCTTCTGAGTAACAACAGCATCACTTGAATCTCCAACAGATTGAAAATAAAGCCGGCAAGCATCATTAGCCTTGCAACCCTGTTTGCAAACGGGGCAACTCTGCTTCTTTGATGAACAATACTCAAACCATTGCTGAAGACTACACAACAAAAACCAAACATACCCACATAGAAACATAGGTAAAGAACGAAACTTTTAGGGTTTTTAGTTCGATTAATGTTAGGAAATGCAAAAGGGTAGCGAGGATTTTACCAGAGCTCGTGAAAGACATGACCACAGATTGAGATTGATTGAAGATCTTCGGTAATGGGTTTTAGACCTTCGTAACAGATTGAACAAATTGTGCCGGTGAAATCTCCGCCGTCCACCATCTCGCTATTTCTCTCTCCCTCTTCTTCCTCTCTCTCTGTGGTGGAATTTTCTGGCCGCACATTCCCGGGAGAATCGGTGGGAAAATGAGGGAAATTTTGAAACCTGATAGGGTGTATAACTCTCTGAGGGCGGGAAAGAGAGGCGCGTGTCACGTGACCCCAAAATGTTAATTAAAATAAAAAATTAATACAATCAAACACATAAACATTGATTGTTGCTTTTGTCAAAAAAATATTGATTGTTGCAATTTACTCCCTCTCACAAAATAAGTTGACAAAAGTGATGTATTTAATCCAAATTTTAAATCAAACACATAAATTTTTGTTGACTCTCTTTTGCTTATGTAATAGTAAAGTTGAGGATCCGGATCATCTCCTGCTCATTCTGCATCCTGCGCAAATCTCAAGACACATTTCATTTACTGTGCACAGTGTATGGTGTTTGGACCGTCATGATACGAGTTGAACCGTCCAGTCGCAGGAGATGATCTGCGTCCTAAAGTTGGGCAAGCATTTCCAATAATACATTGTAATCTTTGGGGGAAGTACCATAACAAATAATGGGGCACTATGGATGTCTACTCAAGACAATGTTTTTAAAACCGTACTGGAGATCAAATCCGTGAATAAATTGACGGTTCAGCCCGAGTAATATATTCCAGTTTAGTCCGGTTCTGGCGACACTAGTTCAAGAACCGGCTTGGGCATTTTTTTTTTCAAATGTGTAATATATTATTAAAATTGGGCAAATGCCACTGACATTACACAAAGTATAAGCCTAATGTTTACTAACAAAGCACAAAATAAGTCCACTAATGGACACACTAATCAAGATTAGTTAAAACTCCTACTAATCAACCATAAGCATATGAGTAGTACCTTAATAAATATAGTTCCTAAGAAACTAATATAGAGAGCCCATAAATCGGTCAAAAAAAACCATAAGCATATGAGTAGTACCTTAATAAATATAGTTCCTAAGAAACTAATATAGAGAGCCCATAAATCGGTCCAAATACATCGAAAACCCAAATAATCCCTTTTCCAAGATGCTACAACAATCCACTTGAAAATAGGGGTGTTCACGGGTTGGTTTGGGCGGATTTTAATTAAATCTGTTGTCCGAACCAATCATATTTATTTAGTTTGGGTTGGTTAGAAATTTGAATTTTTTCTCACAAAATCTAAACCAAACCAACCTGATATTTGACGGATTGGTTCCGATTGGGCTCGCGGATCATGTGCTAACAATATTATTTTTTTAAAATGTAAACTCTACACTTTTTTGTATTACTCACTAATACTAAATTGAATCAAAATCAACCCTCGATTTATTCATCCTTAATGAATTGTTCTCAAGGTGCACTCCAAAGGCTCATAGTGCAGATCAATTTTACTTGAAATGAAAACCATGCTGCTAAATATGCGTGCAACTTTTGTTTAGATAAATGTAGTATTGAATTACTTTAATGTTGATTGCTGAATAAAAGTTAACAAATGACAATTTAGTTACTGCATCTACTATAAACTGAGTACAACTACACAATGACAAAATTCCAAGCTAACAAATGATGCATTATGATCGTATCACCATCATAGAATCTGATTCAGGCTCATGACCATGAACTCTCAACCGATATATACATGTGTGTGAATCACTTCCATGGTTTGAGGTAAAATCGAATCTAATTGTGTCAATAACAATATCACTTGCTGAATTCAACACATTGAAAGTCTGAGCATTGCTCTTCTCCAAGTCATATGTAAACTCTGCAAGAAGAAACATCTTCTCCTTATCAATTGCAGAGGAAACATCTTTTTGCAACCAACCAGAGATTTTGCAGTCCTTTGGAGCACTTGATCTATCATATGCAACACTCTTTGTTACATGTTCTAAGGTTACAGCCTCAGGAATGATCTCAGCACGCAACCTAATCTGCACAAACCCTCTACTACCCTTCAAAGGGAAACACTGTCCAGGCTCCCCAAAGCTTGGTTTCAACATGTTGTCAGCATTGGGGTGGACACCATTTCTGGAAAACAACAAGAACCAATTGCTTCTCCCCACATTGTAAGGCTCGGAATGCCTCGCAATCGAGGCTCCGGCGCTTCCAAGAGCATAATCCACCTTCCCAAGCCCACCAGCAGCATGCTTCTCAATCTCCTTTTTAATCACCCCTTTGGCAAATTCCCTTATCTCATCCGAACCATCACCCTCATTTATCTCCCACTTATATTGAGCTTTCTTAGCAACCATCTCCGCCAATGATTATTTACAAGCACTGAAACTTCCAGCTTGGCATGAAGCCATGGCCTTAGAATTTGAAGCACTTCAAGAAAATGAAATTTGGACAAAAGACAAAGATTTGGTAATGTTGGGGAAGATGGATTTGATTTCCTTTTGGTGGCACAAGTGGGTCAGTAGTGAGACTTTTAAGGACTTGTTTCCTAGTATTTTTGAAGTGGCAAAGTTTAAACATATGGTATCATTATGGAGCATAAGTATTGGCTTGATAACGATTGGTGTTGGAATCTCAATTGGGACTGTGGCTTGTCCGCCGAGGAGAAGGTTGATGAGGATTTGCTTTTGGCCACTTTACGTTTGTTTCATTCTGATGATTTAGAGTAAGATCATTGGCAATGGAGGCTTGAAAACCTCCATTCTTTTTTCGTTAAATCTTGTTATGTGCTTTTATTGAATTTGATGTAGTAGGATAGGTTAGATAACGTATCCAGAGTGCTCTTATTGATATGTGACAGCTATTTGTTCCCACTAAGGTGGGAGGGTTTTTGGATGGAGGGTGTTGCTGGGGAAGCTTCGAACTCGCGATACTTTTATTTCTAAGGGCCTTATCAAGGACCTTCATGGTCGTGCTACCTCTTTTGTTTTGAGCATGATGAGTCTACATCCCATTTGTTTTTGTGTGCAGGTATTCCAATTTAGTTTGGCCAGCTATTCATAATTGATTGGGCATAGCGGTTTCAGATACTCTAGTAGGTGTCGAGCATTTTCGAGCTCATGGTCTGCGGTTAGAATCCAAGAAGGATTGTAAAATGAAGTACTTGTTTTGAGTGGCTGTCACGTGGTGTATCTGGTTTCATCGGAACCATATTCCTTTTAGAGGACAAGTATTTAATCCACAGTTGGCTGCTAACCATGTTCAGTCTATAACATGGAGTTAGTTCATAAGCATAGAATGTTACAATTCCAGTCTTAAGAGTTCTGATTGGTGGGGAAATTTTCTTGTATGTCTGAACTCGGTGTAACTGGTTTTTTGTCTCATCCTTCCTAGAGTACTCTTTTTCCTCCTTTAGTCTTTTTCTCATGGGGTTTTGACCTAGAGAGGTTTTAATGAGGGCCCTTGGTAAATGTAAGGGTTGGAATGTCCCTTGTACCATTTAATATAATATTTTGCTTATAAAAAAATGAATTGAGACATTTGCACCAATAGCCCAAACGACCATTGTTCCCTGCCTACTCATCATACTAGTCAAAGGCTAGTTCTTACGCGAAATGAATGTAAGTAATGTGTTTCTAAATGAATATCTTCAAAAATAAGTCTATATGAAAGTGCCACTAGGTTACAAAACATAAGATAAAGGATTAGTTTTCCACCTCCAAATTATCAAAAAAAAAAAGATTAGTTTTCCACCTTCAAAAATCACTTTATATAGTTTGACACAAACCTCGCGTAATAGGTATGCCAAGCCTGTTTCACTCTTTTGTGACAATCAATTAACCATAAACTTAGCATCTAACCCTATCTACCGCAAACTAAAAAAACATATTGGACTGGATTATTCTTATGTTGAATTAAAGATTCAATCAAGCGTTATCACTTATCACCATTACTTACATACCAACCTCTCATTAGACAACAAACTTGTTCACCAGATATCTTGACTCGAATCAACATTAAGTTATGAAGTTAAAGTTGGGCGCATGGAATACACACTTCCAACTTGGGGGAGTTAAAAGGAGATAAAAGTTGTTATATCAACAACTTAGAATTCAAATATGAGATATGTAATAGAGTAAGTGTAGTATTAGGCTTGCCACATCATAGGCTTGCCACATCAGCTAGTGTATCTATGGTTACAAGCAATAGTTAATTCACTCAAGTAGTAATAGTGCAGTTAGTGTACAGTGCCTTCTTTGTATAACTCAATGAACTTGAGAAAGTTCAGTTGAGTTTGTTGCAACTGTAACTAATTTTCTGTTTCAGATCAAAGGCTCACTGAGCTTGTATATAATGTACACTGTAACTGAATTGCAAAGTAATGGAATCATTTCACATTCATTCAGATCTAGATTCCTATCATGGTATCATTCGCTAGAACCATCCTGAACCGTCGTTTCCGCCACACTTCAAAACCCTAAATCTTTTCTTCTTCGCCTCGATTAAGCTTCCATGGCTACTTCCGAGCAATCACTGCAATGCAACGACACGCCCACCGACACAGCATCGGTGTTTCAAGGCGCTGCAAACGCTTCTTCTTCAACACACTTCGCCACCTGCCCTAACCTGTCCATCAAACTTGACGATAATAATTTCCTTCCATGGAACCAACTGGTTGAAGGAGTCGTCAAGATGCACAAGTTCCATCGGCTACTGGTGAATCCCCAAATTCCACAGAAGTTTGGCTCAGAAGCGGATCGTCTTGCGAATGTCGTCTCCGACGAGTTTGACAAATGGCTAGTGCAAGATCAAACTTTGTTCACATGGCTGCTATCTACGCTTTCTGAAAGCGTGCTTCCTCGAGTGCTCAATTGCCACCACTCATGGCAGATCTGGGAGAAGATCCAACAACATTACTTCTCTCATCTCAAGGCAAAGATCAGGAAACTTCGCAACGAGTTGAAAAACACCAAGAAATGCTCCAAATCCGTGTCAGAATTCATCACCAAGGTTCATTCCCTCACCGATTCGCTAATTGCCACCGGCGAAACCATCTCTGACACTTATCTCACTGTTGTCATTCTAGATGGCCTTCCTGAGGAGTACAATCCATTTGTGATGATGATCTACGGCAAATTCGATCCTCCATCTCTCAGCGACATCGAATCGCTTCTACTTGTTCAAGAGTCACAGCTTGACAAACACCATCAAGAACTCGCCGTCACCACCGTCGCGACCAACGTTGCTCACACTTCTGCTCATATTGAGCACGGTTCATCTTCTGGTGCTGCAACACAATCTCATGCTCGTGGAGGCTACTACAACGATCGTGGCCGTGGACGCCAAGGACGCGCTTGTGGACGTGGAAGAGCTCGCACCACTGGACCACGCCCAACGTGTCAACTGTGTGGACGATATGGACACGATGTGCTCGATTGTTGGTTCCATTTTGACGAGTCATTTGTTCCACCACCAGCAACTGCTCAACCTACCACCACTGCCTCAACCAATTCGCTACCAACCACTGCTCTATCCACAGATGACACGACCACTCTTCAAGTTAGCCTTGCTGAGGCTATGACACTTGACACCACAGGTATACCTTCTGACTTATCTTCTGGTAGTGTTGATGAAGAAGATCCCTGGTATGGTGACACTGGTGCTACGCATCATGTCACAGCGGAATCTGATAATTTAGATAGCAGTACTCCATACAATGGTAATTCCCAAGTTACAATGGGGAATGGCCAAGGAGCTGCAATCAAATCCATTGGTAGATCCATATTTCATCACCTATACACCCACACATTAACCTTGTGCTCAATAACTTATTACATGTCCCTAACATAACCAAAAATTTATTATTTGTTTCTAGATTTGCCAAAGATGACAGAGTTTCATTTGAATTTAATGGTACTAACTGTTTGGTGAAATCACAGGGCTCTAATCGTGTTGTGTTGGAAGGCACTCTAGAAAAAGATGGACTCTATGCATTCAAAGGCCTTCCAATTGTTAGGAAACACAAGTCTCGTTTGCCTTTATCTTCTTTGCATGCATCATACCAATTCATCTACTGTGTCTGCTAATTCTGCTACTATTGATTCTGTTAGCACACCTAAGTCTTCCAATGTCTAGCTCTATGGCATGCTAGGCTAGGTCATGCAAATACACATGTTGTTTCTCATGTTCTGAAACTCTGTAATGTGAAACAGTTGAATAAAGATAAATTTCATTTATGTAACTCTTGTAACATAGGCAAATCACACAAACAACATGCACCCCCTTCCACAACACAGTACACAGCACCTTTTGAACTCATCCACACAAACCTATGGGACCTTACCCCTATGGCTTCACATGGAGGCTACTACTAATATATAGCCTTTGTTGATGCATACACTAAATTCACTTGGATCTACTTTCTAAAACAAAAATCTGATGCATTGCAAGCTTTTGTTTCATTCCATAAACTTGTTCAAACTCAATTTTCTGCCCAAATTAAAGCTGTTCAGTCTAATGGTGGAGGTGAATTCCTTCCTTTCACTAAGCTCTTAACTGATTTGGGTGTCATTCAGAGGTTTACATGTCCCTATACATCTCATCAAAACGACACTGTAGAGAGAAAACATAGGCACCTCACTGAAATGGGCCTCACTCTTCTATCCCACGGCTCCCTACCACTTAGATTTTGGGACCATGCCTTCACCAATGCCATCCATGTTATCAACAGACTCCCTACCACAGGTCTAGACAGTTTCATCTCGCCATACCAAGCCCTCTATCACAAAACTTCTATCTACCACAACTTCAAAACCTTTGGTTGTGCCACCTTTCCCCACCTTAGACCATGCAACAAACGCAAGTTCTAGTTCAGAAGCACCCAATGTGTCAACTTGGGTCTCTCACAAACTCACAAAGACTACAAATGTTTAACACCAAAAGGCAAAACAATCATTACCAAAGACTTAACCTTCAATGAAGTAGTATTTCCTTACCCCCTCACTGTTCCCAAATACTCCACCATCAAACACTGGTACAGATGCTGCTCCCAATCTACTTATACCCTCCTTTGCCACTACACCAGCCACCTTACAACAATCTCCCTCACCTTCATCCACCACAGACAGTGACTCCACAACACCAGCAGATCCTGCCTCTATAGAAACTGTCAGAGTCACCCACGTCTCCACCTTATCCTAACTCAGACACAGTCCCAACTACAACTCAAGCACCACCCCCACCCCCTACCAGTAACTCTATTCCACCTCCAGTCACCAAAACACACCAAATGGTCACAAGATCAGATACTGGCTCACTGAAACCAAAAATTTACCTAGCTCACCATGAACCAACTTCAGTCAAACAAGCTCTAGCTGAACCTCACTGGAAGGCAGCTATGCAAGCAGAACTCCAAGCTCTTACAAATAATAACAGTTGGAGTCTCACCACTCTCCCACCCAACAGGAAAGCCATAGGCTGCAAGTGGGTATTTAGGGTCAAAGAAAACCCAGATGGCACCTTCAACAAATACAAAGCACAGTTGGTTGCCAAAGGCTACCGTCAACTACCAGGAAAAGACTTTGGAGAAACCTTCTCTCTAGTGATCAAGCCTGCTACAATCAGAATCCTGCTGTCATTGGCCATCACTAACAAATGGGACATTCAACAAATTGAAGTCAACAATGCCTTAACCAATGGGCATCTTCAAGAGGAAATCTATATGTCACAACCACCAGGATTCACTTCTAGTGACAAAACTCAAGTCTGTCGCCTGCACAAGTCTCTCTATGGCCTGAAACAAGCCCCAAGAGCATGGCATGAGCGCCTCAAATAGTCACTGCAGCAGTTTGGCTTCTTGCCCAGCAAATATGATCCTTCCCTATTTGTGCACTCCTCTCCAGGAATTCAACTCTTTGCTCTTGTATACGTGGATGACATACTCATCGCTGGATCAGCATCTCATCTCACATAAGATCTCATTCAGAAGCTCAATGCCAAATTTTCTCTCAAACACTTGGGGAAACCAGAGTATTTCCTTTGTCTTGAACTCAAATATCAACCAAATGGCTCAGTCATTCTAACTCAAACAAAGTACATCAGGGATCTGCTACATAAGGCATCAATATCAAATTGCAGTGGCATCAGCACTCCCATAGCCTCAACTGCCAAGCTATGCAGATTTGGCTCTAACACTCTACAAAATCCCCACCAGTACAGATCACTAGTTGGTGCCTTGCAATATCTCACACTTACAAGACCAGAAATAGCTTACTCATTTAACAAGGTGTGCCAATTCCTAGTAGCACCCTTGGAATCTCATTTCAGAGCTGTTAAACACATCTTGAGGTATCTCAGCAACACTGTGAACCATGGCCTATTGCTACAAGCATCACCATCTGAAGGACCAGTCACATTAAGAGCCTATAGTGACTCAGACTGGGCTAGTGACCCAAATGACAGGAGATCCACCTTAGGGTCTTGTCTTTATATTGGTCCTAATCTAATCTCGTGGAGCTCCAAAAAGCAGACTCTGGTTGCTCGTAGCAGTGCAAAAGCAGAGTATCGTGGATTAGCAAATGCTACAGCAGAGTTACTCTGGGTATAATCATTACTCAAAGAGCTACACATTCAATTTCATCCACCAGTTTTGTTGTGTGACAATCTGAGTGTTGTTCTCATAGCACACAACCCTGTGCTCCACTCTAAAATCAAGCACCTTGAACTAGACATTCATTTTGTAAGGGAAAAGGTCATTGGTAAAGCTCTCAGAGTCAAGCATGTGCCTGCAACATATCAGATAGCAGATGCTCTCACTAAACCTCTGCCAGCAGCTACCTTCAATGAACTCAAAAGCAAGCTCAAAGTGGCACCTTTGCCCTCACTTTCAGCTTGAGGGGGGAGTAATAGAGTAAGTGTAGTAATAGGCTTGCCACATTAGCTAGTGTAACTATGGTTACAAGCAATAGTTAATTCACTCAAGTAGTAATAGTGCAGTTAGTGTACAATGCCTTCTTTGTACAACTCAATGAACTTGAGAAAGTTCAATTGAGTTTGTTGCAACTGTAACTAGTTTTCTGTTTCAGATCAAAGGCTCACTGAGCTTGTATATAATGTACACTGTAACTGAATTGCAAAGTAATGAAATCATTTCACATTCATTCAGATCTAGATTCCTATCAATATGGATCAAAATCGTTGATCAAAGTTGTGAAATGTTGCCAACTTGTATTCAAATCACAATATAAAGATAGATATAGGTATAGATAAAGCATCAATTAGAGATGGGAGAAAGATCATATCATATTTTTGATTTCAATTAGATTGTAACATGTGTATACCATGAAAAACATTGATTAATAATGCAATACAAAAATATATTGTTCTTAAAAGCATAGCTTCATTTGTATTAAATTAACAACAATTTGAGAATGAGTGAATTACCACCATTTAATTGAGAAAGATGCGATCGGGACACTATCAAATGATTCTAGTGAGAGGTTGTCGCGGCATCACCAACAGCGGCAGAATGAAATTTTGATTATAATTTGTGACCTGGAGCAAACTTTGTGTTTATTGACAGACCTAATTTATAACCCTAATTATTAGAATATAATTCGAACTAATATAATTTACGCAGTGTTTAGCAAAAACTCATGTATACCCTTTTCTTATTTCTTCATTTTTCTCATTATTTTTTTTACTTTGAATTTTGAACTACTTTTCCATCCTTCATTCCAAGTTTTAGTAGTTGAAAATTTAAAGTGAATTTCATATATAATTTGATACTAGCATGCATGTAATGTTTAATTGAGCTTTGGAGAAAAAATATTTCTCGATTCATTTAATAAAAAACGGCAAATAATTTAATCCAACACATAATAAAAATAAGATAAAGTTATTCACGTGATCCTTTAGTTATTTTAAACTTTCATATTTGTCCTTTTTTTCCTTCCATGTTTTAAGTTTCAAAATGTGACACTGCTGGCATTTTTTTAGTTTTCGTTCAACTTTATTCGAAAAATATAAAGTGTCTGTTACGATGATGATTTGGATATAACGATGCTCACATGGATGTTAACATACCTTCGTGTCTCTTTCCCTCATCACAACATGAGTCGTAGTTTTAATTTTATCAAAAAAATTAAGAAAATTAAATTAGAGTTAAAGAGAAAGGGGAAAGAAGAGAGAAAGGGAAGAGAAACATATTGGGTGGAAATTTAGAGAGTGGGTGTGACACATGGAGAAGAAGAGAAGAGAGGGCATGGGAGAGGGATCTGGGGTGCGAATACTGACAGTGAGTTCAAACAGAGGGGAAGTGGTCCGACACAAGGGCGAATAGGAGAGGAAGGTCCAAGTTTTGTTCTACGAGGTGAAAGTCAAGGTGTGTCGATCAAGAGCCTTGCAAATTCGTGCTATAGTGGTTCCATCAAAGTGTAGTGGTCTACTAGACCCGCACCCGTGCAATTGCCCGGGTTAAGTAGACTTAACATATAGCTAAAATCATATATATATATATATATATATATATATATATATATATATATATAATTAAGTATATTTTATTTTGTTAATTTGTCGAAAATATATGTCAACCAACGCGAAAGTCATCATAATGGTCATCGTAAAAATATCTCAACCAACTAATAAAGAATGTAAATACCAAGAAACAAATTTAATGAAAAATCGAACATTAACATTAAATCTATCAGTCTATCATAAGGTAGAAAAATCAATATATAAATAATAAATTGCAAATTCTAATAAAAGAGGGTACATTATTTAATCCCAATAAGGTAGCTCAATTAGCGAGCTAAGAGATACCGAAGAAGTGCACCAAAGAAGTGTAAGAAGGAGGTCCCAGGTTCAAACCTGTTAAACTAACATTCCCCCTTTCCCCCACTAATATTGTCTATAAAAAAAGAGGGTTACATGAATAAAGAAAAACATGAAATTAAAATTCTTGATTTAATGGCAAATCAATACAAATCAAAGAAAATGATGCCTGCAAGCCAGCGATAAGTGGAAAACTCAGTTTAATGAAACTATTAACCCACAAAGATTTTGGTTATACATGTCAGCGAATGCGTACATAGGCCAACTTTTTTCCAAATATATCGATTAACATAGTATCATTTGAAACACAATATGATGCAACAGCCATTTCAAGACCTGAAAAAGAATGGCCTATAATTTTTCTTAGAAAAAGTTAGTTAAAAAGGTTGATCATACACATCTTCACAAAGATATAAATTAAATTACTTACCAAGCGTCTTGAATTTTGGTCAACTACTGTTAATTATCTACTCAGTTTGTGTCACATACAAATAGGAGTGGCAATTTCTACCCGTATGAGGAGATCTCCACGGGGATTGCTCCTGTCGGCGGAGAAAATCCCCCCAGTCACATAAAAAGGATTTATTTATTAATTATTATTATATATTTTTTTATAGAGGTTCTAGGACTACTGAGCCGTCGGCTCATTCATCCTAGAACACTGACTAACCCGACTGTACAGTCGACTTAGTCCTCTATTGGTTTTTGAAAGAGGATGTATTTATTTTTATGGAGAAAATATAAGTTTGCAAAAGAAATTGTTTGTTTGTACAAGAAAATGAAAAGAGAACGAAAGGGGTGTATTTTCAAAAAGGGGGTGAAGTTAGCGAGCCCCCTTCGTTTTCTGTGAACTAAGCTGCGTTTAAAAGGATGGGCTTGCGTGGGGGATTAAGTTATTAAAATGGGGGGTGTCAGAAGTAATCTGTTTATTTTATTTAACTAAAATTAAAAGACTTAAATATGTTTTTACCCCCGCAAATAGGGAATCATTTGGTTTTAGTCCCTCCAGATTTTTTTTTTATTTAAAAAACCTCTCGCAAAATTCACTTTTTTGACGTTAGTCATTCTGTTAGATAGATGTTACAAAAAACGTCAATGAGGCAATTTTTATTCTTTTCTAATTTTTTTAATGCTGGCTAGGCTGCCATGTCATTATTTTTAATTTTAATTAATTTAAATGATTGACCAAGTCATAAATTAGAAAACCCTAATTCCCCTTCTTCTTCCCCAGTTCCAGATTCATCTTCTCTTTCACCTCCTTACCCAGAAATCCTTCTATTCTCTTCATCTTCACCATAATCCATCTTTTCATCTTCACCAAACACAAATCCACAAACACTGATTCGGTCTCACCCTCTCTTCTCACCGCAAACCACCCTCGACGCCACCATGAATCAAGAACAACCTCCACACCGAAAACACAACACTTTCAAACCCTTCTTCCCTATTCTCACAGCAAACACCAGAACACAACACAACTTCATCTTTCAATCTTCCCTCTTCTCTCTCTGCGCTTCACCCCACCCCCTCATCATCATCACTAAATTCAATCAACCAGGCTTAGAATCATTTCCCCCACCCTCTTCGTCATTTCCCCAAAACCCACAAAAACTCTAAACCTTCTCTTCTCTGAATCCCCAAAACCCACATTAACTTTAAACCTTCTCTTCTCTTAATCCACAAAAACATTTTCCAGAAATCAAAAACCTTACTGTTCTGGACTGGGCCATTCGTCAGGTCCAATCCAGTAGTGGTCATCCAACCCAGCAAGGGGAGGATCAGTTCAACTGGGCCTAATCCAGTAAGTGATCATCCAGCCCAAATAACAGAATGATCAGTCCAACTGATACTTGGGCCCCCAGCGCAACTGGGCTATCCAACATCAACGATCCAGACTAATCACTATAAATAACATCAGTCACCAGGTGTCAGGTACGCAATTCATTCGAATATTCACTAGATTGTACTGTAGCTCGATATAGATGACTTGGGCGTCGGAGTGTCATTGCAGGTACACCCCCCCGCGCGTTCAGGTCATCCTCAGTCTACAGTAGCAGACGACCCGTCCCTTGATCATCCAAGCGGAATACCTCAAGGTACGGTTCGTTGGCGACCACAGTGGGAGACTGCACATTATCCCACCAACATTCCCAATGCCTCCGAAAGCAACAGCAAAGAGAGGCAGACTGCGATCAACCGTGGCCGAGATACCAGTCCGTCCACCCCCAGCGCTGGAAGGAACGATGACCAACGCTGAGGTCGTAGCCCCCAGTGCCCAGCCAGGCACGACCCAGCAGGTCAATGTCACCCTTCCGGCCAACTTGGTTCAAAAGCTTCGGGAACAACTTCGAAACCGAGACCAACAAATCGCCCGGCAGAATGACCTCCTCACCCAGATGGAGGATCAGGCGACGTCCAGGCAAGCAAACACAGCACTCGAGCTACGCCGTAGGAATAACAGGTCGCCCAATCCACGGGTCGACCTGTCTAGGAGACATTGTTCGCCTCCCAAAAGACAGCTCGTCCACAGATCTCCACCCCGCAGGAGGGGACGAGGAGGAGGACCAACCCCACCTAGGATCACTCCCTCCACTTCAGATTATACAACTGGCCGGAGGAGTCTTCGCAGCAGGAATCCTCCTATGATTCGTCTGGCTCACCCGGCTCGCCCACTCGATCGCGCAGCCGATATTACGAAAGGCGCCAACGCAACCATCGATCGCGCAATCGGTCTTACGAAAGGCACCCACGCAACAATCCAAGAGACAATTCTGATGAAGAACGACGTGGTCATCGAGTTCGACACTTCGAGGACCGACCACCTCGTAGAGGTAGAGTTGACATGAGTCTGGGATCATTCACAAGAGAAATAGACGAGTTTCGCGTTCCACACTCGTTACAGAAACCCCCGACCGGTCTTAAAATGTACAATGGCGTGCAAGATCCCGACGCCCATCTGAAGCACTTCGACATTATGATGAAATATAGGGGGCGCCCGGTCCTGTCAAGTGCAAGATCTTTCCCTTGACCTTGGAAGGATCAGCTTTGGAATGGTTTACTGAGTTACGGCCTAACACCATTTCTTCGTGGGAACAAATGGCCAGAGTCTTCTCTGCCCGTTTCACAACTTCAAGGGTAAAGCCTAAGTCTCAGGATGTCTTGATCGTGATCAGACAAGGACCCAATGAGTCCCTCCAAAGCTATGTGGAGCGGTTCAATCGGGAAGCCGACCAGGTGAGGAATCTGGATGACAACCAGAGTTTATGGTTCTTGAGGACCGGACTCCTCTGAGGGAGTAGATTTGAAGTTGAAGTAGGCTTACACTTGCCAAGAGAATTGGAAACCTTCCTCCGCAGATCTCAGAGGTTCATGAATTATGAAGAGAGCACGATGGCTATTGAAGCCGCTGAAAGAGGGATCAATCGACAACCTCGCGAAGATCACGATCAAAGGCCTAGAAGGGATCAGGGAGGACCACCAAGAGATTCCACGATCAGGAAGTTCACGGACCGAACGAAACTGAATACCTCATACGCAAAAATCCTGTCAGAATGTGCAAACGCGAAATTCAGAGGGATGAGGAGACCAGACCCGCTCGTCCTCAAGGAAGGGCAGCGCCCATGCAAGAAGTATTGTCGTTACCACAAGAGAAATGGGCACGATACCAACAACTGCATGGCCCTTAAAGATGACATAGAAGAGCTGATCAGAAAAGGGAAGTTGACCCAGTATGTAAAGAGGGAGCAAGCTGACTGGAGGGATGACGGGAAGGAGGTGCGATCACCTAGAAAGGGAAAGGCACCAATCGACGAAGTGGCCAAAGTCAGAGAAGAAGAGGAGGACGAGGACAAGGACGATGATGTCTCGGATACCAGAAGATCAAGGGGAAGGCAAGTTTCCTTGTAAGAACTGATTGTATGTCATGAATGAAAAGACGGGCGAAACACTCTTTTTCCCACAGGGTTTTTTATCGAGGTCCGCCCGACCATTAAATAAGACAATTTCTTTTGTATATGTGTTCATATGTCTCTTTAATTACGAATGACCAATCGAGAACGAAGCTCAAAGGTTCGACCTACCGTGCGAGTTAAGTTCGAACCGCATTCGATAAACTGCGCGGTCAAGATACAACACTTAAACGAATTTAAGTACAAACGAAGCGGCCTAAGATTGGTCGCACCTCCGAGGCCGAGTTCAATCCGAGTCGAACTTGGTAAACTGCCCAAGGGCGCTTAAACGAATTTAAGCACAAACAAAGCGACCTAAGATTGGTCGCACCCCGGAGGGCGAGTTCTATCCGAGTCGAATTTGGTAAACTACCCAAGGGCGCTTAAACGAATTCAAGCACAATCGAAGCGACTTGAGATTGGTCGCACCCCTGCGGACGAGTTAAATCTGGGTAGAAACCTAGTAAACTGTCCATGGGCGTTCACGATCCTACTCGAACGAAACGGTGGAAAGAATAAGATAACACGCGAAAATACCGAGCCAAGCGAATAAGGCAATAAGATAACGAGCGATCCTCCTTTGGGGAGGATCGAGATCGAGTGCTCCTTCTTTGGGAGGATCGAGTGCTCCTCCTTTGGGGAGGATCGAGGGCTCCTCCTTTGGGGAGGATCGAGCGCTCCTGCGCTCCTCCTTTGGGAAGGATCGAGCGCTCCTCCTTTGGGAGGATCGAGAGCTCCTCCCTTGGGACGATCCATAGCACCTCCTTTGGGAGGATCGAGTGCTCCTTCGTTGTGAGGATCAAGCACTCCTCCTTTGGGAGGATCCAGCACTCCTCCTTTGGGAGGATCAAGTGCTCCTCCTTTGGTTGTCCGAGTGCAACCTTAGAGGGCTGTCCAGTATGGAGCCCATAACTTCGTCCATATTTATCCGATGGGGGCGTGTGAGCATGAGTTGGAAAGTTGAGAAGCCGAACTACAATTCTTATGTTTAGCTCAAAATCCAATTCTGACGTCCTCAACCCCTGCGGATCGTCCAAGATTGGGGCGCCCACTTCTTGGTCGCCCGGGTGCAACCTTGGTGGTCTGTCTAGTATGGAGACCATAACTTCGTCCATATTTATCCGATGGAGGCGTATGCGTTGGAAAGATGAGAAGACGAACTACAATTCTTATGTTGAGCTCAAAATCTAATTCGGATGTCTTCAACCCCTGCGGGTCGTCCAAGATTGGGGCGCCCACAACAAGAAAATGGGCAATCGGCACCAAGGAGGGCTGTCTAGTCTGACAACCTTGGAGGCATGGGCAACGCAAAGATAGTGAGCATCGATCGTGCAAAGATGAAAGAGCAAATGTACTTAAAGCAAAAGAAAATCAAGCGTGCAACAAAGTATCAAAAGCAGAAACGATCAAAGTTTGGATTACTACAAAAGTCAGACCAAATGCAAATTTGGATCCGCCGGAGTAGCGTGGGAGCTGTCGTTTGGATTCTGCTGGGTAGAAGGAGGAGCAGAGGTCGAACCCTCTGCAGGTCCTTTCCCAGCCCGCGAAAGCATCCGAGCAAATGACGAACCTGTACACACCATCTTATCTGCAAAAGAAGAAGTGATAAACATTAGTCACAAAGAAAAGATGTTAAGAAAAACAAAGATCATGGGCAACCCAAAGAGTATGGGCGACCATTCTCGCGAGGCGACCCAAAGACTGTGGGCAACGATACAAGAACCAAGTCATAAGATAAAGAAGACAACAAACCTAAAGCCTCAACCAACTCATCAGGAGATCTAGCCAGATCTAGATCGCCCAAATCTTGATCGTCCAACTATAGGTCGTCCATATCTAGATCGTCCAACTCTAGATCGTCCAAATCTAGATCGTCCATCTTCAAAGATCACCCCGTCAAAGTCTCCTCGCTCGCCAAAATCAAAAATGGCTCGTGAAATCACTCCTAGCTCGTCCGTGACTGAAGAGGACCTCGGTCGTCACCGGTGCTCGCTCCTACCTCGCACGTGAGAAGCTCTTTGGCCGCCACCAGGTGAGAGGTCACCCAAGAAGAGCCCTCGTCCGAGAGGAGTGGTCGTCCGAGAGGAGTAGTCGCCCAAGAGGGGTGGTCATCCAAAGAGGGTGGTCGCCCAAGAAGGGTAGCTCGCCCAAAAAAGTGTGTCTCACACCAAGAAGGAAAAGGGGTCGCCCAAGTCACACGATGGATGGTCGCTCCCTAGAACCGTAGATCATCCACCAACAAAACATAACTTAGAGCACACATAAAGTGGTCGTATACCTTAAGGTCCAGATCAAGCTAAATCTAAAGAGGAAAATATCAAATCTTCCTAAGGCATCCAGATCCTACCACACTCGCTACACAATTAAAATTTGAAGATAGAAGAGTTGAAAGAAAAATATCTGAAATCAAGTACGGTGGTCGTCCGTGATGATGGTCGCCCGCGTGGGAGGATGGTCTGATCGCCGCCCACATGTGAAGATGATCAGGTCGCCGCCAAGAGAGTGCAGATCGTCCGCAGGGAAGAAGACCAGAGTCACCCACTAGATATAGAAATAAGAGTATGATCAGGCTCACAGCAGGGCAATAGGATGAGGAGTCACAATTTAGAACACACAACATAATAATCGGGACAAATTTCTAGCAATGAAAATCAAGGTGGCAGCCCATGAGAGCTAGTTCAAATCGAATTAAAGATCAAACAACCAGGTCTCAAAGAGACCAAAATACTAAGGTATTCAGGTCCTACCAAATTACCAAATTACTAAGAATTGAAGGAAAAATTGCCTAGATGACAGCGTGCTCGTTCAAACCGGAAGAGGAGAGTATCAGTCAAGCGAGGTGCTCGTCCAAACCGAAAAAGGAGAGTGCTTGTTCAAAACACAACTTAGTAAATTAAAACACCAAAGTTGTTGAATCCTGTCAAGCTCACCACATTGAAACCAAATAATGCATAAAGAGAAAAAAATGAATGAGGGTACCGTGAAAAATGAGGTCGCCCACCAACGATGCACGCATAAGGGAGCCTCACGCACGACTGCGTAATCGTCCACGCAGGTCATCTAACAACAAGAGCGACCAGGTCGTCCACGCAGGTCCTCCCTAAGCAGAGCAGGTCGTCCACGAGAAGAGCGGGTCGTCGCTCTAACGGGTCGCCTGCGGAGAGAGCGCCCACGATGCAGGGCCGAGTAGATCTGGTCGCGCGTCCGTCGTGGTCGTCCGAGGGGCAGTGGTCGCTCACAGGAAGAGGAGCGGGTCGCCCACAAGTCTAGAGAGTTCTTTGAAGTAAAGTGAAGTTTTTCACGACCACCCCTCAACTACCGAATGATCCGTTACGATTTCGACTGCCGAAAATTTCACAAGTGGTAAACTGGGGGCATGACCATCCGAACTACTGATCAAGCCTACGCCCGCTCAGCGATCGAGCTTGGCTTGGGGGGCAACTGTTCTGGACTGGGCCATTCGTCAGGTCCAATCCAGTAGTGGTCATCCAACCCAGCAAGGGGAGGATCAGTTCAACTGGGCGTAATCCAGTAAGTGATCATCCAGCCCAAATAACAGAATGATCAGTCCAACTGATACTTGGGCCCCCAGCGCAACTACGATCCAGACTAATCACTATAAATAACATCAGTCACCAGGTGTCAGGTACGCAATTCATTCGAATATTCACTAGATTGTATTGTAGCTCGATATAGCTGACTTGGGCGTCGGAGTGTCCTTGCAGGTACACCCCCCTGCGCGTTCAGGTCATCCTCAGTCTACAGTAGCAGACGACCCGTCCCTTGATCATCCAAGCGGAAGACCTCAAGGTACGGTTCACTTACCTTTTTTTAGCCAAAAATTCTTTCTTCCAAAATCAAAACCCAGAACACGTTACCTTGTTATTGTTTCTGGATCTGGATCGTTTACTGAAGTTGAATAAGATTTTTGGATCTGGATCGTTTACTTTGTTGCTAAAAAACGCAAGGTTTTCAAATCTGTTTTCCATAGTTTGAATACTCAGAAACCTCTTCTCTTCTGGGTTTCGATTTTTGGAAGCTAAGAAATGGAAGAACAGGTTTTTCGCTAAAAAAATGCAAGGTTTTCCACCACCTCTGATTTCTTAGCTTCTCCCTCCAAGGCTTTCGATTTTTGCTTGTTTTTAGGGAAATACTGCAATAAGTGGAAGAACATGAAGAGAACAGAGGAAGAAGAAAGAGGAATTAAGGTTGTAATTTAATCTAACTAAGTGACGTGGCCTCTACATTCAACATTTAAAAAAATGAAAATGAATTAAAAAGGCCAAATCACACTTCTGTTAAACACATAGGCAATTATTGTAACGTCCATTTAACAGAATGACTAAAATCAAAAAAGTGTATTTTGGAAGGGATTTTTTAAAAAAAAAGTTTTTGTAGCCGGTAAAAGCAAAACACTCCATATTTACAGGGAGTAAAAACATATTTAAGCCAAATTAAAATAAGAGAAGGGGTATAAAAGGGAATGAGTGAGCTGTTGGAAACCCTAATTCCAACTCTCCCATCTCTTCGGTGTGGTTTCTTCAAGTTTGAGAGAGAGAGAGAGGACTATTCCTAATTTTTCAAACAAACAACAAAAAGCCTAATCTGTTCTTAAAATCTGTTCTTTTTTTCTTTCTTTTCTTAATCTGATTCTCTCTCTGTTTTTTTTATAAAAAAAATAAAAATCTAAGTACCTATATATTTTTTTTAAAAAGAAACATGTTTGCTCTATTTCTATAGTAACAACAGGATCCTATCCTAATACAAACTTATTTTTATTTTTTGTGATTAGTTTTAAAAAAGATAATAAAAAAAACAAATAATAATAATAATAAAGTGTGACAGAAGTGAAAACTAAGATTAAATTGGTGTTGATGACTTTTTTTTTGTTGTTCACAGATTCAAAATATTGAAGAAATGAAAGGAAATCATGAGGACAACTTTGAAGACAAAGCTTGAAGATAAAGAACATGGATATTTAGTTACTGCTTTTGTTTCATTTCTACATGATGTGAACTAAATATGAGTATTTATGTTTATTGAGAGTATGAGCAAAAACTCAATTCTAAATATTTATCGGTATAGTGTAAACTAAATTTTTTCCTCCAAACTTACATTTCTTCATAAAAATAGGGGACTAACTCTTCATAAAAAAAGTAATAAAAGGACAGCAGAATGACATGACCAAGATACCACTTTTCAATATGACATGACATGACCTACACGCAATTCACTATGTATTTACTATTCACTCTGCAATTCACTGTTCACTATTTATATTTTCTTATTCAGCAACTGATTAATAAAATACAACGAATAAAGTTACAATTTAACTAGAAAAGAGTATTATAGATTGTTTGATTTTTAGTCAATTGATTGATTGTGATAATAATTTAATTTTGAATAGTTTGATAAAATAAGGGTACATAGATATATGGAGAAAACTAGTATTTACCTGTGCATACGCACAGGTGATATTGTATTTGTTATTCACACATATAACCTTGTGAAATAGGCGAGTAGTTTAATACTTTAATAAGCAGATGTGGGTAATGATGAATTTAGCTATATATGTTGTGGTTAATATCTAATTATGTAATGAAACATACAACAAAATAGGAAGTTTGGAAAATGTTCGGGAAGTAATTGTTCCAGACAGGTAGCATTACTCATAAAAATATGCACTTTTGTAAGTTTTGTTGACGCTCTCGTTGACACTCCTGTTGACGTTCCTGTTGGCGTTCTTGTTGGCTCTCTCGTTGATGCTCTCGTTACCTCTCTTGTTGGCGATTTCGTTAGCGTTCTCGTTGCAGCTCCCAAAAAAAGCAAATGAGATTTAATTATTGATTTTTTAAGGAAAAACTATTTTGGATTTTTTTCTAACGATGTCGCTTTTGACAATTGATAATGGTCAAAATTAATTGTTTGAGTAAATTATATATTACATAAATTGATTTAAATATTGATTTTTTGAAAAAAGATTTATAAAAAAGTTTTTTTAAAAAGATTCGGACACAACATCAGTTTTTAAAAAAAAATGATTTACATAAATTGATTTAAACACAACATGAGTTTTGTCTTTTTTTTTTGCCGCGTTTGCAGCTTTTTTATCTGTTTTTTTTTTACTTTTCAGCTTTGTTTAGCTAATTTTAGCAGTTTTTTTTGTCATTTAGTGGTATTTTTACCAAAACACCTCTTAAAAATGACACATGACAATTTTTGAAAATGTCTAAAATAGACATACTGACAAAAGATTTTATTATATTAGATATTTCTATTTCAAATCTTACACTAAGGAAGGAAAAATGTATTCAAAAGTTTGTTTTTCGGGAATAGATAATTTGATGTTTAATATGTCATTTATTAATTAGATATAAACAATGCCCGAACTTCCCAACAACTAGGTAGAAACACATCGAGGAGCAACTACAAAAGCTTTCAAATCTAACACATCATAACCATAATTGTTGGCGATTTTTGTACCCCCTCCGTTGGCGCATATGCCCCCAAATTATGAAAACGTTCAATTTTATACCCCGCCCCACACACACACACATTTTTGCTCTTTCCAGAATTATGATTTTGACATAAATCCAAAATGATGTGTATAAGTTGGAAGGGTTTTTTTTTACCCTTACCCTTTCACCCTATACCCCCACAAAAAAGTGAAATTCGAAAATACCCCCATAAAAAAATTTCAATCGAATTTATCTCCCATGAAGGTAAATCCTATTTGTAAAATACAAATAGGATTTACCTCCATGGAAGATAAATCTGCTTTGCATTTTTTGTGGGGGTAGATTCCAATCGGATTTATCTCCCATGGAGGTAAATCCTATTTGTATTTTTACAAATAGGATTTACCTTTTTTACAAATAGGATTTACCTCCATGGGAGATAAATTCGATTAGAATTTTTTCATGGGGGTATTTTCGATTTATCAAATTATATGGGAGTATAGGGTGAAAGGGTGGGGGTACAAAAAAAACCCAAGTTGAAATTGTCGTAACTTGGCAGTTGCCACAACAAACAGAGAGCTTAAGGCTCTCTTCCAAAGATACAAGGTGTCCCTAGTCTTTCTTATGAGAAAGGGGGAAACCACCTAACATTAATCCAATACATTTTAAAATTAATACATAAATTCAGTATCGACGATTCGACGACATAGGCATTACAATATTTTGTAATTAACTAATGCCAAAAAATAAAGAATGGAAATGGAACTCAAACAATACGAAAGGGACATGAAGTAGCTCAGTTGGCGAGCTAAGAGATATGAAGGAGTTGCAAAACTGCAAGAAAGAGGTCCAGGGTTCAAACCCCGAAAACTAACATTCCCCCACCCCACTAACATTTGTTTATAAAATAAAAACAATACGAAAACCCAAACCCATAATAATATTGTTTATAAGAATATGTGTTTTCTGTTTGGTTCAAAATATAATAAATAAACATTATTTTATATTAAACGATCAATTCTAATTTTATTCATATTTTGGTGGTGTAATTAATTGTTATGTCATTAATTAGGAGTATAAACGATCATTTAATCAAAATAGTATTTTAGAAAAGAAGTTAATTTTTTTATCTTATTAAATGAGAATAGTTTATTTCAATTTCGTTTCTTCGTGTGTGTGATGTTGGGGTTTGTTTCTTATATTTTGGATCTGGGGGAGTACTTTTTTAAGGCGAATTCTATGATACCCATTGGGTTTTGTTGGGTATGATACTTTGTAGACAAAAAAAATTTGGTTACAAAAGTTTAGGTGAGTTGGGCTCTAGAGGCTCATCGGAGCTAGGGCAAACCTCAATGCTCTTTGAGAGCTAAGAGAGATACTTATAGATTACTTACCAAAGAGGTCCTCACGCTGACAGCGGGAGTTGAACCCACGCCCTTGCGAGGCATGAGCCAACTCCTTACCAATTGAGCCAACCTTTAGTGGCACTTTGTAAGCGAAATTAATAAAATATTTAAATTTGTTTTAAAATACTTAAATTTAAAAATGACATATCAGTGAGTGTTGGGTATCATACCCAACAAAACTCAATGGGTATCGAATTGTTCAGTCTTTTCTAAACCAAAAATAATTGCATATGTACTCTAATTGAGGAGGCATCTTTCATGCAAGCCCACAGGTTTCCCAAAAACCTCTCAAATTGATCATTATGATTGCTAGCTTATCAATTCCATGATGCTTACCTCTTTGATGTTGTCATATACATATAGCTTAGGTAGCCGTCACTTGTATGTTGTTCTCCCAAACCCGTCATAGTAGCCACTATTGAAATGGCCCAGGTTCTCCCATCTCTTCAATGGAAACAGATGTCCAAAGACCCCATGTGCATGATGGGGGCTAATTTCTGATCCCCATTTCATCTTCCTAGCTGGTAATTTTGGTACAATAAAATTTAGGGTGAGAGAATGGTGCCCCAGTTCAAGGAAGGGAAGACCTCTTTGAGTACCTACGAAGGTGATTACATATACCTCATTCTAACGGGACTAGTGGGGAGTTGAACCCGGGACCTCTTAGATACAACTCCTGTCATGCTCCACTAGACCAATCCTTTGGGGTTTATATTTTGGATCTGGGGGAGTACTTTTTTTATGGCGAATTCTATAATACCCATTAAGTTTTGTTGGGTATGATACTTTGTTGGCAAAAAAAAATTATCCTCCTAGCTGGTATTTGTCCAAAATGAACTTTTTCATGCTTTCTCTCATGATTTTTTGATCAAAATGCTTCCTCTCAAGATTATTACAAGCTACGAAAACATGTATACATTAAGGCTTTATTTTGCAAGTCTCATTTGCTAGAGATAGCGTATTTGACTAGCAGATCACAGATTTAAAAATGTAGATGTGTTTGATAAATGCTAGTATTTAGCATTTTTTGAGTAGCGCTTAGCATTTTTCAAAAACTACTTCAAATGACGTTTTAGGTTATATGGTGTTTTGTCACATGATTAATTTGTGGGTATCAAGATTCTAGACTTTTGTTCCGTTCGATGTCCACCTTTTTGTCACACACTTTGACCAATTTGTGAACAAAGCGTACAACAAATACTACTATTGTTATTGATTTTTATAAATCGAGTATCATTTGCGCACAACTGCAGAGACTAATTCCTCGAGTCGGGTAGGACCACAATGGGTGGTAAAACTTTTCCTCAAGTAACACTGCTGCATGCCCAAGGCTGAATTCGAACCCAGGACATTGATTAAGCTAGAAGAGACCCCTACCATCTCCTACTCATTAGTTTTTTTTTAAAAAAAAAAAAGTCAAAGTCACCTAATACTCACCATGATTTCTGATTTTTGTGAAGTTTATTATATACTGATATTTATGCTTTTCTTTTTTATCTCTTAAACATAAAAAAAAACATTAGGTGGTCTCATAAACCTTAGAGGATTGTCAACGGGGGTATAGAGCTTTGAATTAATACCCTTGATATCTTTGTTCAATATCAATTGCTCTCGTTGACCAGAAAAATCTAGTAGTTCATAAAGGAAGCTTTTCAAGAATTGGCAAGTTGATCTACAATGACATTTCTGGTTATCTACTAACGTATTTTATGACCCACCACCTCTTGTGAAATATCAAAGAAGTGCCCCACATACGTTTATCAAGAGAAAGCACAAGAGGGAAGGTGAAGTGCCCCACATATGTTTATCAAGAGAAAGCACAAGAGGGAAGGTAGTAAGTGCAATTGCATGGTGGCAGTGGCATAACACTACTCTATATATGAACCTCTTTATCTTCAACACTCATTGTCCACGTGCATGAATTAGCTTTACAATTATTACCACTACTACTTTAATTGTCATTGTGGTTTTTAATTATTATGTACCACTAAACAAAATGCATTGTTGGTGGCTGAGATCTCATTGCAAGGGATTATCAGTGTGGAACCTTCCTTTGGTATGGCAAAAAAATGGCAGAGCAAGAAAAAGGAAGAGCAAAAACACTTAGGAGTCAATGCTCTTAAGAAGCAAGTGATGGAAGGTATACATATATGTATGTGTTAGGAAATACCAGCACAATTTCTTTCCTCTTTAATTTCAAAGGTTAAATTATGGTTTTTCCTATAAAATTAGAACCTTCGCAGTTTAGTCTCTACTAAATTTTAATTAGTGTTGTAGTCTCCTATTTGTTAGTCATTTACAATTACAATATTAGTCCTTGTTAAATCGGTGGTTACGAGGCAAACGGTTTAATGACTTGATATTGCCACGTAATCTTTTTTAATGACACGATAACCACGTGAGACTCTAAATATGTTTTTGATTCTTATAATATTGGGATATTCTAAGTTTAGTCCATGTTACCTTTTTATTTGAACTTTAATCCCCATATATTTGTTTGCGGGATTGTACCCTATCTATATATATGAAGAACCAACTCTGACACGACTAGACACGAGACAGATACGAAAGAGGTCTTGGAAAAAGGGGATAGGAAAATATCTTAGAGTGTTATTTAGGGACAGAATGAGTAAATTTTACAAAGTTTGATATAAAAGGTTTTATATCGTAACAAGAAGTTGATTTTTGTTTTAAAAAACTATGATAGGAGTGTCTGAGGGTGTTCAAACGGTGTCTAGAATGGTGTCCATGTATGTCAAGAAAAAAATTATTTAAATGTGACACTTTAGAGGGGTGTCTAACGCATGTTGTGTTGGCGTCGAGCGATTGTCGGTTCCCGACTCCGACATGGACACAGGACACAACATTATAAAGAAGTGCTTGCGCATCAAATATTTTATTCAAAGCGCATTAATTGCTAAGATTTCTTTTATATCCCTACTTAATGTGATATGCGGGTTTATTAAAAGTTACATGGTGAATAATTTTTTTTAATACTAGGAGTATATTTGGGATAAGAGTTCAATTTTTCTCACATGTAATAAGCTTCTCGATATTAGCGATTTTTGAGAATTTTTTAATTAATATTAAGGATCAAAGGTAGTATTAAGTAAAATAACATTATTTTGTGTAAGCTTGGACGAAATGGTAAATGAACACCACACATACACATACACAAACAAAATCAGACTGTCACACCTAGGTTTGAAACCTATTGTTAAACATTAGATTTAGCCGAGGATCGGCTAAGAGTTTGAATTCTTGATTCCTTTCTTCAAATGACTTCACTGAGGAATGAACTCTGTTCCTTAGTTATGGATTCCCTAGCTACTCTAAAGAGTGTTAGACTGGATCTGAGGGAGCAACAATTGATTTTAAGATTATCTAAAGAGAGGGCTGTGTAGACCCCTAGGCAGATTAGGCTATTGCCTTAGGCCCCAATCCATTTCTATTATAGAGGTAAATACTAGTAATTGTACATAAGAAACCGAGAGGACGATAATAAACCTTGACATGGATAATTTTGTGTGTTTTCACGCAATTGTGGCTCATAGCCTTGCAAGGGTGTCAAGATTTAGCGCTTGTTCGGTTATTTATGATCTCATCCCAACCTGTATTGAACCTATTATTATCAATGAAATGACGCGAGTTTCTTATTGTCAAAAAAAAATATTTTATTTATCTTTATATTATCCTGTAATTCATAAATATCCATATTTATGTCAAAAAAAACTAAATTAGTAGTGAAATAATTAATCTGTTAAAAAAATAAAATGTTCAAAACTGTTATAAATAAAAAATTTATCTTATCAAACTACTCTAACATTTTTGCCTTAGGCCTCAAAAGTTCTCTACACGACCCTGTCTAAAGGCTGTGCATAAAGGTAACTGGAAAGTAAAATACTTGAAAAATATGTGTTTGATTGGTTGTCGTGTGTCTACAATTTTATTAGTGATTATATATATATATATATATATATATATATATATATATATATATATATATATATATATAGACACACACATATACAACAAATTCTGTTTTTAGCACATACACACATAAGCACCGTTGGATCGGCTAAGACCGAGGTAAACTTGCCCTAGAATCTAGGAGAACCACTCCATAACGAACACTAGAACAGAAAGTGGGTGGAAAACCTCTACTTCCTATTTCTTAGGCGCCTTGACCACGTTCTTCTCAACCGCTCTAAGTCTCAATGTATTTCCTCACGTGCTTTGCTTACTTGCTCCCAAAGCAAGTCTTCTGTTTTTAGCTACGATGTCCTTAGCTAAAAAATCAGTAGCACTTAAGCCTCCAGCTAGTAACCCTTCAGCTGAGTTATTCTTCAATCGAGCTGCTTAGCCTTAGCAAGCAGAGTCATCCTCTTAGTTGTTTTAGCATAAAGATTGATCCAGAGCATAACATTCAGGTTCTTTCATAGATTCTTCTTAAGAGTAGCTTTCTTTACCTACCTCAGTAAAGATTTAATTCTTAGCCGCCTAGTTGGCCTCTCATGCATATTGAACCTCATCAGAATTAATGATCCTCACCAGCACTCACCACCTTAACATGAAACATTCCCCTTTTTCCTTCTCAGGAGGCTCACCTCATTGATCATAATCTTCTAAGGCTACCAGACATTTCTCTTGTGGTTTCTCTTTTAGAAATATGATAAGAATATAGGAGGAGTAGGAGAAATCTAAGCTATTAGATAGTCAAGCTCCGTCGCCTCGACCGAACTCCTCTCTCTTGTTCAACAACTTAGCAATTTTTGGGTGTTAACAAACCTGAGAGTCGGTTTCCCCATGTAGTCGAAATTGCCAATGCAACAATTAGTGGAGGAGTAAAATAACGTTATTTTGCACCATCTACATGCATTCATGGGTACAGATCTCTCCATTTGGAAAGAAAATGGACATCTCCATTTTATTCATTATACTTGACACATGGCACTTATTACCGCTATAATTTGATCTACTATTTTATCTCTTATTTTATCTCTTATTTTATAATTTTTGTATCTGCAAAATTTTTCATTATTAAATAATTTTATCGACTCTCTTAATTTATAAATTCTATTTAAACTAAATTTAGATTTACTATTTTTTCCTCATTCATAAATAAATGTTTCTCACTCAAAACTTTCTTCTTTTATAATTTTTGTTACCACTATAATTGTCTTTTTTATTTATTACAAATCCACTATATTTGTCTTTTATAATTTGTCTCTATAATATCTTTGTTTTATATAAATGAATGTATTCTATTGTTGTTACAAATTCATTGCTGTTATGCAATTCTTACGGGAAAATATGATTTGTTACAACTCTAATTTGACATATTGTTTTATAACTTTTTGTTACTACTAATTTTTTTAACCGTATAACTTTATTGACTCTCTTAATTTATAAATTCTTTTAATATTTTACTTTTGAGTTCCAACAGGAAAAACGTTAGATTTTTTTAATCACACGAGAAATAATTTATCAAAACAATTTACAGGATTCACCTTTTTATAAATGATTTTTTTCACAAATGTCTAATTTGTGTTTCCCTTCATCTTATCTTAATCTCATTTTATTTTTTATTATTTTTACTCAATTTATAAGATTTGATGAAAATACTGGCTTTGTTTTAACTTTCTGCGACACAAGTTTTTGAAACAACTTGAAATATAACATTTTCATCAACTTTTGCGTTTTTCTTTTATTACATTTTATAATTTTCAAAGTATTTATGGATTATAGAAAATTATAACAAATACAGTGTCACCCTTGCGGATGCACGAGTATAGTACTAGCTAAACACAAACAAAAAAATAGAAAGGATTTAGAAAAAAGGGATAGAAATTTTGTCAAAAAGAAAGGGATTGAAATAATGAAATCCCTAGCTAGTCGCATGACAAAGTGTTTTTGAGGGAAAGCAAGGGAGACTGGGAGTGAAAAGAGAGGAGAGAAGATCGACAAAAATAGAGAGGGTGACAACTATGTTTGTGTGTGTGTGAGAGAGAGAGAGAGAGAGATTGGGCAATGGCTGAGAAGAGAAAGACAAAGACGAGCAAGGGAGAGGACGATAATAGGTTGCATGGGAGAGTGAAATATAGATGATAGTGATGATGGAGAAGAGGAGGATTGAGAGGGAGGGAGGGAGGGAGAGAGAGAGAGAGGTACCATGACATCTTTTAGCTCCCAATAAGCTCCACCGTTGGTTCCCAAGTAATTTGACGAATATCACGTTTTTTATGTACTACTTATTATTTTTATATACATTGAAACTTAAATAGGAGAATTGGGTGTAAGTTTTTTTTGGGTGGTGTTATAAAATGTTGGGAATTCAATTAGAATTTCTAAATAATATTGAATATTAATAGTGTGAAAAATTCAAGAGACACATTTCAAGAGATGAAAAGGTGTATCTAGAATATTGAAGAAAAAGCAAAAACTTAAGCTCCTTGAAAACGTGGGATAGTTAATTCTCACCATGTCACATACTTGAATAGTGACTGTTAAGATATGTTGTAAATAGTAGTTTTATATGTACTCGGCCCAGGCCCGTTAGGTTTTCTCTATTTAAACTCATTAGTGCTTGTACTCAACATACAATTATACAATTAATAAGACGGAACTACAGCTGCTCTGTAGTCGCAGACGTAGGCAAAGATTGGCCGAACTGCGTGACCAATATCGTGTCTCCTATTCCTATTTTCTACATGGTATCAGAGCTCTCGTTCTTGGGAGTCTCGCTTCCGCATAAAAACCCTAGCAGCCGTCGTCACTGTTCACGCGGCACTATTCATCGTCGCTGTTTATCGGCACACTATTCACTGGTACTGTTCATCGCGATACTATTCATCGGTACTGTTCACAGTGGCACTATTCATCGGTACTGTTCACGCGTTACTGTTCATAGAGTTCTTTTTATTTCCTCTTGTTTTCAAAGATGACTTCAACTTCTGCACCAACCTCTGGATCTTCGGGTAAGAATATTGTGTCTTATGTTTTCTCCGGTAATCCCTCTATAACAACGGAGAAGCTTAATGGTGATAATTATTTAAATTGGTCGGCTTCCGTCAAAATGTGGTTCCTTGGACAAAAACTCTCAGATCACCTCACTAGGAATTCTACTGATATTGAAAAAGATCTGCGTCCAGATTGGGAACAAGCAGATTGTCATGGTCTATGATCTATGTTCTTCATGGTCTATGTTCTTCATGGTCTCCATCAAAAGTATGAATCAGTTCGGAGCAACATTCTTTCTGCATCAGATATTCCCTCAACATAAGATCTTATCAGACGCCTTATACGTCTTCCTAGTCTAGAAGGATCTGGGGGCAATGGATCCCAAACAGGCATAGAGTCCTCTGCTCTTGTTTCTAATTTTGCAGGTCCTGGGGGCCACGGTTGTGGTCGTGGGGGTGGTCGAGGAGGTCGTGTTGGAGGTTGTCCTCAGTGCACTTATTGTAAGAGACTTGGTCATACTGAAGACAAGTGTTATTCCCTTCATGGCTTTCCAGAGAAATCAGTAAATGTGACTCAGGTTAATGATTCTGAACAAAGAACCACTAAACAAAATGTTCTTTCTGATTAGGGGTGGGAATAGGCCGGGCCGACCGACAGGGGCCTACGGCCCAGCCTACGTCAGGCCAGGCCAGGCCAGGCTTTTTATTTAAACAGATAAGGCTTAGACTTTTTTAAAAGCATATTTAGCTAAAAAGGCCAGGCCACAGGCCATTGAAAAAGCCTTTTAGGCCTATCAGGCCGGCCTATTTAAATAAAAATAAATAATATTATTATTGTATTAAATTTTGTATTTCATTTAAGTCATAAATTTGCTAATATTTCATGTTAATTTAAACTATTACATCCATTTTTGACAAATTTAAAGTTATTATTATAAAATAGAATTTAAATAGGATGTCATATAAAATAGAACAAATTTTTATTAATCTATTAGCTTTTTTGTTATTTACAAAAAACATACATCACTTAAAGATTATAGGTTTTTGTAAAAAAAATTGTAAAATAGGCTTTTAAACAGGCTATCAGGCCTTGTCAGGCTTTCACAAAGGCCAGACCAGGCCTAAAAATTGGGCCTATGATAGGCCACAGGCCAGGCTCAGGCCTAACGCTTTCAACGCAGGCCAGGCCCAGGCCAAGCAAAGCCTAGCTCGACCCAGCCTATTCCCACCCCTATTTCTGATGAGGAGTATAAGGCATTCCTGCAGTATAAGGCTTCCCAGGCTTCATCATCGGCAACAGTTGCTCATTCTGGTAATTCTACAGTCTGTTTCTCTCAATCATCACTTGTTGACTCCTGGATTATGGACACTGGAGCTTCCGATTGCGTGGCTGGTAATCCATCTCTTTTATCCAAAATATCCCAAACTAACACCCCACATTATATTACTGTTGCCGACGGATCAAAAGTTAAAGCTAGTGGCATTGGTGAAGCCACTCCTCTTCCATCCTTGCTGACAATGTTCTTCTTGTTCCCAATTTCCCATTTAATTTAATTTCAGTTAGTCGTCTGACTCGAAGTCTAAAATGTTCTGTAACTTTTGATGATGATTATTTTGTTATACAGGACCGGAGTACGAAGCGGACGATTGGTACAGGATATGAGTCACATGGACTTTACTACCTCCAGCCCATCCAGCCTTCATCTACACTTGCCTCCACTTCTACTACAGAGTCTCCAAGTCTTCTTCATCGTCGGTTAGGTCATCCAAGTCTCAATAAGTTCAAAGTCAAGGTTCCTCATTTGTCTCACCTACAATCATTAGATTGTGAGTCTTGTCAGCTTGGGAAACACGTTCGTTCTTCCTTCCCTAGCAGTACTCAGTCACAAGCTTGTTATCCTTTTGATGTTGTTCACTCAGATGTATGGGGACCAAGTCAGTCACTTCAGTTGTAGGACATAGATATTTTGTCACTTTTATTGATGAGTTTTCTAGATGTACGTGGATCTACCTACTTAAGGATAGATCTGAACTTCTCAGTGTTTTTCAAAATTTCTTCAAGGAAATCAAAAATCAATTTGGTTGTTCTATTCGTACTTTACGTAGTGATAATGCGAAAGAGTATTTTTCTGCATCATTTAATTCTTTTATGGTTGAAAATGGTGTCATACATCAATCATCTTGTCCCCATACCCCACAACAAAATGAGATTGCTGAACGTAAGAACCGTCATATAATTGAAACAACACGCACTTTGCTTATTCATGCTAATGTTCCTTTGAAATTTTGGGGGGATGCTGTCCTCACTGCAGGGCACTTGATTAATAGAATGTCATTCTCTGCTATCCAGAATAGGGTTCCTCATTCCATATTGTTCCCTGATGAACCCTTGTTCCGTATCTCTCCTCGAGTCTTCGGATCGACTTGTTTTATTCATGATCTTACCCCGGGACTTGATAAATTGTCTGCTCGTGCAGTTAAGTGTGTCCCTTGGCTATTCAAGAGTTCAAAAATGGTATCGATGCTACTGTCCCTCCACACATCGCTTCTACATGTCTGCTGATGTCACATTCATTGAAGATGCGCCCTTCTTTGCATCTCCCGTTGCGTCTGAGTCTGTCTCTCAAGTATTACCTATTCCTGATCTTGTCCCGGTAGTTCCACTCACACCCATCGTTGATCAGATAGATCCCCCTTCTCCTACGGAACTTCCTAGTCCTCCTAGTCCTCCGTCCTTGCAAACTTATCAGCGTCGTGCTCGTCTCCCTCCTATCGACCCACCTCCTCCAGAAGATCCTAGTGACTCATCTCCTGCCCCAATTTCCTCTCCTACTCCGGATCCGCCTGCCGAGTCAGACGACCCTCCTGTTGCCCTGCGTAAAGGTACACGTTCCACCCGTAACCCTCATCCTATTTATAATTTCCTCAGTTATCACCGCTTATCACCTTCACATTATACATTTGTGTCTGCTATTTCTTCCATCACCATTCCTAAGTCCACGCAGGAAGCCCTTTCTCATTCAGGTTGGCGACAGGCTATGATTGATGAGATGACAGCCTTAGAATCTAACTAGACATGGACTCTTGTGCCACCTCCTCCTGGTAAATCTATTGTTGGGTGTCGTTGGGTATATACTGTCAAAGTTGGTCCAGACGGGGGTATTGATCGTCTGAAAGCCCGCCTTGTGGCTAAGGGCTATGCTCAGGTTTTTGGTCTTGATTACAGTGATACTTTCTCACCGGTGGCTAAAATGGCTTCTGTTCGTCTATTCATTTCTATGGCTGCAATGCGACATTGGCCATTGTATCAACTTGACATCAAGAATGCATTTCTCCACGGCGATCTAGAAGAAGAAGTTTATCTAGAGCAACCACCTGGTTTCGTTGCTCAGGGGGAGTGTCGTGGGTATGTCTGTCGACTTCACAAAGCCTTGTATGGTCTTAAACAATCCCCTCGGGCATGGTTTGGGAGATTCAGCAGTGTCGTTCAAGACTATGGCATGATTCAGAGTGAAGCTGATCACTCTGTCTTTTATAAGTTTTCCTCTCACAAATGTATTTATCTGGTTGTCTATGTCGATGATATTGTTATTACAGGTGATGATCATGATGGAATTGCAGGACTTAAACAACATCTAGTCCACCACTTTCAGGTCAAAGATCTTGGGAAGTTACGATACTTTCTTGGCATTGAGGTAGCTCATTCTAAGGCAGGCATTGCTATTTCTCAGAGAAAGTATGCTTTGGATATCTTAGAAGAAACCGGCATGCTGGATTGCAAGCCAATTGACTCTCCTATGGATCCTAATGTCAAGATCCTACCGGATCAGGGGGAGTCCATTTCGGATCTAGGAAGATATAGGAGGCTAGTTGGGAAGTTGAATTACTTGACCATAACGAGGCCAGATATTTCATACGCTGTTAGTGTGGTGAGTCAATTCCTAAATTCCCCTTATGACAGTCATTGGGATGCCATGGTTAGAATCTTGAGGTACATCAAAGGAGCTCCTAGAAAAAGTCTTGTTTACACGGATAGAGGTGATTCAAATGTTGTCGCTTACACAGATGCCGATTGGGCTGGTTGTCCCTTTGATAGAAGGTCCACATCTGGGTACTGTGTTCTTATCGGTGGAAATCTAATTTCATGGAAAAGTAAAAAACAAAATGTTGTTGCCAGATCCAGCGCTGAGGCTGAATATCGAGCTATGGCACTTACCACTCAAGAGCTTATATGGCTGAAACATCTTCTCTAAGAGTTACGCTTTTGTAAAATAGGCACTATGAGTCTCATCTGTGATAATCAAGCAGCCCTACATATTGCGTCCAATCCAGTCTTTCATGAGCGAACCAAACACATTGAAATTGATTGTCATTTTGTTCGTGAGAAGATTGTGTTTGGTGACATTGCTACTTTATTTGTTGGTTCTAATGATCAATTGGCAGGCATCTTCACAAAAGCTCTTCGGGGACCAAGGATAACTTACATATGTGACAAGCTGGATTCCTACAATCTATACGCTCCAGCTTGAGGGGGAGTGTTAAGATATGTTGTAAATAGTAGTTTTATATGTATTCGGCCCAGGCGCGTTAGGTTTTCTCTATTTAAACTCATTAGTGCTTGTACTCAACATACAATTATACAATTAATAAGATGGAACTACAGCTGCTCTGTAGTCTCAGACGTAGGCAAAGATTGGCCGAACTGCGTGACCAATATCGTGTCTTCTATTCCTATTTTCTACAGTGACTATTCTCCTATGCTATAAATAGGGAGTCTTGTGAAATGTTGAAGCAATTTCAATCCAAGAGCAAGAGAAAAAAGCAAATGTGAGTGTGTTTTCATTTCTTGTAACTCTACAGAGTATTGTAGAGAGATACACAATTTGGGTTGGGTTGTACTCGTATTTGAGATAGTGAATACAAATTATTGTAGTGTTTCCGTGGACGTAAGATGTTCTGAACCTCATAAATCTCTTTGTGTTATCTTTATTCCTTTATCTTTGTGGTGTGTATTTCCATATAAGATCCTATGTGTGTGTGAATTCCCCCAACACAAAGCAACAAGCAAAAAAAAACGAAGAAAAGGAAAAAGAAACAAAATAGAAATCGGGAGAGTTCAACTTATCCACAAGGGTAAGAGATTCGAGCGTGGGGGAAATGGTCCAAACCACGGTTCCTGAAGACACAACACCCTCTCTCGCCAAAAAGCTAGCGCAATTATTCTTCTCTCCGAGGACATATACCAAAGTTGTGTTGCCAAGCTGCTCCATAAGGTCAACTATCTGGAAGATCAAGTGGGCATAGCAATGGAGTGGAAGTGGTTCCCATCCGCGTTACAAAGCGTTACTGCTTCCAAGCAATCTTTCTCTCCTATAACGTGATTGTAGCCCAAGGTTCAAACAAGTCTTAAAACACATAAAAATAGCACGGAGTTCAACTAGGAGAGCATCACCCCTGACAATCACGGAGCTTCAAGTAATCGGAGCTTCAAGTAATCACTCCTATGACGATTTTCTCTTAAATAAATTTGGAATTAAATAATTTGGTTTCTTAATTTTAGTGAATGAAGTGACAATATCTGAAAAGAAAATTTTCAACAATCCTATAAACGAACAATCTTGATAATGATTTTTCTGCACTCCCTGACAAAGAACCTGGGTGTGCAATTGACTACATAAATATATACTGTAACGCAATAAAAAATAGATAAACAAACACAGTAATGGAACTAGCATAGCTTGCCTTGGGCCTTTTCTTAGTAATGGCAAAAAACATCATTTTAGACATTAAAAATAGGATTTAATATATATATATATATATATATATATATATATATATATATATATATATATATATATATAAAATAAGTGTATACATGTTTTACCCTATTTACCAATTGCAAGTTAACACATCATTAAAAAGAAATTGGTCAATTAGTAACGATCAATTACTCAATTAGTAATCAATCATTCCATAAATTGTAATTGGTTGTGGTGGTAAAAGATTACTCGTATATAAATTAAACTCTTAAAAATATACCATTGAAAGATATCGTGGTCATATCAAACATATAGCGATGGATCATAAGTGGATCCAATGAACTTGTCCTAAAAAAATAAATGATCTTATATTCTCGTCGTGTCTACCTATTATCCCTACTACTACAACCGCTGGCAAAAACATTATTTAATGACTTGTGTTGTTTGTATTAATGATCTCACACATCATCATATATAGTTCCCTTATAAGGGTGCGTGTGGCTTTTTCATTCTTTACCAAATTCTACAACTAACTTCTCCCTTTGACATTTTCATAATGTCAACCCAAAAAAACCCCAAAACTGGCTTCCATTATGGTAAGAACAGAATCCGAACAAACTAAAAAAAATCAGACTATCAAAGTGCGCAAGAGCCAAAAAGATAAGCACAAAGAGATGCCAAATTTCCACTTTATTTATGACTCACATAAAAAATAAATTACTCCATCCCACTTTTGAATATAAGTAAAAAAAAATAATATTACTACCCCCACCATTTTTAAGAAAATTGTTAATTCTATACAATTTTCTTAAAATAATTAAAAATAGTATTGCATTCCCCAGATTGCCTTTCAAGAAGTAAAATATTTATGTATTATTGTGGGTGTACTAGATAATATATTATTAAATATTGTGCAGTTAGTTAAAAAAAATTATACTATCCGTTTCACAATACATATTGTTCTAAGGTGATTTACACGTACTAAAAAACTAATAATTCCGTCAAAAAAAACTAATAATTAAATTTCGTTATTTTTAATTGAACTATTATTCTTTTCGTTAAGTATTTATTATTTCATTATACCTTGTTTTTCTCTGACAATAAATAGTTAAGAGTACTAATGACAAAACAATTGTTAATGTTATATTTGACTTTAAAAACTACAAGTTAAATGAAATAAAATTGTGCTTTAAAAATGACAGGTATTGTGAAACAGAAATAGTATTTTGGAACACAAAACTAAATTTTTTACCTGTATTCAAAACCGAAATAGTAGCCAAAGAGAGTATAATATTTCAATTGCATTTCATTTTTCCATCAACTAATGAGAGCAAATTAGGTGACCTTGTAAGCACTTAATATCACTCAGATGAGATGTAGGGCTCTCTTCTACCTTAATTTAGGTCTTGGATTCGAATCCAGCTTTGGGCATGCAGTAGTGTTAAATATCTTGAAGGAGAGCTTTGCCAGCCATTGTGGTCCTACTCAGCTCGAAGGATTAGTCTTTACAATTACGCGCAAATGATACCCAATTTATAAAAAAAGGTGACCTTCTAAGCCCAAATCCTATGTGCATGTCATAAACTCATTAGGTCTAGGGAGAGAGAAAGTCAACACAATATCCGACCAAAGTAGTCGACATTGTAGAGGATTTGTAGTGTGGAGTGAATTTGTTAACTCCATTTTTTTCCTTCACATTACTTAAACTCAAGACGTTAATCAAAGAAAACTAACCACATTATCACTTTTTTTTTTGGAATAAACTTAGTATATTTGTGCACAACTGCGAAAACTAATCATTTGAGCTAGATAAATGTGCACCTGGAAATAATTGATTTCCATGGTAAGATAGACGTGATCGTGAAAGCCCCAACTTGGAGCTTCATGTTTAGCGCATCATTGATTTCCATGGTAAGTTAGACGCGATCGTGAAAGCACCAACTTGAAGCTTCAAGTTTAGCACATCTATAGTTCTTAACTATTGCGGATCCAAGCATACTATAATTAGACAACTTAGCAAAGCTTTCCCTTCATGAATTTTAATATTTCTCTTACTTGAGATTCAAACTTCAAACAACTTGTTTAACGAAGCGTGTTTGGTTACCCTTTTGGAAGGCTAAATGTACGACTTGGGAGGCTTCCACCTCGGAAAAACAGAAGCTACAATATCAAGCTTCTGAGTTAACCTAGAAAACTCACCCGAGTTTAACTAATTGTGAAAATCTTACCAATCAACCAAACATAGTATAAGCCTCTATTTACTTTCGTTTGGTACATTAACAAAATCACGGTAAGTTTTCACATCCGAGCCACGTTCACACAGAAGCTACAAATATTAGCTTCAAAAAATGACGGTGAGTTACACATTGGGACACGATATTATTTGATTCAAACTCAAACCAAACAAAGACTAACAAAAATCCGGACCATTTCATGGACCTAACCTAACCTTGTTTTATTCTAATTAAAAACAATAAAACATGTTTGACTAAACACATTTTTCAATAACAAAACTCAAAGAGATAGATTTGTTTCTCAAAGTAGACTTTGTTAAATGTCCACTTTTTCTCTGTCTATATATCCTTGTCTTTTCCTACTTCTTCCACCTTATCATCTCTCTCTCTCTCCTTCTCTCCCTCTCTACAAAAAGTCAGCGCCTTCTTTTGTCCCTCTCTCATTTTCTCAGAAGGGTACAGAACAGACATTTTCAGAGGTTGTCTGTAACGGTTATGGAGGAAGAAGATTGGGATCTACATGCGGTGGTCAGAGGTTGCACCACCACCACCACCGCCGCAACCACAACCACTGCTTCGTCTCTATCTACTTCTTCTGGTTACCAACAACCTTCATCATCTTCTTCTTGTAGTTTCTTCTCTATCTTACCTCCACAACAAACAGGTCAACTTTTATCTCTTTCAAATTCAATCCCTTTTGAAACAAGAAATTCCATTGAAGAATTGCATGAACTTTGCAAACCTTTCTTCCTTAAATCACACCCTCCTTCTTTACTTACCTCTTCTAATAATTCCTTCTCTTATTCATCTGCACCAACAAAATCTTCTCAGCAAAATCAAAAACAACAGCAACCTCAACAACCTGGTTCTGCTACCACCCCAAGATCTAAAAGAAGGTAAATTCAGCTTCTTTTTCATTCTACAATTGAAAGGGAATCAGAATCAGATACCCCATATCAAGGAATTAATAAAAATTGAATCTTTAATTTATGCTTTCTTATAACTCTTTAAAAACTATGACTTTGATTTATGATTTGAGTGTGAATTTTGAAGTGCATGTTTTGTGAATTATTATTATTACAGGAAGAATCAGTTTAAGAAGGTTTGTCAAGTGGAAGCTGAGAATCTGTCATCAGATATATGGGCATGGAGAAAATATGGTCAGAAACCCATCAAAGGCTCACCATATCCAAGGTTCGTCTTTCAAGAATTTTCCCTTTCTTTTCTAACAACTCTTTTTTTGACAAATTTTTTTAACTACTTAGTCAAACTAAAAAAAGGTAATTTAAATATGATTTTAGTATCCAAAATATATTAATGATTAGATTTGGTTTTAATTTTTTTTCCGTCAACTCTTAGTCCTTTATTTTAAAAATGTCTCTTCCACACAGCACCGACACTCCAGATTGAAGACGTGTTTAGCGCCACAAGTATCAGTGTCAAACCCTGGCTGGCAAGATATCATCAAATGTGGTTTCATTCAATCACATTTTTTTCTTCAAATTATTATCGGTGGCTATATGTTAGTGTTAGAATAGTGTTTATTGCCCGTGTCGATTCTTCGTAGTTATCTAGTGGTCTCCAAATAGATACTAATATTAGTATGTTTTCAAAATGAGAAAAAAATCTTCAAAAAAATTTGAGACTTTCTTTTTATTGTGTTATCGGTGCACAGTATCCATCTGCTTTGCCGGTGGCTAATTTATGCAGGGAGCTTGGCGGGTCATGAGCACCCAGCTTTGCCAGCTCGTGTAGTTCTCCCCTCTCAATAAAGTTTTTTTGACACCTAAAATTCGAATTCAGAACCTTGGAACGATATCCAAACCCAGTTACTACTCAGACCAACTTTTGCTGGTATTTTTTAGACTAAATAGTAAATACACACACCAGCATATTTCGTGTACTAAAATTATATCTAATGCATTAGAAAAAGAAATGAAATTACACTTAAAAGGCTTAACCAAACACTTTGTTGTGTATGATTGACAGGGGATATTACAGATGTAGCAGTTCAAAAGGTTGCTTAGCAAGGAAACAAGTAGAAAGGAACAAAACAGATCCAACAATGTTCATAGTAACATACACAGGGGAACATAGTCACCCTGCTCCAACACATAGAAACTCTCTTGCTGGTTCCACACGCCAAAAGCCATTAACAACTCAAACAGTTACTAATGAAGACACTAGCAAATCTCTTATAAAAGCAGTTTCTCCGACCACTTCAGAAGCTGAACAGGGAGAGGCTGCACCAAAATCAGAGAGCAAAGAAGACATAGAAGATTTGTTGTATGATGATGATGAAGAAAATGAATTTGAGTTATCAGATATGGTAGTAACAGATGATTTCTTTGAAGGGTTAGATGAATTGACGACAGGGTTTGATCCAACAAATGATGACTGTTTTGCTGACCCTTTTGCAGCTAGTGTTGTTCTCCCTGCTTGTGGTGGCCAATGATGCTGCCACCAAGATTTTTAAGAGCGCGGGTCCCTCGCTGCTGCAGAATGGTGTCGTGTCTGTGCGAACAGTTAGATCTAGATCTGAAGGCCCCTACTAGCACAACACCATTCTACGCGTAGCAGGGAGCTCAGATCCAGATTTTTAATCACAATCTCGGTCATGGTCACAATTGCATCATGATTTTTGATATTTTGGAGATTTATAACCAAATTTTGTGGTTGCGATCTCAATTGCAGTCATGTTGTGGTTGCGGAGACGTTGAAAATAATCTTGATGTCACAGTTCACATCGAGTTTTCAAAATTTATTTTGAAACCAAGGCCCTTAGTGGTAGCTGACTCATTGGTTTAATGCTTTTCATTACATAGAATAGGAAATAGATCTTTTTCTTTTTTTTTTGTTAGAAGAAATGGTACATTTTAGAGGAATCTTAACTAACAATGCTTTGTGAAGGGGAAGAAAAGTTCTTCCAAAAGTATATAGTGCTAATGATAATGTAGAAATGTAGATTAAGAATTTTATATACTTTGTTAATGTTAGTGATTGTTAGTCATACATACTTTCGGTAATGTACTACAAATAATTCATTTCAACGGCTTTTAGTTTGTCAATGTAATTAATACCTATAAGTTTGTTGAATTGAAAATGGGTTGTGAAAGTTTAGAGTACTTAGCACATTCGCATTGACTTTTTCTTGTCCACGTGATTTGTTTATGTTGGTTGAATTTAAAGTTGGTTGGGATATATTATATGGCACTTTTGCATTGACTTGATATTAGTAATGATTGATATTGTGTGACTATGATATAAAGTTCCATAATTGTTGGGTAATATTCCAACTCCAATAGTGTTATATGCTCAGCACCAAATCTTCATTTCCCATTTTGACACAGGACTGGGATTCTCTCTTGCATTACTAAGTTTCATCAGAAAAGGTAAAGTCTTGAAGAATAACTAGCGGATATCGGATAAAATAGCGGATGAGTGGATAGCAGATAAGTTAGCAAATGAGCTAACGTATATAGCGGATAAACTAGCTCATAGCAAATGATGTGTTTGGTAAAAATAACAGTTGAACTAACAGATAAATGTAAAATAACATAAAATGACATATTTATTTAATTCATGATTACATTTATTTAATAAGGATAAAGAAGTAATTTAATAAAAATAAAAAGGATAAAAATGACAAAAAAAAGTGAGATGCTATCCGTTGGAGTTTGAAAAAATGTTAAAAGCTACCCAAAAAACGCTAAACGCTAGTGCTTACCAAACACGTGTACTCTTCACCCACTAGTTTCATCCGCTACTTTCATCCGCTATCCACTAGTGGATGAGACGCGACAAACAGAGCCTTAGTTTGAAAAAAATTGAAGGAATAAATAAAATTTTGATATTCAATCAAATGACTGAAAAACAATTACTGAAAAAGAATTTTGTCTTTATTTTATATTGATTTTTTTTAAAAAAAAAATATTAGAGACTAAGAACACACCAAGTATTGTTAATATAGTGAGAAGTTACAAAATTATCATTACGTAATTAAATTAAGAACTATCACACTCTTAACAACATAATGGAGACACTCATCTAGGGAAGAATGCAGGATACAAGATGATGCGCAACAAGCTCTCCTCCACATGGAAAATTGGAAATCAATGGTAAGGACTCGATTTATTGGACATAGACAATGGTTTCTTATGGAGAAGTTTGACTTGGAGGAGGGCGGAAAGGTGATTATGGGAGGCCCTTGGATGATATTTGACCATTAATTTGACAATGTCGACATGGAGTTTGAGCTTTGTCGCCTCATCCACTAAGATTGAACTTATGTACTATGATAAGAGTCCCTTTTGGCTATAGTGCGACAATTAGATTGCTAATTAAAGTGGACAATAACATGCTTTTCACCCTCAAGTAAGTGGCCACTCTGAAAGAACAATACAAATTTTAGAAGATATGCTCCGTGCATATGTGCTATACCTTGGAGGAAGTTGGGATCAATATTTACCCTTGATGGAATTTGCTTATAATAATAGTTATTAATCTAGTATACAGATGACACCATTTGAGGTCCAGATTTAGACTCTCCAACTTCAAACCAACCAATCAAGAAGTCATTGAGAAAGTCAAGGTAATTCGAGATCGTTTGGTGACGGCTCAAAGTAGACAAAAATCGTATGCATATCGAGTTTAGTGTTGAAGAACATGTATTTTTACGTGTGTCTCCGCTGAAGGGCATTTTGAGGTCCTAGTGGAACATAAGATCTACCTAATCTCTAAGATAGAAATTAGATACTATGGATTGATGCTGATCAGACTCGAGCAAAATTAGATCTGATATAAGTATTTTGTGCAGAAAAACAAAGTTAGATCCAAGTCAATACGACCATAAGCACTCCAATATTATGGTAATTAAAAATAATGTCAGATTCCAATTTAGTAAATGTATTTCAATTTATTAAATGGTATCTTACCTTCTTTGTTTTATTAAGTACTAGTAAGAAGCAAAGTACTTCAACTCTGTCACATGCCTTTACCAAGAAGAGCCATATCAGCATGAAGTTAACATGTTAGGCACACCAGTAAGTTGTCACTTTCTGCCATTTGCTTGGTTCCATCTAAAAAACAAACATTATGTTTACGAAGGAAGCAGGCTACTTCTGACAAACTCAAAAAATGGCTTAGATCAATAATTAAGTACATAAATAAAGCTGCATAAATTATAAAAAGAACAAAAACATTTTGATCTTCTACAATGCTGCAAAACAGGAATTCTTTTGGTTATGTTAATATTAATAGCAATAGGTTTTCTAAAGACTCCATATGATGTGGGCCGACAAAAAATTGTTTCCATTACAAGTGAAACAAATTTCATGCATTTATCAAAAGGAGAATAGGTAAAACAATCTATCACTATCTATTTATCTATCTGTCAATTGCTCATATTCTGTTCAATAATGTCACTTTAATTTATTCTAAATTAAAACAAAGAACAATTTTGTAACTTTACTAATTGTCACTTTGTTGAGTTTCCAGCTACAGTTGGTTTTGCTGAAACCATCTTCTGAACTGCTTCAGATGCTGCAGATGCTGCCTTGTCAAAACCTAACTTTTGCAGCTCATTTAAGAAACCATTAGCATCAGTTTCACTTATTTTATATGGGCTATGTTGAGCATCAGGAAATGAACCATTTCCAACTTCTTCCTTATACTCTAGTAAGGCTTTATTGATGACGTCTCCGATACGAGCATACTGTTTACAAAATTTTGGAGTGACCTGCAAAAGATGGATCATCTCAACATCAACGATGAATCGTAATAACCTATAATGATTAAAAGAAAAGAGCACTGCTATTTGTTACGAGACAAAAATGTATGAAGCCGTTGTTAATAATACACTCAGTGGCAGTCTTACATTTTCGCTATTGTCAATGCGTTTGCTCCTTTTCATACGAAACATTTCGTACTAATTAGCATTATTCAAAGAAAAAAAATATTAGGTTAACATTTGCGCTAAATACCTTTGCATGGTGAGGGTGTTGTAGCATACCAAGAAGATCATGGTAAACAAGCACCTGCATAAACAATAACACTAGATTAGAAATTGGACTTTCCCCTAACCTTGAAAAGATTGTGTAATGTAAAATTGTAAACTTGCAAAAGATGCTTTGTTTAATCATTTCAAAATGACTAGGGGATAATCAAATTAGAACTCCATTCATAGAGTCAAAAGACTCGAGACACGGACACCAGACATGACACTGACACTGACATGTAGACACCGGTTTTAATTTGAAAAATGGAAGTAGATAAAGTGTTAGTGCCTGTCGGTGTCGATATCCAACACGACACGTGTCAAATACCAGACACGTCTCCAACCTGAGGCTTAGGTGCTACAGAGCTCAATACCAATCTTAACATATTCTTCAAGTCAATAACAGGCATGCATATGAAAGTGAAATGTCATTTAAAAGAAACAATTATCATAAAACAAAATCTGAATGCAGCAACTTGATTGAAGAATAAATGCCCTACAATAATGTAAAGGTCAAGTGCTATTAGCAAAACAAAATAATTGCAACAAATGTAGGCCACACTTAGTACATCTAAAGAATAAGAATATCAGCCAAAAGGGAAACTAGTCCAACTGACCTGTCCACTACAAAAGGGTCCAGCCCCAATTCCAATAGTAGGAATTTGAAGGGCTGCTGTTGTTGCAGCAGCTACTGGTGCCGGCACACATTCTAGAACAACAGCGAAACACCCTGCTTCTTGCAACGCCAATGCCGTCTCCACAACCTACAAAGACTCATTCTATTTAGGAAGACAGTAAAAAAGGTTGTTCAAATGCAAAATAGTTGTATCATAATTATGAATGAGAGAGATGTAGATAGATAGACCTTGACAGCACTAGCAACATTCCTTCCCTGAGGTCTAAATCCCCCTAAAACACTAATGGCTTGTGGAGTAAGCCCTACATGACCTATCACAGCTATTCCAGCTTCAACAATAGCTTTTGCTGCAACAATTCTTGAAGGGGAACCTCCTTCCAATTTTATGGCATCCATTCCTCCTTCTTTCAAAATCCGAACCGCCGCATCCACTGCCTGCTTATAATCAAAACAACAACACTTAAATGAAGTAAAACAACAGCACAAGTTAAGAAAACTCAACAACAGAAATGAATTTGATCGGACCACCGAGGTTCCGAGTTCCCAACTTGCCAAAGGCACGATCTGAGCCATCCAATTTCCACCTAACGGCTTAGATTGAATGACTACTGTGACTACATGAATTATTGACTACAGTGAATAGGTCTGAGTAAAACAATTTAACAAACACATCAAGTCCTTAAATAATCTGAAGTATTTCCTTTCCCCACATTCAATTTCAACTAACAACCAAATAGATCTCATTTCAAGCACATGTTTGGAGGAGCGGCATGATTGTCACGGTTATCACGGCGAGGTAGAAGCTACAATTTGTAGCTTTTGAGTTTTCACGGTAAAACCAGATTGTGACTCACATTTGAATAAACCCTCAACTTAATCCCTAGACATCACTCTCTCCTACTTAATCGTTAAACTACGAAAACCTATTAAATAGTCCCTAAAGTTTATCGCCGTCCATCAATAACAAATTTACTCTAATAAAAAAACACCAAACTTTTCACCTCCCTCCCCACCACACCCAAAAAAAATCCTAACTGAAACAAAAAAAACAACCAATGTCCCTAATTCCTAACATTTTATTTCAACATTTCAAATCCAAACATGAATAGCATACATAAACCCTGAAACAAATTACAAAACCTCACACATGCATAGAAAGGGGAAGTTAAAAAATAAAAAAGCAAACTTTTTCATGAATTTTCAAGAAACTCAACCAAAATTCATATCTAAAACTTCGAAAACAACCAAAAATGTTAACAATTGGAGTCAAAAATATACAAATTTCACTAATATGATTGAAAAGGAAAAGACATAACCTGTTTAGAACTACATTCATAGGTACCAAAAGGCAAATCACCAACAAGAAGAGGCGTTTTAGCGCCACGCGCGACAGCACGGCAATGAACAAGCATTTCATCAAGGGTAATAGGAAGAGTAGTATCATAGCCGTGAACCACCATGGCAGCAGAATCACCGACGAGACAGATATCAATGGCGGCCATATCGAGGTGAACAGCAGAAGGGTAATCATAAGCAGTAACCACTGTAATGGGTTGAGAGTTTCGATGTTTTTGTCTCAATTGTGCAAGTGTTACCCTTTGATTTGTGTTCTGTGAAGTTGGTCCTGAATATACTGTGTTTTCTGGAAGATTGCTCATCCATCGAAGAGAGAAAGAAGAAGGGGTTGTTGTTGTTGTTGCTGCTGCTCTGAGAATCGACCTCAGAAACGCCATTTTCATGTTAAACTAACTCAACTACTACTACTAATATTACTTTCTAGTTGCTTCTTATTTTGTGATGATTCATGAATATTTTGCTTCTTATTTTGGGGATGAAAATCCCCTGTCTCGGAATCCTGTCACTCCAATTGAATTTTGCCACATCATTTAACATAGGTTTATATATTTGATCCTCTGCAAATATACCTATTTTCTATTTACCCCTGTAAAAAAAAAGTTTACGGTTACCCCCTGCAAATATAAATAGTTTTCCGTCACCCCCTCTGTTCGATTATGTAGTGTATAATGGGTATAAAACATGTACGGTTACCCCCTGCAGGGGGGTAACTAGAAACCTTTATTATTTGCAAGGTTGATTTTAAAACTTTTTTTTTACAGGGGGTAAATGGAAAAATGAGATATTTGCGGAGGATCAAATATTTAAGCCTTTAACATAACACTATAGTCAAAGGTTAATTGCAACTACCAATAAAGGTTAACTCAGTAAGTAAGGAATTGAGTCATTCCCCGACCTTGGTGAGCCCAGTTGTAACTTGATATAGTGTAAATGTTGGGGACTAAAAATTGAACTTTTGTAAAATTCTAAAGCCTAAATAGAATATTAACTCAATTAAAATTTGATATTTGTAACTATAAAATCATATGATCGATAATGGAGTTGTATCTAAAAGAGTATATTATACATTGAATTGAAGTTATTCAATGAAATACTCCCTCCGGTCCCCTGTTATAACAAGAAAATACAAAAATCACCAATAACAATGAGCTCATTTAACTCTTGTCTTTTTAAGTAAAGTCTCCAAAATACCCTTCAGTTAATTCTATATGTGAAATAACTCCTGACAAAAATAAATTTACTAGATTTTGCACCCGTGCAAGCACAGGTAAAGTAGATTTAAAATCAACTTATAATCATGTTTATATATAATATATATATATATATATAATAACCTCATTATGTTGACAATGATCACATTTTTTGTTTCGTTACATTTATTACACTTTTTTTGTTTAAAATTGTGCAAATGATCACTTTTATATAAAATCAACTTATTACATCTATTTCAAATTTAAATATTAATTCAACTATTTTATTCAATACTAATAAAATATTAAATATTTATTATTTTGGTAACTCTTCGGTTGTCCTTATTTTTCATTTTAAGATGAAAAAATTATATATTTTCAATCAATGGTGTACTTTAGAGCATCTTTAGTAAGACAAAAAAATTGAATTGTTTTTTTAGTCCAAGTTGCCACGTAGGATTTAAACTATTTATAAACAACTCTAGTAACTTTTACTCAAAAAGTAGTTACATATAAGTAGGCATGCAACAAAATCCGTACATGCGGGGACCAACTCAAACCCGCTCTGATTTGACGGGTTTTCCCCGATTTGACTGGGTTTGGGTTTTCCCCGAAATCAAAATATGGGGAAGGGTGGGGAATGTGGATAGAGGTACCCACCCCGAACTCGCCCTGAATGTATGAAATTACAATATTACGTACCCATCTTAAATTATAAACCCTCATAATATCAAGTAAACCCTAAATGGATCTATTTTTCATTGTTAGCGCCTCACTACTCTCGTGGTCTCACTCTCTCGGTGTCTCTTCTCTCTCGGTCTCACTATTCTCACGCTCTCACTCTCTCAAGTATCTGTCTTCCTCTCGATATCACTCTCTTCTCTCTCAGTCTCACTCTCTCATTCTGGTTTCTCTCTTCTCTCTCGGCCTCACTCTCGTGACATTTTGGCTATATGTTGTCTTCCATTGGTTTTATGTTGTTATGTGAAATTCCGGGTTTGGGGCTGTTTCGGGTGTGGGATAAATAATGGGTTTGGGGGCAGATTCTGGTTTGAGACAAGTAAAAAATATTTTTTAATTTAAAAAAATTGATTCCACTATGGGGACGGGGTTGGGCTGGGGATCCCCGAACCTGTTGGGTACGGGGATGTGGATCATTAATTCATTCATGTTGGATTTGGGTAGGGGAACGGGGAACTATATAGATGGGATTCGGGGATGGGGATGGGGTATGTAAAATCCTCCCCGCCCAGCCCCATTGCCATGCCTACAAATAAGCAACTCATACTTGATCCTACATATTTATATTTTTTTAATTTCTTCTTAAATTAATTTAATATAACTCTTTATCTATGATGATCCTTTTACTATTCAACTTAATTTGATTTTTAGAGAGTTTAGAAATGTCTTTTTTTTATCTCAAATAAAAGTATAATATTTATGGTTTCTGTTTGCAAAGAATGGATGTTAAAGTTCATTTATTTTTTCAGTTGTTTTTCAAAACATTAAAAATGATTTCGTTTTGTAATACGTGGTTTCTTTTAGATAATCTTCAATATTGTTTAAACGACTTTTAATCTTCAGTGTTTATATTCTGCTTCATATTTCTATTCGAAGAATTCGACTATTCCCTTTTGTTTTAATCCTTTTGTCTTAATACCTTTAGTTGAGTAGGAGATTATTTTCTCCCTCAATTTTATCTTTTCTTCAAGCCAGAGATACACGACCCATTTCTGGCCTTTAATTTTCACAAAATCATCTTTTTGTTCAAGTTGGGGAAGTTACCTCACAACCATTGATTTTGTGTTTTAATATTTGATGGTCAAGAGGAATATTGGGATGGGCGTGACAACTCAACCTGAATCCACGGGTACCCACCCACCCCGCTCCGAAAAAAGAAGTATATTTTCTTCAAGCCAGATACATGACCCATTTCTGGCCTTTAATTTTCATAAAATCATCGTTTTGTTCAAGTTGGGAAAGTTACCTCAACCATTGATTTTGTGTTTTAATATTTGATGGTGAAGAGGAATATTGGGCTAGGCATGGCAACGCAACCTGAATCAATGGGTACCCACCCAAGCCCGCTCCGAAAAAAGAACTATAAAAATAAATTGATTTTTTAATAAGTGAAATTAGTATAAGAGTACGTTGCACATGTTAATATTAATTAGATTTTTAAACAACTCATAAAAAAAGAAGTTAAAAAAATTTATTTTTTTCATGTGTGCTAGTAAAATTGGACTTAAGTTGAATCATAGAGTTTCAACAAACAAAACAAAAAAATTAATGTTTCTCATTTTAATTTATTATTTGTTTAGTTTATCTTTTTTTCCGCTTGCTCTAAAAGCTTCTCAATTATATTTTAATCTACTCATCTCCCTAATTTATTTTCACCTTGACTCTCAAGTACATTTCTCCGAAACCCACATTTTCAAACCAATGTTCTACGAACCGGACCGGTCATTGTCTCAGTGAAAAACGATAATCATTGTGCGGCCTTTTTAGCTAAGATGGGAGCTCATGCTAACCAAAGTTTAGTGCTACTTGACACTTTCCCTCAGGAGCTTCAGAAACTTGTGAATGATGATGTAAGCCGAGTAGTTTTTTGCAGGAAATAATCCTGTTAGTTTTTCTTTTTGCCTCTTTTGTTCCTTTTTTTCTTTACAATTGTAACCAAAAAAAGGGTAGCTTTCTATATTCCACTCAAGCACATCACCAACTTGTAGGTCACTGTCTTTAACAAAGTTCTGCCCAATATTTTGACCATATAGTTAAAATCACACACACACACAGATATATATATATATATATATATATATATATATATATATATATATAATTGAATATACTTTATTCTGTTAATTTGTCGAAAACATAGTCACTCAATATGAAAATGATCATAATGGTCATCATAAAAAAAAAAAAAACTCAGCCAACTAATAATGAATGTAAATACCAAGAAACAAATTTACTTAAAAAATGAACATTAACATTAAAACTATTAGTCTATAATAAGGTAGAAATATCAATATATAAATTGCAAATTCTAATAAAAGAGGATACATTATTTATAAGACACTAAACAGAAGGTTACATGAAATAAAGACAAAACATGAAATTTTAATTATTGATTTAATGACAAATCAATACAAATCAAATAAAATGATGGCTACAGGCCAACCCTAAAGTAGTAAACTAAGTTTAGTGTAACCGTTAACAGCAAGTTGCTTTGCTTCAAAAAATGAAGTCCACCCGTTTGTTAACCCACAACGAATGTGTACATAGACCAACTTTTTCAAGATATATCGATCAACATAATATCATGTGAAACACAGTATGATGCAACAACCATTTCATGAATTTGAATAGCGTTTAGAAGTGCTATTAAAAATTGAGAAAACGCTATTAAAAGTTATGAGGGACTAAAAATATCGACAGGGAAAAATGTAGGGACTAAAAGTTAATAAAAATATTCATAGGTGTAGCGACCGAAATATTCGAAGGAGGGATCCTTCGAGGTCTCAGGTGAAGCCGCCATCAAGGTTTAGAAAGAAAGAAAGGGTTTTTATTAATGCAATTGACAGAGGTGAGCCCCCTCTGCTCCTACGTATCTCCTAGTAGAGTATCAAAAGCTACGTAGTTTCTGGGTAGAAAATACTCGTGTGTTGGGTGTTTTTTAATTGATAAAAAAAAGGTTTTTGGTGAATAATGAAAATAAATAAGGTAAAGCAAATTACAAAATCAGAGTGAGTTGTGAAAAAGTAATGAGCACGGTGCAGTTAACAGTAGGGGCGCTGTTTTGTTAAAACCGGGGTGTGATTAGTAAAGTTTAGTTAGGTCCATATTTTTGGATTTAGCAGGGGGTGTCCATATTTAACCGTGGGGTGTAAATAAGATTCTGATATATAAAAAACAATTAAAATAAATAAAAGAAGTATGAAAGGGATCAAAGGGTGTATCAGAACCCTAATTCTTTCTTCTCACTCAGCTGCGCCGTTTTCACCTAAGAGAGAAAGAGAATCCGGAATTTCAAAAAAATGAGAGGGATCTTTGGTGAGAGAGAGATTCGCGCGATAAGAGAGAAAGGGCTCCAAGAGAGAGAGCGAGAAGACGAACAGCGACGGTGAGCGAGAAGGAGGATGCCGGAGATCACGGCGACAGGGGGTTCTGGTTCGGTGATGGGAGTGACGACGGAGTGAGATACGTGAACGGAGGGAGAAGAAGAACCGGTGTTTTACGGCGGGTCTGTCACGATCTGGCGTTTCTTGGTGGCGACGCGGAGGGGGGAGCCACCGGCGGTATGTGATCCTCGCCGGCGACAGAGAGAAGTGTTCGATGATGCTGTCAAATTTTTTGCATTTTTTATTTTGAATCTAAATTTCTTTAAGCATCACAACCAGCTCACTCACCACTCATCAAATCTTTCTCACTCAAGATCTACATTTCCTTAACAGATCGGTCACTCACCAGTCACCACTCTATCGCTTTTCTCTGTTCGGCTAGGGTTTGACACTAAAGGTACTGAAACGCTGGAAAGGCTTCAATGGTAGCCTCAGAAACAACAACACACAGGTAATCAACACAACCCCTCTATTTGTCTGTTCAATTTTTCCCAGATACCCTAAGATAGCAAACTATAATTTGTTCTGGTTTTTCCTTCTTGCATGTGTCTGAACCTGATGAAAAACAGACAATGGTTGAAACCGAAAACCTTCGTAGGTATAAAAAAACACCTAGTCATTTTTATGTTCGTTTTACTTCTACTCGAACCCTAATTTCCCTTTGTGTTTCTGTTTGCATACACCGTGGATGACTGGTTAGAACATTAGGAATCTCAACACCAACACTCTCTCAATGGTTACACTCAAGAGGTAAAGACTTTCTCTCACTGTTACTTCTCTCTTCACTCTCGTTTCTCACATCTAAGAACAAAACTAATCGCTGTTTTTTATTCTTTGTGAGGTTACAACCATTATAGAAGGAGAGGGAAGAATCTTAGCAACACAGTAATAAAAGGAAGCTCAAGAAGGGATTAGATTTTAGAGAAATGTACAACTAAACTGATGCATATGTAGGTATTTATTATATACAAAAAAGTGTAATAGTTGTTTTGATTGTTAAGTTTGTTAGTAGAACAGATTTTTAGCTACAACAAATACCAAGTGCTACAACTATTTTTGATATAGCTTTATAATCGTTGCTGTAACTGTCAAATTCAGGTTGTTGAATTAGACATTCAACACTATATACTCCTCACCTTTCACTACACGAAATTCGTGCATTACTGGCCGACACAATCCCCCTGTAATGGTTAAAATCGACCAGAAATTGCACATTACTGGCGGATTTAGTCCGCCAGAAATCCACCAGAAAATCAGCCGCAGGTAACAGTTATTGACGGATTTTCAGCCAGTAATTACTGGCGGATTTACTGGCAGTAATTACTGGCAGATTTTCAGCCAGTAATTACTGACGGAATTACTGGTCGAATTTCTGCCAGTAATTACTGGTTGAAAATCTGTCAGGAAATCCGCCAGTAATTACTGGCTGACAATCCGTCAGTAAATCAGCCAGTACTTACTGGCTGAAAATCCGTCAGTAAGCAACAAAAATCCGTCGGTAATGTATTTTTTTATTTTAAAAAAAAGTATTTTAAAATGCAAATAAAAAAACAATTGGTTTTTAATTCTTTTTTAATTCGTTTTTTTTAAATATTTTAATACAATTCGTTTTTTTACTGGCTAAAAAATTAATATTATTTAAATATTTTTATTTGTTTTTTTAAAAACTATTTTTTAATTTGTTTATTTAATTCAAAAAATAAAACAATAATCGAATAATTTTTAATAATGATATAATTTTCATAAATTTCATTAAACAAAGTACTAATTAAAATATCCATAACAAAATATAAATTAAAATGAAAGAGAAATGAAAGAGAAAGAGAAATTTAAGAAGTTTAAGAAGAGAAGTTTAAGAAGTTTGAGAAAAATGAAAGAGAGAAGAGAAGTTTAAGAAGAAGTTTGAGAAAAATGAAAGAGAAGAGAAGTTTGAGAAAAATGAAAGAGAGAAGAGAAATTTAAGAAGTTTAAGAAGAGAAGTTTAAGAAGTTTGAGAAAAATGAAAGAGAAGAGAAGTTTAACAAGTTTGAGAAAAATGAAAGAGAGAAGAGAAATTTAAGAAGTTTAAGAAGAGAAGTTTAACAAGTTTGAGAAAACTGAAAGAGAAGAGAAGTTTAAGAAGTTTGAGAAAAATGAAAGAGAAGAGTAGTGAAAACAGAGAGAAGAGAAGTTTAAGAAGTTTGAGAAAAATGAAACGTGACATTACTGGCGGAAAAGACCAATACTGACGGATCCATTACTGGCGGAACAGGTGGTGGTGGATTGTAGTTACTGGCGGGTTGTACATTTTACTGGCTGAAACGTGACATTACTGACGGATACAGGATATTACTGGCGGATAAACAATTCGGCTAGTAAATGTCATTACCGGCGGATCAATTCAGTCAAAAACGGTAAACGAGGTGTGATCATTTCTGGCGGATCATGTGGCCAGTAAACGTCATTACTAGCGGATTCCAGTTGGCCAGTAAATGTCATGACTGACGGATTCCAGTTGGCCAGTAAATGTCATTACTGGCGGATTCCAGTTGGCCAGTAAATGTCATTACTGACGGATGCATTTAGTGGCGGATTAAATCCGCCAGTAACTGCAATTACTGGCGGAAATTCAAATATGATGCTTACTGGCGGATTTAATCTGCCAGAAATGTTATAGAATCCACCAGAAACGTACTGGCAGACTAAATCGGCCAGAAATCGCCAAATTCCGCCTGAAATCTTACTGGCTGACTGATTCCGCCAGAAATGTGCAGCCAGTAATGCAAGTTATTCTTGTAGTGTTTTAGCTTTTTTTCCAGATTTGAGATTTTAGTTTCCATTTATTGTCCTTCTTCAAATTTGTTGTCATGATATGGTTGTTTTCTCTCTTGTTTAAGCAAATTACCTACTTTGAATTAGAAAAAAAATTATATTATAGATTAATTTCAATTTAGTTATAATGAACGACAGTTATGTTTGGTCTCTCAATCCCCTAAATAGTGGCTTTTTAATTCTGCTCTCCTTGTGTGTTTCATATGTCATACTCTCATTGAGTTATACTCATGCTATTTTTGAATGTCACTAGGATGGTTGATTTGTCCATGAGGATTATGCATGTATTTATCAAATAAGGAAGACAACAAAATAGAACCAAGTGAACAAAATAGGCTATTACTCTAATTATTAGCGAAACCATATTCTTAGTTGCCTTATCTTTATCCAGTGCATCAAATATTAGTATTATTTGAGTAAACAGCTCAATAATCCAATAAGTGCTTATATTAAAGTTATTATGCATAAATTGTTGCTACAATTGAAAAGGACATATGAGATGAGAGATTCCAAATATGCTCTATATTATTTGTTTTAATAGGCTATCAGCATATGAATTGTTTAATTGCAAAAGTAGTACAACAACCAATTGAAAAGGTTGCAGTATATTGATACTCAATGTTTATGTGCTTATTTTTATAACGTTTTGAGAACCATTTACCACACTTAGTTCCTAACTTCTGCTGTCTATATTTTAGGATTATAGCAGATCACACCCAGAAGTTACTGTTTTGGATCCTCCGGATGCCATACAACTTTTGCGCAATCGTCAGTACATGATTGAAGCTGATTCTGATATGAACCTCTCTGATTTCTAAGGTAAAAATTTTCTTTGACATCGATTTATGGCTGGCTGGGGGAAAACCAGACCATTGAGTGTGCCATGCGCTTAAGAATCGCTTTATACATTGCTCAGTCTTTGCATTTTGCACTTATGAGGAGCGTCCCTTATACAATTTGAATGCTTATCGGGTTCTTTTTGACCAGGTCTCTTATTTCTAACTATTATTATTCCTGCCAAGTGCTTATAATGAATTGAATTAACCACTTAATTCAATAATTATAATATTATTATTCCTTTTGTTATAAGATGGTGATCTGCGTCTATCCTGTCTTGGTTTAATGAAGAACAGCAGGGATGGAAAAAGTTTTAGCATAAACCTTGCTTATACACCTGCTGAATATTTAAGAAATGGTTGCTAAGTCACTTAATCAAACAAATTGCATTGGAATAAATATCTTGTCTTGTTTCAATGCTTCCTTTATTATTGCTATTGCAGGAAGAGTTACCCCTAAAAGTGTCATCTACAGCTTTGGAACCGTTCTTGTGGACCTCCTCAATGGCAAGCACGTCCCTCCCAGTCATGTAACTGCCTTTTCTCTGCTTCAAATTGATTTAACTGCTTCAAATTATTGGGGTTGTATAGGTATGCATTTTTTCCTACTTTATGTTGAATTTGAGTCTACATTCTTTGACTTAGAATAAAGAACTGACTAAACCTCACTACTTCAAGCTAGGCCTTAAACCAAATTTCCATTTTCACCACCCTTTAATAAAATAGCGAGTGGGCTTGCTGCCACATGCTTTTATTGTCTGATTCCCATGTTTTTGAAAACAATAAATGCCCTTTTTTTCAATGGATGCATTTTTGTGTTAGGCATGTAATCCTTATTGTTGGTGCTTCCCCTAGGCTGTTATTGTGTTTATCATTGGTTGTTGTGGCAATATTTAGTTTCTGGCATGAATGTATCATAAATGATGTTACAATGTCATTCAATACATGGAATATGTTTTTCTTGGAATGACTTTGAGTTATGTAATCCTTTCAGTTAGATTGATGCTTAATAATATTGGAAGTTTCAGTTGCTATGATAGGTATCCAAGTTTAACATTAAGAAGAAAAATGTTAGGGACAATTTGATATAAATGTAGAAAGAAGTACACTCAAGGTAAGTGTACTGTAGTATTGATGAAATAGTGATGAACAGTACTGATTCAGTGTGAATCAGTGCTTACAGTATGCTGGAAATAGTAAATACAGTAAAATAAAGTGGGTGATTCGAGGTACCCTCAGCCTCCTATGGAATAATACCAAATACTTGCCTACCCAATACACAGTGGTCCCCACCTATATAATAATCAGATCTATTTTCTCTCTCCTGGCAGTTAGAATATTCTGCCCTATCACACACACCCTTGGCGCCCTAAACAGCCACTGAGGTGCTCCCACTTACATTTCTTTTGTGCTTTCTCACAAATACCCTTCCCCATTTATTCTTTTTACTATCATTCCCTCCCCCTTCAAAACTATCCTTGTCCTCAAGGATGAACTCTGGAAATTCAGTCTTGATCTTGGCAACCAGTTCCCATGAATTCTCAAATTCTGGGAGTCCCTTCCACTTGAGCAAAACTTCCCAATCACCACCAGTAGTCTGTCTTCTGTCTCTCACAGCTTCTGGTACAACTTCCAGCATCCACTCTTCATTCAGGCAAGCAGGCAGAGGCTGGAAAGAGTGAGTTGGAGTCACTGACTTTTTCAACAAAGAAACATGGAACACAGGATGCACTTTACTATCCTCTGGCAGTTTGAGCTTATATGCAACAGCTCCAATTCTCTTCTCAATCTCATATGGGCCATAGTATCTAGGACTAAGCTTTTGATTCACTCTCTTAGCAAGAGTCTTCATCTTATAAGGTTGGATTTTCAAGTACACCAAATCCCCTTCCTGAAACTCCACTTTTCTCCTATGCTTATTGGCTTGAGCTCTCATCACATCTTGAGCCTTCACCAATTGATCATGTAACTCCTTCAACATTTCATTCCTCTCAGCAGTCATTCTGTTGACTTCCTCCACTGCAGATGCACTCACATCTCCTTTAATCAACACAGGAGGATCCCTGCCATAAAGTGCATGAAAAGGGGTGTTTTTAAGTGAAGCATGATAATTGGTGTTATACCAATATTCAGCCCAACTTAACCACTTAGGCCACTGCTTTGGTTTCTTCCCCGTGAGACACCTCAAATAGGTTTCAAGACACCTATTTACCACTTCAGTCTGCCCATCAGTTTGAGGGTGGTATGCACTACTATATTTCAGCTTTGTGCCGGATTGCTTGAACAATTCTGCCCAGAAAACACTTAAGAACACCTTGTCACGATCAGACACAATGGAGCTAGGAAATCCATGTAACTTTACTACCTCTTTAATGAAGAGATCAGCAACATCTTTTGCTGTGTAGGGATGGCATAATGCAATGAAATGAGCATATTTAGTGAGCCTGTCAACCACTACAAGTATAGTATCCACCCCCTGAGTCTTGGGAAGTCCTCCTATGAAATCCATGGATATATCACTCCATATTTGACTAGGAACAGGTAGAGGTTGTAGCAGACCCCCTGGACTAAGTGTTTGATACTTGTTTCTCTGACAAGTTTCACATGCTTGTACATATTCTTGTATCCTCTTCCTCATACCTTCCCAGTACACCAAGTTGGAAACACGTTTGTATGTCCTGAAGAAACCAGAATGCCCACCTACTGCTGTGTCATGCAATTCTGTCAATATCCAGTGCACTCTGGGAGAGTTCTTAGGAATCACCACTCTGTCATCTTTGTATAGCCTTCCCTTCTTCAATTTGTAGCCAGAGTGACTGTCAGAATCACTCAACAAATCCTGCACAATATTCTTCAATTTGTCATCAGCTTGCACTTCTTCTTCTAATCCCTCCCAGATTTCACATTGCACAGTAGTGATTGCTGAAAACTGTAACTTTCTAGACAATGCATCAGCTACACCATTCTCTTTCCCTGGTTTATACTTTATCTCAAAGTCATAACCAAGTAGTTTTGATATCCATTTCTGCTGACCTTCACCCATCACCCTCTGCTCAGTGAGAAATCTCAAGCTTTTCTGATCTGTGTGAACTTTAAAGTGTCTCCCCAGCAGATATGGTCTCCATTTCTGAATGGCAATGACAACTGCCATGAGTTCTCTCTCATATACTGATTTCTTCTGTGCTCTATCAGACAATGTTTGGCTCATGAAAGCAATGGGTTTGCCTTCCTGCATTAGAACAGCTCCCAATCCCCTACCAGACGCATCTGTCTCAACAATAAATTCTTTCTCAAAATTGGGTACTGCCAGAACAGGAACAGTTGTCATAGCTGTCTTAAGTGTTTCAAAAGCAGATTGAGCCTCCTCAGACCACCCAAAATTGTCTTTCTTCAAGAGTTGTGTTAAGGGCCAAGCAATCTTGCCATAGTCTTTAACAAACTTCCTATAATACCCTGTCAAGCCTAGAAAACCTCTCAGACCCTTAAGATCCTTAGGTACAGGCCAGTTCACCATATCCTCTATTTTTCTAGGATCAGCTGCCACTCCTTTGCCAGAGATGAGATGACCCAGATATTCAATCTGAGCTTGGCCAAAAGAGCATTTTTTTCTGTTGGCATACAGTTGGTGCTCCTTGAGCAGAGACAACACCTTTCTCAAATGTTCAGCATGCAACTCATTACTACAGCTATATATAAGGATATCATCAAAGAATACCAACACAAACTTTCTCAAATAAGGCCTCAACACCTCATTCATCAATGCCTGGAAGGTTGAGGGAGCATTTGTGAGCCCAAAAGGCATCACAAGATACTCATAGTGCCCTTCATGTGTCCTGAAAGCAGTTTTAGCAATGTCTTCCTCCTTCATTCTAATTTGGTGATAACCAGATTTCAAATCTAGTTTAGAAAAGACCATAGCACTACCCAATTCATCTAACAATTCATCAATCACAGGTATAGGGAACTTATTAGGGATGGTGACCTTGTTCAAAGCCCTGTAATCAGTGCAGAATCTCCATCCCCCACCTTTCTTTTTAACCAACAAAACAGGACTAGAGAATGGACTAGTACTATGCCTTACTATGCCTGCCTGCATCATCTCTTTAACTATTTTTTCTATTTCATTTTTCTGATAGAATGGGTACCTGTAAGGCCTGATATTAGGGATGTTTGCTCCTGGTTTCATCACAATGGCATGGTCATGTTCCCTGGGTGGTGGTAGATCAACAGGCATTTCAAAGACATCTGCAAATTCAGTCAAGAGTCCATCCCACAGTGAAGCATCACCCTCTGCTTCCTGTTGTTCTGGTACACATTCCACCAAGAATCCCTCACCTTCACCTTGGAGAGCCTTCAACATAGCTTTCCAGGAGGCTTGTACCGTGCACAGAGCAGGATCTCCATGAATGGCAAACTGTTGCTCACCTTGATTCCATTTTAGGCTGAGATTCCTAAAATTGGCTTCAATGTTGCCTAGGCTTGCCAACCAATCCATACCCAATACCATCTCCACCCCTCCTAACTCCATTAAAAAGAAATTCTGATTGAATTCCACATCCTGCACAGTGAACTTCAAGCCTTTGCACACCCCCTTATTCCTCACCATCTCCCCTGTACCTATCTCCACCAAGTACACAGGAGTATCTTCCATCAGTAACTTCAACTCTTCCACCAATCCAGAAGCAATGAAATTACTAGTGGCACCAGAATCAATGAGGATCAAAACTCTCCTCCCATTGATTATCCCCCACACCTTGAAGGACTTGTTAGAGGTAAGCCCTTCTTTGCTTTGCAAGGACAGTTGCAACGTTCTCAGTTCTGTGGCTATCTCTTCTACCACTTCTTCTACTGTACTCTCCTCCTCCTCATCCCCTTCTTCAATCTCACACAACATAAGTTTCATGTGTTTAAACTTGCACACATGAGCCTTATTCCACTTATCCCCACACTTGAAACATAATCCCTTCTTTGACCTCTCTTCAAGCTCAGCAGGATCTAGTTTCCTTCCCCTAACTCCTTCATAATTCTTCTTCTCACTGCTATCAACACCAGAGCTACTTCCCTTCACTCCTTCCTTCAGATCTTTAGGGTTACTCCAAGTGTTACGAAACTTGGTGTTAGAGCCCTTCCAATCATTTCTCTCCTTCACTGGTTCACTCTTTTTACTGAGTGCCAGGTTCTTTTCTTCTAACATCAGTGCACGATCCATTAAATCTGCCAGATCTTCAAACTCATACAGCTTCAATTCTGCTTGTAATTCAGCCTTCAAACCATTCAGGAAGATGCTCTCAAGCATCACGCGTTCATCTCTGTTCAAAGGTGCAATGTGGAGCTCAAACTTCTCCCTGTACTCCATCACAGTGCCCTCCTGTCTCAAACTCAACAAGGGACCCAATGGATTATTCAACAGACCAGGGCTAAAGCGTCGTTTCACTGCTAGCTTGAATTCATCCCAGGTTCTCAGAGCCACCTGTTCTTCCCACCATTGAAACCAGTTGAGTGCTCGTCCTTCCATGGCGATCACCACCGCATCTAATTTCTCACGCTCTCGCACATTATTGATGCGAAAATAGCGCTCGACCCGGATTATCCACCCATGCGGGTCATCACCCGAAAAAACGGGTATCTCAAGTTTCCTTCGTCCTCCTCGATAATTTGGGGTGTAGCTTCCACTCCGTGAACGATCTCGTCGTGGCGATGAGTGTGGTGGTGAGCGTCGGGGTGGTGAGCGTGGTGATGTCGTGCCTTCGTCATCAGTGATGTCGCCGTTTCCACGGTGTCTGCTCGGAGCTCTACGCCGGCGTGGTCGTGAGTTCAGTCAACTTCTGTAGGACCTCTGTCATGGTAGCTTCCATGCCTGCAAACCTCTGTTCCAAATTTCCCATTCTGTTCTCCATTTCTCCTCGCGTACAGACCATAAAACAGCACCAGGATAGTACTGCTTTGATACCAAATTGTTAGGGACAATTTGATATAAATGTAGAAAGAAGTACACTCAAGGTAAGTGTACTGTAGTATTGATGAAATAGTGATGAACAGTACTGATTCAGTGTGAATCAGTGCTTACAGTATGCTGGAAATAGTAAATACAGTAAAATAAAGTGGGTGATTCGAGGTACCCTCAGCCTCCTATGGAATAATACCAAATACTTGCCTACCCAATACACAGTGGTCCCCACCTATATAATAATCAGATCTATTTTCTCTCTCCTGGCAGTTAGAATATTCTGCCCTATCACACACACCCTTGGCGCCCTAAACAGCCACTGAGGTGCTCCCACTTACATTTCTTTTGTGCTTTCTCACAAATACCCTTCCCCATTTATTCTTTTTACTATCAAAAAATTACATCCTCTTTCTATTATCATTGCTATCAATTTGTCAAATAATTCAAATACATATAATTTTTTAAAATTCAACAAAATATTTGTATTGAAGGCTATTTAGTGTCGGAAAAAGTATCCATGTGTCATTATTTGTTGTAAGAAAAAGATGCCAAGTAGAGAAGAAATTATCAAATAATTGCAGCATTTATTGGGATTGCCTAGCATAAAGAGTTTACCTTCAATTTTAATCTTAAAAAATCTTTTGTCTAATTGTTTGATTCCATGGTAAAACATGAAGGCATGTCAGTTAATGTAAAAGAACTTATTGTACTTCCTTTTACTTTGCTTTTAGCTTTTTCAAACGATGGAAAAATAAAAGTGCTTCCTTTTACTTCTCTTTTTATTTTGTTATTTCTGTTCTGTTTTCCTAAACATTAAAAAAACCTAATTTTGATCCTTTGAAATTCCACTTTTATAATTTATAGATGTACAGAAGTATGAAGCATAAGCAGATGGGTCAAGGTATAATTGTTCACTTTTTAATTCACTCAAAATGTTCTTAGTTTTTGATATATCGGAACCTGTACTTGAAATTGGGTGTGGTTTCGTAGATTTATTGTTACTATGTCCAGAAATGCAGCTACTATAACAATATTGTTTCAATTGATTGATTTTTTTCCCAATAGTAGACTTTATAAAAAAAGCTCATGAACAATGATAACTAAGTTAGGTACTGTGATGGTTGTGATTTACAATAGTTCATTCCACCGGACTTTTACTGGACTTTTTTTTTGTATTTTTTTCTCTGCTTAAAATTGAATTTTATCTTTTTATCCAGCTGATGCAAACAGATGGAGGAGTTATAATGGAAAAGAAAGAACCTAAAGAAGTGGATAAAGTGGTTCAGGAATTGCATAACTATTGTGTGAAAGAGCCTGTGAAATGCCGTCTCTCCTTCCCTTGATTCCATGAAAGGAATCAAATTTTTTTATTTCATCAAATCTCAGTCAGTTCTGGGATGTGGTTTTTTCCTTTCTTCCCTTGTTCGTATGGTTCCTTGCTTCATTTGTTTGAAATTAAAATATAAGTTGCTTTTATATGGAAAGATTTTACAGACTGCTGCAATCAGGGAAAAGCAGGTTTGACTGAAATGATGGGACATGAAGCGTGTGGGACCAGGGAAAAGCAGTTTTTACTTATAGTCATATTTAGCTTTTCAGCACTATTCATATTTGGCTTTTCTCTATTCAAATCACTGTTAAAGCACTCATATTAACATACAAACATGAATTCCATTGATCATAAACATTATGCATGTGATCGGCTACAATGTTTTTCTACTTTCATCCCCTTAAATTGTACACAAACAGTAGTGGTCTGAGACATGCAAATGTGAACTGTAGATAAACAGTACACTTATATTATTATTAAGATGAACATTATTACAAAAGGGGAATGACGACAAGGATAAAATGACCATGTTGCCATTCATGACTGCACCATACATCTACTCCACTGACACTCCAATTGAATCAATATGACAAAACACCTCAAAGCCTCCTTCTCCTTTCCTTTTTCCCAACACACAAAAACAGCAAACTTTAATATCAAATCAATACAATACTACACACACTACATTCCAATATGGCAATTCATCAAATTCTTAAATTCTCACAAGTATCAATAGTCCATGAAGAAGCAGCCAAATATGCATTTAAGGATATATTCATCCAGAAACTGTTCATGGGCCACACCATTCATCAAATTCTTAAATTGATCCCTAAACTGTTCATGGGCCACACCACTCTCAAATCGCGTCAACAACAGTTTCGGCAACCCCAATTCAACCTCTCACGGTAGGAAGCAAATTGCGCCAAAAATCTGCTGAAAATTTCATGAAAATTTGGCGCAAAAATGATTCTTTAGCTTTTAGATTCTAAGATGTGCACTTCTCCCACCCACCTTGAAAACTGAAAAAACAAAATATTCAATGAGGATAAAATTGGTATTTAAACAATAAATATACACAAAAAATTGGAATAGTTTCTTATATTTGAGACCAAAATTAACTGTAAAAATCTTCTTACAATAGGGACCGGGGGAAGTATCAATTATTTTAAGGATTCTATGAAATTTTATGGAGATGAATGGATGTTGTCACTGGCGGATCTTTGTTAGGGTCCAGGTGGGCCACGGCCCACTAATAAAATGTAAAATTATTATAGTACCCCTATTTCTCAAAAACAAACGATCAAACATATAAATGTTTTGTGGCGTAGCCTACCGGTTAAGTCTCCTCTCTCATTAAGCATACAGTCACGTATTCGATTCCTGTTGTTGCCAGGGTCAATACAAGAGAGAGACAAAAAAATGCTAACAAAATTTATGAAAATGTTGCCAGCAAGGATAGAACCTCATTGCCAAAACAAGATAATACCCTTTCTTAACAAGAGGCCACCGCGAGAAAGTGTTCTTTAATAAGAAATTTAATATATATACAGTTATTCCAAATAATAATTTTTATATTATTCATATTTTTAATATTATATGATAATTTTTTTTATATCTCTTATATTTTAATTAGAAATTAGGAACAAACTTCTGAGAATTTAATTATTATTAATCTGTTATGGCTCTTCCGTGACCTTCCTCGTTCCCTGTTTTTGGTTTTTGCATTTTTACGTTTCCGCGTCTCTGTTCGTACATTTGAGTTTCCATGTCTCTTTTATTAGCGGCCCACCCAAGCTTTTTAGTCATGGTCCACCACTGGATGTTGTGCTTATCTCTTGAAGCATGACCATTGATCAGGGTCGTCCAAAACAATTTGGAGGCCCTGTTCAAATTTTAAAAATTGGGCCCCTTGAATCAATACCATTTGACTAAAAAAAGAATCATTAAAACCTCAAACTGCTTTATTTAAATTTTAAATACCATATCAATACAACTAATGCATTGAGTTTCTCTTTATAAGAAAATATATTTTTAATATAAAAAAAGAATATAATGGCCATGGATAGTACCAAAAGTTGGTAGAATGCTTTCTTAAAAAAAAAGAATTTGTGTGAGTGCGACAGTGTGTTTTTCTATTGAAACGAAAGGAAATATATATATATATATATATATATATATATATATATATATATATGGCAAAATTACAGCAGAGGACCTTTAACTTATTTATTTGTAACAAGTAGGACCTTTAAGTTTTTTTTTTGTAACAAATAAGACCTTTAAGTTACCTAACGTTGACACTGTTAACCTTTTAGTAAACTTCCGTTCCAAAAAAGCTTAGGTGGCGTTAAAGTTGCTTAGCTGTCAGTTACTTTGCTGACTTGGATATTAATTTGATTTAGCAATTATAAAAAACAAATAATTGCAATTAACAAATATGAAATAAAAAGAAATAATAAAAATAAAAGGAAATGGAATTAACATATATCAAATAGAAACAGAGAAGAAGTTGAACCATTTGTTTTCTGAAATAGAAACAGAGAAGAAGAAACGATAGTTCCTTGGTGAAAACGAAGAAGAAGAAGTGAAAATGAAGAAGAAGAAAACGAAAACGAAGGTTGGGCTTCTGGGTTCGCAAACGAAGAAGAGAAGATTGAAAACGAAAACGAAGGAAACGAAGATTGAAGTTTCTGGGTTTCTGTGTTCGAAAACGAAGAAGAGGTTTCTCGGTTTCTGGGTTGGCAAGTTTTTAAAGTGTAACAAATAGGACCTACAAGTTTTTAAAGTGTAACAAACAGGACCTTTAAGTTTATTTCAGTGTAACAATTAAAACCTTATTGCATAATACCACATTACTGCTGTGTAGAAGGAAATTCAACAGAAATCTCAAATCATTAAAATGATGAGTTAACATTAACATAATAGAAGTTAAGGATTACAATATGACAAAAGTCTTGATTCTTACAAGTTACAACAAAACACATACTAAGAGTCCAAACATTAACCATAATCACCATTTGTTCACCAAAATACACATCAAAGTTACACAAATCAGAACCAAAAACATTACAACAAATGGGGTTGCACTCGAATTGAAGGATTGAGAGTTCTGGCTTCGTGAATTTGATCCATTTGTACGCTATGAAGCCATTGATGGAAGAATTGGGGTTCTGGTTCGTTTAGGGTTTCAAATTGGGAATTGGGGGTTTAAATGGAGAATAAGACATTTTTGGGTATTTATTTAAATGTTAAATAAAATTAATATCCAAGTCAGCAACGTAACTGACACCTAAGCAACGTTAATGCCACCTCAACGTTTTTGGAACGGAAGTTCAGAAAAAGGTTAACGGTGTCAACGTTAGGTAACTTAAAAGGTCTTGTTTGTTACAAAAAAAACTTAAAGATCCTACTTGTTACAAATAAATAACTTGTTACAAATAAATAAGTTAAAGGTCCTCTACTGTAATTTTGCCTATATATATAAATATTTGCAATTATCTAACAAATTCAACATTGCCGTGGTGGTACATAATGCTCCCTTGTAAGCGGGATGTGATTGGTTCGAACCCAGTATTCATCACTTTGCGATTATTCAATTCAAATTTTTAAAAAACGATCTAAAACAATAAAAAGTATTAGGTGAGATTTGAACCCGCATATTATTAGTAGGAGGCAGAACGATTACTGATGGACAAACTGCGAATTCAATATAAAAGCTTCGAATATCATCTATATATAATGTATAAACACAACTAAATTTTTTGAAGCCCCGTAAAAGGTGATATTGGGCTGGGGCCCTGTGCGGTAGCACAGGCCACACAGGCCCATGCCCGGCCCTGCCATTGATCACCAATAATGCAGAGCAGAAACACCTCTACCAAGTTCACACGAGCAAATGTTATCAGAGAAAACATCGTGTTGGTAGATAGCATGGGGAAGGAGAGATAACATAGTGCTAGAAAGGAGAGATCCTATCTACATATCACTCGTAATCCCTAAACATCATTGCCAAATGAATTACCACCTTTATGGCAAATGAAAACCAGTCAATATTAATACTCTGAGTTTTTCCATTCCTTCAAAAAAACTCAGGTATTTTCAAAGAGTCATCATCACTGTCGATTAGGAGGAATTTAAGTTGAGGACAGTTTAAAACTTTGGGAAGCTCGTCAATGATATCACAATTACGTATAGAAATAGTAGTGCACTTCTCGAGTTTATCCTTGTCGGGCCAGTCATCCAGCTTACCATTTCTAAAAGCAAATACATATTGCTCCTTGTGTGCTATAGACAAAGCAGCATCTCGAACCATATCATGCATGTTGAAACGATCATTAGAATTTCCATCCAGCATTAAACTCATGTTAATCAGCTTCTGGATTGATGTAACTATTCTATCCCGAGCATCCCTTATCGTGTAGATACCTTCAAGTATACCCAATCCAAAGCAAAACTTCACCAAGTCCATAATCAATTCTTGATGACCCATTTGAGCACAAAGTAAGAAGATGGACTTGAGCTCCTCACTTTCAAGATGGTCATAACTCATCTTTACAGAAACCTCCATTGATTTCTGCACTCCACTTAGCTCTTCTTTTTTAAGCTTCTCTAGTGTACTTTCCCACACTGGCTCGCTCTTATTTCTTAGTGCCCTTCCAACCATAACAATTGCCATGGGTAACCCTGCACAATACTTTTTTACAATTTCCTGTTTATATATATATGGACATTTCATCAGGTATTTCAGCCACCTTATGAAACAACATTAGGGATTCCTTTTCATCTAATTCTCCCACACGAAAAATTGATTTGACATCCATTTTATCAGATAATACTTTTTCATCTCTCGAAGTTAACAAAATTTTGCACCCCTTATAATCACCAAGAGAATTTTCATTTCTCGCCATTTTAAAGACACTCATATCTTTAGTTGTCATATGGCTTAAATCATCATCATCATCATCATCAAATGGAATCCCTATTTTATTGAAGTCTATTCTATCCCATAGGTCATCCAGGATTATAAGAGTGTTCTCGTTCTTTTTCTTTAACCTCCTCCTTAGACGTAGGCAATTTCTTCCTGGATTTTTGGCAGGTTGGGATTGTTAGTTACGTCTACTACAACCACCACATTGAACAACTTGTCTTTCACTTTCTTAGCAATTTCTTTGATTAAAGTGCTCTTACCCACACCACCAGGCCCATGCACTCCAATCATTCTCACTGTGGAATCTTCTAGTTTTTTCATTATCTTTTCCATTGTATCTTTTCTGGCACCAAATTCTACATAGCCATCATTAGACAAAGCGGTACCCATAGAAGTTGGAGTCTGCTGATAGGAAATTCCATGAAACTGGGATTTATCTATTAATAACCTTACATCTGCTGCTATCTTCTTTGCTTTTCTCCCTAGTCTGTGTCTGTTCCTCAAATAAGGAAGTAAACCACTGGAACACTCTGTCTTTGTGTTCCCTTCATCTTTTTGAAGCTTCTCAGTTTTTTTAGTAGTTTCATCCACATCCTGAATCCACTTTCTAACATCACCTTCAGTTATTCCTAGATTATTCTCATCTTTATCTATTCCATGTTTCACCCTATCTCTTGCAAGTTCAAGATTGTTGACAAGACTATCTAGTTCACGAACATTTTCTCTATAATTAATAATGTAACCCACATGTCGAATAGTCAGGTCGAACACAACATCGATCACTTTCTCTACAAATTTGGATGCCCAATCCATATTTCTTTTTGATTTTCTTGTTCTACGTACTGCTACATATCTTTATTCTCATCTGTAAAGAGATTGAAAAGAGAAAGGCATATCGTGAAACCACATGTCTTAACTATACAGAGGAATCAATTTTATATAGGCTCAAGACAATAAATATAAATAATGACTTGAAGACAGGACATCCTGCTCCTAATTATATGATATTCTATCATTATTTATAAGTTCCTATTTCATGTTCAACACTCCCCACAAACTAGGGCATATAAATCATATGCACGAAGCTTGTTACATATAAAGCTGATTTGAGGACCTCCTAGAGATTTAGTGATGACATGTCAATTGGTCATTCGAATTGACAAAACTAGTGGTGATGTCTTCTGATTCAACCTTCTTTTTAACAAAGTTACAATCTACCTCTATATGTTTAGTCCTCTCAAGAAAAAACAGATCAGATGCAATATGCAATGCTACTTGATTACCACATATTAGAGTCATTGGCATAGCCTCTTCGAAGCAAACCTCTTTGAGTAACTGTTTCAACTAAATAAGTTCTTAAGTCACTAATGCCATGACCCTATATTCAACTTCATCACTAGATCTTGCAACTCCATTATGTTTCTTCCTCTTCCAAGATATTAAGTTTCCACCAATTAGTACACGCATAGGAACCCGATTTCAAGATATGCAAAAAGTGTATTGTGTATTGACATAGGAAGAACTACTACAGAGATAAACCCTATAATCCCAAAGCGAGTGCTCCTTCAGAGAAAAACTCCCCTCTACCCAAACCTCTACAAATTATAACTGAACAAAATGATCAAAGATACCACGTCTCTCTCTTCACAACCCCTACAACCGGATGGAAAACACCCCACAAAATAGGATGGAGCAAGTAATCAACTAATTGCATATTTGGTTGGGCCCACCTTCTCAAAATCTCTATATATAATGTCTATATATAATGCGAATGCTGCTGTAGTTGGAATTTGGCGCCAAACTACAGCCTCTTTTTTTTTTTTAGGTTTTTTTTACATTTTTATATTCTTAATTTATAAAATATATTTGGTTCGGTGAAAAGTAAAATAATTTCGTGGCAAAATATGTAAATGGCAACACTACGAAGTATATTTTGGGGTGGTACGTACTTTAGGGTCCAAAAAAACTCAACTGTTCAAATACGCGAAGTTCATTCCTCAATAACTGGTTCCATGAAAAGAAGAAAAAATTGTGACAAAATACGTAAATTGTGATGCTAAACAATGCGTTTTGGGATGTTCAAATAGAGTTCATAAAAAAAATTTAGAAGTTCAAATACTCTATGTTCATTTCTCCATAACCGGTTTAGTAAAAAAAATAATAGCTTCGTGACAAAATATGTATAATGTGATGCTAAGCAGTGTGTTTTAGGATAGTTTAGAGTCCAGAAAAATTTTAGATGTTCAAATACACGAATTTTGTTCCTCAATATCCGGTTTGTAACCAAAAAATATATTTTTGTGACAAAAATACGTAAAGTGTGATGCTAAGTAATGTGTTTTGGGTACTTTAGCGTTCAGAAAAACTTTTAATTCTTCACATACGCGAAGTTCGTTCCTCAATAACCGATTTGGTAAAAAAAGTTTATTCTGTTTCAAAGTTTGTCAAAATCAACTCACCACGTTAAAAGACATTTTATTTTTGTACTCATCATTCTTATATTTGCATTTCTGCTATCTTATTTGCAATCATACAACTACATTCATTGGCAACTAAATTGGTGGTCACCTTTCAAGAAGTTGGCTGTAGTTGGCATTGGGCGCCAAATTGCAGCCTTTTTTTTTTTATATTTTAAAATTATTAATTTCTAAAAAATACTATTACAATAAGGTTTTGAACAAATTTTAGACGTTAAAATGTACTAATTCATTCCTCAATAATTGGTTTGGTGAAAAAAATTCCTTCGCAAAACACGTAAAGTGCAATGTTAAGAAGTATGTTTTGGGTTATTTTATCTGGAAAAAAAATTCAAATGTTGAAATACGCGAAGTTCGTTCCTCAATAACCGGTTCAATGAAAAGAAAATATTTGTGACAAAATTTGTAAATTGCAATGCTAAGCAATCTGTTTTTGGTGTACTTTAGAGTTCATAAAAAATTTTAGATGTTCAAATACTCTCCGTTTGTTTCTCAATAACCGATTTGGTAAAAAAAATTAATAACTCTGTGACTAATATTTATAATGTGATATTAAGCAATGTGTTTTGGAATACTTTTAGAGTTCACACGAAAAAATTTAGATGTTCAAATACATAAAGTTCGTTCCTCAATAACCGGTTTGTAATGGAATTTTTTTTTGTGACAAAATACGAAAAGTGTGATACTAAGTAATGTGTTTTGGGGTACCTTAGCGTTCGAATTTTTTTTAATTTGTTCATATACTGGAAGTTCGTTCCTCAATAACCGATTTAGTGAAAAAAATTAGTCTCGTGTCAAAATTTATAAAATAAAACTCACTGCGTTAAAAATCAATATATTTTTATACTTCTTTTCCTTATATTTTCATTTCTTCCTTGAGATTAACTTCTTCAACAAAAGTTGTTGTTTAATTCAATGTCTTTGTTAATGCTTTTTTTTAAAATTTTATAATCTTCTTATTTAATTTATAGTTATTATTTAATATTTATTCACAGTTATTAGACATAAGCTACCCTGGGCACAGGGGTCAACCTGGTACTCCCGTGTTCGATTTCCGCAATGGAAAATTCGGTGTTGCCAAGTGCGAATATTAGTATTTAGTTGAAAACACTGGGACACTCTGTGGGTAGACATCATAGTCCGAACTAAAAAAAAAGACTATTTATTAATTTTATACGAACCAGAATTAGCCGACCCCGTGTATCACGTGAGTATTAGGGCTAGCTGGATCCTAACATTGCCACCCTTTTGAAAACAAAACGTGTCTTAATACTAACTGATTCACGGTTGGAGGTGAGAAGGCCAATGTCTTTTTTCGTTTTCTGACTTAAGGACAATAAAGTCCTTACATTGGCTTCAACCTCTTCATATAATCCTGTCACTAATTTCAAAGTTACTAGTTAAGTCAGACAAGAACTTTCCAATAGTAGCTGTGAAAATAATTGAGAAAATGACAGCAAGAACCAACACAAAATGGCACTGTAAAACCCCCTGAGCCCTACGGAATAAAAACAAAATAAAAATAGAGGTAGCAAACTGCTGAAAACAGAGATGAGAACTTTTACTGAGGCCTAAGAGGGACGCATTTTGTATGGCTGGACGCGAAAATAAGGAGAAGATGGAGAATATGAACCTTGAAAAAAAGAGGGAGAGGGAGAAGAGAGAACGTCTCTGACTTTGTTTTTGGTGTTTTTTGGGTTCCAATAGTGTTTTAGGGAAGGAGGAGTAAAAAATTGTATTCCAGCGTAATTAACCACATATTTGAACTGTGTCTATCATCCAAATTGATATCAAATTTTATCGTCTCATTTTGTGTCGAAATAATATTTCTCTTTAAAAGTAAAGCAAAAGATAAATATTTGAGTTATATATATATATATATATATATATATATATATATATATATATATAGGATCAAATCTGTTTAGGAGCAAAGACAAAGAAAGGATCATAAGGGAACTAACTTTTCTTTATTCACCACCAACTCCGTTTTCCCATTTCTTTCATATTCATCTGAGCGCTGTCTTTCTCTTTTTGAATATTTTCCTAGTAAGCATCTGCCATGCAAAAACACTTATCAATTAGTCGAAGTTATTTGCATTCTTTTCTATCCTTAATAATTTTCAATTAGTATCCTTCTTTTAATGGATGAAATTTCATAATTTTATACAAGCAATGAGCCATAGAGATAGAAAAACATAAATTGTAAAGTAACACACCTCAGTACTTGGGACTGGGATTTGCCTCTATTTCTAGATCATTTATCCAACTCATGAGTGAAATAGAATTTGTCTTCAAAATGGACCTGAGCTGTTATCTGCTTGTACTTAAGCAATTAAGCAGAAGCACTTATATATATAGGGATGAAAGGGAATGTGTGTGGAGATGAAAGCAGGTCTAGCAAGCAATGGATAAAACATGTCCATCCTTCAGTTTTTTCTTATGATTGCAGGGAGGAATAGAGTGGAGAACAAGTGATCCTCACTTTAACTTTTTTCTTTTTCATTTTTTCTATTTCCATCCATAAATTCAGTTCATGATCGACAAATTTTAGGGACAAAATTGATGGACAAAGATATACTTTAGAGACTATTTAATAGGTTTTCGTAGTTTAAAGACTAAATAGAGAGAATGATACTTAAGAGACTCCTTCTATCAACCAATACTAAGCCACTTCTTTTAAAACAAAACTGAAAACTTAATTATAGGAAAGATATTCTTGCGAGAATCGGCATTTCCCTTTAAATAATGTCGTTGCAGTGTTTGATAAAGTGCATAAATTGAAAGTTTGATAAAATGAGTGTGTGTTGGATTGTTGGAAGGATGAAAATGAAAAAGTGTGAATTTGTAGATATTTATTTTAAAAAATTGCAAGGATTGAAAGTGAATCTTCCCATATTTATAGGGACTAAAAATATATTTAAGTCTTTCTTCTTTAATGTGATACACTCAGTTTAGAGCACTTCGCTAACACTATGTTTGTAGGTATATTTTTAAAAGAGGGAAATAATATAGAGAGAAATAACATAGAAATGACATTTCTATAGTTTGGAAGAGGGAAGAAGTAAGGAAAGAAAGAAATTTTATGGGATGGGGCCCACCCAAAATCTCCCGGGGCAAGACTTTTATGTAGAAATGCTACCGTTTTATTGTTTCCCCAATTCTACCTTACCTTATATCACTTTATCTCCACGTTGAGGATCCGTTAGTTGCAACATGCAATGCATGTTGTTTCAACTAAGTCGACACTTAACTTCGAAAGTTTCTTTACATAATAACAATCACTGAGTAACCTAATTTTCACAAACTCTTCTTTACACATGTTACGCTCAAAGTTTAGAATGCTACGCTAAGCGTCTCATTCCACTTAGCATAGTTTCTGGGCATTCATATCCTTTAATAGAGAAGAGCACCACTTTGAGTTTTTCAAGAACATTTCCCTTCATAAAGCAGGATTACTCAAGTGCCGCCATTACTAAATTTGCTTTAATTTCATCATTAATCGATCACACTTAATCCACTCCCTCCTTTTGTCAATTCAGTGCACGGGATTTTCTTTTCGAAATAAGAGTGTTTTCAAAATAGAATTAACTCTGAACATCCGTTAAAGAAATTCATAGTTTCACGAAATTATACGCTTGATTATAAAGTCTTTTTCTTTTTAATCATTCCTAAGGTTGGCGTTGCCTTTTGTCACAAAAAACGTTGCCTAAACTATAGGCAACACTTGCAAAAACCACGGTTTCAAAACCGTTGCCGAAAGCAAAAGCAACGGTTTTTTTTGACATTACACAACAGTTTTCAGACGTTGTCGTAGAGTCAAAATGTTGTAGTGTCATTATAGTAACTTCACCTCATCCATCACTAACATTATCATTGTCACTTCGCTTTTAATTTTACACCTCTATAATTTTTCCTTTAAGTTCAATCAACTTAGTCCATAGTTAACAAGTCATAACATAGAATATTTTTCATTCAGTTTTGATATGCTTTGAGACTTTTGTAGATGATAATTTTGCAGACTATAGTTATGGGCTAAGCACTAGATCAATTTCTGGGTTAGTTGACATCGTCTTGGATATTATCAGGATCATGATCTTCCGTTGCTGACAAAGGTTGCTGTAATAACAAAGTATCAGTCCAAAAATTAATGTTGGCTCCATTCCCAAGTTTCCAAGTCGAATGTTCAAAAATATCATAAAGATGAGATTTAAACCCAAACCATATGGAAGAAGAAACATGATAATTCACCGGCATATTATTCCTAAAAACTCTAGCTTTCAAAAGGGAGCCTTTCCATGAAGAATAATAGAATTGACAAGTTGAACTCTACCCATGATTGATAAAAGGGAGCCTTTCCACAAAGAAAGTCTAGCCTTCATTTTATCACCAATCGGTAATAAGTGAATTTTTCCAGGCTTATCTTTACAAAGAGGGACACCAAGATAATTTAAAAGAAAACCGTGAGAAAATCCAAGAGAATCCGAGATGGCCATGATACAAGGAAGGGAGATATTACATGAGTAAAATTTAGACTTCTCCTTACTAATCATCTGGCCAGAAAGTTGCTCATAAGAGGTAAAAAGATCCAACAAACTAGTTAGACTCTTTTTGGTAGCCCGACAAAAAATCATAATATCATCAGCTTACCATCTTCAACAAGCTTGGATATGCCTCTACTAAGAACATCTTCAGCTAGATAGAAAAGAAGGGGATACAAGAACACTTCCAGGCATTCATATCCTTTAATAGAGAAGAACCCTTAGCATAGCTTCCGGGTAATTCATATCCCTTAATAGAGGAGAGCACCACTTTGAGGTTTTCAAGAATAATTCCCTTCATAAAGCAAGATTACTCAAGTGTCGCCATTAATAAATTTGCTTTCATCATTAATCAACCACACTTAATCCACTCCTTGCTTTTGTCAATTCAATGAATAGTAGGGTTTTCTTTTCGAAATAAGAGTGTGTTGGCAAAATGGGATTAACTCTGAATATTCCTTAGAGAAGTTCGTAGTTTAACAAAATTATACGCTTGATCGTAAAGTCTTTTTCTTTTTAATCATGTCTAAGTTATTCATTTCCTTTTATTACTACTTTATCCTATTAACTCTCGAATTTCTTTTTCTCGTTATAATAACATCATGTGATCCATCACTAACATTATCATTGTCAATTCGCTTTGAATTTTACACCTCTATAGTCCATAATTAACAAATCATGACCTAGAATATGATGAACCGATTGCATAAGATATTAAAGGGAAATGATCGAAGCTAAAATGTTCATGTGGTTAAAGAATTGATCCTGCAATTTTTGAACAGAGCATTGCAAAGAATATAAGTAAATAAAAGTAGCATATTTTCAATGACATTCGAGTGTTTCTTATCAATACATGAAGGATGATTAGAAGACGGTTAATGGAAATGTTACCATCTAATTTACTAACCCATTTACATTTCCTTGCAAGCATGTTCAAAATCCTTCGAAGGCAGTCCTTTGAAAACATGTTCAAAACTCAAAAGCAATGTAGCTCCAGTAGTATACTACTATCTTGAAAGGATTTAATTTATATACACGATAGGTGCATAGATTTTTTTACACTATCTACGAATTAAAGGTTGACACATGATCAAAAATAAAAAACTAAAACTCAATACACAAAGTATGACATATCATGCTGTAATATTGTTTAAACTTGTTTCGTGACAGTGCTATAATTATCATAACATAATCAAAAATAAAAAACACTTATGGAAGAAAGAACCATCATTAAATGGCAACAGAGTTCACAGTTGGGCAAAACATTATCTTGAAATGTTTACAAGGTTTATTTAAAGCAAAAGAAAAAGAACGGGAGCCTCGTTAAAACCTTATGATGCAAAACCCTCATTAGGGAAAAATCATCGGAAAAAGAATTCTCCTCTATTTTTTATTGATTAAAAAAGGAAGAAAAAACATGACGGGATTAAGTGAATACTCATGAACAAGAACAACAAAAAATGAAACAAATTAGTGGCAAGGACAGACCACTACAAGTACAAAGTTTACATTATGAATTCGTCATTACAGAAAGAAATACATTTAATTCAGTTTTGATGTGCTTTGAACTTTTGAAGATGATAATTTTGCAGACTATAATTCCGGGGTAATAGGTAGGAGATTAATTATTAGGATCATGACCTGCCGTTGCTGAAGAAGATTGCTGTAATAACAAAGTACACAACATAAATGTCAAAGTAAATTAAATGAATACAAAATTGCAGAAAGCAAGATAGATTAAGATGAAACCCACAATGTCAAACTGAACAGAGTCAACGGCAACAGACTTTCCCTTATCAGTTTTGGATGTCTCCTGGGTAAAAGAATACAAGTTGAGGTAACATTATATGAACAAAGATAAAATAGGAGACAATTGAAAATCCAAAAAATAAATCCATAGCTAAATTAATGGGCTATTAGGCTTTACCTGAGTAGATTCAATTAGGTTTAAAATGCGTTTAATCAATTGTGTATCTTCAGAGAACTTATTCACAAAGGATTGGTTGTAAACCGATTGGACCTTAACTCTAAATGCCATTGTCCTTCCAAGCATCAGATCAAGTGGCTGAGGGTAAATCTTTAGGTCATCTTCACCCTCCTAATAAACAAATAAGAGAACTTTAAGTCAACAAAAGGGATATGCAGAGCAATCATTTCAATATTTAAAAATCTCGAAGTTACCTGAAGCATTCGGTCCCTTAACTCAAGTGCTGTCATTCCTATTATCTCAGCACATTGATGATCCCAGAATACAAATTTTGCACTACCTTGTTTGTGAACCACTTTGATATCCAGTTTATACCTATCAATATTAAGACAAAAATGGTTACATGGTTGTTCGCCGACACGAATCCAAGCATTTTAGCATCAGCTTAATCGAATTACCTTGGTATTGTTGTTTCATTGTAGTTCAAACAATCTGGGGCAGTGCATTGGTAGGGTACATTTGGTTCATCAGCCCTTTTTGTGCACTTCATGCATCCTTCATAATACCAACCTTCTTCACCCATAATGAACATTGCAGTTGTCCCAACAGTCACACAAGTTACTTCCTACTCACAAGTGTAAAAAAACATAAGAAACATGATAACCATAGAAAGACATTATAAAAAACATAGACTTATAAAAAAATAGTTACCTTTGCAGACGAAAAACCAACTATTTCAGAAATACTCTTCACATGTGCAGCAAACATAAACCCATCTTGCTCATTAGCACCAAGACTAAAAAACATTTACCGCAGAAACAGAGCAATGCAACAACAATGGTTAGTAAATAGCAATCCAGCAATGATGGAACTCTGAGAGAGTAATGATTAATGAAACCAATTTGATGAAAAATAAACAACAGGACTAAAAGTAAAATTTGTCACCTGATTTTGAAATTTTGTATTTCAGGTATGTCATCATTTATGAAGAGCTTGGTCCCATAATATGAATTAGATATTGAAGCTGGGTATTTCCCTGAATCATGGATGAGAGTTACTATAAAATAGACTAAGAGTATGTAAAATTAAAGATGAAAAAATAAGTACTATATATTAATATGATGATATGGACCTTTTGGGTTTTTGATCCTTGCGTTGGTGAGCATAATGATAATTGGCCCATCATTTTGTCTTTGATCATTGTAGTTTAAAAATTTCATCGCATAGTCATCCCAAAGAGTACAACTAATCACATCACCTCTATAATGACACGCAGTAATAAGATACATTATGCATTCAGAGTTACACCTATTTTAAGGACAATATACGAAAGAAAAATGCTAGCAACACTCTGCTTTGCATACTGTCTTCAATACTCTCTCCATGATTGAGTGAAATACATGTAGGTACCACCACTTCGAATATAGGTCCGACTAAATAAGTAGGACCCACATGAATTTTAACCAATCATAAAAAGAGTATTGGAAAGAGAGTGATAAAGAGCGTGATGGTAGCACTCCTCACGAAAGAATTTACCTCAAGTCTTTCATTTTAAACATCACTATCTTTGATGTAGCAGGGGGTTGGGAATACTCATTTTCATCCACAAACCCAATAACATCTATATGAAGATATAATCATGTCAATACAATTTACACACCAAGAAGACATCACCTATATAGGATTCGGATCCTCTATCGTGCGCAGCACGTGCTGGGCCAGTGTGGATCATCCAACCTAGAGACTAAAGAACACTTCTCTCTCTAAATTGGATGGTCCACACTGGCGCAGCACATGCTGCGCATAGTAAACGATCCCCATCCACATATGTATGGATGAATTGGAAAAGCTTACCCACTAACAAATCAGGTTGGTAGTTTCCGGCAAGTATGTCAGAAAAGCTTTTAAACTGGTATTCAAAAAAAGGAATGTCAAGAAAGTCTTTCTCTCTCAGAGTTGTCCCATTTGTGAAGTGCATTATGTATGGATGCTGGCATGATTTAAATTGAAGGCCATTGGGGAGAAGCATAAAGTTGTGTATGACATAAGTGGTATTTTCTTTCAATCTTTCATTCCATTTTGTAAACTCATCATTTTTAACAGCCACTTGAATCTTATCACCCTAGATAATGATACAAATCAATTAAAATTGGCAAGATATAGATGTAAGGGCTGAATTAGGTAATGAGAGAAATAAAACCTGTTTATGGTACCTTAGAATCCATCAAAATCATCTCAAGATGACCCGGTTTTGGGGGTTTTTGGATATACCAAATTCTAACAATTCTCACAGCTATCTTCCACCGAAGTCTTGAATCATTTAGATCCTTGATCATGTCAAACGACGAACTTGATGTCGCCATTTGTAACTACCATACCAGTAACAGAAATAAATAATTATAAATGATATATATATATATATATATATATATATATTGATGAATAAAAACAAGAGTATATATGTTATTGATTCTACACATACCTCCTCTTCCTCAAACTTTTTGCACAGTGTAGAATTAAGATCGCCCTCCCATTGGGTTGTTTCAGCAGCATCATCATCATCATTCGTGAATGTAATTCCATAAGACAATTTGGTTAGATCTATTTTGTTGAAAGGACAGAAAGTTTTCATCGCCTTGCACCTTATCACGGACACCTTCACCAAGGATGGAAAACACAAAGACAGGTTCCCAGAGTAAAAACACCTTAGCTCTGGCAATTCATAGAGAAACAAATTGAGTAGCTGCCCAAATATTACGTTTTCATCCTCATCTATTTCTTTCCCCTCTGTGGATATTATGTTTTGCATTGATTCACATCGTTCTATCCGCATCTCTTTGAGTTGGCCCAAGCTTTTGGCTGTGGAGGATGTTAACAAATACAGCAGTCTTTTGCATGCAATTACATGCAAATGTGTGAGGTTGGAGAAAGATACCGTGTGTGGTACCAAGCTTATTAAATGACCACATGATTCTACTTTTAATATGTGGAGATTTTCAGGAACGGGGTGTATCCATGAGTGTTCTAAACCAATGGACTTGAGATTATCCAGATCAACTAACAATAATTCTTTTAGGCACAAGAGAACTCTAGTTTCATTGTCATTAGGTCTTTCAGCGGAGAAAATCTCTTCACACGAACCTTGGATCAGTTTAAGCTTTTCTATATTGGGTAACATTACAAGAAGTTTGTATAGAACATTATCTGACTCTTCTTGAAATCTCTGCAATCTTTTAATTTGCAATTCCCCATACCCCCGGTTCCAGGTAACCTCAGTGTCTCCAATGAAGCTGGGGATTTGTATAACCTAGGAGGAAAAACAAACAAGGAAGTTATTGACAATTACAACTCTGGACAAACTCTTTTCTAAAAGAAAAAGATTTGAAATCCTGCTAGTTTATAGATCTCATGATGAGAGAATGAATTCTATTTGCATTATCATGTATATAAAATTGTCTTTTCAATGCTGAATTTCCATTCTTTTTAAAGATATCCAATAGATTAGAAATATATAGTGGAGCATTACAATTTAAAAACTCCATAAAAAATTGTATTTTTGGACCCCCTACTTTCTGGAGTTCACAATTTATGTGCCCTGTTTTAATTTTTTATGGATTTGGAACCTTTAATTTTTATTTTGAGTGAATACCCGAATTGGTCTCTAACAAAGAGTGTGCAGAATAATGTCTTCTCTGGGAAATGAAAAGTGTCAATTTAATCCTCAACAATCTTAAATGTGGGTAATATTTCTACCAATTGTTTGCAGTTTGTTACGTTAAGCATTTCAAGCCTAGTTAGGTCTTTAGCCACTGATGGAGGAAACAGACTTTTAAGGGTATCACATTCATCAACCCATATTTGTTGTAACATTGGAAGGCAAAAAATTCCAATGGGGTCCTTGTCCCATACATGCTCAAGTTTTGGTAGATTATATAGAGACAACTTTTTCAAGTGGAATGTTCCCAAAGCTTCTGTCAACCTCATGTCTTTTATATTAAATATGACCTGCACATTGCTGCAATGCTCTACTGCTAACTCTTCCAAATTCCCAAAGCAAGGAAGTAAATGAGATGGAATTGCGTGCACTAGATCATTGTGATCCGATATACTCAAGAATTTCAAATTGCAAAACAAGTTCTCGTGCACCAAATCATTTCTATGCCATACTTGTTTTAACCCTTCAGGACAGTAGGAAAAGATCAGGTCCTCTGTGTATTTGTAAGAAAGCTGTAAAATAAAAGAAATTGAATGAATATTAATATCTAGAAGGAGAGTGAAATATCTAGAAGGAGAGTGACTTAGGTTACTAAGTCAAAAGTTTAGTAACAAATACTAAATGGTATATGAGTCATTTCCACAATAATTAAAAAAATTCGGTAACCACAAATATGAAGTCTGTGGTTAGTGGCCACTAACCACAGACTTCATATTTGTGGTTAGTGGAATCGGTAACCGGTGGCTACTAACCACAGACTTCATATTTGTGGTTAGTGGAATCCAAAACACTAGTTGGATGCCATTAACCACAAATATGAAGTCTGTGGTTAGTGGCCACTAACCACAGACTCATATTTATGGTTAATGGCACCACCATGGCTGCCGCCACCAACCGCCATCGGTCGCCGGAGCTCCTCCGCCGGTCACCGGAGCTCCACCGTCAGCCGCCGTGTCGGTCGCTGGAGCTCCGCTGCCGGCCGCCGTAGCTCCGCCGCCGGCCGCCACTTGCAACCACCACATATATATTTATATTATATATAATATATTTATATGTATATATAATTAATAAATAAAAATGTTTTTTATTAATGGTTGGTTGGTATGTGTAAAATTACATTAGTACCCTCTTTAATTCAAAACATTTGGATCGGATTTAATTAAAAAAATATGGATCAAACGGCTGATATTAACTTAGTATAGGATACTAAGGAAAAAGCTTAGTAACCTAAACCAAGCCCATCTAGAAGATTACCAGGAAAATGAAGGTGTTGGTGACATAGGAATCAAATATTCAACCAAAATAAATAAATTATTTATAATTCAGAAACATAACTATAATTTTAAGAATAAGATTCAAAAATATAATAATGGGATTGATATTATTTTGATTCAAAAGTATAATAATGGGATTCCCCCCTCTCAAACAATTATTATATTGTTACATCTTAGGAATGAAAGTTTTAAACTAAATTTATATCAGTGCTAGTTTTATGTCAGCATATTTTATGTAAAATTTTATACGCAATTTCCAATAAAGAATACAATTTTTTTTCTCTGTTTGTTCGAAGAAGAAAACTTTACTAATCTAGGAATAAGTAGTACCTTATCTTTGAAAACCTTCTGTATGGTGGCATTCAAGTCACCTTCCCAGTACCCTTTCTCTTCCTCTTTTCCTTCAGTGACAAGTATACTTTGTAGCTTTGGTGTTGTTGTGTGACTCTTAGTGAATATTTCCAGCTCTGGGCATTCCCTCACAATCAGTCTTTCCAATGATGGGAATTTAAATTCACGGTTCTTGTAGGGGTAGAAACTTGAAAGGTTTTTCATTGTCACAAGTTCTATAGAAATCAATTTACTAAATATAACTTCGATCACCCCATCTTCTTCATTTCCTTCATGGGTTACTATCTTTTAATTTTTCACATCTACTTACCTTCATATTTCTAAGTTGAACCATGCTTCTGGCTGTTGAGGATGTAATTAAGTTTGTTAATCCATCACAATAGGTTACTTCCAAATGTGTTAAGTGAGTCAGGGATACCGAGGAAGGTCCTAAGTTGACCAAATTGTCGCAGACTAATAACATCAAATGCTCTAGTCTTTGTAGAACTGGGTCTCGTTCAAGTGTTAGATCCCTTATACTTGATCGCATCAAAGACAACTTCTTCAGCTGTAATATGGTGCCCAATCTTTCTTGTGGTAAATGTTTCTACGTGGCACTAGCTCTTCAATGTCTTTTTCAGCGAAAATTGTTAAGCTTTCTAGATTAGGCATTCTGTGAAGAAGCCAATAGATAGTTTCAATACTGCTCAATGAGAACACAGAAAGATGTTTTAAACGGTGCATTAGTACTTCCCAGGGTTGCTTTGTAGCCAGAGTGCTTCCTTTGAGTCAATTTCCATAATCTCCAAATTAGAGATTGCATAGAGAAAGACAAAAACAAAGTACTTAGAGAAAAGCAAATTAGGTTAGCCTATCTTTAAAAAAAGAATAGGTTAGCAACCTACACGTCATTGAATTCAACCAATAACCCAACTCTTCCTTTTGAAGTAATTGATTAAATTAATGGGAAGTTTATTCTTATTAGCTTTTAATTTTTCTCTCCTTATGATTAATGTGTTGGTTTTCACTACACACAGATAATGTTTTCATTATGGTTTAATTACTCTGTAGGTCCTTGAAATATTAAAAGAAGTTTTAAATAGGTTCCTAAACTACAAAAATTATAATCAGGTCTTGAACTAATATAGTTTCAATTAAGTCATTCTGTTACATTAAAGTTAGTCAACCTAACATTCACAATTTGTAAATAGGTCTCTAAACTAATTTAAACATATAAAAATTAGTCTTTAGGAAAAAAATCAAAACTAATTTGATATATCTAAGTCACAACTAAGCAAAAATATATTTGTCTACCATTTGATATCTTATTTTATTCTCACAGTATTAAAATAAATTAACAATTTTCTTAAAAAAAATTAAGCATTTTGTCTTGAATTAAAGAGTTATTTACCAAAAAAAAATCTAAAAGTAACCTCAGGTAAGAATTAAATATAGACTTTTAAAATGTTACCAATGTTTTATGAATGTTTTTTTTAATTTTAATTTTTTGCATAATTGAATACATTTTTTTGAGAAAAAAAGGAATAATTAACTATACAATATTTTCTTATTAGTTTAATTGAAAAACTATAATTATATTTATAAGCATATAATGTTTTTAAACCTTTAATGGGAGACCAAAGTGTATCTTAAAAAAAATGGGAGACCAAACCAAAGTGACCCAAAAATAGGTATCAAAATAGCCACTCTTAAATTGTACATCACCAAACTTGACAAATGGCCAACTAAGCATTTTAATATAATATAATTATAGTTTTTCAATTAATCAAATGAAAAAATATTAAATATCTTAAAAATATTTAAGAAATCACCTTTATTTATAATTTGAAAATATATTAAAATTTTACCATCTAAATAATTAGGAAGAATGATAACAAAAATTATATTCTAATGCTTTACTTATATTTAAGTAATACTTGTTTATCACTTTTTATTTTTATTTATAAACATAGCAATCTGTTTTGATTGTATTTTTCTTTTAAGATTTTTCAAATTTTTTATTTAGCTTGATAATAAAATAATACATCAAATTATCGACAAATATATTTTGGATCCCTTTACTCTATTTGGGGACTTAGGCGAGAACATTTGATTATTATGAAAAATTAGAATATTCAATTATAACCGCTGGGTTAGAACTAATGCCTTAGATTCTGTCAAAAATTACAAGATCTCGTATGATTGTTTCGTTTATAATTAAATTAAAGACTACAATATATCTTTCTCATAATAATAATAATAATAATAATAATAATAATAATAATAATAAGACAACCCAATATTAGAACTAGTAATTTTTTGAGAATATGAAAAACATTTAATTACGAAAAAATAGCTTAAAATTTATGGCTAAAATTATATATTTAATCACAATCTGATGTTATATTTAAAAATCTAACGTAACTAAGACTAGGCAATATGTTTTCTCTACATGTCTATTTGGAAATGAAAATTGATGTAATTCATATACGTAAAGACTCCTTACCTCTTCAGCATAGAAAACCAATTTTCTTTCCTCCTCTATGATTTCCGTTGTGAATGTTTCCTGCTCCTTACAGTTGACCACCGACAATTCTTTCAATGTTGGACATTCTATGCGTCCCCCTCTATAGAAATGTGTAATTGAAAGATCAAAGAGTTCTATGGAGTTTACTTCAGGAAATTTTAACGTCGTTTCTAATCCATCTTCCCAAGCAACAATTTCCTTCATTTTACGACAACTCCTTACTGAGATGCTTTGAAGGCTGTTAAGATCCTGAGCCACAGAAGCTGGTAAGACATATCTTAGTTCATCACAATCTTCAATCCATATAATCTGCATATTTTTGAAGCTGAGAATTCCTCCTGGATCACTACTCCATATCTGCCTTAGGTTTTTGAGGTCTTGAACAAAAATAAGACTTAGTTTTGTGCCTGTCACACTCCCAGATGCATTTTTTACCTGAGATTCTTCAATTTCAAAAATAAATTTGAGTGACAAGCACATAACAACCTTCAATTTTTCTAAACTCGGAAACCATCCTGTCAGATGACTCGAAAAAACCGTGTCTAGTTTTTCACACTCTTCAATTTGCACATAAATCAAACTAGAAAAGGAATCAACACTCATTTCAGCTGGCCATATGTCAGTCAACATCTTCATTTGAGTGAGTTGGATTTCCTCCAATTTGGGAAATACACAGACCTGCATTTTGATGCAAAAAAACTATTTATGTTAATGAAAATTAACTAAAATGCACAAGAGCAAGAAATGATTATATACATACCACTTGACATACCTTTTCCACATTGTTTCCTTCAGTGATAAAAATCCTCTCCATCATCTGATTCTCACTTATAAAAAGGACTTTTAGTTTCTTCATATTACTAGCCACAGACAACGAACATAAGTATCTCAAGTTATGACAATCTTTCACAGTTAATTTTATTAAATTTTGAAAGCAAGAACTTGACAGAAGTTGGTCGCTCCATATTTTATGGCTGCTGATTGATGATAACACCAAGCTCTCTAAGTTTGAAATTTCAACCTACAAGCACATGCACAATTACTATATTTGCATCACCTGAATGAAAAATAGTCACAAATTCATTAAAATTGTAATCATACCAGTACACCAAATAGAGTAAAGGGATCCATGATACTCTGATCATCTTCTGCAATAGTAATTTCTGTATGATCCCTGTTTGTAAACTGCCTTTCTACATTGCTGTAAAAGCTAGAAAATGATGGCAGCGATTGTAGTGTCAAAGAGCGTAAGCTATTAAACTCAACCTTATCAAAATTCGCTTGTCCTTCCTTAACAACAATCTCCTCCAAACAATCACATGCAGAAACATCAATTGTTTGCAGACTAGTAAGAAATTTAACCATGCAATAGGAGAAGAGATTTTTCATCTGGGTACACATCATGACCCTGATGGTTTTCAATTTGGTGAATGAGGTCTCTTTAACAGCAGTATAACATATTGTCTTTATGGTCCTCAGTTTGTAGAGGAAAAGAGATTCCAAATTTGGAAAGGCATTTTGAGGATGGGAAAAATCCATTGAGTTAATGATATATTCAATGCCAATGTTATTTTCCAAGGATAGGTGTTTCAGATCAGGAAATCCATCCACATTCAACTCACAAAAAACATTTTGAACACCATTTAGCTCTCCCAACAACAAATTTTCAACTCTTTTGAACAATAACTTTATCCCTTTTTGGGAATGAATGTCAGATCCATCTGTCAGGTGCAAAGCCAAAGATCTTAATAGTTCATACTTATTTGGCATCCTGAAATCTCCAACTGAAAGCGTGTTGGAGTCTCCAATCAAAATCTTATAATCATTTAACATGTCAAAGAACAAGTTTTTAGGCAAATTTGAGGCGCTCGAGATGTACAAGTCCACAACTCTCAACTTGTTCAAATGCTTTAACTGTGAAAGAAATGAAATTTGACTTTGGTTTGTCTCTTCATCTACCTCCATTTTGATCAAGCTCTTTCTTATATACAACTCTTCCAAAAAAATCAACCTTGAGATAAAATTGGGTGGAACTAACTTCACTATGGAACAATTGCTGATGTCAAATAATTGTAGCTTGTCTAAACACCCTAGCTCAGCAGGCAAATATTCAATTTGAGATCCAGAAAAGCTCAAAATTCTCAACTTTTTTAGCTTTCCTATGACGGATAAGTTGTCATGTAGAATACATCTCTCCAAACAAAGCATTCTGAGGTTTACTAGATTTTCAATTGAAGATGGTAGGCTTGGTAATTCAAAACCAGTCATTATCAATACTCTGAGTTTTTTCATTCTTTGAAAAAAGTTCTCAGGAATTTTCAAAGAAGGATCATCACTATCAATTTGGAAGAATTTAAGTTGAGGACAATTTAAGATGTCAGGAAGCTCATCAATGATATCACAATTGCGTATAGAAATAGCAATGCACTTCTCGAGTTCATGCCATTCATCTAGCTTGCCATTTCTCAAAGCAAATACATTTTGCTCCTTATGTGCTATAGATAAAGCAGCATCTTGAACCATATCATGCATATCGAAACGATCATTAGAACTTCCATGAAGCATTAAACTCAAGTTTTTCAGCTTCTGGATTGAGGTAAATATTCTATCCCGGGCTTCTTTTATCGTATAGATACCTTCAAGTATACCCAAGCCAAAAGAATACTTCACTAAGTCCATAATTAATTGCTGATGACCCATTTGACCACAAAGTAAGAAAATGGACTTGAGCTCCTCACTTTCTAGATGGTCATAACTCATCTTTACAGAAATCTCCATTGATTTCTGCACTCCACTTAGTTCTTCTTTTTTGAGTTTTTCTAGTGTACTTTTCCACACTGACTCGCTCTTCTTTTTTAGTGCATTTCCAACCACAACAATTGCCATGGGTATCCCTGCACAATAGTTGTTAACAATGTCTTGTGTAAATTTGGACATTTTATCAAGCATTTCAGCCACCTTCTGAAACAACATTAGGGATTCCTCATCATTTAATTTCTCCACGCAGAAAATTGACTTGTCATCCACATCCATTTTATCAGATAATACTTTTTTATCTCTAGAAATTAACAAAATTTTGCACCCTTTATACTCACCAAGGAATTTTCCTTTTCTCGTCATTTTAGAGATAGAATCCTTCATATCTTTGGTTGTCATATGACTTATATCATCATCATCGCCATCATCATTTTCATGATTAAATGGGATCCCTATCTTACTTAAGTCTAATCTATCCCAAAGGTCATCCAGGATTATAAGAGTGTTCTCCTTCTGTTTCTTTAACCTCCTCCTTTGACGATCTGCTCTCACAGTCTCACCTTTCCCTTCCAATCTCAATCCCAACACGTAGGCAATATCTTCCTGGATTTTTGGTAGGTTGGGATTGTCAGTTACGTCTACTCTAACCACCTTGAACAACTTCTCGTCTTGGGCTTTCTTGGCAATTTCTTTGACTAAAGTGCTCTTACCCACACCACCTGGCCCGTGCACTCCTATCATTCTCACCGTGGAATCTTCTAGTTTTTTCATTATCTTTTCCATTGTATCTTTTCTGGAGCCAATTTCTTGATAGTCAGCATTAGACAAAGTGATATCCAGCGAAGTTGGGGATTGCTCATTGGAAACTTCACCAAATTCAGATTTAACTATTAAGGGCCTCACCTGATCATCTGCCATCTTCTTTGCTTTTCTGCCTAGTCTATGCCTATTCCACAAATAAGGAAGTAATCCGCTGGAACATCTTGTCTCTGTGTTCCATTCTTCCATTTCAAGATTAATAGCTTTTTCAGTAGTTTCATCCACTTCCCCAATCCACTTGGTAACTTCATCTTTAGTTGTTCCTAGATTATTTGTAGCTGCATCTACTCTTTGTTTCACACTCTTTCTTTTATCTTCAAGATCAGCAACAAGACCTTTTAGTTCATTGACATTTTTTCTGTAATTGATGATGTAACCCACATGCTGAATAGTCAGGTCCACCACGACATCGGTCGCTCTCTCTACAATTTTGGATACACAGCCACAATCCATATTTCTTCTTGCAATTAAGTATTGGGTCAAGATATAATAGGAAAGTACTAGCCCTTCAAAGTCGAATTTCGTCGTGTCTATAATTAATCTTCAAAGCGATATCCAGGGAAGTTGGGGTTTGCTCATTAGAAACTGCATTAAATTGGGATTTATTTATTAATAACCTCACATCTGCTGCTAACTTCTTTGCTTTTCTGCCTATTCTATGCCTATTCCTCAAATAAGGAAGTAAACCACTAGAGCACCCTGTCTGTGTGTGCCCTTCATCTTTTTTAAACTTCTCAATTTTTTCAGTAGTTTCTTCAACTGCCCGAAACCACTTACGAACATCACCTTCAATTGTTCTTAAATCATTCTCAGCTGCATTTGCTCTATTTTCCAACCTCTCTCTTTTATGTTTAAGTTCATCAACAACACCATCTAGTTCACTAACATTTTTTCTGTAGTTGATGATGTAACCCACCTGACGAATTGTCGGGTCCCACCCAAAATCGATCGTTTTCTCTACTATTTTGGATGCACAACCATAATCCATATTTCTTCTTGATTTTCTTGTTCTATGTACCGCTACATGTTATTATTCTCATCTGTCAAGAGAGTGAAAAGAGAAAGGCATATAGTGAAACTACGTGTTTGAACCATTCAGATAGCTCAGAATCCCACATTCCATCAGCGAACTAAACATATTGAGCTCGATTGTCATTTGATTCGTGACAAGGTCCAAACTAGCATCCTTCATCTAGTGCCCATTCCCACTGTTGCCTAGATTGCGACATCCACACCAAATCCCTCCAGCATGCCTCGTTCCAGAATTTGTTATCCAAGCTGAACATGCAAAACATTTACAGTCCAGCTTGAGGGGGGTGTTAGACTTACTGCATATACTCTCAGTTAGTTAGCCTTATTGTATTTTAATTTTTGTAGTTTAGGGTAGTTTAGTCTTTTTCTCTTGCTTCTTTTCACTTGTATATAAACTCCCGGGCGATTTATCAAAATGAGAGATTCATTTTTACCAAATTAACAAATAATAATAATAATAATAATAATAATAATAATAATAATAATAAAATGTTGTTTTGTCCTTAAAAAACCACAGTAATATATTTCAATCAATGAAAAAAAAAAAGAGCATGTCTTTTAGATACTATACGTACCAGTTCCTCAAACCTCTTCTTTAGAGTAGAATTAAGATCCCCTTCCAATTGTTGTACTGGTGTTTCACCATTATCATCCGTGAATGCAAGTGTAACTCCAGAAGATAGTTTCGTTGAATCTATTTCGTTGTCTGGACAGAAAGTTTCCATCCACTTGCAGCCGATCACAGACACTCTCTCCAAGGATGGAAAGCACAAAGCCAAATTCCCATGGTAAAAACATTTTAGCTTTGGTAAAGCTGTAAGAAACAAAGTGTGGAGCTTCCCAAATAATATTTTTTCATCCTCATGTGATTCGTTTCCCTCTGTGGACACTATCTCTTGCATTGATCTACAATCCTCTATCTTCATCTCTTTGAGTTGGCACAAACTTTTGGCTGTTGAGGATGTTAACAAATAGAGTAGACTTTCGCATCCAGTTACATGCAAATGTTTGAGGTTGGAGAAAGATATTGTGTGTGATACCAAGCTTATTAAACGGCCACATGATTCTACTTCTAATTTTTGGAGATTTTCAAGAATTGGGTGTAGCCAAGAGTGCTCAAAACCAATGGACTTGAGATTACCCAGATAATTTAACTCTAATTCTTTTAGATGCCAAAGGACTCTCTTGTAATCTGCATTTGGTCTTTCAACAGAGAACATCTCTTCAAACAAACCCTGGTTAAATACTAGCACTTCTATTTTGTGTAACATGACAAGGAATCTATATAGAACACTATCTGACTCTTGTTGGAAGAGTTGCAATTTATCAAATTGCAATTTCTGAGACCCCGGACTCCATGTAACTATGGAATCTCCGATATTGAATGACAACATCTCCAAGTAGGGAATCTGGATAACCAGAAAGGAAACAAAGATGAATAAATACAGACAAAAACAACCACCAACCAAAACATAACCTAATTAAGTTTTTTTTTTAGCAGCAAAAATATGTATTGTATTTATAAGTAGTGTTTTTAATTAAGGAACACAAAAACCTATATACATATGATCAACTCACTAGAAAGTTACAACTCAGGACAAAAACCTCCCACCAAGCAGATTAATCGGTACACCCCAACAAAAAGATATCCACAAAAATACTCCTAATCCTAAAAATACATTCAAACAGGGCCACAAACCAGGGTCGTGTGTGTGGTAAGGCAAATAAGGCACCTGCTTAGGCCCCATACATTGATAGATACATTATGCAGGACTTATTAAGGCTCGAGAGTTTATATAATCTTTGTTATCAGGACAACTGAAATTATTTTCAATGACCTTATAGACAAAGTTGTAAGAAGTACCTCTTTGAATAAGTGCTTGCTCCCCAGGATGATCTTCTTGACAATTAAGTATCACCAAGCTACAACGATTAGCACACAGTGTTTTTAGCAAGGGCAATTTAACCTTGTGCAAACCGGGATAAAAGTGTCTGAGCACTGGCAATGTTGTTAGTTTCAATGAGGTAAGACAAGGAAACACAAACTCCTTTGTTGCTCCTTCTGCAAATATTTCATCCTTTGAAAACATTTCTACCAATTCATTGCAGTTTGTTACCTAGAGCATTTCAAGCCTGGTTAGTTCTTTAGCCACCGATGCAGGAAACAGACTTTTAAGGGTACCACATTTGTTAACCCTTATTTTTTGTAACACTTGAAGGCGAAAAATTCCAATGGGGTCCTTGTCCCATACATGCTTCAGGTTTGGTAGACCAATTAAATTCAATTTTTTCAAGTGGAATATTCCACAAGTTTTTGTAACCCTCATGTCATTTATATTAAATATCACCTGCACTTTGCTACAATTTCGTACTGTTAACTCTTCCAAATTCTCAAAGCAAGAATATAAATGAGATGGAATTGCCTCCACTAGATCACTACACTTGTCTATTTTCAAGGTTTTCAAATTGCAAAACATGTTCTCGCGCACTAAATCTTTCTGCTCCCATACTTGTTGTAACATTTCACCATAATGGGAGAAGACCAGGTGCTCTGTGTATTTGAAAGAAACCTGAAAAATCAAAGAATTTAAACGAATAATATATATTTAGAAGCATTACCGGGAAAATGAAGTATAATGTTACATGTTAGGAATGAATTTTTTTAAACTATATACTAAATTATATCAATGCTAGTTTTATGTCAGCATATTTATATGTAAAAATTACGACATACATACCATTTAAAATTTTCATACGTAATTTCCAATCAAAAGGTGCAATTATTTTCTCTGTTTGAAGAAGAAAACTTGACAGATCTAGGACTAAGTACCTTATCTTTGAAAACTTTATGTACGGTGGCATTCAAGTCACCTTCCCAGTACCCTTTCTCTTCCTCTTCTCCTTCAATGGCAAGTATACTTTGTAGCTTTGGTGCTGTAGTGTGACTTTCAGTGAATGTCTCCAGCTTGGGGCATTCCTCCACAATCAATCTTTCCAATAATGGGAATTTAAACTCACAGTTCTTGTAGGAACAGAAACTCGTAAGGTTTTCTAATCTCACAAGTTCTATATTAATCAATTTGCTAAATACAACTTCGATCACTCTGTCTTCTTTATTTTCCTCATCGGTTACTATTTCCTTTACTTTGCATTCGATCACCTTCATCGTTGCAAGTTGAACCATGCTTCTGGCTGTTGAGGATGCCATTAAGTTTGTTAATCCAGCACAACTGTTTACTTCCAAATATGTCAAGTGAGTCTGAGATACTGAGGAAGGTGCTAAGTTGATCAAATTTTCACAGCTGAATAACACCAAATGCTCTAGTATCTGTAGAACAGTGTCTCGTTCAAGTCTTAGATTCTCTATAGCTGAGCACTGCAAACACAATTTCTTCAATTGTAATATGGTTCCCAGCCTTTCTTGTGGTTCAGTGTTTCTATGTGGAACTAGCTCTTTAATCTTTTCGTCAAAAGAAAGTGTTAAGCTTTCTACATTTGGCATTCTGTGCAGAAGCCGGTAGAGATATTCAATACTGCTCAATGAGTATACATGAAGGTCTTTTAAAAGGTGCAATAGGTCCTCCCCATGGTTGCCTTCTTGCCAGAGTGCTTCTTTTGAGTCGATTTCCATAATTTCCAAGTTAGAGATTACCTAGACAAAGACAAAAAAAAAGTACTAAGAGTGGGTACTAATTAATGTAATTTACTTTTTTGAATTAGACCAATAACTCAATTTTGAGTAATTGATTAAATGAGTGGGTATTAATGTAATTTACTTGTTGTTTGCTTTTGATTTTCCTCTCCTTATAATTAATGTGTTGGTTTTCTCTACACACAAATAATGTTCTCATTAACATTTAATAACTCACTAGGTCCAGAACTATTTACGAATCATTAAATAGCTCCTAAAACTATAAAAAAAAAAATATAATTGCAATCAAATCTCTGAACTAAAATATTTGATCCAAGAAAAATGTTAGTAACTAGTCTCTTTAGCACACTCTCTTTAATACTCTCTCTATGATCTATGATTGATTAAAATTCATGTAGGTTCCATCACTTTAGTAATAATTCCCACTAAATTAGTAGGAGTAACATAATTTTTTTCTGATTATAAATGGAGTGTTGAAAAGAGAGTGTTTCTAACACTCCTCTTTGATCAAAACACACCCACTTTAAAAATATCAAATTATTCATTTCTAGAATTTATTAAATTATAAAAGAGAGTGTTTCTAGATACCGAAACTGAATAGATACTCAAACAAGTGAATTGATAACTAACCTTCATTTCAGTTTGAGACCATTAAGTGCAAATAATTAACATGAAGCAACTCGTGTAAATGCAATGGTATAGTACTAGTTATTTATTAAATTAAGGTATGTTTCTTTGACAAACGAAACTAACATATGCTACATTTTTTAGTTTTTTAAACTAAAAAATTACTAACAACACTCTCTTACATGAAAATGAGACCCATTCGCTTAGTGTGACCCACATGAATTTCGACCAATTATAAAGTAAGTGTTGAGTTGGTAGGTGAGTGTTGAAATTATTGTCGTTAGCAGTCCTCTTCTTAAAACTAAAATAGTTAGATGTGTTTAAAAAAACATTTATAGCCGTCCTCTTCATTAAACTAAAATAGTTGGATAGTTAGATACCTAACTATTTTATCTATACGTGTCAAAAGAAACTATTTTATCTATACTATTTTTTCTACATTTTAGTAAAATTGTAAAGAATACTAAGCAGTTTTATTAAAAAGGTAATAATAAAATGGTATTAAAATATTACAGTTCTAAACATTTTTTCTAACGTATAATTACTTTTTAGCGTATTTTTAATTTTTCAATATATTTTAGTTTTTTTGGTTACATTCTAATTTTTTTTGGTTAGGCAATATATTTTAGTTATTTAATAAACACAATATAAATTACTATTTATATAAGAGAAATACTAATTATGAGGAGAGAGAACATATCTATATGGAAATGAGTAATTCATTTTTTTTTTGACAAGGAAATGAGTAATTCATTTAGTTAAGAACTTCTTACCTTTTCTTCCCCATTGGTTTCCATTGTAAAATTTTTCAACTGCTCACATCCGACCATCGATAATTGTTTCAATTTTGGACACTCTATGTTTCCCCCTCTATAGAAATGCCTAGTAATTTCAAGAAATAAGAATTGTATGCAGTTTACTTCAGGAAATTTTAATGGTGTTTCTGATCCATCTTCCCAAGCAATTATTTCCTCCATTTCAAAACAAATGCCTACCATAATGCTTTCAAGGCTTTTAAGATCTTTGGCCACAGAAGTTGGTAAGACATATCTTAGTGGATAACAAGCTTCAACCCATATATGTTGTAGATTTTTGAAGCTAAGAATTCCTCCTGGATCTCTGTCCCATACTTCTTTTAGAGTAGGGAGTTTTTCTACATGAATAAGATGTAGTTTTGTGTCTGTCACACTCCCAGATGCATCTTTTTTCTGAGAATTTTTTATTTCAAAAATAAATTTCACTGTCTTGCAACTGACAAGCCTCAACCTTTCTAAACTCTGAAACCATCCTGTGAGATGACTCGAAAAAATCTTGTCTAGTTTGTGGCACTCTTCAATTTCCACAGAAATTAAACTAGAAAAGGAATCATCACTCACTTCAGCTTGCCATATGTCAGTCAACATATTCAGTTTAGTGAGGTAGAATTCCTCCAACTTAGGAAATACACAGACCTGCATTTTGATGCAAAAGAGCTATTTGGTAAAAAACTTAACAAGAATGCCAAGAGCAAAAAGGGATTATATACATAACATTGAGCTTAATACTACACTTTACACTTAGACATACCTTTTCCACATTGTTTCCTTTAGTGCTAAAAATCCTCTCCATCATCGAACACTCACTTACAGAAAGGACTTTTAGTTTCTTCCAACTGCTAGCCATTGACAACGAACATAAGTATCTCAAGTTATGGCAATCTTTCACAGTTAATTTTAATAAATTTTGAAAGCAAGAACTTGGAAGAGGTTGGTCGCTCTATATTTTATGGTTGCTAATTGAGGATAACTCCAAGCTCTCTAATTTTGGAATTTCAACCTACAAACACATGCACAATTACTATATTTGCAACACCTGAATAAAAAAATAGTCACAAATTAATTAAAATAACAATCGAACCTGTTTACCAAAGAGAGAAAGGGGATCCAATAATACACTGCGATCATCTACTGCTAAAGTAATTTCTGTGTGATCTCTGTTTTTAGTTTGTGTTGTGTTAAAAAGACACTTGAGAGCAAGTGTACTCTCTTACAGAAGTAGTATAAAAAGTATCGTCTCTACAGGGATTAATTAATAAGTACCAAACTACTTAAAATTAATTATTATTTAGACTAACGAATATTGGTGATTGTAGAAACTAAATTGCGAAGAAATAAATAACAAGAATTTAAATGGAAAAGTTCGATCAATGGAGAGAAGCCTAGGGTCTTAGTTTCACTTGCTAGGTTCGATTCCTCTATGTCTAATTCTACCTGAATTCCCTTATTTTATTCAATTACCAATCCCTTTACTAAACCTATTAATCCGTTTGGTCATTCGTGATTAATATTCTTTTCCCTAAATTAATCCTAGTAATTGATTATAAACATGCAAAGGGTTGTCAATCCTAATTATTTATTTAATTAGTAATAATTTCTCCTCAATTATCTTTCCTTGCTTCCTGCAAAATAAATAGCAAAATAAGCCGCTTATCTATTTAAGTGGTAATAATTGCTCTAAAAGTGACTCAAAAATATATCTAAAAATGCACTATATTAGAGTTTATCAACTCCCCCACACTTAACTTTTGCTTGTCCTCAAGCAAATTTTCTGGCTCAATAAAATTTTCAAATAAATAATAGAGATAGCCAAACAAGGTACCCAAAATTAAAAGCACAATGACAGATAATAGAAAATATAGTACATATGAGGTGTCAAAATGTTGCCCAATTAGAGGCTTAAGTCCCTGAAGAATATGTTTCTGTGAACAAGGGCACTCGCTCACAATCTCTCTAAGTGTTTAGGGACTAGGGAAAATACGCTCAAGTTTCAACAAAATGTACATTACCATAAGCTTGTAATTTGACCAAATCTCCACTAAATAGTTCACATGCATGCAAAAGATGGGGTTTCATGGGTTGTAATGGGGCCATGGGTGAATTCATGCAGGGTAGGAAACAAGAAGAAAGGGATAATCAAAGGGCTAAAAACAAGAAACAAATAGTAACCTTTGAAACCAAATAAGGAGCTCCTATCTATTTTACAATTTTTGTCCAAACTCCAAATTAATTTCACTTTCATTCTTCACTCTTCTTTTTCTATTGAGTCAACTCTTTTTTATTTGCTTTTTTTCCTTAAGTAGACTCTTTTGTTTTGTTTTTTATTTATTTGCCCTTTGGCTCTTTCATTCTTTTGATTTGCCCTTTGGCTCTTTCATTCTTTTGATGTTCCTTTTCCTCCCTCTCGAGTAGGAAAATTCGATTTTTTTTTTCATAGGAGGAAAAGGTAAGTACATGAAAACTCCTATTTTGTTTCCTTTGTATGAGAATATTTTTGTAAGCACGTGATTCACTCCATTTTATTCTCTTCATCCTGACAAGATAGATAACTAAAGTATAGGACGAAATTTCAGTCCTGACAATATAGACAACTAAAATATAGGACGAAATTGTAATTTTCAATAGTTGATCCACCTTCAATTTCAAATGGTTACCACAAACAAAAAAGAAAAAAATTATATCTAGGTACCAAAGAAAAAAAAATATAACAAATAGGCTCAAAGGGGGCAACTAAGGGATAAATTCATCAAGCAACTCTGAGGCCAGAAAAATACCTAAATCCCCAAATCTTTTAACATGATGCAAATCAATTTTCGCCTTGAAACGGTCAAAAGACAAATTCTAGAATGTAGCAAATTGGGAAACACACTCATAGAAAGAAAAAGGGGTAAAAATTTATGATTTAGTATCAATCCCCTTATGAAGGCTCAGATCTCACATTTAGAAGCTAGTTCACAAAAAGTACTCAAGAGGGACAAATGCTAATTATCAGCTTCCTAAGGACATCCTCAGAGTTACAATTAAGCACACGTCTGTCAAGTAAATTAATTATGGGATCCCCTAAAGGCAAAATCTCTATTTTTTTCAATTTAAGCATAGTTTATGCAAAACAAGCCAGAAAAAATGCTATCAACATATACGGTGGGTATGAGTATTATTAGAGATCAAGTGACAAAATAAACTCTCCTCCCCCACACTAGCATGAAGCATGGTCCTCAATGCAAAATAATCAAATATAAACCAAAAGAAATAAGAGAGAGAGAGAGAGAGAGAGAGAGAGAGTAAGAGTGACTTCCCTGAGAGAGCTTGCAAACAGAGCTAATTCCTAAAAAAAACAAAACAAAATAAAAATAAGAGGAAATAAAACACAGGTTGCCTCCTGCGAAGCGCTTGTTTAACGTCCCGAGCCTGACGGTAGTAGGGTCAGTCCTTGAGGGCAGTGACATAGCTTACTTGGAGTAACCCTTCCTCAAAATGCTTCACACGCTGACCATTAACTTTAAAAGTGGTGCCATCTTCATGAGATACCTCAAGAACTCCATAAGGAAAAACTTGAGTCACAGTGTAGGGTCCATACCACCTTGAGCGCAGCTTTCCTGGAAAAAGACGCAAACGTGAGTTATAAATTAAAACTTTCTCACCAACATGGAATTCACGCTGCTGGATGTGCTTATCATGCCACTTTTTAGTCCGCTCCTTATATAACTTGGCATTCTCATAAGCTCCCAGACGGAGCTCATCCAATTCATCGAGCTGCAGCAACCTGTTTTCACCTGTAAGCTGGGCATCAAAGTTTAGAAATTTTAAAGCCCAAAGTGCTTTGTGCTCTAATTCAACAGGCAAATAACACGCTTTTCCAAAAACAAGACGGTAAGGAGACATCCCAATGGGAGTTTTAAAAGCAGTTCTATAGGCCCATAGTGCATCATCAAGTTTCAAAGACCAGTCTTTTCTCGATGCACTAACTGTCTTTTCTAAAATCCTTTTCAGCTCTCTGTTTGAAATTTCAACTTGCCCACTAGTTTGTGGGTGGTAAGGAGTTGTTACCTTATGAGTGACACCATATTTGCTCAAAAGATTTTCAAATTGTTTATTACAAAAATGAATGCCACCATCACTAATAATGGTTCGGGGAGTGCCAAATCGGCAAAAAATATTTTTCTTTAAAAATTTCACCACCACCCGAGCATCATTAGTGGGTAAGGCTACAGCTTCTACCCACTTAGACACATAATCTACAGCAACAAGAATATATTGATTTGAAAAAGATTTAGGGAAGGGCCCCATAAAGTCAATACCCCATACATCAAATATCTCACAAACCAAAATATTATTTAATGGCATCTCTTGACGCCTAGAAATATTGCCACTCCTTTGACAACTATCACAAGCTTTCACAAAATCATGAGCATCTTTAAATATTGTAGGCCAATAAAAACCACATTGTAAAACTTTATATGCAGTTCTATTTGGGCCAAAGTGGCCACCTACCTCTTTAGAATGACAATGCTCAAGGATAGAAGTTACCTCATCCATAGGCACACAACGCCTAATTACCTTATCTCCACAAACTTTAAATAGGTACGGGTCATCCCACAAGTAGTGTCTAGCATCAGAAATTAATTTTTTCTTTTGCTGAAAGGAAAAATCAGGGGGAACAACCTTACCCACCAAGTAGTTGACGATGTCTGCGAACCAAGGAATAGTAGAAATAGCTAGAAGTCTCTTATCAGGGAAAACCTCTTTGATCTTCCCATCATTTGAGGCCTGCATCACACTATGGTCGAGCCTTGAGAGGTGATCAGCTACGAAGTTCTCTGAGCCTTTCTTGTCTCTGATCTCCAAGTCAAACTCTTGTAGCAACAAAATCCACCTGATTAACCTGGGTTTTGCATCCTGTTTTCCAAGCAAATATCTAATAGCAGCATGATCAGTATAAACAATAACTTTAGAAAGAACAAGGTAATGGCGAAACTTGTCAAATGCAAATACTACGGCTAGCAACTCTTTCTCTGTGGTAGTATAATTTCTTTGAGCATCATCAAGAGTGCGACTAGCATAGTAAATGGTATAGAATACCTTCATCAAAGATTGCATCTGTTTAGAGAGAGCATCCAGCTTTATGTTAATACTAGTGTCATCGTCAACCTTGTACATTCCAACTGATTTCTTAATGTGTCTGTCACTAGTTTCCCATTGGGCATTATCGGCTGCTATCTCTGCAATTAAATCATACACTGTCGCAGGTTCTCCATTCATCAGAGAGCCCCCGCAAGCCATATTAATAATTCCCCTATTTTGAGAAGATAATCCGTTACAAAAATATTCAAGCAATTGCCACTTCTCAAATCCATGATGCGGACAACTTCGGAGTAAGTCTTGAAATCATTCCCAAGCTTCATGTAAAGATTCTTGCTCAAGTTGAGCAAAGCTGATTATTGCACCTCGAATCTTAGTAGTCTTACCTGGAGGAAAATATTTGGTCAAGAATTTCTGCTTCAGTTGGTCCCAAGTGGTAATGGACTCAGCAGGTTGAGAGTCTAGCCAAGCAGATGCCTTGTCAGCCAATGACCATGGAAACAATCTCACTCTAATTGCATCAGGAGGGACACCATTACAAATTACTGAGTCTGCCACCTGTTTGCTGGTGTTTTTAGCAAACAATCACTAGTTTTATTAGAAGGTTTGTGAGATCAAACTAGAAAAATCTCAAAGCAATTGCCTTTGAATTGCGCGTGGTTTGTGTTTCAGAAAATGTAGAAAAGGGACGATTTGCAAATGATTAACAGAATTGAAAAGAAAAGAAGCAGTAAATGGTGCAGGAATTGTAAAGAACAGACAAATAAATTGCATTGAATCATAAAAGTGGTACACGATCACGCACAGCGATTCTTCCACTCGTTTTTCGCTTTGGCTTGGAAGTTAGAGTTTTAGGAATCGGATTGTGTATTGTGATTTGCGACCCCTGTTTCTTCTCAGAAACAGTTATTTATACAAAGGAAAAGAGGGGGAAAAACTGAACTCAGTAACCGCCTAGCAATTTGAAAATAAGTAACTGCTCCTACTTTCGACCAAGTAACTGCTCCTATTTTCGACCAAAACCGCTCTATCACGCTTCGACCAACTGCTAGTCTTCAGTGCATAACTGCTCTGTTTTCTGTCTGTCGAAAGCCTGTGTCCATTTTCCTCTCTCTTGCTTTTGCTTCTCTGGAAACTTGTCGAGTTTACCTTGCGCATGACCATTTTCTCTGTCGAAATAATTTGGTCTTTGTGAAATAAATATAAGTCAGGCCTTGTTGACCATCTTTAATGAAGCCTGTCGAAATTACAGGCTAACAAATTGCCCCCCAAAAATGTCTTTTTCGACTGAACTTGAGGATTAAGAAGAGAAAGACATTTTTGAATTCACCATCGAAATAATTTTGCACTTGAATAAAATAGCTGTATACCTGATGTCACCACTGTTAAGTGTTGTTTCCATATTCAAGCCTTAAACTTGAACAACCTGTAATTTCGGCCTTTGACTATGTTTACTGATTCTCTGTTCTAACTTTGAATGGTTCCACCATTTTCTGTTACGTTAATAACGCCGTAATTAAAGTGATGCCTCACTTCTCGGAACGCCAAACTCGTAACCAACTGACGCTCTTTCATACTTCTCCTTATAAATAGAAGAGTTTTGTTTCTCATCTTCACCACTCCATGATTTTCTTCTTTTTCCTTTCCCGTTCCAGGATCATTCCCTTTGTTTTGAGTCTTCCGCGTAACCTCATCTCTCATAATTGCAGTGAGGTTTCCTGGAGGTTCAAAGTGATGGTTTTTGATCTCGACTAATTATGGCTTTGCTCCTTTTTTCTTCATGTCACTTGATCTTGCAACTTTCTGAGTTTATGCGGGAGACTCAAAATGGGAGCAGGAAGATTCATCAGGTGTTTTGGTTTGATGATGACTGTCTTCCTTGGGGACATCAATATCTCCTCTCTGAAGGGCTTCCTGAGGTTTACCAAGCAAGGAAACGCCCTGTTGAAAGGCTTACAAGCCTAATGCGCAGACGAAAGAATGACCCCCCAAACGACGGGAAGTGTCAACGTGGTCGAAGAAAACCACCCAAAAGAGAAGTTACTTGGTCGTAAAAGACCAACTGCAATCCAGCGTTTTATTTATGCCTAATTTATTTACCCTTTCGGCACTATGTAATTCACAAATGCCTCCTTTGGCACATGTAACTTGGCAACGTTATAATGAAATTTCTTCCATTTTATTCTCGAGCAATTTTTATTCTGTGCTTTCGACAATGTTTTGGCAACTTAAATGCCATGTTTTTACGCTTTCTTTATATTTATTCCAGCGTTATTTTAACTTCTTGTAACGTTGGCTTATACTTTTTCAAGTATTTGCCATTTATACGCAAAATTCTTTCATCAGCGCCAATCTCTTCGACCTCATATGCGCCGTTTGAATAAACTTGTAAAATTTTAAATGGTCCTTCCCAACTTGGGGACCATTTACCAAAGACTCTATCTTTTTTATCCATAGGCAATAGGACCTTCCACACTAGATCACCTGAATCAAAGGTTTTAGACTTAACCTTTTTGTTATAAGTTTTAGCTACCCTCTCTTTCTGTCGAATAAGCATATCTAAAGCTAATAACCTTTCTTCGTCTAAATCAACCAATTCATCAAGCATCATATTCCAATAATAATCAGAGGGAATCTCCCACTGTCTTTGAATTCTTGTTGATTGTAGACAAATTTCAACAGGCAACACTGCATCGTGTCCAAATGTTAGCCTATAAGGAGTAGTGTTGATAGATTCTTTGGGTGAATTTCGACAAGCCCATAATGCTTGATCAAGGGTATTATGCCAATTTTTGGGTTTCTGCCCAACATGCTTTTTAATCAAATTAATAATAACTTTATTGGCAGCTTCTACTTGACCATTGGCTTGCGCATAATATGGTGTTGAAGTTAATAACTTAAAACCAATTTCAGAAGCAAACTCTACCATTTTTCTACCAGTGAAAACTGATCCTTGATCTGTAGTAATGGTTTCTGGAATTCCAAACCTATAAATGATATGATTTTGAATAAACCTTATCACTGCTTCTTGATCAACATTGGCTAAAGGTATAGCTTCAACCCATTTGGTGAAGTAATCAATTCCCACAAGGATATATCTATGGCCCTTCGACGAAGTTGGCTTTATCTCTCCAATCACATCTAGAGCCCAACCTCTAAACGGCCAAGGTTTGACTATGGCATGCAATTCATTTGCAGGTACATGTTGTATCCCAGCATGCTTTTGACACTCTTGGCATCCCTTAGCAAATTCTATGCAATCTTTCAGCATAGTTGGCCAATACATTCCTTGTCGAAATAATAACCACTTCATTTTGTGGCCTACTTGGTGTGAACCACATGCTCCACTATGTGTATCGGAAACTGCTAAATATGCCTCATTTTCACTAAGACATTTTAATAGTACTCCTTCAGGAGTCTTTTTAAACAATTCGTTTCCAATTATCACATAGCTCAAAGCTCTGTATTTTACCTTTTTATTGGTATTTCTTGTGGGATTTTGCAAATATTCTGCAATAGGCCTTCGCCAATCATTATTGGTCATATTGTCAAGAGCAAAAATCTCTGCTAAGTCAAAGTCACCAAAAAATTGACGTTTTTCGACAACGACTAGTTCCTCGTTTGCGTTCGCATCTGTTGCCCCCCCAGTTGTTGGTGTTGACAATATTGACGAAGAATAGTCATTAGAAATGATCTTATCCTTTATTTCAATTAACTCTTCCAGGCTTTGTTTTGAAACTTTATAGCCTGAAGCAATTTGTGCCAATTCATTTGCCACTTGATTATCAATTCGTGGTAAATGTTCTAAGTGAACAGACTCAAATCTTTTTAACAAAGCATTGGCAACAACAAAGTATCTAATAAGGTGCTCTTTAATGCATTTGTACTCTCTTGTCAATTGTTTGACAACCAACTCAGAGTCACCTTTTATTTCGACATGACTTGCCCCCAGCTCAAGTAAAATTTCAAGGCCTACTATTAAAGCCTCATACTCAGCTTCATTATTGGAACAAACATCTCGAATTTTAAACTTATACTTCGTTGGAATGTTAGTAGGAGATATTATTAAAATACCAATCCCAACTCCATGTTTATGGCTTGAACCATCAAAATACAACCTCCAAGGATGTACGTCTACAAAACTTAATGTTTCTTCGACAACAGAATGGTCTACTATAAAATCAGCAACCACTTGTCCTTTAATTGATTTTAGAGGTTGATAAGTTAAATTGTATTCTGACAAAGCCAAAGCCCATTTACCAATTCGGCTATGCATTATTGGTTTCGACAGCATATGCTTAATAACATCAAAATGCGAATAAATAGAAACATCAGCTGGTTTTATATATTGCTTTAACTTTGTACACGAGAAATACAAACAAAGGCACAACTTCTCTATAGGAGTGTACCTCGTTTCGGCATCATTTAAGACCCTACTGAGGTAATAAATGGCTCTTTCGACACCACTATCATCCTCTTGTGCTAACATGCTACCTATTGTTCTATCAGAAGCTGCTATATACAATTTGAGCACTTTGTGTTTAATAACAGGCAACAAAATTGGTGGTTTCATCAAATAAGACTTGATTTCGTCGAAGGCTGCTTGATGCATTGGTTCCCATTTGAACTCTTCTTCCTTCTTCAGTCTTAACAATGGCGAAAAAACTTGTGTTTTGCCACTTAGATTTGATATAAATCTTCGAAGGAAATTGATTTTTCCCAGCAACGACTGAAGCTCTTTTTTGGTCGAAGGGGCCTTCGTTTCCATAATTGCCTTAGTCTTATTTTGATTGATTTCAATGCCTTTTTTGTGCACTATAAAACCCAAGAAATCACCTGCACGTACACAAAAGGCACATTTTAATGGATTTAATTTCAATCCATATTTCCTCATTCTTTCAAAAGAACGGCGAAGATGGTCTAAATGACCACTTTCTGAGGAAGATTTAACCACCACATCATCTATGTATACTTGCATAAAATCATCAATAAAATCATGAAACATAGAATTCATGGCCCTCTGATATGTAGCACCAGCATTCTTTAAGCCAAAGGGCATTACTACCCATTCATAAACACCCAATGCCCCTGGACATCTAAAAGCAGTTTTCGGCACATCCTCTTCGGCAATGAAGATTTGATTATACCCAGAATAACCATCGAGCATACTAAGAAAATCAAATCCTGCTGCTGAATCTATTAGCATTTCTGCCACAGGCATTGCGTATTCATCCTTGGGAGTTGCATTATTTAAATCCCTAAAGTCTATGCAAACTCTAAGAGTCCCATTTTTCTTTATTACAGGAACTATATTGGCTAACCATTCGACATACCTGGCAGTTCTGATGAATTTGTTTCTGAATAGCCTTTCGATTTCCTCTTTGATCTTAGCCAACACTTGAGGAGCAAATCTTCTTGGCACTTGCTTCACTGATTTCTTCCCTGGTCGAATTGGTAATTACATTTCCACTACTTCTCGACTTAACCCAGGCATTTCGTCATAATCCCAAGCAAAGCAGTCTTTGAACTCCCTTAGCAATGTGATGACTTGGGTTTTTAGAGAAGCATCAATATTCGCACTAATATAAGTTGGCCGTTTTATTGAGCCATTTCCCAAATCAACTTCTTCTAACGGGTCTTGAGCTTGCATATGCTTTGCCGAATCTCTAGGATCCTTTTCAAAACCTAATAGATCATCATCATAAATGCAGTCAAGTCTTTCATCTATGACTATGCCATTTTCTTCATGTAACTCACTGGCTTCGACAGCCATTGTTTGTTGAATAATTTCGGCCTCTATAGCCGCTTTAAACTTGTTTTCGGCCATATAAGCCGTAATTTTGTCCCATGCATTGGGCACTGACATAAGAACACTTTCAAGAACCAGTGTTCCACCCCGTTGGTCGAAAAACACCATCAGGATAGACACTATCATCTCCCATTATTTCTCTTTCCCAAACAAAACCATAATTTGGGTCAAGATGAACTGAGGCAAAAACATTATCCGCAGGAACATATGCCTCATTAGAAGATGAACATGGCGCAATCTTCGCCATTTGTTTCTCAAAGTTTTCCTTGGTAACTTGGTTCACATCAGCACGGAAGTAGCTCTGATCGGCTTCAACATACTCTACCAAACCATCTTCCTTCCACATTACTAAACGTTGATGCAAAGTTGAAGGGACAACACCAACTCCATGGATCCACTCTCTACCAAGGAGTAAATTAAAATTCGCTTTAGAGGCTATCACTAAGAACAATGTAGTCCTCTTTATGGAACCAACGATTAAGTCCACCTCAATGGCCCCCAAAGAATGGCCAGTTTTGCCTTCGTAGTTGCTTAAGACAATATTATGTGGCCTGAGGTCAGTGTCGAACTTACCAATCTTCTTCAAAAGACCATGTGGCATTAAATTCACTGCAGCTCCACCATCCACTAACACTTTGTTAATTCCAACACCATTGACTTTGGCTTGGACATACAGGGGTTTCAAGTGGTTTTGCATACTCATATCTGGCTTCTCGAAGGTAGCCATTTGGTCTTCGACACAACCATTGTTCATCACATAGTAACACATTGGCTTATGATGAGCCATATCCTCTGTAAAATCCTCTTCAACATCGTTCGGTACTGTGATAACATCGTACTCAAGAGGCAGTATTGATACCACATTGCAAACAACATCGAAATCATCTTCAGAATCATCAAAATCAGACTCCATGTCTTCATCCATGTCGAAATCAGCATTCTTTTCTTTCACTGTTGACAATGGAGGAAATATTCTTTCAAGGGCAGGCCTTCTTGGCTTTTCTGTTACCACAGCCTTGCCTTTGGCCTTATTTGCTGCACACACATGACTAGCAACATCAACATTCCTCTTTGTGGCAACTTCAGTTTTGTGAACCTCACTCTTGGCCACTATCATGCTGCGTGGAACTTGATTGTTAGCCAAATGACTTGGGACCCTGTTAATGTCAAAGTGTGCCTTCTTCTTCTGTTGTCTTTGGTAACGACACCACTGTGTTCTAGTCATGGGGTTCTTACCCTTATAGTTATTCTTATAATTAAACTTAACAGCATCAGTACCTGGCTTGACAGCTTTAGCACGTTGATTATTGGACACCCACGCTTCCACAGGAGCACTAGCACTTGGGACAAAGGATTTATTTGTTGACAGCTTCAAATACCCTTTCGCTGAGGACTTCTCGTTAGCAAATTGTCGTTTGCTTGTTGAAGGCTTTGTTGACACATTAGCCTTATAGCCAGGAAGATCTCCTTTTGCAAAGTCAAATTTCGGCCTGTTATCAAGCCATTTTCTTTTACGTTGTTGTTGATCCTGATAACCTTCGACAGCTTTAGCTGCTTCTTTATCGAAGACAGCACTGCACCTTGGGCAAAGCATAACTTCAGAGTTATTCCACTTACACCGATTGAGGAAATCTATCAATTCTTCCTCAGCCTTTGGATACACAGCATGTATCTTCCCGTCATATTCTTTTAGGGTCACCTCCTGTTTCTTACCTTCAGCATACATAAAACCTTTTAATTTTTCGGTGGCAGTCTTGACACACTTAGGAGGGTCTGCCATTTGAGCATCCACCATGCCTACATCAGCTTCGACAGGTTCAGAGTACATAGCTTCAGCCTTAGGCAATGGATCAACATCAATCTGCATAGGAGCTTTCATTTTCTTATCAGCAAATTTGAGTCTTCCTTCGTCAACTGCTTTTTGCACAATATCCCTGAAGAGCACACAACGGTCAGTGTTATGTCCCAAAAAATTATGGAACTTACAATAACCCTTTTTCTTTCTTTGGTCAAGAGTTGGTATTTTAAGGCCTTTAGGCACTAATATTTGACCATCAGTTACTAAAAGATCAAAAATTTCATCACATTTAGTAACATCAAAAGTATAAGTTTTAGGCATAAATCTATCATTCTTAGGCTCTACAGGGTTATTCCCATTCGCAGGCTTTAATAATTTACAGGTATAAGGAGGACCAGGCTTAAGTTCAGCCACGTCTATCTCCTCTCCTTCGACATTACTATATGTAACGTCAAATTCTTCTTCGACATATGCCACTTTTTCTTTTTTATGATGCCTATTCGACCTAGATTTTTCCTCTCTAAGCCTTTCAACTTGTCGAACTCTATCGGCCAAATGAGCCATATCTCGCAAATGAGATGTGTCTAATTTCTTTCTAATTGAGTAATCAAGGCCACCAGCAGCCATTTCGACAAGCTCATGTTCAGGGACTTGTGTGAAGCAACGAGATTTCAACAGCCTAAATCTGTTTAAGTAATCATCAATAGTTTCAGGCATTTTGCGCCGAACACTAGCCATTTCTTTAAGACTAATTTTCGACTGGCCCATGTAAAACTGTGCATGGAATGCCTTTTCCAATTGCCCCCATGTGAACATAGAACCAGGGGGTAAGGTCGTGAACCAAGTGAAAGCATTTTTAGTTAGAGAATTTGGAAAATATTTCATCTTCAAATTCTCATTTTGTGCTAAGTCCCCAGCCTCAGTCAAGAAACGAGCAATGTGTTCGACTGTGGACTCATTTGTATCACCACCAAACTTAGTAAACTTGGGAACTTTCCATCCCCTTGGTAACTCAGTTTGTAATACGTATTCACATAATGGTGATACAAAGTTAGGCCTTTGTAAACCTATGTTAAGGCCATTTTGCGCCAAAATAGTTTCGACTAAAGTAGCTATATTGTTTTCTGCGCCAACATTGTGTTGTTGCACTTGTCGAACAACTTCATCAGCGTTCTGGTGTCTATTTACCAAAACTACTTCGGGGACGTGGTTTACTGCCCCTTGTAGTTCGCCTACAGTTGTGGACGCTTCGACTGCAACTGCTTCTTGGGGGTTAACTGACGACGCATTACCCGCAATAATAGGAACTTGCCTATTATTAACCGCTGGAGCCCCAAAGAAGTCTGCAATCCTACTCATCTGATTTGCCAACATTTGGTAACTGTTATTGGTATTTTGAATCAATGGATTGAAAACTGTACCAATTTGTTGGGTAAGCATATTAACCATATCGTGATTACTCTCGTCCACTTGCTGTCTTAAGGCCAACAAAGACGTATTGGTTAATGCTGGGGGATTTCGACCAAATACGCTCTCAGAAGAGACATGTGTAGGGGAAAAGGTCGAAATATGTGGCATTCCAGTAGGCATGTCATACATTCCCAAAGGAAATGGGGGTAGATGCACGTTATTCAAACGTGGGTCTAAACCGTTTCCCATTGCCATGTAAGGGCTATGAAGCCCTGCACTTAACGGCAAAGACATTGGCAAAGATGCCATTTCTGACTGCGTTGAACCAACATTAGTCATTGATAATGAAGGAACGGTTATCGACGATGATGGTCCTGCGCTAATGCTTGCAGAATCCATTGTTGTCCCTTGCCCTTGTGAAACCACAGGGTTGGAACTAGACGCATTATTCGTACTAGAACGAACCATTTTACCACTTCTTAAGTGCATACAACAGCGAATACAAATAAGAGAGTACGAAAATGAACAAAATCAAAGGCAAAGTCCCACTGGGCGTGCCAATTTGTTTGCTGGTGTTTTTAGCAAACAATCACTAGTTTTATTAGAAGGTTTGTGAGATCAAACTAGAAAAATCTCAAAGCAATTGCCTTTGAATTGCTCATAGTTTTTGTTTCAGAAAATGTAGAAAAGGGACGATTTGCAAATGATTAACAGAATTGAAAAGAAAAGAAGCAGTAAATGGTGCAGGAATTGTAAAGAACAGACAAATAAATTGCATTGAATCATAAAAGTGGTACACGATCACGCACAGCGATTCTTCCACTCGTTTTTCGCTCTGGCTTGGAAGTTAGAGTTTCAGGAATCGGATTGTGTATTGTGATTTGCGACCCCTGTTTCTTCTCAGAAACAGTTATTTATACAAAGGAAAAGAGGGGGAAAAACTGAACTCAGTAACCGCCTAGCAATTTGAAAATAAGTAACTGCTCCTACTTTCGACCAAGTAACTGCTCCTATTTTCGACCAAAACCGCTCTATCACGCTTCGACCAACTGCTAGTCTTCAGCGCATAACTGCTCTGTTTTCTGTCTGTCGAAAGCCTGTGTCCATTTTCCTCTCTCTTGCTTTTGCTTCTCTGGAAACTTGTCGAGTTTACCTTGCGCATGACCATTTTCTCTGTCGAAATAATTTGGTCTTTGTGAAATAAATATAAGTCAGGCCTTGTTGACCATCTTTAATGAAGCCTGTCGAAATTACAGGCTAACACCACCCTCAAGAAGTTTCTAAGATGGGTGTGAGGGTCTTCTGTTGGTGCACCTCTGAACATAGTAGAATTCTGAACCATTTGAATTAAGCTTGGTTTGAGCTCAAAATTAGTAGCTTGCATAGGTGGATTGACTATGCTCGTAGTGATATTTGCTGTTGGAGTGAAGTAATCCCGAAGAGTTCTTCTCGGATTGGTAGCCATCACTCTTGTCTCTTTTCTTATCCTTCGAGCAGTTCTTTCAATTTCTGGATCAAAAATCAAAATAGGCTCTTGGGAGCGGGTGAGCATGCACGAGTAATAATAATAAAAATAAAACTAACAAATAAAATTAAACTAAATGTAATTAATTTTTTTTTGTTTTTATTAAATTAAAATAAAACAAAGTAGAACAAGAAATAAATAAAAAAAAAGGTCTAAAGCAATAAAAAATCTTTTTCGTTTAATATTATTAAATTAATCCCCGGCAACGGCGCCAAAAACTTGTTGTGTTAAAAAGACACTTGAGAGCAAGTGTACTCTCTTGCAGAAGTAGTATAAAAAGTATCGTCTCCACAGGGATTAATTAATAAGTACCAAACTACTTAAAATTAATTATTATTTAGACTAACGAATATTGGTGATTGTAGAAACTAAATTGCGAAGAAATAAATAACAAGAATTTAAATGGAAAAGTTCGATCAATGGAGAGAAGCCTAGGGTCTTGGTTTCACTTGCTAGGTTCGATTCCTCTATGTCTAATTCTACCTGAATTCCCTTATTTTATTCAATTACCAATCCCTTTACTAAACCTATTAATCCGTTTGGTCATTCGTGATTAATATTCTTTTCCCTAAGTTAATCCTAGTAATTGATTATAAACATGCAAAGGGTTGTCAATCCTAATTATGCAAAGGCATTCCAAGCTGTCTAATTTCCATTGATTTCTGCACTCCATTCAGTTCTCCTTTTTTGAGTTTTTCTAGTGTACTTTTCAACACAGGCTCACTCTTACCTCTAAGTGCCCTTCCAACCATAACAATTGCCACGGGTAATCCTGCACAGTAGTTCTTAACAATTTCCTGAATAAATATGGACATTTTACCAAGCATTCCTGCCACCTTCTGAAACAACATTAGGGATTCCCTCTCATCTAATTTCTCCACGCCAAAAATTTACTTGATATCCATTTTATCAGACAATACTTTTTTATCTCTCGAAGTTAACAAAATTTTGCACCCCTTATAATCCCCAAGAAACTTTCCTATTGTCGCCATAATAAAGTTAGGATCTTTAATATCTTTAGTTGTCCTCTGGCTTATCTTATCTTATCATCATCCAATGGAATCCCTATCTTATTCAAGTCTAATCTATCCCAAAGGTCATCCAAGATTATAAGAGTGTTCTCCTTCAGTTTCTTTAACCTCCTCCTTAGACGATCTGCTCTCATAGTCTCACTTTCCGCTTCCAATCTCAATCCCAACACATAGGCAATATCTTCCTGGATTTTGGTAGGTTTGGATTGTTTCACACTCTTTCTTTTATCTTCAAGATCAGCAACAAGACCTTTTAGTTCATTAACATTTTTTCTGTAATTGATGATGTAACCCACATGCTGAATAGTCAGGTCCACCACGACATCGGTCGCTCTCTCTACAATTTTGGATACACAGCCACAATCCATATTTCTTCTTGATTTTCTTGTTCAATGTACCGCTACATATCTTTATTCCCATCAAACTGGAAAGTGGAAACAAATCAGCCAAGTAGATGATATTTGACCTGTCAAAATCACAAGTAATGAAGTATTTGATGTTACAAATTATGTATTTCCACTATAAATAATACGTGAGTAATGAGTAATATAAACATTTAGAACTAATGTTGTAAAAATAAATAAACATTTACAACTAATAATTCCAAAATCGAATTGTATCGGCTGATTTTCTGGCCTAAATTAGAGAAACTAAGGGGGTGTATTGGTTCAGGATTTCAAAGGATTTTAAAAGACTTTTTTTAGGTAAAAAAGTCTGCTGGTATTCAATCAGGATTTTATATCACTTAAAAACAATCCACTGATATTCAGTCCAGATTTTCAGGACTTTTTAAACGGTCTATCAAAATCCATTAGTATTTATTTGAGACTTTCTACCACTTAAAAACAATCCATTAGTATTCAAAAATATAAGGATTTTAAAGGATTGTTTTATTAGATGGATTTTGAATGACTTTTTAGTGATTTCTATACCTACCAAGTCCATCAAACAATCTCATCCAAACTGATCAGACTTTTCGAGACTTTTGAAAGTGCCTTTTCAAGTGCTTCATTCTTTTCTACGAATTATCCAGGTGAGTGCTTCATCTCTCTTCTTCTATTGCCTACTGTTCTAGCTATGCCTACCGAGTGCTTCATCTATCATGATTTGGTACTGTCACTTTTGTAAACGATTATCTTTACGCAGAACACATAATGCATAATGGATATATCATGAATTATCATATTTCAATACAATCAATCCTTCGTTTACATATTCTATTTCTCTGCTCCATCGTATTAGTTCTTTGACTCTATTTTCAAAGAAATTTGTTCTTTTTGAGCCTTCTGTTTCTGCACTCTATCTTTTTAAATTCTACAGTAGGCGTATGGACTTCAAGAAAGCCCGGTTCCTTAGCCCAGCCTTATGAAGGGTATTAATTCAATAAAACAATGGTACTCTATATTCTCACAAATCGGTGCATAATGCTGTATATTCTCACCAAAAATTAATTATATATATATATATATACTTTTATACTAATATTATATGTATTGCATATGTAATTAGGTAAATATTTCTTGGTGGATTGTGGATTTCCTAATCGGCGCCAATTTTTAGCTCCATTTCGAGGTGTAAGATCTACAAGATTTTGCAGGTCAGGGTAATGACCCTCAAAATGAGAAAAAATTGTTCAATCTTCGTCATGCGTCTTTAAGGAATGTGATCGAGAGAATATTTGGTATCTTTAAATCGAGGTTCATAATTTTTAAGTCAGCGCCTCCATTTTTGTTTAAGTATTGGGTCAAGATATAATAGGAAAGTGTTAGCCCTTCAAAGTCGAATTTCGTCGTGTCTATAATTAATCTTCACGATGTAATTTATTTCTTTCACTTATGCTAATGTTACTTAACACCAGTTTTTGGTTGTATTTTACGCTGTGCATTTTTTGCTTTGAGTCTCTTTCTATACAGTTTGAGAATAATGCAATAAAATTCAACCAAGTTTATTTTACCCAAGAAAATTCACAACTATCCCAGGCATGAAATGCGATTTCGAAAGGGAGAAGACAAAAGAAAAACCAAAAGAAAGAAAAAACACGAGTAGAAAATTCCCTACCTGTAAAGTCAAACAATAGATTCTTTTCATTAAATATTAAAAAGGTTGGTTAGTTTAGTAAATTTGGTTAATTTTTTCATGAAAACTAGACAATTAATTACAGTTAAGTAACTTTTTTTGACTGGCCAGTTAACTAACTTTCTTAATCACTGTGAAAATAGTTAATTTTTGTTTATAAAATCGATTGAAGGGAGGGAATATTATCTACTTGAGATTACACAAAAAAATTACATTTATTTTTTGATTACCATGTCATTGGTACGTAGTTTCTATTCGCTTTTTGCCGATGACTCATCTACGCCGGAGAACCCAGCTGACCACGAGTACCTGAGTTTGCTGGCCCGTGTGGTTCTCACCTCCCAACAGAGTTTTTGTCACACTCAAGATTCAAACTCGAGACCTTTGGGTGATATCCAAGTCCAGTTACCACTCGGACCAACACTTGTTGGTAAAATTTACTTGTGTTTTTAAGGGTAAGATAGTCTATTTAAATTTCTTCTTTGTCACATTAATATTATATTATTTTAATGTTCAAATTTATATTTTACTTAATTCTTCTTTCTAATTTATTTCTCCCATCTCTCACAAGTCACAAGTATGATGCATGTCATTTTCTGTTCGTGTATTTTGATTCTTTTTGCTATTCTCTTGTTACTTGGTAACCCAAAAAAAACCAACACTGTTGGTCCAGTGGCTTAATTTACTCTAGAATTCGGGGGTCGATCCGGTGCTCTCGAGTTCGATTCCCACAGTAGACAAACTCGGTATTGGCCAATGCGAAATTTGATTCTAAGTACCAGCGGAGATTAGTCTTTCGTTGAAAGCGTTGAAACACTCTCTAAGTAAAAAAAAATCTGTTACTTTTGTCATTTGTTGGTTTAATTTTCATATTAAAAAATAATACACATTGTCACTTCAACAAAAAAAAAATTGTTCCAAAATGAATGCCACTTTCGATTTCCAATGCAAAATTAATTAATTCTTTTCAATTGTATCCCTTATGTACACTACTTCCAATATATTACTTCTACTTTGTATTAATGCTTGTGGTAAGGACACCAATAGTTGATAAAGATAATTGGTAAAATATCTATTCTCTTTCTTCTCTTTTTTTTGACAAAACTATTATCTTTCTTCTAATCATTGCATTTGTTAATACGTGTGTAAAAATGTTAAACGACAATTATTATCCCGAAGAAAAAGCCTCCACAACATTAGCTTGCCCTTTGTTTCTTTTTTATTTTTTCGTGACAGCCTCCGTTTGCTCTCCCTCCCTATCCCTATGGCATGATTTTTGGGTTTCTATTTCCACATTTACTGTCTCTAAGTCTCCAACTTTCCTCATTGTATTTGTATTTTTTATTTTTTATTTTTTATATGAAAAAGACATTCAACCAGAATTTGAACATGTGTGGCACCTACGGTGCGACCGTTCTCTAGCTTAATCGTACGATGGTTCTATAGTTTGCATGTGCGATGGTTCCTTTGTTAGTTGTATGTTTCTGTTTATTCTTAATTGAGTTGTATTAGTTAGTTAATTCTGGTTAGCAACAAGTTAAGTCAGTTCTGTTGCTTCAACCCAATAGTTTTCTGTTATAAGTCTTTGACCCTTGGTGTAACCTCCCTTATATAAAAGCCAAATTTGCCAATTGAATGAATCATTTTTTGGAATCATTTTCCATTCTCAATAAGAGTGAAACACGATAGAAAAGCGAGGATCAAATACGAGAAAAAGTGCGAACATTTACAAAATTGCGAATCTTGAAAGCACCATTGCAGAATCAGTGGCTGAGAAGGACAATAACAACTTGAACAACTGTCAATTCCCAAACTTAACGGCCCTTACGATCATTGGGCGATGTTAATGGAAAATTTACTTCACTCAAAAGAATATTGGGGTATCGTGGAAGGAGGAATTCCACCTTTGCTAGAGACACCTACGGCGGAGCAGAGGAAGAACGTTGAAAACGGCAAATTCAAAGGCCTAAAAGCAAAGAACTATATGTTTCAATCGATTGATCGAAATATAATTGAAACAATTCTATACAAGAGTTTGAAAGGGCTCAATTGCAAACCCTAAGGAAAGAATTTGAAACTTTTACAATGAGGGAGGGTGAATCTGTGAATAAATACGTAGCAAGAAAATTGGCAATTGCTAATAATAGGAAGACACGAGGAGAAACTATTCAAGAAAGGGTCGTAGTAGAGAAGGTTGTCAAGTTCATGACGTGAAGTTCAATTACGTGGCGTGTGCAATTGCCGAAGCAAACAATGTTGAGACAATCTCCATTGACGACATACATGGTAGCTTGTTGGTGCATGAACAGAATATGAATTCTTAGAAAGAAGAAGTACAAGTGTTGAAAGTCTCAAATGGAGGGAGATTAGGAAGCGGAGGCAGGGGATGAATTGTGAGAGGTGGTCGTGGACGAGTCTTTTTCTAAAGAAAGTGTAGGATGCTATAGATGTCGGAAATTGGGTCATTACCAATATGAATGCCCTAGTGGTGAGGCAAATTATGCATAATATGATGAAGCAGAGGAGATATTGTTAATGGCCTATAGTAATGAAACTCACCCAGAAGTAAAAAGGAAAGTTAGGTTTCTAAATTCAGGGTGTAGTAATCGTTAAAAGGATGGTTCTTTGATCTTGAAAGCAATTTTAGGGAAACGATTAGACTTGCAGATAATTTGCAAATGCAGGTGATGGGAAAGGGAAACATCAAACTGCAGTGAATGGCTTTGTAAAGGTTACTGTTGGTGTCTATTACATTCCCGAGCTAAGGAATAATTTGATGAGTATTGGCCAACTTCAACACAAAGGTTGACAATACTCTTCAAAGATGATGAATGCAGGGCTTATCATGAAGAAAAGGGATTGCTTCTGGGGTCTAAAATGTCTAGTAACCAGCTTTTCCCAATTGTTGCAAGTGTCATACCACCTGCATGCCTCCAAACAATGAGTGAAGATGTGACATACCTATGGAATTGTAGATATAGACATTTGAATTTGAAGGGACTCAGAACACTGAAACAGAAGGAAATAGAAGCAAGACTGCCTGAAATGGAGGAATTTTCTTAGACATGCACTACATGCATGACAGGGAAGCAACATAGAAAGACGTTTCTTAAATCAAACAAGTGGAGAGCCACGAGGAGGTTGGAACTCATTCACTTAGACATTTGTGGGCCAATTACACCTGAGTACAGCAGCAAGAGAAGGTATATTCTAACCTTCATTGATGATTTTAGTAGGAAATCATGAGTGTATTTTCTACTTGAAAAGTCTGATGCACTGAAATGTTTTAAGAACTTTAGAGCAAAGGTTGAAAAAGAAACATGTGAATTGATTAGTTGTTAAAGAACTGACAGAGGTGAAAAGTCTAACTCTCTTGAATTTAAGCAATATTGTAGCATAAAAGGCAGCTCACAGCTGCATATACAGAATATAGTAGTTGAAAGAAAGAATAGAACCCTTCTAGAGATGGTGAGAAGTATGCTGGTAGGAAAGGGAGTGCCTAAGAGATTTTGGCCTGAAGTTGTAAACTGAGCAGTTTATGTTTTAAACAGAAGTCCTACTGCTGCTCCATCATATGTTGCACCAGAGGAAAGTTGGCGTAAAGTGAAGCCATCAATGAAACACTTTAGAGTGTTTGGGTGCATTGCTCACACTCATGTACCGGATGTGAAGAGAAAGAAATTAGATGACAAGAGTGTCAAGTGTGTATTTATTGGCACTAGTGAAAAATCAAACTCATATAGGCTTTATGATCCTATCTCCAAGAAGATTGTTAGCAACAGAGATGTGGTATTCTCAGAGGCAAATAAATGGGACTGGGACAATGAGAAAGAATGAACAGAGAAGAATCGGGGAGGAGGTGAGTTTAGAATTGAGGAATTTTGTGAAACTAGCAATGTGGAACAAAATGAACCACAGAGAAGCAAAAATGAAGATAGAAGCTCAGTACACACAAAAATAGTTGCTACTCAAGGAGTAGAAGAAGTTGAGACAGTCGTTGGCACAAATACAACTGATCCTAACCCAAACTTGACTCAAGGGAGGGCTAGAAGATCACCTACTTGGCTTGATGACTATGAATTTGCTTTTGATATCCACATTGAGGAAGAGTTGCTGAATCTTGTGATGTTTGGTCCAAATATTGACGAGGATCTAATGACTTGTGAAGAAACTGTTGGAAAGCAAGTTTGGAGGAAATCAATGGACAATGAGATAGGATCCAATTGAGAAGAACAAGACTTCAGAGCTCACAACACTCCCAAAAGAAGCAAAGAGGATTGATGTGAAGTTGATTTAATAGACCCAGATCAAGGAACTAGGAGAAATTGAGAAACACAAGGCAAGACTAGTTGCCAAAGGATACTCACAGAAAGAAGGAATTGACTACAAGGAGATTTTTTCTCCTGTAGCCAGATGGGATGAAATTAGATGCATCGTAGCTCTAGCAGCTTTAAATGGGCGGAGCATATATCAATTGGATGTGAAGAGAGCATTCTTACATGGAGAATTGAGTGAAACAGTGTATGATGATCAACCCCTGGGTTATGTGAAGAAAGGTGAAGAATACGAGGTGTATAAATTCCATAAGGCTATTTATGGGTTGAAACAGGCTTCTCGAGCCTGTTGCAAAAAAATTGAACAACACTTTGAGAAAGAGGGCTTTGCTAAGTGCCCATATAAAAGAAGTAAAAGTGATAGTAAGCCTCTATGTGGATGACTTGATATTCACTGGAAATGACTCAGTAATGTTCAAGGAATTCAAGCAGTTGAAATCTTTTGGCATGACTAATCTTGGCAAGATGAAACCTTTTCTTAGGATTGAGGTTGACTAGAATTGCCAAGGAATTTTTGTGAGCCAGCACAAGTATGCTAATGAGCTTCTAGAAAGGTTTGGGATGACTAATAGCAACAATGTGAGAAGCCTAATAGAATGTCTCTTAATGATACTGGTGAGGCAGTGAATGCTACTTATTTTAAGCAAATCATTGGAAGCCTTATGTATTTCATTGCTACCAGACCTAGACCTGACTTAATGTTTGTACTCAGTCTGTTGAGCAAATATGTGGAAAGACCTGTCGAAACTCATCTAATGGAAGCCAATCATATCCTAAGATACATCAAGGGTAGGAATGACAATGGGTACCCTCTGGACAGGGTATTATATATAGTGTTCGTCCGTACCCTCTTGGCACCAATTGCCCATGGGCACACCCATTACCCTCCCTTTAACAGCAAAAAGTAATAAATAACATAAAAAGATTATAATTCAACTAAAAAGTCATAATTTTTTTCGTATCTACTATTTAAAATATTACACATGATAGCATTTATTGAATTAAAAACATCCAAAATATTAGTAATTTGGATTTATTTTTAAAGTTAGATATACTTAAAATTGTAATAATAGTATGTATAATATAAACATCCAAAATGTTAATTAGTAGTTAGATTTAGTGTTTTATGAAAAAAAATCATTCATTTTTTAAAGTTGTATGTAGGTAACATTTTACTATTAGTAAAGAAACTAGAACTTTCTCTTGTGCGATGCACGAAGTTATGATTATTGAAAAAATATATAGTATTATACATAATTTATTAAATCATTTAAACTAATAATTAGTTCAAATTGTTGGTTAATTATTTATTCAATTATTTTAGTGTCGCATTTTAAGTATTTTGTGTCGAAATTAATTTTTTTCCGCCAAACCAGTTATTGAGGAACAAACTTCGTTTATTTGAACTGTTAAAATTTTTCTAAACTCTAAAATACCCTGAAAGACATGGATTAACGTTGCACTTTATATATTCTTGATTTGTCGGACCTACACAATCTTATTTCTATCCTCATACCATAATTTGTGGGCCCTACTTCCTATCGACTATAGATTTATACCAATTAACCTCCAATGAAATTACCTATTGGCTCATTTGAGAAACATGACAAGTGTCAAAAATGAGGGTAACATAGTAATTTACATTTAATCAATTATTCCTTTTTATTCGTTTTCATATTTCTTCTTACACTCTCTTTCCTTCTTTTCACTTTTCTCTTACACTCTCTTTCTTCCTTTTTTTTCTCTTTCTTCTTACTCTCTCTTTCCTCCTTTTCACTTTTTTCTTACACTCTCTTTCTTCCTTTGTTTTTACTTTACTTTTATTTTCCCCATAAACAATTATTCTCTTTATCTTATTATTTCTCACTTTAGTTTTTTTAACTAAATTTCTAAATATATACAAATTTACTATAGATTTATACCAATTAACCTCCAATGAAATTACCTATTGGCTCATTTGAGAAACATGACAAGTGTCAAAAATGAGGGCAACATAATAATTTACATTTAATCAATTATTCATTTTTATTCCTTTTAATCTTTCTTCTTACACTTTCTTTCCTTTTTTTTCATTTTTCTCTTACACTCTCTTTCTTCATTTCTTTCTCTTTCTTTTTACTCTCTCTTTCCTCCTTTTCACTTTTTTTCTTACACTCTCTTTATTCATTTTTTTTACTTTACTTTTATTTTCCTCATAAACAATTATTCTCTTTATCCTATTATTTCTCACTTTAGTTTTTATAACTAAATTTCTAAACTTATACAAATTAGCTATAAAAATGTAAATTAGTCACACTAAATAAAACTCACTTTTTTAGAAAAAATTGTCCCGTTAAAATTTTAATTTTCTCTCCGAAATCTGTTTTCATTCTTCTGTTTACACTCTTATTGATAATCTATTAACACCTCTTATTGATAATCTACTATCTATTTTTTACTATCTACTATATAATCTATTAATCAACTAAAATAATCAATTGAAACTACAAGATAACTGCAATGATATATAAAAAACACACGAGATAACTGCACTGATATATAAAAAAAATACGACATTAATATTTGTCAATGATAATTAATTTTTTTTGAAGACTACTACCACAAACCTACTATCTAAAAAACAAGAAGACTTAATGACTATTTAAACTACTAATTAATATTTAAAACAAATATTTCTTATTGAAAATCTACTATCTAACTTTTACTATCTACTATAGTCTACTAATCAACTAAAATAATCAATTGAAACTATGGGATAACTACACTGATATATAAAAAAATAGGGGATAACTGCAGTGATACATAAACAAAACACAGGATTAACATTTGTCATTAATAATTATAATTTTTGAAGACTACTATAAACCTACTATCTTAAAAAACAAGAATTTTTAATGACTATTTAAACTGATTACTATTTAAAACAAGGGACACATATTTCTTATTGATAATTTACTATCTACTATAGTTTACTAATCAACTAAAATAATCAATTGAAACTACGGGATAACTACACTGATATATAAAAAACACAGGATAACTGCACTGATACATAAATAAAACACATGATTAATATTTGTCATTGATAATTATAATTTTTGAATACTACTATAAACCTACTATCTAAAAAAACAAGAAGGTTTAATGACTATTTAATCTGATTAATATTTAAAACATATACAAATTTGTTATTGATAATCTACTATCTATCTTTTACTATCTACTATAATCTACTAATCAACTCAAATAATCAATTGAAACTATGAGATAATTGCACTGCTGTATAAAAAAATACAGGATAATTGCCGTGATACATAGAAAAACACGGGATTAATATTTGCTATTGATAATTATAAGTTTTGAAGACTACTATAAACCTACTATCTAAAAAACAAGAAGGTTTAATGACTACTTAAACTGATTAAATTTAAAACACGGGATAAATATTTTTATTGATAGTCTACTATCTATCTTTTACTATCTACTATAATCTACTAATCAACTCAAATAATCAATTGAAACTATAAGATGACTGCACTGATAGATAAAAAAACACAGGATAACTACACTGATATATCAAAAAATACTGGGATAACTACTGTGATATATATAAAAACACGAGATATATAGCTGCACTGATATATAAAAAACACTACATTGATATAAAACTCACAGGATAAATGTTCAGATTTTTTAAATGATACTTTTACATTTTTAGATTTTAATATTTATCTATTTTTTATTTGAAACTCCTTTTTATTTACTTTACATTTTCCTTTATTTTCACAGGATAATATTCAGACTATTTAAATACTGTGTAATTCATTCATAAAAAGAACACGACAACACCCGTGCGTATGCACGGGTATCCTACTAGTTTCCCTCCTAAAACTAACTTTCAAAATCACTTACATTCAATTTAACCTTAGGATTTATATATATATATATATATATATATATATATATATATATATATATATATATATTATGAGGGTGCGGGCTGGGCACATGTGTGCGGGTAATTACGGGTAATTACGCGTCTGTTGCGAATATTTTTTGGGGGTGCCAATGGGTATAGGCTCAATTGCCATCCCTAATCAAGGGGGACTGTGGAATGTAGAATCTTGTACAAGAAAGGCAGTGAAGAAGAGTTGGTTGCTTATTCAGATAGTAACTATGGAGGGGATGTGGATGACAATAAAAGTACCTCAGAGTATGTTTTTATGATGGCTTATGGAGCCGTGCCTTGGTCTTCCAAGAAGCAATCTATAGTGACTCTATCCACAACATAAGCTGAATTCTTAGCAGCTGCACAGTGTGTGTGCCGAGGAGAATGGCAGAAAAGGATCCTCAAATATCTTGGTGTGAAGCAAAAGAAATGTTTGACAGTTTATTGTGGCAATATAGCTCCACAATAAAGTTGTCAAAGAATTTCATACTACATGAGAGAAGCAAACATCCAATACATTCGATTTCATTTCCTCAAAAATATGTGCAAGAAAGGAAGCATTGAGCTCACCCAGTGTGGTTCAAGTGGTCAGCTAGCTGATGTGATGACCAAGCTTTTAAAGCTTGAGTCATTTTTGTTAAGTTTAGAGAATTGCTAGGTATATGTACCTTAGCCGATGTAAACTAGTTTTTTTTTTGACATCTTAGTTTATTAATTGATGTATTGATTTTAGTCGTCTTTTATGGTGTGTTTGGAACAGCTGAATGTGAGAGGAAACAAAGTCCATAGGATGGAAAGATTCTTGATATGTGTGCTTCCTCTGTTTGGTTCTTGCAAGAAAGAGGAAGGAAAGATTAATTTTCGTGGGCCCCACACTAAAATGGGTTCCGCCAAATTTGGGAAGAAAGGAGGAGAAAACCACCAGTTTTATGAAAAGACCTTTATATCCTTGCTTTGTGACTCACACTTATATGCTGTCCGTACAAAATCATGTCATCATATGCTTGCTTTGTTTTTATTTATTTACAAACATCATCTGCTTTGATGTAAAAAAAAAATATATAATGTGGTTTTGTTAAATGCTAATATTAATATTATATATCTAAAGAATATAATCGGCTTGTCATTCAGCATAACTTTTGGCGCCAATTTTTTATGTTTTTTTTTTGTCTTTCTTTTCCTTTTTTTCTTCTTTTTATATTTTAATAATTTGCATTTTTTTCTTTACTTTTTTTTTCTCTTCTTCTTTTTTTGGTTTCAGTTTTTTTTCTTCGGTTACCGTATTTTTTGTATGCAGTTTTCACCGATTTTGCCGATAATTAATTTACGCCAAGGAACTTAACTGACCACGTGTAAACCCGACTTTGCCAGTCCTTGTGGTTCTCCCCTCCCAACAGAGTTTTTGCCACACCTAAAACTCGAATCTGAGTCCTCAGGGGACCGACCCATGTTGTTTCTTTTTTCTTCTTTTATATTTTAAGGTTTTGCATTTTTTTCTTTTTTATATTTTAAGGGGTACTTTAGAGTCTTGAAAAATTTTAGATGTTTAAACATGCCAATTGTGTTCTTCAATAATCCATTTGGTGAAAAAAAAGATTTAATTTCATTACAAAATATGTAATGAGATGCTAAATAGTGTGATTTGGTGTACTTGATAGTGAAAAAAATTATTTTGTACAAAAATGCGTAAAGTGAAATGTTAAGCAGTATGTTATGGGGTACTTAAGGCTTCATAAAAATTTTTAACTCTTCAAACCACAAATGTTTCTTCGTAAGTAAACAGTTTGGTAAAAAATAATAATAAGTTTGTGACAAAATACCTAAAGTGAGATGCTAAACAACGTGTTTTAGTGTACTTGATGGTGAAAAGAATTATTTTGTTCCAAAATGTGTAAAGTGAAATGTTAAGCAATATGTTTTAGGGTACTTTAGGATTCATAAAAAATTTAACTCCTCAAATACCAGAAGCTTCTTCGTAAATAATTGGTTTGGTAAAAAATAATAATAAGTTTGTGATAAAATACGTAAAGTACGATACTGACAGTGTAATTTGGGGTACTTTGGGGTCCTGAAAAAATTTAGATGTTCAAATACGCGAAGTTTGTTCCTCAATAACCTGTTTGATGAAAAACAAAAACAAAATTTGTGACAAAATATGTAAAGTGTGATGCTAGACAAGGTCTTAGGGTACTTTAGGGTCCAAAAAAAAAATTACGTGTCCAAATTGATGTTTTCTTCTTTATTTTGATAATTTCGCACCAACGGTATTAGAAACATACTTAAATTGGTGTTTAGTTTTAAATCAGATTCTTCATGATACCTATGTACATGTTTCATTTTCTATTTGTGTTGTCTTATTTTTTTTTAGTTATGGGTTAAGTTTTTATATTTTTGATAAACATAGATAGTGTTATTAAAACTTTTTATATTTTTTTTTCTTCTTATTATTTGTGGTTTTTTAATTCCCATGTCTTTGTTAAAGTTTATTTTTAATTTTATAATATTATTATTTAATTTATATTTATAATTGAACTTTTTTCGTTGATACTTCGGTCTCATTTACAATTGAACTCCTCAACATTTTCTTTCAACTTTGTATAGGTGTTTTTATTTTAATGGTGGTTTTTATTCAACCCTGCAAATGTATCGATCTACTCCCTCCGGACTTAATTATAAGCAAATATAATTATCTTTACGCATATTAAGAATAGTAGTTTTATGCATTTAATTTTCTTGAATTCATGGAAAAAATAAATAGATTTTCTAAACTATCCCTAATTAATAGTCACCTTCTTACAATATTAATGAGTTTTTTTGGTAAAAAAAAGGAATTGATTTAATGAATTTATATCCATCGATACTATCTCATCCCGTGCATCGTACGGGTAATGAGGCTAGTATCATTTAAATTGATGTTCCTTCCGTAAAAAAAAAGTCATTTTTCCTCAATAATTATTTATTAAATGGACGGTAGCACATTATTAGTGCAGGTAAGTGACATCTTTATTTGAAGAAGAATTGATAACTTAAATAACGATTAAAGAGAATGTTGTGTAAATAAATAATTCAGTGAAATTTAAATTATATATAACAAAGATTGATAGTAAAATAAAATGAACTGAAAGGACATTTTTGCCATTTGCTAAATAAACTCTTTTCTTTCCTTTCACTTTCTACTCACTTTCACCTAAACCAAACAAATCAAAAATCATCTCATTTTCTACTCACTTTCGATCCACTTTCATTCCTTCAACAATCTTTCCTTCTAGTTTTTTTCCTTCAACTTTCTTCTCTCAACCAAACATAGCATTAGTGTCTCGAAGTTTTGCTTAGTATTGTATTAATTATATTAGTTAGCTTTTAATGAAAATTGGTTACAATCTTTTCATGTTCATTGATTTTAAATCTGGAGTTTTATTGAGACAACTTGAGTTTAAGGAAGGGATGGTTAGTTGTATGTTTTTATTTAGTCTTAATTGAGTTGTATTAGTTTGCTATAATTTCTGTTAGCAGCAAGTTAAGTTAAGTTTTGTAGCTGCTACCAGGTAATTTTCTGTTTTGAGTCTTTGCAACAAACTCTCAGTGTAACCTCCCTTAAAAGGCACATATGCCTATCAGTTTTTGGAATCATTTTCCATTCCCAACATCCTCACGCTCGTTGTATGTTCTATCTCTTACTGTTCGCTGCGAAAGAAGACCACCCCGTAATCAAACAAGACCATGACATCAAAAACATAATGTTGTAGCATTGTGCTTCGAGTTTTGTACTTTTTCTTTCAGATAATCATGCAGTTAGAGCATCATCAATCAATGGACAAACCCAAATTGAGTACTTAAATGGGTCCCACATATACACATCACTCATTTATAATTTTTTAATAGTAGTACTTATATAAGAACTTCATCTCTTCAACCGAGAATGCCAACAAAATTTACTAAATGGGTCCCACTAATTTTTTTATCATTTTACATTTTAACAATAATTTATTCTACGAGATATGAAAAGTAAACGTGTGGGTCCCCGCGTCAGAGAGGAGAGATGGTTTCTTATTCAAGAGTTTCATCTTAATAGGTACCCACTTTTCAATCTCCACAATGGGAGTACTTATAAGATTCTAACTCTTAAGAGCTAAAAACCTCCATTATGGATGGGATGGCTGTAGACATTGAGAAGTGGGAGGGTCGGATATGGGTACGAGGTTTTATTCGGAAAAGAAATCTTTGTTTGGGAAGAAACCTTGTTAGGATAGCTCCTTAACCACCTTTCGTCTACTAATAAAACTATTTTTTTTATAAGCAAATGTTAGTGAGGGTGGGAGAATGTTAGTTTCGAGGATTTGAACTCTGGACCTTCTTCTTGCAACTCCTTCATGTCCCTTAGCTCGGCAAGTGAGAAGGGTTAAATGTGTTGGTGGTCTCCCTAAAATCATAATTGCTCAAGTTTAGTCTCTATAAGTTTTATCCATTTCTAATCTGTGTAAAATAGGAATACCTCTATATGTGAGATTTTTATTATCAAAAACCAATCTATTTGATAACTTTCATTTTAAAAGACATAAAAATCGATCTAATTGATTAAGAGTGGGCATGTGTAAATTTTGATCCCTCCAACTCTTAACTCAACCCAGAAAGTACGGGTTGGTTCAGGTATAATTGGGTTCAGTTGGTTTCAAAGTATGCAAAGTGTATGAGTTGAGTGTATGTCAACTCAAACTCTAAGACTATTACAAAATATATCATACAATTGTTTATGTATGAGAGGGTAAGGTTGAAGTCTTTATTATCTTTGAATTGTCAAATAGTTTCACTAACAACTAATGTTTGAACTTCAATCTAAAACTTGAATTATGTGTATTGTTGCTCATTATATGTTGACATTGATTGATATATAGATCAATAAAACAAATACCAAGTTTTGATTTGAACTCTAAAGTCATTACATTGATGTTAAAATATTGATTTGATGCTGCCTTATTTTTTCTTATTAATTTCTACTGTATTGTTCTATTATTTTTTATATTTTCTAAAAACTGATATTTTTGTAATATATAACTGATAAATACTGGATTACGTGAAAAATTGGGTCTAATCTTATAAACCCTATCCATAAATACTGCCTTACTTTTAAATAACTTATAATTACGTTCCTAAGTATTATGTAATTTGTAATCAAGTCCCTAAACGTAGGGACCTAATTACAAACTTTTTTAAAAGTTAGGGAGCTAATTACAAATTATAAAAAAGTTATAATGCGCAATGACTCAATTACAAAATGTCAAAAACCCAATTATACAAACTTTTTAGTTCGAAAAACTTATTTAGAAATTCTTGAATAGTTTCATGAAACAGTAAATTAACTAAACCTAAAAAGATTATATTATCAACGAATAAAAGTTACAAAAATAAATAAATTGAACAAGTAATTAATATTAATGGTGCTTTTAGGATGAGAGGGCAAATCAAATCTCTCACTAGTGAAATCTAAAAAATTAATCGTTCGATATTGTATAAAATGCTATAAATGATTAAGATTGAATCAATCAAATATTAAATCTCAACCGTAAGCATTAGGTATGAGTAAATTAAAGGATATTACCTTCAGAGAAAGACAAACGAAGGATGAGGGAACTAACTCTTAATTATTCACCACCGACTCCATTTTCCCATTTCTTTCATTTCTCTTCTTGAATATTTCCCCTAGCTAGTTAGCATCTGACTTGCAAAATTATTTATCAGGCGTAGCGTAAAGCATTAATTAGTCACAGTTATTTACATGTTTTTGTAGATCATCTTATATTATCTTTTGTAAGTTTTTAGAAAACCATGACAACGTTTGGAAGATCCAAACAATCACTTGTTTTCAATTAATATCTTTCTTTCAATGGATGAAATAAGTTAATTTTATACAAGTAAATTAATATTGAGGCATAGAGATAGAAAAACAAAAGTTCTGAAGAAACATACCTTAGTACTTAGAATTGGAAGTTCTCTTATGAAACGGAAGCTTGAGAATGCGAGAACAAGGGAACAAACATAGACAATGAAGGAACTGAGGAATGAACAAGAAACCCAAAATAGTCAACTAATAATTCCAACGGTAGTCAATTGTTTAAAGCAAAGAATGACAAATCACCTATATTCACCTTGTTCTCTTTTCACATGTTGCACTAATCAAATACAATGAATAAACTATGACCAAATAAACTAAGACCCTCGTCATTTCCAATAGAGAGTTGGCGGAAGAATAAACCATGATCAAATAAACTATGACCAAATAAAGTATGACCCTCGATCATTTATATAGTTGCTAGAAGAATAAACTATGATCCAATAAACATCCTTGTCAATTTGAATAGAGTTAGTAGAAAAAACAAATACAAAATAGACAAATACAATGAATAAACCATGATCCAATAAACTATATATTTGTGAAATAGTTAAATAATTCACATTTATCTAGGTATAGAAATAAAAAAGTTTAAATGAGAAATTAAACGACATTTATAAAATCTAGATCATTAATCATTTTTCTTAATACTACAAAAAAAACAAGCTATTACTGACAGCCAAATCCTTCGATAACGGTCAAAAAGTCGTGGGTAACACATGTTTCCGATGGTTTTACCGACGGCTAGGAAGGAACCCTTGTAAGTAGTTGTTAATTGATTAGGTTAGGCATTTAATTGATTAGGACAGTAGAAATCACATGTGAGATGAATTGGCGTTGTGTTAATCAATTAGGAGTGATTAATCAATTAGGTGTTAGGGATTCTAGATTAATTTTCAAAACATTTTTTATCTCTAAAGTGGAATATATTTTTGTCAACGACCCAATTAGCCATTAATCACTCACAAATCGAGCACATAGGTAATAAAAGGGATATCAATTGCGCTTACCTCTTGAAGCGTGCTTTGATCACCAACCAGAATAACATTTGGTCTCTAGAAGTCCACATGAGCAACCAGAACGGAGGTGTTAGTCATCCTAAGGAAAAAGTGTTGTCGTTGCACTTGGCTTACTTAAAGATGAGTGTCACTTTTCTATTTGGCTAATGGGTCATACTCATAAAGCGTCAGCCTAATTCAAAATTAATTAAATAGATTTAATTATTGACTATTAATTAGATTAAATCATATTTAATCTAATCAATTAAATTTTCTTATTTAATTAATTATATTAGATTCGATTAAATAAATATAATTGTCAATTGATTCAAATCATATTTAGCTAAATCAACATGCGATTAAATTAAATCATATTTAATTTAATCATACGTTCTGACATATTTTGCTCTATCTTTGTGACCCTTATTCTCTTCCAGCTCAACCAAGATTTTGGGTTCGAATCCAGTCTTGGGCATACAGCAGTATTAAATTAATCTCTTGAGGGAGAGCTTTACCGCCTATTGTGCTCCTACCAGGCTCGAGGGATTAGTCTCTGCAGTTGCGCGCAGCCAGTTTATATCAAAAAAATTATTAAAGCAAAGAGCAGCGTCTAGCAACACATCATTGCTACCCAGGTCACGAGAAAACCAGTGATTTAATTATAACATTTCCACGACCATAATTTATCATGTAGTAATTGTCCCTTCGTCCAAAATCTAATTAAACGCAAGTCATGATAGGTGTCATATTTTTTATTTCTCGATCCCCGATTAGACACGTAATTAAATAGCAATCAACTCAATATCACACATATTGGTAGCTTGACCATGAATTTCCATAGTCCTACTCTACTGAGAGGCCCAAACATAACTCCTATTATATAGGATGGACGAATCCTATCTATATCATGCACACTCCCTCCACATGGTTCATTGTAGGTCCAATGACCACATTTATGATTGTATTGTTACGAACAACAATTAACAGTTTTAAAGTCTACAACTTCCCATGTAGGGATCGTAGTGACTTCAAGTCAAGGGACTACTTACAATGGTCGCATGAGAATCGCTAATGACATTTACATAACAATTATGCAGTATTATCACAGTGGGTCAATCCAGTATAAATATTACTATAATATTTATACTCCTAATAATTATACTTGTGTTCTGATTTGATATCTCCGTATGCATGGCCCATGAGATGTGGTCTTCAATCATCCACACAATAGTCTTTATGCGTTATTGTTGCCATTGTTAACAACAATACTTCAACTACAAATGTCACGATCAAATCATATTTGATATTCCATTGAATGAATTATCTATTCTAAGGAGACTTTATTATGATATACTATAATAAGATATTAAATGGTGTTTTATATATATATATCAGATATATGAGTTAAAGTCATGATGCAATTAATAGTCTATACAAAATAGATTGGCCACTGTAGGGATTACCCTAACATTAGGCCTCTATTTTGCAATAGTATGAGGCTCAAGGTTGTATTAATCAGTTAGGACTTAATGGATAATCGATTAGGACTATTCTAGTTGTGTTTTGGATAATGTCTAGCCCTTCCTAAGCTAGTTTCAAGTAGCTTTAACCAATGGATGATGATTGAGATGTTAAGTTCATAGAAAGCATAAGGAAACATCAAGCAATGTGAGGCAATGTGATACTTTGCAAAGCAACAAGCCATATTTAGCTTCTTCTACTAAATGGGTCTACGATTAAGTAAGCATGAGTTTTATAGAAGGGCTTCTTGCCTCCCATGTAGGGTTGTTCATGGTTCAGTTCACAAGGAGAATTGCACCAAACTGAACTGTTTAGACAGTTCGACCGAACCGAACTGAACTGTGTTAGCAGTTCGCCGAACTGAACTGAACTGTCTTAATAATAATAATAGTCTGTCGCACTTTATATAAACTTATGTGTAAAAGGTATGTTTCGTCTCTGCAAATATACAAATAATCCAATTTCGTCCCCGCAAAAATAAAAATTTTAAAACAGCCCTTGCAATTACAAAACATGTTTAGTTTCGTCCCTGCTGTTAGTTTGACATTAACAGCGTTAGTTTTTGGTGGCGTGTCTGCAATGTAGGTGATGTGGATGAACACGTGTGAAGTCACGTGTGAGAGTAGTACTGTGACTTGGCATATGAACATTGGGGTCTCAATTTGGTCCTCACATTAGGGTTTCTCTGCAAACAGAGAAGAGAGAAGCTCTGCGAAGGTGATAAAAATGGCGAAGGGAAGAAGGAGCTTTAACTGAGTTCGGGGTCAATACTGTCGATTCGAAGTGAAATAATGTTGCGACGAGTTCCAAGACAAGCTTGCTTTTTCAAAAAAACACAGGTTTGCACATGGTCTCTTCTTTTTTGTACTTTCTGTCTTGAGTGTACAAAAGTTCTGGGGAAGGGGACCACCATGTGGGTTAGGGTTTAATATTGAATGTGTTTGTTGTCATTTTTATGGTTGGAGAGAATATTTAATGGGTTTGAACATTGACTTGGTGATTGCTTTAGGGTTAATGCCTATTTTGGGTCTGTGTTTTAGCTCGAAATGTCTATTTTAGCCCTTATGTGGTAGCTATTGTTTAATGTCTATTTTGGGTCTCTGATTTTTACCCTTTTGTTGTACAGTTATGTCTATTACTGTTGTTTTTCACCATGGAGGAAAGTTCACTAAGAATTTGCTACTTGAATACGAAGGGGGTAGTAAATCAGTTGTTAGACATCAGGATGTAGATAAGTGGAGCTTCTTTGAAGCTACTGGTATTGCAGAGGACTTAGGTTATGAGAAAGGTACTTATAGATTATGGTGGAAAATTGATGAAGATGTTCAGTTTAGGAGATTTTTGGCTGATGAAGATGCTTTGGAAATAGATAACAGCAGGGACGAAACTAAACATGTTTTGTAATTGCAATGGCTATTTTAAAATTTTTATTTTTGCAGAGACGAAACTGGATTATTTGTATATTTACAGGGACAAACATACCTTTTACCCTAAACTTTTTGTAACTGTTTTGTCCGAACTTTTGGTACCAAAACCGAACTGTTAACTAATCTTTTTTTTGACAACGTTAACCAAACTTTTTATAACATGTGCAGTAAAAAATGAAATCAATATCCCTTTATAAACTATTTTTTTCATATCAAGTTGCATTAATATGTTTTTTCATTATTGGTGATTTGATTAATATTTATTTGTGGCACTCTAGATCATTCTGAATTCCTAAAAAAATAGCACTTTGTGAAGATTAGGTGATGCAGCTTAAAGCATAATCTAAAGTTCAATTAATTCTTTATAAATCAATTTAGGCTCTCACAGAATCTGGAATTGAATAAATGCATGAAATGCCTTTTCTGCAACTACTTCCAAAAAATCAACGAGAAACATTTTTAAAATTAATTTTTCTGCAAAAAAAAAAAGCAAATTATTCACACCGTTATAAACTTTCTAGAAATGTGAGACAAACATTTTATAAAAAAAAAAAAATAGATAGTGTCGGTTGCTTTCAAAAGGTAATGGATGCCAGATGGACAACTATCATAATAAAAGTCTAGGCTTACATTTTCTAGAGCATGAGACATAGCGACAGAATAGTGTAGAGTAGTAGTAGTTTGTAGTTCACAGGGTTAACTGAACCATATTGATAAAAAAAACTCAATTCATGAACTGAACTTAATAAGTTGGTTCAGTTTGAGAATTGCCATCAACAGTTCGGTTTTATAAGTTCGGTTCAGTTTAGTTCTACAGTTCAGTTTTCTAGTTTGTTTGAACAGCCCTATTCCCATGTCAAGTAATATTCGTGGTTATGGGTAGACTCATCAAATACGCGCATTTCTCGCCTATTTCCCATCCCTGCACAGCTTTGGATGTGGCCCAAAAATGTATTCAAACTCCATGCAATGCCAAGCACTATTACTAGTGATAGAGACCATATTAATGTATTCAAACTCCATGCAATGCCAAGCACTATTACTAGTGATAGAGACCATATTTTCGTGAGCCTAATTTGGAGTGATTTGTTCCAATTACAGGGAAATTCATTGAACAAATCAACTATTTACTATATACAGACAGGCTGATGCCCGAATCGAGTTGGTAAACATGTGCTTAGAGACATGTCTTCATTGTACATTTTATGAGAAACCTTCATGTTGGTCCAAATGACTTTCACTTGTTGAATGGTGGTATAATACTCATTTCCACACCTCAATCCAATCTTCTCCTTATGAAACACTATACGCCTCGACACCTCCAATTAATCTCCCATATCTTCTTAGGATTTCCCTTTAGGGAGGTTGTGATCAAATTGTTGCAACTTAATATCCTATGTGCTTCAAAAGGATGTCTCAGCAAGCTGGCAAGCATAGGAGCGACCAATTTAATATCCTATTTTTTTGGCCTTTTTAAAGTGCTGGACATGATTGGTGCAACTACTTACAAGTTAGAGCTCCATACTGATGCTGGAATAACGATGTTTTCCTTGTATCCTTGTTGAAATTATACAACACTCTCATTGTTGTCTCTGTTCAATTTCTTTCCACACAACCTGATCTTGCCACAACTAGGGAGCCTAAGGCTATCTTAGACAAGAAGATGGTTAAACGTGGGCGTATAGCTGCTACTAAGGTCCTGATTCAGTGGAAAAATATGCCCCCTGAGACAGTAAGTGTTTTAAAAACCGAACCAATTGAACGGCTTAACTAGTTAAACCATCCAACATCGACTTTGATTCAGTTATTTGAGATGATTGCAGTTTCATCCGACGGTTTAAAACGATTGAACCATGACCTAGATGTCTCATCAGTTTGATTTCTAGTTCGGTTTTCAAAACATTAGATTTCGTTACATGAGATTTTTATCATGACTTCCTTAAAAAAAAGTATCTTGTTTTCCACCATTGAGATTAAAGGTGTTGATACAAAATCAGAACACCAAATCCAACATATCCACCCAACTTTGACCCTAAGCCACCATGTTTGAAGAACTCCATTTTTACTAGATTGTGTTCCCATTTATAGCATTAATTATTCCTACTATTTCAACTGTAATTTGGCCTTTAGGATTAGTATAAATAAGGCCAAATCCTCCATGTATTTTCATAAAGTATTGAAGTATGTTGATCTAGTGATCTTCCATGAAAGGAAGAGAGAAGATGTTGAACTGAGAAAAGAAGAAAGAAAGAAAACAGAAGGAAAATAATTCTTTCCTTTACTGAATAATTGTTCAACTAACTTTACAATGATATAGAACCTGTATATGTAGTAACCATGGTAAAACAACCATCTAACAGCCTTAACTAAACCATGGTTAGTTACAACTAACTCAATTAATCAGTTACAAAATACTAAACAGTTTTTACTATAACTAATTACTGTTAAACAGAATATAAAACTAAATACTAACATAAACTAATCACTAGTTTAACACTCCCCCTCAAGTTGGGAAGTAAATGTCTTTCCTGCCCAACTTGAACATAAGCTGCTGGAATTGACTTTTGCTTAATGCTTTGGTAAGAATATCTGCTGTTTGATCCTGGGACTTCACATGTATTAATTTCATAAACCCCTTCTGCACATATTCTCTAATAAAATGACAATCAATGTCGATATGTTTGGATCTCTCGTGAGTAGTAGGATTCTCAGCTAGCTGGATTGCAGACTTACTATCAGACAGGACCATAGTGGAGCTGATCTGAACCTTAAATTCTCGGAGAAGTTGTCTGATCCACAACAACTCACTGGTTACAAAGGCAATAGCCCTGTATTCAGCTTTTGCAGAGGATCTGGTCACGGTTGCTTGCTTTTTCGATTTCCAGGCTATTAAGGATTGGCCAAAGTATATGCAGTATCCAGTGGTGGATTTCCTACTGACTTCACAGGATCCCCAGTCAGCATCTACAAATGCTGTGAGCTTCATTGAAGGTTTGGCAGGAAAGAGAATTCCTTGCAGCAGAAAATGAGCAGATTGAAGATGTGGTGTACGAGGCTTTGCCATGAATTGGCTGAGTTTATTCACAGCATAGGTGATGTCGGGTCTAGAGATAGTTAGGTATATTAGCCTTCCTACCAGTCTCCTATACTGAGCACCATCTGTGAGAGGAACTCCATCAGTGTCATTTAGTTTGGTGCTAGGAGCCATTGGAATATTGACTGCTTTAGCTGATGTGAATCCAGTGTCTAGCAACAACTGTAATACATATTTTCTTTGGCATAAATGAATGCCAACTTTGGACCTTGCAATCTCCAATCCCAAGAAGTATTTTAAGTCACCAATGACTTTCAAATTGAAACATTTTTGTAGCAGAATCTGAACCTCATTTATGAGTGATTTATTTGGGCCAGCCACTATAATATCATCAACATAAACCAATAATGCTACAAAATTTTTACTTGAACCCTTGGTGAACAAAGAGTGGTCAGCAGAGCTCTTTTGAAATCCCAGGGCAGTGATGGTGGTACTGAGCTTGGCAAACCACTGTCTTGAGGCTTGCTTTAAACCATACAACAATTTATTTAACTTGCACACTTGATTCTCCCCCTTAATAGGATAGCCAAGAGGGAGTGCCATGTAAACCTCCTCTTCTAGCTCTCCATTGAGGAAAGCATTGTTGATGTCCAATTGCCAAAGATGCCAATTTAATTGAGAGGCAAGGGAGAGTAAAATTCTGACAGAGGTAAGCTTGGCAATCGATGAAAAGGTGTCCAAGTAATCAATTCCAGCTTGTTGCGTGAAGCCTTGTACAACAAGTCTGGCCTTACATCTATTCACAGACCCATCAGCATTGTATTTCACTTTGTAGACCCACTTACAACCAACTGTTCTCTTACCAATAGGTTTAGAGACAATTGTCCAAGTATTGTTAGCTTCTAGAGCAACAAGTTCCTCTGCCATAGTCTTTTGCCAAATGGGATATTTAATGGCTTGGTGAAAGAATTGAGGTTCAAAAACAGGTGAAATGTTATGGACAAAGGCTTTGTAATTTGGTGAGAATTTATTGTAGGTGAGGAAAGTTTGTATGGGGTGAGTGACTGTGTTGCAGTCATAGATATTTAGGTGAGAAGGGGGTCTATGTTCCCTGCTAGAACGCCTTAATTCTGATTGGGCAGGAGGATTTGCAGGGGGGTTTGTTTGGTGAGCCTCTACAGGTGTATCAATTACAGTCTCTGGGACAGGGAGGGGAATGACAATCTGAGGATCATCATCAATATTTGGGGTGGTGGAGGATGTGTTTGGTAGGAGAGATGTGGGGAAGAGCTGCTGTGAGGGATCCTCAGATGAGATTTGATGAAATGGAAATGTGGTTTCACAAAATTTTACATCTCTAGATATGATGAAGGTGTTTGTAGTGGGATCAAGTAGCTTGTAGCCTTTAACTCCTACAAGGTATCCCATAAAGATACAAGGGGTGGATCTAGGTGAGAATTTGTGCCTTTGGGATGGTATGGTTGAGGCAAAGGCTAGACAACCAAAAACTCTTAATGAGGAGTAATCAGGCACAGTTTTGTAGAGAAGTTCATAGGGAGAAATACCTTTGAGGGCTGTAGAGGGAGTTCTGTTTATGAGATGAGTGGCCGTGGACACACATTCTCCCCAATAAGCAAGAGGTACCTTGGACTGAAAATAGAGGGATCTAGCCACCTTAAGAAGATGTTGATACTTCCTCTCTACCACTGAGTTTTGTTGAGGCCTATGAAGACAAGATAGTTGATGTAGAGTCCCTTCAGCTTGAAGGAAGGCATGAAGGGCAAGTTCTCTTGCATTATCTGTATGAATGGCTTTGATCTTCTTCCCAAATTGTGTCATGGCAAATTTGAAGAAGCATTGAATTAGATGAGCAGCCTCTGATTTGGCTTTCATGAGATGCACCCAAGTGAATCTTGTGCAGTCATCCACCATGGTTAAGAAGTATTGTTTCTTATCATGGGTAGGGTGGTGAAAGGGGCCCCATACATCACAATGCAAGAGATCAAAAGGAGAGTCAGAGTAGTGATTATTAGCATGAAAAGGCAATCTATTCATTTTTGACAAGGGACAAACAGAACAATCACTATTATTGCATTCAATATCTTTCAAAAATGGCAATTTGCCAGCTAAAGATTTCAATACAGAGTCAGAAACGTGCCCTAATCTAGAGTGCCATAAGTGGCCACTATTTCCAGAATGTGTACTAAGTGAAGTGTGTGATACAGAGTGAACTTTATTACAATTTGTATATGGTTCAAAGAAAAACAATCCATCATGAAAATTACTCCTTCCAATCACCTTCTGTTGGGGTGCATCCTAGACCAAAAAAACATTATCAGAGAAAGAAACATGATAATTTGGATCTTGATTCAAGCATCCCACAGAAATTATATTAATATGAAAATCAGGGATACAAAGAATATTGTGAAGAATCAGGCCAGGGGACAATTGCACACTTCCAGTAGCCAATACAGGGACTCTATGCTTATTTGGTAAAGTAACAAAAGTGTTCTTTAACAAGGTATATGAAAGGAAAGAAGCCAATGAAATACATATATGGGCAGTAGCCCCAGAGTCATAAATCCAGGCATTGAAAAACAAACAAAAAAACACAAATGGAAATAAACTCAAAGAACAAGTAAAATGTAAGAAGATAGCACCTGATGCATCTGTGTTTTCAGTGAGAGAGGCCTTGGCCATTTGACTTTGCATGAATTGGATTAATTGTTGGTATTGTTGAGCATCAAGTTGTGGCTCTGTTGATGACGCACCAGCAGTGACTTAAAGAACATTGGTTTGGGAAGCAGCTGCCTTTTGCTTCTTGTAACCCGGTGGATACCCGTGTATCTTGAAACACTTGTCATTGACATGCCCAAGCATCCCACAATGAGAATATTGAGGGCGATCTTTCTTGCCACTCTTGGTGGGAACAACAAAGGTAAGCTGAGGTGTGGCCTCCATTGATGAATGACCAATCTCACGTTGTTTCTCATCTTGGATCACCAGAGAAAATGCCTTGCTAATGTCAGGCAGAGGGTCCATGAGCAGAATCTGACCACGCACGTTGTTAAAGGACTTGTTCAATCCCATAAGAAACACATAGACGTGTTGGCGATTCAAGTAGGCCACCAAGGCATCTAAACCACCACACTTGCAGGTGTTCTTAGGGTTGTGTTCAGCCAAGCTATCCCATAATCCCTTGAATTTACTGTAATAGGCACTTACCGAAAGATTACCTTGAGAACAATTTAGAACTTCCTTGTTGAGTTGAAAAATTCGAGGCCTTCGAAACGATTCTTCAATTCCTGCCAAATAGCCACTGCAGAATTGGAATAGAGGACGCTATTGTGGAGCTCCTTGGCTATGGAGTTCAGAATCCAAGACGTTGTCATGTGGTTGCTGCGAATCCAAGCATCTGAAGTAGAATCGGTGGTCTCGGGTTTAGGAATCGTCCCGTCGATGAACCTTAGTTTGTTCTTGGCGCCGAGAGCGATCGTCATGGCTCGCGACCAAGATCCGTAATTGGTACCGAAATCGGAGAGAAGGTTGGAAACCAGCACTACCCCGGGTTGTCAGAGGGATGGATGTAGTAAGGACTGGTTGCGAAGGTAGTATCCGTAATCGCCATTGAAGAGAAGATGAAGAAGAATGGAAATCTGAAAAAAGAGGGAAAAAGATGTTGAGCTCGTAACAGAGACGAGGAATCAACGAAACAGCGGCGTCGCAAAAAAGAGAACAGAGGTGCTGCGGAAGCTTCTTGCGACTGATACCATGTTGATCTAGTGATCTTCCATGAAAGGAAGAGAGAAGATGTTGAACTGAGAAAAGAAGAAAGAAAGAAAACACAAGGAAAATAATTCTTTCCTTTACTGAATAATTGTTCAACTAACTTTACAATGATACAGAACCTGTATATCTAGTAACCATGGTAAAACAACCATCTAACAGCCTTAACTAAACCATGGTTAGTTACAACTAACTCAATTAATCAGTTACAAAATACTAAACAGTTTTTACTATAACTAATTACTGTTAAACAGAATATAAAACTAAATACTAACATAAACTAATCACTAGTTTAACAAAATAAAATTGAGTGTATCTCTTTGAGAGATTGGAGAGTGGATTCTCTCTAGGCTTCTGAGCCATTTTGGCATCAGAGCAAGGTTCTAAATCCGGAGTTGAGTTTGAGTGAGAGAATCAACGGAAAGTTTGAGTTTTCTTGGGATATTTTATGTGTTAAAATCTGCCACATCTAGAAACTCTACTTTGCGGTCATTTTTTCGCAAAACTAACACTGCCATTGCGTCCAGAACGTCGAAAAACCTTCGGGTGGAGGTTTTCGTCGCTAACGGAGCAGCCACGCGCCGCCACAAGCTTTGCCGGAGTAGTTGCCGGAGAACCACTCGCCGCCACGCGCCGCCACCGGAATCTGAAGGTTGAAGACAACCACGTCAGCTGCCACGTCAGCAACACGTGTTATCATTCAGCCACTTCCCTTGTGCCAAGTTTCAGAGAAAGCCACCTCATCAGCCACGTCACCATTACTTCTAGAAAATTACAAAATCGCCCCAATATTTCCTGAAATCACATATTTAGCCCACAAGTTTCTGAAATTACAGATCTGTCCCCATACTTTCTATAATTACGAAAAAGCCCCAAATTTTCTAAAAATTTCAATTTTGTCTATAAAATTTCTAAAGTTACAAATTGCCCCTAATCTCAGTTTTTTTTGTTATTTTACCACAAAACCTCTTTTCTAGTACCAATTTCATAAAAAATTCCTAGTATGCTCTATGGTTGCAGTGTAATCTGATCATCCACATCAGAAAAGAATTATTCTTGTTGCTGGAAAATAATTGTGGTATTGTGAATGTATATATCTAGGAAAAATTCTGGCTAGGAAAGACTTGGTATTTAAGTGTGTCCATTAGTGACCCACCTCTCTTTCTTGAGAATTTCCCTGATGTATAATTTTGCAGTCTACAATAATTATTCTGGTAAAACGGTACTCATTACCATTTCATTTAAAAAAATGCCTCCAAGAAGACAGAACGATCCAACTCTACTAGATATTCAAATGGAAGAAATGAGAAGACAAATCCAACAGCTACAAGAAACTGTGAATGCACAACAAGCACTCTTGGAAGCCCAACAAATCAAATCAGACGTTGATGAATCTGATGGTGATTCATCCTCATTTAGAAGTCACCGTCCGCAGAGACAACAATTCAGACATGATGATATCAAGGTAGATATTCCTGATTTCGAAGGAAAACTTCAACTTGATGAGTTTGAAGATTGGCTACAAATTGTTGAGAGAATATTTGAGTACAAAGAAATTGCAGAGGAGAAAAAGGTAAAGATCATTGTTGTGAAGTTAAAGAAGCATGCTTCCATTTGGTGGGAGAACCTTAAAAAGAAGCGAGCACGTGAAGGAAAAAGCAAGATCAAGACGTGGGAGAAAATGTGTCGTCAATTGACCTGGAAATTCTTGCCTTCTCATTATTTTCAAGATAACTTTATTCTACTGCAAAATCTTCGTCAGAAGAATTTATCGGTAGAAGAATACACAAGAGAATTTGAGAAGTTGATGATGAAGTGTGACATTCACGAAAGGGAAGAGCAGACAATAGCTCGTTACCTAGGGGGATTAAACACTGATATTGCTCATCCTATTCAGCTCCAACAATACTGGTCATTGGATGAAGTGATTCGTCTAGCCATTTGAGTGGAGAAAATTTTACCTCAAAAACCTGCTTATAGAAACTTTTCCTCTACAAAAAATTCTCCTTATACTCGCAAAACACCAACAGAACCACCAAGTTCCTCAAATAAACCTTCTCCTAAACCAACAAAAGAAACCAACCTAAGGCAATCAAATGCTTCAAATGTCAAGGTTTTGGACATATAGCCTCAAATTGTCCAACTCGAAGAACCATCACCATCATCAAAGGAGAAGCATATGAAACACTCGAAGAAGAAGAAACGCAAGAAGAGACTGGAGAAGAACAAGAGTTAGAGCCAGTGTATGATGAAGAGCTCATTGTTGCTGATCGCGGTGAATCATTAGTGATTAGGCGAAGCCTACACACAATGTCAGCAAAGGAGGAGCCTTAGTTAAGACACAATATCTTCCACACTCGATGCACCACTGGAGGAAAGGTTTGTGATGTTATCATTGACAGTGGAAGTTGTGAAAATGTAGTGTCTAACTACATGGTGGAGAAATTGGAGCTACCAACACAAAATCATCCTCATCCATACAAATTACAGTGGCTAAACAAAGGGAGCGATGTTAAGGTTACTAAACAAGTTTGGTGTGATGTCGTTCCAATGGACGCATGTCGCCTCCTCCTGGGAAGACCTTGGCAATACGATCGTCGTGCTTTATATGATGGTTATGCCAACACCTACTCCTTTATCAAAGATGGAGTAAAAGTCAAGTTAACTCCTTTGCCACCAAGTGAACTTGATCAGAGACAGAATAAATCCAAGCCATTGGTGTCGTTAATCATAAAGGCTCAATTGAAGGAAGCTGTGGATGAAGCTCGAACTATGTGTTTTGTTCTATTGTTTGAGCCCAATGAAGATACAACCCTACCAGTAGAAATTAAATAGCTACTCACTGACTTTCTAGATGTTGTACCAGAAGATGATCCACATGGACTACCACCCATGCGAGATATACAACATGCCATCGACTTCATTACTGGAGCAGTCATTCCCAATAGACCAGCTTACAGAATGAGTCCACAAGAGCATGCAGAAATCCAACGCCAAGTTGAGGAGTTGTTGAAGAAGGGATTAATTCAGGAAAGTGTAAGCCCTTGTGCCGTTCCTGCGATTTTAGTACTCAAGAAAGACGGAAGCTGGAGAATGTGTGTTGATAGTCGAGCTATCAACAAGATTACCATCAAGTATCGGTTTCCGATACCTAGACTTAATGATTTATTAGATCAGTTGCATGGTGCCACTATCTTTTCACAGATTGATCTTCGAAGTGGATACCACCAAATCAGACTCAGGCCAGGAGATGAATGGAAGACTGCATTTAAAACAAGAGATGGCCTATATGAATGGACTGTAATGCCCTTTGGGTTATCCAATGCTCCAAGTACATTCATGTGCCTGATGAATCATGTACTTCGACCTTTCATTGGTAAGTTCGTTGTCGTCTACTTTGACGATATTTTGATCTACAACAAAGGGAACACTTAGAGCACCTTCGGCAAGTGCTATAGACTCTTTGTGAACAAAAACTCTATGCCAACCTCAAGAAATGTTCTTTCTTAACCAATGAAGTTATCTTTTTGGGTTACATTATCACTGCGGAAGGCATTCGAGTTGACCCAAGCAAGGTTGAAGCCATTAATAACTGGCCTATTCCAAAGTCAATCCTTGACGTCAGAAGTTTTCATGGATTAGCTTCATTTTATAGATGGTTCATTAAGAACTTTAGCTCCATTGCTGCACCGCTCACAGATTGCATAAAGGGAGATAAGTTCCAATGGACTGAGCAAGCATAGAAAAGTTTTGATGAGCTGAAGCAACATTTAACTAAAACACTAGTGCTAGCCCTTTCCAACTTTGACCAGGTGTTTGAAGTTAGTTATGATGCTTCCAATATTGGAATTGGTGCTGTTCTGAGTCAAGAAGGTCATCCTATAGCCTTCTTTAGTGAAAAACTCAACAATGGCAAGCTCAAATATTCAACATATGATAAGGAGTTCTATGCCATTTGTCATACCCCAATTTTGTCCGTTCACATTTTATTAAGTCATTTTATTTTTAGTTTGCATGTTAAGACCGTTTCTTAATTCACTCAAGGTCGTCTCATCTAATTAAGTTAATTTTCGATAAGTTGTCCAAATCGAGCCAAAACGTTTTTTTATCTAATTATACCTATTTGTGCAATTGGGCCTAAACTGAACGTAGCTCTTTTGGGCCTGTTTTCATTTGTTTATGCAATTTGGGCCTATTTCTCTATTTGGGTTTCGTTTTGACAATTATTCGGTTTAGCCCAATTTCGTTCTTGCTTTTATTTTTTATTTTTGATCAAAACGCATAGTCCTGGCTTGATGCTGATGCTGATGCTGTTGCTGGTTACCTTAAATCTGCACCTTGCTCAGCAGTTGTCACAGTTGTTTGTGACCTGAAAAAGGAAACAAATAATCAGGGACAATCAATTCCTGATTTGCATTCTCAGCTATAAAACACACGAAAATAGACACAAGAACAGCAAAAATCCAGAAGCAGTAGCAGCAGTATTCACAGTCAATCAAGAGAAGAACAGAAGCTGGATTGAGAGGTAGGTCTAAGCTCTCTTTGTTGTTATTCTGATTCTAAGCATGATTTTAATTAGTTTTTTTTGAAAAATAGCTTATAGTTCCCACATAATGTAAAACTGTTTGTACATATCAGTATGTTAGTATTTCTTGTATTTTTGGTTGATTAGTTGTTGTTTTTAGAGGGATTAGTTTTGAAACAGATTCAAAAAAAAAGGGGCTTTTAGTTTAAATAATCAGAAATAAGTTAACAATTAGATTAATAAAATTAGGAAATGGGGCTTAAAGATAATCGTCATTAGAATTTTATTAGGGTTAATAACAAACGAAATTAGGTAAAAATATAGATTAAGGTTTTAAATTAGTAATTAATCAATTTAGGGTTTATAGGTTTATAAGTGTAACAATCAGAGTGGGTTTTAAAAAATCAAATTAGGGTTAGGATAGGTCCAGATTCGAATTAGGTATCGAAATTAGTATTAGGTTTTTTTTTAGAACAATTAGGCTCATAGAATTTGGGGTTTGTTAAAAATTAGTTTCTGGATTAGGAAAAATGAAATTAGGGTTTTTAAAAAACAAATTAGGGATTAGTGGTTTCTTTAAACCAAAAATCAGATCTTAGAAATGGGTTTGTTGGAAAATTAGGTTTTAGAAAAGGTAATTAGTTCACAAATTAGGGTTTAAACGAAAATAATCAAAAAAAAATTAAGAAAGAAAGAAGAAGATCAGAATCAGAATAGAGCAGAAGAAGAAAGAAAACGAAAAAAATGCAAAACTCACCTCTTTAAAATCCGACCACCGTAGACGGTGGTCGATGGCCGTAGAACCGTCACCACAGTCCCTCTCTCCGTCGCACACCACCAACATCTTCCCCTCCGTTTATGCTTTCTCACTCCTCGCGCGAGCATCCTCTTCTACCCAAGCAATACGTAGCTTTGATTTCTCCATCGCACTTGGAGATACGTAGAAGCAGGGGCTCACTCCTGTCAAGCGCAAAAATAAAAAATCTTTTTTAGTCTTCTTTTAAATAAAAGGGTAAAATAAACATAAAATACAATTAATTAGAAGGCAACCTTCTTTAGGAAGGATGTCGTTGGGTGCTAATACCTTCCCCACACATAACCGACTCCCGAACTCATATCTGGTCTCAAGGACCTTATCCAAACCAAAGGGATTTTCCAATATTTACCCTTAAACTAAAATTTGGTGGCGGCGATCACCTTTTGAACTTCGAGGAAACCTCTCCCGGATTTTTCGGTCGCTACACCATTGTTCGTGCACTACAACACTGGAGCCATTACTTGTTGAATAAAGAATTTATTCTCTATTCTTATCATGAAGCTCTGAAGAATTTGAATTCTCAACAAAAGATCAACCGAAGACATGCCGCTTGGAGTGATTTTACAGCCTTATCCATTCTTACTTAAACATAAGGCGGGAGTTCAAAATGTAGTTGCAGATGCACTCAGTAGGCGTCATACCCTACTTACCACTCTACAAGTGAAAGTAATTGGATTTGGGACAATCAAGGAGTTATACAAAGATGATCCAGACTTTCAAAAGTTCTGGGATGCCATTGCATTACAATCCTCAGAAGACTACTATAGACATGATGGATTTTTGTTCAAGGGAAAGATTTTATGTATTCCTCAATGTTCACTGCGGGAAGCCATTGTGTGGGAAGCTCACGATGGAGGATTAGCAGGTCACTTTGGGCGAGATAAAACTGTGGCTTTAGTGAAAGAGAATTTCTACTGGCCAAGACTCAAAAGAGATGTCAATAGACATATTCAAAGATGTCGAGTCTGCCATTTGGCCAAGGCCAAGGGCCAAAACATTGGGTTATATATGCCACTTCCCATTCCAGAAGCACATTGGGAAGATGTTAGCATGGATTTTGTCCTTGGATTACCTCGGACTCAGCGTCAGAAGGATTCCATAATGGTAGTGGTGGATAGATTTTCAAAAATGGCCCACTTCATCTCAAGCAAAAAGACTAATGATGTTGTTCAAATTGCTGACTTATATTTTAAAGAAATTGTGCGTCTTCATGGGATTCCAAAAACCATTACTTCTGATTGAGATGTTAAATTCTTGAGCCACTTTTGGAGAACCTTGTGGAAACAGATGGATACTAAGCTTCAATTCAGTAGTGCTAGTCATCCCCAAACAGATGGACAAACCGAAGCTATTAATCGAATTTTGGGAAACCTACTGCGGAGCTTCGTCGGTAAAAACCTTAAGCAATGGGATCTTATCCTTGTTCAAGTTGAATTTGCTTATAATAATTCAACTACTCAAGCTACTGGAAAATGTCCTTTTGAGGTGGTTTACAGAACTCGACCGCATAGCCCTCTAGACTTAACCCCCTCATTGGATAAACAACAATTTAGTGCAGAAGCAGAAAGTAGAACAAAAGAAATCAAGAAGCTACATGAACAGGTTCGCGAGAAGATTAAGAAACAGAACTCAAGATACAAGGCTAATCGTGATAAGCACAGAAGACAGCAAATATTTCAAGTTGGAGATTTGGTATGGATACATTTGTGAAAAGAACGATTTCCAAATCAACCAAATGCCAAGTTATCCCCAAGAGCTGATGGTCCCTTTAAAATAGTACAGAAAATCAACGACAATGCTTATAAGGTAGAATTACCAGGTGCTTATGGTGTCTCAGCAACCTTCAACGTTGCCAATCTTTCACCATATCTGGATGATGAAATTGATAACAACTCAAGGGCTAGTTCTGTTCAACCCGAGGAGAATGATACAGAATCAGAACACCAAATCCAACATATCCACCCAACTTTGACCCTAAGCCACCATGTTTGACAAACTCCATTTTTACTAGATTGTGTTCCCATTTATAGCATTAATTATTCCTACTTTTTCAACTATAATTTGGCCTCTAGGATTAGTATAAATAAGGCCAAATCCTCCATGTATTTTCATAAAGTATTAAAGTAAAATTGAGTGTATCTCTTTGAGAGATTTGAGAGTGGATTATCTCTAGGCTCCTGAGCCAGGTGTTGTAGAGTATTGTGATAGCATGTTCTATCTTGCTTTGTTGTTTAATTTTACTGTCTTAATTTAATTGAGCCGCAGTTAATTCTAACTTTTCACACACTTCACCGCCGTGGTGTATTGATGTTCCAATTACACCTATTAGAACAAATATTGTAGGGAAAAAGGACCCAAATCAAATGCAGAGTTACCAACAAAAGATCCTCTAAGAGGGAACAAAGGTGGGTGGATTCACATCTAGAGGAACCAACAGTTTCATGGTTCAGCGATTGTTTGTTAGATTTTCATGATGCGTGAAGGAGTACAATAGTATTTTTAATCCAAAACCGTTCATTTTTAATTGATAGATCTAACAGATTTAAATAGGTTGCAAAAAACTCGTGTATGCTACAGACATGCTAGTAAGAGGAGCGGAGTTCGAACCTCGTATGCTTTATATTTATCCACCAACAATGTCTTTTTCTCAACCATGTGAGCTACCTTTTTTATACCGATTATTATCTAATGTTTGGAGTTATGTGGAGAAATGTTGAAAATGACTCAAACCTCCTAAAATTAATTTTAAGACTATGTTAGTTTTGTAAATAGAGCATGGGACTGACTGATGGAGTATGTTTTTTGCAAGGCTATCATTAATTGAAAGCTTAGATATTTAAATACACGATGGGCACCAGATGTTTGTTGGATTGTCTGACAAACAATTGCACTCTCACGTTTGTTGTCGTGTCTTGTGTTATGGCATTGGCTACTATTGCTTCCTTTACCTCAATCAGCAATACTCAGCAGCACCACAATTCTTTGTTCTTTCCACCGAAACAACACAACCATAACACCAAAATCCAAAGGTTTAGATGCAATGGAAATGGAAAAAATCCAAATGAAGAGTCCCAACCACAAAACAATGCATTTCTCAAGATAGCATGGTATAGTTCGGAGCTTCTTGGCATAGCTGCCTCTGTGCTTCGTTCCCCATCTGGTGAAGAAGCTCCTCCTCAGAGGCTTCTTGAGACCATTGATCGTTCCTCTATTGTCGAGACTATCAAACAAGACTTCCAAAGATCATATTTTGTCACAGGTTTTCCCATACCCATTTGTTTATTTTATGTGGGTCAATCCCAATTTCTTTCCTTTTTGTCTTGCCTGAATGAATGAGAAATTTAGGGTTAGGAGATTGCCCCTCAATCCAAGGTAGGAAGAATTTCTTAGCTAATTATTGGAGTTTCAATTTTTTGTTTGATGTAATGCCTAGTTGTTAATGTTTTTTCTTGTGTGTTTTTACACTTCATTTTGATGATTTTGGGGAAAAAGGTATTACACATAATTAAAAGAATAAGATATGTTTGTGACAGAAAAGGGTAACTTGTTTGATTCTATGGAATGAATGGGGGTTAATTAAGCTAATACCAATTAGCATCCTCTAGTTAGTAATTTGATTATATTCAGATGGTTCACAATCACGTGTGTAATCTACTAAGCTATTTTTCCCAACCCTCAGGAGATCTCACACTAAATGCTTATGAAGAGGATTGTGAATTTGCGGATCCAGCCGGCTCCTTCAAAGGGCTTCAGCGTTTCAAAAGGAACTGCACTAATTTTGGATCCCTTTTGGAGAAGTCAAATATGAAACTTATGAAGTGGGAAGATTTTGAGGTGAGGAGTGAGGACAGCCTTTCATACTTCTCTACTGCTTTCCCAAGTTTACTTTTGCAACTAAGGTTTTAAGTAGTTGTTCTAGTCGGCTAGTCGCAGTTATGGTAACATTGCAATCCTTAATATTGCCGAAAATTGTGGATAAATGCGTTGATTCGACTGCAATTGTAATTGAGATGCGGATACCTCATAAACCTTCAAATGTCGTTGATGCGACTGCAATGGATGTCACAATGTGGAGACCTTATAAACTTTTACGTTACGGCCACAATTGCGGTTGTGGATTGCAACTTAAAGTTAAAACCATGTTTGCAACTGGCTGTCCTAATTGTGCTGACTCCCTTGGCTTCCTGCTATAAATCCAGTTCAATTTTTGAAAATTTCATCTTTCTTATTACCCTTTGATTTTTTCTTCAAAAATCTTATAGTGTTTTCATAAGTATGGTTCCATGACAGGATAAAGGGATTGGCCACTGGCGATTCAGCTGTATTTTGTCCTTTCCTTGGAGGCCCATTCTTTCTGGTAAATTTCAGGCCCACCTGTTTATATCCAATTAGTTGAGCTTTTGATGAACAAAAGGAAACTGTTTTTTCTTGTATGTTGCATATTACTTTACACTTTCACTGGAACCTCTTGCTTTCATTCATTTTTCAAAATATTAGTTGTCGGCTCTAACTTACATGTCAGTTTTTTGATAGAATAAGTGGCGATTCGGTATCCACCGCAAAATGCTTATTTAAGAGTAATATAGCAACTTATTTCATGTTTTATGCTGCACAGTTTGACCATGTTAATATATGCTGCAGCAACTGGATACACAGAATATTATTTTGATCGACAATCTGGAAAAGTTTGCAGGTAAGAAAAATATTCAATTGTATTTGCGATGACACATATTTCTACCATTAATTGGTTTATTGATGGGGAGGGGAGGCTTTTATTAGGAGAATAGTTAGTTAGTTAGTTAGTTAGTTACTAGCATAATACAAAATTTCAAGTCCTTTTTTCTTCTTTTAGACTCTCAAATTTTCAAGGGGGGCAGAAATAATAGGCGAGGGACTATTATTCCTCATTTTCTCTATTTCCTCAAGCACAGTTAATTAGTGTTCCCATTTTGAAAATCATCTAAACATCTGAAAAAAATTCAGGCATGTGGAGCATTGGAATGTTCCAAAAATGGCTTTGTTCAAGCAAATTCTAAGGCCTAGCAAGGGATTTGGTCTAAAAGACTACGTAAGTAGGTGGTTGGAAGCTGTTCAGCTGAAGCGTTAAATTACAACAGTTTTGCGACAGTGTCGATATTTCTATATATACACAGCTATGTAACTTCTAAGTTTTGATGCTTGGTACGTACAACCCTCATGAAGATCTCTTGCTGCAAATTACTTGGACAAAGGATCTAGTTAGATATTCCTTGCATTATTGGTATGAAGTATGAACTAATTCTAAAAGTGTATGGTAGGAGTTCATGACACAGTAGAAATCTCCTGTAAATATATGTTTTCCCAGAATAATCACGTTTATGAGAGTGGCTTCCACATGCATATGTTTTGGTGTTTTTGTTACTACAAATAAAGCTCGTTTAATTATTGATAGGTTGTTATGTACAATTTTCCCTCTTATTATTATTGTCCACAAATACATTAAAGATTCTTCACCTGTCTAGCCAGTAGCCACTAACAAACTAGCCAATTGTCAACCATCAACCCAAAAAGCGCAACAAACATGAGAGGTGCCGCAAAGAAGACTCGTAGCAGTGCCATGAGGCAACAAAAATGGAGGTGCGACGAAGGGAGCTCTAATCGCAGAGTTGTGATTCATTCGTCGCAACCTCGCCACTCCATCATGCCTTCTGCAATAACCCTCTTTGTCACAAATGACGACTTCTTCTTGAGTCACCACGAATGAAATCTATCTCCCTCGAGTATTTCCATAGCGGTTTCTTGTGGAAAATGGGCTTAAGATTTTGGGGGTATTAGATTTTTTTAACAATTTTGTTTTAAAAAAAACATAAAAAAAACAGAACATATTCTCTTATTTGGTAACTTCTATAACCTAAAAACTGTTTTTAGAAAATATAATCAAACAAGTCCATAGTTTTATTTTTATAACTTCTCAATGTAGATTTAAGAAGATTTGAACACCTAGAAATTGTCTTGGTTAACGTTTAAATTCGTGATTAATGTAATTCAGTTCTAGATGATAATGGATCACAATACCTGATGTATCTATTAACCAAATTCAACACTTCATTAACTACATGTATAGACTGTGTTAACAATTTGAAAAATTGTCAATTCTAAGTCTCCTACACTGGTGTCCAAATAACACTATTTAATTTTTTGTTATGCACCCTAGAATTGGCCCCCAAAGACAACATACAACACATCTTTTTTTTTTATATAGCATTTAACAATACGTGCATATAACAATGTGTTAGATTATGCAGTTATTATTATATGTTATCTAATTAGGGCAGTTATTATTATCATGTTATTTAATTATGTGTAGAAATGTTGTAACTGCTGTTTGGCGGTTATTGACGATTATTATATTTGGACAGTTTGGGTTATTAGCAGTTGTGTTATTACTTATTAGGCAGTTTGGGCCGTGGGTAGAATAAATAGGGAACTAAAATTGTATGGGATTTTTTTTTTGTACCCCCACACTCTTTCTATCTACCTCCACAAGATTTTTTTGGACGAAAATACCCCTTTAAAATTTAACCCAAAATCGTATATACATCACCCTATGTATATACGACTTTTAAAAACTATAGTCGTATATACCTAAAAATTACTTAAATACGAAAAGTCAAAATAAAAAACGTCGTATATACCCCCATAATAGGTATATACGACGTGATCAAAAAAAAAACGATCTAACGGTTAGGATTTGACTTCCAATGTTAATCAACGGTGTAGATTGCAGGATAGTATCAACGGTTGATATTCATTCACAAATTCTATAAATACCCACCCCCACCCTCATTCTTTTCACACCAAAATTTCACTCTCAATTACATTTCTCACACATCGAGAATGCAGATTTGTCTAACACAACGGTCTGTTGAGAGTAGGCTCTGCGGTATACATTATGGGGGCAACATCACGATGAGAGAAGATGGGGTCTGCTTTTGGAGTCCAAATCGGCGTTATGCCGAATCGACCGCGCCATGGGGTTTGATGGGTTGAAGGATAAAGTGTGGTCGAAAGTACAAGTGATTGGGGACGACCGCGACGTGACTAGTATCACTTATCGGAAACCCGATCGTGGAGATGATGGCTGCATTTCCTACTCGTCCATGTCTATCAAGACTGACGAGGACATGGCGATCATGTTCGACATTCACGACAGGCTTATGGGGCATAAGCCTTTGGAGCTGTACGTGGAAACACAACGGAGCGTGAATGAGATTTTACGTCGTCTGCAAGCATCGGATTATTAGGATTAGGGTTTAGTTTGTTATGTTTTATCTTTTATGTAACTTTCTTTTATCGAATCAATGAAATGAATGAAATCGAAAGTTTAAGCAAACTCGTAAGAAATAGTAATCAACTGATATAAAATAAAAGAGTTCAAACTTAAATACAGAAAGTACAGACATAAAATAAATGTACAGAAAAATGCCCTAGTCACCAAGCCCTAGCCTGCGCAACAACTGATGAAGCTCCGTGTACGTGGTGGCGCCCATACTGATATGTCCACGACGAAGCCCATTCCTAACCAAGTCTGCCATACTGTGCGCCCACTCCTCAGGTGGTGGTGTGGTGCCTGTGCTGGTGGTGGTGCTGCTGTAGGTAAGAGCCTCGGAATCGACGCAGTCACGTACCACTACAAGTAGCCTGGACCAACCTCACCTAACTCCTCAGCAAAACGGGTAGTAGCCAGAACGTCATGCACTAAGGGCAAGTATTGCGCAATCTGCATGAGGACGTGTGCATGGGCCGAACGACCTGTAAGAGGGGTACGTGGGATGACCTGCACAAACCCAAACTGTCACAGGCACCTATCAGGCATGTAGGGAACTCTGATGTCTCCCCAGCTGATGAAGCCCCTGTACAGTGAAATCATCTCAAACTCTCTATCCCCCCGGAGCCCCTCAAAGGGTCGCCAACACACATCATCGGAGGTCAGCCCATCAAGTAGCTGGAGTAGCCACTTAGCCTCAGCCTTGTCTCCAGTCTTGCATGTGAAGATGGAGTAGCTCAGAAGCAGAAGTATATATGCCCTGACAGCAGCATCCATGTTCCCCCCGCAATGGAATTATCTCGAACTAGTCCCTCCACCCACTCATAACGGAAGTATGGACCAGTAGTCCTACCACACCCCATACGAGCCTCCTGAATACTCACTCCTAGATAAGCGTGTGCCAGCTGGATGGCCTGCTCCGTAGTCACAGAAGTGGGTGGAGCTCTGAAATAATTTCCCTGGATGGGAAGATGAAGCAGGCAGGACACATCGTCAAGAATAATCGTCATCTCACCAAATGGTAAGTGGAATGACGACGTCTCCGGGTGCCATCTCTCAACGAAGGCGGACAGCAGCTCATGGTCCACCGTGGAATGTCCGATGGAGATAAGGGGGGATAACTTGGCACCTCTGACATGGCTGAACAACTGCTCGTTCTGGCAGTAAACAAATAGTCTGCTACTAACCTTGCCGCCATGGTTCCACGCTTTCACCACACGTCTATAAGTTTACATTAAAAAAAATTTAACAAAATAAGACTACGTACAGGAATAAATTAAACTAATAACACAGTGTAAATAATTTCAACTTACCGGGTCTGCCAGTACACGAGAACAGACATGGCCCTCACAAGTAAAGAGAGGCTCCTGCTGAGGCTGCTGGTGATGGTGCTGGTGATGGTGCTGCTGCTGATGCTGATCCTGATACTGATGCTGCTTCTGCTGATACTGGTGGTGCTGAGACGTAGACTGGTCCTCAGACATAGCGTCGTCTGAGGACATAGACTGCTCATCGTCAGTCGCATATGGGTGAACCTGCTGGCCCTCCTCATACTCAAACTCAGGCGAAGGGACCCAGACCTCCTCCACCGGTCTGTCTCTCTCTGTGCGCCTACGCCTCGTAGACGCATGTCCCGCAATCCTGTGGCGGGTGCGTGTGGACGGAGCTGCCGACGCCGAAGACTCCCCTCAATGCCTATGGGACACTGTTAAAAAAAATATTAAATAAAAAAACACAATTTTAAAAAAAAAAAAAAAACACAAACTATAGGTCGTATATACCTATATACGATTGGATTCGTATATAGGTATATACGAGTTTAATCGTATATATGTGAGGGAGAGGTATATACGACTTACTCTTTGTACAAAGTCGTATATATGTTCCTGTGAGGTATATACGATGCGCCCAAAAAACTCTAATCGTATATATGTGTGTTTGATGTATATACGATTTCTTCTGTAAAAACTGGTGGTAAATCGTATGTAAGTGAAAAATGATAAATGTTGTCATTTAAAAAAAAATTAATGGTATTTTAGTCTTTTCGCAGGGGACGTGGGGGTATGAGGGAAGAGTGTGGGGGTAAAAAAAAAACCAAATTGTATTTTCATGTTCTGAAGTTTAGAAGGATATTGGAAAGGGGAGAGACCAAAGCTCTAGAATTCCTTGGAAAGGAGAGACTAGAGACTCTCATATGTTCTCTAGAATTGTATTGTAATCTTCAAATTATATTAATATACTAGTTCACACCAAAAAAAATATTAATATACTAGTTGGTTTCTATCACAATGTACTGCCATGACATATACACCAAAATAATACACAGACATGGGTCATCTTTGTTCCTCGTGACAGTCAATAGCTTATAATCACACACATTGTTCCATTAATACATAGAACTTCAAACCACACAAGCTTAATTATTTGTTAAAACCCAAACAACATAGTAATACTAGATTTTATTTTTGACTCAACATAGTAATACTAGGTACTGCGTTCTCTTCATCAACAGTCATTGCCATCAGTACTGTCTTCCTGTTCTCATGCTGCATTATTGGAGTTTGGACATTGCCTAGTCAAATTATAAAAAGAATGATGTCAGTTTCATCATAATAATAATAATCATAATAATAATAATAGTTACACTTACATGTTATTATTATCGCAGTAATTTATAACGATATATAAAAACCAACGCATTCCTTCTTTACCAACTAATATGTAACATACTCAACAAGGGTTGGTCCAAATGGTAACTGAGTTTGGATCCCACCTCAAGGTCTCGAGTTCGAATCTTGGGTGTGGCAAATTGGATATACATGTGACCAAACCAGGTTCCCCGGCGTAGGTTAGTCATTGGCAAAGCCAGTGGAAACTACTCACCAATAAAATGGTAACAAAAAAAAAACTAATATGTAACATAAAACCACACACACCTAAATTAACACATACCCGTTGCCAGAAATGCCTTCTGTATGGTAAAGTTAAGATCAATTTCCAATGGGATGATAGCATCTGACATATCCTGAAATTTAACTCCCAGCAATTTGTCTGCATTAACGGTACCTGAACAGAAAGTTTCCATCTCGTGGCAGTTGATTACGAATACATGTTCCAAAGACGGAAAACACACAGTGAAATTCCCTGAATAAAAGCACTTGAGTACGTGTAAATCTTTAAGATACAAAACCTGGAGCTGCTCAAATATTATCTTTTCATCGTCATGTGATGCACCATTCTCTGTAGACACTATCTCTTGCATTGAATTACAACAAGTTATCTCCATCGTTTTGAGTTGAACCAAACTTTTAGCTGTCGAGGATGTGAACAAATTAACCAACACATGACACTCGGACACCAACAAATGCATCAGATTGGAGAAACATACATGAGATGCTGCTAAGTTCCTTAAACGAAAGCACTTAAATATTTCCAAGGTTTCTAGATTTCTGAGTAAGGAGTGTTCTAACCCAATGGAAATGAGTTCTGTGAGTAACTCCAAAGTTAACACTTTCAGCTGTGGTAGGATTTCTGTGTAGACCATATCAGGTTTCTGAAAGCAGAAAATCTCCTTGAAGGAACTACAAGAAATCACAATCTTTTCTATATTGGGAACCTGTTGCAGAAATCTATATGGCAATACATCCGACTCAACATGAAAGTACAGCAAGACAAGAATTTTTAATTTGTGTAAGAGGTTTCCCCGCCAAATCACCTTCAATTCTTTCTCACCCAATGTCAAGCACTGCAGGTTTGGTGTAAGCTACGCAAAGAAACCAATAGCAAAGCAAAAGCAGGTTAGGGCTCTTTTACGTACAATGAACCTTTGAAGCTAAAAGTAAAAGATGCTTGATAATTATTGCTAGACAATCATGTCAACCAAATCTGAGCAAACAAGTTATCATTAATAGTAAGGCGAAATTGCGCTAGCTTGAGCTCCTTTAAGTTTATTTAAAATTTCAGATTCATCCTTTAAGTTTGTTTTTTCTTACTCAAGTCCTTTATGTTTCCATTATGTTTCAAATTGGTCATCGTTGTTTCCGTTTATGTTTCAACTTTCAAGTAGGTCATTTATCTTGCTGCTATCTTAAATTGGTCTTTATAAACGGAGCACATAGAGGACCAATTTGAAACATAAATGGAAACATGGAGGACCAATTTGATATGGATTCCCAATTTGAAACATAAACGAAAACATAGATGAGAAAAAGACAACTTAAAGGACGAATCCAGAATTTTAAATAAACTTAAAGGAACTCGAGCGCAATATTGCAAAAGAAAAAAGCAATATAGCATAGAACCCAGCCAGAGAATAACTGTATAAGTCAAATTTTCACAATTAATTTTGACCACTTAAGTAGGATGAAAACTATTATTGATGTCAATAGTAAATACCATTCATATAAAAGTAGCAAAGAAATGAAGTTCGATTTGATGGTACCTTTTCAATGGAGATCATTTCATCTTCAGTATGTGACTCTTGATGTGTGGATATCCTCAACATGTCACAGTGTAGTGAACGGTAAACGTTCTTGAGCTTTGGCAATTCGAGTAGTGTCAATGAGATCACAGAAGGGAATGTAAGCTCTGAATTTGTTCCTTCAGGATGTGCATTATCCTCTCCAACAATAACCATCAGCTCGTCGCAGTTTCTAATGTGTAGATGTTCGAGTTTCACAAGATCTTTGGCTACTGGTGTCGGAAACAAACTGGTAAGGCATTTACATTTGTTAACATACACTTCTTTTAGAAGTTGAATCCTTAGAATTCCATGAGGATCGGCATTCCAAACATTCTCCAGATTTGGCAACTCCTCTAAAATCAATATCTTTAGGGAAAAAGGGAGTGGAAGCGGGGCATCTCCTGTAGTTGTTATTTTTCTGTCTTCTGGTATACGCTTCACATCAAATATGGTTTTCGCAAAACTACAATTTCGAACTTCCAATTTTTCTAGTTTTGTTAAAAAAGGAAGTAAATAATACGGTAGTACTTCTGATAAAAATTGGCATCCATTCATGGTCAAGGACTCCAAATTACTGAAGCACATGTCTGGCACTGGTAGTGAGCCTTGCCATATCTCTTGTAAGCAGTCATCTATGAGTCTCACAGTTCTTACTTTTGATGCATATTCTGACATCTGCACATCAGCACATGCAAAAGAATATGGAAAACTAGTTACTATTTACCAATGTCAGCAATAACTGAGATATGGAATATTTGAAGCTTTGTGTCGCTCTCCTAACATAGCAATCTGCTCAAAAGGTTAGATTTTAAGTTTGACTTATACTAAAAAAAGTATACTTTTATGTAACATTCTTTACTACCTAAATATGTATTAATATATTTTGATGAATAAGAATAAGACTGTATTTTATTGATTCCATACATACCTCTTCCTCAAACCTCCTGCGCACTGTAGAATTAAGATCACCTTCCCATCGTGGTGGTGCATTCTTAACGAATATAACTCCAGAAGACAATTTGGTTGGATCTATTCTGTTGATTGGACAAAAAGTTTTCATCTCACTGCATCTGATCACAGACACTTTCTCCAAAGATGGAAAGCATACAGCAAAATTCCCATGGTAAAAGCAACTTAGCTTTGGCAAATCTTTGAGTAACAATGTATGGAGCTTCCCAAATATTACTTTTTCATCCTCATGCAACTCATCTCCCTCTGTAGACACTACCTCTTGCATTGATTCACACCTTTCTATCTTCATTTCTTTGAGTTGGCACAAACTTTTTGCTGTTGAGAATGAAAACAAATATAACAGACTTTCGCAATGACCTATATCCAAATGTGTGAGACAGGAGAAAGATAGTATGTGATTGTGGGGTACCAAGTTTATTAGACGACCACATAATTTTACATTCAATGTTTGGAGATTTTCAGGAACAGGGTGCAGCCAAGAGTGCTGTAAACCAATGGAGGTGAGATTACCCAAATCAATTAACTCCAATTCTTTTAGGTGTGAGAGGACTCTATTGTAATCAGCATTTGGTCGTTCAGCAGAGAACATCTCTTCGAACAAGCCGGTGCGCAATTCTAGCTTTTCTATTTTGTGTAACATGACAATGAATCTATATAGAACACTACCCGACTCTTGTTGGAAGAGTTGCAGTTTATCAAATTGCAATTTGTGAGACCCCCGATTCCATGTAACTTCGATATCTCCAATACCGAATGTCAATATCTCTAAGCTGGGGATCTGGATAACCTAGGAGGAAAAACAAATAACAAAATTGTAGACAAACACAACTTAAATCATAATCAACTCTTTTCTCGTGCTAGTTTATATATATTGTGACTAATAAAATGAATTCTACTCGTGGTTGGTGTCAAATACTGAACTTTTCATTTTCTTTAAGGTTACATTTAGATATATAATGGAAAGAGCAATGAAACAGAATGAGATGGAATGAAATTGAGTGGAATATAACTAGATAGAGTATATATATATATATATATATATATATATATGAAACGTATTATGATTCGTGAGGACTCCCATACCCATTGAGTTTTGTAGGGCATGACACCCAACATTCAATCATTCAATGACACCTCATTTTTGTATATTTAAATATTATACTAATTTTGCCTACAGGGTATCATACCCATCAAAACTCAATGGGTATGGTAGAATTTTCCATTATGATTTTGTTCCTTTCCACTACACTTTTCTCCCATGAACTAATACATAGCTTTGTTGTGCCTACTATCCCTTAAAATTTCAACTAGAATAGTTACATTTTGAAGCACAAAAGGAAAATTGGTAAGACAGGGCACTCAAAATTAACCATTAATATCCAATTATCCAAGCACACTTAACTTTACGAAAATTGAAAGAGCGAGCTTGTGTTCTGCAAAATTAACCATTAATATCCAATTATCCAAGCACACATAATTTGATTCTGCTTGCATAGTGCGGAATCAGAATGGATTCCCCAATCTTAACTAGTTTTCTGTAAAAACAAAAAAATGTTCTTGGAACATTTTTTCTCCATACACTAACACTGCTATTCTATAGATTGGACTCGCACACATACAAGGGTTTGGGAATAAACATGGGTTAGGGTAAACTCAAAAATAAATCAAAAAACCTGTATTTATTTTGTGAGTCCAAACATTAATTTGTTAACTTAACCCAGCTTGTGGTCACCCCTGACAAGTTTCTTATGCATAAACACCAATCACTTAAACTATAGAAGTATAAAATTTACACAAAAGAAAGTGTTGTACAAATATTTTGTATTTTATCACTACACTATGTTAGAGCTTAGAAAAGGTTTTGCAACTAAAGTGATGTTTAAGGAATCCCCAGTAAAGAACTTCATAACCCTATTGTGTAAGCAATGAAATGCATTTTCTCACATTTGTACAACATTTTTCTCACTCTAAATTGAGAGAGTATTAGTAGAAAGAGAGAATGAGACTGAAATAGTGTAATAGGATACTCTATAATATGTAGTGAGCCTCATATTGATATTACTAGGTTAAGAGAGTAGTCCATGTCATAAGAAAGACATAGATCATAGATATTACTTTCTATTATTATTTGAAATAAGTGAAAATGTTTTCATTGACCTTGTAGACGAAGTTAAGATGTACCTTTTCAACTTGAACAAGGAATACCTCCTCTGGATGATCCTTTTGACATTTGAGTATCACCAAGTTACAATGATATGCACGTAGTTCTTTTAGCACGGGCCATTCTAGCTTGTGGAAACCACGATAAAAGTATTTGAGCACTATCAATTCTGTTAGGTGCAATAAGGTTAGACAAGGAAACACAAAATCTTTTGTTGATCTTTCTGCAGCCATTTCATCCTCTGAAAATATTTCTACCAAATCTGTGCAGTATGTTACACAAAGCACTTCAAGCATTTTAAGATCTCTGGCCACCGATGCAGGAAACAAACTTTTAAGGGTGTTACAGTTTTCAACACACAATTTTTGTAGCAGTGGAAGGCCAAAAGTTTTGTCAGGGTCTTTGTCCCATATATGCTTCAGGTTTGGTAGATTACGTAGAGACAATTTTTTCAAGCGGAATGTTCCCAAAGCTTTTGTCACCCTCATGTCATTTATATCAAATATGACCTGCACTTCGTTGCAGCTCCATACTTCTAACTCTTCCAAGTTTTCAAAGCAAGGAAGTAAATGAGATGGAATTACGTGCACTAGATTACTACATTGTTTTACCACCAAGGTTTTCAAATTGCGAAAGATGTTTTCTTGCACCAAATCAATGCGATGCCATACTTGTTCTAATAATTCAGGATAATAGGAAAGTTCCAACTTCTCTGTGTATTCGAAAGAAACCTGTAAAATCAAAGAAATAAAATAAAAATTACTAAGAAGCATTACTGGGAAAACGAAGGTGATGTGAGTTAAGACTTGATAGAATCAACACATTTTTCCCATGTCCAAGACATGTATACTCTAGCTTGAGGGGGAGTGTTAGAATCAGCAAAGTTGTCACATGTCTAAATAACTTAGCTGTATATTACTTAGCTTCTAGTCACTAATTAGGTTAGATTTTTCAATCACATTCATCGTGATTGATATGTAATTAATGTAAATGTAAATACAATATAAATAGAATGAATCTGTGCTCTGCTTAGCCACACGTGTAATTACAAAAATTACAAGACTCAAATAACCAACCAATTAAATTTTTCATAAGTCAAAAGCATGGCTATAATGTACAGAACAAGATTCTAAAAAATATACGTGAAATTGATATTATTTTAATTAACAAGTAAAAAATTAAGATGCGCGATTCCTCTCTGAAACAATTTGTATAATGTTACATCTTAAGAATGAGGGTTTTTCAAAATATGTAAAAAATAAACTCAGCATACTTGCTATTTAGAACTTTTATACCGAAATCTCAATCAAGGAATTCATAATTTCCAATCGAGAGAAAAGTAAATTTCTTTCCTCTATTCAAAGAAAAAAATTTCATAAATCAAGGAAAACTTGGTATTTAACGAATATGTATGTACCTTCTCTTTGAAAACCTTCTGTATGGTGGCATTCAAGTCACCTTCCCAGTACCCTTTCTCTTCCTCTTCTCCTTCAATGACAAGTATACTTTGTAGCTTTGGTGCTGTTGTGTGACTCTCAGTGAATGTGTCCAGCTTGGGGCATTCCGTCACAATCAATCTTTCCAACAATGGGAATTTAAATTCACAGTTCTTATACGAACAGAAACTTGTAAGGTTTTTTAATCTCACAAGTTCTATAGAAACCAATTTGCTAAATACAACTTCAATCACCCCACCTTCTTCATTTTCCTCATTACTTACTATCTCTTTTAATTGACTACATTTGATTACCTTCATTGTAGCAAGTTGAACCATGCTTTTGGCTGTTGAGGATGAAATTAAATTTAGTAATTTACCACAACAATTTATTTCCAAATATGTCAAGTAAGTCAAAGATACAGAGGAAGGTGCCAAATTGGTCAAATTGTTACAGTCATATAAGACAAAATGCTCCAGTCTCTGTAGAACTGGGTCTCGTTCAAATCCAAGATCCTTAATCTCTGATGACCACAAAGTCAATGCCTTGAGCTGTAATACAGTTCCCAGTCTTTCTTGTGGTGCAATGTTTCCACTTGGCACCAACTCTTCAAGCATATGGTGAGAACAAATCAAGTGTAAGCTTTCTAGATTAGGCATTCTGTCCAGAAACCAGTAGAGAAGTTCAATACTACACCATGAGCGCAAGCTAAGCTCTTTTAAACAATGCATTCGGTACTTCCCATCGTTGCTCTTCAGCCAAAATGCTTCATTAGGCCCAATTTCCATGTACTCCAAGTTGGAGATTACCTAGACAAAGATGAAATAAAGGTACTATCAAAAAGGAAATTACATTTTATATACTCCCTCCATTCCTTATTACTTGTCGCTTTTGTAGAAAAAATTTGTTTCTATTTACATGTCATTTTCAAAGTCCATAGCAACATTTATTATTGTTTTGTCAATAATGCCCTCAAATATTTATTGCAGAGAGAGAAATAGATGAAATGAGATAATAAATCATTAAGGGAATTATAGGTAAATGAGAATTAATTGTATCAAAAATAACAAAATTTATTGGTCTCATTGGTATGTGTAAAAAGCCAAAAAGTGACAAGTATATAGGAACGGAGGGAGTATATCGTAAGCTTACGCATCAGCTAAGAAGGGATAAATCACCAATCATTTTTTATGTTTTTTTCCCAGTTCTTTAAATGAACAATATAAACATCACCAAAAAAGACAGCTTTGTTATTGAATAAGTTTACATAGGTTCTGCCATATGGAGAGTAAGACCCATGTAATATAGTGACACCTACATGAATTTCATTCAATAGTAAATAGTGTAATAAATAGAGTATGCTATAATTTTATAAGGTGTGTTGCTACTAGCATTAAGTGGTAATATTCTCTTTCTTAGTTGTTAGTTGATATGCCATTTTTTTTTATTGTTAAAAGGAACAAGAAGGGGGACATATAAAGGATATATGTGATTCTGATGCCCTTATAAGTAAATTTTACTTCAAAAAAGTAGGAAATCATAGCTACACAAGCAACTGCATTAATTGCAAGGAGTTTACATAAAAATTTATATGACCAAATCAAACTATGTGATAACATTGTATTAAAAAAAGGCAAGGGGGAACACTGTCATGCATGATAAGTCTCATGTTTAAGTTGTGTGTGTGTGTGAAACTTACCAATTATTTTGTCTGTATATCGGTGGGAAAAAATGTTTAGTGGTGACGCACTTTCGGATAAAATTTTAAGCATTTTTCCTTTTCCTATTTATTTACATGTGAAGTATCTTGCAAAAAGACTGGGTATTTTGTTTTCCCTTACGTGTATAACAATGATGTGATTATTCTGCGTATGAACATTGAGATAGCTGTTAATGATGTAATTATTCTGAGTATGAACATTGAGATAGCTGTTAATGTTTCGTTACCTTTTCAGCTGAAAAAACAGGCTTTCTTTCTTCATTTGTGGTTTCTGTGGTGAATGTTTCCAGCTTCTGACAATTGTCCACTGCCAGTTGCTTCAATTTTGGACACTCTATCTGTCCCCCCTTGTAGAAATGCTTAATATTTGACAGGGCATAGAGTACCATGTAGGTTAGTTTAGGAAACTCTAATTGGGTTACTGGTTCATCTTCCCAGACAACAATTTCCTCCATTCCAGGACAAACCTTAACCGAAATGCCTTCAAGCCTTTTAAGATCTTTGGCCACAGAAGCGGGTAAGACATAACTTAGTTTATCACAACCTCCAACCTCTATACTCTGCAGATTTTTGAAGCTAAGAGTTCCTCTTGGATCTCTATCCCATACTTGCTTCAGCTTAGGGAGTTGGTGTACAAGAATGAGCTGCAGGTTTGTGTCCATCCTAGAGTCATCTATTTGTTGAGAAACTTTGATTTCAAAAATCACTTCTACTGACTTGCAATCAATAACCTTCAAGCTCTCTAAACTCCCAAACCAGCCTGTCATGTGACTTGGAAAAATCATGTCAAGTTCATTACACCCTTCAATTTGTACTGAAATGAGACTAGAAAAGGAACCAGCACCAACTTCAGCTTGCCATATGTCTGTCAATATATCCAGTTTGGTGAGGTGGATTTCCTCTAACTTAGGAAAGATGCAGACCTACATTTTGATGCAAAAAAACTATTAGGTAGTGAAAATCAACAAAAATACACAAACGTTGTCCACAAGGAACAAGCAAGAAAAATATACATAACATTAAGCAACTACAAAACTTTACATCTCACATATATACCTTGTCCACAGTGTTTCCTTCAGTGATAAAAATCTTCTTCATCATCCGACACTCACTTATAAAAAGGCCTTTCAATTTCTTCAAACTGCTAGCCACAGCCAATGAACATAAATATTTTAAATTATTGCAATCTCTCACAGTTAATTTTATTAAATTTTCAAAGTAGGAATTTGACAGAGGCCGGTCACTCCATATCTTATGGCTGTTGACTGAGGATAACTCCAAGCTCTCTAAGTTGGGAATTTCAATCTGTAAGCACACACCACAGCCACGCACAATTAGTATAAGTACAACAATTGGATGAAAAAAAATTGAACACAAACTAGTTAAAATCAGAGGAATATTGTGCAATATCATACCAATTTACCAAAGAGAGAAAGGGGATCCATGACACTGTGATCATCTTCTGCAATACTAATTTCAATTTGATCTCTGTTTGTAGTTTGCCCTTCTAGAGAAGGCATCTCAACACAGGTATAAAAGCTATTAAATGATGGTAATGATTGTAATGTCAAAGAACGTAGCTTATGAAACTCAACCTTATTAGAATTTGCTTGTCCTTCCTTAACAATAATCTCCTCGAAAGAATCACATTCAGAAACATCAATTGTTTCTAGATTAACAAGAAATTTAACCACGTAAAAGGAGAAGAGATTCTTCAACTGGGTACACATCTTGACCTTGATGATTTTTAATTTGTTGAATGGAGCAATTGTAACTGGAGTACAACATATCATTTTTATTTTCTTCAGCTTGTACAGGCATAGAGATTCCAAATTTGGAAAGGCATTCTGAGTATGGGACAGCTCCATTGAGTTAATGATATATTCAATGTTGGCATTATTTATGATGGATAAATGTTTCAGATCTGGAAATCCATCCAAGTTCAACTCAGAAAGAGCATTTTGAACACTACTTAGCTCTCCCAGCAATAAATTTTCAACTCTTTTGAACAACAACTTTATCCCTTTTTGGGAATGAATGTCAATTCCATCTGTCAGCTGCAATGCCAAAGATCTTAAGGCTTGATACTTATTTGGCATCCTGAAATCTCCAACTGAAAGCATGTTGAAGTCTCCAATCACAATCTTGTAATCATTTAACCTGTCAAAAAACAAGTCCCTAGGCAAACCTGCAGCACCAGAGATGCACAAGTCCACAATTCTCAATTGGTGCAAATGCTTTAATTGAGAAAGAAATGAAATTTGACTTAGGTTTGACGCTCCGTGAACCTCCATTTTGATCAAGCTCTTTCTTATATACAACTCTTCCAAACAAATAAATCTAGAGATGAAATTCGGTGGAACCACCTTCACTATGGAACAATTGCTGATGTCAAATAACTGTAGCTTGTCTAAGCACGCTAACTCAGCAGGCAAATTTTCAATTTGAGATCCAGAAAAGCTAAGAATTCTTAATTTTTTCAGCTCTCCTATGATGGATAAGTTGTTAACTAGAATACACCGCTCCAAACAAAGCATTCTGAGGTTCACTAGGCATTTAATTGATGATGGTAAGCATGGTAAATGAAAACCACTCAATATTAATACTCTGAGTTTTTCCATTCCTTCAAAAAAATTCTCAGGTATTTTCAAACAAGGATCATCACTGTCAATTTGGAAGAATTTAAGTTGAGGACAATTTATAACTTTAGGAAGCTCGTCAACAATATCACAGTTCTGTATAGAGATAGCAGTACACCTCTCGAGTTCATCCTTGTCGGGCCAGTCATCTAGTTTGTTATTTCTCAAAGCAAACACATTTTGTTCCTTGTGTGCTATAGACAAAGCGGCATCTCGAACCATATCATGCATATTGAAGTGGTCATTGGAACTACCATCCAACATCAAACTCGAGTCTTTTAGTTTTTGGATTGATGTATATACTCTATCCCGGGCTTCCCTTAGTGTATAGACCCCTTTGAGTATACCCAATCCAAAGCAATACTTCACCAAATCCATAATTAATTGTTGATGACCCATTTGAGCACAAAGTAAGAAAATGGACTGGAGCTCCACACTTTCTAGATGGTCATAACTCATCTTTACAGAAATCTCCATAGATTTCTGAACTCCACTCAGTTCTTCTTTTTTAAGTTTTTCTAGCGTAGCTTCCCAAACTGACTCGCTCCTATCTCTTAATGCCCTTCCAACCATAACAATAGCCATGGGTAACCCTGCACAGTACTTCTTAACAACCTCTTGTTTAGATTCAGACATTTCATAAGGTATTCCAGCCACCTTCTTAAACAACATAAGAGATTCCTCATCATCCAATTCCCTCACACAGATAATTGACTTGACATCCATTTTATCAGACAATACTTTTCTATCTCTCGAAGTTAGCAAAATTTTGCACCCTTTATAATCACCAAGAGATTTTCCCTTTTTCACCGTTTTGAAGTTAGGGTCCTTTGTATCTTTGACTGTCAAATAGCTTAAATCACCATCATTATCATCATCAAATGGAATCCCTATCTTATTCAAGTCCATTCTATCCCAAAGGTCATCTAGGATTATAAGAGTGTTCTCCTTCTCTTTCTTTAACCTCCTCCTTAAATGATCTGCTCTCACAGTCTCACCTTCCCCTTCCAATCTCAATCCCAACACGTAAGCAATTTCTTCCTGGATTTTTTGCAGGTTGGGGTTGTCAGTTACGTCTACTACAACCACCACATTGAACAACTTCTTGTCTTGGGCTTTCTTAGCAATTTCCTTGATTAAAGTGCTCTTACCCACACCACCTGGCCCATGCACTCCGATCATTCTCACTGAGGAATCTTCCAGTTTTGCCATTATCTCTTTCATTGTATCATTTCTGGAGCAAAATTCTACATAGCCATCATTGGTCAAAGCGGAATCCATAGATGTTAGGTTTTGTAGATAGGAAACTCTATCAAACTTGGACTTTTCTATTAATAACTTCACATCCTCGGCCATCTTCTTTGCTTTTCTTCCTAGTCTATGCCTATTCTTCAAGTAAGGAAGTAAAACAATGGAACACCCTGTCTTTGTATGTCCTTCATCGCTTTGGAACTCCTCTCTTTTGGTTCTAGTATTACCCGCTTCCTGAAGCCAAGCTTTAACATTAGCTTCAATTATTCCTAGATTATTTTCAGCTTCATCTACCTCATGTTCCACCCTCTCTCTTTCACGTATAAGATCATCAACAAGACAGTCTAGTTCACTAACATTTTCCTGGTAATATATGACGTAACGCAAATGCCGAATAGTCAGGTCCAATACAGCATCGATTGCTCTTTCTACAAATTTGAATGCACACTCCATACTTTCTTCTAGATTTTCTTTACCCAGCTACATCTCTTTATTCCTAACGAATCAGAAAGAGGAAATAAATCAGAAAAAAATAATAATAATGAAGACAAGTAGATGAAATTTGACCAATCAAGCAATGATGTCTTTAAAAAACAAGAAAGAAAGAAAGAAAGAAATTGTTTTTAAGCATCAATTTGAACGACACATAATATACTCAAAAGATAAAATGGGAATGTTTTCTATAATGACTAGACTGAAGCGGGAATCCATGGGATTAGACATTGCAAGAGGACGCCCAACCTCGAGTCCCAGACTCATCCTCGTTCTCACAGACAAAATAGCCTAGCTTTCAAAAACTAAAACAACTCAAAATGATTATCAGAAACAATCCCTCCAGAGAGGAGACTAGCTCTGAAACAATAATAGTAAGTACAATTGGAGAGAACAAATATATTACCATAACAGATGTTGGTTTTCATTTTCCTTTTTTGTTTTTTAGTTTTAATTGCAAAAATGAAACATAGTTTTCACTTTATTGTCTGCTTTCAAAGTTTTATAAGAAGACAACAATAAAAAATTGCTTTCAATGTTTTCTATACAAAACTTCAAAAACAAAAAAACAAATCCTAAACTCTAAGGGCCTGTTCTGTTACTTTGTTTTCAAATTTTCATTTTCTATATTCTATATGGTACGCATACGAGTACTCTCATAGCCAATGAGAATATACCCAAAATGGAGATTAGTGGTGCAAGAAGCTATAACATATTTAACATATCTGTAAATGAAAAAAAAAACAACTTTATACCATTTTCACCATTTTCAAGTATGCTACTTCTTGGGTATGTATATCATCTCATTGGTTATATTGGTACTAGTGTGTGTATTTTTTTTTTTTTGGTTTGTAGACGAAGTAACAAATACCACTAGAAACTCACGCATACAACTGTGAGGTCCTGGGTTCGAACCCGGGACATGATATCCAGCCTAACAATTTCGGCATTTGTCAGTTGAGCTAGGCCTTACGGATAGTATGTGTATCTTAGGTTCTATGTAGCACCGACACTTCAGATTGAAGTTGTATACGTGTCCAACACGACGTGACGGACACCGACACTTCAATCATTTTCATTTTCTCAAATTAGTATCTGTGTCTATGTGCATGTGTTTGTGTTGATGATTCATATCACATCTAATAGTTAGCTCAAAGCACCTCCTTGGGATTTTGAGGAGAGAAAAATCCAACTTAACAGATACCCTTCAGAATAATGGAACAGCATTCAAACAAAACAAACAAGGAAAAACTCCACTGCATTTCTAATCTAACTACTACAAGACCAAGGGCAAAGTTGAAAGCAGAGGGAAAATATTGCAAAAGCATGTTACTTATCTCCAACATCTGGTGAGCCAAAAATCAATAATCCCAAATACTCCGATTCGAATAAAACACAGTCCCTACACAAGATAACGTTCACGATGACTGAGAAAGTGTGTGTTACTTAGGGTTTTACACTTTCAATTTGAAAAATAGTGGTAGATTTTTAGATGGGTTAGGGGTTTGGTGTTCTGCAAATTTTCCGAGAATAAGCTCCGTTGAGGGATATACGGGAAATTGTTGATCTGATTCTGAAACATGCAATGGTTTGATCACCAGCAGTTACACGGGTATATGCCTGTAGTCCGGTTCATGTCACGGCGACCGGACAGTGTGACGAGGGACGAGGGAAGAGAATGAGAGTGTAAATATTGCAAAGTTAAGGATCTATTTGCAATTAATCGTGGTACGGTTCACACATCCTCTTTTATCTGTATAATAATAATAATAATAATAATAATAATAATAATAATAATAATAATAATAATAATAATAATAATAATAATAATAATAATAATAATAATAATAATAATAATAATAAGGTGAGGACTAGTTTGCCATTGGATAAAATGTGGGTAATTTACCTTACTCACTTAAAAACTGACACATAGATTCCACTAACATCTCTCACATTAATTTACTTATATTATTTATTTTACAGTTGTTACTATACATTTATATTTTTTGCAAATTAACCCAAATTTTAATTAATGCAATTGTCTTTACTTTATCTTCCCAATGTTTCACGAAGAAGAAGAGGAGAGATAAGATAACTCCATCCGGATGTTTCTAGCACTAAATATCACAAACAAATTGAGTGGAAATTTAATTTTCGAAAAATTAAAATTAATGGGATATAAGTCATATAACCCATGTCGTTGAGTTTAGACTAGAAGAGGTGGCCACTAATATGACAAGCAAACCACTATGTTTGCTGTTGACAAAAACGTAGTATATACCCCGTAATAAAAATTTGTATCATTTTAATATATATATATATATATATATATATATATATATATATATATATATATATATATATATATATATATAGTTAGTTAGTTAGTTAGTAAAAAAATTATTTTCTTTGTCATAAATCTTAGTCTCTTATACTGAGTAAACTAATGTGGATCATTTTAATTTTTGAATGTATTTTTCCACGCACAAAATTATAAACATTTCTTTCAAAAAAATTAGATTTTTTTAACAAAGTGAATTAAATATAAATTTTTCAAACACCAAAAGCTCAAAAAAAATTAATCTACGCCTACAAATAAAATTTTGAGATTATTTTTTGCAAATATTTCTATCGGTTAACATATACAAGAAATGAAGTTCTACCGATGGTTGGTTATCTGATCCAACTTGTTTGTACAACTCATATACGACTAGTCAAGTACAACTAGAGTTGTCAGTTTTGGTCCAACCCACTTATACTGACTTACAGAACCACAAATACACACACGTGCACACATGTTCGCAGTTCACAAAGGTCAAAGATTTGTGGCCCAGTCCATGGGCAGGCCCGTGGCCCATGGGCCGATGTTAGGCTAGGCTGGCCCATAAAATCTGCAGCCCATTAGAATATTGGGCTAGTCTGACCCACCCAACTCGAATATGTTGTTTGGCCCTATGAGTCGGGGCCGAGCCTGGCCCATTGACAGCTCTAAGGATAACCCAATAGTCGGTTATCCAACCTAAGTTGTCTAAAACACTCACACAACTAGGTCAGTTTGATTTAACAGTCAGTTCTCTGATATATGTTTTCTGTAACACTCATACGATTAATAATATTTGATCCAACAGTCAGTTCTCAAATATAAGTTGTGTGTAATACTCATACAATTAATCATGTTCGATCCAACGACCTCTTCGAAAATATGTATTGTTTCTCATAGAGATAGAAAAGTAAAATAAATATTTAAAAAGCTGATATGTAGTCAATAGTGGCGGATGTTGACTAAAAAGCCCGGGTGGGCCGCCAATGAAAGAGACATGGTGGAATGACGAGGTAGAGACCGACGATAATGAGGAACAAGGAGCTTGAGAAATTGAAAGAGTGAAGAGGGAAGGTCGCATAAGAACCATAGTGAAGCTTAAAAATACAATTAAAATATACAAATAAAATAATTATTATTTATAGACAAAATTAAATGACTAAAAAATTAACTTTGCTTTCACATAAAGGTTGAAACTGTTTGTAAAAAGATGAATCCATGTATCACAGTGTGAGTTAGGGTGTGAACTAGAGTTTACTTACCCAGAGACCATGGATGATGATTCCATGTGTAACAGTGTAAACGATGATTCATTTACCATGGAGGATTTTAGGTATCATCATAGTGAACGTTCTTTAGCGTCCAGTTCATTGAACCATTAATTATTTCATGTATCACCGTGTGAACTAAGATTCACTTGTCGTCCGGTTCCAATGAGTATTAATGTAATTTACCCTTTTAAATTTATCTATTTTCTTACAAAAATAATTTGTTCTCTCTCCTCATAGTTATTTTTCACTTTCATATAAAGTTTATTTAATAATTAAAATAAGTTAAGAAAAAGTAAAATATAGTATAAAGTTAATTATGAATGTTCGACTTTCTGATGAATTAACCTCAATTGAAATGATCATAAGTTAATTCTAATCGCAGTTCCTCCGATCGAGGCAAGGTCAGACCTTTGAGGTCAAGTGAACTAATCATAGTTCAACTAGTGATGCTCACTATAGTTCAATCAATCTGAAAGAAAAGTCGAACCTTTGTAGTCCAATGAACCAACCACAACTCAGTTGTTCACATGTGTTTATCGTTAGACATGTATTGATTGTTGGTCTAACCACGGTTAACCCAATCAGATTAAGTTTTCAACATGTACTTGTTGAGACTATTTAAGTTTAATACCTATTAGATTTTTATTCGAACTTTATAGTCCCCCCAAATATTTACTTTTTGCAAGATTAGTCCCTACCTATGAGGCACCGACTCTGACATGCATCATGTAGTGTCCAATGATTGTTAGTGTACGACTCCGACATGGACACAGAATACGACATTATGAAGAAGTGTCATTCAGATTTCTACTTTCGAGAGTAACAGAAGGAGATTAGGGTTTTTTATGCAAAATATTATAATTTTTAATTTGAGAATTATGGATTTAAAATTGAAATAAATTATATTAAATCTATTTAACCATTAAAGTAAATAGCATTTATTTTAAGAAACAATAGTGTATTCTTCAACTAATCATATATCATTATTTTAAGAGTAAATGAGATATTTCTTGTCAGCAAAAGTGTAAATAAGATATTTAAATATTCCATTAAAAATATTTTTTTTAAACCAAACCACTAAAAAATATTTATCAATACAAACTATGCACTTGACACGAAAACTTCATCATGATTTTAAAAATTACTCCACTATTGAGTACAATAGAATTAGGGAAATTTTAAAAAATTTACTCATTATAAGTATTTAATTAAATTCAGTGTTGTGTAACAAAAAAAACATTGAACTTCAATATTGAGTATATTAGATTTACGGATTTTATATCTGTTGTTCAATAAAAAGAAGTTGAGAAAAATTAAAATAATCAATTAGTTTCTTACCTTGGAAACTTGCAGCACACCTTTTGAAAATACAAACTGACATTAATGTATATGGGTTAGTATGCAAATAACAAAAATATCTATAATAGTTTGTAAAATATAATTATATCTGAGATAAAGATAGTGGATTACATGTGGCTGATTTTATTGATGTCACATCATGTAAGGTAGATTACCCACATTTATTCAAAGGCAACCAAGAATTTACCTAATAATAATAAGGCTAAATTGCACATTTAATCCTTTATCTTTGACTTTGGTTTCACTTTGGTCTTTTTTCTTCTTGTTTTGGTTTTTTATCTTCCATTTCTGTGTCATTTTGGTCTTTTTTTGGTATTTTCCATCCATTACGTTGTCAGTTAACTGTTGAAGTGGCATCTTAAGTGTTAGGGCTTACTTGAAAATCAGTAAGTGATGTAAAAAATAGGGGACCAAATTAAAACTAAAAAAACATAAACGATCAAGTTGACATAAACACAAGAACTTTCATCTTCATCTTCTTCCTCCAAACACAATCTCCATCTTCTTTGGCGAGCCACCACCACGACAAATCAATAACTCTTCAACTCTTAATCCCTAACCTCTCTCCCACAAACCCAAAACCCTCCAATTTCTTAAACTTAATCCCTAAACCAACTGTGTTAGTTAACACGGGAGTGTATCTTTTATAGTGATAAAATGGACGAGCGGAATCTTAGTTTGGAGTTGATTGCAATTTGGACATCTTAAAATAGTCTCACATTTCCTAGTTTTGTGAAGGAAGAAAGAGTCCAAGGCTATATAAATGGGCTCAAGTTCTCCTTTACAAGTGCACCAATCAAACACACTTTAAGTTGTATTTGATTTTCTTTCTTTCTCTTATACTCTTGACTTAGAGTGTTGTGAGAGGTAGTTAAATATTTTCTTTGGAGAGTGTGGGTGTATTGGGCTCATTGAGTGATTGAGAGAAGTCTATGTGTTCTAATAATTTTCACATAGTGTTATTCTTTGTATGCTCTGTGGTTGCAGCTTTGTCTAATCTTCCACATCAGAAATAAAGTTTAATATCGTGAAAGTGCTGTTTGAGGAAAGTTCTGGCTAAGGAAAGACTTGGAATTTAAGCGTGTCCATTGTGACCCACCTCTCTTTCCTGGGAATCTACCTGGTGCACAGCTTACAGTCACTTTACAATTGGAATGTCAAATTTTCCAAGCACTGCAAAGTTTGACATAGAGAAATTGATGGAAGAATCAATTTTGGCTTGTGGAAAATACTAGTCAATGATGTGTTGATACAATCGGATTGCACAAGGCGTTGAAAGGAAACATTTCTAACATGGATAAGGAGAAATGGGAGGAAGTGGATTTGAGAGTCGCAAGTGCAATTCACTTGTGCCTAGCAAAGAATATAATGTTCTTGCAAATGTGCAGGAAATACTGTCAGCCAAGGATCTTTGGGAGAAACTTGAAGGGTTGTATCAGGATAATGGCATCTCAAATCGATTGTTGCTAAAGGAGCAATTTCACAATTTACACATGGATGAAGATATGAAAGTCCTTGATCATCTTAGTGCTCTCAATGGTATTGTCTCTAAATTAGAGGCTATTGGAGTCGAGATTGATGATGAAGATAAAGCGTTGAGACTCATATGGTCCCTTCCAACTTCCTATGAGCATATCAAACTTGTTTTGATATATGGGAAGGAAACTTTGAGTTTTGAAAATGTTGCAAGTAAGATTATTTCAGAAGAAAGAAGATTGAATAATGGGGAATGCACTTCATCAAACTCAATGTTGGTAGCTAGAGGTGGGGCTTATAGGAGGAAGATCCATGGTATGAATTCGAAATGCTGGAAATGTGGAAAGTCTGGCCATGTAAAGAAAAATTGTCCAAGTGGAGCTGTATCAGAAAAAGGCTCTGAGACGAATGCTAGCAATGCCTCCCTTGTTATGGGAGATAATGATCTCATCTAAAAATTGAGACCTCATGGCATTGTCGCATTGTCATGGAAAAGGATGTTATTGCTAGCGGGTTCAAGATAACACATGGGCATTGGTTTATACAAGGTATGTTGTGACGTTATGTCGACGACTTTCGACATGTAGAAATTCTTGAAGTGGTTTAGCTTCTAGTAAAGTATAATCTTTCAAGGTGGAGTATGATAGTTCTTTTGAACTATGATTGTCGGTGTAGACAATGAAAGCTGAAGATGTCTTGGTATCAATTACAATCAAAGTGGAGATTGTTAGAGTTGATTGCAATTTGGACATCTTGAAATAGTCCCACGTTGCCTAGTTTTGTGAAGGAAGAATGAGTCCAAAGCTATATAAAGGGGCTTAAGTTCTCCTTACAAGTGCACCAATCTAACACACTTTAAGTTTTATTTGATTTTCTTTCTTTCTCTCATACTCTTGTCTTAGAGTGTTGTGAGAGGTAGTTAAATATTTTCTTTGGAGAGTGTGTGTGTATTGGGGTCATTCGGTGATTAAATGAGAGAAGTCTATGTGTTGTAATAATTTTCACTTAGTGTTATTCTCTGGTTACCATTAGTCAACAGTTCATACTTTTTCTCCGGCTTGGAGTTTCCCACTTAAATTCTTGTGTTCCAATTTTGCTTGTTTTATCTTCTCTATGTTGTTTCTCTCCGACACTTAGCCATACAGAAAAGAAAAGTAAAAATTGTTTAAATGACTAAATAGGAGAGGCAGAGTAGTATTTAAGGTTGATGGCGTTTGGCAGCTACTTGAGGAATGAGGACGGGGCTTTTATCCTTGGCTTTGCATCTCTGGTTCTGCCTTGCTCGATGGTGGTGCTAAGCTTGAAGCATTACATATGGGAGTTCATATTGCTCTCCTCAACAACCATTGGTGTCTGATATTTGAGTTTGACTCCAAGACTACAGTTAAACTTATTCTTTCTAGGAGTTCTTCGCAACATCCTTCCTTCCAGCTGGTTGATTCCATTCAAGGGCAGTTGAGTTCGTTTTCGAAAGTCAAAATATGTCAAATGTTCAGAGAGGAGAATTAAGTAGATGGTTGTTTTGCCCAATTTGGCTTGTCACTTCAAACTTGTAGTAGAATATTTTATAGTTTTCCTAGCTTTGTTGTTGACATTGTTATGGCGAATTTTTTGGAGACTCTGTTCCCTAGAGTTTTTTGAGTTGTTTTCTTTTGGCCCCTTAAGCCTACCAAAAAAAATTATTTGAGGTTGAGATATATTGACAAAAGGAAACGGGAGAAAAATCCACTGGAGGAATCTAGCTACTCCCATTTGAGGGAACACAGGTGAATTTTAGTCAATATTATAAAGTAAGTGTTAGAGAGAAAGTGTCAAAGAGACAGTTGTTAAGTGTTAACACTTCATTTATACTTTGTTTTAGATGATAATAATTACTTATTATTTCAAAAAGGGTTGAGTAAGGGTGTAATGTGTGTACTAGGATGTGAGCAACTAGCCAGTTTTAATAATGTGTATAGTAGTTGAGTTAAATTAAAGGAATAGGGCAAATTTGGAAAAAATATGTATTTTAAGTATGGATATATAATATAACTTTGTTTTGGATTGGATCAATTTCATATGAGGGGACCAAAAACCAATCCAAAATTTTTGTATTTTAGGAATTTCGGTTTTTTCGTTTGTAGTTTTTCTGACTTGGTTACTGTGATTGGTATTGGATTGGATTGGATCGGTTGACGAACACCCTTAATTTAAAGTAATCTTTACTTGAATAATAACAAGTTAAAATGATTATATAAAGGTAAATTAATCACTACAAAATTGTATGACCAATATTGTTTGGACAAAATAACTCATTGACAATCAAACAATATGCGATAAATCAAGAGAAACAATGGTTAGGGTGGGACAAAGCATCATGTACTCTATGTTGGAGCGCTGCTTCAATTTGGCTCGAAACTCTAACGCTCATCGACACCCACCCTTTGCAACTATATAAGTTGAGTTTGCGGTCCTCCAAGTTCACATGACAGAGAACTTGACTGGATCTGTGCCCAATTCGACATAAAAAATGATATGTTGATTTTTGAGGTATTCATATTCGTTTTTGGGCATCAATTAGGCCATCATCTCAATCGTGCGGACCAGAGGACCATGAGTTTCTACTTATGAAGGCAACACCAATCACAATTGGAGTTTTAAATTATTTCATTTCAAACATTTTTTTTATAATCAACAAGTATCATTTAAAGGAGTAACATGGATACTCTAAACCGAATCTTGTACAACTTGTAATTAAATAAACTCGAATCTAAATAAACTTGAATCTAAAAGTAGAAAGATAAATTAAAATCTGACTTGTATGATCAAGTGAAGTTAAGATCCTCTTCATTTCCTCTCTCTAATTATTCTCTCCATTACTTTTTAAACTATAGTTTTAGAGTGTTTTAAGTGTATAAAGGGTATTTATATCCCATTTAATGTGATTTTATTATTTTTATTTTCTCAAAACATGTTAATGGAAGATTCTAAAATGTGATTTATATTACAAGTAATGGAAGACATGTTAATGGAGATGATATTTCCTCGATGAACTGTGCATCAGTATTTACTATTTATTAGCTAGGGCCTAGGCATCCTAGGAACAACTTCATTATTAATTAAAAATGGTAAGCAACGGGTAAAGGATATAAGATCTTTACCTTAATTAGATCTTTGGCGCTGTCTCTTTTTTTGTTGTTGAATATTCCCCTCGCTTTGAAGCTGCTGCTACGCCAAGTTCTTTATGGAGGGAAGAAAAACTTTGTTGTTAAAATGCTAGTTACAGCTCAATTAATATTATTCTAATTTGTAATTTTCCTAGTAATTTGTAAACTTGGACAGCTTTTGAAAACATATATGCACTTCTTTAATTGATATCGATCCTTTTTTATGGATAAATTAGCTAGAGGCGGATCCACGACTTGGAGTCGGGTTCAAAATTCTTAAAAATATGAATCGCTAAGAATATAATTAGAAACAATTTTGATATATTTAAATAAATAAATTATACACAACTCATTATTGGCTTAGTAATGTTATTTTTTGAGGTATTTGAGTGCAATTTGATGCAAAATTAAAATTTTAGAGAGTTCAAATATTTTTATATAGGGATAAATGTGTGTTGTCTATATATATATATATATATATATATATATATATATATATATATATATATATACACATATAAGTTCTGAAGGAACAAACCTCAGTGCTTCGAAGTGGATGAGTACCAAGTCGTGATTTGTCTCTATTTAATGTTCATTGTTCCAACTGAAAAGCTTAATAGAGGACCAGAAGTGTTGATGCGATGAATATGATCAATTGCAAAGGAAGAAATTTATGTGTTACGGATGGAAGGAGTTCTGGTATGAAGAAGAAAACCAACACTAAAATCATAAAGTAGGAAAATAATGTGAGTGACTGCATGCATGAGAACGAAATTAAATAGGGAATATGGCGATTAAGTGGGGGACAAAACTCGCTGTCAAAGCCAATGAAGGTTGGCCTCTGTTGGTAGAGGAATTGGTTCATACCCCATAAGGACGTTGCCAGCGTGAGGACCTCTTTGGTGGAGGATCTCTAAATATCTATGTAAATTTTTAAGGAACTGTGAGTTCTCTCCTAACCCTAGTGAGCCCTGGAAACCCAACTCACTTAAGTTTTTTATTTAAAAAAAAACTCGCTGTCAAAAATGAAAGGGGGGACAAAACTTGTCAAAAAAAGTGGGAAAAAAGGTGATCCTCACACCCTGTAAATAAAAAGTGATCCTATCTTTATAACTTTAAATTAAATGAATGATTCCTGCGTCTCTCAATCATATACCATCTTATCTTCGTTGCATAATTGATCCTATATTTATCACGTTTGCATATATATATATATATATATATATATATATATATATGGTGTTCTCGCATAATGTCGCAGGTCACGTCATACCGGGTATTAAGCGAACCAAAATAATAGAAAACTGCAAACTGAACCAACTCAAACTAAAAATCGTAATGTATTGGTTCTGTTCGTTTTTTTTAATGAGCGGTTCAGTTCGGCTTGAAGAAGAAGAAGAAGTATTCTTGCAATAGATCCTCAAGATGATTATGCCAACGATCAATCATATGTTAGAGCTTTGTGCTGATAACGTGTTATGAAAATAACCAAAATTAGAGTAGAACAAGTATATGAGATGAAGAAGAGAGAAGAAGAGAATGAGAGAGTATTTCCATTATGCTCTTCACATGTATATCTTTACACTAAAGTGTGAGTCCTAATTATAGGACACAAATAGGCAAGTGAATAATCACATATAATTAAATTAAGGTCACTAACAATCATCACTAATGAGAGCTAAGGGAATGTTAAAGATATGGATGGTCATCCACTTATTATTCATAACAAACAAATTTCAACACATTTAAACTATACCTGTTTATCGTTCAACAAGTAAGGACCCCCAAGCAAGAGATAGAGAAAAAAATGAAATATTAAAAAAATAAAGGAGAGAGTGAAAATTTTGAATATTAAAAAGTGGACATATTGTGAAAATTAGAAAAATGAGATAGAGATAGGGGAAGAAAGAGGAAAGGAGAGTGAAAAAATGAAAATGTTTGAAAATATATAATAGAGAGAGTAAAAAAAGTGAAAAAGTTTTAAAAAGAGTGAGAAAGTAAAAAAGTTTGAAAAAAGTATGTGAGTGTTTACCGTGGATTTTGGTAAACACCGCTGGTCTCCAATTTGGTTAACTTGCAGGATCAACCAGTGAATCCTAAGACCATTTGTGTTTAGAGTTTTTAGTTTGATGTGATGTTCTTCAGTTGTTTCACGTTTTAACCAGAAAAGAAGAAAGAAATAACCGATTCCTTCGCGCGAAGTTATCAGAGTATTTCAGAGAAGAAGAACTTGAATGATAAAAACAAGTAAGATGAAAGAAAACAAATTAAAGTTGAATTAAAGTTAAAGGAAATGGTGCACAAATTCATACATTGTTTCTCTGACTCGTTTTTCTCTTAATTGCGAAATTTAGAGCGTGAGAAGTAAAATATGAGTTTTTGTGACCCTTGTTTCTTCTCAGAAACTACTATTTATACTAAGCAGAAACTGCCCTAAAACAGTTATAAAAATGATAGCAACCGCTCCTCTTTTCGACCAACTGCTAGTTCTTCAGCGCATAACTGCTCTGTTTTCTTTTTGTCGAAAGCTTGTGTTCATTTTCCTCTTTCTTGCTTTTGCTTCCCCGAAAGCTTGTCGAATTTACCCTGCACATGATCATTTTCTCTGTCGAAATACTTTGGTCTTTGTCGAAATATAAGTCAAGCCTTGTTGACCATTTTCAATGAAGCCTGTCGAAATTACAGGCTAACAAATTGCCCCCCAAAAATGTCTTTTTCGACTGAGCTTAAGGCAAAGAAAGAAAAAGAACATTTTTGAATTCAATGTCGAAATAGGTTTTACACTTGATCGGAATATCTCACCTACCTGACATCATCACTGTTAAATGTTGTTGGCGTTATTCCTATATTGGTGTACCACGTGGCCTTCAACGTTCTGCTTATAATTCTGACAATGCTCATATGGCAATCACAACTTATTTTGAATGCCACGTACTTACGCTTTCTTTATCTTTATTCCAGCGTTATTTTAACTTCTTGCAATGTTGGCTTATACTTTTTCAAGTATTTGCCATTTATACGCAAAATTCTTTCATCAGCGCCAATCTCTTCGACTTCATATGCGCCGTTTGAGTAGACTTGTAAAATTTTGAATGGTCCTTCCCAACTTGGGGACCATTTACCTAGGACTCTATCTTTTCGATCCATAGGTAAGATAACTTTCCAAACTAAATCCCCCACGTCGAAAGTCTTCAATTTGACTCTTTTGTTATAGGCCTTAGCCACTCTTTCTTTTTGTCTTGTGAGCATATCTAATGCACTTAGCCTATCTTCATCTAAATCAACTAATTCATCTAGCATCATACTCCAATAATGATCAGATGGGATTTCAAATTGTCTTTGAATCCTAATTGATTGAAAACAAATTTCTGCTGGTAATACTGCATCATGCCCAAAAACAAGTTTAAAAGGAGTATTATTAATTGACTCTTTGGGAGATGTTCGACACGCCCATAAAATTTGGTTAAGTGTCTTATGCCAATTCTTGGGTTTTTGCCCAACATGTTTTTTAATCAAACTAATGATAATTTTATTGGCTGCTTCAACTTGACCATTTGCTTGAGCGTAGTATGGCGTCGAACTCAACAATTTATAACCATTTTCAGCAGCGAATTCGACCATTTTCTGACCAATAAAAACCGAACCTTGGTCTGTGGTGATGGTTTCAGGCACACCGAATCTATACAATATATGGTCTTGAATAAAACTAATTACTGCCTCTTGATTAACATTATTTAAAGGAATAGCTTCCACCCACTTAGTGAAACAATCTATCCCTACTAATATGAAACAATGGCCTTTCGACGAGTTTGGCTTAATTTCGCCAATTATATCCAAAGCCCATCCTCTAAATGGCCAAGGTTTCACGATAGAATGTAATTCATTTGCAGGCACATGTTGTATCCCTGCATGCTTTTGACATTCTTGGCATCCTTTGGCAAACTCTATGCAATCTTTTAACATGGTTGGCCAATAAACACCTTGTCGAAAAAGAAGCCATTTCATCTTATGGCCTACTTGGTGGGCCCCACACTTTCCACTGTGAACATTGGATATTGCCAAGTACGCCGCATTTTCGCTAAGACATTTGAGTAAAACTCCCTCAGGGGTTTTCTTAAACAACTCATTTCCCATAATCACATAACTTAAGGCTCTATAGATCTTTCTATCAGTCATCCCTGTGGGATTCTCCAAGTAATTAACAATTTGTCTTCGCCAATCATCATTTGACAAATTGTTGATGGCAAAAACTTCGAACACGTTGTCACAATACCCTTTGTCAAAAACTTCAAAAGTTTCATTTGGCTTAGGACTTAAGGCTAAAGAATCGGCCTCTGCCCCCTCAAGTTTTTGCCTTGACAAAGTTTCTAGTGACATGTTCGTCGAAATTAGTTTGTTTTTAATTTCAATTAGCTCCGTTAAGTTTTCTTTCGAAACTTTATAACCTGAAGCTAGCTGTGCCAAATCATTCGCCTCTTGATTTGCAATACGAGGCACATGCTCTATTTTAACGTGAGCAAAACGTTTCAATAATGCATTGGCAACAATAAAGTAAGTAATCAAATTTTCCCTTATGCACTTGTATTCTTTCGTTAATTGCTTGATTACTAATTCAGAATCACCTCTTATTTCGACCTGCTTTGCCCCCAAGTTTAACAGAATTTCGAGTCCTGCTATTAAGGCTTCGTATTCCGCCTCATTGTTGGAGCAACTTTCTTCGATTTTATACTTGTATTTGGTTGGTATTTCTGTTGGTGAAATGATTAACATTCCTCCACCTGTACCATGTTTGTGGCTTGAGCCATCGAAATATAGCCTCCAAGGTCGAAGGTGAACACAATCAATTGCTAATTCGACCGCTGAATGGTCTGCAATAAAATCTGCAACTACCTGGCCTTTAATAGCCTTTAGTGGTTAAAATGTCAATGAATATTCGGATAAAGCTAATGCCCATTTACCTATTCTGCTATGCAAAATTGGTTTCGATAACATATGTTTAATTATATCAAAATGAGAATAAACATAAACATCAACAGGCTTTATATATTGCTTTAGCTTTGTACATGAGAAATACAAACACAAACACAGTTTTTCAATAGGATGATATCTGGTTTCAGCATCATTCAAAACCCTACTGAGGTAATATATGGCTCTTTCGACTCCATTTTCATCCTCTTGTGCTAACATACTGCCTATTGACATTTCTGATGCAGCTATATACAATTTCATTGTTCTATTTCTAATTGGAGACGATAAAATTGGTGGCTTCATCAGGTAGGCTTTGATTTCGTCGAAAGCTTGTTGGTGGCATGGCTCCCACTTGAAAACATCTTCCTTCTTCAGTCGAAGTAATGGTGAAAATACTTGAGTCTTGCCACTTAGATTTGATATAAATCTTCTCAGGAAATTGATCTTTCCTAGTAAAGACTGCAATTCTTTCTTTGTCGAAGGAGGTTGTGTTTCCATGATAGCCTTCGTCTTATTTTGATTTATCTCAATGCCTTTATTGTGCACGACAAAGCCTAAGAAGTCACCTGCACTTACACAAAAGGCACATTTTAGTGGATTCATTTTCAATCCATATTTTCTCATCCTTTCAAATGATTGCCGAAGGTGGTCTAGATGACCACTTTCTGATGCTGATTTAACTACTATGTCATCTATGTACACTTGCATAAAATTTTCTATAAAATCATGGAACATAGTATTCATAGCTCTTTGGTACGTAGCACCAGCATTTTTTAAACCAAATGGCATCACTACCCATTCATAAACACCTAACGCCCCCAGGCATCGAAATGCAGTCTTTGAAACATCTTCCTCAGCAATAAAGATTTGGTTGTAGCCTGAATACCCATCAAGCATACTCAAATATTGGTAACCTGCTGCGGAATCAACTAACATTTCTGCCACTGGCATTGGATATTGATCTTTGGGAGTAGCATTATTTAGATCCCTAAAATCTATGCAAACTCTAAGTGTACCATTTTTCTTAATTACAGGAACTATATTAGCAAGCCAATCAACATACCTGGCAGTTCTGATGAACTTGCTCTTTAGTAACCTTTCGATCTCTGTTTTGATCTTCGACATGATTTCTGGTGCAAATCTCCTTGGGGTTTGCTTCACAGGCTTCTTATCTGGTCGAATAGGCAGCTTCAACTCAACCACTTCTCTTTTTAAACCTGGCATTTCATTGTAGTCCCAAGCAAAACAGTCTTTGTACTCTTTCAGCAATTCGACTATCTGCACCTTGAAGTCTTTATTAACTTTTGCACTGATATATGTTGGTCTTTTTACACTTCCATCTCCCAAATCTATTTCTTCTAAGGGATCTTGTGCTTGTATCTTCTTGGTTGAACCCATTGGATCTTTCTCAAATCCTAATGGTTCATCATCATAGACACCGTCTAGTCTAGGTGATTCGACCATAATTTCTTTGTTACTATCATTTGTGGTTAAAGCAACCATGTGATGCAACTCAGCTTCGAGAATTGCTTTTTCTTTATTTTCGGCCACATAGGCCGTAATTCTTTCCCATGTACTAGGTTTTATCATCATCAATCATCCCAACCAGAAGGCTTGTCAAAGCCTCTTGTTGCACTTCCATCATCAATGTATTGCCTCTCCCAAATGAAACCATAGTTTGGGTGGAGGTTGACAGAGGAAATAACCTTATCCTGCTCAATGAATCCAGCATTAGAGGAGGAACATGGAGCAATGTTCGCTAGTTGTTTGTCAAAGGTCTGCTTGGTTATTGTATTTACTTCAGCCTTGAAGTAACTTTGATCTCCTTCAATATTTTCGACCAATCCATCTTCTCTCCAAATTACCAACCTCTGATGTACAGTCGAAGGGATTGCCCCCACTGCATGAATCCACTCTCTTCCAAGCAATAAGTTGTAATTTGCTTTAGAAGGTATTACCATAAACAGAGTTGGCTTCTTTATGCTTCCAACAGCCAATTCGACCTGAATGGCCCCTAGTGAGTAGCCAGATTTGCCTTCATAATTGGTAAGAACCACGTTATGTGGCCTTAAATCAGTATCATACTTGCCAATTTTACTTAGCAAGTGTTAAGGCATTAAATTCACAGCAGCTCCACCATCAACAAGGACCTTGTTGATCCCAACATTATTGACTTTGGCTTGTATAAATAGTGGCTTGAGATGATTCATCATGCCACAATCCGGCCTTTCAAACACAACTTGTTGCTCTTCAACGCAACCATTCTTCAGCACATAATAGCATATTGGCTTGTAAGCCATACCTTCGTCGAATTCTTCTTCGACCTCATTGACTTCAGACACCACATCATATTCAATTGGTAAAATTGAAACGACACCACATAGCACGTCGAAGTCATGCTCAGAATCAGCAAAAGAAGAGTTCAATTCCTCTTCCAACTTGAGATCTTCTTCTTTGAAGCCTTTCTTTATCTCAGCTAAAGAAGGGAAGATTCTTTCAGTGGCTGGTTTCCTAACCACTTCAGTTGAAGGTAAAACTATTTCCTTACCTTTCTCGTTCTTGGGAATTGCTACTTTGCCTGTAGCAACATCATAAACTTTCTTTTGGCGTTGAAATCTTCGCCATTGAGTCCTTGTCATAGGATTCTTTCCCTTGTAGTTGTTGTTGTAGGCATACTTCTTATTTCCAGTTGCCTTGTTTTGGTTAACATCACTTGTGTTACCTTTGGCCATCATATTTGGCCTAATTCGATGAATCACGTTGCCCCCAGTGTGGTACAGGCCTTTACCTTTCCCACCAGAATGTACCCACTTTTTGACAGGAGTACAAGAAGGAGGCACGTAAGTGCTTAACTTTCCTTTTCCTCCATAGGGAATTCTCTTGTCAGCAAAATCAAACTTGGGCCTTTTATCCACCCACTTACCCTTGCGCTTCATTTGAGGCTTGAACTCTTCAAGTTCTTTAGCAGCTTTCTTGTCGAAAACAGCACTGCACCTTGGGCACAGCATCACCTCTGAATTACTTATCTTGCAGCGATTAAGGAAATCCACCAAATCCTCTTCAGCTTTTGGGTAGACGGGTTTGGCCTTGTCGTTTCCTTGGCCTTCTGCAGCCATTTCGACATCCATCTCTCAAATTGGTGAAGTTCTCTTAATGTGAGCCTTACTAGGCCCGGTTCCAGAAGCTTCGACCATATTGATGCTAATTTCAGTGTATAATGCCTCGACTTCAGGCAAGGGATCAGCATCAATCTTCATTGGCGCTTTTGGTTTTTCACCAAATTTGAGCCTTCCTTCATTTAGAGCTTTCTGCACCAAATCCCTGAAAAGAACACAATGAGAGGTATTATGAGCCAAAAAATTATGGTATTTGCAAAAACCTCTTTTCTGTCTTTGTTCTAATGGTGGTGTTTTTAGCCCTTTAGGAACCAGAATTTGACCGTCCTTAACTAACAAGTCAAATATTTCGTCACATTTAGAAACATCAAATGTATAAGTTTTTGCAACGAATTTGTCGTTTTTAGGTTCGACAGGATTTTTACCATTTGAAGGTTTTAGCAATGTACAAGTATATGGAGGTCCAGGTTTTAACTCAGCAACATTGACCTCTTCTTCGACCTCCTCATAGGAGATGTCGAATTCTTGTTCCTCATTTTGAATTTCAACATAGGCAATTTTGTCTTTTTTATTGTTATGAAACCTACTAGTTCTAGATTTCTCAGCTTTTAGCCTTTCGACTTGCCTTACTCTATCGGCTAATTGGGCCATATCTCTTAAATGTTGAGTGTCTAGTTTTTTCCTAATAGAATAATCTAGACCACCAGCAGCCATTTCGACTAACTCATGTTCCGGCACTTGGGTAAAGCACCTTGCTTTGAGAAGTCTAAATCTGTTGAGATAGTCATCAACAGTCTCTGCCGTTTTACGTCGAACACTAGCCAATTCTTTGAGACTAATTTTGGAGTGTCCTATATAGAATTGCTCGTGAAAGGCTTTTTCTAACTGGTTCCAATTAAACATAGAGTGAGGGGGTAGTGTAGTAAACCAAGTAAAAGCATTTTTTGTTAGAGAATTAGGGAAAAATTTCATTCTTAAATTCTCATTTTGGGCTAAATCCCCAGCCTCAGTTAAATAACGAGCAATGTGTTCGACGGTGGATTTACTAGTTTCTCTACCAAATTTAGTGAATTTAGGGACTTTCTAACCCCTTGGCAATTCACTTTGCAAAATATATTCTGATAATGGCGACACGAAATTTGGCTTGTGCATTCTTATATTAAGGCCATTCTGGGCTAAAATTGTTTCGACAAGATTAGCAATATTGTTCTGCGCTTCAAAATTGTTTTGTTGCACTTGCCTGACTACTTCATCAGCATTTTGATTTCTATTTACTAACACTATATCAGGCTCGTTTTCAACCATCCCTTGCAAGGGTTGTTCGACAACTTGTGCTTGTGCCTGATTTCTAGGCAATTCAATGTTAGGCCTTTCTAAAGGGATTTCTACAGGCCTCAAAGGTTGTACTTTGGGTATTGGCTGATTCTGCATTCTTGGAGTGCCAAAGAAATCTGCAATTCGACCCATTTGAGTTGCCAATGCTTGGTAACTGTTATTGGTCTCATGTATCAAAGGGTTGAATACTGTACCAATTTGTTGGGTTAACATGTTAACCATATCATGATTGGCCTCATCTATTTGTTGTCTTAATGCCAACACAGACGCTGTAGTTAATGTGGGCTGGGCATTTCGACCATAAATGCCCTCTTGAGAGGCATGCATAGGGGAGAAACCACCATTCATTATGTTATCTGCACACGTTGATGAATTGGTTTGCAAGCCTACCATCATGCCAGTTGGCATACCATAAGGGAGATGTCGACCAACTATAGGCATGCTAAATGGAATTTGACCACTAGTCATATATGGGTTAGACGTTCCCATTGTTTGTGGCATAGAAACCATTTCATTAGGTTGTGTGGTCACCGTGGTGGCCATTGTTGTAAAGGATTAAGCACGGGAGATGTAACTGGGATCATGCCTGTCGAAGGCATTGGAGCAGTTATTCCCATAGCGGTTACTGGATTAGCGTCATTGACAGACGCATTCTCAGGGCCACTCTGTGCGTTCGAAGAACTTGCGCCAGAACGTGACATCTTTGACAAAGATTTACCACTCCTCAAGCGCATAAACAATTATATTCCAAGATTCTGTTAACTAACACTCTTATATTTCGACACAAATGTCCCACTGGGCGTGCCAATTTGTTTATCGTGGATTTTGGTAAACACCGCTGGTCTCCAATTTGGTTAACTTGCAGGATCAATCAGTGAATTCTAAGACCATTTGTGTTTAGAGTTTTTAGTTTGATGTGATGTTCTTCAGTTGTTTCACGTTTTAACCAGAAAAGAAGAAAGAAATAACTGATTCCTTCGCGCGAAGTTATCAGAGTATTTCAGAGAAGAAGAACTTGAATGATAAAAACAAGTAAGATGAAAGAAAACAAATTAAAGTTGCATTAAAGTTAAAGGAAATGGTGCACAAATTCATACATTGTTTCTCTGACTCGTTTTTCTCTTGAATGCGGAAGTTAGAGCGTGAGAAGTAAAATATGAGTTTTTGTGACCCTTGTTTCTTCTCAGAAACTACTATTTATACTAAGCAGAAACTGCCCTAAAACAGTTATAAAAATGATAGCAACCGCTCCTCTTTTCGACCAACTGCTAGTTCTTCAGCGCATAACTGCTCTGTTTTCTGTTTGTCGAAAGCTTGTGTCCATTTTCCTCTTTCTTGCTTTTGCTTCCCTGAAAGCTTGTCGAATTTACCCTGCACATGATCATTTTCTCTGTCGAAATACTTTGGTCTTTGTCGAAATATAAGTCAAGCCTTGTTGACCATTTTCAATGAAGCTTGTCGAAATTACAGGCTAACAGTGAGAAAGTGAAAAGGTTTTAAAAAAAGTAAAATTACGTAAATATCCTCAAATTGTTTAGTTCAAAAAAGGATAGGATTAGTATTTTGGTAGTGGGTTAATGGTATAGATAGATAGTAGAAGGTAAATGACTATTAAGGTAAAAATTTTAGATTCATCAAACTAAGGGAATATAAATGACTCACTAGTGAATTAAATCAGAGGAACACTCATGAATAAATGCTAAAATCAAAGAGTGAAACAAATAATGACTTGTAACTAGATTCTTCAAACCAAAACCCAAACTAAAACAGAACATGCTTGAAAAAAGAAACTCCATATTCCATAGTATTCCATATCCCTTAGCTTACATTATTTTACTCCTAACTAGTGGGTTAAATCACACAAACACTCATAAGTAAATGTCAAAATTAAGAACCCTTGCATTGTCCCCTGGAGATTGAGAAACCGTTGGGGCAACACCTTGGGGCTTTGTTCGGATATGAACTTTATTGTCTCCCATATTTTTAGAGAAGGAAATAGTTGCGCTGATAAATTAGCTGCTTTTGGTCTAGTTAGTAGAACTTATACTTGGTGGACTTTGCCTCCAAGCTTCATCTTAGATGATTTTTGTCGTAATAGGCAAGGTCTTCCTTTTTTCAGATTTAGATGACTTACCCTTTGTGTTTTTCCTTGGCTTTCGGCCTAATCCCCCCTTAGTCCTGCTTGTACTACTTTTTATTTTTTTAATTTAAGATAGAGTGCTCTTTTTCCTTCTAATGATTTATCCCTAAGGAGGGTTTGCATCAGAAGGTTTTACTGAGGCTCTTTAAACAAAAAAAAAATGTCAAAATTAAATAGTGAAACAAATCACGAGTTTGTGAAGTAATAACATAAAAAAATTCCATAGTATATACTCAACTAAACAGAGTATAGATCATAATTTCCAAAACTAATTCCAATGTAAAACTCAACTCACTGAAACAAAAAAACTAACCCTAGGAGATAACAGCTTTCACCCTAAAACAGATTTTAAGCACACATAACCGATTTTAACCCTAAAACAAAAACAACAAAAGTTGATTTGAACACATAAATATACCTGTGTGTATTGGTTCAGCAAAAGCCTCATAGCAAGGACCTCCAACCATCCAAACAATCGGTGGCGGACCCAGGACCCAGGGTCAGGGGGTGTCAATTTTTTTAAATACACAATTTGCTAAAAATACAATTAAAAACAACTATAATATATTTAAATAAATAAATTATACATTTCATAATTGTCCTCTACGTGATTTCATATTCTAAAGTTGTTGAATAATAAGCTCAGAGTCAATTTTATTGAATACATCACTAGTGCAAATGGGTAAGTGAGTGTTGGGTCTTTGGTGCAAATGGGTGTAAAACTTGGTCAACTGTGCGATTTAAAATTTCAGGGGGTTCAAAAAAAAATTATATAGGGTAGTAAGTGCAATGTTTTTTTTCAGAACCCCCTCAACTATAGGTGGATCTGCCACTGCAAACAATTTAAACCCTACTGAAATTGCAACGAAAACAACAAATTGAGCTACAAAAATGAAAGAAAACTGAATGATTACAAATGAATGATATGTAGGGACAAATGAAGCTAACAAATTAGGAAAAGGAGATTAGGGTTCATATTGATGCCGTCAAATTGGGAATAGGAGTTAGGGTTTCGAGTTAATAAAAAATAAGGGCATTTTGTGTTAAATAGAAGTAGAGTAGAATTATAATAGAAGCAGAAACTTACCCTTTAGGAAGAATAAGAATATCTTTATTGTTTTTGTCGTGGTGGTGGCCGATTTTAGGGAGGAAGAGTGAGAGGGAACAAAGGAGAGGAGGTCGTAGGTAAGGGTGGAGGAGCACAGAAGAGGGCAGCGAAGGGCGGAGGAGGACAGAGGAGGGCGGAAGAATGCGAAGGTTGAGGGAGAAGAGAGTGGATGTGTGAGGTTTGAGAGAAGTGAGTGGGTGTGCGAAGGACGTGAGAGGGTTAAAGTAAAAATTAAATTGGTTCCGAAGTATTTGCGACCACTTTCGCCGTCGTAAATTACTGACCAATTTAATTTTCATCAAAAAGTTTGACAGGAGGACTAGCACACACTCACAAAACGCTTTGCGACCACATTTTTTGTCGCAAACAGAAGTTTTTACTGACGGGGCTAATTCCATCACAAATTTTGTGCGTAATTCATAGTGTATAAGAATCTAACTAATTTGATTGAGATGAACAATTTATATACTTTTAGTGATTTGATTGTTAACTTAATTGGGGTATACTACAGAATCTATTTCGATGTGGATGATAATACATTCACGTAAATTAGCTTCATCACTTTACATGTAAATAGTGTTGAGGAAAACTGCTCTGATAGCACTGTTGGGGAAAACCCCACACGCCCAATGATCTTTGAGGGAATATAAACACACGACAAGAATATAGGAAAGAATGGAGAAGAACACACAATAATTTACGTGGTTCGACACCTCTTGCCTACGTCCACAAGAACATCTCAACTTAATTCATTCATCTTCTCAAATATGATTACAACAATTTGTAACCCACCCCAATATGTGTATCACCCTACAATACTCTCTCAGTCTAAGGGTTATAAGGAATGATAACACTCACATCGATCTCACAACAAAATGATCACAGCACTCTCCTCTACCTAGGACCTAGCTAGAGATTCATCACTTCTCTATATTCTCACCCAAGAATGGGGATGCCTCACCGCTTCATTTAGCCATGTTTCATCTCTTCACAAGTCTCCTTATTTATAGGAGAGAACATGATCTCCATGCATACATAAGACTTGATGGATATTAATTGTTCCACATTTCCAAGATTCTAGATACATTCACCCACATTGTGAAATGTATCACTTAAATTTCCATTCTTTTCAAATTACTTGGAAATTTCAATTGCTATTTCCCAACAAATAGTTTTCTATTAAAAGTATAATGGCAAATATATATCTGTTTTTTGAATAATTCACTGCAATTTTTTTTTTTAAAAAAAAAGTCTTTGTGAAATAATTTTTTTTAAAAGTACCCTTCTATGTTAAGTATTCTATAAGTCATTTGCTGACGTGACTAACACAGATCTGTGTTAGCATATTTGACTTTTAAAAAGGTCCTTTCAAAATAACTTTTTTTAAAATTGCCCTATTGCTATTTTCATTTATTTATTTATTTTAAATTGCTAACTTGGATGCATTTTCCTATTTTACCCTCACCTTCTCTTCTCACAATATGCATACCTTCTTCTTTCTCTTGGCCACTTCATTAACCTCTGCTCGATGAAGGATACCTTCGACCAGAAGACTTTGAGGATCTTCAAGATCTTTTTCAACACCTGGAAGGGGATGAACTTCCTTTGTGGCAGCAGTTTTCAAATGTTTAATGGTCTTCGTGAGTTCGCGTAGTGTCCAACATCAGGTTTCTAAATAGCGGTCGCGGTTGTGTTAAGGCTTTCGCGGTTTCGGCCGTTGCAATACGTGTTGCGGCCGTCGTGGTGTGAATTAACCACAATAATGCAAAAAATTAATTAAAATTATTTGTTGTTGGAGTGAAGAGTGAAGGAGATCGAGTGGTGTGTTTGTTTTGTTCCATTTTGGTTTGAAGAAAGGAGCAACTAACAAGGTCTGATTTGAAGTACTAATTTGAATTTTGAAGTACTGAAGTACTGATTTGAAGAAAGGAAAACAAATCAGAATAAGAATATATTCAGAAAGTGACAAGATCTCATCAAAAACCAATCTTTTCTACTTTTTGCTGTTGAACGGTGTTTTGTCGCGTCCATTGCGACCGTAACGGCGTTTTGCCGCGACTGTCGCGGCCGTAACGCCGTTTTGTCTCGGTTTTTCCCGTGATTTCTTATCACTCCGTGATATCGGTCCATAACGGAAACGGTGGCCACCGAGACCGTTTTGTCGCGGCCGTTTTTGCCGTAACGGACCGTTTTTTGAAACCTTGTCCACCATACATGCTCCTTCCCCATCATAGTTAACAACTTCCCCATCATAGTTAACAAAAGGGGAGGAGTGAGGTGGAGGAACTCTGTCAAGGCATTCTTAAATATATATACATAACATAATTTTCCTTAAATTTAACAAATACAACACAGAAAACAGACATATATAAATGTATATTTTTTCCCAATCTGTTCCCTTAGGTTAATGTAGGAATTATTATTGTTACTTGACAACGACAATTAGATTATTGAGCTGAACTTCTATGTTTGCTTAATTGGTAGATAAGGTATTGTTTCTCAATCAATTATAATACCAAGATGAGAGGTAAAATAGGGAGGAAGAGAGGCTGAAGGTAAAATAGGAAAATATTTCTATGTCAGTAATTTAAAATTAAAAAAAATAACAAAAGAGTATTTTAAAAAACGTTATTTAATTTCCACAAACTTTTTTAAAAGTCAAATATGCTAACACAAAATACGTAACATAAGGATATTATCAAAAAAATAAATATATTTTTGCAAAGACACTTTTAATAAAATAATTTTATAGAGACTTATTTAAAAAACCGTTATATTTGTAAAGTCAAAAAACATATTTTAATCAAATATATTAATTCTAATTTTTAACCGTGTCATTCAAATATTAGTAAAATTTATTATGAAATAAAATAACTATTCCCTACTTGTATTCTGTTTGTTTTAAAAATTAACCATAAATTAGTATTTTTTTGACACAATAAATCAATTCAAAGTATAAGAAAAATAATAATAACTGTTTCAATAATAATAATAATAATAATAATAATAATAGAAATATGATTTCGCGGTGGCGACACCGTTTGAGTCCGGTGATCTAATCCTACTAGTGTATTCTAATCCCCCGCCATTGCCATTTGTCAAGAGGAGGTCACGTGCGACCCGTATCACCAACACGTGTCAATAGCTGGGGATAGGAAGATGTACACGTGTCAATTGAAGTTGAGAACAACCTCGTATAGTGGCATGGCAAGGTACCGTTTCCTGTTGCTATAAATGGTTCTGATCTGAGAGTAATAGCTAGCCAGTGAGTGATAGTAACAACTAACAAGTTAAAAATGTCGCAGTTGCTGGAAAAAGCCAAGAACTTCGTGTCGGAGAAGGTAAGCGATGTGGCCAAACCAGAGGCGAGTGTGATCAACGTTGACTTCAAGAGCGTGAGCATGAATAGTGTTGAGTACTTAGCACAAGTCTCTGTAAAGAATCCTTATTCAACTCCAGTTCCCATTTGTGAAGTCAAGTACTCTTTCAAAAGTGCCAATAGGTATTAAATTAAATCATTTATATAAGGTTCATTTTAGTAGTAGTATAAGAGTTTTGAATAAATATTAATGACATGTTATCTTTGAAATTCAAAGTTTGAATCATATCTTAAACTAATTGGAATTTTGTACCTTATTTTATATGCTGTTTACAATTTTTGATTGTTGATTTTTAAGTTCTTTGGATTATGTTTATTTATGTACTTTTTATGATAATTTTTATGGGCAACTTTTCCTGCAAGGTTCGAATCAAAGTAGGATCTGAGCTGAGTTACTACCCCGTCCCATTTTATATGCAGTTTAAGGTTGTTGCACGCATATTAAGAAAAATGATTGGTAGTCTAGATTTTATAAAAAGTTTTGTCTAAATTACCATTTAACCCTTTATCTCTCTACATAGATAAACGTGAATTATTTATTAAATGTAAAAAGTTGTAATGATTAATAAGAGCAATAGTGGAAAAACATGTTAGATGCTTTCTTAAAAATGTAAAATAACAATTAATTTGGGACAAATTCATTTTGCTAAAACAACTTATAAAATGGGACGGAGGTAGTACTATTCAGACTCTTTATCTGGATTATGTTTATTTATGTACTTTTTATGATAATTTTTATGGGCAGCTGTCTCTCCAAGATTCAAATCTAAGTAGACTCTGAGCTCAATTACTATTCGGACTCTGAGCTCAATTACTATTCGGACTCTGAACTCATTTACTATTCGGACCAACTCTTGTTGGTTATGATGATTCTATTATATCTAAATATGCATGATTAAATTTAGTTTTATAATTTTTGATCAATTCTATCCATAAGTTATATATGCTCAAGTGATAAAAGAAACCAATGAATGTGTGGTAAATACACCTTAGAGACCAATTTGTTAATTTGGCTATTTTTCTATATAATTGAAATTTATGTTTTTGTGTTTGGTGGTAAAAGGGAGATAGCATCAGGGACAGTACCAGATCCAGGGTCCTTGAAGGCAAAAGACACTACAATGGTGAATGTACCAGTGAAGGTGCCATACAGCATATTGATGAGCTTGGCAAAGGACATTGGAGCTGATTGGGACATTGACTACCAATTGGATTTGGGTCTAGTTATTGACCTTCCAGTTGTTGGAAACTTCACCATTCCTCTTTCTCAAAAGGGAGAGGTCAAGTTACCAAGTCCTTTCTAGTCATATAACAATTCTAATAATAAGAAGAAAATAACGTTGTAGTTAGCTAGCCTTCCTTTTATGTGAATTTTGGCTTTTTACTTCTTCTTTTTTGTGTATGCATGCTCTAAATGACTTTATAATGAATAGTTATGGCTGGCTTTATAATCTATGATACTATACATCAATAAAGAGGTTTATTATACCCTTAATTTATTGAGAAGATGCCCATTGGGACACGTGAAAATGGGTTATAGTTAGGTCTTCACAGTCACGATTAGGATGTACTATTAAAAGAAGTAAAATTAAAGAGAGAAAATATAGTTAGGTCTTCACAGCCAGGACTAGGATGTACTATTAAAAGAAGTAAAATTAAAGAGAGAAAATTAGTCTCGTACTATTACTAAATTTTGTGACATTATAATTAGTGACAAAATTGGCAGTATTACTAAATTTTTGACATTATAATTAATGAGGAATGGACAATATCAGCTAAATAACGAGTTATCAAGATGTTTGGACGACACATCTTTACTCAAAACTTTAAGGCTTTGGGTATATGAGTCACCTCTTTTATATGTTCTTCATATAACTCATTAATAGCCGATGTGGGACTAACAACTCACACTTGAATTTTTAACAATTATTTGTTCCTCCATTTTATGAACATTACATTTCATCATCAGTTTTTAAAATTTTCTGGTGTGTTCTTCTATAGACAAATTCTTTTAATTAAAATTCTACACTTGAGTGAAGTTTTTTTTTTTTCTTTCTATTTAGATGAAATCATAAATAAATATTATTCACACACTACCACTACTCACACTTAGGTTTGAATTTGGGAGCCGACGTTCTTATATTGCTGAAATTGCTCGCAACCAACAATGATAGACACACTTGAGTGAATAACAATAGTGAGAAGGTAAAAATTTATATGTTAATTCTTGCTGCAGCTTCTCTCACATCTTGATTTTGGTTTTTGCGGTACACCCAAATTCTTTATTGAGATTCTCCTGAGGCATGCTTTTTTAATTTGACAGTAATAGTTTTTACCTTTTCTCCTAGGGTATTTTCTTGTATTTAAATACTCGTTCAACATGTCATCAATCTTTGATTGATTGTCGATATGGACGGCATTATTTTTGTTGATAAGGAGTCGCTACTAGATGATTCATCTTTTGATTCTAGATGGTAATTATCCAATAGAACTTACTGAGAGCCATCATAATTTTTTGTAATTGTTGAACTTGTCTCCTGAAAATTTTCTTTTCTATTTCATGTGGAAGTTAACGTCTTGGAGGTCTCCCCAAAAGAGACTATCATTGTTATCCAATAGAGCTTTTTCCTTTGGGTGAATTCAGACTAAATGGAGGTTTCGAGACTAGTTCTCCCTTACTCAAAAGTTCTTTTACTCTTAAATTAATTTCAATCGTTCTTTCATTCATAGCTCACTGTATTTGAGTGCTGATGCCAAAATGGGCCAGAACCTTATTGAAAACAGATGAACTCGATTAAAAGAACATCCTTTGATTTCGTTACTTTAATTGATGATCATGTACGCGAACATGAAATCTAATATACAGGTAAAGGAAAGCAAAAAAAAAAAAACATGCAAGAAGACAAATGTGCTTCACGCAACAAAACTTAGTGTTGCTCGTTACTTTTAGTTCATACTCTTATGGTCTCTTATGAGACCATATTTCTAGTCAATGTGAGACTTGTGTTTCTCTCGATACATATAACTTCCACTTGCATCATATATTCACATGTAACAAAATAATGTGTCATCTTATGCATCAAAAGCAAGGTGACAAACAATGATGGAACACCAGAATGGTTGGGTTTTGTTTTTTGGTCAAGAAGAATGGTTGGGCTTGAATGGTAGGACTTGGTTCATTGATGGTTGGGCCTGAATCAATTTATAAAAACAAATAAAGAAATCATAGAATAAGCATTTCTTTAAAAAAATAAGAGACATGGTTTAAACCAAATTTAAGGGAAGGAAATATTTCTTGTTATTAGGCTAAAACCCTTCATAAAAGGTAGGGAGAATGTCTATCAATGCCGAGGTAATTGGCTTTTTCAATAATACCTCTAATTATCGAAATACAAGGGAAGGAAATATTTCTTTTTTCCCCATTCCATTTGTTCTTTATGCCCATGTCCTTTCCCAAGGACTATCATCCTTTGAATTGAAATGTTCTTTTCAATTTATTTATGTTGCCATGTGCAAAAGACAAGCATAACAACCATATTTATTTCTATCAACTAAGTCAACATAAACCAGCTTTGAAGTCTTGACACACAAAACACACTACTATATATCCGCGTCTCCTTTCTTTTAGATTTCTCACTTACTTTCCACACAAAGCGTGTCCATATAACAAGACCAACCATTCTTTTTTATAAATACATATTCAAATTCAACTCAAAGAGAACCACCAAAGCATCTCCAATTCTATTGCACATTCCTTTGATAATGGCAGAATCCAACCAAGCTATACCTTTAGCTCCAGCAAGAATCCACCCAACCAGTGATGAAGAAGCTCAAGTTCACAAAACCACAAACCGTAGAAGAAGAATCAAGTTATGTGTGTGTATATCTACATCCCTTATACTCCTTATAGTTATAGTTATTGTAATCTTAGCCTTCACAGTTTTTAAGGTTAAAGACCCAAAAGTAACAACCAATGAAATTACAATCACAAACCTTAATACTCAACTCACTCAATTTCCAACACCTCAAGTTAAGATTAACATGTCTATGTTAGTAGGCATGTCTATTAAGAATCCTAATATAGCATCCTTTAAACTTGGCAACTCTACCGCAACTATGTACTACCGTGGTGCTACGGTGGCGGATGCACAAATACCACCGGGACTTGTGAAGGCGCGGAAGACAACGGGGATGAATGTCACGGCAAATATTATGGCGGATCGCCTCGCTTTTATTCCGAATTTGTTGGCGGATGTGATGAAAGGAGAGATGAATATGAGTGCTTATTTGGTAATTCCAGGGAGAGTGAAGATTTTGTTTATTAAGAAACATGTTGAGGTTAGGATGAATTGCACAATGAAAGTTAACATATCAAGTAGGGAAATTCAGGACTTGAGTTGTCAACGTAAGGTGAAACTTTAGGGGTGGAATTGGAATATTTTGTTTTATGGTTGTTGTCCTTATTTTTTGTTTCACGCTGTAGAATTCTTTATTGCTAATTTGCTTAAGAATTAAGAATTAAATATATAGTTTTATGTTTCTAGTCAAAATAACGATATAGCAGAGTTTGATATGTGTGGATTGTCTTAGCCAAACATAACAGTGACCAAATTGGTGGTAACTCCAAGATACGTATATAGAAGTCTATTTAATGTAATTTGTGATTGGATTTTGATTGTACCATACCTAACTCACTGAACATAACAGTGTGGAGGACTATTAATAATTTTAAGATAAAGAGTATATATAGAGGTTTTGATCACAAAAAAAAAAAATGCCAATTTTTTCAGCATACTCTCATACTCCTTTCCAAGACTCTCCATCAGTAACGTCAGCAGCTCCTTTTCAATAACCATCTCATATGAATCATTCAGCTAGCTTCTCTCCTGGTATTGTTTGTTCCATCTGGTGCATTTTCAGCCTCCAATTTGTTCCAATTTATTGCCATTAACAAATTTAGTTTGGAGGCACGCATCAGGTTTAGAGGGAGAAATAAATAAATTTTGTGATTCTCACAAAATGATAGTGTATTTCTTTTTACCAGATTTTTTCACATTTTTTCTAGTTAGGTTAATTTAAATGAGTCATATTCTCGATGAACATTCAAGAGGGAGTGTTAAGAATAATATGATGGATGTCCACTTCTGATAGTCTTCCACTTCTCATTACTTCTTTTTATAATGGGTTGTTAGTGGCTCTTTAAGTTTGACCTTTCACTTGTCTTTTCTTACACTAAAAAAAGGGCTATCTCGAATGTGCAATGACACACTTGAAGAGAATAGAAAAAGCTCTAATCTTATTCTATTTTTCTTCTCGTCCTTTTATATCTTCTACAATATCTTCTTCTTGTTCTTTATATTTTATTTTATAGCATAAAATAAAAGTATCGAACATAGATCATCTCATTTCCAAAAAAAAAAAAGTATTGAACATGGATCATCTCATTTCCAATCATCCAAAAAATAAAAATGATGTATACATGCAAAACTCACTTTAATTACTCAAGGAAAGCATTGAACATGGATCATCTCATTTCCACTCTCCATACATCTCCGCCCATCATCGTTATTATCTTTCTCTTAATTTCATTAAAAAATTATAAATAATGATGAGAGAGAATGGAATTAAAAGATATATAGAGAGGATGTAGAAAGAGCGTGAAGGAGATTATCCAATGTGGAAAGTATTTCTTGGACACCCAAAGGGAAACCTAAAACTCCATTATGCATGTTGTTAACAACACTCCTCTTCCTTCCAAATGATAGAGGATTAACTTGTTTTCAAAAAGTAAAAACATCTTTTTATTTGCCATATCCACGAGTCCATAAGTATCATCATTTCATTTCACTTTCAAAACTACTGCAATTCTCACATGTCATTTTCAATTGAGTTCATGAAGAGTTTGATATAATATTACTAGTAAATAAAAGTGACGAATTATCAACCCTATGTAACCACAACACAGCACCGTTTGGTTTGGTTAATAACAACCAACATGATCATATCATTCATATCATCATATGAATCATCTCCTTCCCCGCTGACAAGTACGATCTACACGTGTCATGATCATAATATGCAGCTGGCTCCACAAAACTGGCAGCGGATTTGAATATTTTATCCTATCCCCGATCACACAACATTAATATTTTACTACTTTAAATTTATTACAAAGAGCAGCTCTTCAAATTATAGAGAGGACGAGAAATGTGGGGGTGGGGTTCATTTGTGCTGGTGGGTGGTACAGAAGTCAAAAGCAATAATGATAAGGATGATGGTTTTCTATTCCATGAACTCATTATGCAACGTAAAATGGAGGAACACAGTCTATGAATCTTGGGTAACAATACGCACTCTCATCGCATGTTAGCCAAACAATTTCAATTGACATTACCCTTCAAGAAGTAAAAGTGCGCATTCTCTAATAAACTAATTATTAACCATTAACATTTGTGTATTAAAAAAAGAAGAAAGTACACAATCCTTCCCATCCTCGCGGTCGACACAGTTACTTGATTAGTAACGATTTGACCTAGACAAGAGAAAACAACTATTGGTGTCTTAAACTAAACGCATAGTTGTTTCCCTTCATTTTGTAGAACTGACACCGACCAATTAATTCATTGTCTATGTCGTGAGGATGAAGAAGACGTGAGACTTTTATTTTTGGGACGTATTAACATTTCAAGTGTTTTTAAATATTGGTCCACTGTGAACCACCTATCAAGGTGGCCCGCCATAGAAGCCTCTCCTTTTTGGTCATTGGAATTTTAATCTTGTCTTTAAGACTTTTATTGAGGTGTTGTAAGAAAATGACTTCTATTCGGATCAAAATGAGCTTATGAAGTTGATATTGTCTCATTCTCAAATAGGTTATATATTGAGTGGTCAAACGAAAGAGGGGCGGCCGACAACAACCCCTCTTGCTTTTATCATTAACGTTGTCGATGCATCTTGTCATGTCTGATCGACGAGAAGAGGGGCAAATCCTTCGGCTTCTGGCGGACTTTAACTCTCACTTCAAAGTTGCGACCTACAAAGAGAGGCTAGGGAAAGCAGTGAGGGAATGCTAAACGCTAGTGCTTACCAAAAAACGCAAAAATAGATTATTGTCTAATTCTCAAAAAAGACTAAACACTAATGCTTACCAAACACATCTATTCGTCATCCGCTAGTCAAATATGCTATCCGCTAGGGGATGAAACTTGTCAAATAGAACCTTAATGTTCTTTGATCGACTAAATAAAAATAGAGATGTATTTAAATACAAAAAGCAAGATACTAATATTCATTACTAAATCGTTTTAGCCCCCTCCCCCTCGGGTTAGAGGAATCTCTAGATACTAATATTCATTACTAAATCATTCTGCGATAACCGTATTTTTCGAGAGACCTCCGCGGGCAGGGGCGTCGATGTTCATGCCTCGGGGATCTTTCCCGGCATTAGGAATGTCGTCTCGGAGAAGAGGAAACCAAAGACGAGCTATGCTGAGGAGAGTTCTCCGGAAAGTAGGTTTCATCTTGAGTCCGACTTGGAGGAGTCTGAGACCCATCCCCCCCTTTACGACGAGGTGGGGAGCGATGGTAGTGTCTTCTCCAGGCAGGAGATCAGTGATGCCCGCGGCCCTGAGTTTTGATCCGGAATATCGCGAGCCTAGAGTTCTGCGATTTTCGCTTCTTGTTGAGATAAACGTTGGCTGCGCTGGTGGTCAGTCTCGGCTTGCCGATTTAGTAATTGGATGAGCTGTTGAATAACATCGATCGGTACCGGGACTACCTGAGGGGGAGGTGGAAGTCGGTTATTGGCCGAGCTTCCAGGAACCAAATACTGTGTCGAGTTTCGGGCACGCGTTGAGTTAGGAATAGTGATTGCCACTCCTTCCGGAGTGACTTGCTGAATGACTGGTTGCAGGACCGATTTTATGACCGCTCTCTCGATGCCACTCGGGATTGTCTGAGGACGTAACTGGGGAGCCATTTGTCGATCAAGGAAATGGGAGAGGAACTAGTGTATAAGATCCTCCTACTGTGGTTGCCAATGTTCTATATTGTATCTCCGATCTTGTAGATGATCCGGGATAGTAGGTAGATGAAGGTGTTGATCAATCGTCCGATTCGGGTGGTGTGGTACCTGCAAAGACACTCCGACGCTCAAGTCAGAAAGTGAGTAGGTTACAGGTGAGAATATTGGTCTGATCACATACCTTGTACACTGCATTGAATGCTTATTTATAGAGTCAAAAAGGTGTTTGACCTAATCGATCAGGATTGTCCGATCTAGGGTTTAGATCTTGGCCGTTGGTTTATGGATTTGTTGTTGGTATTGGGCCTTGGTGTAATGGGCCCAATCCGTAACAGATCATAAATGTGTGTGTGTGAGAGAGAGAGAGAGAGAGAGAGACCAACGCCCACTCTAGTGATCTCTCCCACCATATTTGAAGCCAACGAAGTTAGATAGCCAACGAGGTTTTGTTTCTTTCCGATTAGCAAATAAATGAATTGTCAACATAATCAATCGTTGAATTTTTTTTGCATAGATCTATGGATTTGGACCCTCACAAATGTGTTTGTACATAACATTAGATATGGAAGTAGAGAAATTTGGACTTTTTATTTTCCCTTCATAAAAATCAACTCGAAAAAGTAAGTTTAATTTTTGTTGGGCCTAACTTGGGGCTTTCTAATAAAATTAAAATTAAGATGTAACCCAAAAATTGGTATTGTGACCTCCAACCCTCGTGGTTGAGAGAGAGGAGTATGGTCGCAACAAAGGAGAAGCATAGTAACCACCGAGTCGAAACAACAATTTGATTTGAGACTAGAAAGAGAGGTCAAACAAAGCAGGGGGACTAATAAGAACCCCTCTTGCTTTTGTCGTTAACTTTGTCGATGCATCTTGTCATCTCTGATGAGCGAGGAGAGGAGCAAATCCTTCGAATTGTGGCAGACTTTGACTCTCTCACTCTCCACCCCACAGCAAAACTAGAGAAGGCAATAAGAGAAGATCAAAATGTAATATCACCATTTTACTTTCTTTTTTTTGGGAAGATCACCATTTTACTCTTTTATCCATCCATAGAGTACAAATAAAGTAGTCAACGAGATAACTACCCTATAGCTAACTAGAGTTTACCTTTCCTTACCCTTACAAGTTCCAAAGGGACCAACCAAACAAACAAAAAAAGTAGCAGTAACCGAATGATGATCACTCAACACAACACAAGAATTGAATAGCGTTGAAGAGTTGAGTTGCTCACAAAAAACATTAGTATTAAATGCAGCAACTAAGACCCTCACCCACCCATTTACCCTAAAAAAAATAACACTAAAATCACAACAACAACCTTTCCCTAATGGAAAATTCCGCTTCTCATCCCTATTTTCTTCTTCTTCTTCTTCTTCTTCTTCATGTCTCCACCACCACCACTCCCTTATATCACCAACCTCGGCTTCGGCTACTCAATCGCCATAGCCCTCGGCTTCCTCTTCCTTCTCTCCACTCTAATTCTCTCTTCCTACCTTTGCTGCCGCACTTTCCGTAACCGAAATAACCGTCATAACAACAACCACAACCAAAACAACTTAACCGGCGTCGTTTTACCTCGCGTGATCTTCGTAGCAGAAGAAGACGAAAACGATGTCGTTTTAGGTCTGGAACAGAATGTGATTAACTCGTATCCTAGGTTTCAGTATTCGAAGGATGCGGGATATGATAACACTTGTTCGATCTGTTTATGTGAGTATAAGGATTCGGAGATGTTGAGGATGATGCCGGAATGTCGTCACTGTTTTCACCTTTGTTGTCTTGATTCTTGGTTGAAACTTAACGGTTCTTGTCCCGTTTGTCGGAATTCACCTATGCCAACGCCGTTATCTACTCCGTTACAGGAAGTTGTTCCGCTTTCTCAGTATGCTGCTGATAGAAGGGGGAGAACGTGACTTTTTATTTCTCTTTTTTTTATTTAATTTTTTTGGGTTGATAGGATGAAGAAGGTGTAAGTAAAAATAGAGATTAATTGTGGCTTTGGAAATTAACGCTGCAATTGTATCTGGATAGTTGGATTGTGGTTACTGAGAGTAACTAGACTTTGAGAAAGATTGTGAGACTTTTTATTTTATTTTTTTTAGAAGAAAATGATGAGATTGTTGATTTGGATATGAAAATATTAGTCCAGTTGTTTGGGGTTTAGTGATTATGTATCTAGTCTATTTTTTTGTCTTTTACTTGATATTATTTTTTTTGTTATTGTATGCTTGTGTGAAAGTTGAATGGTCGGAAAACTTCAAAGTTTGGAGTTTGGTGCGAGTGCACGTACTCCATCTAAAGCAACAAATTCGGTTAGTACTCGGTTTTAATTTCCATAACAAATTAAGACTAGACTTTACTTATTCCTCCGCCCGAACTCCACCCTTTCCCATAGACATCAAAGTGGGTTCGAAGACTTTGACATGAACTATTACTAGTTATGTCATTGTTATGATACACATTGTATTGGCTGGGTTACTACCGTTCACAAAGTAGAGAATTTGTGCACAAATAATCCGATCGTGGTGGTTGATAGGGGCTTAGCAACTAGCAAATCAGCCTGAGATGGGCACCTAAATGTGGTGCTGGTCGTGGCGTTGGTCAGTCAGAGAATACGGTCGAAATTAATTTACATAAAGAAGGGTTGATATTTTTGAAAGGATGGTGTGGCAGCATCTTGGGGCGAAAAAAGTGGAAAGATAGAGCAAGATGGGGGAGGTGGGAACTTCACTTTACACTCTCTAGTATTAAATCTCAACCATTCAACATAATTTTCTTCCGTTATCTATGTGTTAAAGTCTTTATCTCTTCTTTTATAATCAATAGTTGAGATTTCACGTGACAATAATGTTATTTGAGGGAATTCAAATATGATCAACGACAAGAACACCACCATTGCTAGAATCGCGTCGTGGCAGCAACTATTTGCCATCGACAAGTTGTTTGAACACAAAGTGAAGCCTCTGCTTTAGTGTTACCATATTATCATTACTGATTTGACATGGAATTTCATTTTTCTCCTATTCTTGTCTTCTAGTTGTGACCTATGTTAACACAAGGGCCAGAGTAGAACCAGAATTTGCTATTATTATGCAATATCCTTTCTATTAAGTACCATTCGTTTTGGACACATGATCTTCACTCTGCAGTCCTTGTTTTTGGCCCAATTTTGTGACCTTTCCAATTACCATCCTTAATTACAGGAACTAGTTGCAGTGGGCTATTATTTATTATTCGGTATAAAACATTGTCAATGAATATTAGGGATCTCTGCTGTCAATTATGACTAAATATAAGCTTATAGTTTAATATAAGCTTATTTTTATGTATGTAAACTTCTCTACTTTTGGGAGCATAGCTTTGTATTGCAAGCAACATTTCTCTCATCTTTTTATGAAGAAAAGGAGTTACAGTAATCTTGTATGTGAAATCTGCTTCAATTTAAGTATTGTGGTAGTCAAGTATAAAACAATTTCAATGAATGTCAGGGATCCTTTGCAATTTTTTGCACATGTGTAGTGAAATATTCTAATTTGACTCTTCCTTTTATCGGTCGAAATTTAAATGAATCTCTTTAAATTATGCGAGTCTCGCGTAAATTTATTGACACTTAACTTATGCGTTAGAAAGTGAGTGTTAGAGAGAGTGTAATGTGTTTGTAGCACTTCTCTTCTAATTTTACATTATGCAAACCAACTAAACTGTGAATTATATTATAATCTTGCTAATCAGTTGCATTTCCCAGTTACTTGCTCTTAATTAAATGTTCTTTATCTCTGTGTAATTGTTGAAGGAAAATTATGTATAGAGAGAAATAGAACAGAGTGAGTATGAAACGTGTGGAAATTCTCAATCACTTTTATAAAACACTGTTTACTATCTGAAAATTCTGTATTTTGATCCCACTGATTGTATCCATTGCCCAAAATTTGCACCAACCACTCTATCTATTGTGAACATTTTTCACTCTCATGTATTATTTTCCATGCTACTTCTCACATTTTTACTTCTCAACATTACTTTTTACATTTATATATTTAGTTATATGTATAACAAATTATATTTTTGGTCATTATAAAATAAGTAAAATTTGAAACATAAACAGACATATTAAGAACTTGAATGAGTGAAAAAAAAAACTTAGAACATTGTACCGCATTCAATTTCTCTCCCCACAGTTAATCTCCCTCTATTCAGAAGAAGAGTACTTACAATGAGCTTCCCAATCCAACTCATGAAAACTTTTCAATCATTGAGAAAAAAAGTTGTGCTCATGAAATATTCTCTAGTTTTGTACAAAATCTGATGCAGAATTTAATTATATTTTACTCTTGCTTCATCCATTTTCATACTTTTTGCAGTGAGATCATTACAAGTATATGTACAAAGCATGTGGCACCGGCTCAGGACAGTAGCATTTACTAGTTTGCTTTATTTTCACATGCATTTCCTACTTTATCGCTATAAATTAACATCCTCTGGATCTGTGTAAAACTTGAACTTGAATCATATTATTTTTAACAAACTTGTGAATTGTGATTACCTTAAATCTAAGATATGTTCATGCGTTGACAATCACTTTTTACTTTTTGAAATTAAGTACTAATTAAGCAATAAATAAAATACTAGAAAAATCCACTTCACAAGTGCCAATCTCTCTATATTTATCAGCACCATGATGCTTAGAATTTGAAATCCAAACTCAGTATACCTCAATCACCTACAAGATATTATGCAATGATTAATCTTTGTGTCCTTATTTCAATAGCAGTCTTAATGATGTGGCTGAATGAATATCTTCTCTTTGAGATTCATATGGTCAGTCATTTCATAATCTAAGATTTCACTTCTCAAATTCAAGGTATGTGTCCTTTTTGAGAATTTTGTCTCTACCTACTTTTATATGTAAATGAAATCTTTAGATATTCTCAGTGCTGAAACTAGAGGAAATATGACAAAACAAAATGTTAATACAAAGTTCAAAAGATGGAAAGGTGTTTATTTATTTATATTTATAGCTGGTGCACTTGCTCTTCTCCTTTCTGGTGCAGCAATGTCAAAAATCTTCTCCTTCAAATCATTTATTGATGTTGAATCATTTTACACAAATGGGAATAATCAAATTGAAGTTATAACAACAACAGTACAAATTGTGGTACAGAAAATTCAAAAGGAACTTGACAACCTTAAAAAAATAGAACAAGATCCGTCAACATCACAATCTGTTTTACAACATGGTGCTTTTCTTGCTGATATATTAGGACTTCTTGAATCTGTCCAAGATGGTAATTTCACATTCAAGATTCATCCATTAATGAAACAAAAACAAGATTCTGATGAACCAGCTGGTTATTTTCTAAGAGAAGAGATAAGAAAATATGTAAGAATCAAACCAAACAGATTAAAAAAACAAAACTTCATGGGTGCAAATGCAACTTTTACTAGCATAGGACATGCATGTTTTTCAATGAAAGAAGATTTAGAAGAGTATATGGATTATGATATTGGTGAATTTTGTAATGATGATTGGAAACTAGCTCAAAAACTTATGGTTCATGGTTGTGATCCATTACCAAGAAGAAGATGTTTTTCAAGAGCACCTAAGTTATATAATCAACCACTTTCTATCAATGAATCAATGTGGAAATTCCCTGATGATAGAAATGTTAGGTGGAGTCAATATAAATGCAAGAATTTTTCATGTCTTGCAAATAGTAACACTCAAAAGGGTTTCTTCAAGTGTGCTGATTGTTTCAATCTAACTCATCATGAGATGCCAAGATGGATGGCTGAGATTGATTCGAATTCAAACCAAACAGTGGATTTTCTTATATCTGATATTCTTGGAATAAAGCAAGGAGGGATAAGAATAGGATTGGATTTCAGTATTGGAACTGGAACATTTGCTGCTAGGATGAGAGAATTTAATGTAACAATAGTTTCGGCTACTATTAATTTAGGTGCACCATTCAGTGAAATGATAGCTTTAAGAGGACTTGTTCCTTTATATTTGACTATAAATCAAAGGCTTCCATTTTTTGATAATACCCTTGATTTGATTCATACAACAAGATTTCTTGATGGATGGATTGATTTTGTGCTACTAGATTTTGTTTTGTATGATTGGGATAGAGTTTTAAGACCTGGTGGATTGCTTTGGATTGATAGCTTTTTTTGCTTGAAGGAAGATTTGTATGATTATTTGAAGGCCTTTGAAATGATGAGATATAAGAAGCATAAATGGGTTGTTGTTCCTAAACTTGATAAGGATGATCAAGAAGTTTTCTTTTCTGCTGTTTTAGAGAAGCCCTCTAGGCCATTCCGGTGATCTTACATTCTTTATTCTCGGTAGGTAATTGAGAGATCTGGCTCACTTTGGAATGTAAAGTAAGTAATCTCAATCATTGATAAAAAATCAATGGTCGATATTACATGCACATGCATAACAAATGATCTTTGATTTTTTTATCGATGGTTAAGATTACTCAATTTACTCTCTGTTCAGGTTAGTTGAGTCTATTATGTATTTGAGACTTGTTAAATTTTGAACATTTTGCATGCTCGTATTTTGTGTTTTGTCAATAAATTTGTAGAAATGATGTTGAATATTGTATATGTCAATAATAATGAGAGCGTCATAGTTGAATAATATATAGTTCAATGGCCATTCATAATTGAGGCTTTTTTTTTGTATTAAACGGGGGCCGTAGCCCCAAGAAAGAAAGGAACTAGCACGAAATACAACGAGGGGAAGAAGTTTCCAAACGATCAGCCAGCAACAATTGCCTCGTAGAAGCAGGGCAATGCTCTAGAAAATTCAAGGACCTAGACTGGCAACAAGCCAAGCTCGCATCAACATCAGCACACTTATTGGCCTCCCTATAAATACTGACAAAACTAATATCCCAAGAAAGTGCTAAGCTTGCGAATTTCTCTAACCAAGCTCCAACCCACAACTCTGCCATTATCAGAACCATTAAGGCTTGAGATAGTTAATGATGAATCTAGCTGCACCTCAACTCGAGAATAACCCTTAGACAAACACAACCTTAACCCCTAATTGAGGCATTTTTAGAAAAGGGTAGATCATAGTACTACTGAAGCTCTGTATTCCCCAATTTGTTGCTGAAAAAGAGCACTATTTTTACATTATTGATGTTGCTCTTATTTTTCTTTTCTCTCATCTTATTGTTTATTTATTTTTTTGGTAACCCATCTTCTTGTTTATTTTTTCTCTCATCTTATTGTTTATTGTAACAACAATTCAAGTGCAACTCATAAAAAAGATAAAAGATAAATAAAAAAGTTCTAAGTACAAGTTCAAGTGCTTCTACCTCCACAAAAATTTGAATATTAACCTTTCTTGTTCTCATACATATTAGTAGAGCTGCATCACAATTATCTTTTTGATAATTTCTGAAAATTTATGCTAAGTCAAAATAATGGACACAGATAAAACTGATTTATATAGCTAGTATTTGTTGACTTGCTTTATTTCGATTAATCCCTTTTTCTTATAAGTGGAGATTAATTGAAACAAACTAGTCAAATAACAACTAGCCACAAAAGCTACAAGAAATTTGTGAGAAATGGTCGATATTTTGAAGAATAATCACTTTAAAAAAATCTATTTGAAAAGTTTTCCATCTGTTTGTTTGAACTTTTAAAAAAAAAGAATCTAAAAATTGGTTAAATGAGAATCTATTTTGAGTAGTTTCTCATAAAAATCATTTTTTAAGAATGATTTTTTAAAAAATAAGCGATTAAACAATTAACCAAAATTTTAGTCGATGGCCCAGAAAACAGTAAAAAGTCAGGTTGGTTAATGGTCTAAAAAATTTGGTTAGTTGGTGTTGTAAAATGGTTTGTGTCAATTTGTGGCCTATTGTGTAACGAACTTACACCCTACCCTATGATTCACGAGACTCCAAGGACCACTAGTAAACAACTATCATTTCTAGCATCTAAAAGGGGTTCTCTTCCTGGTGCTTCTACGAAGTTTTGACAGGTTGTAAATCATTAATTGGCTCCTCCACCTTTGCATATAAGTCTAATTTTTTACCTAACTTCCATATTTTCATTGCCTCTTGTTCTGGAGATCTTCCTTTGAGTCTTCTTGTGAGCTAGCATCCATAGTATAGTGTAGTATAGTGTAGGCTAAATTGCATTTTTGGCCCTTTATCTTTGGGATTGTTGTCACTTTGGCCCTTTATCTTCTTTTTTCTTGTTTTCGCCCCTCATGTTTTTTGTGTGTATCATTTTGGTCCATGCCGTTAATTTTTTTCTAACCGACGTCACGCTGGCAGTTAACTGCTGACGTGGCGTCTTAAATGTTAGGGCTAACTTGGACCTAATTTGGTGATGTGACACATAAGGGACCAAATTGATACTTAAAAAGAACATAGGGGACCAAATTGAAACTGAAAAATAAAATTAACAAAAACAAATCTTCTTCCTCCAAACACCACCTCCATCTTCATCTTCTCTGGCGAGCCACCACCACCACCACCACCAAAAATCAATAACTTTTCCACTTTTAATCCCTAACCTCTCTACCTAAAACCCCCAATTTATCAAACTTAATCCCTGACCCCAAACCCCCCCAATTTGGGGTTAAGTTTGAGAAATTGGGGTTTTGGATTTGAGGGAGAGAGGTTAGGGATTAAGAGTGGAAGAGTTATTGATTTTTGATGGTGGTAGTGGCTCGCCGAAGAAGATGAAGATGGAGGTGGTGTTTGGATGAAGAAGATGAAGATGTTTTTTTTGTTTTTGTTAATTTTATTTTTCAGTTTCAATTTGGTCCCCTATGTTCTTTTTAAATTTCAATTTGGTTCTTTATGTGCCACATCACCAAATCAGGTCCTAGTCAGTCCTGACATTTAAGACGCCATGTTAGCAGTTAATTGCCAACATGGCGTCTGTTAAAAAAAATTAACAGCAGTGACCAAAATGACACCAAAAAACATGAGGGGCGAAAACGAGAAAACAAAAGATAAAGAGCCAAAGTGACACTAACCCTAAAGATAAAAGACCAGAATTGCAATTTAGCCTATAGTCTATTGTGCTCTTTGTTTTGCTTTTCTTCTCACCTTTCCCTTTCATTTCTAACCTACTTTTGTTGTAACCGTTTTTTACTTAGTATGTTCCATTTTATTCATCTAGGAAAACTACTAAATTTATTCATTTCATTAGTTAAAGTTTATACGAATCTCTACCAAAAATTACATGAGACGCTATTAAATTTTATGGATAACTGCTCAACCTCACAAATATATTTAATTATTTATTTAATCAGGTAATTAGGTTATCCTTCCTGAATAATTTTTGTGAGTATTTGTTCAGTGTATTATCGGTTTTAATTGAACGTGAAAAGATATACAGTTCTATTTATAGAGATCAACTTATATTAAAAAATTTCTAACACTTTTAGCCATTGCTGCTGCTAAGAATTGGTTCCTTGAACAACTTGATGTCAACAACGCTTTTTTACATGGTGACCTTAGTGAAGAGGTGTACATGACACTTCCTCCTGGTCTTGCTCAATCTGTCTCTAGTCCTTCCAAAGTATGCAAACTTCATAAATTATTGTATGGCTTAAAGCAGGCCAACAAACAATGGAACCACAAACTGACCACTACACTTCAATCTCTTGGTTATCAGCAATCTAAGGCTGATCATTCCTTATTTGTAAAATCTGTGCCACCTCAAATTACTGTTCTGCTCGTTTATGTTGATGATTTGGTACTAGCTCGAAACAATATGGCAGAGATTATCTCTGTGAATCAGGTTTTAGATGATAAATTCAGAATAAAAGATCTTGGCAAACTAAGATACTTCCTTGGTTTGGAGGTTGCACGATCTACCAAGGGGATAGTGCTCAACCAAAGGAAATACACACTTGAACTTCTTGAAGACTCTGATTTACTCACTGTCAAGCCCTCTGTTACTCCATCAGATCCATCCTCTAAGCTTACCAGCGAAGGGGGAAATTGTATTCAGATCAATTTGCCTATAGGCGCTTAATTGGAAGACTGCTCTATTTGACCAACACGCAACCAGATATCACCTTTGCAGTACAACAACTCAGTCAATTTGTTGCAAAACCATCTGAGGATCATTTTCAAGCTGCAATTCGTGTGTTGAGATACCTCAAAACTGCTCCAGCTCAAGGTTTAATATTCCCTGCAGAAAATCAGCTCACTGTGACAGGATTTTCTGACTCAGATTGGGCATGTTGCACAGATACCCGTCGCTCAATCACTGGGTATTGTGTGTTTATTGGCTCTGCCATTGTGTCATGGAGATCAAAGAAGTAAAATATTGTATCCAGGTCTTCATCTGAAGCGGAATGCAGAGCACTTACAACCCTTGTCTGCGAGATACAGTGGCTGCACTACATTCTCAGTGACTTGAAATTAGCTCAAGACAAACCTTCTGCAGTTTATTGTGACAACAGATCAGCCATATACCTGGCACATAACCCAACCTTTCATGAAAGGACAAAACATATAGAAATAGACTGTCATGTAATCAGAGAAAAGATACTGAAGAAGGTTGTCCATCTGCTTCCTATTACTTCTGAAAATCAGCTTACAGATATCTTCACTAAGCCACTCTACTCTACATCTTTTCATTCCCTCTTGTCCAAGTTGAGACTCTTCAACATCCATGGTCCAACTTGAGGGGGATGTTAAATATCATTTTGTAAATATGCTGTGTATATATAATAGACTTAGTGTAAGATTAGTATAAGAGATACACTTACATTCTGTTATTTCAGTTTGTTAGTTTACAGTTAGAAACTGTTAAGAAAGTTAATTTAATCTGTTATCAGTTAGTTACTGATTAGTTTTGATCCCTCTCCACTATAAATGTATTGCATTGTACAGATATCAGGTTAATGAAAATAATGGGAGAATTTTATCTTTTCATCTGTGTTCTGCAAAGTTAAGAATAGTATATGAGGAGAAACACAATGCATTTACAAAGACAAATGGGAGAGACCCAAGAGCATTTGGATGAGATATGATAGGGGTCTCTTCCAGCTTAACCAAGGTTCTGAATTCGAATTCAGCTTTGGGCATGCAGCAGTGTTAAATCTCTTGAGGGAGAGCTTTGCCGCCTAGTCCTACCCGACTCGAGAGATTAGCCTCTGCAATTGCGCGCAGAGCATACCCGATTTATACCAAAATAAGAAGACTAATGGGAGAGTAGACTAATGGCTTGATGACGATAAACTTAAAAGGTGTTTGTGCTCTAGTTGATTTCGGAGAAAATTTGACTTGATCGAAGTGGAAATTGATCACTTCCCGTGAAACTTGGCTTGATTTGCTTAGTTAGCCGTTTTTTTCTTCTACAAAAAATCGTTAAGTCTTAATAAAACGTTAAGTGTGATGTGTACTAGTAATATGATATGGCAAAATATTATTGGTAGGCACAGGGTGAGACAGGAAAATTTGTGACAGCAGATTTTCATCCGAATTTAACGAGTCTCGCTCACAACCAATTTTACTAACAAAGAAATTAAAATTTCTGGTTTCTCTCAAAATTAATTTTACTCACTGGACAATCAACTTTCCACACAAGAAATATTTACTAAACACAACTAAAATTACTCAACTGGAATTCTTTTAAGATAAATGCTAAAGACATACTCTAACACACTCTATTTAACATACTTTTTTATAAGTTGAAATTCACGAGTCATGCCAAATTTACATGAGACTTGCATAATTTAGTGAGACCAACACAATCTTTTCTTTTTACCATTTCATTTCATTGGTGCGTAGTTTCCACCGTTGTTGCTGATAAATGATCTACGCTGGAGAACTTGAATGGCCACGAGTACCTGATTTTGCCGGCACATGTGGTTCTCCTCTCCCAACAGAGTTTTTGCCACACCCAAAATTGGAACCCGAGACTTTGGGATTAGATCCAAGTCCAGTTACCACTTGGACCAAATCTTGTTGGTATTGAGACTAACATAATCTAATCCCAAATTTAAAAATAAAATCTAAATGTAAAAATTCATAAGCGATAATTAAAAGATGGAATACTTTTGTCAAAAAAAAAAACTAAAAGATGGAACAAATAGGTATTATAGTTTTTTTACTAGAAATAGGTGCTATAATTTTACTGTTTAATATTGGTATTTTATAGAAGTTTAGCTATTTTAGAATATTTCTTTTGTCATCAAATGATGCATTCTCTAATAATAGATTATTAGGGAGGTTGGAGATCATCCTCCCTTAACCAAGTGTTGAGGGTTCGATCCTCGCTTTGGGTATGGAGCGGCTTTAAATCCCTAGGCTAGCTGTCCCACCCTTCGAGGTGCCTCCAATCCACCGAGGGGATTAGTTACTGCGTTCGGCGGTGGATACCCTGGTCTAGACCAAAAAATTAGGGAGGTTGGAGCATGGCCGCTATAACCTATTGAGGAGCCAAAGACCCTTACTAATGTATATATTTGGAGTTTTGTTAAATACTAGTAATATACCCGTGCATCCGCACGGGCGGCACTATATATGTTATAATTTGCTATGAACCCATAAATACTTTGAAAATTGTAAAATATAATAAAAGAAAAAGGCTAGACTTGATGAAAAATGTTATATTTCAAGTTGTTTAAAAAAACTTGTGTTGCTGAAAGTTAAAAATACCAGTATCTTTTTTGAATCTTAAAAATGGAATAAAAATCACAAATAATAAAATTAGATTAAAATAAGATGAAAAAATATGAAAATGAGAGAGGAAGAAGATATAATTTAAGTGAATCACGGCCCCGTCGTCGCCCCACGCAGCCGCCACCGCACCCTAAAATTTAGGTTGTAAAAAGTTTTTAAGAAAAAGTCAGCACATTCTTCAAATCTTAAAAATGAAGTAAAAATTAGAAAAAAAATGAGATAAAAATAAGATTAAGATGAAGGGAAATGCAAATTAGACATTTGTGAAAATTTTATTTATAAAATGCTAATCTTATAAAATGTTTTGATTAATTGTTCCGCGTTTAATTAACAACATGTTAGCCTGTAATTTCGACAGGCTAAATTAAATGCAGTCAATGAGGTTTGACTTATTTTTTAAAGTTTGACCTTGTATTTCAAGAGACAAATATCAATTTCGACATTGAAATGGATTAAGTTATCAAGTTGCATCAAGCAGATTTCGACCTTAGATTTGGCAAAGTCGAAAAGGCTGAAGGTAGATATATCGACAAGAAGAAGTTGGAGGCTGATAACGAAGTAGGATCAAGTAACCGTTATCAAGAGCACGTAGCAGTTACACTTTTTAAACTTTGTACAGTTATTTTCTATTTGTATAAATAGTAGTTTCTCATAGGAAAAACGGGTCACAATCTCATTACAGAATTCTCACGCTCTAACTTCCAACACATTACAGAGAAAACGAGCCAAGAGAAGAATGTATGATCTGTGTACCAACCCTCTTTACAATTAATGCAATTTTAATTTGTTTTCTTCTTTCCTTTTCTGCAAATTTTTCTTTGTTTTATTCTCCCTCATTGAGGAAATTCGACGGTTTCGCGCGAGATCGACGGTTATCTTCTTCTTTTTACTTTTAAACTGCAAGAACGCGTATAATTCTGGGAAAAACTTTAACACAAATGGTCTTAGGATTTACTAGTTGATCTTTCAAACAGAAGCATTTCAAACTAGCGATGTTTACCAAAATCCAAGGTAAACAAATTGGCACGCCCGGTCCGGTGGGACATTTGTGCTAATTTTAAAGTTTTTCGTTGAATTCTTAAACTTTGTGTTTGTCTGTGCATGCAATTAAGGAGTGGTAAACATCTTCCAGAGATGGCACGCTCTAGTACAAGTAATGCTTCTACATCAAATGCACAAAGTACACAAGAACAGGCGTCAGTTAGTGACGTTAACGCTGCAAATGTCGCAGGCATAACCGTTGCTATGCCTTCTTCGACAACAATGGGAGTAACAGCCATAACTGCTCCCATAATTACTCCTGTGTCAATGATGACCACTGCAGCATTAACAAATGTTAATACAATGGCTTCTGTGCCACCAATAGTAGGACCAACGAGTCCTTTGACGGCAAATCCAATGATTGGAAATATGCCATTTACTATGAGTGGAAGGGCTTTACCGTATGGCATGCCAACAACATTAATGGCAGGCCTTCAGACAAATTCATCTACATTTGCAGATAATGCAATTACAGGGTATTCTCCTAATCATAGTTCAACAGAGGGCATCCATAGTCGAAATGCCCAAACTAATCTGACTACAACAAATGGATGATAGCAATCATGATATGGTCAATATGTTAACACAACAAATTGGTACTGTGTTTAATCCTTTGATACAAAACACTAATAATAGTTACCAAATGTTGGCAACACAAATGGGAAGAATTGCTGATTTCTTTGGTACTCCACCAATACATAACCAGCAAATTCCCCAAATCCAAAATGCTAGGCCTATAGAGATACCTGTAGAAAGGCCTAACAATGCAATTCCTATGAATCAGGGAAACCAAGGACAACAACAAATTGTCGAAGAGCTTATGAGTATAGAGGCAATCCCTGAAGTTGTGTTGGTGAATAGAAACCAAAATGCAGACGAAGTGGTCAGACAAGTGCAACAAAACAATTTTGGAGCACAAAACAATCTGGCTAATATGGTCGAAACTATTTTAGCCTAGAATGGCCTTAACTTAGGTTTACATAGGCCTAATTTTGTGTCGCCCTTGTCAGAATACACCTTACAAACAGAGCTACCTAGGGGATGGAAAATTCCCAAGTTTACGAAGTTCGCTGGAGAAACCAGTGAATCTACCGTCGAACACGTGGCTCGTTATTTGACTGAGGCTGGCGATCTAGCACCTAATGAGAATTTAAGGATGAAGTACTTTCCAAATTCTCTAACCAAGAATGCTTTCACATGGTTCACTACACTGCCTCCAAATTCAATTTTTAATTGGAGTCAATTAGAAAAGGCCTTCCATGAGCAGTTCTATATGGGCCAATGTAAGATTAGTCTTAAAGAGCTGGCTAGCGTTCGATGCAAGGGGACAGAATCTATTGATGATTATCTCAATAGATTTAGACTACTCAAAGTAAGGTGCTTTACCCAAGTGCCTGAACATGAGTTAGTCGAAATGGCTGCTGGTGGTCTAGATTACACTATAAGAAAGAAACTAGACACACTACATTTAAGAGATATGGCACAATTGGCTGATAGAGTTTGACAAGTCAAAAGACTTAAAGCTGAAAAAGCCAGAACAGGTAGATTCCAAAGTAAGAAAGAAAAGGTTGCTAATGTCAAAGCTAATGACAGTGACCAAGAATATGACATATCTTATGAAGATGTCGAAGAAGAGGTTAACATTGCGGAATTAAAACCAGGACCTCCTTATATTTGCAAATTGTTAAAACCTTCTAATGGGAAAAATCCCGTGGAACCTAAGAATGATAAATTTATCGCAAAAACTTACACTTATGATGTATCTAAATGTGACGAAATATTTGATCTGCCTGTGGCTGATGGTCAAATTTTAGTGCCTAAGGGCCTAAAGATTCTACCATTAGAACAACGACAGAAAAGAGGCTTTTGTAAGTTTCATGGTTTCTTAGGTCATAACACTTCCCGTTGTGTCATTTTCAGGGATTTGGTTCAAAATGCTATCAACGAAGGAAAGCTGAAATTTGGTGACAAGTCTAAGCCACTAATGAAGATTGATATTGATCCCTTGCCAACAGCTGATGCATTGCTGGTAGAAGTTGATCTCAATGTGGTTGAGGTCACAGAGGTAGTTGCTGAAAATGCTAAGTTAGAGAAAGCTGTCGACAGGGTTGATGTCGAAATGGTCACTGATGACCAGTATGCTGAAAAGATGAAGATAGTGTATCCAAGGGCTGAAGAAGAATTGATTGATTTTCTCAATCGCTTCAAAATCAACAATACTGAAGTTATGCTTTGTCCTAGGTGCAGTGCTATTTTTGACAAAGAGGCTGCCAAGAATCTTGAGGGATTTGAGCCTCAATTGAAACGTAAAGAAAAGTGGGTCGACAAGAGGCCAAAGTTCAGTTACAACAACAGAGGGATCCAATATAAGTTTACTTCGACGAGGAACCCTCAGAAAGGTCAGATTAGAACTTATGTTCCTCTAGCAAAGTCACTTGTCGAGAAATGGGTGCATTCTGGTGGAAAGAGTATTGGGTATTACCCAGTATGTTATGTTGGAAAGAATGTTGGAAATCAACAAAAATCAGCAGAATTGGTCAGGGGCAGCACTAGTGCGACTAACCAAAATAAGGCAACTGAATCTAACAAGTATGCCTATAACAATAATTACAAAGGGAAGAACCCTATGACAAGAACACAATGGCGCAGATATCAACGCCAGAAGAAAGTTGCTGCTGCAGGCAAGGTGGAGAATTCCAACAAAGAGAGAAGCAAACAAACACCTTCAAAGTCTCTTGAAATGGCTAGAAAGCCAGCTACTGAAAGGATTTTTCCACCACTTTCAGTGATCAAAGAGGGCCTTAACTTAGATGAAGAAATGGGCTCGGATTTCGCTGATTCTGGGTCAGAATTCGACGTCTTGTGTGGTGTAGTCTCAATCCTCCCAATTGAGTATGACGTGGTTTCTGAAGTAAACGACGTCGAAGAGGATTTCGACGAAGAAACCACTTACAAACCCATCTGTTACTATATCCTCAAGAATGGTTGTGTGGAATAGCAACATCCTGTCTTTGAGAGACCTAATTGTGGGATGAGGAATCATCTCAAACCTTTGTATATCCAAGAAAAGGTGAACAATGTTGGGGTAAGTAAGATCCTGGTTGATGGTGGCACTGCTGTGAACCTAATGCCACAACATATGCTGAAGAAGATTGGGAAATGTGAAACAGATCTGAAGACACACAACGTAATCCTTACCAACTATGAAGGTAAAAGTGGTCACTCTCTTGGAGCCATTGAAGTTGACCTTTCTGTGGGAAGCATTAGAAGGCCAACTATGTTTATGGTGATTTCAACCAAGGCAAATTACAACATGCTGTTGGGAAGGGAATGGATCCATGTTGTGGGGGCAATCCCTTCAATAGTTCACCAGAGGCTCATTATTTGGAGAGAAGATGGTCTGGTCGAAAATATTGAGGGTGATCAAAGCTATTTCAAGGCTGAGGTGAATACTATCACCAAGAAAACCTTCGACAAGAAATTGGCGAGCATTGCACCATGCATTTCCTCTGAACATGGTTATGAAAGCCAAGATAATGTGAGGACCTCAGTGATTCTTGATCCCAACTATAGATTCATTTGGGATAGAGAGGTCATTGACGAAGACAACTGCCCACAAGGCTATGTCAAGCCTACAGGGTGGGAAGGACTATAAATAGTTATTTATGGATGAACCCACTGTATGAGATAGAATTACGACCTACGTGGCCGAAAATAAGCAAAAAGCGGTTTTAGAAGCTGACTTACGGCAACAATTAGTTGCTGAAGCCGTTGAAGATAAGAATAAAGACAACATTGTCGAAAACCAAAGGCTTGATTGCGTCTATGATGATGAGCCTTTAGGTTTTGAAAAAGATCCAATGGGTTCAACCAAAAGGATCCAGGCACAAGATCCCTTAGAAGAAATCGATTTGGGAGATGACTCTTTGAAAAGGCCAACATACATAAGTGCTAAGATTGATCAAGAGTTGAAGACGCAGATCGTTGAATTGCTGAAGGAGTACAAAGACTGCTTTGCATGGGATTACAATGAAATGCTAGGGTTGAGTCGTGAAGTTGTTGAAATCAGACTACCAATTCGACCAGGGAAAAAGCCAGTGAAGCAAACTCCAAGAAGATTTGCACCAGAAATCTTGGTGAAGATCAAGGCAGAAATAGAAAGGTTACTAAAGAGCAAGTACATCAGAACCGCCAGGTATGTCGAATGGCTTGCTAATATAGTGCCTGTAATTAAGAAAAATGGTACACTTAGGGTGTGTATAGATTTTAGAGATTTAAATAATGCTGCACCTAAGGATGAATATGCCATACCAGTGGCAGAAATGCTAGTGGATTCAGCAGCAGGTTATAAATACCTATGTATGGTTGATGGTTATTCTGGATATAACCAAATATATATTGCTGAAGAAGATACGTCAAAAACAGCATTTCGATGCCTAGGGGCATTGGGGGTCTATGAATGGGTTGTAATGCCATTTGGCCTTAAAAATGCTGGGGCAACGTACCAAAGGGCAATGAATTCTATGTTTCATGATTTTATTGAAAAATTTATGCAAGTATACATAGATGACATTGTTGTTAAATCTGCTTCAAGACATGGTCATAATCTTCGACAATCATTTGAAAGAATGAGAAAATATGGATTGAAAATGAATCCAATCAAATGTGCCTTCTGTGTTCGTGCAGGTGACTTTTTGGGTTTCGTTGTACACAAAAAAGGCATTGAAATCAATCAAAACAAGACGAAAGCAATCTTGGAAACGAAAGCTCCTTCGACCAAAAAAGAATTGCAGTCATTACTAGGAAAAATCAATTTCCTTAGAAGATTTATCTCAAATCTAAGTGGTAAAACCCAAGTGTTTTCGCCATTGCTTCGACTGAAGAAGGAAGATGTGTTCAAGTGGGATGCAGAACACCAACAAGCTTTCGACGAGATTAAAGCATACTTGATGAAGCCACCAATTTTGTTACCACCAATTAGGAATAAAGTAATGAAATTGTATATAGCAGCTTCAGAATTTTCTATAGGAAGCATGTTAGCTCAAGAAGATGAAAATGGTGTCGAAAGAGCCATTTATTACCTCAGTAGAATTCTAAATGATGCAGAGACTAGGTATCATCCTATAGAAAAATTGTGTTTATGCTTATATTTCTCTTGTACAAAATTAAAGCAATACATAAAGCCTGTTGATGTGTATGTTTATTCGCATTATGATATTATTAAACATATGCTGTTGAAATCAATTTTACATAGTAGAATAGGTGAATGGGCTTTGGCTCTTTCTGAATTCTCTGACTTATCAGTCATTGAAAGCAATAAAAGGTCAAATAGTGGCCGACTTCATAGTTAACCATTCAGTAGTCGAAAATACAATAAATTTAGTGGAAACCCAACCGTGGAAGTTATACTTCGATGGTTCAAGCCACAAAAATGGTGTTGGAATTGGGGTATTAATAATCTCACCAACAAAGATACCAACAAAGTATAAGTTTAAAGTTGAAGAGACATGCTCCAATAACGAGGCAAAATACGAAGCCTTAATAGCAGGACTTCAGATCTTGTTAGAATTGGGGGCAAAACATGTCGAAATCAAAGGAGATTCAGAACTAATTGTGAAACAGTTAACAAAAGAATACAAATGCATCAAAGAGAACTTATTAATGTATTTTGCCATTGCTAATACGTTGTTAAAGAGATTTGATACTGTTCACATAGAACTTGTGCCTCGAATAGAGAATCAAGAGGCCAATGATTTGGCACAAATAGCATCAGGATACAAAGTGTCAAAAGAAAAGCTATTGGTGGAAAATTTTCAACTTTTTGAAAAATACGAAGTGGAAATTTTTGCCATTGACAATATGTGGAATGATGATTGGCGAAGGCAAATTGTCGAATACTTGGAGAATCCAACAGGAGTGACTGATAGAAAAACCAAGTACAGAGCCTTAAGCTATGTGATTAGTGGGAATGAATTGTTTAAAAAGACTCCTGAAGGAGTATTATCGAAATGCCTTAGTGAAAGTGAGGCATATTTAGTAATTTCCAATACTCATAGTGGTGCTTGCGAATCTCATTAAGCAAGTCACAAAATGAAATGGCTTTTATTTCGACAATGAGTATATTGGCCAACTATGCTGAAAGATTGCATAGATTTCGCCAAGGGTTGTCAAGAATGTCAAAAACACGCAGGAATACAACATGTGCCTACAAGTGAATTGCATTCAATAATAAAACATTGGCCTTTTAGGGGTTGGGCTTTAGACTTAATTGGTGAAATCAAACCAACTTCGTCGAAGGATCACCGTTTTATTCTAGTAGGAATAGATTATTTCACCAAATGGGTGGAAGCTGTTCCCTTAACTAATGTTGATCAGGAAGCTGTGATAAGTTTTATTCAAAACCATATCTTACATAGGTTTGGAATTCCTGAAACCATTACGACTGACCAAGGCACAGTTTTTATTGGTCAAAAAATGGTTGACTTTGCTTCTGAAAATGGTTTCAAGTTACTGACTTCGACACCATATATTATGCTTAAGCTAATGGCCAAGTGGAGGCTGCCAACAAAATTATTATCAATTTGATCAAGAAACACATTGAGCAAAAGCCTAGGAATTGGCATAAAACGCTTGATCAAGTGTTGTGGGCATGTAGAAATTCTCCCAGAGAATCAATCAACACTACTCCTTATAAACTTACATTTGGACATGACGCAGTCTTACCTGTCGAAATTTGTTTACAATCAGCCAGAATTCAAAGACAGTTTGAAATTCCGTCAGATTCCTATTGGGATATGATGTTAGATGAATTGGTTGATTTAGATGAAGAAAGACTACATGCGTTGGATGTTCTTATAAGGCAAAAAGAAAGAGTGACTAAAGCCTACAATAAAAAGGTTAAGCTAAAAACATTTGCTTTAGGAGATTTAGTGTGGAAAGTTATATTACCCATGGATAAAAAAGATAGAGTCTTGGGTAAATGGTCACCAAATTGGGAAGGACCATTTCGCATTCTACTAGTCTATACTAACGGTGCTTATGAAGTTGAAGAATTAGGCGCTGATGGTCAAATTTTGCAAATAAATGGCAAATATTTAAAAAAGTATAGGCCAATATTGCAAGAAGTTAAAATAACACAAGACTAAATAGTATGGAGAACTTCAAATATGGCATGTCAAAAGATCAAATGCCAAAAAGAACATTGTCGAAGTCACAAAATTGGAAATCAAGAAAATTACAATTTAAAGTTGAAGGTTGGCTTTGAGCCTTTCTAAAACAAATTTAAAATGTTCCAATCTTATGGCGACAAGAGCTTCTTTTTCGTCCAAACTTCGAACCATCGCTTCATGTTGACCATGTCTTTCCAAGTGCTCAAGAGCCACAGTGGCCTCTGCGTGAATCGCAGGTTCTAAAGCTTTAGGAGTCGTTTTGGGAAGAGAAGCAGAAGAGATTGCAAGAGGTTTCAAAAAGAGTGAAATGAAGAAGAAGCGATGGTTTTTATAGTTGTTTGAAGTGCAAAGGCTGAAAACTCTTGAGTGTTCCTCTTAATGGAGCAGTTACTCGCAATGAGTAGTGGGGAGTTTCAAGATGAAACGTGGCCCACTAACTTTACAATGGAGGCGCCAAAAGCTGCTTTTTGCACTGAAACGTCGTATCGCTCTGCAACGTGATGCAAGTGACGTCATCAGAGCAGTTGAAAAGGGTTTTCAAAAATACTCTTTTTCTGCCATTCACATAGCTCTTGTCGAAAAAGACATTTTTTGGAGGCAATTTGTTAGCCTGTAATTTCGACAGGCTAAATTAAATGCAGTCAGCGAGGTTTGACTTATTTTTTAAAGTTTGACCTTGTATTTCAAGAGACAAGTATCAATTTCGACATTGAAATGGATTAAGTTATCAAGTTGCATCAAACAGATTTCGACCTTAGATTTGGCAAAGTCGAAAAGGCTGAAGGTAGATATTTCGACAAGAAGAAGTTGGAGGCTGATAACGAAGTAGGATCAAGTAACCGTTATCAAGAGCACGTAGCAGTTACACTTTTTAAACTTTGTACAGTTATTTTCTATTTGTATAAACAGTAGTTTCTCATAGAAAAATGAGTCACAATCTCATTACAGAATTCTCACGCTCTAACTTCCAACACATTACAGAGAAAACGAGCCAAGAGAAGAATGTATGATCTGTGTACCAACCCTCTTTACAATTAATGAAATTTTAATTTGTTTTCTTCTTTGCTTTTCTGCAAATTTTTCTTTGTTTTATTCTCCCTCATTGAGGAAATTCGACGGTTTCGCGCGAGATCGACGGTTATCTTCTTCTTTTTACTTTTAAACTGCAAGAATACGTATAATTCTGGGAAAAACTTTAACACAAATGGTCTTAGGATTTACTAGTTAATCCTGCAAACAGAAGCAATTTCAAACTAGCGATGTTTACCAAAATCCAAGGTAAACACAACAACATGTAACATTTTCCCCGTTGGAGCTCAAAAGTAAAATATAAAAATAATTAGTTTTACAATAGCTAGTGCTTTCTCATCGAGAACCAAAAATAAAATGTTCCTTTGAAAAATGTAAAAACATTCATGAAAGAAAATATAAAAAATGATTATACAAATCAAAAGTAATGAAAATTCTTTCTAAAAGTAATGAAAATTCTTTCTTTGTAATGGCGAAAAAATAACCATGGATAAAATAGAGATTTTTGTAGTGAGAGTAGAAGTAGATTAAATAAATACAGTGTAAAATGATTAGTTTGAGCTTAAAAACAATAACACATTTGTATGATAATCGTAAAAATATCTATGAAGTCGTAAATACAAAAATGGGTATGTCAGTAATGTATAATTATTTCCCAGTGTGTGAGACTCAAAAGTAAAATAATCATTTATAAGGATATCAGTAATGTATAATCTTTTACAGTAAAAGATGGAATACTTTTGTCAAAAAAAAACTAAAAGATGGAACAAATAGGTATTATAGTTTTTTTACTAGAAATAGGTGCTATATAATCTAAAGAAAAAAAGAAATAGTTGCTATAATTTTACTGTTTAATCTTGGTATTTGGTATTTGGTAAATAAAGTTTGGACCAAACTATTGTTGGTATTTGGTAAATATCAAGTACTTTTTATGCAATACATTTATTTATGGGTTTAATTACTACGCACTATGACGTAAATCTTTTTACAACCACAATCAATAACAATTTATGATAGAATTAACATTAACATATAATGTGTAAAAAAACATTAACATTAACATATAAGGTAATTGATAATTGACTTATTTGTTTTTAATAACTTATCAACTTGTAATTGGTAGATGGAGTAAAACACTTGTATACCCGTTGTATATAGAAATTAAATCTTTTATTTATTTATTTTATGGGAAAAAGTACATTTATTTAAAGTTAGTATTTACCATCTAATTCATTATTCTATTAATTTAAATTCTCAAGTTCAACTTTTTGCAAAATGGCTTATAAAAAAAAGAAACTTTTTGCAAAATGGAGCCATCCAAGACTCCTTTTATCAGTCGGTCACTACTTTTCGAAAGAAAACATCCATCGGCACTGCCATCGCCATCGTGACTCACTCTGCACTCCACTATTTTTTTTCTCTTACAACCAGTTTCTTTGTGTTTTTTACTACCAAAAAAAGAACACCAATGCAAATTTAAACAACTACAACAGTCTAACTTAATTTTACCAAAGAGATAATCTAAATTAATTTGAACCAACATTATCTTTTTTAAATTAAACTCTCAAAAAAAGTAAACTCTTAATTTATATGCACGGTAGGTTGGTGTAAATACATTTTACCCTAGCATTTAATAGGCAATATTATTTTATCGAATTTTTTTGACAGCTATTTTATCGAATTTAAAAGCATCTAATTTTTCACATTCTTTAAAAAGTCTAATTGCTATACACCGTTCGCATAAAAATTTTACACTAACAACTAATCATAAATTACGGTATGTATAACTTTTTATGTTGTTGAAAAAATACTCAACTATTTTTAATTACAGGTCGAATTTGTGATTATAGACAATTTATTTAAATTAAATCTTTTATTTAATGATGTGAAAACACGTGATTGGACGTAGGAAAAATATTTTTACATTGATGGTGTAAATAATTTAATTGCTTTTAAACAAAAAATATATCTTTCCTTTTTTAAATTGAGAAACTACATAATTAATATGCATTGTCATTATTGGAGAATTTTTACAACCTCACACAATTACAAATTGTCATATTATTATAAATTGCCATAATATTAGATATTATTAAGCCTTCACTAACTACCTTAAAAGATTTGGTAAAAAGAAAAACCTACCTTAAAAGATTTTGTAAAAAAAGAAAACCTACCTTAAAAGATTCATAAAAAAAAATACTTTAAAAGTCTTTATATCATAAATTGCAACTAGTTGGAAATATTTTAACCTTTATAGTGAACATAATTTAAATGCTAATTTAAATTTAAAATAATCATCTTTCCTTTTTATTTTAATCAAAAAATAATCATCTTTCCTTTTGAAGGAAAATAATTATCTATTGTTTTAAGAAAGTACATAAATTTTAGATGAAATTTATATACATTGTCATTATTGAATATATTTTCTTTTTGACAATATTATAGAATATCTTTTCTAACATCCCAAAATTTTGTCTAAGGTGCTTGCAAACTGCTTGAAACCGTTACTACCTAAATGTATTTCCCCTGAACAATCTGCTTTTGTTGAGAATAGATCCATTTTGGACAACGCCATGATTGCTATAGAAACTATTCATCACATGAAATGTAAGGTGAGTGGGAAAGAGGGGGAGGTTGCTCTTAAAATTGATATTAGCAAAGCCTATGACAGAGTTAGTTGGGAGTACTTGAGGGCTGTCCTGTTAAAGATGGGTTTCAACAGTAGATGGGTGGGTTGGATGATTATGTGTTTGACCTCTGTTGAATATCAAATAATTGTTAATGATGACAGTGTAGGCCCGGTGAAGCCGGGTAGAGGTTTGCAGCAGGGGGATCCTTTATCTCCGTATCTATTTATTCTTGCTGCTGAGGGGCTTACTAGTCTTATTCGTAAGGCGGAAGGGAGAGGGGACTTGCATGGTATCAAAGTGTGTAGGGGCGCTCCTGTCCTTACACATTTGTTATTTGCTGATGATTGTTTTCTCTTTTTCAGGGCCAATGAGAAAGAAAGTAGAGTGATGAATGATATCTTAACTACTTATGAGGTAGCTTCCGGCCAAGCAATTAACAAACAAAAGTCAGAAATCTTTTTTAGCAGGAACACCACAGCTGCTTCCCGTACTTTGGTTTCTAGTGAGCTGGGCGTGACTGAGTGCCTTGGTACCGGTAAGTATCTAGGCCTTCCTTCAATGGTGGGAAGAAAGAAGAAGGCAATTTTCAATTACCTTAGAGACAGAGTATGGCACAAAGTTCAAAGTTGGACAGGGAAGCATTTATCCAAGGCTGGCAGAGAAGTTCTCGTCAAATCTGTGGCACAAGCAATCCCCTCTTACTGTATGAGCATATTTCTCATCCCCACCTCTCTTGGGGAGGAAATGGAGAGCATGATGAATTCTTTTTTGGTGGGGTTCGAATAGAGCTCAAGGCAGAGGTATTAATTGGTTGAGATGGGACAAATTAGCCATGAGGAAAGAACATGGTGGCATGGGGTTTCGACATCTCCACACTTTCAATTTGGCAATGCTAGGGAAGCAAGGTTGGAAAGTTCTCACAAACCCAGATGCTATTATATCTAGAGTTTTCAAAGCTAAATATTTCCCTAGAGGGGATTTCTTGGGGGCATCTATTGGCCACAACCCAAGTTTTGTTTGGCGTAGCATCTGTGCTTCACGGGCTATAGTCAATGGAGGATTGAGATGGAAGATTGGTAATGGTTCTAAGGTTCGCATATGGGAGTATCCATGGCTGCGAGGTTCTCAACACCCCTTTATCATGTAGGGCTTGCACTCCAATCATAACTTGCGAGTTGTCTCCGACATTATTGATCCTAATACAAATGAATGGAGAGCTAATCTTATACATGAGACTTTTAATGAGAATGAGGTTGCTGCCATTTTACGCATGCCAAGGAAGGCTGCTATTGGTGATGACACTATGGTATGGGATCTTAGTAGAAGTGGAGATTACTCGGTGAAGTTCGGTTATTGCTTTGCTATGGAGCATCTTAGGAATATTTCTCATCTCCGGGTTGAAGGTGATTGGACGGCGATTTGGTCTCTCAAAGTTCCAAGTAAGTTGAAATTTTTAATGTGGCGTATTGTTCGTGGTTGTTTACCTTCACGTGAGCGTCTCCTCTCCAAGAGAGTCAATTGTCCCTCCTTATGTCCTATGTGTAATGATACCTTTGAGAATGATTGGCATATATTTTTTGGGTGCACAAAGGCTAACAAATTTGGGAACATGCTGCACTTTGGCCTAGTATTGACGAGTTGTATGAGAGGGTAGATAATATAGCTGAAATGTTTTTTACTCTCCTTCAAACTTTGGACGGCGATGACAGGCAACTATTTGCAGCTGGTTTATGGTGTATTTGGAAGAGGAGGAACGATATGGTGTGGAATGCGACCGAAAGACCAATTCCCCTTGCTCTCCACGACGCGCGCAAGGTTTTTAGTGACTGGTGCAGCCACCAGCAGCAGCGCCTTCATCACAGCGCACACCAGCAGCAACATCACGCTGCTACAGTACCTGAACATTGGATAAAACTGGTTCCTAGACGCCTCAAATGCAATATAGATGGGGCGTGGTTCGAGCAACAATCTAGGTTTGGTTATGGTTTTTGTCTCCGGGATCATACGGGCACTCTCATTAGTGCGGTGTCCGGCTGGTTTGATGGTACTTTGACAGCCTCGGAGATTGAGGCAATAGCCCTGTTAGAGGCGCTAAAATGGTTGCTACAAATGAATGTCACTGCAGTTGATTTGGAGCTTGATTGTAAAGTTGTAGTGGATGCCCTTCATCATGGGTCCACTTCTTTGCATGAGTTTGGCTCAATTATTTTTGATTGTAATCGTTTTTTTTCACAATTTAAATAACTGCTCCATTAGTTATATTAGGAGACAAGCCAATTGTGTAGTTCATAACTTAGCTAGGGCGGCTCAATCCTTTGCTAGTCACCAAGTGCATCAGTTTACTCCTCGTTGTATCACAACTGTGTTAATGAATGAAATGGCTTAAGTGTGTTTGCTTCAAAAAAAAAAACATCCCACAATTACGAATTCTAGTATTATTAGAAATTGATTGATTGAATCCTTCATTAGTTAGATTGTTAACATATTATGAGTTACGACTACTTGTTAATTTATTTTTTAAAAAAAAGGTATAATGCATAGCAATTAAATTCAAATTTTCACTAGAAAATTTGTCTCTCATTCACTGTTGGTTGCTTGACAATTTTAGCGAGGACGTTGTCTCCCAGGTTCGAACTCGAATGTGAGCTGCGCGGTAGTATGGTGTTTATTTTTCGTTTCATTTAGTAGACCAAAAAAATACAAATTTTCACTAGAAAATTTGTGACAACTACGATATAATTTCTGACCAAGACAGTTGACTCAGTGACATAATCTATTCTTGGACACGAGGTCGACCCGGTGCTATCGATTTCGATTTTCGTGTTGGACAAATTCATTGTCGGCTAATGCGAAATTTGATCCTAAACACGAGTCGAGATTTTTCTTTCGTTGAAAGCATCGGGAACAATGATCCGAATCAAAAAAAGATTTAATTTCTATGTAACAAATGTGTAAAAAAAATTCAAAGTAACAACAATTAACATGTAATGAAAAATTTGCCAAGAAAAACATATAATGAAAAAGTTAAGTTTTAATTTATCTATCTTTTGTTTTTTCCAAATTAATCTCGCAATATTCAAAGTCACTGCATTCTTAATTACAAAATATTAATAAAAAAAAAAGACACTGAATTCTTATTGGTTAACGGTTTAAAAAATGTTTATAGACAGGTTAATGGGGTGATACATGCGAATTAAACGTCATGGAGCAGCATTAGCAGTTTAGCTTAGGTTAGCTTCTTCATAGCCGTCAATCTTAACGGCGTTATAAACCTCGACTACATCAAAATAAAAACCGTTAAACGCCGTCTCCACTTATTCTCTCTCTCGTCTAGATTTAAATCAGATTCAAATATCTCCCGAACCTCAGCTTCGGAAACCAAACCTCGTTATACACAACACTATAAAATCACACACCGAGATTCCCGTCCCAAACCTCACCCTACTCGCTTCTCACGCTCTCAGCTTCCATTTCTGAACCGCATCAAGAAGATTTAGGGTTTCCGAAGAAAAATGGCGGATGAATCGGAAAGCACCGTGACGGCGGCGAGTGGTGAATCGCTGCTTGATAAGATCACTGAGAAGCTTCACAGTCATGATTCTTCTTCCGATTCAGATTCCGATTCCGGTAAACCGGTTCTTTCATCTGTTAAGGACAAAGTGTATCGCCTCTTTGGGAGAGAGAAGCCTGTTCACTCCGTCCTTGGCGGCGGAAAGCGTATGAATCTCTCTCTCTGGTTTAGATCTGTGAAAAAGCAATATTCTTAATGCTACATTTCGTTAAAAAAAATTTTGATTTATTATTATTATTATTACATGTGAGCGAAAATCGTGGTCTGTTAAGATCTTTGTAGGAATTTATTTGACATTGAATTTTAAGATCTTTCGATGTCTAATATTTAGTACGGTTGAATCTAAAAAGCATTTTGCTTCTGATATGTTTATTTTAGTAGCTTTTTTTCTTAGCCAGTTCAGTGAATCGTATATATGCGTTATGATTTCGCGAAGATGGTCTGAATTGGTCAACTTGTGGAACGCTGATTCTTACTTTTACTGACATGAACTTGCTAATTTGATTCTTGCTAGTTGCCATGAATCCATGATGTTTGTTTTGAGGAAAGAGCTGTGTTTTTTTTTTTGACATTGTTATGTTCTTTCTTATTTATTTCTTGTAAATTGTCAATTGCAGCTGCTGATGTGTTCTTATGGAAGAACAAGAAGGTATCTGCTGGTGCAGTTGGAGGAGCCACTGCTGTTTGGGTCTTTTTTGAGCTGTTTGAGTATCACTTCCTTACTCTAATCTGTCACATTTCGATTCTATTGCTTGCCCTTTTGTTCTTGTGGTCCAATGCTCATACCTTTGTTCACAAGTAAGATTATGGAACTTCTTGATCTATTGAACCAAGGCTCTGTTGTGCGCCTTAGATTATGCTCTTATCTAACCATTTGCATGTGATGTCAAATTATATTGTAGGACTCCACCTCGCATCCCAGAAGTTCATCTTCCTGAAGAACCTTTTCTGCAAGTTGCTTCTGCTTTGAGGATTGAAATCAACCGTGGATTTACTGCCTTGCATAATATTGCCTCTGGAAGGGATTTGAAGAAATTCCTCATTGTATGTAATCTGCAAACTTCTAATTCCATGCATGTTAAATATTTTTTTTAGAAGTAATTGTCACAAATCATGTGGGTTAAATGATATGTATAGTTAATAAGTTCCAAGATGTTGCATTTTAATTTAAGTTTTGTAGGACTACTTACTGCTGTACTAATGATTACTAATATAGTATTTCACACATTGACTTTTACTGGTGATTATGTTGTTGATGTTATGCTAGGCTATCGTTGGCTTGTGGATTCTCTCAATTGTGGGTACCTGGGCAAATTTCTTGACCCTGTTCTACATAAGTAAGAATAATTTTTACTGATTTTATGCATATATTTTTTCGAGTTATAAACTATGAAACTTTACTGATTTGCATAATCTTCATTTGCAGCTTTTGTTTTGTTGTTCACGGTTCCTTTCTTGTATGATAAGTATGAGGATAAGATCGACCCTCTCGCCGAAAAGGCAGCCATTGAGATTAAAAAGCAGTATGCTGTGTTTGATGCAAAGGTTTTGAGTAAGATTCCAATAGGTAAGTTGAAAGGCAAGTTAGCTTAGTGTTGAAGAATTTGTGTTCTCTCGAGAAAAAAGAGGCTCCAGTTATTAAGTGCTTTCATATACAAGAGTCTCGGGTCTTTTGCCATATACCAAGCCCTGTTTTGGATTATTGCTGCGAGGGTATGACACTCGGGAAGATGTAGTTTTAAATTTTGCTACAACCTTGTGGATTTTACTAGCTACAGTGCTGGACATCTAGTAGTGGTGGTTCAATTATTAACTGTTGCTGTAAGCTAAAATTTCTTTATGTTTTAACTTCTAAGTTTTTTAATATATCTGGCTTTCTTTCATGCGTTGGATGCTGGGAAGAATGTTTGAAGTGCAATGATGAGTGAATAGGCTAAAGTGTAAATTTGTGTTTTCATGTTATCTTTTATATATATATATATATATGTGTGTGTGTGTGATTCATGTTATTTAAATCAAGGGAAAGAGTTCTAAGTATTAATATTTAAAACATTTAAACATAAAAATATAATCAAATTTTTTCAGGTTTAAATTCCCTAGTCCTAATCCAATCGATAAATCCTACCTGTTACTTGAATTTGAACCAGTTTAGTTGGTTTTTTCGTATCAATTAATTGGATCTTCAACTCATCTACAAACTTGTAGTTATTAATTTATTAATTTATTGTCAATCCTTTTAGGGTAGGTTTGGATGGAGGGGAGGGGGCCTGATTTTCAATTCCAAATTAAAGAAGTTATAAAATGTTTTTAAACAAAAATGAAGTGTGATTAATAATGTTTTGTCATTGTCTATCATGTTATTCTTTTACTTACAAAGCCCTCCCCTTTAAAACCTACCAAAATTCCCCTCCCAAACATACCATTAGAATATAAATTTTAATTTTAATTAGTTCAGCTTTAATATTAATAATATTTTAGGATTTAAATTTTCAAAATGTAATTTCCTAAATACATCATTTGTGTCTTTCAGAAACTTAAATAACAGAAGTCTCGTTAATGTGTCCCTAAACATTTTCTTATTTATGAGTACTCTTTTTTTGATCAGATTTTTATGAGCACTCTTGAATCATTTACCTTATTGATATCTCAAATCTATTTTGGATACGCACTAATTTAATTACATGAAATAGAGATAAATCAGTGGCACTTTCCATTACGTAAACAAAATTGGTTGGATTAACCCTTACTCAGTTTCCTGATTGCCTCTACATCGGGTAAATTCTGGAGTATGATTTCAACACTGCGTTTTTGCGTGGTTTCCGTTTAAGTTTATCAGTATGATAGTGCCGTAAAAAAGTTACTGCTTTTTGCCAGTTTATCCATGTTTCTTATATATGAAAAAGTTCCCCCAACAGATTTGAATATTTCTCTGCTTCCCCATTTCAAGAAAGTGTCGCCCCCTAAACATTTTAACCCATCACTTAGTGAGGTTTTCATGGTACTTCAAAAGCTGTCTGCTTCCTCATTTCCATTATTGTTCCTTTCCACTGTGTATTGCCATTAACCTAGAATATATATTCCTAGCATTTTGCAATGGTGAAAACTTGTATATAGAGTAAATGTCTATTTGGATCCACGTCCAAACATTGCAAACTCACTGCAAAATGGAAGCTCCGAGTTGTAGCTTTTGGCACAATGTGAGAGTTCAGTGTTTTTATTACTTACCAAACACACTGATAATTCCCCGCATATGCTTTTTTTTCTATGGATTTTAGTCAACTATTTACTTACACCACATCAGTCGCATACCACGACGACCTTTTTGGCCAACTAATTTTCACAACACAAATACTTATGACATGCTACATGGTTTTCAAGTGAAGCATCTTTGCATGGAAATATTGGACAACGATTAAGATAATATTGGCTACATAAAATACCATAAGATCAGATTACATGATACATAGGAGATGAAACATTTTTGTGGAAACTAAATATCCATTACAAAATAGAGAATATATTATAGCTGCTAACTGATTTAAGTATAATATAGATTAAAGGATAGAATGATATTATTTGATATCTACATTTTTCTAAAATTATATAATATACGTGAATCCACACAGGCAATGTAAAGAAAAGACTTTGGAACTACACCCTCCCACCTTTTTCTGTAAAAGACTCATCTTAAATGCAAAAAAAATTAACTGAACAAGATCGCATGCCTACAATTTAATAAACAATAATATATACCTTTGATTAACTGCAAAATCCAGTGTCAACTCAGTAACTCGGAAGTATGTTTGAACCAGTAGTTTTGCCATCAGATGGTGTGAGAGGAACTGTTGAGAACTCGGAACCAAAAGTTTCAGAACGCTGAAAATAGCTTCGAGAGAGAGGAGGAGGACTGATGCTTTGATTAGTTGAAGTTACTGGTAAAGTAGATGCAGTTCCAGTGCCAAACCTCTGATTGGAAAGTGGTGGGAGAGCGGAATAAGTAGTTGAACTTTTACCAAGCGAATTTTCAGTGGCTGCACCTGTATTTCCTGATAAATCTTTCTTCTCTCTTTCTTCTGTTTCCTTGAGAAGAAAATCAACCCACAGATCTGTAAAGGACTGCAAGTCAAAAAGTACTTAATTAAAGCTAAATTCACGATAAGAAAATTTCATATCAAGGTTCAAGAATTGAATGCAGTATCTGCAAAAATCGTTTGGGACTAACAAAGTCAACACAAAATGTTCAAAAGGCAAGGTGGACTGCAAATGGTTATGTCATAGGAAAATAATAATCGTTTGATTTTATAATGTACAAGCAACAAGATATAATCCAGAGATTTGTGTAAACCTAGAGGCTCAATTTTCTCAACAAAGGTTATTGCAGTTTACTGCAATATATGCTCAAAAACAGTCCCCAGGGGAGAAAAACCAGATGAGAAGGAATCACCTGGTTATCAGATCCCGCATTGGCTGCTGCTTCAGTCGAACTTCCTCCTAAGATGCCTCCAACCAGGCGGCCAGGAAGCCCAAAAACTCCTCGAACAACACCTTTCCCTGCACCTTGCTGAGCAACACCTATCCTATGCTTATCCTCATCAGAGAATCCTAGCATGCGAACTATAAGATCCAAAACCTGTCCCCAATATCACAAACATTAAGTACAGGATCAACGAATACAAGATATCACAAGAACCAGAAAAGAACACGGCCAACATTCAAGAATTCAATAATACAAGTTAAGGAAAGCAACCAACCATAGCAAGTTGCAAGAAGAAACAAATACAAATGAATGATATAATATGTTAAAATATTAGATAATATTTCATTTATGTGTCTAATCACCAAAATTTCCAAGCCTATCCTGGCATTCTTATCCGTTTTAGTCACCAATCACCATTTTAAGGTAATAACTACATACAGATTTACTTGGTTAAAACTAACCATAATTAAATAAGAAATTTGAAATTTAAATCTGGGCGCATGAGTTTGTGTTCTCCACCACCCTTCCAGCCTTTGTATAGCCTCCACACGTGAACACAAGAATTATGACAATTTCATGCATAATAAAGAATATGGAGCTTCCTGTCCTGCACAGTACATCTAATCTAAAACAAACAAATTTAAAAGACTTCCATACCTCTCTGCTGTAATTTCTTTGGAAATAAGTTACAAGTAATTTTATAACAATGCGCCTGCAACCAATACAACTTACATTAGTATAATAGTCAACAGTTGCTGTATCAAACAGAAGCGCCATAACGACAGAAATTATTCCAATTCTATTTTCTATATTCAGCCCAAATTTATATTTACAGGATTTCAATAAGTAACCTTTTAAAAAATTTAAGGGGAAAGGAATGAAGGTAAACGCCCTTTCAGGAATTGACAAGTTTAACACAAATCACATGGTCAGTCAAGAAAAACATAATAAGAACACAAGCAGGTTAACCTGTCAACAAGATAATCTGAATCCACCGACATTCTATTTAACCGCATCATACTCTGCTCAAGAGCTCGCCTCAATTTGGCATTGTCATCCTCAAGCTTGCTTACTCTATTTTTCCATTCAGTTTGTACCTTCTCAGATTGAGAAAGCTTGGCCAAAATTTCTTCTTTTTCACCCTTTGATACATCTGCTCTCTGATCTGCATCCTGGTAATGGCAATAATCATTTAATTCATATGAACCAAATAAAAAGTGCCAACAAGTTAATCTTTTGTCCATGAGTCAAGAAAATAAAGGTACAAGGTCAAAATTTAGTGCATGTAAGCTTTAAATAATAATAATAGAAAATAAAAAGATAAGAATAGAGCATTAAATTAAGTGAATAAAAAATCAACAAGTATATATGGCATATAAAGTAATATGAGCATATGCAGTTGGTCAATATATTTATTTAGTGACCAAGAGAGTCATACTTTCAACAGTTGAGAAAGCTTTGCTATTTCTTCTCTTGCCCAAGCCAACTCCTCTTCCAAATATTCCTAAGGAATAAAAATACAGTGCATGTAAGCTTACTCGATTTACTGGAGAATAGAAACAAGCACACTGACTTCAAGAAGTATTGACATAAAGATGTAAGACAGAAATGGTAACATCCCAACATTGTCTGTTAATTTATTAATGAAAAAGAAAATAGCTGCAGGTTTGTATACCTTGGCTTCAATTTCAGCATAGTACTGTCCAAGAGCTGTCTGTAAATTTGAAAGTTCAATACTTTTAGAATCTATTGTGCTCAAACAGTTTGTAAGTTTTTTGTTCAGGTCATCAATGATCTCCCTAGATTTGAGAATTTCATTATTGTTTGCCATCTTCAGTTCCTCTTGACTTGCAATTGCTTGCTTCAGAGTTCTCTCAAGATGTGATATCTGAGCTCTTAAATGATTATTGCTATCACGAAGTTCTTCAATAATTTTGCTGTCTTCATCCATTTTTTCTGATTCCTCAGATGCCTAGGTGAGAAGTAGCATAAAAATCATTGTTGATGCTGCAGACAAATTGAGATGCAATATCTACCCAGAACAATGCAATTGGAACTCATTTACACTCATGATAATGGAGAAAAAATCAATATTGTTCAGCAGAGGGTATCATAAATAAATGAAACTCTAATTGCAGCCAAAATTATCATACAATTTATAGGTCAATAAATACAGCCAAAGCACAGAACGGCTGGCAGCAACTAAATCATAACCACAGCTCACTATTAGGGAAAAAAAAACATTACAAATCTACCATACACATGATTGCACCATACAAATTACATTGACTCCCGAAGTGTATCAACTCGGTGGACGAACATTACAAATCTACCATACATGATTCCCGCATTGGAGAAACTCGGTGTTAGCCAATGTAAAGTTTGCTTACGCACAAGCGGAGATTAGTCTTTCATTGAAAGCGTTGGAACGCTCTATGGGTAGCCAGCAATGGTCCGACCCAAAAAAAAAAAATTGCATCATTATCCATTTGTTTGAGTTTGGTGGCATTTATTTTGACATAACTGATTCTAAAAGAATTAATTTTGAAACATCTGACATTGGGAAAATCAATTTGGTTTTGGGAATGACATTTTAAAAGCGAGTTTGAAAGAATGGATTTTGTCTAAATGGCAAAGTGCCTGCTTGTATAAAATTTTGATGCTTTGAAATTGTGTTGGACCAAACGACCACAAGGGGAGCTTCGGTCAATCATGCCTCGAGACGAAGATTTTGGCTACTATTTGACACTATTGCATTGAAACTAATCTCATCCAAACAGGCCTTACGTGGAATCAATTTTGAAGTGTAAATGTAGATATATTTATTCTATAAGTACAACATCTAGAATCAATATATTCGACATAGAATTTTTAAAAAATTAATTCTCTTAATATTAGCAATATTCACCGCAAAATTAATTTTGAAGAGCAAAAACTTATGCAAAGAACACTAGGTCCTCTGCAACTTAATTTTTTCAACGCGTGCATTGGCTTATAACCAAACAAGCTATCTGATGTTATTATGGTACAAATTAGTCAAATCACTTGATTTTGGTACACATTAGTACTGTTTTATCCAATAAATTGAAATATATATATATATATATATATATATATATTGTTGATTGGTAAACAGAAAATTCCTTTGATTGATAAAGTCGATACCCTCCCCATTATCATAGAGATTATTTTCCTATTTCCGTTATATAAATATCATTTCCTGTTTCCCGCTATGTAAATATCCACTTACTTAATTTCTGTTTCCCTGTATATATTTTGTTATTCTATTTTGATTTGTAGTAAATAAGAAAGATTCAACGCAGTAATCAGATAATCAATCTCTATAATCAATCAACGCATTTAATTTGTACAGAATTATTATAAATTCAAGTGACTGAAAATCTAATCTGTCAAACAATTCAGGACCAATACTAGTCTCCTATTGAAGTAATTCAAGTCCTTTTTCTCCTAAATTTGAATCTTCACCGCCTCTTTGAACTTTTTCCTCCCAAGTATTGTTTTTTTATCTTTTATACAATTTGGTCATGTCTATATGAAATTCTATTTTCTTATATATTTTAAAATTTATAATAACTACTCTTGCCTTATGTTTTTGAAAAACTCGCACCCCATATTCATAGCCATGCACCATTGTTCATGAGACACACACACGTGAAAAACTAAGATAATTGGAACATCCTGTCTCTTGAATGTCACGCTTACTTATCACTGATTCTGATGGAGAAAATTAAGACAAAGTAAATTACCTTTTCCAGCAAATGCTGCTTAAGGCGGCTCAACTCTTGTAATGCTTTATCCCTGTCCCGCTGTGTTACCTTCAAATCTTTACTCAGCTCTTGTAAGGATCTTTCCATTTCTTCCTTTCCTGGAAAACTTTCGGAATGATCTGGCATCTGTTGCCAAAAAGCCAGTGGCATCCCCAAAAAGGAAAAGAAGAAAATTAATACCAATATGGTTCTGAATGCATAACCTGTAAAGCACATATTGCAAGTTTTGGCTCACATCACTGATGCTGCTTGAATTCTTTTCCTGAGTATGTGCAGCATCCGACATTTTAGCCGTGAAAGACTTCCTGCTTTTATCAAGAGTAGCCCCAATTTCATTCTTCTCCATCTGATAACAAGGAGAAAAGATCATATTAGAGTGCATTCTCAAGAAAAATAATACAAAAGCGTCATTATAAACTTTTGAGTGATAAGATAGTCCAAATTTTTAAATTGAAATTAAATAAATAATGCATAAACCTACCAACCTTAAGAAAAGCATTTTCCCTCTCTAAGGTTTGGATTAGTCTTTTCAAGCTATCCACAGTCTCCCCTGATTCTTCATTTTCCCGTCTAGTCAGCTCAAAATGCAGATGCTTTATTTCTGATACTTTTCGATTCAATTCATTATGTATTTTGCTCATTTCCTTCAATGTCTTCCAAGCAATAATATCATATATGGGTTAGATAACCAAAAAATATTCAACCTAGACCATAGATTGCAAAAGTAGGACTCCTTGTAAAGGTTCATATTTCTCAATGATGGGAATGTTTACGAGGAATCTTACTTTTGATAAAGACAGAAAAAAAGGAATTTCAATTTGGACTGCTTTATGAATTCATAATGACCAAGCTGCTCTTTTTCTTTTTTGATAGAAAGGAAAGGGCAAATTTAGGTATGCCTTATATCCATCTATTGATAGTTCGATACCAAATCTCATTATGTTTTGTCCATCAAATGCCATTTATATATGAGAGGATTTTTTTTGAGAAAATATGGTCCAGTATTTTGTGAGTGCATGATGAGTCTTTTAACAGTAAAAAATAGAATCCATGATTTGAAAGGTGATGCAAACACTAATAAGGGAGGGCATTCTGGTAATGTTACTCAAGTTTATGAAAGGGAGAAGTGGAAACCAATTGGTTGGGGACCACAAGCATTAGCACTCACTATGATGTAACCAATTGCCTACATGGCAGTGTGTGGGTGTGTGTGGAAAGAATATTCTGAAGATTGGAAAGAGAAGACGTGGGTATAGGAGTATAGGGAGTTAGTTATGATTTCTCAGGTGGGTTTTTTGGCTGGGAATTGGGCTGGGAACCTTGCACACTCTGTGCAAGTTCTGCAGATACTTGTGTATAGCATTTCTACTGTTTTATTCCTTGTAATTCGTCTATCAATTTCTGAGAGATCCTCAGGAATTGAGTTATAATACAAGGGATTATTTCTACATTTCTCTTCTCTGTTTTAGATATCCATCAAGTGGTATCAAAGCACTCGGTTCTGGTGGTTTATGGTTAATACACGCAACACCATGGAAAAACGATTGGATGGAATGGAGCAGAAATTTGAGCAACAAATTGCTGAGTTGAAGAAACTTATCATCTCTCGCAGTCGTTCGCACAGAGGAAGGCCACGCCGGAGACAACCACGCCGGCAGAATTCTGATGAAGAACGTAGCGCCGTTGAGGGCGATGGTGAAGGTGGTGACTCTCGTTCTCCTCCACGAAGCAGTAGTCGTGACTCTTCGCGTGATTTTGGAGGGCGCAAGTTGAAAATACCCATATTCAGGGGAGACGACGCGTATGGGTGGATCGTTAGGGCAGAACGATACTTTAAGTTGAACATGGTGGACGAGGAGGACAAGCTTGACGCAGTGGTGATCGCCTTGGAAGATAGGGCGTTGAATTGGTATCAATGGTGGGAGGAACAGAGCACCGATTTGAGCTGGGATGGTTTTAAATCTGCATTGATCCGACGTTTCCAACCGGGTCTTGTGCAGAACCCGTTTGGCCCGTTACTGAGTATTCGTCAAACGGGCTCTGTAATGAAATACAGGGAGAAGTTTGAGCGTGAATCTGCTCCGTTGAAGAAAGAAGAGAGGGTCATGTTGAAGGGAATCTTCATCAATGGCTTGAAGGAAGAAATCCAAGCTGAATTGAAGTTACACGCTGATGGCACATTGGATGAACTCATGGATAGGGCTTTGCTACTTGAAGAAAAAAATAACGCCATGAGAAAGGGTGGATTGATGAACTCAGAAAAGAAGAATGGGCGTGAAGGTGATAGATATCATGGGAAGGGAATCAAGGGATTCACTAGATGGGAGAGAGGAGGAAATAAGGAAGGTTCAAGTAGTAAAGGTGGTGAGGGTGACTCTGGGGACAAGAAGAATGGTGCAGGGAGGTTGTCTCAGTCAGAATTGAGGGAGAGAAGTCGTAAAGGACTCTGTTTCAAGTGTGGAGAGGCATGGGGAAGGGACCACATCTGCAAAATGAAGCACTATAAATTTGTGCTACTGGAGGAATCTGAAGCAGAGGAAACAGAGGGTGATGAGACAGAACCTGATACAGAGGTAATGTTAACTGCTAAGGTGATGCAGTTGTCCTTGAAGAGCAAGGAAGGATTGACTTCAAATAGATCCTTCAAGATCATAGGAAGGATCAATGGTGTAGAGGTGTTAGTCTTGGTGGATTGTGGTGCTTCCAGTAACTTCATTTCAAAGAGGTTGGTGGAAAAACTCAAATTAAAGGTGCACAAAACACCTGAATTTGTAGTTGAGGTAGGGAATGGGGAGAGAGTGAAGAATGAAGGGGTGTGTCAGCAGCTAGTGGTGGAGATACAAGGAGTAACGATTATGCAGCATTTCTTTCTTATGGAGCTAGGAGGGACTGACTTGGTGTTGGGAATGGATTGGCTAGCTAGTTTGGGTGATATGAGGGCCAATTTCAGAAACTTGGTGCTCAGTTGGGGAAAGGGTGAGGAAGAGAAGGTAATGAAGGGAGATCCTTCTCTGTGCAAGGCACAGGCTTCTTGGAAAGCTTTGATGAAAGCAATGCAAGATGAAGGGGAGGGTTATGTGCTGTCTTATTATGATAAGAATGAACCAGCCAAAGACACTGTGACAGAAACTGATGCAAGTCTTGAAGTTGTCTTGCAAGACTTTGAGCAATTATTTAGAGAACCAACCACTCTGCCACCTAGCAGAGGATGTGACCATGCCATCAATCTCAAAGAAGGATCTAATATTCCTAATATCAGGCCCTACAGGTACCCCTATTATCAAAAGAATGAAATTGAAAAATTTGTAAAAGAAATGCTCTCTGCTGGAATTATCAGAAACAGTAGTAGTCCATATAGTAGCCCTGTGATTTTGGTGAAGAAAAAGAATGGAGGATGGAGGTTCTGTGTAGATTACCGTGCCTTAAACAAGTTGACAGTGCCTGACAAGTTCCCCATACCAGTCATTGAGGAGTTATTGGATGAATTGGGAGGAGCGAAAGTGTTTTCTAAGCTTGATTTGAAGTCTGGGTACCATCAAATACGAATGAAGGAAGAGGATGTCTCAAAAACTGCTTTTAGGACTCATGAGGGTCACTATGAGTTCCTTGTTATGCCTTTTGGCCTAACCAATGCACCATCTACCTTTCAGGCTCTCATGAACCAGGTATTGAATCCCTACCTAAGGAAGTTTGCATTGGTATTTTTTGATGATATATTAGTTTATAGCAAGAGTTTGGATTGCCATAAACTACACTTAAGAACTGTGTTGCAAGCACTTGATGATCATGAACTAGTTGTGAATAAGAAGAAGTGCTCATTTGGTAAAACTAGTCTGGAATATTTGGGCCATATTATTTCTGAGCAGGGTGTATCTGCTGATCCTGCCAAGGTAAAAGCAATGATAGAATGGCCAACTCCTAAGGATGTGAAAGGGTTGAGGGGTTTCCTTGGGCTCACAGGGTATTACCGAAAGTTTGTAGCAGGGTATGGTAAGATTGCTTGGCCTTTAACCCAGCAATTGAAGAAGGATAAGTTTAATTGGGATGATTCTGCCCAGAAGGCATTTGAGCAGTTGAAGACTGCCATGACAACAGTCCCTGTGCTAGCAATTCCTGACTTTAAGAAGACTTTTGTGGTGGAAACTGACGCATCAGGAAAAGGGTTGGGGGCTGTGCTTATGCAAGAGGGTCAACCTGTGGCTTATATGAGTCAAACTCTGTCTGATAGAGCTCTAAATAAATCTGTGTATGAGAAAGAATTGATGGCAGTTGTTCTAGCAGTACAGAAATGGAGACACTACCTCTTGGGCAGGCATTTTATCATACACACTGACCAGAAAAGCTTAAAATTTCTGGCAGATCAAAGACTCATGGGAGAAGACCAGCACAAATGGATTTCTAAACTCTTAGGGTTTGATTTTGAGATAAAATACAAACCAGGTATTGAAAATAAGGCAGCAGATGCCTTGTCCAGACAGATGCAGTTCTCTGCTATATCTACTGTGCAATTCCTAGACTGGGAAGACATAGAAGTTGAGATAGAAAAGGATCACAAGTTGAGGGGAATTATCCAAGATTTGCTGGTGAATAAAGTAGAGCACAGAGGCTACAAAATGAAGAAAGGCAAGTTGTACTATGAAGATAGACTAGTGATTCCAAAGAATTCTGCCAAGATTGAATCAATCTTGAGAGAGTTCCATGATTCATCTTGGGGTGGGCATTCTGGTTACTTTAGAACATACAAGAGGATTTCTGCCTTGTTCTACTGGGAAGGTATGAGAAAGAGGATTCAAGAATATGTGCAGAGATGTGAAGTTTGTCAGAGAAATAAATACCAAGCATTGAGCCCTGCTGGATTACTTCAACCACTGCCCATTCCTAAGCAGACATGGACAGACCTTAGCATGGATTTCATTGGGGGATTGCCTAGAGCTGATGGTAAAGATACTATTCTGGTTGTGGTTGACAGATTTACTAAATATGCTCATTTCATAGCACTCACACATCCTTACACTGCCAAGGATGTAGCAGAAACATTCTTGCAGGAGGTAGTCAGACTCCATGGTTTTCCTGAGTCTGTTGTGTCTGACAGAGACAGAGTTTTTATCAGTGGATTCTGGACTGAACTGTTTAAATTAGCAGGGACAAAACTGAAATTCAGCTCAGCTTACCATCCTCAAACTGATGGGCAAACTGAGGTGGTGAATAGGTGCTTGGAAACTTACCTAAGGTGTATGACTGGTGTTAAACCAAGACAGTGGCATAAATGGTTGAGTTGGGCAGAGTTGTGGTATAATACTAATTATCATTCTGCTACAAAGATGACTCCATTCAGAGCTTTGTATGGCAGAGATCCTCCACCAGTGATCAGGGGAGATGTGACAGCAACTCCTCTTGAAGAAGTTACCATGATGATTCAAGACAGAAATGAAATGTTGAATGTTTTGAAGGAACATTTATTGCAAGCCCAGAATCGTATGAAACAACAAGCTGATGCTCATAGAAGAGAAGTGGAATACAAGGTTGGAGACATGGTTTATTTGAAAATTCAACCTTACAAGTTCAAGAAATTGGCTAAGAGAATTAACCAGAAACTTAGTCCTAGATTCTATGGACCCTATGAGATAATAGAGAAGATTGGAGAAGTAGCCTATAAATTGAAGCTCCCTGATGACAGTAAGGTGCATCCGGTCTTCCATGTGTCCTTGTTGAAGGCCACAGTAGCTGCTGATAGGGTGGTACAACCTCTGCCATCTTTTGTGACAGAAGAAATGGAGTTACAGGCCCAACCAGAAGAGATACTTGCAGTGAGGGGACAAAATGAGCATGACATGGAAGTTTTGGTGAAATGGAAGAACCTGCCAGATTGTGAGAATTCATGGGAGACCCTGGTCAAGATGATGGAGCATTTCCCTGAGTTGCACCTTGAGGACAAGGTGGTTTTCAAAGGGGGAGATGTTGATGCAAACACTAATAAGGGAGGGCATTCTGGTAATGTTACTCAAGTTTATGAAAGGAAGAAGTGGAAACCAATTGGTTGGGGACCACAAGCATTAGCACTCACTATGATGTAACCAATTGCCTACATGGCAGTGTGTGGGTGTGTGTGGAAAGAATATTCTGAAGATTGGAGAGAGAAGACGTGGGTATAGGAGTATAGGGAGTTAGTTATGATTTCTCAGGTGGGTTTTTTGGCTGGGAATTGGGCTGGGAACCTTGCACACTCTGTGCAAGTTCTGCAGATACTTGTGTATAGCATTTCTACTGTTTTATTCCTTGTAATTCGTCTATCAATTTCTGAGAGATCCTCAGGAATTGAGTTATAATACAAGGGATTATTTCTACATTTCTCTTCTCTGTTTTAGATATCCATCAAAAGGTATTTCTAAAAGGCAGTAAAATTTACTCAGGTCAGGTGATTTAGATAGATTGCTTTACAAAATCGCAACATGTCATGTCACTGAAATAGTAATACGAGAAAGATGAAGGTATCAACTACAAAAGACGTCCCAGAATTCACAACAGAGAATTGCAACATTCATTTCACTAGTGCACCTATTGCTTTATCTAAACAGTTTTTGGAAGTTAAAATTATGCGGTATTTCAGCTATGATCATCAAATATTATATATCTACCAAAATATGAAACTCACTTGGTCTTTTTCCAGCTTTAAAATTTTAAGCTCCTCCCTAAAAGAGTTGTTCAATTCTCGCTCCTCTGACATTGAAGAAAGAGGCATAATTCAAGACACCTTCTATTACACAGTACATTACAATTTAGACATTCCAAATACAAAATAAAAATACCTTGTAATTTTAGTTGCAGGTTTGCCAATTGATTGCGTTCTCGCTCTAGTTCTAACTTTAACTCTCTTATATCTGGTGAATATTGCACAGCTACTGGGGGCCTACTTTGTCCATCAACCAAATCTCCAAGCTCCTAGAAGGCATTTACATCTGTTGTCAAGTTCACTCATCACTATAAATAAAAATATAAAGAAACCAATCAAAGTGATATTTCAAAATAACCATACAAATGAAAGAAGATTCTGCAATGTAAAGACATAGGAAAGCCAAACTTTAGACTGTCCATTAGTGAAGAAAATAACCAAAGAACAAAAGGTGCACTTTACGTTGAGGACACCACGAAAATCAGACAGACAGAGGACAAAATCAAGAAATTAATTTATCAACAACCAATATAGACAAAGAATATAAATGACATCACCTAAGTCAATCTTCCTATGATAGTGCAATACATAAGAACAACCTGAAATCGGATGTATCATTACCATGTAATTCCTTTGTAAATTTGAATGTGCAGACTCCGTCTTATTTTGAATAGCATTGGACCCCAAACCAGGCATGGTTCCATTGTTCATACCATAACGATTTTTCAGTTGTGTTGTGAACTTATGCTGTCGATTTGGTGATTGATCACTGCTTTCCTGCAAAAATATTCAAAAACAAGAAACCTTAGTTGTCTATCATATCAAAGGCACAAAGCCAGATAAAATATTCTTATGCTTGGGAAGGAACAAAGTGCATCATAGGCTTAGTGACATGCACTCTGGAACACTACATGGACAACCCAATATGAGAGAATTGTAAGAATTAAGGAAAACAGTATTCCTTTCACTACTAGTATGAGGGCACAAAAAAAGAATACATATGGTTTTCCTGTAACTATATGATGGAGCACTGGTATGGTAATGAACTCGGTGCAGTCGCAAGGAAATAAGGCAAGGACCAGCTATTGGATCAGACCATTGGAAGCCCGGGATTTGAAAATATTGTAGGTGTATAAAAAGAAATGCTAAAGGGGAGAGAATTGGTTACAATTGTAGAGTTGACAAGTTTGTTAGGCCATACAGCATAAGTATTGGAGAGGGGGTCAGTTAGTCATTTTAGTTGTTGGCAGAGAAATAGTTTTCTATGAGAAGATTTGCTCCGGGAGTACAGGGGGTTTCTCTTCTGTAATAGTTTTTGTTTTCAATCAATAATACACTTGTCTGGTTTCACTTGTATTGGGTTCCTATCACAATAGATAAGCACCAACAGTCAATTTCGGGTTCCTATCTTTTTATCTGAGTTCTAAACCTGCTTACTAAACACAACAAAGAAACAGTGCCACAATACATGCATTTTGTTAATTATATAGTCTTACTGGGAGAGTCAAGAGATAAAAATTGTTAGAAGATGTGTGTAATCTCCTACTATAAGATAAGTTTGTCCAAAAACACTGGTTAATCTTAGTTGTGCTTTGGCATTGGTTTTTCCTCAGATTGCGGTTTGGCACCAATTTTTTGTCTGATACCAGTTTTTCTGTCCCCAGTGCAATCAAGTCTCAACTTTTTCCCCAGCTGCAATTTGGTCTCAACTTTTGTTCCAGATGTGATATAACCCTGCCAATTTTCAATATCAAATTGTAGCATTTTTTTATCTTTCAAAGCATACATTTTTAACAAGCTTAAAGCTTATTAAGCTTTAGCCAGAGGGGTCATTAGAAGATATGAAAATATCTTAATACTACATTGATGCTATCTTAAAATATCTCAGATTATCTCATAGGATTGGTTTCTTATTCTTGAATATATTAGATTATCTCTATTGAAATCCCCATCATTCCATGTGCATCGGTCCATGCTTCATTTGTCCAATCTTAAGAAATGGGTGTGCAAAGATCCCACATCGACTAGAGATGTAGTCAAATTAGATTTTATAAGGCTTGGGGAGCCCTCACTTACAGGTGAGTTTTGTAGGTTGAATTAGGCCCTAAGCCTGATTTTAAGAAGGTATTGGATCCTATCATAGACCTATTATTAGGTTAAGATCCAGATGTCCAATCCTAGGAATGAGGGGGGTGTTCTAGATTCATGTTACTCCACCTGCATTAGTTCATGCTTCAAATGTCCAACCATAGGTAAGGGAACGTGTTGAAATCTCACATCGACTAGAGATATGGCCAAAATATTCCTTATAAGACTTGGACAGATCTCACCTTACAAACAAATTTTGTGGGGTTAAGTTTGGCCTTGGGCCCAAATTCTAAGAATCACCTAATATCAATTTATATTTTTCTTAGCTATTAACACGATTTATTTTTCTCTTTATGTAGGATATAGACTATTGTATTAGCATAAATAAGGGTTAATGATGAGTCTTTTTATCATCAAAACATAATCACCCCCAATCTTAATTCAAAGTCTTTATTCAATGGCATAAACATTAGAGTGGACAAATAATTCACATATAAATCAGCTTAAGGAACATATTGGGGTTCAAGTGCCAACACCAACAATTTGATTCATCTCATGGATTTTCAAATTGGAAAGCTAAAGGCAGGGCATCGAAAAGCCAATTGTTTGGAAGAGGACTTGCAACGCCAAGTCAATTTTGCTGAAGGAGTTTGGGTTTATATTAAGCTGATACCTCATAAGCAAAGCTTGGTAACTAGAACAATCGATAACAACCTCTCACCTTGATCGAGAAGCCTCTCAAAGTCTATATCTCCGAACGCCTGAGTGCTAAAGGGCTTAGCACAAATGCACAACCTTAGGCAGGAATTACTAGTGGGAGGGAAGAGTTGGTTATCAAAAGAAAAAAGAAAAGAAATCAGAATCTGCTATATAGGGGATGAGGGAATAATGTAGGATATGCTGAGTTTGTTATTGTTGATTGGAGTCTAGAGAATTCTCTCAGACTAGGGAGTTCAGTTCTTACTTTTCGATGCCTTTCCTTTCTTCTCTATCCAGTATTGTAGAAATACAGTTTCACTTATAAAATTCCCTATCAATTGGTGCCATCCTATCACGACCTTGACCTTTACCTATACTGTTCGGGGGTTGAATCCTGAAATTGTCACTCCAGAAAGAAGTTTACCTAAACACCACTCCCGACCAAAGGGTATGTCTCACAGCTATGCGTGTGAGAATACCCAGTCGAAGACCCAAAAATTAGAATACAGGACTACCTTGGTTGAAGATGTGCCACTTGTAGATGCTCTAGAACCTTCAATTCTGGAGACACTCAGAGCAGCATTTGTAGCGTCCAAATTCTGCTTTAGTGAGCCATTCTCTTTATTCAATCTAACAATCTGATCCTGCAAAGGAAATGACTGGATGGTTGAGCTTAACAAAGGCCATCAGTGGAAAAAAGGGAATTGATAATGAAGATAAAATGTTGTGCCTTTCGTGGCTATTAGTGAAATTTCCCTAAGACCACATAACGTAGAGATGATTTTACATATATTCAAAAAAAAAGTTTTTTAGTGTTAGTGAAAAGGGGGAGGGGGAGAGAATTAGAGCTTTACTTTTGAAAACACAAAATCCACATTCCACAATAAACATAGATATTTATTTAAAAAAAAAAAAAAATCATTGTTGCTCGGTTCAGTTTATATAACCAGACCCAATAGAAGGTCCATAAAGACTGTAGTCGTGAACCAACAACCCCAAAAAACTTAAATCGTAAGCAGAAAGTAACACACCCTACACAAGAGCCCTTTGGGCATAAAGCATTGACAATGCACAGGCCCCGCCTATACCTTGTGCTGAAAGAAAGGAGCATCAAGTATAGAACTCTAGATAGTTAAAACATATGAAAAAACAAGAAAAAACAGAAATCTAAAGATTAATGTTACGATACATATATGCTGGAAGGTAATGGTCATACCTCTTTTTCTTTTAATAGAGCTGCATAATTAACTGACAGTGATTTGATTTCTGCCTCAGATGCTTGAAGTTTCTTGATTTCAGCTTTGTATTGTTCTATCTACAGAAAGCACAAGAAATATTGAAATGTCATGCTTTTCTTCTTGTTACAGAATGGCATTTTATTTCAGATTTGGTTTATATACACCTTCAGTGTAAGAAATTTCTTACACTAACAGCCAATCATGGAAGAATACGACATTAAAAATGTTTGACTCTATCCCAATTACTTTAAAAGTCACTCATACTATGGTTTTTGATTAATTGACAATTTAGAAAAAATTACAAGGGCATACCAATTAAACTATTTTATTTAACCATTTTAGTATTTGACAAGGAACACTGCAAGCATAGCTACCGAATTAATCTTTCACTAAAGATGATCAAGTAAATCTCTCTCCAAGTTATAACTCCAGGATTCGAATTTCACACAATGCAGGTAAAGTTTGCTCGCAGTCCACTGCTACCAACCAACCACCATTGAATAATTGCAGAAATAGCATGATTTGATAAAACAAGAGCTAGTTAGTTCATTGTAGAACCAGATATTTACTGTTAGGTTTCTAAGTCTAAGCTAATCAACATTCACAACATGTTCCTAGCTACAGCTCAATAGTTAAACGATTCAAATGATAAACAAAGTTACAAACAACGATAATCGCACAGGCCAATAAGCACAGTACAACTTCAAGAGAGAGAGGGAATGACCTCAGAAAGAGAGACATGATCAACGCCATTAGCGAGTGGTGAACTGATTCCCGATTTGGAACTAACGAAACCGTTAGAATTCCGGCGATCGGAAACGGCGGAGTCGGAACGGTTAGCAAACCTTCCGCCGGCGTACATGCGGAGCATTTCGTCTTCGTCTTCATCATCATCGTCGTGGACATCGAGAGCGATCTTGTTCAAATTCTCTTTCAAATTTGCAATGGTTCCCCACATGATTCAAGTCCCAACTGAAACACCTTGAAAATTGTAGTAAATGAAGATGTCTGTGTAAATGAGTGAGCCTGTGAGTGTAAAATGCAATTGCTGTTGTGTCAGTTTATCTTTCTTATTTTGGCGGGTGGAGGTACTGAATCTGTGAAGATGAGGCACTGTAATGCAATTCTTGGTAGATCTTGGGTTGGAGAACTTTCTATTGCTTTCTCTTTACTATCGTTATATTTCCGTTTTTTAATGGATGGCTACTTTTTTTAATTTATTTATTTACTAATTATTTAGTAATAAGTTATTCTTAAGCCACGTTATATGATAACCGATACGCGTAGTGACCTGAGTTGGCCGCTACAAGACCGTTGATGATGTAAGTACAGTTCCACTTGGACTGATATGTGGGCAATTGGGCATGGGTAGCATTCTTATGCCGTGTTTGTTTTTGCGAGATACTTCGTACAACCCCTTTTATTCGGTAGACAGTATATAACACCCATTATTCCAAAATACTTCTAATTTTAAAACTATTTTTTCCCTCATTCATTATCCCTCTCACCCCACACTTTCCCATTCTCACCCACACACCCTTCCACTCCAATCCTTCACATTTTCACGCATAATTCATCAAGAATCAATCACATTTCGTTCCATTGGCATCTAGGTACGTCCCTTATCCTTCTTCTTCGCGAGTTTTATTTTTTTCGCTGTTTAGGGTGGTTCGGCATAGCAGAGGCTAAACTGGTTCGTTCAGGCGTGCGCCGAACCCCTATTTTGTGACAGTTTTTTGGGTGGTTCGGCCAAGCGTGCGCCGAACCTGTTCGACCATGCGTGCGCCGTACTGGTTCGAACTTGGCAGGGCCGAACCTATCTGTATTTATATTTTTAATGATCTCCTTATTATTTTTTAGCATTGTAACGGTTTCTATGTTTAACTTTAGGGTGACTAACACCCGGGGAGGTAGGACTGTTGGTCGGAGGCAGACTGAGGCTGAGCCTGAGGCTGAGGACGGGAGGGTTCGACCCACTGCGTTCGTCCGCCGTGGCCGAGAATTGCATAATTGACGCGTACGTGGACGCCGTGGTGGACGCGGGAAACAGATCCAGACTGATTATGACCCTGCACTAGACGAACCATTAGAGTTTCATGATTCAGACACTGATGCTGCTGCTGACATTGTGGCTGCTCAGTTGGATGGGCCATCTCAGGCTCCTGCTAACAGATCATCGACTTTCCCTTATCCTGGAGGGCCAGACTTCCCTTATCCTGAAGGGCCAGACGATCGATCTATCCTATCTGGTTATGGGTCCCACATTGCTCGGAACATATGGGACGGCCTGGTAAGTTTAAAATTACTTAACAGTTTCTGTTTTTAATAAGTCTAATTTATTACATCTATCTAATTATTGAGTATTTTTTTTATAATGAAAAATGCAGAAGCGTCCTAGTGATGGGCATAAGCAGAAAGTGCATAACCATTCTATGAAGGATATTGAGATTCATCCTTCTATTCTCCATTACATCAATCAGGCTGGTCTGTATTCCTTTCATGACGTGGGGTTCAATAAGTCAACCATTTCCTATTCACTGCTTTCGTGGAGCAATGGCACAGAGAGACAAACACCTTCCACCTTCCAGTTGGTGAGATGACTATCACCCTGGATGATGTCTCACAACTGCTCCATATCCCCATCACCGGGGAATTTTATGACATGGTAGAGCCTACAAAGATGGAGGCGCAGTAGTGGTTGGTTGACTACTTGGGGGTTTCTCATGAGGAGGCATTTGCTGAGGTACCTGCCAAAGGTACTAGTGTGAAGCTGAGCTGGTTGAAGAAAGTCTACAACGAAGCCACTCTAGGTGAGAGGTGGGAGGATGCAGCCTGTTGCTACCTTTTGATCTTGCTGGGCCGTACCCTCTTCTGTGGTAAGTCTGGCAACAAGGTGAAGGTTTCATTCCTTTACATGATCAGAGATCTAGAGCAGGCTGGTGACTACTGTTGCGGGGCTATGGCACTGGCTCACCTATACCAGCAGTTGACGGATGCCTCTTCCCCTTCGACTTCACAAATTGCTGGATTTGCCACTCTTCTGCAGGTATTTGACTTTATTTAAATTTTTATTTCAGTTGGTATAAGTTTATGTAAATTATTATATGTTGAATCCCTAACCCGCTTTTTTTTATCACATGCCTGGATTTTTGAACATTTCCAGGGGCAGGTATTTGGTACTAAGTGGTTGGTTAAGGGGTACACTGAAGAACAGCCACGGGCTAAGAGGTGGGACTGCAAGGGGGCTGATGGGTCAGTGGATCATTTCAGGGCAGCTCTGGATCATGTCAGGTCAGAGGAGGTGACATGGATGTCATTTGCGAACCCTCACCACAGAGATATGGATAGCCTGACCTATTTTAAGGGTCATCTGCGTCATGCTAGGGGCATGTTGGCATATAATCCTGATCAAGTGGTGAGACAGTTTGGCTGGATACAGGGCATCCCAAAGGACCCTAGGCCTAGTAGACGGGCGGTAGTCACGAAGGAACAAGCTGATGAAGCATGGATAAATTTCCACTTGCACCTTATTCCCCGTGGTGTCCCAGTAGTTGTGTTTAGTTATTATATTGTTGTATTCCACAGATTGTTTAGTTATTATTTGCACAGATTGTTTATTTGACTTTTTCAGTTTGTATGACTTATTGCACTTATCTATATATGTTTAATTTTTGTTATAGTTATTAGTAGTCGATAATTAAGTATTCAATTTATCGTTACATTCGTTAACACTACAAGAAAAACCTGTATTTCTGGCGGATTTTTTCCGTCGGTGCATTACCGAAGGGTTTTTTCCGCCGGAAAAAAACGATATTACCGGCGGATTTTTTTTCGTCCGTATATTTCCGGTGGATTTTTAAAAATAAATAAATATTTTACAAAAATCCGCCGGTAATGTTAAAAAATCCGCCGGAAAATCACCGGTAACATTTCCGACGAATTTTTAAAAAATAAAATAAAATTTAAAAATCCGTCGGAAATTTCAAAAAATCTGCCGGAAAAATTTGGAGGGAAAAAAATTATAACTTTCTCCTACACTCCTCTAATTCTCTCATTTAACTCTTTCTATCCTTCCCATTCTCTTCTACATTTTCTCTATCTTATCTTTCTTCTTCTTTCTCATACTCTCTAATCTCCAAAAATTTCTCTACATATCTCTCCTCTATAATTCTCCTTTCTTCTTCATTCTCACTTCTTCATTTTTATTTCTTCATACTTCTTCATTCTTATTTTCTCCTATATTATTTCTTCTCATATTCTCTTTCATTCCTTCCTACTTCAACATTATCATTCAATATTCTACTTCAATTTCGTTTTTTGTTACTTTTTATTAAAATAAATATTAAAATTTAAAATTTGGAAAATTTTAAAAAAAATTGAAAAACTTTTTTTATTTTGAAAAATCCGCCGGAAATGTACATTTCCAGCGGATTTTTCTAAAAAAAATAATTTTTTTAAATAATTTTTTTAATTAAAAAAATCCGCCGGTAATGTACATTTCGAACGGATTTTTCCAAAAAAAAATTAAAATCCGCCGGAAACGACCATTACCGCCGGAAACCATTTGCTACCAGCCGTCTATCGGCGCCAAAAATCCGCCGAAAAATCCAATTTTTCTGCGGATTTTGCCCGCCGAAAAATCCCATTTTTCTTGTAGTATAAAATATAGTAATTTATCGTTCCCAAATTGCTAATTTATCGTTCGAAGTAACTTGGTTAAATGCAAATTAAAAAAAATCAATAACAGCCTGGTTCGGCTGTTCCACGTATGAACTGGTTCGACTATTCCACGTACGAACTGGTTCGACCCACGCTTGGCCGAACCTGTTAAAAACTTCAATGGGGTGTCTGCCTAAAATTTAACAGACTCGGCACAGCTAGATTCGAACCGGTTCGGCCAAGCGTGCGTCGAACCGTACTAAATTTTAAAAAAATATACAAATTGCAACTTTCATTAAGGGTATTTTGGTCTTTTCATGCGTTTATGGGGGTGTCTGTTGAGTAGAGGGGGTTGGACGAAGTATGGGCCTTGTTTTTTTAGAAATTTTTTAGATGAAATTGTTTTTTTGTTTTTTAGAAGTTGAGGCGAGATATAAGGATTCGGTGTATGTTTTCTAAAGTCGGCAGGATTGATTTTGAAGGGTTAAAAGTGATTTTGGTGTGCTAAATTGATATTTGGTTCTTACATCTAAATTGATTTTAGCTTATGCAAATTTGATCATGATTTTAAGTAATTGTGGGAATGTCGTTGCTGCTCTAAATATATGCAAAATGTTATGTGCTTTATCCATGTTTTCTTTCTTCTCAAATTAGTGGGGCAATGGGAGAGAAGACACTTGAACATTGTGCTTTTTTCTTTATTTCTTTTTCTGGTAAACTAAATTTTATGGTGACGGGCAATGCCTTAGTCTAAGGTAGGGGATATCTTTTGGTTTTTTGAGCACTTATGAAAGAAATAACATTTACCTCACTCTAAGAGTGCTAGTAGAAACTTGAACTCGCAATTTATATGATACAAGTCCTATCACTTTCTAATGAGTCTCCACTATGTCAATCCATTGGGGTTCGAGTCTCTCAAATTGGTTCTAAAAAGAAATGATCCCAAAGAAATGAAAAGTACTAGTTTGTCTTTGTGGGTGCAATCATGACCAAATTTGTCCCGAAAATTAAGTTCATGCTCCTCTCAAAGGTAGGCATGTACCCTCGGTACACCTAGCCACAAGATTATCTCGACTCTTTTGCAATGTCGTGGTTATCACCTGGTTCCTAAAGGCTACACCATGTCGAGTATTTCCTCTAACCCTCAAGAAGGATGCTCTACGATAGTTCATATCTCTGCCACCAAGATCCATCGACAGATGGGATGAGTTGCCTTACTGGTTTGTTTAATTCCTTAATTATCATTAGTAAATAACTTCCTCAAGCCTCCCATACCCTCACCCTAGTTAAGCAGCAGAAAGACAAAAAGTTTGGAAACATCTTCATTAGGTTCCACTGGCAAGTTGGTCTTAGTTACCCTAGACATGGACAATAAATGTTGCCTGCACTTTGTGCTGTATGCAATGCTCCTAAGACAACTCAAGATCTCCCCCGGAAAAACTCTCCTACTGTCGATGCAAGAATTTCGCAAATAGGCAACCAAGTATGTGATTCTTGAAAATACTTTGCAACTTACAAGCCCAAAATTTGAGGTCCCTGCCATTTCTTGAGGTTCACCATCCTTCTCGCTAATTATATAAGTGCCAAACGGAGCAACTAAGAACCTCTGGAAGAAGTTGAACACTATGCTTCACTTGCTTCCCCTGTTGACTGTTGTTGTCTCAAATATTTTGGGGAAATATTATTTTGCTTTTAAGTAACTCCAGGGGAAAATCAAACACTTAGGGATTTTTTTTATGAACGATTATTTTGTTTTGGGGGGATAGTGGAGAAATATTACTTATTGTCAATATAATTAAGGCTTAAATATATGTTTGGTTCTGCAAATATTACAACTATCCAATTTAGTCCCTGCAAAAAATAAAATTAAAAATGCCCCTGCAAAAACAAAACACTTCCAGTTTAGTCCCTCTGGTAACTTTCCGTCCAAAAAAGAATACATGACAAACGAATATGACGTCACCAATGACATCACTGCCATGTATCAATATCTCATTTGATTGTTGTGCCACATGGTACTAAGAAGCCACATCATAATCTCATGTCATGGTTCCCACACGACACTAACACGTGGCACGTCAGCAACCAATAGATGACTGCTACGCGGCACTCGATGGCAATGTGGAGCATAGTGTTACTAAAAAAAGGATTTTGGCCAACATGGCATTCTAACCTTTGAGGCCTAAATGTGATAAATACTTTCAAATACCACAAAGGCACATGGCAGTGACGTCATCTCTATTTGCGACGTCACTTTTTTGAACGGAAAGTTAACTAACTGTTTTTTTTTGTTTTTGCAAGGGCCTTTTTAATATTTTTTTTTGCAAGGACTAACCTGAATAATGGTGATATTTGAAGGGATCAAACATATATTTAAGCCTATAACTAATTCTTATTTATCTTTATAAATGTCTTTATTTTTATAAATAATAATTTTACTTTTGAGTTTCTATAAGAAAAAAATTATATCATATTAGTGTATTTATTTTTGTATTTCATCTATACCTATATATAAAGGGGATTCATTTTGTAACTGAATTTTTAGTGTTAGATTTTTCTGACAAAAATACCCTTATTGTAACTATCTACTAACACACCAACACATCCCACTAGTCTTTATAAATAGCTTTACTTTTATTAAGTGGTTATACTTTGGAACTTTCATAGATAATAAATATATAAGTATATAACATAAAATTAGTTTCATAAATATATAAATTATTTTCACGAGTCAAATCCTATTCTTCGATCGACAATTGTATGGAAGACTATGCGGTAGTATATAGATAGTCATAGGCTTTACTTTATAGACGCATTAGCTATATGTTTTACACTTTATACCAATTACAAGACGACACATCGTTAAAAAGAAAGTGGTCAATTGCTAATAATTAGTTAGTCAATTAATAATCAATCACTCTACAGCAGCTTGAATCAAAACTTGCTCAGTGGAAGCAAAATACTTTTGGTGCAGTCAGAAAAAAGAAGAGAGAACTTCTGGCCCGTTTAGCAGGAATTCAAAATAAGCAGAGTCTTGGGAGAGAAAAAGCCTATCTTAATAAGCTGGCTAGAAAGCTCCAAGATGAATTGAATTTGGTGAACTACCAAGAAGAACTATTATGGTTTCAAAGATCAAGAGCTCAGTGGCTGAAAGGAGAGGATAGAAATACAAGATATTATCATCTCAAAGCTACTGCCAGAAAGAAAAAGAACCAAGCGCTTGCTTTGAGGAGAAATAATGGTGACTGGGAATATGAAGAAACCATGATGAATGATCATTATAAAATGCTCTTCAGTGACAACACCAGTAATGTAAATTGGTTTCAAACCAAATTTAGTTATCCTGATATTGACAGTGGTACTCTCCAAAAACTGGCTGCTCCAATCACTAATGATGAAATTCAAAAGACAATGTTTGATATGGCTCCTTGGAAAGCTCCTGGGCTTGATGGTTTCCCTGCTGGCTTTGACCAGCACACCTGTGAGATTGTAGGGAAGCAGGTATGTACTTTTGTTAGAAGAATTTGGGAAGATCTTAGACACATATCAACTCTATAAACTTCACTGACATTTGCTTCATCCCCAAAGTGGAAAAGCCTTAGTTTGTAGATCAATTTCGACCCATATCTTTGTGCAATTCTCTCTACAAAGTTGTTAGCAAAACTTTGGGGGCTAGACTGAAAGCAATTGTGCCCAATATTGTGAGTCCCTACCAATATGGCTTTGTCCCAGGGCGTCGAATTCAGGAGAACATTGTCATAGCCCAAGAGATGGCTCATTCCATGAACAAGATGCAAGGTAAAAATGGATTCTTTGCCATTAAGGTGGACCTCTCCAAAGCTTATGACATGCTCAAATGGTCCTTTATTGATAACACCTTGGTTGAAATTGGAATTCCTGTCAACATAACTCATCTCATCATGCAATCAGTGACTAGTGTGTGGACAAATGTTAATTGGAATGGTCATAAGAATGAGTATTTTCAACCTCAACGAGGAATTAGACAAGGGGACCCCATTTCTCCCTATTTGTTTGTCTTGTGCATTGATAAACTTTCTCATTTAATTGCTGAAAAGTTGCTGAAGGAAGCTGGATTGGTCTCAAGGCAGGAAGAAATGCCCCTGCAATCTCTCATCTAATGTTTGCCGATGATTTACTGCTTTTTGGGCAGGCTACTGTTGAGCAAATGAGATGTGTGGTCCATGTTATTGACACTTTTTGTAACTTGTCTGGGCAGAAGGTGAACCATCACAAGACAAGCATTATGTTTTCAAAGAACACTTCGATCAATGTCAAACAGAATCTTGTTTTAATGTCTGGCTTTAAGGAAGTTTCTAACTTGGGTAAATACCTTGGAATCCCCCTGTTAGGTAGAGCTCCAAAACGCACTGACTACCAATATCTCATAGAGCAAGTTCATCAAAAGCTTGCAGGGCAGAAGGCCAAGCAGCTATCTAGAGCTGGAAGAGTTACTCTAGCCAAAAGTGTCATTGAAGCCATGCCAATATATCCTATGATGACGGCCTCTATTCCTAAAGGGGTACTTTATGAGTTGGAGAAGATTGAAAGAAGTTTTGTCTGGGGGGATGAAGATAACCACAGAAAGTTTCATGCCATCAGTTGGGATGTGATCACAAAGCCCAAGTATCTAGGGGGACTGAGTATGAGAAGACTTACAGTCATGAACACTGCTTGTTTACTTAAGCTTGGATGGGAGCTTAGAAGCAACAAAGATTCCCTGTGGTGTCAAGTAATTAAGGGTAAATATCACAGAAATGCTACTGCCACTCAAAGTTGGATTCATAAAAACTCAGATTCTAGGTTGTGGAGATCATTGGCTCCCCTTGAAAACTTCATCAAAAATCATGAATTCTGGGCCATTGGTGATGGGAGGTCAGTGAATGTTTGGAACCAGAAATGGCTCAGCTGTGATACAACTCTAGCTGATTTAAATGTGCCTATTCCCACTGACATGATCCACATGACTGTGGCTAACTTGGTTGGTACTAATGGTAACTGGAATTATGAAGCTCTAAATGATTGGCTCCCTGAGGAAATTCAAGCTCAATTACATGCTATCCCTCCTCCTAATGGGAATGATGGGGAGGATGTCTGTGCTTGGCCCCATAGTCAGGATGGCCAATACAAAGTGGCAACTGGTTATAATTTATTGTGCAATTTTGAGAATGGCTTGAGGAGCACTATACGGCAGTCAATTTGGAGACTTGAGACAAAAGAAAGGGTTAGACATCATATCTGGATCATGTGTCATGACAGGCTGTTGACGAATGCAAGGAAGTCAAAAATGCACCTTGGTGGTTCAGATTGTCATCAGTGTCCAGGTATTGCTGAAGACACAATACATGTTTTAAGAGATTGCCCTAATGCTATGACAGTTTGGCTTCATTTAGTTCAGCCTCTTAAGAGAAACAGGTTTTTTGAACGAGATTTACAAAACTGGATCATCCTTAACTTGAATTCTGATCTGGGAAATTCTGCTGAGTTCAGTCTGGGAAATTCTGCTGAGTTCAGTTGGCCTGCGTTGTGGGCTAATGCTTGTCACTCTCTGTGGTCGTGGAGAAACAAGCAAACTCATGATGACACCTTTGTTATGTCGTGGCAGCCATGGAAGATAATCATCAAAGATACTAAAGATTACCTTGCTGTTCAGCGTCAGCAAGTTCAGAGACCGAGAGCTGCTATTTCGACAAGATATATTCGCTGGATTCCTCCTGATAGGAATTGGATTAAATTAAATTCTGATGGGTCATGTTTTCAGGAATGTGAGTTGGCTGGATGTGGGGGTCTCTTTAGGGACTCCAATGGTACTTGGATGGGAGGATTTTCCAAGTCTCTTGGGTATTGTAATGCCTATGTTGCGGAGCTTTGGGGAGTCTATGAGGGACTGATCTTAGCAAAAAGCAAAGGTTACAATCAGCTTGTAATTTAGTTGGATGCTGCTTCGATTGTAGTAGAGTTGCAGCAGAATAAGCCTGGTATATGTGAGGGGTGGAAGCTTATGCGCAAAATCAGATCTATCCTCCTTGAACCAGGTTGGAGTATTCAATACCTTCATACTTACAAAGAAGCAAACAATTGTGCTCATGTGTTGGCTAGAATGGGGAGTCATCAAATTGAAGAAATTATTTTTATGATGTTATGCCGTATGAGTTGTACAAGGCTTATAACAGTGACTTATTGGGAGCTGCGACTCCTCATAGTGTAGCTGTCTAGTGTTTTTTTCTCTCCGGGCCTTTGAGCCCTCTTCAATTTCAAAAAAAAAAAACCTATAATCAATATGTGTATATAGAATAAAGGGTTTTTTTTTTATTCCCACAAGACATTTTTGGACGAAAATACCCCTAAAAAATTTGACCAAAAATCGTATATACCTCACCCTACATATATACGACTTTGTAAAATTCAAATCGTATATATGTGAAATTTTTTTAAATAGGTCGTATATACATAAGGGTATATACGACTTTGTAAAATACAAGTCGTATATACCCCCCCACCCACATATATACGATTTGGTGAAATACAAGTCGTATATACGTAGGTGTGGGGTACATACGACTTGTATTTTACAAAGTCGTATATACACCCCCCTTATGTATATACGACTTGTTATTAAAAAAATTGTTTTAATTTTTAAAAAAAGGTTAAAAACGCTACTAAAAATACGTTAACGAGTCAAAACTAATAAAAAAAATTATAAAAACACCACTAAAAATCTAATAAAACCAAAATAAGGCTATGCAAATTTTTTTAGATTTTTTGGATACTATGAAAAATTAAAAAAAATTGATAAAAAATAGTAAACGATGAAATTTGGGATTTTGAGCCTCGTAGTCCCACAAGAAGTCCCTTCTAACGGAATCTTGGTCCTTGATTTTTTTCGGATTTAATGGCTGTGGTTTCATTACAATTGGAGTAGGTTGCCCGAAAATCGATCTTTTAGCCTAAATTATTCGCTCGACGTATAACATCGTCACGTGTTAACGAACTACACACTAAACAGAATCAAAAGACGATCAATATTCATATCTAATTTAATTTTCTAAAAAAAAATATAATTTTAACTTTTTAAATGATTTATTTATTATTTGGGTTACAAAATCGTATATACCCCCAACTTAGGTATATACGAGTTGGTTTTTTTAAATTTTTAGGGAAAATCGTATATACCTATATACGATTTCCAATTTTTTAAAATTTTTAGTGGAAATTCGTATATAGGTATATACGATTTCCAATTTTTTTTAATTTTTTTTTTGAGCTGGGGATATGTTGGGGTTTTTTAATTTTGTGAAGGGTATTTTGGTCTTTTCGCATGGGGTGTGGGATAGAGCCGTCAAATTGAGCCCAGCCCGACGGGCCAGCCCAACCCGCCCGACAAAATAAGCGGGCTGGGCTAGGTAATATGAGTTATAAAAAAGCTGGCCCAGCCCAACCCATCCCGAAAATGCATCAGCCCATGCGGGCTAGCCCGCCATGGGCTGGGCTAGCCCGTCAGCCCCGAAACTTTAAAAATAATAATGCAATTACATTTTTTTAACTAGAGTTCAAACTTTTTAAAATGGCTCAATGGTAATTTTATTGTACACACCCCATTTGTTTGAGTATAAAATCAGACCCAGTTTAACTCCAAACCAAATTTCAACTCAAGTTACTCTCTCCTAATACTTAATTCGTATACATATCTATATCCAATTTGATCTCAACCATTTTATAACGAAAGTCTATAGTTTTTGAGGTTTATATGATTTATATGTTGGATTGTTTTACATTAATGGTCTATAAGCGATTCAAAGCTTTTAGCATGAAAAGTATAGAATCTCTGTGCAAAACACAATTTAAGTCATGTATATGATACTAGTAATATTGATGTATATATTATAAGTCATGTGTATGATACTAGTAGTATTGATGTATATATTGTAATCAGTCCTGCTTTTTCACCACGTCTGTACACGTTGTATTTATAATTTGGTTGAAACTAGTATGTCTTACCCGTGCACTGCACGGGTCGACGTTTATGATTGGACCAATAGTTAGCATTTGTTGACGAAATTCGTTGACCAATACTGTGTTGTAAGAAGGTTTTTTTTAATTGAAAACTAAACTGTTCGCAAATTTATATGAAAATTTAAGTGACCAATAATGTATTGTAAATAGTTTTTGTCAAACAGGAAAATTAAGCTAAGTTGAAAATTAAGCTACGATTTAACACGTTTCCTTTATATAATTTGTCGTAAAATAGATTTTAATGAACTCCCAACTGAATATCTGAGTAAGTAAGTAATCCGTCCCTATTTATAATTGTTTTAATCATATTTAATATAGTTGATTAGTTTCCCTAATAAAATCATTTTACTTACTATATTATTATGTTTGTTATATTATATTTTATACCCACAACCAATCCCATTTTTTATCATTATGCCGAACTCGAAAAAGTATATATCTATGACAAAGGAATTTAGATTATCAGCATTTTTTTCTTCGAAGAAGAGAGAGTAATATAAAATAAACAATATTAAATTTGCAATGTCTTTTTAACTTTATGAGAAAAGTAAGAGAACATAGATACTTTTTGACAAGAAGAACATAGATACTTTAAATTGTGTTTTTAATTCTAAATTTTCATTTCATTATTATGCTCATTTTGTTTTTAATTTTGATCTCAAAATTTTAATTTTAATTCTAATTTCATCTTGAGTTTCAGATTTTAAATGTGCAATGTCTTTTTAACTTTAAGTTTAATCTTAATATTTTAAATTGTGTATTTGATAATTTATTTAATTCTCAATTGTTTTTTTTGCTGTAAAAACCAATTAAAAATTAGAATGGTTTAGTACTTATTTGCATCAAAGGCTAGCAAATAAGGAACACCAAAGTGCATTATGAATAATAAAACATTCATTTTCTAGTAAGTCGCTAGCCAATGGAAAGTGATAGAAAGGAAACCGAAAAAGAGCGGAACATGACCGTCATCCCCGAGATAGATAAAAACAGGATCATCATCTAACAAAGAAGGCAAATTTAGCAAGTAAAATGCGTACTACTGCTACAACTATTAGAATAATAATATTGAAGATTGCTCAAACGGAATATATTGCCAAGTAGATTCAAACTGAAAATGATTTCAAGGACTGTTGTGTTAATCTCCTAGATGCTTCACCATTGTTTGTTCCTCCAAAGGCTCCAATATTGTGCAAAAAAAAAATCATGACAATCACCTTTCAATATTCCATAGTCAGAAGAAATAAGTGCACCCACCAGAGAAAAAATTATGACTGAAAAACCAAATTAAAAAAAATCAAAAAGAGGACCAAGAATAGCTATAAATTGAATGGAGTAAAGAGGAAAGAAATACGAAAAATAACATGGTAATTTGTTTTAAATTTGAATGCAGGTGATTATAATAGATAAAACAAATAATACATTTCTGTTCATCTCCTAGATGCTTCACCATTGCTTGTTCTTCCAATATTATACGAAAAAACATGACCATCACCTTCCAGTATTTCATAGTCAGAAGAAATAAGTTCACCCAATAGAGAAAAAGTTATGACTGAAAAACAAATCAGAAAAAAAGATCAAAAAGAGGAAAAAGAATAGCTATAAATCTGATGTCAAAAAAAAAAATAGCTATAAATTTAATGGAGTAGAGAGGGGAGGAGGAGTAGGAAAAAGAGCCTGGTAATTTGTGTTAACTTTGAAGGCAAGCGATTATAATACATTTGGACTAATACAGGAGTAGACATTCAATTTCAAGATTTGATCCAAATTTTTAGGGATTATATTAATTGGCTGGTCGTTGTAATCATTGACGTTATTTAATACAATTTACTCATATGTTTTTACAAAGATTAGGATTTCAGAACAAAGCAATCATGGCCTTAGAAAGTATAGCCGCAAATTTGCACAATTGCAGCGCGCCACATGGATGCGCCGTTGAACGACAACCGTCAGTTACCGGAGAGATGTCAACGTGTCACGCATCTGAAGGAGTATTGCTTATGTGGAATTAAATCACTAATGATGTAATTTATTTGAATTTCTGACGTGGACTAAGCCATGGACATTTCCATGGTTTAGTATAATAAAGATAAAGATAAATATTTGTTGGTGAAAATTGAAACGTTTGAGAATTTGTTGAATCAAACACGTTCTTTATTACATCAAATTGTTATTTTTAGGAGCCCATGTGCCAACCCGCAGCCCGCACAGCCCGCATAGGGTTGGGTTGGGCTAGCATTTTATGAGTTCGAAATATATTTGCCCGAACCTGTCCCCGAGCTCGAAATTGTCTTTGGCCCGAATGGGCCGAACCCGCCCAAATTGACAGCTCTACGTGGGGGTATTGGGAAGGTGGTGGGGGTAAAAAAAAAAACCCTAAAATAAACCCCGGTACATAATAGAAATCACTATGTGTCAAAAAAAATCACAATGCAAATGCTACCGAACAAAAAGTTACTTTGGGGAAAAATTAAAAAAGTTATTAAGCATAGGATGTTTCCGTTGTCTTCACAATTAGGGATAGACCTAGTAGAATCAAAACGCACTATTATATAAAGGAGCTTACCGCAACAGCACAATAGTTCTTGTATCACAATTAGGGTTATTTTGTTTTCGCCGCCTCCGCTAATTGTCTTCATTTTTCATCTCGTTTTTCATAAAAGAGTGAGTGAGCGATTAAACATGACGATGATGATGCAATGAAGAGAAACAATGAAATAACATTGATTGTGGATCACTCTGCAACATGATCCCTTCCATTGTTATGGTTCGTATTCACTGAGCATCATCATCACAACACCTTTCTTTTTCCATTTTTATTATTTTCTTTCATTTTAAAACTTAAATCGAAAGTTCCTATGGAGGAAGCGCCATAAATCAGTGCGTTTTTACTTCAAGTTTGCTTTCGGAAATTAAATCGAGATCGAGATCTCATTACCGATCAAGCGTTTCTTCATTTTGCTTGGTTGAATTTTGATTTTGATTTTCGTATATTATTTATTGATTTAATTGTTGAAATATAAAAAAGCGAAGATCCCAGCAGAGGGGTGAGTTACTCTTATTATTGAGGCCTCTCTAACCATGAATTTTTAATTCCCTTCGCATATTTATTTGCCGAATCGTAGGATGCCCAAATTGATTTTCGTTTTGGTGCATCTTGAACCCTCGGCTATATTTCAAAAAAAAAAACTTCCAAGAATTTTTTTTGCGGGTTCAATTCAATTTATTTTTCATTTGAACGAGCTATTTTTTCCGGTGACGAAACCAAATTTCAACTCGTTAGGGTTTCAATCTTTCGTTGCATTTCTCTAGAAAGGTTTGTCTCAATTTATCGATCCAAGGCTTGATACACAGTGACCGTGTTTCTTCTAATGGGAGTGGATGTTGGTCTGATGCATCTCGAAGTTTCTTGTGAACACGATACCATTTTTGAGTGAGTACTGTTGCCATAAATCCTATTAACTTACAGGGGTACGACGAGTGACTGGTTAAATTCAAATAGGACACTGCTTATAAGTTATAGTTAAACAATTTTCTAAGACGTTTCATTTAAACAATTTTCTAAGATATGAAGGGATAACTGAGTCTAAGAGCTAAGTGAACATTGTGCTGTTCAATTGAGAACTCATAGCGCATTTGAGAACTTCACCTGACAACTTACACTAAAAAAACATCCCTACAACCCCGAATAAAGCAACCAAATTGGGTAAGTGTTAAAAGCATCAACAACAATATTTGCATTCATCTTAACAATATTGCACTTTAAAGTACCTGTTGGAGGTGTTTGCCAACCCTCTATGATACCGCTTTGCACTCCTTGCAAATTCCCCGCAACCCCTGTAGAGTGCAGAACCTGATCCCATTCCTTATAGTACGCTGAACCCCTCCAAATAATCATCGCAACATCATCACGTTTTCGTTCCCAAATAAGAGAGTTACGACTCTCCCACATGCTCCATAAAGTAACATTCCAAGTTATGTTAAGATCAATTTTTTTTCTTCCAATCTCTATCTTTGATAAATTTGAAGAGAGCCTTCTTGCTCCTCCCTACCATGGATGGAAAGCCTAAATATTTACGGGTGCCCAAGCAAGCTTCAACTCTCATAATAGATGCTATATTCTCCTTATCAATGGTTGCCACGTTCTTACTAATGAAAACTTCTGTTTTCTGAAAATTAACTTCTTGTCCCGAAACTTTCTAATAAACATGGAGAATTCTCTTCATAGCATCAATCTCAGTGCTATTAGCCCTAAAAAAACAAAAAGCCATCATTTGCAACATGTGAGATATACTTGGGGTTAGACAAATAGAAATTCAATGAAATTCCCCACGTGCTATTTCAACAATTTTATGAAGTTAACTTCTTTTTTTATATAAAAAATAAAAAATTACTATTAGAGTGTCCATGCCCAAGCAGGGTCTGAGATGTGTCCAATTCTAAAATAAATAAAAAACTATTTAAATGCAACATTGTATGGAGTGTTCATTGCGTGTTGTGATTAAATGGTTAGCAATGACTTCTTGATATGCCTCAAACCCTTAATTAATGATGTCAGCAAACTCAATTGAGCAGCGTCAGATCCTTATCGCATGTTTTTGGTTCTGCAATGATGAGAATTGATTTTGACACAATTGAATTTGTAAAATTGATTTTTTTTTAGACTAATAGGGGCTTAAAGCCTAAAACGAGATTACAAAGGAACTAGTCTAGGAGTAGAGACTCCTATAACATCAGCATCTACCAGCAACTTAATATTAGGGGGTGGATCATGCAAGACAACAAGACCCTCATCCATAGAACAACCCAAATTGGCTAGACCATCAGCTACTCTATTTGCTTCCCGAAAAATATGAGCAAACCAGACGTGAACAAAACTCGATAAAAGCCTTTTAATCTTCACCACGAGATTCCGACCTGCGATACTTCCCACAGTGTCATTCTTGAGACCGTTGATGACAACCACTGAGTCCATCTGGAGCTCTATGCGAGGGATCCCAAGGTTATGAACAAGCCGAACAGCCTCATAAGCTCCCCACAACTCAGCCAAGTAAGCATTTGTCACAAACAACCGCTTAACAAACCCGCTCAACCAACTTCCCGTATGAGTGCGAAGTGTCCCACCGCAAGCAGCCACACCACTACTGGTTTTAACCGCACCTTCAGAATTAATAGCCACCCATCCAAATTTGGGGGGGGGGGGGGGGGGGGGGGGGGGGTCCAAGAGACATGAAGAAGCCTCCTCTCGGGTGTCGTCGCGACATGAGAAAGTTGAGATCCTTGCTTATAAAAAGATACAAACTTACAAACATCATTTGAAGGGTGAAGAGGTCTAACAAAACCACTCTCATGCACATGCTTGTTTCTCAACACCCAGAGGTAATGACAAGCAGCAGCCCAGTAGTTCTTCCAACAGATACCATCTATCTGCAAGTCCACTTGTAAATTAAACCGGACCCAATCATTAATGTCCAACCCATAGAAATGTGGTTTAATACTAGCCGGAACAAGAGGAAGCCACAAGTGCATGGCTAGGGGACATTCACGTAAGACATGGAGAATTGTCTCGACTGAGTTTTGACAATGATGGCAGCTCAAATCCCCATCAGTCCATCTCCCACAATAATCCTTTGTAGCAAGTCGATCATGGGCAATCTGCCAAGAGAAATATCTCACTCTCTCCGGGACCTCCAACTGCCAAATATGTCTCCAAATATCATCCAATAAGCCCACATCAACACCGGCCTGCAGCTTATAAGAACTTGCAACAGAGAATCTCCTAAAACTATCACCAGGCCAATACGGAACATCGGAACGATCAGTCACCAAGGGAGGAGGATAATTGCGCACAAGAAGGAGCCAACTATCAGGGAGAAAATTTTGAAGCAAATCAAGCCTCCAATTGCCATGACCATCGACTACATCGTTAACCTTCCAGGTAGCAGCAGTAGAAGGGATCGGATGTTGCACCATCTCTTGAAGCCTCGTCACACCATCAAGCCATTTATCTTCCCAAAAGCTCACAGAGGATCCATCTCCCAGCGACCACGCTTGGTTGATTTTGATAAAATGATTACAATCACATATAGCCTTCCAAATAAAGGAATCGGTAACCTTCACTTGAGACTCACCTGTAAGAGAACTTCCTCTACCATACTTACCAGCAAGGACTTGACACCATAGCTTGGTTTGGTCAAAATTGAAATTCCAAGCTAGCTTCATCATGCACGCCTTGTTCATCAAGCTCAAGTCTTTGATACTGAGACCACCACACTGAACGTGAACTGAACGTAATGCGATATTTGTTTGCATATTTTTTATGGAAATGCTATGTGTTGGCAACTACCACGAGACAATATGTCGCTGGAAATATTTTAAAGCATGGGGCAGATAATAAGCTCATTGTATCCTCGCAAAAATTGTCCATCAATGAAACAAAAACAAACGTGACTCTAGAGGGTTTGAAGAACAAGAGGTGTTTATCCTGCTTTAATTGGATCGAGTTCAGTCTAATATTGGAGAAATTAGAGAAGGGATGCAGAACAGACTTACACATCGTTAATTAATGCAAGATGCCTCTCTAGAAGACTTTAAAAACAAAAGACATTTATCAATCTGACTTAGACCAACTAATAACTTCGCATATCCAATGAAATTTATCAATCTGACTGTTGAATAACATAATACTATCTTTGAGATTATATATATCAAATTTCATACAAATCAAAAAGCACATGATACTCCATGCACTACTTTATTTCAATGGCTAATATGTTATTTAAAATGTAAGTAAATACGTGTTGTCAGATAACACATCTTCGAGTATCCGATTTTTTTTTTAAACTTGACATACATGATCACAAGGATAATATCAAGCTATTCAACGACCAGATTGATAAATTTTATTTTCTATATGAAGTTATAATTAGTGTTAATCGCTAAGTTTGACACCTAATATCAATATATCTTGACTTATATTCTATATCCTCTCATTTTTTAAGTACTTCAATGTCAACATTGATATATGGTAGACGAATAATAAATAACATGTAATTAAACTTTTGATAAAAAAAACATATAATTAAACTCAGCTTCAGCGAATAAATTACCAAGCGCAATCAAAAAGCACAGCACATTTTTTTTGTCGAGACGAGGGTATCCACCGCCGAACGCAGTGACTAATCCCCTTGCTGGATTGGAGGCACCTCGAAGGGTGGGACAGCTAGCCCAGGGATTTAAAGTTGCTCCGTGATAGAATATAAAGGATACAATTGTAATTTACTCATGTAGAGAGAGGATAGTTTATGTACACTATAGCTGATAATGTATAACGTGTATATAAGGCACTCATGTGCCTTGTAACAGATTTAGTGATTCAATAACAAACTCACAATGCCATATTCACATTTCCCTCTCTGAGAATGATTTTGTCTTCCTCTCACTCGATACTCTCTATCATGGTATCAATCGCAGCACGATCCCGATTTCTTCCTCAAATTCACGCTTCCGTTCTTCTTGATCACTCACAAAATCCCTAATTTCAATCCCTATTTCCTTTGTTTTTCCCAAAATCCTCTTGAAATCACTCCAATGGCTACTCCGATCGAAGAAGGCTCTCAACAGAGCGATTCTGTTACTCTTTCTCAATCGGAAACTCAAGACACTTTTCGTTTCCACAAGGCACCAAAACTCTCGATCAAACTGGATGATCGCAACTTTCTGCTCTGGAATCAGCAGATTGAAGGCGTCATCAAGACGCACAAGCTCCAGCGGTACCTTGTGAATCCTGATGTGCCGCCGCAGTTTGCATCGGAGGCGGCGAAGCTCAAAGGTGAAGTTTCTGAACTCTATGATCAGTGGTTGGTTCATGACCAAACCGTCTTCACTTGGCTACTCTATACATTATCCGATTCTGTGTTGCCTAGGGTTTTATCATGCCAGCACGCCTGGAAAGTGTGGGACAAGATCCACACCTATTACTATGCTCATCTCCGAGCCAAGTCTCACCAGATCAAATCTGAGTTGAAGACTACAAAGAAAGGCACGAAATCGGTGAACGAATATGTAACTCAGATTCGTAATCTGTCTGATTCCCTCACCGCCATAGGCGCTCCGATCTCTGAATCAGATCTGTGTGACATCGTCCTTGATGGACTTCCAGAGGAATACGTTCCATTTGTGATGATGATGTACGGGAAATCTGAGTCTCTCAATCTCATTGATCTTGAATCAATACTTCTTGTGCAAGAAGCACAGTTTGATAAGTTCAAATAGGAACTCTCGGTCACGAATGCTTCAGCAAACCTTGCGAGCACGAACTCTGCTCCAGGCTCGTCCAGAAATGGTGAGAATGTGAATCCTAACATTCGTTACAGCTATTCTTATGGTCGTGGTCGAAACGGCAGAGGCTGTGGCCGTGGTGGTGGTGGCGGTCGCACTTCCGGTCGCACTGGTACCGGTGGATCTCACCCTACTTGTCAGTTGTGTGGAAAATATGGACATGCTGTTGTTGATTGTTGGCACCGATTCAATGAGCACTTCGTTCCCCAGCCACCACAGGCAGCAGCTCCTCCCAACACCACTGCTGATACGAAAGCTGATGAACCACAGGGCGAAACTGATGTTGTGTGAATGCCTTCCTTGCATCAGCAGCCACTGACGGTACAGGTAACATTCGTGTTCCTAATTTTTGCAAATTCACCTCACCACGCAAGTACAAACCGTCGAAATTAGATTCTGGAGCCTCACATAGTATCACACCTGATGCACGATACTTCCACAAATATAAACCTTATAGAGGCCACACAAAAGTACATGTGGGAAATGGAGCTAGTATACCAATAGTTGCCACAGGCTCAGCCAATTGGTCTCTGAAACGAATCCACACACTATGTTCACTTTAAACAACTTACTACATGTGCCAGGCATCACACACAATCTGATCTCAGCCTCATGGTTTACAGTAGATAATAATATATGTCTTGAACTAAACCCTACTGAATGTGTTGTGAAATCACAGGACTCTAGAATCCCTCTGCTGACTGGACATGTTGGAAGTGATATCTATACAACCTTACTGGCTTGAAACCACTCTCTAGGACCACAATCAAGAATAATAGTGCTACTAGCTCCTCTCCTTTACCTTTGTTTAGTACTACAAATGATCCTATTGTTAATTCCTATATTACAAACAATTATTCCATTTGGCATCATCGCCTTGGCCACCCTAGTAGTGGTATCGTTACTCGTGTATTGAACTTGTGTGATGTAAAAAGTTCCATTTAAGAACACATTTGAGTTGTGCCAATCACGTTGCTTAGGTAAATCCCATCGTGTTATATGCACCACCCTCAACCACAACACACACTTCACCATTTGAACTTATCCACACCGATTTTTGGGGGCCCTCACCATCACCCTCTAGTTGTGGTTATTCATATTATGTTGCCTTTGTGGATGCCTTCACCAAATATACATGGATTTATTTCCTTAAAAACAAGTCTGACACCCTCAATGCCTTTAACCAATTTCATCAACTTATCCAAACACAATATGGAGCTAACCTCAAAGCCATTCAATCTGACAATGGTGGTGAGTACAAACCCCTTACCAAACACCTCACAAACCTTGGCATCCAACACCGGTTCACATGTCCCCTATACATCACACCAAAACGGTATCGTTGAACGCAAACACCGTCACATTACCGAAATGGGCCTAACTCTCCTAGCTCACGCCTCTATGGCCATCACATATTGGGATCATAGCTTCACTACCGCGGTCCAATTTATCAATCACCTACCCACACCCACATTACCCAACACTATATCCCCATATCAAGCTCTCACGCATAACAAACCAACCTATACAAATCTCAAATCCTTTGGGTGTCTTTGCTTTCCTCTACTCACCCCATACAACAAACATAAACTTCAATTCAAAAGCACACCTTGCATCAACTTAGGACCCTCCCCACAACATAAGGGTTTTAAATGCCTAAGTACTTCGAGGCGCATTAATATCTCCAAGGATGTCATTTTTCATGAAACCCAATTCCCCTATCCCACTTTCTTTGCCCCACCTCCCCAAAACACCTATGACCCTCCCCCACACACACCGGCTCTCTCAATTCCCTCTGTGGACATTAAACTCAATGGCTCCCAAAGCCCAACCTTGGACTCAACCACACCTCCCCAAGAATTAGCACAACCCGAATCCATTATCCAGCCCAATACCATACCTACTGAGCCACCTACAGCCTCTAATCCCATGAATGATAATCCTCCCAGTTCTCAACCCTTGCCCGCACCTCCCCCTCCCACTAATACACACCCCATGACCACAAGGTCACGCACGGGTAAACTTAAACCAAAGGTTTTTATCACACAACTTGAACCCACCTCCGTTAAACACGCCATATCTGATCCCAAGTGGCTAGATGCCATGAAAGCCGAGTACAATGCCCTTGTCACCAATAATAATTGGTCCCTCATGCCTCTACCTCCCAACCGGAAAGCCATAGGTTGTAAATGGGTCATCAAAATCAAGGAAAATCCGGAAGGAACCATCAATAAGTATAAGGCTCGCTTGGTAGCAAAAGGCTATCACCAACAATATGGTAAAGACTATGGTGAAACTTTCTCCCCGATTGTTAAGCCTACAACCATTCGGGTTCTTTTGACCTTGGCTCTCACCTATCGGTGGCCCATACAACACGTGGACATTAACAATGCCTTCATCAATGGGTCTCTTGTGTACAAACTACAACGCTCCCTCTATGGTTTGAAACAAGCCCCCGCCCCCCAGGCATGGTATGAACGCCTTTGCAAGCTCCTCCTTGGGTATGGCTTTAAGGCAAGTAAGTGTGATCATTCCCTCTTTATCTATCATTCTACCGGTGTGCAATTGTACCTCTTGGTCTATGTGGATGATATACTTGTGATGGGTTCCTCATCACGACTAGTTCAAGATATTCTTGACAAGCTTCATGGCACCTTTGCACTAAAACACCTTGGTAAACCTAAGTATTTTCTAGGACTTGAGGTGTGTTATCAACCAAATGGGTCTTTGCTTCTTACACAACAAAAATACATCACAGATTTATTGGAAAGAGCCAACATGGTTGGGTGCAATTGGGTAGTTACTCCAATGCTTTCCACCACGAAACTGAGCAAAAATGGCTCGGATGTGTTCAACGATCCTCATATGTACCGGTCTATCGTGGGAGCATTACAATACATTACACTTACAAGGCCTGAACTGTCCTTTTGTGTTAATAAGATGTGCCAATTTTTGGCAACACCCCTGGAATCACATTGGCTGGCCGTGAAAAGGATCCTACGGTACCTTAGTGGAATTCCAAGAAACAAACGCTTGTTGCTCATGCCGGAGCGGAATACCGGGGTATGGCTAATGTAACAGCAGAACTTTTGTGGCTACAATCATTGCTTCGTGAGCTTCGGGTACCATTTCAAAGGCCTGCTCTTTTATGTGATAATCTCAGCGCTGTTCATCTTTCACACAATCCGGTGCTTCACTCACGCACCAAACATTTGGAACTTGACATACACTTCGTTCGTGAGAAGGTGGAGAGCAAACATCATGTTATTCAGCATGTTCCAGCACACGATCAACTCGCGGATGCTTTAACGAAGCCACTGTCTACAACACAGTTTGAAACTCTAAGAACCAAGCTCAAGGTGCTTCCATTGCAGCCCCCTTAAGCTTGAGGGGGGAATGATAGAATATAAAGGATACAATTGTAATTTACTCATGTAGAGAGAGGATAGTTTATGTACACTATAGCTGATAATGTATAACCGTGTATATAAGGCACTCATGTGCCCTGTAACAGATTTGGTGGTTCAATAACAAACTCCCAATGCCATATTCACATTTCCCTTTCCGAGAATGATTCTTTCTTCCTCTCACTTGATACTCTCTATCACTTCGTACCCAATACGAGGATCGAACCCTCAACACTTGGTTAAGGGAGGATGAGCCCCAACCGCTTAACCATCCCTGGGTTAAAAAGCATAACACATTAGTTCATCGTTACTATTGTAGTAAAAAAGAAAACACATAAATTGATAGAAATAATTTTTGAAAACAAAGATAGAAGGGAGGAAAATGTTGTTTGTTAGTTGTTACGAAGTGCGATTGTATGAAAACGTATGAAGTGTTAAAATTAGTGAAATTTATTCTTTAAACCCATCCATCGTGCTTTTTAATCAAGCTGCTCTTTATAAATCTGATATAACCCCTTCCTTTATTTTTGTTGAAATACAGTTTCGTGTTTATGTTATTTTTTACGTCAGAGGTATTTGTTACTCGATTCACGCGTGTATGCACAAGAACCGTGTTTCCGAGTTCATGTAAAAATACGTGAAACAACACATATATTTTTTATATAATAATTGAGACATTAAATAATATTTCTTGGAATGGTTTGGATCTGAATCCTTTACTAGGATTTATTGAGCCGTCTCCAACAAATTTTATCGATGAATGTGCAACATTCAGGTATGGATAGGGCGATAAGCAGCATGGGGAAACTTCATCAAATGAGATTAGAGAAACGATCATGAAATCTATTGAAGAATTAGAATTTGTCCAGGACTCGGCTTTGGATGAGGGTAAGCAAGTGTCCAGTGGCGGAGGGAAGGGGGACCTGGTGGGGCCATGGTCTCCCCCAAAATTCTAAGAACAATTAATTTTGATATAAAAAATACTCAAGGTCCCCACCACTATCTTTAAAAAAAATAAAGTAGTAAAAAACTAGGTCACTAATAAAGGTTTATGCTTAATCTCTCATGTTGACAATATTTTTAATAATAAGATGACTAATAGTACTTCTGGTATTTTTTTGACCAAATTACTTTTAGTATTACACTATGCTGGTTTTATCTTTATTTGGAAGATAAGTGCACCTTTTTTGCTATCTTTTGAAGTTCGTCACTATTTTTTGTCATTGGTTAGTTGCTACTTTTATGTTGGTCGAGCTTATCGACTAGTATAACTTATTCTCAATATAGTTATATATAAAATTTTATTGTTCTACATATGTTGTGTAATTAAAATTTTATTTTAATAAGTCATACATTTTATCATCGGCACCCCCTGCACAAAAATCATGGCCCCGCTCCTGCAAGTGTCGCTTGCGGTTACGCAAATGCTAGATATTTCTTCGTACTCTAGTCAGAAGTTGGCTAAAGATTCTGACTCTACCACACAGCAAGCAGAAACTCAAGACAACACTGCTTAGATTTCTCCTTCCTCTGATACTATAAGTGGTTGTAATATTGAAAGCTTTGTTATTCACTCTAAAGCTAATAACGTAGCCAACGATATGAATATTTCTAGTCGTTGTTAGAGTGATTTTATTGATTCACCATCCACTCAACCTCCCACTATCAGGCTAGATTCAATAAATGTCTCAAAGTCTGATGCTACTTTTAACCTAGTGGTAGCCTTTAACATGAGAATATTAGGAAATTTGTGGGGTGATGAGTTAGTTGATGTTGTTGATCCTATGGCTACCGATATGCAAGAAATAACTACACATGATAATTTCGAACCAGATGTGTCCAAGACCCAAAAGAAGAAATTTCAGTAAAAAAAATTGGTCCAGAAAATTGTAGGCTACAATACCCGCTCCGTGGAAAATTTTGTCTCTGTCTCTTTCTGATTTGCCTATTGTATATCATTCGTGTTTTAGTTTGTCTCTATGATGGATCGTTTTAGGGGTAATTCTTCGTAACAAGTTAGAGGCTCTCTATTATTGCTTTGACTTTGATTTTTTTCTTGCCAAGGGTGGTCTAGTTGGGTACTCTTCCTTCCTCTTTTTTTTTAATCTTTTTTAATGGTTTTTTTTGTACCCTCACCCTTTCACAGAATACCCCCACGGACCCTGCGAAAAGACGTAATTGTCCTTCACAAAATTTTAAAAATCCGAACATATCCGCAGCTCAAATTTTTTTTTTAGAAATCGGATTTATGTATCAATGAGGTAAATCTGATTTCCACTGAAAATTTTTAAAAATTGAAAGAGGATTTATCTAAGGTGGGGGTAGATCCGCTTTTAAAAATAACAAAATCGGATTTACCTAAGGTGGGGGTAAATCTGATTTTGTTATTTTTAAAAGCGGATTTACCTAAAGGCGGGGGTATATCCGATTTTAGCGTAATTAATAAATCAATAAATCAGTTAAAAAATTAAATTTTGTTTAGAAAAATAAATTAGGTATGAATATTGACTGTCTTTTGGTTCTGTTTAGGGTGTAGTTCGTTAACACGTGACGATGTTGTACGTCGAGCGAATAATTTAGGCTAAAAAATCGGTTTTCGGGAAACCCACTCCTATTGTAATGAAACTACAACCATTAAATCCGAAAAAAATCAGGGATCAATACTCCTGAAGAAGGGACATCTTTCAGAATAGGGGGGCTCAAAATCCCAAATTCCATTGTTTACTATTTTTTATTAATTTTTTTTAATTTTTCATAATCTCCAAAAAATCTAAAAAAAATTGCATAACCTTATTTTGATTTTATTAGATTTTTAGTGGTATTTTTATAATTTTTTGATTAGTTTTGACTCTTTAACGGATTTTTAGTAGCGTTTTTATAACATTTTTTAAAAATTTAAATAAAAACAATTAGTTTTAATAACAAAATCAGATTAACCTTAGGTAGGGGTAAATCCGATTTTCTTTTTATAGGGAAATCGGATTTATCTACCCAATAGGGAAATCCGATTTTAAAAATAACAAAGTGGATGTACCCCCACCTGAGGTAAATCTGATTTGTTATTTTTAAAGTCGGATTTACCTATTAGGTACATAAATCCACTTTGAAAAAATAACAAATCGGATTTACCTTAGGTGGGGGTAAATCCGAGCGAATTTTAGTTGGCAGGGGCATTTTAGGGTTTCAGAAATTATGTGGGGGTATATGGGATATGGTGGGGGTACAAAAAAAAAACCCTTTTTTAATAAAATCAAGGGGAAGTACTCTTTTTCCTTTTCATCAAAAGGTTTTAACGATGCTTCATTTCTTCTTTTCACCAAAAAAGGTGTATGGGTCATTTCACTTATATATGGATCAACATATCTATTTCCATCCAATGTGAGACTTATTACTCACACTTGATGCTCTATCAATCTCCCCTCAAGTGTGAGTCCATTCGTCGCTCACATTGACTCACATTTATCAACGAGACATGCACTTACACTTGCACTGTCATTGACTCACATTTATCAACGAGACATGCCAGTATTAGGGGTAGGAATAGGCCAGGCCGATCGACAAGGCCTACGACCCAGCCTGCGTCAGACAAGGCCAGACTTTTTATCTAAATTGATAAGTCGACTTATCTTTGATTAAAAGTCTATTTAGCTAAAAATGTCAGGCTACAGACCATTGGAAAAGTCTTTTAGGTCGATCAGGCCGGCCTATATAAGTAAAAATAAATAATATTTTTAATACTATTATTATTATTATTGTAATAAATTTTGTAATTCATGTTAAATCATAAATTTGCTAATAATTTCTATTAATTTAAACATATTAACCTACACCAGTTTTAAACATATTTAAAGTTATTATTGTAAAATAGAATTTAAATTGGATGTCATATAAAATAGAACTTAACCACACTAATCTATTAGCTTCTTAGTATTTACAAAAGCATACATCACTTAAAGAATATATGTTTTTGTAAAAAAAATTGTGAAATAGGCTTTTAAACAGACTATCAATACCAGAGAAAAGAGAAAAATATTATAAAAATTTAAAAGAAAAATACATATAAAACCCAACAAGTTGGCACCTATTTTTTCAATACCAGAAAAGAGAAAATAAAAAATGAATCAATCTCAAAATATGAGCTATCAAGCAGGCTAAAACTTTTAGCACTAACATGTATATTGGATACATTCATTTCTTTTAATTTTTTACTTATCTTTTTCAATATTGGTAACATGGTATATATCTTAGCATAATGTTACTTCTGATGTAGGTAAAAGGAAGAAACAAGATAGACAAGGAAACCAATGCTACTTAATCTGCCAAGGAATCATGCCAAGAGATTTTAACATCATAAGGGAACAATTCTCGGACGCCTAATCCTTCAGGATTAGCAAAAACACCACACACAAAAAATGATATCTCAAGCCTCTTTTCATAGCCTTCAAAACCAATAGTTGAAGCTGTCAATAGCATCTTGACTCAAAGGAGAAAACAATTCTTGTGTAGAAAAAGATACAAGGGTACCAAAAAAATAGTAAAGACAAGAAAAAGGAGAAGAGGAAATTAGAATAATATCAGCAGTATGGAAGATCACAGGAATCAAGATCTATGTAATCAAATCTACAACTGTGACAGCTTGTACCTCTATTTACTACAACAATCAACCATGAATCCTTGACTAAAATAATGACCAGAACAAGCATTCTCACAAATTGTGTTTAGAAGCCACCAGTACCACATCATCCCTATGATTTTCAATGACAAAATTGCTATAGTTAAGAGTGAAAGCCTCAACTGTAAGAATTCTGGATTTATACCATTTGAATTTTATAAATTTACATCAACCCTCAATTTATTGAAAATTCCATCAGAAAAATGAATTATTCATCAGTGTAATAACACAAGACATTATATTCAAATCAAACCACGTATTCTAACAAACATAAATACCCTTTTGGTTCACTAAACAAAACAAAATACATTAAAAAACACAATGACAGAAGAGAAAACTTTGACCTCTTTTCCTTTGCAGTTTAACTTACTTCTGAAGGTGTCTTAGCCACAATTGACAAGGCATGTAATCCAGACTGCAATTCCTCTTGAAGCAAGTTATAAATAAGCCTATGTCTCTTAACCAAACTCTTCCCTTCAAACTCTTTAGAAACCACTTTAAGATTAAAATGTGTCTCCCCATTGCTCCCTTTAACACCAGCATGCCCAGCATGTTGATAAGATACATCTTCAATTTCTAACTCCACAGGATCAAGCTCCTTTTCAAGCTTTTCCTTAATCCTCTTCCCTCTTCCTCCCAATTCTAAATCCTTATCATCAACCTTAGAACTCGGAGTTTGTGTTTCTAAACTATCACTTGAATTCTCAACAAAGCTATCAGCTTTTGAAACAGAACTTAAAACTGAGCTTAATTCAGAATCAGAAGCACTCTTTTCAGCTTCCACATAAAGCAAAAGAGCTTTTTTCTGCATCAATTTAAGCATATTCAAAAACCCATTATTTCTAGAAGGTGTCAAACTCTGTTGCAACCCAAGAAGCACAACAAAATCGGGTGAAACCCGAATAATCTCATGAACGGGTCGACCCGAGAAACCTTGAACGAGCAAAGCAGCGAGTCCTTTAGTTAGGACAGAATCAGAATCAGCTTCGTAAACAACGTTATTGTCACGATCCAAATAGGCTCGGACCCAAACCTGGGAAACACAACCTTCGACTTTGTTTTCTTTTGTTTTGAATTGGGTATCGAGAGGTTTGAGGTTTTTTCCGTAGAAGAGAAGTTGTTCGTATTTGGCTTTGGGTTCCTGTACGGATTGGAAGAGTTTTATGATTTCTTGAAGCTTTGGAGGAAGTTCTTCGAGGGGTTGAAGAGAAGTAGATGGTGATGATGATGAAGATGATGATGTGTGTGGTTTGGTTGGAAGTTTTTGGAAGGTGATGGGTTTGAAGAAGAGGGTTTGTGTTGGTGTTACGAGGAAAGTTGGGTTTTTTTTGTTAAAGAGGGAAAGTGGGATTCTGTTTGTGAATAATCGGAATGGAAATGAGGAAAGGGTATTGGTGAACATGATTGTTGTAGCAGTTGAGACCGTACTGAAGAGAGGGAAAGGGAGTATTCTTGTAGGCTATTTTCTTGGACTTTATTGATGTCTGGCTCCAAAACAATCCAAACTTGCTCAAATTACTCACTATCTTGTATTTTCTAATTCTCAAATCTGTTAAGAGATCAACAATAAAAATAGAATCAAGGATGATTCTACAAATTATTCCGATCTGGCACATAAAAACAAAATCAAATATTGAAACATTTAAACAACGGTTTATACAAAAGAAAATGGCAATACAAGAAAGTAGGAGCTACAACAAGCAATTCAGTTGGGAATGATGAAAGCATGGGCGCAGAGTGAGAAGCCAAGAAGGGCAACATTACTAGATGCAAAAGTGAATTTTTATATAGCAATTATTCTCAATAACACGAGACGAAGAAGAATCTCCCAAGGTGCTTCACCGGTCACTGTAGTGAATGCTGCATGCACCAACACAGTGGAAGAGATCCTCAGATTTTCTAGTAAGAAAACAGATACACACACTGACACACATACACGAGCAAGATAAAAAAAAAAAAAAAAGGAAGAATTTCTACTTCCTTTTCAGCATGTTTTCCATAATAAAGTACTGATCATCTTCCCTTGATTAAAATGTGTGCAATATACATAATTCATCTTCCTTTATGCTGTTGCATATGCAAGCCATTGTAGTTGAATGTTACAGAGTAAATAATCAGCAAGCATAATTTTTGAACAGTCCCAATTCAAGCTTTGAGGTTTGAATAGCTTGTTGCCAACAGAACAAGCAATTCCAATTTCCAAAGGCACAAATACACAACTTCATCGCAGTACTAGTAACTAAGCAATCAACTATAAATAAGATTAGTTAATTATACCAACAATGGAACACTCATATTTTTACACTATATAAACAACAGTAAAATACAATCAAAGCAGGTCATGAACAGCCCCATGAATAAATAGCTATCTCATCCAAGCACAACCATGTAGGCCTCGCAGAGTAAGCCCACCCTAAAAAACATTACAAGATGCATAAACAAGCAAATGGAAATTGGTATGCGAAACCACAAGAAGAAAATAATACCACTAAATTCAATTTAGATAATCAGGGAATATAAAATACATCAACAGATTGCATCTTCTCATTTTGGAGCACACCAAATCTGATAGTTACACCATAAATGAAATCCATATTCCTTAATATCCATGAAATCATTTTGGTCCCGGAAGCAGCACTAATAGAAAGATTAAGCTTTTGATTTCTAATGTTCACAGTTCACAAATATAAAAGCATAAACTAAATACATATGCAGCTTTAGCTGAATAAATAAAAGAAAGAGGATGAAAATATAGCTAGGCAATAACATTAAAATACGAAATAATACAAGCATAACAAAGGTAGAGGGAACAAACGTTTAATACCATTACAACAATCTAGTGAAAGTTATAGTCATTAAACATACAATTATACAAATAACAACAAAGCTATGCTTTTCTTAGAGCAATGTCAAATAATCAGCTACTCAAATTAGGAAAAGCATACTAGACAAAAGGATAAAATAATCAAATACTTTCTTTCTCTTGAGGATCTAATCTCTGAGTAGTTCTATAAACACACAAAATCAAGAAAAAAGGAAACATAATTATCTACATGCTATGGACAACCATGCTTAATAGGCAAAGCAAAACAATCTTATATTGACTTTTAATCAAACAGGTAGCATGCAACCATATTTACGGAATCAACTATTAGCCAAACTATGCATCCTATGCTTACTTTCTCAACACCAATAAACATAGTAGAAGCTAGCACCAAGAATGAAGCAATAACTAACAGAAACATAGCGTAAACATAGAAAAGCGATTCAAAAGCAAAAATGATAAAGTTGTAAAAATCATCACAAACTAACCTCTGGGGGAATATGGGATACTTCTGCATGTCATGAAAACAAGCCAGAGCTTCTTCAAAGCGATTACTTTGGACATACCCAGCAATCATGGCATTCCAAGAGACAACATCTTTTACAGGAATTTCATCAAAAAGGCTTCTTGCATCATCCACGTAACCCAAAGAGACATACCCAGTAATAAGTGCAGTGAAAGAAACAGCATCTCTCAGAGTACTATTATCAAACACCAAGCGTGCAAGTTCCAACTCACCAACAGAAGCATACATGTGAATAAGCGAAGTGTGGACATGAGGGTGAGAGTGAAGATTAAGCTTTAGAGCATGAACGTGAAGTTGTTTACCTTCATGGGTAGCCTTTGCTTTGGCACAAGACTTGAAGAGGAAAGGGAAAGTGTGAGAATTGGGTAGAAAGAAGAGTGAAGCATGCGAGAATACAATCGTAAGGAAGAGATAGGAGAGTGATCGTGGGATAAGGTAGCCAACTTTATCATTTTTGCATATGGGATGTGGGTATATGGGATGCGGTGGGGTAAAAAAAAACCCTTTTTTAATAAAGTCAACGGGAAGTACTTTTTTCCTTTTTATCAAAAGGTTTTAACGATGCTTCATTTCTTCTTTTCATCAAAAAAGGTGTATGGGTCATTTCACTTATATATGGATCAACATATCTATTTCCATCCAATGTGGGACTTCTTACTCACACTTCCCCCCTCAAGTGTGAGTCCATTCGTCGCTCTTTCTTGAATGGAAGATTTTGCATCCACATACACTTGCACCGTCATTGACTCACATTTATCAACGAGACATGCCAGTATTAGGGGTAGGAATAGGCCATTCCGATTGACAGGGCTTACGACCCAGCCTGCGTCAGACAAGGCCAGACTTTTTATCTAAATTGATAAGTCGACTTATCCTTTTTTAAAAGTCTATTTAGCTAAAAAGGTCAGCCTACAGACCATTGGAAAAGTCTTTTAGGTCGATCAGGCCGGCCTATTTAAGTAAAAATAAATAATATTTTTAATACTACTATTATTATTATTGTAATAAATTTTGTAATTCATGTTAAATCATAAATTTGCTAATAATTTCTGTTAGTTTAAACATATGAACCTACACCAGTTTTAAACATATTTAAAGTTATTAGGGTTAAATATGTTTTTAGTCCCTACAAAATTTCACTATTTTGTTTTTAGTCCCTATAAAAAATTTCATCAACTTTTAGTCCCTATAAAATTTCACACTTTTGTTTTAAGTCCCTATAAAATGTAAACTCGTGTATGCCTTTAGAATTTTGAATGATATTTTGCATACACGTTAAAGATATTAAAAATATCTCCCTCACAAAAAATAAACTCAAAATTTTATTTCTAGGGTAGTATTTCCTTTAATTTGTTTATCGAATCTTTTGCACTTAAAAAATTTAGATTTAATTTATGCGTTGTTAAAAAAATTCAAAGTTTTTCTGGAAGAGATGTTTATAATGTCCTCAATATGTATGCAAAACATCACTCAAAAATTCAAGGGATATACACTAGTTGGCATTTATAGGGACTAAAAACAAAATTTTGAAATTTTATAGGGACTAAAAGTGGATGAAAAATTTCACAAGGACTAAAAACAAAATAGTGAAATTTTGTAGGGACTAAAAACATATTTAACCCAAGTTATTATTGTAAAATAGAATTTAAATTGGATGTCATATAAAATAGAACTTAACCTCACTAATCTATTAGCTTCTTAGTATTTACAAAAGCATACATCACTTAAAGAATATAGGTTTTTGTAAAAAAAGTTGTGAAATGGGCTTTTAAACAGACTATTAGGCCTTGCCAGACTTTCACAAAGGCCAGACCAGGCCTAAAAGTTGAGTCTATGACAGGTCACAAGCCAAGCTCAGGCCATGCAAAGCCTATTCCCACCCCTACATGCCACATAGCGCCCACACATTGCCCGGTAGACTTTCGATACAATGGGTCGGTCACCTTAACCTGCCTCTGGTGCCAATGTTGGGTCGCAGGGGGAGCCTAAAGCACATGTACATTAGGCCAAGAGCAAATATATAAATCAATTTGACACCGGATCTTTCACCCAAAATATTAAGACATTAGGTGTATGAGTCCTTTCACTTATATATTGTTCAATATCTCTATTTCCATCCAATTGGTCACACTTAATGCTCCAACAGTGAATTCGGTTCCCATATGTGCACAAGATCTGTGAATATGTAAGCTATGAATATGTAAAACCAACAAGATTTGACATATTATATGTGCATTTAATATTTTTTAATAATAAATCTTTAAAAAGGATAATTTATAGTTGTTGATCGCCCGGGTTATGTATACTTGTAAAGTGACAAAAGAAAAATCATTATAAAACCTAATTAAGAATGAAGGTTTTATATTAATTAATTAATTAGATAGATCTTAACCTACATTTTCTTTCTTTTCTTTGCTTATTCAACACCTAAGAACATTTGACTGTAAGGTGTTGTCTATTTTTAGTAAGATGGATCTATTCAAACACTAGCCTTAGTTTTTGCCTTCAAACACGCCATGGCTAAACACTAATTTGGATGATTTCAGTCTCAAAATGAAACAATTCTTGTAGTGAGTGAAATGGATGTATTCTTTTATATACCAGGAGGGAGCTCATTCTCCATTGAAGTGAACTTCTACGACACCGTGAAAGACATCAAAGAGAAGATACAAAAGCACCAAAACATTTCCATCTTCAAACAAGCTCTTATCTTCAATGGTCAACTTCTCCAAGACGACGGTGACATTTGGAAATATGAAATCCATCAAAACTCTCGCATTGAACTCCTCATAGCCGAAGACTCAAATGTTCAACTCAACATGAAAATATCGTCGTCTGATATGAATTTTCCCCTTGAAACGGACAAGAACGAAATTGTCCTAAAGTTGAAGGAAAAGATTCACAAAATTGACTCAGATGTCCCGATCAAGAAGCTCATTTTGCAAGTCAAAGGTACTGAGATGCAAGATAACGAGTTTCTACGTGATTGTGATGTTTTGAATAACAATGAGATTGAGATGAGTTTAAGACAACCGGCGCCGACACCGATGGTTGGTGTTGGAGGGTCAAATATGATCATACTGATGGTATTGTCTAAGTTCGGGGACACAAAATATATATGTGGAAATAAATCCATCTGATAATGCGGGAGAGTTAAGGAAACAGATGCAGTCGTTTCATCATGGGTATCAATTTCGTCTTCCACCAGAGGGTTATCCTTTCCTTCATAAAAATAAATTTATGTCTGATTACAGGTCTTTTCACTGGCACCGTGTTGCCCATGGTGATACCATTCATGTTATCAATGGAAGACTCACCAATAGAACGTATGCATGATCATAGGTTATTTACTCTTTAGTTTTAACTATTTTTTGTTTTTATTTTAACAACAGACCTAAATGGCAAGAATTGGGAACTTCCATGCTTTCTTGATTTTGCATGTTTCTTTTTGTACTTTGATGATTATTAGGATTTTGAGGAATTAGCATTTGGTATTTCTTTTAAAATACTGTTTTAAAGTAAAAAAAGGATGGCTGTGGTCTCATATGGTAGAAATTAGGGAATAAATGATGCATAACACATAACACATTTACATGACGCTAATTTAGGCAATTTTCTTACAATTGTTGTTTTATACGTTTTTTTGCTATGGAGTCGTGTTTTATGTTTTCTTACAATCGTTGTTTTCTCTAGAAGACTTAAAGAACAAGATGAAGGAGTCATGTTTATCTCTTTCATTTTAATGAGTTCTGTTTATTGTATAAATTAGGGAATGGATGCAGAATACATTTACACAGCATTAATTAATGCAATTTTCGTACAATCGTTATGTTATGTTTTCTGCCATGGATATATGTACTTTGACATTATATAAGCTTCTTTTATTTTTTATTTAGATAATGACAAAAGAATATAACTTGCTCATGAGAAAAATATTATAAAAATTTAAAAGAAAAATACATATAAAACCCAACAAGTTGGCACCTATTTTTTCAATACCAGAAAAGAGAAAATAAAAAATGAATCAATCTCAAAATATGAGCTATCAAGCAGGCTAAAACTTTTAGCACTAACATGTATATTGGATACATTCATTTCTTTTAATTTTTTACTTATCTTTTTCAATATTGGTAACATGATATATATATCTTAGCATAATGTTACTTCTGATGTAGGTAAAAGGAAGAAACAAGATAGACAAGGAAACCAATGCTACTTAATCTGCCAAGGAATCATGCCAAGAGATTTTAACATCATAAGGGAACAATTCTCGGACGCCTAATCCTTCAGGATTAGCAAAAACACCACACAAAAAAAATGATATCTCAAGCCTCTTTTCATAGCCTTCAAAACCAATAGTTGAAGCTGTCAATAGCATCTTGACTCAAAGGAGAAAACAATTCTTGTGTAGAAAAAGATACAAGGGTACCAAAAAAATAGTAAAGACAAGAAAAAGGAGAAGAGGAAATTAGAATAATATCAGCAGTATGGAAGATCACAGGAATCAAGATCTATGTAATCAAATCTACAACTGTGACAGCTTGTACCTCTATTTACTACAACAATCAACCATGAATCCTTGACTAAAATAATGACCAGAACAAGCATTCTCACAAATTGTGTTTAGAAGCCACCAGTACCACATCATCCCTATGATTTTCAATGACAAAATTGCTATAGTTAAGAGTGAAAGCCTCAACTGTAAGAATTCTGGATTTATACCATTTGAATTTTATAAATTTACATCAACCCTCAATTTATTGAAAATTCCATCAGAAAAATGAATTATTCATCAGTGTAATAACACAAGACATTATATTCAAATCAAACCACGTATTCTAACAAACATAAATACCCTTTTGGTTCACTAAACAAAACAAAATACATTAAAAAACACAATGACAGAAGAGAAAACTTTGACCTCTTTTCCTTTGCAGTTTAACTTACTTCTGAAGGTGTCTTAGCCACAATTGACAAGGCATGTAATCCAGACTGCAATTCCTCTTGAAGCAAGTTATAAATAAGCCTATGTCCCTTAACCAAACTCTTCCCTTCAAACTCTTTAGAAACCACTTTAAGATTAAAATGTGTCTCCCCATTGCTCCCTTTAACACCAGCATGCCCAGCATGTTGATAAGATACATCTTCAATTTCTAACTCCACAGGATCAAGCTCCTTTTCAAGCTTTTCCTTAATCCTCTTCCCTCTTCCTCCCAATTCTAAATCCTTATCATCAACCTTAGAACTCGGAGATTGTGTTTCTAAACTATCACTTGAATTCTCAACAAAGCTATCAGCTTTTGAAACAGAACTTAAAACTGAGCTTAATTCAGAATCAGAAGCACTCTTTTCAGCTTCCACATAAAGCAAAAGAGCTTTTTTCTGCATCAATTTAAGCATATTCAAAAACCCATTATTTCTAGAAGGTGTCAAACTCTGTTGCAACCCAAGAAGCACAACAAAATCGGGTGAAACTCGAATAATCTCATGAACGGGTCGACCCGAGAAACCTTGAACGAGCAAAGCAGCGAGTCCTTTAGTTAGGACAGAATCAGAATCAGCTTCGTAAACAACGTTATTGTCACGATCCAAATAGGCTCGGACCCAAACCTGGGAAACACAACCTTCGACTTTGTTTTCTTTTGTTTTGAATTGGGTATCGAGAGGTTTGAGGTTTTTTCCGTAGAAGAGAAGTTGTTCGTATTTGGCTTTGGGTTCTTGTACGGATTGGAACTACAACAAGCAATTCAGTTGGGAATGATGAAAGCATGGGCGCAGAGTGAGAAGCCAAGAAGGGCAACATTACTAGATGCAAAAGTGAATTTTTATATAGCAATTATTCTCAATAACACGAGACGAAGAAGAATCTCCCAAGGTGCTTCACCGGTCACTGTAGTGAATGCTGCATGCACCAACACAGTGGAAGAGATCCTCAGATTTTCTAGTAAGAAAACAGATACACACACTGACACACATACACGAGCAAGATAAAAAAAAAAAGGAAGAATTTCTACTTCCTTTTCAGCATGTTTTCCATAATAAAGTACTGATCATCTTCCCTTGATTAAAATGTGTGCAATATACATAATTCATCTTCCTTTATGCTGTTGCATATGCAAGCCATTGTAGTTGAATGTTACAGAGTAAATAATCAGCAAGCATAATTTTTGAACAGTCCCAATTCAAGCTTTGAGGTTTGAATAGCTTGTTGCCAACAGAACAAGCAATTCCAATTTCCAAAGGCACAAATACACAACTTCATCGCAGTACTAGTAACTAAGCAATCAACTATAAATAAGATTAGTTAATTATACCAACAATGGAACACTCATATTTTTACACTATATAAACAACAGTAAAATACAATAAAAGCAGGTCATGAACAGCCCCATGAATAAATAGCTATCTCATCCAAGCACAACCATGTAGGCCTGGCAGAGTAAGCCCACCCTAAAAAACATTACAAGATGCATAAACAAGCAAATGGAAATTGGTATGCGAAACCACAAGAAGAAAATAATACCACTAAATTCAGTTTAGATAATCAGGGAATATAAAATACATCAACAGATTGCATCTTCTCATTTTGGAGCACACCAAATCTGATAGTTACACCATAAATGAAATCCATATTCCTTAATATCCATGAAATCATTTTGGTACCGGAAGCAGCACTAATATAAAGATTAAGCTTTTGATTTCTAATGTTCACAGTTCACAAATATAAAAGCATAAACTAAATACATATGCAGCTTTAGCTGAATAAATAAAAGAAAGAGGATGAAAATATAGCTAGGCAATAACATTAAAATACGAAATAATACAAGCATAACAAAGGTAGAGGGAACAAACGTTTAATACCATTATAACAATCTAGTGAAAGTTATAGTCATTAAACATACAATTATACAAATAACAAAAAAGCTATGCTTTTCTTAGAGCAATGTCAAATAATCAGCTACTCAAATTAGGAAAAGCATACTAGACAAAAGGATAAAATAATCAAATACTTTCTTTCTCTTGAGGATCTAATCTCTGAGTAGTTCTATAAACACACAAAATCAAGAAAAAAGGAAACATAATTATCTACATGCTATGGACAACCATGCTTAATAGGCAAAGCAAAACAATCTTATATTGACTTTTAATCAAACAGGTAGCATGCAACCATATTTACGGAATCAACTATTAGCCAAACTATGCATCCTATGCTTACTTTCTCAACACCAATAAACATAGTAGAAGCTAGCACCAAGAATGAAGCAATAACTAACGGAAACATAGCGTAAACATAGAAAAGCGATTCAAAAGCAAAAATGATAAAATTGTAAAAATCATCACAAACTAACCTCTGGTTTGAACTACAGTGAAGATTGAAACGAAAGCCACGAGGTACTTTGAGCCACGGCAAGAGAACACTAACTCTGAAACTGCGACACGAGAGAGAGAAGAGAGCTACTCTGAAAAGCTATGGTAGAGAGAGAGAGAGAGAGAGAGAGAGAGAGAGAGACGCTGGATGATATGAAGGTAGGGCTCGAGACGGAGAACTGAGAAGCGATAGCAGAACGAGAGACGCGTGAGCTCCGAGAGAATTCTGAAACTCTCACTCAATTGGTGGAATTTTGCCTGAATTTTAACAAAAATACTGCCTAAATTTTTCACTAATTGTAAATAATTCAATTCAATTAATAAAACCCAATACGATCCCAATTTTTCACTATTTTATACTAATTCAAAATTTACAGGATATCCATGATATTTAGTGTTATGCAGTTTTTGCTGTTTACATTTACAAGAATCCAAACTCAGGTGTTGAGTTAAAAAGAGGCGATAGGATTTTTTTTTTAATAGGCAAAGTGGTTAGAAATTAGTGTGTTAGTAGTTAGAGGGGAGGGGAGCGGGGTTCGAACCCCATACGCCTACATTTTCACCAACGATGTCTCTTTCACTCAACCACATGAGCTACCCTTCCGGGACGGGGTTCATTATTGTGAGAAGCAAGGATTGATAAATATATGAACCCTTCTTGGCACATTAGTAAATTAAATGCTTATATATGAAGATAAAGAATGATAGAAGTAGCAATTGCATTATATATATTTACACGGATTTTCAAACTCAACTAGTTACAATGATAGCCAACAAAGACCATATATACTGGTTGTTGCCAGGAGATCTGGGCATCATATAAACCAGGTCTTAAGTACAAGACAATTTTCTCACGACTTAGTGCAACAAGCAAGATGCTAGATATTTAGCCCAATGTTTACCATAATATGCACAATTTGGACCAAAATTTGTTGAAGAACTCATGATGAGCTACATTACTTTCTCTTAATAGATGAAGATATTTCAAAGTAAGTTGGTCGTGGGGTTGACGGACAGCCAAGGGACTGAATCAATTCATCGACACCCAGCACTTTAAACCTAGGAGGTGAATTCAAAGCAATGTTGTCAACCCGATGCTCATAAATCTTGCCTTCTTTGTCAAGTTTATACTCGGAGGTTCCATCAAACCTACCACGACTTTCCCATGGAACTCGTGGGATACCGTGAACAGTCCAACGAACCATAACGACATTCTCAACGGGCTGCCACACACTAATTATGTCTATCCACAAAGCTTTGAAAAATAGCCTGCCATGAAACCGTAGTGCCCAGAAAATTGATTTGTAGTTCTCAATACCCATAAACGTATTCAGAGGGTCTTTGAGCACAATATCATCCCTGGAAGAAAAAGAAAGATATTTAGTCAGCAAATTTAGCATATCAAAGTAAACAAACCTTAAGGCGGAGTTTATATTTTACGAAAAACACATAATAAACCTTTGATATTCACAGCAAGTACTGGAATGGTGGAAATGCACATTTGATTTCATATACTGGATTCAGTGGAAAGAGGTTCAAGACAAGGTGGCAAGAAGTGTCTTTTGGCCATACTGGACACTGGTCCCAACCAAATATGGGGTGCTAAATATGCACACTAATATGTTTGGACCTCATTTGAGTTATAGGCTTATAGCATTAGGCATAGCAAATAGACCATGAAACACCTCAATGGTCCTGTTTGTACTCAAATGTTTACGTTTATGCTAACATATGATGCATTCAGAGTATAATGTTCTCCCTTTTGCTCTCTTTCTCTCCCTCCCTACACCATCCCCAATAAACCAAAACAACAAGTGTTTTCTCATTTGGAAATTTAGGCAGTTATAGATGTGAAAAACAATAAGTGTTTCCTCATTTCGAAATTTAGGCAGTTATAGATGTGAATGGTTAGTTCCTACTTCTTGGTTCTTACATTAATAACATAAGAAAGACATCTAAAGGCTTCAAAAAACAAGGCTGATACTTCCGCTTAATTCTACTGATGGATGGCATATAATTTTGCAACTCTTGCAAAATTATAGGTACAAACATAAACTTCCTTCTAATCTTATCTAATCAATTAACAATCCTCTTATTATTTTCACTAATCAAACAATCGCCTTGAATACATTAATGCAATGCCCAGGACTCAAAAACACAATTGATTAAACAAGTGCAACAACCTTTGGCATAAAATAAGTTGAAATACATCACAATTCAGAATTACACTAATCACTACTTCAAAAATCCTCAACCAGACTCCATTCCATTGTGATAACGAGTAAGGGGATATAAAAAAAGGGAAGTACAAGTTACAACTACAAGTAAAAGGCATCTACAGTTTCACTTTTAATTGCTAGGAAAACTGCAATTCTCAAAAGTTCCTAATTATGAATAACAGAACATGCTTCTCCAGCACAATCTATATGACTTTTGCATCCATTTCAATACCCCTTAAACTGCAAGCAGTCAGTTTCCCAAGCCTTTATGCCATTCAAACTTTAATTAGAATAGACAGTCAAATTAAACAAATCCCTAAAAATTGAAGTGCCCAACACAACACAAATTTAACCAACACAATATTTTGGGGATAATTTCTACTATTCAGGAACTCACATAACTACCTTTAGGATAAAGCAATATAAGGGCATATAATCAAGCAGTTATGTTACATATTCTTCTTCTAAACTCAACATTCAAAAAACATAATTTTGACTATACAAAATCATGATCAATAAGCATTAAGATAAAAATTCTCACCTATAGATGTCAAAGCTAAGTTCTTTTATAAAAGAGATCAGGGAACTCCTCTCTCAAAGTTCGAATAGCATATCCCATATTCACATAGTAATTTTGCTTTTCTTCCTCTTCCTCTTTGCTTGACCTAGAACCATGCTTCACAGGAACCGAGAATTGACCATACGATCTCACGTTCTGATCCAAAACTGCATAATCCTTCACTCTGCAAGAAATTTTCACCCCTTTCTTTGACCTAATTGCTTTCGATTTTGAGTAGGGTTCGAAGCTGTGGAGTTTCCTCGAATTAGGGTTAGAGTTTTGGGGAATTTGAGGCGCAACGTGCAGTTCTGGGGAGTGTACTAGAAGGGCCATGGTAAAAGCTTCGATTTTTTTTTTGTTTGAGCCCGCGGAAAAGTATATGAGTTCAGGAAAAAAATTTGAGCGAGAAAATTTATTATTTTCCGGGAAAATGTGAGCGGAGATTTTCTTGGGATGGAAGGAGATTTTTGTGGATAATTGGAATTATCGGGTTACTAAGCGGGAAAATATGTTATTGGTAGATTTAAGATTTTTTGTGTTATTTCCTAATTCTGTTCATATTGAATTTTGGTTTACGGTTAGGTCCTAATGTCCTCACATGTGCAGATTGCTAATTGTGTACGAAATAAACAAACTATTTTCTTTTTTGACAATAAATAAACAAACTATTGTCAAAAAACAGACTATATTAACATTTTTTAAACAATAGATAAACATTTTTCAGTTTTTAACCATACGACTTAAAATGATACTTTTAAAAGAGTTTAATTTCTGTACACATATTGTGTATACGCTTTTACAACCATCACCAATCACAATATTTTAAGAAGTAGAAACGATATTTTAAGTTATATAAAGGTTACAAGTTTTAACTAACCAATTCAATAAAAATAATAACAAAATTAATAATATTTAATTAATGCTTAAAGTTTACCTATAGAAATAAAAAAACTAAAAGATAAAGAATGCCAAAAAGGTGAAGTTATACCTTCAAAATCAATTATATCATACAAAGTTACAAACAAATGAAAACGAGACCAATAAGTACAATATGACTCCATTTGGATATACAACTTAATACGCTTACGGCACAAACACTTATCATATAAGAGTTTATGCATAAGTTATTTATAGGCTAAATACCACTTTTGGTCCTTTATCTTTGCTCTAAGTTTCACTTTGGTCCTTTATCTTTTTTTTGGTCCATTTTGGTTCTTTATCTTTCATTTCTGTGTCAGTTTGGTCCTTTATCTTTATTTTGTTTCACTTTGGTCCTTTATCTTTTATTTATTGTTTCATTTTGGTCCTCTTAAACAAAATATTTTGGTCGCGTATTGCATGAATTTTTCAAAAAGCAAAAAAAATAAAGTGTTCTTGGTGTTCTTGAGCACATTCATAGTGTTCTTCATTTTATTGTATTTTTGTTTAGGAGGACCAAAATGAAACAATAAATGAAAGATAAATGACTAAAGTGAAACAAAATAAAGATAAAAAATCCGAACATATCCGCAGCTCAAAAAAATTTTTAGAAATCGGATTTATGTATCAATGAGGTAAATCCGATTTCCACTGAAAATTTTTAAAAATTGAAAGCGGATTTATCTAAGGTGGGGGTAGATCCGCTTTTAAAAATAACAAAATCGGATTTACCTAAGGTGGGGGTAAATCCGATTTTGTTATTTTTAAAAGCGGATTTACCTAAAGGCGGGGGGGTATATCTGATTTTAGCGTAATTAATGAATCAATAAATCAGTTAAAAAATTAAATTTTTTTTAGAAAAATAAATTAGGTATGAATATTGACCGTCTTTTGGTTTTGTTTAGGATGTAGTTCGTTAACACGTGACGATGTTGTACGTCGAGCGAATAATTTAGGCTAAAAAATCGGTTTTCGGGAAACCTACTCCTATTGTAATGAAACCACAGCCATTAAATCCGGAAAAAATCAGGGATCAATACTCTTGAAGAAGGGACATCTTTCAGAATAGGGGGGCTCAAAATCCCAAATTCCATTGTTTACTATTTTTTATTAATTTTTTTTAATTTTTCATAATCTCCAAAAAATCTAAAAAAATTTGTATAACCTTATTTTTGTTTTATTAGATTTTTAGTGGTGTTTTTATAATTTTTTGATTAGTTTTGACTCTTTAACGGATTTTTAGTAGCGTTTTTATAACCTTTTTTAAAAATTTAAATAAAAACAATTATTTTTAATAACAAAATCGGATTTACCTTAGGTAGGGGTAAATCCGATTTTCTTTTTATAGGGAAATCGGATTTATCTACCCAATAGGTAAATCCGATTTTAAAAATAACAAAGCGGATGTACCCCCACCTGAGGTAAATCCGATTTGTTATTTTAAAGTCGGATTTACCTATTGGGTAGATAAATCTGCTTTGAAAAAATAACAAATCGGATTTACCTTAGGTGGGGGTAAATCCGAGCGAATTTTAGTTGGCAGGGGCATTTTCGGGTTTTAGAAATTATGTGGGGGTATATGGGAAGAGGTGGGGTACCAAAAAAAACCCTTTTTTAATAAAATCAAGGGGAAGTACTCTTTTTCCTTTTCATCAAAAGGTTTTAACGATGCTTCATTTCTTCTTTTCACCAAAAAAGGTGTATGGGTCATTTCACTTATATATGGATCAACATATCTATTTCCATCCAATGTGGGACTTCTTACTCACACTTCCCCCCTCAAGCGTGAGTCCATTCGTCGCTCTTTCTTGAATGGAAGATTTTGCATCCACATACACTTGCACTGTCATTGACTCACATTTATCAACGAGACATGCCAGTATTAGGGGTAGGAATAGGCCAGGCCGATCGACAGGGCCTACGACCCAGCCTGCGTCAGACAAGGCCAGACTTTTTATCTAAATTGATAAGTCGACTTATCCTTTTTTAAAAGTCTATTTAGCTAAAAAGGTCAGGCTACAGACCATTGGAAAAGTCTTTTAGGTCGATCAGGCCGGCCTATTTAAGTAAAAATAAATAATATTTTTAATACTATTATTATTATTATTGTAATAAATTTTGTAATTCATGTTAAATCATAAATTTGCTAATAATTTCTGTTAATTTTAACATATTAACCTACACCAGTTTTAAACATATTTAAAGTTATTAGGGTTAAATATGTTTTTAGTCCCTACAAAATTTCACTATTTTGTTTTTAGTCCCTATAAAAAATTTCATCAACTTTTAGTCCCTCTAAAATTTCACACTTTTGTTTTAAGTCCCTATAAAATGTAAACTCGTGTATGCCTTTAGAATTTTGAATGATATTTTGCATACACGTTAAAGATATTAAAAATATCTCCCTCACAAAAAATAAACTCAAAATTTTATTTCTAGGGTAGTATTTCCTTTAATTTGTTTATCGAATCTTTTGCACTTAAAAAATTTAGATTTAATTTATGCATTGTTAAAAAATTCAAAGTTTTTCTGGAAGAGATGTTTATAATGTCCTCAATATGTATGCAAAACATCACTCAAAAATTCAATGGATATACACTAGTTGGCATTTATAGGGACTAAAAACAAAATTTTGAAATTTTATAGGGACTAAAAGTCGATGAAAAATTTCATAAGGACTAAAAACAAAATAGTGAAATTTTGTAGGGACTAAAAACATATTTAACCCAAGTTATTATTGTAAAATAGAATTTAAATTGGATGTCATATAAAATAGAACTTAACCTCACTAATCTATTAGCTTCTTAGTATTTACAAAAGCATACATCACTTAAAGAATATAGGTTTTTGTTAAAAAATGTTGTGAAATGGGCTTTTAAACAGACTATCAGGCCTTGCCAGACTTTCACAAAGGCCAGACCAGGCCTAAAAGTTGAGTCTATGACAGGTCACAAGCCAAGCTCAGACCATGCAAAGCCTATTCCCACCCCTACATGCCACATAGCGCCCACACATTGCCCGGTAGACTTTCGATACAATGAGTCGGTCACCTTAACCTGCCTCTGGTGCCAATGTTGGGTCGCAGGGGGAGCCTAAAGCACATGTACATTAGGCCAAGAGCAAATATATAAATCAATTTGACACCGGCTTATTCACCCAAAACATTAAGACATTAGGTGTATGAGTCCTTTCACTTATATATTGTTCAATATCTCTATTTCCATCCAATTGCTCACACTTAATGCTCCAACAGTGAATTCGGTTCCCATATGTGCACAAGATCTGTGAATATGTAAGCTATGAATATGTAAAACCAACAAGATTTGACATATTATATGTGCATTTAATATTTTTTAATAATAAATCTTTAAAAAGGATAATTTATAGTTGTTGATCGCCCGGGTTATGTATACTTGTAAAGTGACAAAAGAAAAATCATTATAAAACCTAATTAAGAATGAAGGTTTTATATTAATTAATTAATTAGATAGATCTTAACATACATTTTCTTTCTTTTCTTTGCTTATTCAACACCTAAGAACATTTGACTGTAAGGTGTTGTCTATTTTTAGTAAGATGGATCTATTCAAACACTAGCCTTAGTTTTTGCCTTCAAACACGCCATGGCTAAACACTAATTTGGATGATTTCAGTCTCAAAATGAAACAATTTTTGTAGTGAGTGAAATGGATGTATTCTTTTATATACCAGGAGGGAGCTCATTCTCCATTGAAGTGAACTTCTACGACACAGTGAAAGACATCAAAGAGAATATACAAACACCACAACATTTCCATCTTCAAACAAGCTCTTATCTTCAATGGTCAACTTCTCCAAGACGACGGTGACATTTGGAAATATGAAATCCATCAAAACTCTCGCATTGAACTGCTCATAGCCGAAGACTCAAATGTTCAACTCAACATGAAAATATCGTCATCCGATATGAATTTTCCACTTGAAATGGACAAGAATGAAATTGTCCTAAAGTTGAAGGAAAAGATTCACAAAATTGACTCAGATGTCCCGATCAAGAAGCTCATTTTGCAAGTCAAAGGTACTGAGATGCAAGATAACGAGTTTCTACGTGATTGTGATGTTTTGAATAACAATGAGATTGAGATGAGTTTAAGACAACCGGCGCCGACACCGATGGTTGGTGTTGGAGGGTCAAATATGATCATAGTGATGGTATTGTCTAAGTGCGGGGACACAAAATATATATGTGGAAATAAATCCATCTGATAATGTGGGAGAGTTAAGGAAACAGATGCAGTCGTTTCATCATGGGTATCAATTTCGTCTTCCACAAAAGGGTTATCTTTTCCTTCATAAAAATAAATTTATGTCTGATTACAGGTCTTTTCACTGGCACCGTGTTGCCCATGGTGATACCACTCACGTTATCAATGGAAGACTCACCAATAGAACGTATGCATGATCATAGGTTATTTACTCTTTAGTTTTAACTATTTTTTGTTTTTATTTTAACAACAGACCTAAATGGCAAGAATTGGGAACTTCCATGCTTTCTTGATTTTGCATGTTTCTTTTTGTACTTTGATGATTATTAGGATTTTGAGGAATTAGCATTTGGTATTTCTTTTAAAATACTGTTTTAAAGTAAAAAAAAAGGATGATTGTGGTCTCATATGGTAGAAATTAGGGAATAAATGATGCATAACACATAACACATTTACATGACGCTAATTTAGGCAATTTTCTTACAATTGTTGTTTTATACGTTTTTTTGCTATGGAGTCGTGTTTTATGTTTTCTTACAATCGTTATTTTCTCTAGAAGACTTAAAGAACAAGATGAAGGAGTCATGTTTATCTCTTTCATTTTAATGAGTTCTGTTTATTGTATAAATTAGGGAATGGATGCAGAATACATTTACACAGCATTAATTAATGCAATTTTCGTACAATCGTTATGTTATGTTTTCTGCCATGGATATATGTACTTTGACATTATATAAGCTTCTTTTATTTTTTATTTAGATAATGACAAAAGAATATAACTTGCTCATGAGAAAAATATTATAAAAATTTAAAAGAAAAATACATATAAAACCCAACAAGTTGGCACCTATTTTTTCAATACCAGAAAAGAGAAAATAAAAAATGAATCAATCTCAAAATATGAGCTATCAAGCAGGCTAAAACTTTTAGCACTAACATGTATATTGGATACATTCATTTCTTTTAATTTTTTACTTATCTTTTTCAATATTGGTAACATGATATATATCTTAGCATAATGTTACTTCTGATGTAGGTAAAAGGAAGAAACAAGATAGACAAGGAAACCAATGCTACTTAATCTGCCAAGGAATCATGCTAAGAGATTTTAACATCATAAGGGAACAATTCTCGGACGCCTAATCCTTTAGGATTAGCAAAAACACCCACAAAAAAAATGATATCTCAAGCCTCTTTTCATAGCCTTCAAAACCAATAGTTGAAGCTGTCAATAGCATCTTGACTCAAAGGAGAAAACAATTCTTGTGTAGAAAAAGATACAAGGGTACCAAAAAAATAGTAAAGACAAGAAAAAGGAGAAGAGGAAATTAGAATAATATCAGCAGTATGGAAGATCACAGGAATCAAGATCTATGTAATCAAATCTACAACTGTGACAGCTTGTACCTCTATTTACTACAACAATCAACCATGAATCCTTGACTAAAATAAAGACCAGAACAAGCATTCTCACAAATTGTGTTTAGAAGCCACCAGTACCACATCATCCCTATGATTTTCAATGACAAAATTGCTATAGTTAAGAGTGAAAGCCTCAACTGTAAGAATTCTGGATTTATACCATTTGAATTTTATAAATTTACATCAACCCTCAATTTATTGAAAATTCCATCAGAAAAATGAATTATTCATCAGTGTAATAACACAAGACATTATATTCAAATCAAACCCCGTATTCTAACAAACATAAATACCCTTTTGGTTCACTAAACAAAACAAAATACATTAAAAAACACAATGACAGAAGAGAAAACTTTGACCTCTTTTCCTTTGCAGTTTAACTTACTTCTGAAGGTGTCTTAGCCACAATTGACAAGGCATGTAATCCAGACTGCAATTCCTCTTGAAGCAAGTTATAAATAAGCCTATGTCTCTTGACCAAACTCTTCCCTTCAAACTCTTTAGAAACCACTTTAAGATTAAAATGTGTCTCCCCATTGCTCCCTTTAACACCAGCATGCCCAGCATGTTGATAAGATACATCTTCAATTTCTAACTCCACAGGATCAAGCTCCTTTTCAAGCTTTTCCTTAATCCTCTTCCCTCTTCCTCCCAATTCTAAATCCTTATCATCAACCTTAGAACTCGGAGATTGTGTTTCTAAACTATCACTTGAATTCTCAACAAAGCTATCAGCTTTTGAAACAGAACTTAAAACTGAGCTTAATTCAGAATCAGAAGCACTCTTTTCAGCTTCCACATAAAGCAAAAGAGCTTTTTTCTGCATCAATTTAAGCATATTCAAAAACCCATTATTTCTAGAAGGTGTCAAACTCTGTTGCAACCCAAGAAGCACAACAAAATCGGGTGAAACCCGAATAATCTCATGAACGGGTCGACCCGAGAAACCTTGAACGAGCAAAGCAGCGAGTCCTTTAGTTAGGACAGAATCAGAATCAGCTTCGTAAACAACGTTATTGTCACGATCCAAATAGGCTCGGACCCAAACCTGGGAAACACAACCTTCGACTTTGTTTTCTTTTGTTTTGAATTGGGTATCGAGAGGTTTGAGGTTTTTTCCGTAGAAGAGAAGTTGTTCGTATTTGGCTTTGGGTTCTTGTACGGATTGGAAGAGTTTTATGATTTCTTGAAGCTTTGGAGGAAGTTCTTCGAGGGGTTGAAGAGAAGTAGATGGTGATGATGATGAAGATGATGATGTGTGTGGTTTGGTTGGAAGTTTTTGGAAGGTGATGGGTTTGAAGAAGAGGGTTTGTGTTGGTGTTACGAGGAAAGTTGGGTTTTTTTTGTTAAAGAGGGAAAGTGGGATTCTGTTTGTGAATAATCGGAATGGAAATGAGGAAAGGGTATTATTGGTGAACATGATTGTTGTAGCAGTTGAGACCGTACTGAAGAGAGGGAAAGGGAGTATTCTTGTAGGCTATTTTCTTGGACTTTATTGATGTCTGGCTCCAAAACAATCCAAACTTGCTCAAATTACTCACTATCTTGTATTTTCTAATTCTCAAATCTGTTAAGAGATCAACAATAAAAATAGAATCAAGGATGATTCTACAAATTATTCCGATCTGGCACATAAAAACAAAATCAAATATTGAAACATTTAAACAACGGTTTATACAAAAGAAAATGGCAATACAAGAAAGTAGGAACTACAACAAGCAATTCAGTTGGGAATGATGAAAGCATGGGCGCAGAGTGAGAAGCCAAGAAGGGCAACATTACTAGATGCAAAAGTGAATTTTTATATAGCAATTATTCTCAATAACACGAGACGAAGAAGAATCTCCCAAGGTGCTTCACCGGTCACTGTAGTGAATGCTGCATGCACCAACACAGTGGAAGAGATCCTCAGATTTTCTAGTAAGAAAACAGATACACACACTGACACACATACACGAGCAAGATAAAAAAAAAGGAAGAATTTCTACTTCCTTTTCAGCATGTTTCCCATAATAAAGTACTGATCATCTTCCCTTGATTAAAATGTATGCAAGCCATTGTAGTTGAATGTTACAGAGTAAATAATTAGCAAGCATAATTTTTGAACAGTCCCAATTCAAGCTTTGAGGTTTGAATAGCTTGTTGCCAACAGAACAAGCAATTCCAATTTCCAAAGGCACAAATACACAACTTCATCGCAGTACTAGTAACTAAGCAATCAACTATAAATAAGATTAGTTAATTATACCAACAATGGAACACTCATATTTTTACACTATATAAACAACAGTAAAATACAATAAAAGCAGGTCATGAACAGCCCCATGAATAAATAGCTATCTCATCCAAGCACAACCATGTAGGCCTGGCAGAGTAAGCCCACCCTAAAAAACATTACAAGATGCATAAACAAGCAAATGGAAATTGGTATGCGAAACCACAAGAAGAAAATAATACCACTAAATTCAATTTAGATAATCAGGGAATATAAAATACATCAACAGATTGCATCTTCTCATTTTGGAGCACACCAAATCTGATAGTTACACCATAAATGAAATCCATATTCCTTAATATCCATGAAATCATTTTGGTACCGGAAGCAGCACTAATATAAAGATTAAGCTTTTGATTTCTAATGTTCACAGTTCACAAATATAAAAGCATAAACTAAATACATATGCAGCTTTAGCTGAATAAATAAAAGAAAGAGGATGAAAATATAGCTAGGCAATAACATTAAAATACGAAATAATACAAGCATAACAAAGGTAGAGGGAACAAACGTTTAATACCATTACAACAATCTAGTGAAAGTTATAGTCATTAAACATACAATTATACAAATAACAAAAAAGCTATGCTTTTCTTAGAGCAATGTCAAATAATCAGCTACTCAAATTAGGAAAAGCATACTAGACAAAAGGATAAAATAATCAAATACTTTCTTTCTCTTGAGGATCTAATCTCTGAGTAGTTCTATAAACACACAAAATCAAGAAAAAAGGAAACATAATTATCTACATGCTATGGACAACCATGCTTAATAGGCAAAGCAAAACAATCTTATATTGACTTTTAATCAAACAGGTAGCATGCAACCATATTTACGGAATCAACTATTAGCCAAACTATGCATCCTATGCTTACTTTCTCAACACCAATAAACATAGTAGAAGCTAGCACCAAGAATGAAGCAATAACTAACAGAAACATAGCGTAAACATAGAAAAGCGATTCAAAAGCAAAAATGATAAAGTTGTAAAAATCATCACAAACTAACCTCTGGGGGAATATGGGATACTTCTGCATGTCATGAAAACAAGCCAGAGCTTCTTCAAAGCGATTACTTTGGACATACCCAGCAATCATGGCATTCCAAGAGACAACATCTTTTACAGGAATTTCATCAAAAAGGCTTCTTGCATCATCCACGTAACCCAAAGAGACATACCCAGTAATAAGTGCAGTGAAAGAAACAGCATCTCTCAGAGTACTATTATCAAACACCAAGCGTGCAAGTTCCAACTCACCAACAGAAGCATACATGTGAATAAGCGAAGTGTGGACATGAGGGTGAGAGTGAAGATTAAGCTTTAGAGCATGAACGTGAAGTTGTTTACCTTCATGGGTAGCCTTTGCTTTGGCACAAGACTTGAAGAGGAAAGGGAAAGTGTGAGAATTGGGTAGAAAGAAGAGTGAAGCATGCGAGAATACAATCGTAAGGAAGAGATAGGAGAGTGATCGTGGGATAAGGTAGCCAACTTTATCATTTTTGCATATGGGATGTGGGTATATGGGATGCGGTGGGGTAAAAAAAAACCCTTTTTTAATAAAGTCAACGGGAAGTACTTTTTTCCTTTTTATCAAAAGGTTTTAACGATGCTTCATTTCTTCTTTTCATCAAAAAAGGTGTATGGGTCATTTCACTTATATATGGATCAACATATCTATTTCCATCCAATGTGGGACTTCTTACTCACACTTCCCCCCTCAAGTGTGAGTCCATTCGTCGCTCTTTCTTGAATGGAAGATTTTGCATCCACATACACTTGCACCGTCATTGACTCACATTTATCAACGAGACATGCCAGTATTAGGGGTAGGAATAGGCCATTCCGATTGACAGGGCTTACGACCCAGCCTGCGTCAGACAAGGCCAGACTTTTTATCTAAATTGATAAGTCGACTTATCCTTTTTTAAAAGTCTATTTAGCTAAAAAGGTCAGCCTACAGACCATTGGAAAAGTCTTTTAGGTCGATCAGGCCGGCCTATTTAAGTAAAAATAAATAATATTTTTAATACTACTATTATTATTATTGTAATAAATTTTGTAATTCATGTTAAATCATAAATTTGCTAATAATTTCTGTTAGTTTAAACATATGAACCTACACCAGTTTTAAACATATTTAAAGTTATTAGGGTTAAATATGTTTTTAGTCCCTACAAAATTTCACTATTTTGTTTTTAGTCCCTATAAAAAATTTCATCAACTTTTAGTCCCTATAAAATTTCACACTTTTGTTTTAAGTCCCTATAAAATGTAAACTCGTGTATGCCTTTAGAATTTTGAATGATATTTTGCATACACGTTAAAGATATTAAAAATATCTCCCTCACAAAAAATAAACTCAAAATTTTATTTCTAGGGTAGTATTTCCTTTAATTTGTTTATCGAATCTTTTGCACTTAAAAAATTTAGATTTAATTTATGCGTTGTTAAAAAAATTCAAAGTTTTTCTGGAAGAGATGTTTATAATGTCCTCAATATGTATGCAAAACATCACTCAAAAATTCAAGGGATATACACTAGTTGGCATTTATAGGGACTAAAAACAAAATTTTGAAATTTTATAGGGACTAAAAGTGGATGAAAAATTTCACAAGGACTAAAAACAAAATAGTGAAATTTTGTAGGGACTAAAAACATATTTAACCCAAGTTATTATTGTAAAATAGAATTTAAATTGGATGTCATATAAAATAGAACTTAACCTCACTAATCTATTAGCTTCTTAGTATTTACAAAAGCATACATCACTTAAAGAATATAGGTTTTTGTAAAAAAAGTTGTGAAATGGGCTTTTAAACAGACTATTAGGCCTTGCCAGACTTTCACAAAGGCCAGACCAGGCCTAAAAGTTGAGTCTATGACAGGTCACAAGCCAAGCTCAGGCCATGCAAAGCCTATTCCCACCCCTACATGCCACATAGCGCCCACACATTGCCCGGTAGACTTTCGATACAATGGGTCGGTCACCTTAACCTGCCTCTGGTGCCAATGTTGGGTCGCAGGGGGAGCCTAAAGCACATGTACATTAGGCCAAGAGCAAATATATAAATCAATTTGACACCGGATCTTTCACCCAAAATATTAAGACATTAGGTGTATGAGTCCTTTCACTTATATATTGTTCAATATCTCTATTTCCATCCAATTGGTCACACTTAATGCTCCAACAGTGAATTCGGTTCCCATATGTGCACAAGATCTGTGAATATGTAAGCTATGAATATGTAAAACCAACAAGATTTGACATATTATATGTGCATTTAATATTTTTTAATAATAAATCTTTAAAAAGGATAATTTATAGTTGTTGATCGCCCGGGTTATGTATACTTGTAAAGTGACAAAAGAAAAATCATTATAAAACCTAATTAAGAATGAAGGTTTTATATTAATTAATTAATTAGATAGATCTTAACCTACATTTTCTTTCTTTTCTTTGCTTATTCAACACCTAAGAACATTTGACTGTAAGGTGTTGTCTATTTTTAGTAAGATGGATCTATTCAAACACTAGCCTTAGTTTTTGCCTTCAAACACGCCATGGCTAAACACTAATTTGGATGATTTCAGTCTCAAAATGAAACAATTCTTGTAGTGAGTGAAATGGATGTATTCTTTTATATACCAGGAGGGAGCTCATTCTCCATTGAAGTGAACTTCTACGACACCGTGAAAGACATCAAAGAGAAGATACAAAAGCACCAAAACATTTCCATCTTCAAACAAGCTCTTATCTTCAATGGTCAACTTCTCCAAGACGACGGTGACATTTGGAAATATGAAATCCATCAAAACTCTCGCATTGAACTCCTCATAGCCGAAGACTCAAATGTTCAACTCAACATGAAAATATCGTCGTCTGATATGAATTTTCCCCTTGAAACGGACAAGAACGAAATTGTCCTAAAGTTGAAGGAAAAGATTCACAAAATTGACTCAGATGTCCCGATCAAGAAGCTCATTTTGCAAGTCAAAGGTACTGAGATGCAAGATAACGAGTTTCTACGTGATTGTGATGTTTTGAATAACAATGAGATTGAGATGAGTTTAAGACAACCGGCGCCGACACCGATGGTTGGTGTTGGAGGGTCAAATATGATCATACTGATGGTATTGTCTAAGTTCGGGGACACAAAATATATATGTGGAAATAAATCCATCTGATAATGCGGGAGAGTTAAGGAAACAGATGCAGTCGTTTCATCATGGGTATCAATTTCGTCTTCCACCAGAGGGTTATCCTTTCCTTCATAAAAATAAATTTATGTCTGATTACAGGTCTTTTCACTGGCACCGTGTTGCCCATGGTGATACCATTCATGTTATCAATGGAAGACTCACCAATAGAACGTATGCATGATCATAGGTTATTTACTCTTTAGTTTTAACTATTTTTTGTTTTTATTTTAACAACAGACCTAAATGGCAAGAATTGGGAACTTCCATGCTTTCTTGATTTTGCATGTTTCTTTTTGTACTTTGATGATTATTAGGATTTTGAGGAATTAGCATTTGGTATTTCTTTTAAAATACTGTTTTAAAGTAAAAAAAGGATGGCTGTGGTCTCATATGGTAGAAATTAGGGAATAAATGATGCATAACACATAACACATTTACATGACGCTAATTTAGGCAATTTTCTTACAATTGTTGTTTTATACGTTTTTTTGCTATGGAGTCGTGTTTTATGTTTTCTTACAATCGTTGTTTTCTCTAGAAGACTTAAAGAACAAGATGAAGGAGTCATGTTTATCTCTTTCATTTTAATGAGTTCTGTTTATTGTATAAATTAGGGAATGGATGCAGAATACATTTACACAGCATTAATTAATGCAATTTTCGTACAATCGTTATGTTATGTTTTCTGCCATGGATATATGTACTTTGACATTATATAAGCTTCTTTTATTTTTTATTTAGATAATGACAAAAGAATATAACTTGCTCATGAGAAAAATATTATAAAAATTTAAAAGAAAAATACATATAAAACCCAACAAGTTGGCACCTATTTTTTCAATACCAGAAAAGAGAAAATAAAAAATGAATCAATCTCAAAATATGAGCTATCAAGCAGGCTAAAACTTTTAGCACTAACATGTATATTGGATACATTCATTTCTTTTAATTTTTTACTTATCTTTTTCAATATTGGTAACATGATATATATATCTTAGCATAATGTTACTTCTGATGTAGGTAAAAGGAAGAAACAAGATAGACAAGGAAACCAATGCTACTTAATCTGCCAAGGAATCATGCCAAGAGATTTTAACATCATAAGGGAACAATTCTCGGACGCCTAATCCTTCAGGATTAGCAAAAACACCACACAAAAAAAATGATATCTCAAGCCTCTTTTCATAGCCTTCAAAACCAATAGTTGAAGCTGTCAATAGCATCTTGACTCAAAGGAGAAAACAATTCTTGTGTAGAAAAAGATACAAGGGTACCAAAAAAATAGTAAAGACAAGAAAAAGGAGAAGAGGAAATTAGAATAATATCAGCAGTATGGAAGATCACAGGAATCAAGATCTATGTAATCAAATCTACAACTGTGACAGCTTGTACCTCTATTTACTACAACAATCAACCATGAATCCTTGACTAAAATAATGACCAGAACAAGCATTCTCACAAATTGTGTTTAGAAGCCACCAGTACCACATCATCCCTATGATTTTCAATGACAAAATTGCTATAGTTAAGAGTGAAAGCCTCAACTGTAAGAATTCTGGATTTATACCATTTGAATTTTATAAATTTACATCAACCCTCAATTTATTGAAAATTCCATCAGAAAAATGAATTATTCATCAGTGTAATAACACAAGACATTATATTCAAATCAAACCACGTATTCTAACAAACATAAATACCCTTTTGGTTCACTAAACAAAACAAAATACATTAAAAAACACAATGACAGAAGAGAAAACTTTGACCTCTTTTCCTTTGCAGTTTAACTTACTTCTGAAGGTGTCTTAGCCACAATTGACAAGGCATGTAATCCAGACTGCAATTCCTCTTGAAGCAAGTTATAAATAAGCCTATGTCCCTTAACCAAACTCTTCCCTTCAAACTCTTTAGAAACCACTTTAAGATTAAAATGTGTCTCCCCATTGCTCCCTTTAACACCAGCATGCCCAGCATGTTGATAAGATACATCTTCAATTTCTAACTCCACAGGATCAAGCTCCTTTTCAAGCTTTTCCTTAATCCTCTTCCCTCTTCCTCCCAATTCTAAATCCTTATCATCAACCTTAGAACTCGGAGATTGTGTTTCTAAACTATCACTTGAATTCTCAACAAAGCTATCAGCTTTTGAAACAGAACTTAAAACTGAGCTTAATTCAGAATCAGAAGCACTCTTTTCAGCTTCCACATAAAGCAAAAGAGCTTTTTTCTGCATCAATTTAAGCATATTCAAAAACCCATTATTTCTAGAAGGTGTCAAACTCTGTTGCAACCCAAGAAGCACAACAAAATCGGGTGAAACTCGAATAATCTCATGAACGGGTCGACCCGAGAAACCTTGAACGAGCAAAGCAGCGAGTCCTTTAGTTAGGACAGAATCAGAATCAGCTTCGTAAACAACGTTATTGTCACGATCCAAATAGGCTCGGACCCAAACCTGGGAAACACAACCTTCGACTTTGTTTTCTTTTGTTTTGAATTGGGTATCGAGAGGTTTGAGGTTTTTTCCGTAGAAGAGAAGTTGTTCGTATTTGGCTTTGGGTTCTTGTACGGATTGGAACTACAACAAGCAATTCAGTTGGGAATGATGAAAGCATGGGCGCAGAGTGAGAAGCCAAGAAGGGCAACATTACTAGATGCAAAAGTGAATTTTTATATAGCAATTATTCTCAATAACACGAGACGAAGAAGAATCTCCCAAGGTGCTTCACCGGTCACTGTAGTGAATGCTGCATGCACCAACACAGTGGAAGAGATCCTCAGATTTTCTAGTAAGAAAACAGATACACACACTGACACACATACACGAGCAAGATAAAAAAAAAAAGGAAGAATTTCTACTTCCTTTTCAGCATGTTTTCCATAATAAAGTACTGATCATCTTCCCTTGATTAAAATGTGTGCAATATACATAATTCATCTTCCTTTATGCTGTTGCATATGCAAGCCATTGTAGTTGAATGTTACAGAGTAAATAATCAGCAAGCATAATTTTTGAACAGTCCCAATTCAAGCTTTGAGGTTTGAATAGCTTGTTGCCAACAGAACAAGCAATTCCAATTTCCAAAGGCACAAATACACAACTTCATCGCAGTACTAGTAACTAAGCAATCAACTATAAATAAGATTAGTTAATTATACCAACAATGGAACACTCATATTTTTACACTATATAAACAACAGTAAAATACAATAAAAGCAGGTCATGAACAGCCCCATGAATAAATAGCTATCTCATCCAAGCACAACCATGTAGGCCTGGCAGAGTAAGCCCACCCTAAAAAACATTACAAGATGCATAAACAAGCAAATGGAAATTGGTATGCGAAACCACAAGAAGAAAATAATACCACTAAATTCAGTTTAGATAATCAGGGAATATAAAATACATCAACAGATTGCATCTTCTCATTTTGGAGCACACCAAATCTGATAGTTACACCATAAATGAAATCCATATTCCTTAATATCCATGAAATCATTTTGGTACCGGAAGCAGCACTAATATAAAGATTAAGCTTTTGATTTCTAATGTTCACAGTTCACAAATATAAAAGCATAAACTAAATACATATGCAGCTTTAGCTGAATAAATAAAAGAAAGAGGATGAAAATATAGCTAGGCAATAACATTAAAATACGAAATAATACAAGCATAACAAAGGTAGAGGGAACAAACGTTTAATACCATTATAACAATCTAGTGAAAGTTATAGTCATTAAACATACAATTATACAAATAACAAAAAAGCTATGCTTTTCTTAGAGCAATGTCAAATAATCAGCTACTCAAATTAGGAAAAGCATACTAGACAAAAGGATAAAATAATCAAATACTTTCTTTCTCTTGAGGATCTAATCTCTGAGTAGTTCTATAAACACACAAAATCAAGAAAAAAGGAAACATAATTATCTACATGCTATGGACAACCATGCTTAATAGGCAAAGCAAAACAATCTTATATTGACTTTTAATCAAACAGGTAGCATGCAACCATATTTACGGAATCAACTATTAGCCAAACTATGCATCCTATGCTTACTTTCTCAACACCAATAAACATAGTAGAAGCTAGCACCAAGAATGAAGCAATAACTAACGGAAACATAGCGTAAACATAGAAAAGCGATTCAAAAGCAAAAATGATAAAATTGTAAAAATCATCACAAACTAACCTCTGGTTTGAACTACAGTGAAGATTGAAACGAAAGCCACGAGGTACTTTGAGCCACGGCAAGAGAACACTAACTCTGAAACTGCGACACGAGAGAGAGAAGAGAGCTACTCTGAAAAGCTATGGTAGAGAGAGAGAGAGAGAGAGAGAGAGAGAGAGAGACGCTGGATGATATGAAGGTAGGGCTCGAGACGGAGAACTGAGAAGCGATAGCAGAACGAGAGACGCGTGAGCTCCGAGAGAATTCTGAAACTCTCACTCAATTGGTGGAATTTTGCCTGAATTTTAACAAAAATACTGCCTAAATTTTTCACTAATTGTAAATAATTCAATTCAATTAATAAAACCCAATACGATCCCAATTTTTCACTATTTTATACTAATTCAAAATTTACAGGATATCCATGATATTTAGTGTTATGCAGTTTTTGCTGTTTACATTTACAAGAATCCAAACTCAGGTGTTGAGTTAAAAAGAGGCGATAGGATTTTTTTTTTAATAGGCAAAGTGGTTAGAAATTAGTGTGTTAGTAGTTAGAGGGGAGGGGAGCGGGGTTCGAACCCCATACGCCTACATTTTCACCAACGATGTCTCTTTCACTCAACCACATGAGCTACCCTTCCGGGACGGGGTTCATTATTGTGAGAAGCAAGGATTGATAAATATATGAACCCTTCTTGGCACATTAGTAAATTAAATGCTTATATATGAAGATAAAGAATGATAGAAGTAGCAATTGCATTATATATATTTACACGGATTTTCAAACTCAACTAGTTACAATGATAGCCAACAAAGACCATATATACTGGTTGTTGCCAGGAGATCTGGGCATCATATAAACCAGGTCTTAAGTACAAGACAATTTTCTCACGACTTAGTGCAACAAGCAAGATGCTAGATATTTAGCCCAATGTTTACCATAATATGCACAATTTGGACCAAAATTTGTTGAAGAACTCATGATGAGCTACATTACTTTCTCTTAATAGATGAAGATATTTCAAAGTAAGTTGGTCGTGGGGTTGACGGACAGCCAAGGGACTGAATCAATTCATCGACACCCAGCACTTTAAACCTAGGAGGTGAATTCAAAGCAATGTTGTCAACCCGATGCTCATAAATCTTGCCTTCTTTGTCAAGTTTATACTCGGAGGTTCCATCAAACCTACCACGACTTTCCCATGGAACTCGTGGGATACCGTGAACAGTCCAACGAACCATAACGACATTCTCAACGGGCTGCCACACACTAATTATGTCTATCCACAAAGCTTTGAAAAATAGCCTGCCATGAAACCGTAGTGCCCAGAAAATTGATTTGTAGTTCTCAATACCCATAAACGTATTCAGAGGGTCTTTGAGCACAATATCATCCCTGGAAGAAAAAGAAAGATATTTAGTCAGCAAATTTAGCATATCAAAGTAAACAAACCTTAAGGCGGAGTTTATATTTTACGAAAAACACATAATAAACCTTTGATATTCACAGCAAGTACTGGAATGGTGGAAATGCACATTTGATTTCATATACTGGATTCAGTGGAAAGAGGTTCAAGACAAGGTGGCAAGAAGTGTCTTTTGGCCATACTGGACACTGGTCCCAACCAAATATGGGGTGCTAAATATGCACACTAATATGTTTGGACCTCATTTGAGTTATAGGCTTATAGCATTAGGCATAGCAAATAGACCATGAAACACCTCAATGGTCCTGTTTGTACTCAAATGTTTACGTTTATGCTAACATATGATGCATTCAGAGTATAATGTTCTCCCTTTTGCTCTCTTTCTCTCCCTCCCTACACCATCCCCAATAAACCAAAACAACAAGTGTTTTCTCATTTGGAAATTTAGGCAGTTATAGATGTGAAAAACAATAAGTGTTTCCTCATTTCGAAATTTAGGCAGTTATAGATGTGAATGGTTAGTTCCTACTTCTTGGTTCTTACATTAATAACATAAGAAAGACATCTAAAGGCTTCAAAAAACAAGGCTGATACTTCCGCTTAATTCTACTGATGGATGGCATATAATTTTGCAACTCTTGCAAAATTATAGGTACAAACATAAACTTCCTTCTAATCTTATCTAATCAATTAACAATCCTCTTATTATTTTCACTAATCAAACAATCGCCTTGAATACATTAATGCAATGCCCAGGACTCAAAAACACAATTGATTAAACAAGTGCAACAACCTTTGGCATAAAATAAGTTGAAATACATCACAATTCAGAATTACACTAATCACTACTTCAAAAATCCTCAACCAGACTCCATTCCATTGTGATAACGAGTAAGGGGATATAAAAAAAGGGAAGTACAAGTTACAACTACAAGTAAAAGGCATCTACAGTTTCACTTTTAATTGCTAGGAAAACTGCAATTCTCAAAAGTTCCTAATTATGAATAACAGAACATGCTTCTCCAGCACAATCTATATGACTTTTGCATCCATTTCAATACCCCTTAAACTGCAAGCAGTCAGTTTCCCAAGCCTTTATGCCATTCAAACTTTAATTAGAATAGACAGTCAAATTAAACAAATCCCTAAAAATTGAAGTGCCCAACACAACACAAATTTAACCAACACAATATTTTGGGGATAATTTCTACTATTCAGGAACTCACATAACTACCTTTAGGATAAAGCAATATAAGGGCATATAATCAAGCAGTTATGTTACATATTCTTCTTCTAAACTCAACATTCAAAAAACATAATTTTGACTATACAAAATCATGATCAATAAGCATTAAGATAAAAATTCTCACCTATAGATGTCAAAGCTAAGTTCTTTTATAAAAGAGATCAGGGAACTCCTCTCTCAAAGTTCGAATAGCATATCCCATATTCACATAGTAATTTTGCTTTTCTTCCTCTTCCTCTTTGCTTGACCTAGAACCATGCTTCACAGGAACCGAGAATTGACCATACGATCTCACGTTCTGATCCAAAACTGCATAATCCTTCACTCTGCAAGAAATTTTCACCCCTTTCTTTGACCTAATTGCTTTCGATTTTGAGTAGGGTTCGAAGCTGTGGAGTTTCCTCGAATTAGGGTTAGAGTTTTGGGGAATTTGAGGCGCAACGTGCAGTTCTGGGGAGTGTACTAGAAGGGCCATGGTAAAAGCTTCGATTTTTTTTTTGTTTGAGCCCGCGGAAAAGTATATGAGTTCAGGAAAAAAATTTGAGCGAGAAAATTTATTATTTTCCGGGAAAATGTGAGCGGAGATTTTCTTGGGATGGAAGGAGATTTTTGTGGATAATTGGAATTATCGGGTTACTAAGCGGGAAAATATGTTATTGGTAGATTTAAGATTTTTTGTGTTATTTCCTAATTCTGTTCATATTGAATTTTGGTTTACGGTTAGGTCCTAATGTCCTCACATGTGCAGATTGCTAATTGTGTACGAAATAAACAAACTATTTTCTTTTTTGACAATAAATAAACAAACTATTGTCAAAAAACAGACTATATTAACATTTTTTAAACAATAGATAAACATTTTTCAGTTTTTAACCATACGACTTAAAATGATACTTTTAAAAGAGTTTAATTTCTGTACACATATTGTGTATACGCTTTTACAACCATCACCAATCACAATATTTTAAGAAGTAGAAACGATATTTTAAGTTATATAAAGGTTACAAGTTTTAACTAACCAATTCAATAAAAATAATAACAAAATTAATAATATTTAATTAATGCTTAAAGTTTACCTATAGAAATAAAAAAACTAAAAGATAAAGAATGCCAAAAAGGTGAAGTTATACCTTCAAAATCAATTATATCATACAAAGTTACAAACAAATGAAAACGAGACCAATAAGTACAATATGACTCCATTTGGATATACAACTTAATACGCTTACGGCACAAACACTTATCATATAAGAGTTTATGCATAAGTTATTTATAGGCTAAATACCACTTTTGGTCCTTTATCTTTGCTCTAAGTTTCACTTTGGTCCTTTATCTTTTTTTTGGTCCATTTTGGTTCTTTATCTTTCATTTCTGTGTCAGTTTGGTCCTTTATCTTTATTTTGTTTCACTTTGGTCCTTTATCTTTTATTTATTGTTTCATTTTGGTCCTCTTAAACAAAATATTTTGGTCGCGTATTGCATGAATTTTTCAAAAAGCAAAAAAAATAAAGTGTTCTTGGTGTTCTTGAGCACATTCATAGTGTTCTTCATTTTATTGTATTTTTGTTTAGGAGGACCAAAATGAAACAATAAATGAAAGATAAATGACTAAAGTGAAACAAAATAAAGATAAAAAATCCGAACATATCCGCAGCTCAAAAAAATTTTTAGAAATCGGATTTATGTATCAATGAGGTAAATCCGATTTCCACTGAAAATTTTTAAAAATTGAAAGCGGATTTATCTAAGGTGGGGGTAGATCCGCTTTTAAAAATAACAAAATCGGATTTACCTAAGGTGGGGGTAAATCCGATTTTGTTATTTTTAAAAGCGGATTTACCTAAAGGCGGGGGGGTATATCTGATTTTAGCGTAATTAATGAATCAATAAATCAGTTAAAAAATTAAATTTTTTTTAGAAAAATAAATTAGGTATGAATATTGACCGTCTTTTGGTTTTGTTTAGGATGTAGTTCGTTAACACGTGACGATGTTGTACGTCGAGCGAATAATTTAGGCTAAAAAATCGGTTTTCGGGAAACCTACTCCTATTGTAATGAAACCACAGCCATTAAATCCGGAAAAAATCAGGGATCAATACTCTTGAAGAAGGGACATCTTTCAGAATAGGGGGGCTCAAAATCCCAAATTCCATTGTTTACTATTTTTTATTAATTTTTTTTAATTTTTCATAATCTCCAAAAAATCTAAAAAAATTTGTATAACCTTATTTTTGTTTTATTAGATTTTTAGTGGTGTTTTTATAATTTTTTGATTAGTTTTGACTCTTTAACGGATTTTTAGTAGCGTTTTTATAACCTTTTTTAAAAATTTAAATAAAAACAATTATTTTTAATAACAAAATCGGATTTACCTTAGGTAGGGGTAAATCCGATTTTCTTTTTATAGGGAAATCGGATTTATCTACCCAATAGGTAAATCCGATTTTAAAAATAACAAAGCGGATGTACCCCCACCTGAGGTAAATCCGATTTGTTATTTTAAAGTCGGATTTACCTATTGGGTAGATAAATCTGCTTTGAAAAAATAACAAATCGGATTTACCTTAGGTGGGGGTAAATCCGAGCGAATTTTAGTTGGCAGGGGCATTTTCGGGTTTTAGAAATTATGTGGGGGTATATGGGAAGAGGTGGGGTACCAAAAAAAACCCTTTTTTAATAAAATCAAGGGGAAGTACTCTTTTTCCTTTTCATCAAAAGGTTTTAACGATGCTTCATTTCTTCTTTTCACCAAAAAAGGTGTATGGGTCATTTCACTTATATATGGATCAACATATCTATTTCCATCCAATGTGGGACTTCTTACTCACACTTCCCCCCTCAAGCGTGAGTCCATTCGTCGCTCTTTCTTGAATGGAAGATTTTGCATCCACATACACTTGCACTGTCATTGACTCACATTTATCAACGAGACATGCCAGTATTAGGGGTAGGAATAGGCCAGGCCGATCGACAGGGCCTACGACCCAGCCTGCGTCAGACAAGGCCAGACTTTTTATCTAAATTGATAAGTCGACTTATCCTTTTTTAAAAGTCTATTTAGCTAAAAAGGTCAGGCTACAGACCATTGGAAAAGTCTTTTAGGTCGATCAGGCCGGCCTATTTAAGTAAAAATAAATAATATTTTTAATACTATTATTATTATTATTGTAATAAATTTTGTAATTCATGTTAAATCATAAATTTGCTAATAATTTCTGTTAATTTTAACATATTAACCTACACCAGTTTTAAACATATTTAAAGTTATTAGGGTTAAATATGTTTTTAGTCCCTACAAAATTTCACTATTTTGTTTTTAGTCCCTATAAAAAATTTCATCAACTTTTAGTCCCTCTAAAATTTCACACTTTTGTTTTAAGTCCCTATAAAATGTAAACTCGTGTATGCCTTTAGAATTTTGAATGATATTTTGCATACACGTTAAAGATATTAAAAATATCTCCCTCACAAAAAATAAACTCAAAATTTTATTTCTAGGGTAGTATTTCCTTTAATTTGTTTATCGAATCTTTTGCACTTAAAAAATTTAGATTTAATTTATGCATTGTTAAAAAATTCAAAGTTTTTCTGGAAGAGATGTTTATAATGTCCTCAATATGTATGCAAAACATCACTCAAAAATTCAATGGATATACACTAGTTGGCATTTATAGGGACTAAAAACAAAATTTTGAAATTTTATAGGGACTAAAAGTCGATGAAAAATTTCATAAGGACTAAAAACAAAATAGTGAAATTTTGTAGGGACTAAAAACATATTTAACCCAAGTTATTATTGTAAAATAGAATTTAAATTGGATGTCATATAAAATAGAACTTAACCTCACTAATCTATTAGCTTCTTAGTATTTACAAAAGCATACATCACTTAAAGAATATAGGTTTTTGTTAAAAAATGTTGTGAAATGGGCTTTTAAACAGACTATCAGGCCTTGCCAGACTTTCACAAAGGCCAGACCAGGCCTAAAAGTTGAGTCTATGACAGGTCACAAGCCAAGCTCAGACCATGCAAAGCCTATTCCCACCCCTACATGCCACATAGCGCCCACACATTGCCCGGTAGACTTTCGATACAATGAGTCGGTCACCTTAACCTGCCTCTGGTGCCAATGTTGGGTCGCAGGGGGAGCCTAAAGCACATGTACATTAGGCCAAGAGCAAATATATAAATCAATTTGACACCGGCTTATTCACCCAAAACATTAAGACATTAGGTGTATGAGTCCTTTCACTTATATATTGTTCAATATCTCTATTTCCATCCAATTGCTCACACTTAATGCTCCAACAGTGAATTCGGTTCCCATATGTGCACAAGATCTGTGAATATGTAAGCTATGAATATGTAAAACCAACAAGATTTGACATATTATATGTGCATTTAATATTTTTTAATAATAAATCTTTAAAAAGGATAATTTATAGTTGTTGATCGCCCGGGTTATGTATACTTGTAAAGTGACAAAAGAAAAATCATTATAAAACCTAATTAAGAATGAAGGTTTTATATTAATTAATTAATTAGATAGATCTTAACATACATTTTCTTTCTTTTCTTTGCTTATTCAACACCTAAGAACATTTGACTGTAAGGTGTTGTCTATTTTTAGTAAGATGGATCTATTCAAACACTAGCCTTAGTTTTTGCCTTCAAACACGCCATGGCTAAACACTAATTTGGATGATTTCAGTCTCAAAATGAAACAATTTTTGTAGTGAGTGAAATGGATGTATTCTTTTATATACCAGGAGGGAGCTCATTCTCCATTGAAGTGAACTTCTACGACACAGTGAAAGACATCAAAGAGAATATACAAACACCACAACATTTCCATCTTCAAACAAGCTCTTATCTTCAATGGTCAACTTCTCCAAGACGACGGTGACATTTGGAAATATGAAATCCATCAAAACTCTCGCATTGAACTGCTCATAGCCGAAGACTCAAATGTTCAACTCAACATGAAAATATCGTCATCCGATATGAATTTTCCACTTGAAATGGACAAGAATGAAATTGTCCTAAAGTTGAAGGAAAAGATTCACAAAATTGACTCAGATGTCCCGATCAAGAAGCTCATTTTGCAAGTCAAAGGTACTGAGATGCAAGATAACGAGTTTCTACGTGATTGTGATGTTTTGAATAACAATGAGATTGAGATGAGTTTAAGACAACCGGCGCCGACACCGATGGTTGGTGTTGGAGGGTCAAATATGATCATAGTGATGGTATTGTCTAAGTGCGGGGACACAAAATATATATGTGGAAATAAATCCATCTGATAATGTGGGAGAGTTAAGGAAACAGATGCAGTCGTTTCATCATGGGTATCAATTTCGTCTTCCACAAAAGGGTTATCTTTTCCTTCATAAAAATAAATTTATGTCTGATTACAGGTCTTTTCACTGGCACCGTGTTGCCCATGGTGATACCACTCACGTTATCAATGGAAGACTCACCAATAGAACGTATGCATGATCATAGGTTATTTACTCTTTAGTTTTAACTATTTTTTGTTTTTATTTTAACAACAGACCTAAATGGCAAGAATTGGGAACTTCCATGCTTTCTTGATTTTGCATGTTTCTTTTTGTACTTTGATGATTATTAGGATTTTGAGGAATTAGCATTTGGTATTTCTTTTAAAATACTGTTTTAAAGTAAAAAAAAAGGATGATTGTGGTCTCATATGGTAGAAATTAGGGAATAAATGATGCATAACACATAACACATTTACATGACGCTAATTTAGGCAATTTTCTTACAATTGTTGTTTTATACGTTTTTTTGCTATGGAGTCGTGTTTTATGTTTTCTTACAATCGTTATTTTCTCTAGAAGACTTAAAGAACAAGATGAAGGAGTCATGTTTATCTCTTTCATTTTAATGAGTTCTGTTTATTGTATAAATTAGGGAATGGATGCAGAATACATTTACACAGCATTAATTAATGCAATTTTCGTACAATCGTTATGTTATGTTTTCTGCCATGGATATATGTACTTTGACATTATATAAGCTTCTTTTATTTTTTATTTAGATAATGACAAAAGAATATAACTTGCTCATGAGAAAAATATTATAAAAATTTAAAAGAAAAATACATATAAAACCCAACAAGTTGGCACCTATTTTTTCAATACCAGAAAAGAGAAAATAAAAAATGAATCAATCTCAAAATATGAGCTATCAAGCAGGCTAAAACTTTTAGCACTAACATGTATATTGGATACATTCATTTCTTTTAATTTTTTACTTATCTTTTTCAATATTGGTAACATGATATATATCTTAGCATAATGTTACTTCTGATGTAGGTAAAAGGAAGAAACAAGATAGACAAGGAAACCAATGCTACTTAATCTGCCAAGGAATCATGCTAAGAGATTTTAACATCATAAGGGAACAATTCTCGGACGCCTAATCCTTTAGGATTAGCAAAAACACCCACAAAAAAAATGATATCTCAAGCCTCTTTTCATAGCCTTCAAAACCAATAGTTGAAGCTGTCAATAGCATCTTGACTCAAAGGAGAAAACAATTCTTGTGTAGAAAAAGATACAAGGGTACCAAAAAAATAGTAAAGACAAGAAAAAGGAGAAGAGGAAATTAGAATAATATCAGCAGTATGGAAGATCACAGGAATCAAGATCTATGTAATCAAATCTACAACTGTGACAGCTTGTACCTCTATTTACTACAACAATCAACCATGAATCCTTGACTAAAATAAAGACCAGAACAAGCATTCTCACAAATTGTGTTTAGAAGCCACCAGTACCACATCATCCCTATGATTTTCAATGACAAAATTGCTATAGTTAAGAGTGAAAGCCTCAACTGTAAGAATTCTGGATTTATACCATTTGAATTTTATAAATTTACATCAACCCTCAATTTATTGAAAATTCCATCAGAAAAATGAATTATTCATCAGTGTAATAACACAAGACATTATATTCAAATCAAACCCCGTATTCTAACAAACATAAATACCCTTTTGGTTCACTAAACAAAACAAAATACATTAAAAAACACAATGACAGAAGAGAAAACTTTGACCTCTTTTCCTTTGCAGTTTAACTTACTTCTGAAGGTGTCTTAGCCACAATTGACAAGGCATGTAATCCAGACTGCAATTCCTCTTGAAGCAAGTTATAAATAAGCCTATGTCTCTTGACCAAACTCTTCCCTTCAAACTCTTTAGAAACCACTTTAAGATTAAAATGTGTCTCCCCATTGCTCCCTTTAACACCAGCATGCCCAGCATGTTGATAAGATACATCTTCAATTTCTAACTCCACAGGATCAAGCTCCTTTTCAAGCTTTTCCTTAATCCTCTTCCCTCTTCCTCCCAATTCTAAATCCTTATCATCAACCTTAGAACTCGGAGATTGTGTTTCTAAACTATCACTTGAATTCTCAACAAAGCTATCAGCTTTTGAAACAGAACTTAAAACTGAGCTTAATTCAGAATCAGAAGCACTCTTTTCAGCTTCCACATAAAGCAAAAGAGCTTTTTTCTGCATCAATTTAAGCATATTCAAAAACCCATTATTTCTAGAAGGTGTCAAACTCTGTTGCAACCCAAGAAGCACAACAAAATCGGGTGAAACCCGAATAATCTCATGAACGGGTCGACCCGAGAAACCTTGAACGAGCAAAGCAGCGAGTCCTTTAGTTAGGACAGAATCAGAATCAGCTTCGTAAACAACGTTATTGTCACGATCCAAATAGGCTCGGACCCAAACCTGGGAAACACAACCTTCGACTTTGTTTTCTTTTGTTTTGAATTGGGTATCGAGAGGTTTGAGGTTTTTTCCGTAGAAGAGAAGTTGTTCGTATTTGGCTTTGGGTTCTTGTACGGATTGGAAGAGTTTTATGATTTCTTGAAGCTTTGGAGGAAGTTCTTCGAGGGGTTGAAGAGAAGTAGATGGTGATGATGATGAAGATGATGATGTGTGTGGTTTGGTTGGAAGTTTTTGGAAGGTGATGGGTTTGAAGAAGAGGGTTTGTGTTGGTGTTACGAGGAAAGTTGGGTTTTTTTTGTTAAAGAGGGAAAGTGGGATTCTGTTTGTGAATAATCGGAATGGAAATGAGGAAAGGGTATTATTGGTGAACATGATTGTTGTAGCAGTTGAGACCGTACTGAAGAGAGGGAAAGGGAGTATTCTTGTAGGCTATTTTCTTGGACTTTATTGATGTCTGGCTCCAAAACAATCCAAACTTGCTCAAATTACTCACTATCTTGTATTTTCTAATTCTCAAATCTGTTAAGAGATCAACAATAAAAATAGAATCAAGGATGATTCTACAAATTATTCCGATCTGGCACATAAAAACAAAATCAAATATTGAAACATTTAAACAACGGTTTATACAAAAGAAAATGGCAATACAAGAAAGTAGGAACTACAACAAGCAATTCAGTTGGGAATGATGAAAGCATGGGCGCAGAGTGAGAAGCCAAGAAGGGCAACATTACTAGATGCAAAAGTGAATTTTTATATAGCAATTATTCTCAATAACACGAGACGAAGAAGAATCTCCCAAGGTGCTTCACCGGTCACTGTAGTGAATGCTGCATGCACCAACACAGTGGATGAGATCCTCAGATTTTCTAGTAAGAAAACAGATACACACACTGACACACATACACGAGCAAGATAAAAAAAAAGGAAGAATTTCTACTTCCTTTTCAGCATGTTTCCCATAATAAAGTACTGATCATCTTCCCTTGATTAAAATGTATGCAAGCCATTGTAGTTGAATGTTACAGAGTAAATAATTAGCAAGCATAATTTTTGAACAGTCCCAATTCAAGCTTTGAGGTTTGAATAGCTTGTTGCCAACAGAACAAGCAATTCCAATTTCCAAAGGCACAAATACACAACTTCATCGCAGTACTAGTAACTAAGCAATCAACTATAAATAAGATTAGTTAATTATACCAACAATGGAACACTCATATTTTTACACTATATAAACAACAGTAAAATACAATAAAAGCAGGTCATGAACAGCCCCATGAATAAATAGCTATCTCATCCAAGCACAACCATGTAGGCCTGGCAGAGTAAGCCCACCCTAAAAAACATTACAAGATGCATAAACAAGCAAATGGAAATTGGTATGCGAAACCACAAGAAGAAAATAATACCACTAAATTCAATTTAGATAATCAGGGAATATAAAATACATCAACAGATTGCATCTTCTCATTTTGGAGCACACCAAATCTGATAGTTACACCATAAATGAAATCCATATTCCTTAATATCCATGAAATCATTTTGGTACCGGAAGCAGCACTAATATAAAGATTAAGCTTTTGATTTCTAATGTTCACAGTTCACAAATATAAAAGCATAAACTAAATACATATGCAGCTTTAGCTGAATAAATAAAAGAAAGAGGATGAAAATATAGCTAGGCAATAACATTAAAATACGAAATAATACAAGCATAACAAAGGTAGAGGGAACAAACGTTTAATACCATTACAACAATCTAGTGAAAGTTATAGTCATTAAACATACAATTATACAAATAACAAAAAAGCTATGCTTTTCTTAGAGCAATGTCAAATAATCAGCTACTCAAATTAGGAAAAGCATACTAGACAAAAGGATAAAATAATCAAATACTTTCTTTCTCTTGAGGATCTAATCTCTGAGTAGTTCTATAAACACACAAAATCAAGAAAAAAGGAAACATAATTATCTACATGCTATGGACAACCATGCTTAATAGGCAAAGCAAAACAATCTTATATTGACTTTTAATCAAACAGGTAGCATGCAACCATATTTACGGAATCAACTATTAGCCAAACTATGCATCCTATGCTTACTTTCTCAACACCAATAAACATAGTAGAAGCTAGCACCAAGAATGAAGCAATAACTAACAGAAACATAGCGTAAACATAGAAAAGCGATTCAAAAGCAAAAATGATAAAGTTGTAAAAATCATCACAAACTAACCTCTGGGGGAATATGGGATACTTCTGCATGTCATGAAAACAAGCCAGAGCTTCTTCAAAGCGATTACTTTGGACATACCCAGCAATCATGGCATTCCAAGAGACAACATCTTTTACAGGAATTTCATCAAAAAGGCTTCTTGCATCATCCACGTAACCCAAAGAGACATACCCAGTAATAAGTGCAGTGAAAGAAACAGCATCTCTCAGAGTACTATTATCAAACACCAAGCGTGCAAGTTCCAACTCACCAACAGAAGCATACATGTGAATAAGCGAAGTGTGGACATGAGGGTGAGAGTGAAGATTAAGCTTTAGAGCATGAACGTGAAGTTGTTTACCTTCATGGGTAGCCTTTGCTTTGGCACAAGACTTGAAGAGGAAAGGGAAAGTGTGAGAATTGGGTAGAAAGAAGAGTGAAGCATGCGAGAATACAATCGTAAGGAAGAGATAGGAGAGTGATCGTGGGATAAGGTAGCCAACTTTATCATTTTTGCATATGGGATGTGGTGGGGTAAAAGAAAAAAAACCTTTTTTAATAAAATTAAGGGGAAGTACTCTTTTTCCTTTTCATTAAAAGGTTTTAACGATGTTTCATTTCTTCTTTTCACCAAAAAAGGTGTATGGGTCATTTCACTTATATATGGATCAACATATCTATTTCCATCCAATGTGGGACTTCTTACTCACACTTCCCCCCTCAAGTGTGATTCCATTCGTCGCTCTTTCTTGAATGGAAGATTTTGCATCCACATACACTTGCACTGTCATTGACTCACATTTATCAACGAGACATGCCAGTATTAGGGATAGGAATAGGCCAGGCCGATCGACAGGGCCTACGACCCAGCCTGCGTCAGACAAGGCCAGACTTTTTATCTAAATTGATAAGTCGACTTATCCTTTTTTAAAAGTCTATTTAGCTAAAAAGGTCAGCCTACAGACCATTGGAAAAGTCTTTTAGGTCGATCAGGCCGGCCTATTTAAGTAAAAATAAATATTATTTTTAATACTATTATTATTATTATTATTGTAATAAATTTTGTAATTCATGTTAAATCATAAATTTGCTAATAATTTCTGTTAATTTTAACATATTAACCTACACCAGTTTTAAACATATTTAAAGTTATTAGGGTTAAATATGTTTTTAGTCCCTACAAAATTTCACTATTTTGTTTTTAGTCCCTATAAAAAATTTCATCAACTTTTAGTCCCTATAAAATTTCACATTTTTGTTTTAAGTCCCTATAAAATGTAAACTCGTATATGCCTTTAGAATTTTGAATGATATTTTGCATACACGTTAAAGATATTAAAAATATCTCCCTCACAAAAAATAAACTCAAAATTTTATTTCTAGGGTAGTATTTCCTTTAATTTGTTTATCGAATCTTTTGCACTTAAAAAATTTAGATTTAATTTATGCATTGTTAAAAAATTCAAAGTTTTTCTGGAAGAGATGTTTATAATGTCCTCAATATGTATGCAAAACATCACTCAAAAATTCAATGGATATACACTAGTTGGCATTTATAGGGACTAAAAACAAAATTTTGAAATTTTATAGGGACTAAAAGTCGATGAAAAATTTCATAAGGACTAAAAACAAAATAGTGAAATTTTGTAGGGACTAAAAACATATTTAACCCAAGTTATTATTGTAAAATAGAATTTAAATTGGATGTCATATAAAATATAACTTAACCTCACTAATCTATTAGCTTCTTAGTATTTACAAAAGCATACATCACTTAAAGAATATAGGTTTTTGTAAAAAAAGTTGTGAAATGGGCTTTTAAACAGACTATCAGGTCTTGCCAGACTTTCACAAAGAAGTAGTTAACGGCGTAGAAAGTTGAAATCCAACAACAGTACAAGTGTTTAAAACCTACAAATCCAACAAGAAAGAAGTGTTTAGAAAAACTAGTTATTACAACTCTATTGGGTTATCAGCGTTATCTCCATCAACAGGGTTCTGCTCAATAAATCCCTGGACATCTTCATTATTAGGGGGCACAATTTGGATTGGTGCTGGTTGACAGCGCATAAGTCTTGGGCGAAGCAGTTCAGCTGACATTGGGCAATGAATGGTAAAAACACCCCTTGAACTTAAATAGGTCAGCTGGGCTTCTCTACTCTAAGGGCCCCCAGCCAAACCATCAGCTCCAAGAACCTCCATAATACGATCAGTATCTGTCTCAAGATAAGGACTACCACGTGCATCCACATCAGCAGAGACACGATATTGTAACCCAGGGCGAGTCTCTACCCATAGTTGATTAGGAAAACTTTGATGATAGTCTCTATAAAAGCCTTTTGGAATCTTAAGACGTCTCTGTGCAATAATTCCATAAGAGACAACTCAAATAAATACCAAAGACAAAAAATATGCAACGGTAGAAGAAAAAAAAGAAGGTTTAAATATATGTTCAACCCCTACAAATACACGCACAATCCAAATAGGCCCCTGTAAAAAAAAACTTTAAATCCCTTGCAAATATAAATTGTTTACGGTTAAGCCCCTCGGTCAGCTTTTCATCCAAAAAAAACTTTAAAATAATAATCAATGACACGTGTCATCATCTCATTGGACCATTGTGCCATGTGTTATTGAATGCCACGTCATCATCCCATGTCACCATGGACACATGGCAGTGACATGTGCCACGTCAGCAGCCAATAGGTGGATGCCACATGGCACTCAACATAGCTATGTGAGGTCATCCCATGTCACCATGGACACATGGCAGTGACATATGCCACGTCAGCAGCCAATAGGTGGATGCCACATGGCACTCAACATAGCTATGTGGGGGCACATTGCTGTTACTAAAAAAAGTTGGAATTTTTAGTGGAATGGGAATCGAATCGAACTTGCAACCATAGAGTGAAACACACTCATTATAACCATTAAGCCACATGATCACTTGTGATATCTAAGTCAACAATGAATACATATGACGTTAACTATTCACCTTCTTCAATGAATAACAACTGTTCATCTTCTTCAAGTAATGGATTTCATAGAGAGGACAATTTCCCACTTTTCTGATCCTTTTTCTTCCAATTTACATTCCTTTGTTTGTTTTTCTTATCAAGCACAGTAGATACGGAACATCCAGTGACCAATTACATGTCAAACAATAAAATGTCAAATTATTTGTTTGAAACAAACCAAGTGAAAAATATCAATTATGGAAACAAAACCAATGTGTTGCGTTAAAAACACACTTGAGAGCAAGTGTACTCTCTTGCAGAAGTAGTATAAAAAATATCGTCTCCACAGGGATTAATTAATAAGTACCAAACTATTTAAGATTAATTATTATTTAGACGAACGAGTGTTTGGTTGTATTAGAAACTAAAATAAAACGAAGTAAATAGCAAGAATTAAAATTGAGAAGTTCGATCAATGGAAAGGAGCCTAGGGTCTCGGTTTCACTTGCTAGCTTCGATTCCTCTATGTCTAATTCTACCTGAATTCCTTATTTTATTCAATTACCAATCCCTTTACTAAACCTATTAATCCGTTTGGTCATTCGTGATTAATATTCTTTTCCCTAAATTAATCCTAGTTTGGTCATGCTAGAATTTAAATTTAAGAAAAGCATGAAGTACAAAAAGGTTGAATGATTGGAAGACTAAATTAAAGTTTGGTCATTCATTAATTATAGTCTCAATTATCCTATAGGTCCACCAACTAGTTGTAGTACGGTCGCTAATCAACTAATTGATTATAAACATGCAAAGGGTTGTCAATCCTAATTATGTAATAAAGCAATAGGATAATATTAATTGAAATAAAACTTGGGAATTCAAAATATAAATTAAAACATAAAAAGGTCTCTAATCAAGCAAGATCCACCTAAGACCCTAGAAGAGGATTTAGCTATCCATAGTGTTCAAGAACATTGGATTAAAATAAAAAGTCATGAATTACAAAATATAAAAATAACCCGGAGATTGAGTAAATTCTGATCCTGTATTCAGTCTCTGTATCCTGCTCCAAAGCTCTCTCACGGTGTCAAAAACGGATACCAAATTCCTTTTCTTCTCTCCTCAGCGTCACTGTGTTGTGTCCTTCTTCTCTGTTTGCGGCTGTTTTCTCTCTTAATTCTTGCGTAGGGTAGCGTGTTTTCTCTTTAAAAAGCTGCGCTACCTTTATACTAGTATTTCCCTAGGTTCTGCTTCTTGTTGGTCACGTTAGTTGCATTCCTATTACTTTGGGCTCCTTTTTGTTACAATTCAATTAATGGGCTTTGGCCATTAATCCTTTTAAATCGCTCTTTTTTCCAAATGGCCATGGGCGAGTTTAAATTATGGGCTGAAAGCTCCCATTAAGTCAAACCATTATTTCTTTAATCCATTGCCACTTTTCTACAAAATAGAGTAAAACAAATTAGTAATTATATTATTGTTAACAATTGCTCTAAGAAAAAGACTTAAAAACATCTCTAAAAATACACTAAATTGGAGTTTATCAACTCCGCTACACTTAACTTTTGTTTGTCCTCAAACAAATTTGCTGGCTCAATACAATTTTCAAATAAATAACAGAGACAACCAAATAGGAGACCCAAAATTAGAAGCACAAAGACAGACAATGGATAATATAGCACATATGAGGTGTCAAGAGGTTGCCCAATTAGAGGCTCATGTCCCTGAAGAATACATTTCTGTGAATAAAGACACTCGCTCACAATCTCTCTAAGTGTTTAGGGACTAGGGAAAATATACACTCAAGTTTCCACAAAATGCACATTACCATAAGCTTGTAATTTGACCAAATCTCCGCTAAATGGTTCACATGCATGCAAAAGATGGGGTTTCATGGGTTGTAATGGGGCCAAGGGTGAAGTCATGCAAGGTAGGAAACAAGAAGAAAGGGATAATCAAAGGGCTAAAAACAAGAAGCAAATAGTAACCTTTGAAACCAAATATGGAGCTCCTATCTATTTTACAATTTTTGTCCAAACTCCAAACTAATTTCACTTCTATTTCTTCATTCTTCTTTTTCTATTGAGTCAACTCTTTTTGATTTGCTTTTTTTTTTTCTTAAGTAGACTCTTTTTTTTTTTTTTTTTTTTGGGTTTGCCCTTTGGCTCTTTCATTCCTTTGATGTGCCCTTTGGCTCTTTCTTGAGTAGACAAATTCAATTTTTTCATAGGAGGAAAAGGTAAGTACATGATAACTCCTATTTTGTTTCCTTTGTGTGAAAATATTTTTGTAAGCACATGATTCACTTTTTTTTTTGACAAGATTTTTTTTTCATCATCCTAACAAGATAGACAACTAAAGTATGGGACGAAATTTCAGTCCTGACAACATAGAGTATAGACAGCTAAAATATAGGACGAAATTGTAATTTTCAATAGTTGCTCCACATTCAACTTCAAATGGTTACCACATACAAAAAAAAAGAAAAAAATTATATCTGGGTACCAAAGAAAAAATATAACAAATAGGCTCAAGGGGGGCAACTAAGGGATAAATTCATCAAGCAACTCTGAGGCCAGAAAAATACCTAAATCCCCAAATCTTTTTACGTGATGCAAATCAATTTTCGCCTTGAAACGTTCAAAAGACAAGTTCTAGAATGTAGCAAGTTGGGAAACACACTCATAGAAAGAAAAAGGGGTAAAAATTTATGATTTAGTATCAATCCCCTTATGAAGGCTCAGATCTCACATTTAGAAGCTAGTTCACAAAAAGTACTCAAGAGGGACAAATGCTAATTATCAGCTTCCTAAGGACATCCTCACAGTTACAATTAAGCACAAGTCTGTCAAGTGAACTAGTTATGGGATCCCCTAAAGGCAAAATCTCTATTATTTTTTTTTCAATTTAAGCATAGTTCATGCAAAACAAGCCAGAAAAAATGCTATCAACATATATAGTGGGTATGTGCATTAATAGAGATATAGTGACAATATAAACTATCCTCCCCCACACTGGCATGGAGCATGGTCCTCAATGCAAAATAATCAAATAGAAACAAAAGGAAATAAATGAGAGAGAGAGTAAGAGTGACTTCCCTGAGAGAGCTTGCAGAATGAGCTAATTCCTAAAAAAACAAAACAAAATAAAAATAAGAGGAAATAAAACACAGGTTGCCTTCTGCGAAGCGCTTGTTTAACGTCCCGAGCCTGACGGTAGTAGGGTCAATCCTTGAGGGCAGTGACATAGCTCACTTGGAGCAACCCTTCCTCAAAATGTTTCACACGCTGACCATTGACTTTAAAAGTGGTACCATCTTCATGAGATACCTCAAGAACTCCATAAGGAAAAACTTGAGTAACAGTGTAGGGTCCATACCACCTTGAGCGCAACTTTCCTGGAAAAAGACGCAAACGTGAGTTATAAATTAAAACTTTCTCACCAACATGGAATTCACGCTGCTGGATGCGCTTATCATGCCACTTTTTAGTCCGCTCCTTATATAACTTGGCATTCTCATAAGCTCCCAGACGGAGCTCATCCAATTCATCGAGCTGCAACAACCTATTTTCACCTGTAAGCTGAGCATCAAAGTTTAGAAATTTTAAAGCCCAAAGTGCTTTATGCTCTAATTCAACAGGCAAATGACATGCCTTTCCAAAAACAAGGCGGTAAGGAGACATCCCAATGGGGGTTTTAAAAGCAGTTCTATAGGCCCATAGTGCATCATCAAGTTTCAAAGACCAATCTTTTCTTGATGCACTAACTGTCTTCTCTAAAATCCTTTTCAACTCTCTGTTTGAAATTTCAACTTGCCCACTAGTTTGTGGGTGGTAAGGAGTTGCTACCTTATGAGTAACACCATATTTGCTCAAAAGATTTTCAAATTGTTTATTGCAAAAATGAGTGCCACCATCACTAATAATGGCTCGAGGAGTGCCAAATCTGGAAAAAATATTTTTCTTTAAAAATTTCACCACCACCCGAGCATCATTAGTGGGTAAGGCTACAGCTTCTACCCACTTAGACACATAATCTACAGCAACAAGAATATATTGATTTGAAAAAGATTTAGGGAAGGGCCCCATAAAGTCAATACCCCATACATCAAATATCTCACAAACCAAAATATTATTTAACGGCATCTCTTGACGCCTAGAAATGTTGCCACTCCTTTGACAACTATCACAAGCTTTCACAAATTCATGAGCATCTTTAAATATAGTAGGCCAATAAAAACCACATTGTAAAACTTTATATGCAGTTCTATTTGGGCCAAAGTGGCCACCTACCTCTTTTGAATGACAATGCTCAAGGATAGAAGTTACCTCATCCATAGGCACACAACGCCGAATTACCTTATCTCCACAAACTTTAAATAGGTAAGGGTCATCCCACAAGTAGTGTCTAGCATCAGAAATTAATTTCTTCTTTTGCTGAAAGGAAAAATCAGGGGGAACAACCTTACCCACCAAGTAGTTGACGATGTCTGCAAACCAAGGAATAGTAGAAATAGCTAGAAGTCTCTCATCAGGGAAAACCTCTTTGATCTCCCCATCATTTGAGGCCTGCATCACACTATGGTCGAGCCTTGAGAGGTGATCAGCTACAAAGTTCTCTGAGCCTTTCTTGTCTCTAATCTCCAAGTCAAACTCTTGTAGCAACAAAATCCATCTGATTAACCTGGGTTTTGCATCCTGTTTTCCAAGTAAATATCTAATAGCAGCATGATCAATATAAACAATAACTTTAGAAAGAACAAGGTAATGGCGAAACTTGTCAAATGCAAATATTACGGCTAGCAACTCTTTCTCTGTGGTAGTATAATTTCTTTGAGCATCATCAAGAGTGCGACTAGCATAGTAAATGGTATAGAATACCTTATTCTTTCTTTGCCCCAAAACAGCCCCCACAGCAGTATCACTAGCATCACACATAATTTCAAAGGGAAGCGACCAATCGGGGGCAACAACAACAGGGGCACTAATTAATTTTTCCTTTAAACAATTAAAAGCATTCAAACAAGCATCAGAAAAATCAAAAGTGGCCTCCTTAACCAAGAGGTCAGTCATAGGCTTTGCAATTTTTGAGAAGTCTTTAATAAACCGCCTATAGAAGCCAGCATGGCCTAGAAAACTACGGACCCCCTTAACAGAATTGGGTGGGGGCAACTTCGCAATTACCTCGACCTTTGCAGGATCAACTTCAATGCCTTTAGTAGACACCTTGTGTCCCAAAATAATGCAATCTTGCACCATAAACTGACATTTCTCCCAATTGAGCACTAAATTAGTATCCCTGCATCTTTGCAACACTGAATTCAAGTTATGTAAACAATCCTCATAAGAGGGTCCAAAAACAGTAAAATCATCCATGAATATTTCAATGCATTTTTCAACCAAATCAGAGAAAATAGCCATCATGCATCTTTGGAAAGTGGCAGGGGCATTGCATAAACCAAATGGCATCCTTTTATATGCAAATGTTCCATATGGGCAAGTAAAAGTAGTTTTTTCTTGATCTTCGGAAGCCACTGGTATTTGCAAATAGCCGGAATATCCATCCAAACAACAATAATAATCATGACCTGCCACTCTCTCAAGCATTTGATCAATAAAGGGAAGGGGGAAGTGATCCTTTCGGGTGGCATCATTTAATTTCCTATAATCAATACACATACGCCACCCGGTAGTTTTCCTAACTGCAATTAATTCATTTTTATCATTTTTCATAACAGTAGTACCTCCCTTTTTAGGGACACATTGAACAGGACTTACCCACTTACTATCAGAGATAGGATATATGATACCTGCATCAAGGAGCTTAATCACTTCCTTTTTGACCACCTCTTTCATGTTAGGATTGAGGCGGCGTTGAGGTAGTGCCCGAGGTTGATAATCATCCTCCATATAAATCTTGTGAGTGCAAATTGAGGGGCTCATGCCCTTTATATCATGAATTGACCATCCAAAGGCCTCTTTGTTGGCCCTTAATACCCTCAAAAGCTTATCCTCCATGGTGTCTGTCAAATCTGCAGAAATAATCACAGGCAAAGAGGAAGGGGGTTGCAAGAAAGCATATTTTACATTTGAAGGAAGAGGCTTTAATTCAAGCTCAGGAGCCTCTTCAATTGAAGGTTTCGGATTTGGAGTATCACCCCATTCCAATTCCTCAAATCTATGATTACTCCAATTTTTCTGAGGGTGGTGAGCCTGCAAAAACATTAAGAACTCTTCTTCCTCACCACCCTGCAACATGCCAAGTCCCTGCACAGTAAGTACTTTTTCTAGAGGATCCTGAATTCTAAAATCATCAAAATTTTCAGAGGTAACCACATCATTAATATCCTTAGCTTGAATAAAATTACAAGAAGCAAATGATGAGGGATTTTTTAATGAGTTCAAAACTTGAAACACAACTTCCTCATCTCCAAGTCTCAAAGTCAATTTTCCCTGTTGTACATCAATTAAACTTTTACCTGTAGCCAAGAAAGGACGCCCCAAAATAATTGGGACTTCCTCATCTTCTTCCATATCCAAAACAACAAAATCAGCAGGGAAAATAAACTTATCAACTTTAACTAAAACATCTTCCACCACTCCACGGGGGTGGGCAATGGATCTATCAGCTAGGTGCAAAGTGATGTTAGTAGGATGGGGTTCCTGCAAACCAAGCTTTCTAAAAACAGAAAAAGGCATCAAATTTATACTTGCTCCTAAATCACATAAAGCCTTTTCAAAATGAGAGTTTCCAATTGTACAAGGGATAGTAAAACTACCTGGATCTTTAAGCTTAGGTGGTAACTTTTTTAGAACTATAGCAGAACATTCCTCATTAAGCCTAACTGTCTCAAAGCCTTCTAACTTCCTCTTATTGGAAATAATTTCTTTTAAAAATTTGGCATATTTAGGCATTTGAGCAATAGCTTCAGCAAAAGGAATGTTGATATGCAATTTTCTAAATATTTCAAGAAATTTAGCAAATTGCTTATCATGCTGCTCACTTTTAAGTCTTTGAGGATAAGGAACATTTACCTTTGCTTGCTCATATTCTTCCCTTTCCTTTTTGCTTTTCTCAGAAGTGCTCCCCTTAGTAGGAGCTTGTATTTCTTTCTCGGGTGCCAGCCCATCTTGATTGTTTTCTCGAACCAGCTCCTTGCCACTCCTAAGAGTGACAGCCTTGCAATGCTCATTTCTTGGATTAGGCTCAGTTTGGGTAGGTAGTGAACCTTGAGGCCTTTGAGACAACACAGTAACGAGATTTGAGATTTGACCCTTCAAGCTTCCAAATTCATTGTTCATGGCTCCAATTTGGCCCTCCAAGCTTCCAAATTTCTTCTCCAATGTTTCAAATTTTCCATTTGTCTGCTCCATAAACCTTGCCAACCCATCATTGGTATCCAACTTCTTCTCCTCTTGCCTTTGCACATGTGGAGGCTTATAGGAGTTTGAGTTTTGCCCCTTTTGTTGTCCTCCCCATGAGAAATTCGGGTGATTTCTCCAACCTGGATTGTAAGTGTTTGAATAAGGATCATTTTGGTCCCGGTTAGAATTCTGAACATAATTAGCATCCTCAGTTGAAGCAGATGGTCGACCCTGTGCTTTTATTAAATCTTCAATAGATTGTAACCTGTCATCAGTTCTGTCCATGTAATTGGCTAAAACACCCATGCATGGATGTCCAACCTTTTCCATGTATCTAACTAAAGAATCTTGCATGCCAGGCCTTAAGTCACTTTTCTTCTGACCAAGATAGTTGACTTCTTCAGTTAGGCCTCCCCAGGGATTATTTGTGATATCACTTGTGGAGGTAACTATGGGAGTAGATTGAGCTTGTACCTTCATCAAAGATTGCATCTGTTTAGAGAGAGCATCCAGCTTTATGTTAATACTAGTGTCATCGTCAACCTTGTACATTCCAACTGATTTCTTAATGTGTCTGTCACTAGTTTCCCATTGGGCATTATCGGCTGCTATCTCTGCAATTAAATCATACACTGTCGCAGGTTCTCCATTCATCAGAGAGCCCCCGCAAGCCATATTAATAATTCCCCTATTTTGAGAAGATAATCCGTTACAAAAATATTCAAGCAATTGCCACTTCTCAAATCCATGATGCGGACAACTTCGGAGTAAGTCTTGAAATCTTTCCCAAGCTTCATGTAAAGATTATTGCTCAAGTTGAGCAAAGCTGATTATTGCACCTCGAATCTTAGTAGTCTTACCTGGAGGAAAATATTTGGTCAAGAATTTCTGCTTCAGTTGGTCCCAAGTGGTAATGGACTCAGCAGGTTGAGAGTCTAGCCAAGCAGATGCCTTGTCAGCCAATGACCATGGAAACAATCTCACTCTAATTGCATCAGGAGGGACACCATTACAAATTACTGAGTCTGCCACCCTCAAGAAGTTTCTAAGATGGGTGTGAGGGTCTTCTGTTGGTGCACCTCTGAACATAGTAGAATTCTGAACCATTTGAATTAAGCTTGGTTTGAGCTCAAAATTAGTAGCTTGCATAGGTGGATTGACTATGCTCGTAGTGATATTTGCTGTTGGAGTGAAGTAATCCCGAAGAGTTCTTCTCGGATTGGCAGCCATCACTCTTGTCTCTTTTCTTATCCTTCGAGCAGTTCTTTCAATTTCTGGATCAAAAATCAAAATAGGCTCTTGGGAGCGGGTGAGCATGCACGAGTAATAATAATAAAAATAAAACTAACAAATAAAATTAAACTAAATGTAATTATTTTTTTTTTGTTTTTATTAAATTAAAATAAAACAAAGTAGAACAAGAAATAAAAAAAAAAGGTCTAAAGCAATAAAAAATCTTTTCCGTTTAATATTATTAAATTAATCCCCGGCAACGGCGCCAAAAACTTGTTGCGTTAAAAACACACTTGAGAGCAAGTGTACTCTCTTGCAGAAGTAGTATAAAAAATATCGTCTCCACAGGGATTAATTAATAAGTACCAAACTATTTAAGATTAATTATTATTTAGACGAACGAGTGTTTGGTTGTATTAGAAACTAAAATAAAACGAAGTAAATAGCAAGAATTAAAATTGAGAAGTTCGATCAATGGAGAGGAGCCTAGGGTCTCGGTTTCACTTGCTAGCTTCGATTCCTCTATGTCTAATTCTACCTGAATTCCTTATTTTATTCAATTACCAATCCCTTTACTAAACCTATTAATCCGTTTGGTCATTCGTGATTAATATTCTTTTCCCTAAATTAATCCTAGTTTGGTCATGCTAGAATTTAAATTTAAGAAAAGCATGAAGTACAAAAAGGTTGAATGATTGGAAGACTAAATTAAAGTTTGGTCATTCATTAATTATAGTCTCAATTATCCTATAGGTCCACCAACTAGTTGTAGTACGGTCGCTAATCAACTAATTGATTATAAACATGCAAAGGGTTGTCAATCCTAATTATGTAATAAAGCAATAGGATAATATTAATTGAAATAAAACTTGGGAATTCAAAATATAAATTAAAACATAAAAAGGTCTCTAATCAAGCAAGATCCACCTAAGACCCTAGAAGAGGATTTAGCTATCCATAGTGTTCAAGAACATTGGATTAAAATAAAAAGTCATGAATTACAAAATATAAAAATAACCCGGAGATTGAGTAAATTCTGATCCTGTATTCAGTCTCTGTATCCTGCTCCAAAGCTCTCTCACGGTGTCAAAAACGGATACCAAATTCCTTTTCTTCTCTCCTCAGCGTCACTGTGTTGTGTCCTTCTTCTCTGTTTGCGGCTGTTTTCTCTCTTAATTCTTGCGTAGGGTAGCGTGTTTTCTCTTTAAAAAGCTGCGCTACCTTTATACTAGTATTTCCCTAGGTTCTGCTTCTTGTTGGTCACGTTAGTTGCATTCCTATTACTTTGGGCTCCTTTTTGTTACAATTCAATTAATGGGCTTTGGCCATTAATCCTTTTAAATCGCTCTTTTTTCCAAATGGCCATGGGCGAGTTTAAATTATGGGCTGAAAGCTCCCATTAAGTCAAACCATTATTTCTTTAATCCATTGCCACTTTTCTACAAAATAGAGTAAAACAAATTAGTAATTATATTATTGTTAACAATTGCTCTAAGAAAAAGACTTAAAAACATCTCTAAAAATACACTAAATTGGAGTTTATCACAATGTTCGAAACTAGATGAGAAATGAACAATAAAACATTTGTTCCTTTCCTTCAAAAAGTTTCAGTGGGTCAAACCCTCTCAATAAAAATTCGTTACAAATCAATAAAAATTTCGATTTTAATCGCAATTAACACAAAAGGTTGATAAATAATTTACGATATACTATTGTTTGGGTAAAACAACTTTAAACAACAGTACATAAAGTTTTCCAGATCTGATTTGTTTGAAGAAATTGTTTTTCAATTTGATTTTCGGTTTGATTTTCAACAAAGCTTTTCGTTTTCAATTTGATTTTCGTTTTCAATTTGAAACCCAGAATTGTTTCCAGATCTGATTCTGTGTTTTCCATTGTTACAGTTTTTTTATTTTTTTTTTAAAAATTAATTTGGTTTTATGTAATATATATTTACAGTGGTGTTTGTAATCACAACTTATTAAGTGGTTCAAGTGGTATTAAGACTTGTTACTAAGTGCAGCAACTCTTGTCCCTTCCCAAAATTGCAGATTTTTTAATAACAACAATGTGCCTCACTTTACCACCCAAGCGCCACGTGGCATCCATCTATTGGCTGCTGACGTGGCACATGTCAGTGCCATGTGTCCATGGTGACATGGGGTGCTGATGTGGCATGTCGGTGACATGTGGCATAATAGTCCAATGAGATGATGACACGTGGCATTTATTATTATTTTAAAGTGTTTTTTGGATAGAAAACTGACCGAGGGGCTTAACCGTAAACAATTTATATTTGCAAGGGTTATTTTAAAGTTTTTTTTACAGGGGCCTATTTGGATTGTGCGTGTATTTGCAGGGGCCGAACGAATATTTAAACCAAAAAAGAAATCATAAAATGAGCATAAAAAAGAGTACTTTGAAAACGCAGATTATTACCGTTTGGAGGGATATGACTGTTGAAAATGTCTTTGGAGCCAAATTCCTTAAATCCATGATGGTATGTCCAAAACCTGATAAAAAAACCAGCTGCTGTCAATTGAATTGGTTCGGTTATCATACACTTCCGAATTTATGACGTAAATTCGGAATGCTGTTTTAACATTTCCGAATTTACGCCATAAATCCGGAAGCAACATGTTTAAAATTTCCAGATTTATGGTAAATCCGGAATTAAACTAGCGTGAAATTTCCGGATTTACCGTAAATCTGGAAGGTAAATCATATTTCCGGAAAAATTAGGTAAATCCGGAAGAGAAATTTTTTGAAAAATACAGTCCGGAAATTATCAGAAAAAATGAGAGGGGTATTTTTGGGATATAACTGGAAATAGGGGTATGGGTGATAATTAAGGGGTATAAAAAAAAACCAAAGAATAATTATATTCTATTTGTGCTCCATTGAAAATGTTCTTAAAGTTCTCAATGTATTTACGATTTATTTAATTTTAAAAATACAATAAATATATATAGTAAAATTTTTTGGGAGTGAGAAGTTATATATGAGCTTTAGGCGAAACTATCAATCATACACAACCAGAGTAGGTTGTGTGTGAGAATCCATGTTGGTTCACTAGATGCTTGCATATATGTGCTCCCAATGAGATTAAAAATCGAGTTATAGAACCATCAAAAAAAAACTGTGAGGAAGAATAGGGGAGAGACAATGGAGTGGTCGTCCAAATTTTTACAGATTTTAATGCAACTAGTAGAGTTTGACAAGAAACATGGTCTAGTTTCGTAGGTGTTTTGGTACCTTAGATTATTTTCTCATCGAGGTTGACGACATGTGGTGATACTCTACACCTGGATATAGTAGGTCTCGTCTAGATGGGTTGGTCTGACAGAGCACATGCATGTCCAAGAACTCGTGGTGGTCCTACCATTTTCTCAATGAGGGGTTTGGGATGATGGCCAGAAGGGTATAGTTGAGCTCTGCAGAGAGAGAGTTGATTCGTTGTGCAGTGATTGATTCATTATAAGATCCGTAAGACTCTTCAATTTAAAGACTAGCAAAAGTCGTGTACCATGCACTAAATAATAAACTTGTGCGCCTTAGACAAAACCTTGAGTTTTATTAGACTCTAAAACCTCTTAACATGAGATTAATAAAAATATGGAAAAAAATGTGTAAATATTGCTAATTGAAATTACAAAGTTCCAAAAATAACTTTTTTAAAAAACATGAAATAAACTTGGGACATGGCCCAAACCAAAGCAACTACAAGAGAAGGCCGCTAGACCCAACAATCTGAGTCCAACGCAAATAGTTGTCCCAAAGCCCGTCAAACCAACAATCTTAGATGATCCATGATAGTCACGATCTTTTTAGGGGTGATAAAATGGGTTGGCTCATCTCGGTTCAAATTGCTATGGAGGTCCTACACGATTGGGAGTCCATTCATCGTTTATGTGGTACGAGCCCGATTGTTCATCACCCTTCTATTTCCTCTACCTGGGAGAAACCGGTACATGGAGAGTTGAAGTGCAACGTTGATGCGGCGATTTTTGAACCGCAAGGTATGTATGGTTTGGGTTTGTGTTTGCGTAATGATAAGGGAGAGTTCGTTGCGGCGAAGACCATGAAGTTTAGCGGTGTTCCAACCCCGCAAGAAGTTGAGGCAACCGGAGTGATGGAGGCTATTAGGTGGCTTAATGAGTTAGGAGTCCAGCGAGTAACCATTGAACTGGATTGTTTACCAGTTGTTAACGGTATCAACGGAAACCATCTCATAACTACTGAAGTTGGCTCTATTATTAAGAGTTGCAGGTCCTTATTATCTACTTTCCAAAACTATAGACTTAGTTTTGCTAGGCGACAAGCCAATGTTGTTGTTCATACTCTTGCTAGAGCATCAATTATTTATGCTTGTTCCACAATTTTTGATTATGTTCCAACCTGTATTCGTGACATTATTTATATTGAAGTGAAGTAGTTTAGTTTTCCGTCAAAAAAATGGGTTGGCCCACCAATGGCGGATTTAGGACCTAAGGTTAAGGGGTTAACTTTTTTTTTTTATTTAAATCACATATCACTAAAAAAGATTAAAAACTAAATTTTAGTATATATCAATAAATTAATTACATGACTCATAACTATCCTCTATGCACACAAGAGGGCGTAGAAACTGGTTTGAATGATTGTGGGGAGTAACATAACGTGGATTGAGTGCAAAATTAGGGACTTGAGGGCAATTTTTTTACAACGTACATGTGTAAAATATTTTTTTACACAAGGGTTACTATAACTTTTTTATTTTTATCAAAACTGGGTTCATTTATTCAAAATTGGGCAAAGCCCAAAAACCTTATTTGAGAGTGTGCAGACTCCCCTCAAAGGTAGGTTTGCCCCTAAAGCTCACTAAAAATTCGATGGGGGCGGGCTGGCCCACCAAGAAACAGTGAGTTGAAATAGGGTCCACCCCGCCTCTTGGCAGGTTAGTGGGCCGATGGGCTTGCACATTATTGAAATAAATAGATTAAGATATAATTTAATCATATTTTTAAGCTTAAAATAGGTGGTTTGGTCTGCCCAAACCCACCAACAACAAGGTAAAATTGGCGGGTTGTTGGGTTGGATTGCCACAACCCACCAAAAAATTAAAAAAGCATGTAAAAATAAGTTAAAACCAAAAGAAAAATAGAACTAACATTTCCCCTATGCCTAATTTATTATTAGGCACTAACATTTTGTTAAGAGAAATAATAAAATAGATTTGGCAGGTTGGACCTCACCCGCCCCGACTGTGGCCCATAGGACCAAGCCCGTTAATGCCACCCTAGTCTCCTGATTTTATATTATTGATATTATTTTTTTGACAAACATATTATTGATATTATTGATATTGCACCAATAATATTTTTACATGCAGAACTTCAAGTGTTGAAAATTGTTCTTCAAGTGTTAATATTGATATTGCCGCCACTTGTCTTTTTCCTCCTGATTTTATATTCATTGCGTGATGAGAATGAGTTATGTAGCTTTTAATTTAACCTAACCCTATGTTTGGATGGGGTATTTTAGGGGGTAATGTAATTTTTTGGGGGAATTGAAACATTTTAGTTCAAAAATTTGAACTAAAATATTTTGAAATGCCCTCAAAAATTACATTACTCCCTAAAAATACTCTATCCAAACACTTCCTAATTGATCCAGATATGTGAAAAAGAAAGACGACCTAATTCCAAATCTACACCCGTTAATGAATGGTGGGTAACATATCTGTCTCATACTTCATACTTAGCTTTCATATAGAGAAATGATTTTGACACACCATTTTATTACCAGTACATTTTCTCGTGCTCTTATCTTTATTTGAAAAAGTGGAAAAAAAAATGCTGAGATTCACTTTATTTTTTTAAGTATAATAAAATGTGGGAAAATAAAGTTTTACTATACATTTACTAAATATACAAACTGGGTCGACGCGGTGCTTCTGGATTCGATTCTCGAAGTGGACAAACTCGATATTGGTTTGTGCGAAATTTGATGCTAAGCACGAGCGGAAATTAGTCATTCATTACAGTAATGGTCTGAACCAAAAAAAAATACAAACTGTATATATTCTTGTGTTAGTGTACGTATAATGTGGATGTTGGCAACTTTGAACTTCCCACCCCACATCTTCTATTCTCATGAGGCAGACAACCTTGATTAAACCGGCTTAGGGTCTGTTTAGATAGAGTTTATTTTGAGCTTATGAAAAATAGATTATGTAAATAAATAAGCTTTTATGTATTATTAATAAGTTTGTCAATGTAATTTATGGAAAAACAACTTATGGAGATACAACTTTTGTTAGTGAGAACTTATGGGTTAACATGAAAACTTATTTATCTCCATAAGTTGTTTTCCATAAACTCAAAAATACGCTCATCCAAACTGCCCTGTTCTATCTTCCAATTTTTATGTGATAATACTGATTCTTATGAAAAGCATTGAACGAAATGAACGAAAAACACATTGGATACATTGTCGCATGTGTTCTGTGATGCGATACTCTTTTCACACAAAAGCACTTCTTCGCTTTCATTTCGTAATATTTAGCAATGTTGTTGTTTATGTTCTGTCCAATAACATGGACATTAATCTTATGAACTTTTTAACAGATTAAATAGCATATTTAAATGAGTTTAATTAGTACTAGTATATACTAATAGTGCATTTTTCATTTACACTAACAAATCAAAAATTGACATGTTATCAAATTGATTGACTTTTATCATAGTCATCTTGAAAATCACACGCACAATTAATTCTTATGTAAATAATGCATACTAATTAAATTATATTAACCAACATTGTTGGCCTAACGACTTGAGCTACCTTGTGATAGAGGGTTCGGCATGGTGCTCTCAAGTTCAATTCCTGCAGTGATAAACTCTGTGCCAATGTGAGATTTGCTTTGAAGTACAAGCGAATATTAATCTTTTATTGAAAGCATTGAGACACTCCGTGAGTAGCCAACAATACTTAGAACCAACAAATTAAACTCTATTTGAATTTGCAATATTTTATTCATTTTAAAAAGTTTTTTTGACAAAATTTTAAAAAGTTAAAATAACATGTATACTGAACATTTAATTAGAAAAATGCAATTTGCAACAATGATTTATAGGAGGTTGAGAGGTCCTAGAAGGATAGCTTACTTGGTTGAGTGAAAGAGACATTGTTAATGGAAAAACTAGGGAGGAGAGAGTGATGGAATAGAGAGTGAGGGAAGAGAGAAAGTCCATTTCTCTCCACTTGTGGAGAAATTATAAAAAATACTAAACTAATCTTTCTTCCCTCTCTCTTTCTTATTTCTCTCATTAACCAAATATCCTAAAACAACTCTTTCTTCCCTTACTCTCTCTTCCCTCACGCTCTCTTCCCTCTTTCACCCCAAACAAACTTAAGGCTCTAACAACTACTAATACACTAATTATTAACTATTTTACCTATAAAAAAATGATGTACAGCAGGTGCAGTACAGCATAAACCTGAATACAACCAAATTGACAAATTCTGGTAAACTGCATATACATAAATACATTATCATGAATTAATTCATTGCTGTCTGTGATGCAGTCAATTATTTTGAAGGTCACTAGGCTTGGACCAAAAAAAAAAAGGTCACTAGGCCATTGGTGGTGTTAGGTCAACCGGCAAGACCAACCTCCATAAACGCGAGGGTAATTTTGTCTTTTAAATAGACACACCGTCGGGTACTAAATGGAGTGAAGTGGAAGTTGGCTTCAACTAACCAACTTGCCACGTGGCATAGCATTAAATACTCCTCTTCATCGTGTAACTCCAAAAAAAGCTCTCACTCACACATCACATTTACTTCTACACCTCTCTCTCTCCCTCTCTCTCTCTCTCTCTCTCTCTCTCTCTCTCTCATGTCATTATGCATTAATCATAATAGCAACAATGGCGGTTCCGCTGCATTACTAATCACCTTCTTCTTTTGCAATTTGCAATTTGAAATTTGATTGATCGAGTTTGTTAGTTTGTTATTTGAGTTAGTTACGTTTCCGTTAGAGTTAGCCATGGAGTTGGAACACCCAACGACGACGCATCACAACGCCGCCATGACCTTCGATGAGGTCTCCATGGAGCGCAGCAAGAGCTTCGTTAACGCCTTGCAGGTTATCTCTCTCTCTCTTCCTCATGACTCTCACTTTTTTCTCTCTCTGTTTTTTTTTGCTGTGAGTTATTTATTAAGCTTAGATCTGCATCTAATTAGATTAGTTTGGTAGACTTTGTGTTTAGTATCTATTAGTAGTTGTGTTCCCAATTAAGTTTGTAATTATGATTCTGTTCAAGCTCAATGCTGGAAAAATTGTTCACATTGCTCAATAAGGTGTCGCAGCGTGCGTGTTTAATTTATTCTTGATTGTTAATACAAGTTTGTCGAAACTAGAATAGCATGTAATTGAGGGAGGTCCTACATGGTTTGAGGGATTAATATATGTAATTGCGCGTAGAGGACACTCGATTTACACCAAAAGCTTGTAATTGAGGGATGGAAATGAAACTAATATTAATATTGAAAAGCTATTCTGGTGAAGCGATTGTATCTGCTTGAAATTTGATCTGGCGAGAGGTAACTAAAAAGTGAGGGATAACTTGTTTAGTCTTTTTCCAGTTACTGGAAGAATAAATGATATAATTGTAAAATTGGAACTGAAGTTAATGGGCTGTAGTCTAATGGCTAGGTTTGGATTCAGGATTCAAATGGTACTAATGTGTGCAGTTTAAATATGGTGAAACTCTAGATAATGTTTATCACTATTTAAGGGATTAACATAGCTGTGTGTGTATCTTCTAATGGAATAGTTTGAATTTTTTCTCTTTGATTGTTGTGTTGGTTACCATTTAAAACATGCATCGCAGTCATTTAATCCTCATACTGTGGTCATTTCAGGAACTTAAGAACTTGAGGCCTCAACTTTATTCTGCTGCAGAGTACTGTGAAAAATCATATCTCCATAGTGAACAGAAACAAATGTAAGTTAACTTTTTATTTTCAGTTAATGGTTTTGTTTCTTAAACTTGTTCTTGAAGAAAGCCACCCCGTCTTTTTTTGGCTACTTTTCTATGTACATGACTGAAGCTCCTGCAATAGGACAAACAATTAGTGGGGGAATTTTCTTCTAGTTAATTCTTACCTACGAATAGGATGATGATGTAATGAATTAAAATTTCCTTTGCATTCTGATTGAGCATTTTAATTATGCATTTATGCTAGTTATGTATACCATTAACACGTATGAAATTCCAATGACTTGCTTTGAGGCTATATTTCAATAGAATGAAATAAAAATTAAATAAAAAGGGATGTCTAAATTTGGACTATATATTTATTTCATTATGATGGTTTCTGATGACAGTTTTTGGTCACATATTTTCTTGGGTCCTGAAACAAAGAGGCTCGACTATTTTTTTTTTGTCACATATTTTCTTGGGTCCTGAATCCTGATTACCACCATTGTATCTCCATTATTGATATATAAATGAAGAAGCATTCATTATACCAATTCTTAAAATGTAAGGTCATATTTCCATAGTGAAATTCCGAGAGTGAGTGTTATAGTTATCCTAAAAGGATACTAGAAAATGATTCACTAAAAAAGTTGGTGACTAGTTATTTTAACTGCATCTGGAAGCGACTATGGAAAGGGTTCCATTAGTATTGTTGGATCACGCTTAATCATTTTCTATTCACATATTCTTGTGTTTGACCTGCATTCAATTTTCCTTAGCTGTTTTTTATTCACGCATTAGGGTACTTGACAACCTGAAAGATTATGCTGTAAGAGCCCTTGTGAATGCTGTTGATCATCTTGGAACTGTTGCATACAAGTTAACTGATCTTCTTGAGCAGCACACCTTGGATGTCTCAACTATGGATTTGAAGGTCTCTACCCTAAATCAGGTAATTACAACTCTTTTTTTTTTGAGAGACTATGTTTTATAGACAAATATCAATTGGAGTTGGAGTGACACATTTTCTTGCTGGCAGAAACTCCTTACATGCCAAATTTACACAGATAAAGAAGGTCTACGACAGCAGCAATTGTTGGCTTTCATACCCAGACATCATAAGCACTACATTTTGCCAAGTAGGCCACACTGCTTTTTTGTTCATCTGGATGTAACCATTAGCACTAATACCCGTAATTTTTACTAATAGTTCTCTATGTTTAACGATGCAACCTAGATTCTGTCAATAAAAAGGTCCATTTTAGTCCACACATTCAGATTGATGCAAGACTGAATCCATTCCCAACCAGAACTCGTTTTCAATCTTCAGGTGTGTGGTGGGGAAAGTTTGTCTCTCCTAGAGTTTTTGGCAATGATTTTGACATTTTCATTTTATTTGGAAGTGAATAGTGCATTGTAATCATAATATATATTTTTATATGTAGGTACCCCTGCAGCAAAAACCCTTTCATGGCATTTAGCATCAGAGACTAAGTCTACATTAAAAGGGACTCCGCACGCTTCGCCAAAGTAAGTTTAGGAAAATTTTTATAGCATGAGGCTGTACAACATGCTGATTTTTCTTTTTTCCCATTCTAAGCATGGATGGCATTGTCATATCACGTCTACTTTTGCAGCATTGAGTACCCAAAGTTTTCTGCCAAGGCCTCTGGAGTTTTCCACCTTTTAGGTTTGTGATATAGTTATATTGTATCACTTTTATTATATAATAATTCAGTTAAAGTTGCCATACGGTGTTGTTTCTTGATTTTAGATTATATTTCCTTATAGTCCTCGGTTATGTGCTTATAGATAATGAAGAGAGCAGCACCTGGATGAAATCTTCACCAGCACAAACTCACTTACAGAATGGAGTTCCTACTTCTAGTATACCCATGCAAACTTTGGGTGGCACACGCAGGGTAATGCCATATTTATCAAGAAGTGCAAGTGCCTGTTGTCCCCATGTTTGGTGGTCAACTTATGATTATTATTTACCGATTCTTTGCTAGTTGTTTTCTGTGTGTTCTGAAACTTGTTTGTTAATTCATGGTGAAATTGTTAGGCTAGTACTTGGATGAAAAGGAAAAAAGTGTAAAATTGCTGTTGATCTTACCAAATAACATTTTGTATTCTCTATTATTTTTACTTTGGAAACTAAGAGATAGAAGATGCAATTAGTTAGGCTCAGTACTTTAACGGGAAATCAACATAGTTGTGTTTGAAAAACTTTTCTGGTTATGAATTTTTAATATATGCATTCATATTTTATACACACGCACAGCTCTTCAAAAAGTATGCTGTAATTCATCAAAAAGTATACTGGAAAACATCTAATAATAGGAACCCACTAAGAAAAAGATTTCTTATTTTGTTTTTTTGACTTGCATCGAACATGAAATGCTTCCATTATCCATCAATTACTGCACCAAATATTATTTCCAGCTAACCGTTTTGCTCGAACAACAGTCGCATAGTCAAGGGTGCATTTATTCATGTTCCATGTGTTTTCCTAAACTAAATGTAGTGTAGTAAACTTACTCAGGATTATCTATCTGCAGGATGCATTGGAGGGCTCCAAACCATTGACAGGATTCAGATCATTTGACAACTCAAATCGTCGCGAGTCTGCTCAAACCCCTACTCGCAGCAGAAGTGTTCTATCAGCTTTCTTTGTCAAGCAGAAAACTCCAAAATTGAAGTCGGGTTCTTTCTCATGATTCATGAATACCTCCAAAGGCACCCCCCTCTCCTGCCCAATTACAAGCTTCTTTATGGATGTGGAGATGCACTGTTTTCTTAGATAAGAAGGACTGGAGATGTTACTTTGTTCTAGCTGGATGCTTAATTCTATTTCCTTTTAACTATCACTCCACTAAACACTCATAATTCATTAGCCTCTGCTTCATACCTTTGAATAATGATCCTGTATAGTAGCCGGTTGTCCGGTAATGTTACCCTTGTGAATTGTGATCTTTAGTGTTCAAGAACGTCTAAAATGTATATTTGTGGTATGCTGTGTATAAGAACATAGAGTAATTTGTTTTATGTCTCTGATGCATCATCGATAGATACAGCCAACAATGTAAAGGCAGATTTGATCCTAATTTGGGAAGCCGATCTGCACGATTACATGGAAATTACTTACCTAAAATGATAAAATCTGATCTGATATCAATCCGATACTGATTTCCATGTAAGCACAGAAAGAGAAGTCTTCTCTTTTTTTCAAAGTGTCATTTTTCATGTAATCTGATCTGATATCAATCCCATACTGTTTGGCGTCATTTGATCCTAATTTAGGTCGACAGTCTTCTCTTTATTTTTTCCATGTAATCTGATCTGATATCAATCCGATACTAATTTCCCCTAGAGCATATGCAAAATCCGCGTTGTGAAAGTGTTAGCCCGAAATCCTTGCACATCCATGAATTGAAAATGACGCCAAACCTGCAGACAACAAAGAATCACGAAAATAGTGCATCAAGTCTTCACTCGCCCCAGTTGAGTACAAGTATAAATAGGTGACACAGCCATGTTGCAATGGTGTCTTATCTGCTCAGTGAGAAGAGCATGCTGCATACAAAGCTAAACAAAAATGTTGAAGCTTAGCTAGAGCTTTCAACTTCCATATCCAACACCACAGGTGTCATTTCTCCACGACCTGTTACAAGAGGTGAGTCATTTATAAGCTGAAGAGGGCGTATACATGTTGTTACCTGTAGCTGACCAGACCCATTGGTCGTGGACATTAGGATTAAAAGTACAAGGGGAAGAGTGGGAGTACACCAACCACTTAACAGAAGCAGGAAATACTATCTTGATTAAAACAAAGGAGAAAAGGATACTGGGAAAGGAAATAGAAAACAGTAAAACTAGGAAATGGGGACAATGTGGCTATTGAAGTTGAAGATAATTCAAGTCAAGTTGCATTGCTCAAAGAAGATACAAGTTGGTGTTGTTACATTTCTTTTAATTCAAATTCATTTGTTTTACTTTAAGTGTAATAATCCTAGTCATCTCATTGAGGCTGATGTGGCATCTCATTGAGGTTGATGTGGCATCTCATTGACTGGTCAATGACAGTGAACCCTTGCCAATTACGATGTATAAATACACTAATTCAGTTGAATGAAGATAACCGTTTCTTCACTCTTCACAATTCGGTTACTCTCTCTCTCTCAGAGTGAAAGCGTGTGTGTGTATGTGATCAAGAGCAGAGGCTTTTGCTCTAACAGTCACAACATTAAATGATCAAATCTGACCATATCTTGTGACATCCCTTAAGTTGGTGCAGAGATATTTATCATGCTCACCTTGTTGGAAAACATTAATCTGAATCAATTCGCTAGTATGAATCACTATTACATAGATATTCTAGACTCGTAATTTGTCTTTGTATGTCTAAAACTATCGCAATTTAGTGGAACTTCCAAAAAAGGATTGAAGGGGTGTTTTTCAGAAAAGTTCAAACTCTTTCTAAGTTCTAACTATTTAAAATACTCTCAAATAAAGGAAGTGTTTTTTGTTTGCACATGAAGTGACAAATACTACCCGTAAATTCACACATGTAAAGTGGAGATTTGAGTCTAAACCCGAATGATTACAAAAAATGTTCAACCTAAACAACGAGTTTTGGTAGACCTTACAAACGCATAAAGGAAGTGTTTATAATAACCTTTTCTTTTTCTTCCAAAAATCCCACCCCCGAATTTTTTGGAATTAAATATCTATCGTCTTATTCTAAATTCTTATTATTTTTTGGTCGAGACCAAGATATCCATCGCCGAACGCAGTGACTAATTCTCTTGCTGGATTGGAGTCACCTCGAATCATTTATGTTTTCAAATAAGTTTCTAGGTCTAAACCTATATTTTTAAATAATATTAACTGTTTGGGGTAAGGTAGTTTTAAATCAAAGAAGATGGGTTAAGCCAATATTTTTTACGTTCATTTAGACAAAAGAATGTTAAAATATATTAATACTACTGCTATACTTTTTTTTGTTCAGACTTTTGTTTACTATATACTTGTATAGTATGTACGGAATGTTTCAATAATTATATTTGTCAAAAGAAAATTATTGTATTATAAAGTGAATCTTTAAATACAGTTTTAAAAACAGTTTCAAGTTAAAAGTTAGGCCAAATACCACTTTTGGTCTTTTATCTTTGCTCTAAATTTCACTTTGGTCATTTATCTTTTTTTGGTTCGTTTTGGTCATTTATCTTTCATTTCTGTGTCAGTTTGATCATTTATCTTTATTTTGTTTCACTTTTGTCGTTTATCTTTTATTTATTGTTTCATTTTGGTCCTCTTAAACAAAATATTTTGGTCGCGTATTGCATGAATTATTCAAGAAACAAGAAATCAAAGTGTTCTTGGTGTTCTTGAGCACATTCATAGTGTTCTTCATTTTTCTGTATTTTTGTTTAAGAGGACCAAAATGAAACAATAAATGAAAGATAAATGACCAAAGTGAAACAAAATAAAGATAAAGGACCAAACTGGCACAAAAATAAAAGATAAAGGACCAAAACGGACAAAAAAGAAGATAAAGGACCAAAGTGAAACTTAGAGCAAAGATAAAGAACCAAAAGTGGTATTTAGCCTAAAAGTTACTTAAAAATATCAAGTCAATAGCAAATGTGTTAGATCATATATTTGTAATATAGACTAACAAGTATAAATTTTTGGGTGGGACAAAAACTTTATTTAGAAGAGAGAATTACATGGATCCACAAAATTGGGTACACGTGGTTTAGAGGTATTCAAAACCGAACCAACCCAATAGAAAATCGCAATCTGAACTAAAAACCGCAAAAAACTGATATTTATCGGATCTATTCGTTTTTTTAATCAACCGCGTGGTTTGGTTCGGCCCGCAGTTTTTGTTCCACCAACCGAATCAAGCCAAACCAAACCGCATGTAACATTAAGACTTATTGACTTACAACCTTCCTTACTAACTTATTAGCTCAAATCCAACTACAACTCAATTATCACTCACTCACTAACTCAAATCTAATTAATTCATTGACTCACTTACAAGCAATCAATACAGTTATGCAATATGTAAAAATTACAATAAAGCATTTAATTCAAATTCTTTGAAACATAGTCGTAGCTATATTAAAAGAATTAAAAGAGAGTATTTATATATTACATATATTTGAGCAAAATTTTTTTAAAGATTTATGTTAGCTGATTTCTATGTTAGTTAATTTTAACTTTGTTTTAAATTATATTTTATATTGGAAAAAACCGAATCAGTCGAACCAATCCAAACCACAATGGTTTTGCTCGGTTTTTTTAGAAGCCAACCGAACCAAACCAAACCACAAGTAGTTTTACCTTGCAGTTCGGATCTTTTTTGTCTCAAAATCGAACCAAACCACATTGCGAACACCAGGCTAACCAAATTTGATGTGAATTATTGTTACTAATTCAACAAAGATAGAGGATCGTTCCATAATCAAAGAAATATTGTAGACAATAAACAAGAAAAAGGAAGAAAATCAAAAGGATGGAAAGATAAGGGATGAATCTATGAGATGAAGAGAAGCCACATCTTTCATGGAAAGATGATAATTCTCATGCTTGGATCGCCACAAAAACCTAAGCTCTTGATAAGATCCCAAAGATGGTTCAAGAAAGAACCCTAGAGAGAGCACTTATGCTAATTCCTCTCAAATTAAAAATATGATCAAAGGTCCTTACAACTTGCAAAACCCCACATATATATTTATAGAGAATAGGTTGTGGGCTCACTAAAAAGCAAACATAACAACTAAAAGCCCAAATTCAAGCCCAAACTAGGCCTTACACAATTAGGCTTTTATGAAGGGAAATAACATGCCTAAAAATGTTTGGCTTATTACAATTTTAAATTTCTATGAAATATTAACTATAAGAGCATTGAAAATGCATGAAACAATTTTAAAACATTTGCTATCATTAAGCAAATTAATCATTTGAGCTTCCAATTGTTCTTTAATCTTCCTTGCTCTTCCTCTTGTTATTGGTCCAAGTGTCAAGTCTTGAATCTCCATGCCCTTTGTGTCCATAACAGAATTCCCCTTGTGTAATAGTAGTCACGAACAAAACTAGTGGATAGTGCGCACCAATAAGATACCAATAACATGGTAAAGAAAAAATATATTTATAATATACGGTTAGCTCATGTAAGGAGAAAGTTCAAATGACTTATTCTTTTCCGTATGTTTCAATGTTTCAACTTATATGGAAACAAAAATTTATAATTAGTAAACAATTGCACGTGAAGTATTTTCTTTTTTGGATTGACAAAATGAAGTATTTTCTATAGGCTGCAAAAAAAAGAAAAATACTATAGGACACTTAAGATCTGTTTATAAGAAATGGGGTGAAAAGGGACGTCATGTGCATGCTAGGTGTATGCAGATTGAAGCATTTATTTGTATTGATGATGAACATTAATGTATTGATTGATGATGAACAACAACAACATTGTTGAAAAAGAATTAAAATGCGTTTGCCGGGAGTCGAACCCGGGTCTATTGCTTGGAAGGCAATTATCCTAACCGTTGGACTACAAACGCTGTTCATATTGGTTTAAGAGCTAACTAGTTTAAAATGGAAATCAGCGTACGCTGTTGACGATGGAATTATTTTATTTTATTTTGAAAAAATGCTTACTATTTTAAATACTAGATAAATAAAGTAGTTGAGATTTTGCTGAGTCCGAAAGTAAAATCTTAAGTGCTAAGTAGGTGATGATTTACCATGTATTCAACTTTTAGTAAGTTAAATTTTGCTAGACCACTCATTTAAGTTGGTTAAATTGTCGGTAAGTTAAATTTTGTTAGACCATTCATTCAAGTACAATTTGGAATTTTTTTCAAAAAAAAAAATATATAATACGGAAATAATAGCGACTTACTAATAAACACCCAAGATTTTTGAAAAGAAAAGCTATTCTATGTTTTTTTTTACAGTATCCTATGTTATGAAACTAGTTTATTAGATTGTCTCTATTCCTTAACTTGGTAAGGCTAAAACCTAGGGGTGGGCGTTGGGTGGGTTAGGTAGGTTTTGATGCGTTTAAACACTTAACCCAATCAAATACATATGGGTTGGGTTTGAAAAAGTTAGACTTAAATTTTTGCATGACCCAAACCAACCCAATCTGTTCTCAAATGGGTTGGGTTGGGTTGGGTAATGGGTTCATTAGTAAAATATATTTTTCAAGAAAAATAAAGAATACTGTGAAAACCAACTGAATGGCAAGGAATGATGGTTTGATGGTACAAGACTTTACGAGTTCTTTTACAACGGATAAGGTACGAAATATCATTGTTTTCATTGTGTTTGATTTGCCTAAAATAGACAATGATATTTATTTATTTGTCCATTTTCAATTGTTTACAAACCGTGAAGAGTCGTTGACATGGGTACGCAGCGTTCGGCAGGTCTCTTGGCATGGTCATTGTGATATCTAGATCGGACACCGGAAAACGATCAGGTAAAGAACTTTGCACGTTGATTTGTGATAAAGGTTGCCGTTATAGGATTAGTACGGAAGAGGGAACAAACACTAGGAAATGCTCCTGTCAGTTTAGATTGAAAGGAAAGTTAATCAAGAAGTGTGGAGGTTGGATATTGAAGGTTATGTGTGGAACACATAACCATCCAGTGGAGACTTAAGGTCAAGGTCATCCGTACAGTGGTAGATTAACTGAGGAAAAGAAGGCAGTGGTGGAAAAAATGACTAATAATCACATTGCGCCTAATCTCATTCTTAATGAAATCAAGACAATGAAGCCTCAAGATAGTACAACCACTCTAAAGCAAATATACAATTGTCGTTCAAGGCAACGATGGACTATGCGTGGGGGTAGGACTGAGCTCCAACAATTGATGAAGTTGCTGGAGCGTGATAAATATGTTTATTGGTCTCGAGTTACAGAGGGGACTAATGTTGTCAAAGACATCTTTTGGGCACATCCAGATTCCATTGAGATTCTCAACTCATTCCCAATTGTGTTGTTGATTGATTCTACATATAATCCCAATCGGTATAGGTATCCATTGGCTGAGATTGTTGGTGTTACCTCAACCGATAAGACTTTTTCGGTTGCATTTACTTATGTGAACTTTGATCAGTTGGATAACTATGCATAGGTTTGTGAAAAACTAAAGGGTTTATTTAGGAGACAGGATGAATTACCAAAGGTTATACTTACTGATAACGAGGAAGGTCTGATGAATGCTATTTCAGCTGTATTTCCACGCTCTAAGAATTTGCTGTGTCAATTTCACATTAAAAAGAATGTGAGGGCCAGAGCTCGGTTGATCATCAAAAATATTGAAATAGTTGAGGATGTGATGAAGGCATTTCTTAGAGTTGTCCATGCGAAAACTATTGATGCGTATGATTTTGAAATGAGACTTTTCTATGTTATGTGTTCACCATATCAAAGCTTCATAGATTATGTCAACAAACAATGGTTGGTCCCATACAAAGAGATGTTTATTGATGCGTGGATTAATCAGTATATGCACCTTGGGAACACTACCACTAACAGAGTTGAGTCTGCACACTCTCGGTTAAAGAAGATGTTGGGTGACAGCAAGGGAGATTTGTGTAAGTCTTGGGATTCAATTTGTACCATGCTTAGAATTTAATTTAACGAACTAAATATGAGTTTTGAGCATAGCCTGAGTAGGGTGAAAATTCCTCATATGAAGAAGATTTATGAAGAACTTAGGGGTGTAGTTTCTGCCAATGCTATAGATCATATTGCAGATGAGTTGCAGCGGACTAGAGCCATTAGTATTGATCCAGTATTTTGTAGCTGTGTGATTAGAACCACACACGGACTACCATGTGCATGTGAACTCAATTCTCATATATTTAATTGCATTTGTAAAATGAATTGTCACTAAAATCATATACTTATATTGTAGATGTGTGATGGACTACTGCGGTCCAATACCGTTGCGGTTGATTCATAAGCATTGGCTAAGATTAAACTTCAAAGTTGTGTATGAAGATAATTTGGATGAGGATGAGTTGAATCTAATTATGAAAATTGAAGCTATATAGCGAAGATTTGATGCAACCGATCGTGCGGGTAAAATAATGTTAAAGGCAAAAGCCCGTGAGTTGGCCTTCCCAGACACTACTTCCATCAGTTCCATGTGTCCGCCTCTGGAACCAATCGTCACAAAGGGAGCACCTAAAAAAGGCAAGAAAGTGAGTTATGCCTTCTCTACAAAGCGAGAAAAATCACATTGAGAACATGTGGATGAAAAATTTGACTCCCAAGAAGATACATCATCTGTTGCTCAGTCTCGAAAATGCCCTACTCCTACTCATAGTAAGAGTTCCACTGACACTCCACCCATACCAAAGTCAAAGTGTCCCCCACGTACTTCATCACTAAGCAAAAAGAGAACTCAACCTGATAATTCAACTACTGCAGCTACTCCTCATCTACCTAAGAGGCAAACACGCACACCAGCTCCTACACAATCTGCTACACCAGCTCCTACACAATCTGTTACAACAGCTGCTACACAATCTGTTACACCAGCTCCTACACCTACTGTTACTCATACAGAAGATTATTATGAATTCATAAACGGCTTGCCATCAATCATTCATCCTTATGTTGACAATATTGTTAACGTTAAGCCTGATGGTCAATGTGGATTCCGGTGTATTGCAGCGTTTCTTGGACGGGGTGAGGATGGTTGACTTTCTATGAGAAATGATCTTTTGGAGGAGATCAGACAATACATTGACTTCTACCTTTGCCTATATGGTGGTATGGGCAAAGTCACATTTCTGATGAAATTGTTGATGCAGTCAAACACCGGTGAAGACAATTGGAATACTGTACCAGATATAGGGTATCTCATCGTTAATAGATACCAAGTTGTATTGACTTGTTGGTCTGTTAACGGGTCTTTCACCATATACCCATTTCATATTCCCCTTTTCAGCAATGTCAGTCAATTCAACATATGCTACATGGCTAAACACTTTGTACGGGTAGTATATATTGAATTTTATTTATGATTCAAATTTATATTGTGGTCAAAAATTAGTTAAAATTAGGTTCTTTTTGTTTGTGAAAGGTTTTTTTGAAGGCTGGAAGTCCGCTACCCCTGCCCGATGCGCTTTGGATTATTAACAGGAAAGCCGTAGTAAAGAGTTGGGAAACAATGTTTATGGGTCGTACGCAAAAGTGGAAGGCCATGGTCTTTGAGGACCAACCACCAGCTTATGTAGATATAAGTAAAGATTGAAATAGTGATTAATTGTTGTTTTCGAATTTGTATTTAGACAACTGATTTCCCTCGTATGATTGTCTTGACTACCATATGCTATGTATTATTATAAATGAAAACCAATTTGAGTTAGTAATATTTGTCTGCAATCAGGAATTTGTAACTTAAACAACAACTTTTGTGGTTTTCATTCATTCTGTTCAGTAACAGGTACATTCGGTTGGGAGGGGTGTGGGATAAGCTAGGGCCCTAAATTTTCAGACTCGCTACCCAACCCGTACTCTATAGGTCTCTTTATTTTAGGGTAAATTACACTAGAGATCCTTTAAGTTATTTAATTGTAACAAGTTGGTCCTTTAAGTTTTTTTAGTACCACTTAGGTCCTTTAAGTTTTTTAATTGTAACAAGTTGGTCCTTTAAGTTATTTTGTACCACTTAGGTCCTCTAAGTTATTTTATTTGTAACAATTTGGGGCCGCAAAATGTAAGTTTTTTGGCCTTTAAAAGTTATAATTAAATAACATAAAGGACCAAATTGTTACAATTGAATAACTTAAAGGACCTAAATGGTACGAAAAAAACTTAAAGGACAAACTTGTTACAGTTAAATAACTTAAAGGACCTAAGTGGTACGAAAAAAACTTAAAGGACCAATTTGTTACAATTAAATAACTTAAAGGACTTCTGGTGTAATTTAACCCTTTATTTTAAAACCAACCCAACCAACATATCCGAACCAACCCGGACTTTATAAGTTGAGTTGGATTGGGTGAAAGTGTACCCGTGCCCACCCCTACTAAAACCTCCTCAAACAAACAAAATAAAATTCTATACCAGATGTTTTAATAAAACAAAAAAATATTAAAAAATATGTTTAATATAGTGAAATAAAATATAATAGAATTTTTAAGTTTTTATTTTTTATTTTAGGAAGAATTATTAATTTTTTTAACAAACATATAATTATTCCAGTTAAAAAAACAAACCATATAGACAGTAATTAAGAAGTTGACACTATAAGAATATTTATTACTATTTCTCTAATTTTCCCGTGAAGAAAGAAATCCCTTTTCTAATATTCACACCGACTAGTTCTTCTATTTCCACTATTTTCAGTCATGGTTGCGTGGTTCACAAAAATTTGCAGACCAATATGGGGAAAGAAAAGAAGCATAATAAATAAAATCTTTAATATTAAATATCACATGCATTTCTGTATTTTTTTCTGCACGCGTGACCCTACGGATCTTAGTTAAAATACACGTGACAGATACTAGTATTAACATTTCTAATTTTTACTCAGAAAAAAAAAACATTTCTAATTTAGTATAGCAATTAACTCACTTTTCATTCACAAAAAAAAAGACACTTGCTAGTATGACTCACCTTTTCCCTTTCTTTCCCTTTCAGACACAACACAACACAACACAGAAATTTAGTTACTTTTATATACTTACTTACATATATTTTTTTAGTACAATAACCTAAATATTTTTCTTTTTCATTCATTTTTTTATATTATTAAATATTATTATTAGATGAGATTCGTTTCGTTTCGTTTCGTTTCTCGGAGTGTTTTTAGCTAACACAACAGAAGACAACTCACAGTGGTCTTTAGCGTAAGCCTCTTCCTTTCAATTTGTTCAACGCCAAATCTTCTTCCTTCTTCTTCTTTCTTTCTTCCACTTTCAGTAACAAAAATTCACTCAATAGTTTTTCTTAGCTATATTCTCAGCAATCAAATCAACCAAATCTACATCACAAACAAAAAGCAACACAACCCCATTTTCACAACTAAATCCATCTTCACTACCCACAATCTTTCTTGTCATTTTTCTTGAATTTAGATACCAAAGTTTCAATCTTTTTCAACTTCTTTTAAACCCCATCAAAGGTTTCCCATCTGGGTACCTTTCTTTTGCATGTGGGTATTAGTCAATTAGTCAAAGTTTGAAGTTTTTTCCCCCCAATTTTGATGGGAATGTAAATGGGTTCTTTAGAGATCCCATTGAAGAAAGGGAGCTTATTTGGTCCTCATTCAAGTAGAAAAGAGAAACACCCATTTTCACAAAGGTTTAGATCGAGCTTCTCACGTTTGTTATTCAAGAAATTAGACTACGTTCAATGGATTTGTGCTGTTGTTGTGTTTCTTTGCCTTGTTGTTGTGTTTCAAATGTTTCTTCCAGTTTCTGTTGTGGAAGATTCGGGGGAATCTTTGAGAGCAGTGAAGATCCGTTCATGGAACTCTTCTCCTTATCATGATAATAAGGAAATTGATAAGTATGTTTTAGACATTGGTGAGGAAGCTGTTTTTTTGTCTAGGATTTCGGAGAAGTTTAGAACAGGAGATGGTGGAAACTTGAATCTGTTGAACAACACTGGACAGCATTTTGGGTACAGAAAGCCTCAGCTGGCAATGGTTAGTTAGTTCACCTAATTTTATCAGAATGTATATGTTAGTGTTTTTTAGGAAGTTTCTTTTTGTTCTTTGTGGAAAGATTTATTAAACTAAAAGCAAGTTCAATGTTATGCATGTGGGTGTATATTTATGTTTGGAGAGCTTAAGACATATCAGTTGGTAGCATGATCTCACAAGGGGAAGAAATATTGACCAACACCATAATTAAATAGTATATGATGAGGATTGGATAAACATCTTAATTAATCTGATATTCATTTATCATACTACCTCCAGACTTTATAAGAGACAATGCAGTTTTATTTTCATTGAATGACTGATGTATCTGATCTATATACACCAAATACATCTGTTATTTAATGAACCTAAAACTGCATTGTCTCATGGACCGGAGGTAGTATAAGAGCTGAATTAGTTGTTTCTACTGTCTTAGAGAGAATGAGAGGGTGTTTCCATAAGTTATCTTAGAGAGTAGGAGCTTATGAAAATAGCTCAAAGTAGCTTATAAGCTGCTTTTCTTATTAACATCTTCTAAGTACCTACACTAGGTGCTTATGTTATAAAGTAGACTCAAATAAGCTCTTCCAAAGTCCATACACCTTTTATATATAGAGAGGCTACCAAGTGATAATATTATCTCATGAAAGAATTAAGTATCAACCATACAACATAAATAAATGTTCAAAGTCTGATTCAAATAGAACAGTCTAGGCTATTTATGTATGGACACTATTTTAAGTTGTGGTCACAATTGCAGATAAATAGAAACCTCTTCAACTTTAATGTTGTGCTTGTGGACTGAAATTTTTAAACTCGACATGGTTATATTAAGTCCTATAAACTTTTAGAGAGGGAGAGAGACTGGTAAAATGGGTCAGATTTTACTCAAATTTAAGTTTGTTCAATTGAAATGAAGTTTATTAGTAATTAATCTTTTAATACTTTTTGAAATTGGCCGTGATTGATCAATGAAATTTGATGACTTTCTCTCTTGACATTTGAATGTCACATAATTTTGAATATTTTTGAAGGTATTTGGGGAACTGTTGGTTGATTCACAACAACTGCTGATGGTAACAATTGCCGCTGCTTTGTCAGAAATAGGCTACGAAATTCAGGTACACTATGTATTTTTTTACATTTTCTTCTCAATAAGAACTAGTGTTAAATTGAATAACGTAGGTACCTTGTTTCTTGGGGAGATGGAAAACACAAAGAGATGTTGAATTTTAAGTCGAACACTCCTCTCCTGTATATCTGCTCATTGAACTGCTGGTTTCAACTTTCAAACGCCTCACTGGATAAGTGATGATATTTCTACCAGATATTCATTCACCTTCCACTATGAACCATACTCGCTAAGTCTTTTTAAATTGAAGTAGGCTTGTGAATTTGAAAACATAACTTAAAGTCCTTAAGAATATAGTGCCTAGTTCTAGTGAGACTAAAAAGTTCCGTAATAGTATTCTCACCTTCTCAATATTTACGATTGTCTTTAAATAAATCTATTGTGGTTATTTTAGTTCAAGCAATCTTTATATTTTGCAGGTCTTTTCACTCAAAGATGGACCGGGGCATAGTATGTGGAGAGATTCAAGAGTTCCCATCACTATTATTCAAACTTGTGACAAGCGAAACAACACTGTAGATTGGCTAAAGTATGATTTATGTTCTAATTTTTACTTTTAAACTAAGCAGTCTTCATAATTTAAATAATTGAAATGCCTAAAAATTAGAATGAACTAATTTATTCAGCTGCTTAGATGACTGTTTAAGTTCTTCAAGGTTTATGTTGTTGAAAATAGAATGTTATTGATTTTCCAGCTTCCCAAGCAGCATTGGAATTCATTGTTGGATTAATTTTCCAATTGCATCTGATAAGAATGTTTGTCTTTTGCAGTTACGGTGGTGTAATTGTAAGCTCTCTTGAAGCCAGAGGTGCCTTTTCTTGGTATGATACTTATTTTATTTTCTAAGGTCAAGATTCTGAATTGTTATTTTTACCTGAATACTTCATGCCCCCTTGAATTGTGTTTGAGGTTTTTGCCCTGAATATCCTTATTCAAGCAACACAAATGATTTTATTTGTTACAGTTTTTTGCAGGAACCTTTTAAGTCTGTACCTCTCATATGGATCATTCATGATGGTGCTCTTGGTTATCGTTCAAGACAATATACTGCTAGTGGGCAGATTGAACTTTTGAATGATTGGAGAAAAGTTTTCAACCGCTCAACAGTTGTTGTCTTTCCAAACTATGCCTTCCCGGTAATATGTATGGGACAAATTATTTATTCATCATTTGAAGTTATTGATTTTAGTTATGTCAACTAATATTTTTATGGATTTCAACAGATGATTTACTCCACATTTGATACCGGGAATTTTTATGTCATTCCTGGTTCACCTGCTGAAGCACTAGAAGCAGACGCATTTATGGCCTCACAGAAAGAAAATTTGCGACTCAGTATGGGCTATGGTCCAGAAGATGTGATTATAGCAATTGTTGGAAGTCAATTTTTGTACAAGGGTATGTGGTTGGGGCATGCCGTTGTTTTACAGGCTTTGTCGCCACTTTTAGCAGACTTCCCTTTAAGCAAAGATAATTCGAGTGCACAGCTACGGATCATTGTTCATAGTGGAGAATTGACAAATAACTACAGTATGGCTCTTGAGGTATTTCTTTTTGCTTTTAAAGTTTTTGGACAAATGGTTTTTCTTTTTCTTACATTACTTCTGTTTGATTAGACCATGGCACGCAGCTTGAAATATCCAAGAGGTACCATAGAGCATATAGCCGGAGATTTGAGTGCAGATTCTGTTCTTGCCACAGCAGATGTCGTGATATATGGATCCTTCCTTGAGGAGCAGTCTTTTCCCGAGATTTTGATCAAAGCCATGTGCTTTGAGAAACCAATTATTGCTCCTGATATTTCTATGATCAGAAAATATGTATATTCCTGCTCTATATCTTTACTACAACCATCATAAAGTTTTAGTTGAAGTTTCTCTTATCGTATTTTGAAGGAAACGACTAACTGCTTTGTCGTTGCATTAACTAGGTTGATGACAGGGTGAATGGTTATCTTTTCCCTAAGGACAATATTAGAGTTCTTAGACAAATTATGTTAGAGGTGATCTCAAAAGGGAAAATATCACCCTTGGCTCGGAACATTGCCTCAATAGGGAAAAACTCTGCTAAGAACCTAATGGTTTCAGAAGCAATTTATGGCTATGCAGCTTTACTTCAGAATGTTATCAGAATTCAATCAGAGGTTGCTCCTCCTAAGGCCGTTTCAGAAATACCACCCCATTTTAAAGAACAGTGGAAGTGGCATTTGTTTGAAGCAGTTCCAAATTCAACGTATCAAAATCGGGCGTTAAGAAGTAACACGTTTTTAGATAAATATGAGCAGCGGTGGAATCATTCTCAAAAAGATAGATCCATTATTACTGTTGCTCCTAATGATTCATTTGTATATAGCATATGGGAAGAAGAAAAGTATATTCAGATAGCTATTACCAAAAAAAGGAGAGAGGATGAAGAGGTAAGATCCGTCGATGTTCTAATTTCTATTTGCAAGGCTGGTGAGTTAAGCTTAAGTTATGTTGAATTTTAATGCAGTTGAAGGATAGAACGGAGCAGTCACACGGAACATGGGAGGAAGTATATAAAAATTCTAAGAAAGCTGATAGGTTAAAGAATGATTTGCATGAAAGGGATGATGGAGAACTTGAGAGGACGGGACAACCACTATGCATTTATGAACCGTACTCTGGGGAAGGTTCCTGGCCTTTTCTGCATCAAAAATCTCTTTATCGTGGAGTTTCCTTGGTAAGGTTTGTTTATGTGTTTATGCGTATTCAATTGTATTTTGATGTTAGTCCAAATAATAGTAATTTTCTTAAATAATGGCATAACATTCGTTACAAATTGTTAGTGCTGGTCACATAAGAGGATCTTGATTTTAATCTGACCCATTTACTGTACTGGATGTTCACAGTTAAATAAAGGTCGGAGGCCAGGGAGAGATGACTTCGAGGCTTCTTCTCGTCTCCCACTGCTTAATAATGCTTACTATCGAGATGTGCTTGGTGAATTTGGAGCGTTCTTTGCCATTGCAAACAAGATTGATCGTTTACACAAAAATGCTTGGATTGGATTTCAGTCTTGGAGAGCAACAGCAAGGAAGGTATATCATTCTCTTCACACCTCATTTCTTTGAAGATCTGCATCTTGATACCCTTTTTCATCACCCGATATAGATATCTTTTTGGCCTTGTGTTCGGGGTTTTTGACATCTAGTGTGGTGTTTTTACAGGCATCTTTGTCCAAAACTGCTGAAAATGCATTAATAGATGACATCGAATCAAGAAGACATGGAGATGCGCTATATTTTTGGGTGCGCATGGATATGGATCCGCGAAACCCTTCACAGAAGGACTTCTGGTCATTTTGTGACGCCATTAATGCAGGAGGTTGCAAGTAAGATCCTTTTAAACCTACTCCATATATTTTCACAAGTGCATTGAAAGTTTGACTGTAGACCCTTGTTTGCTTCCTCGATTTTTTTTAAAGAAATAGTTTGATTTTCTCTACTTTTGTGTATGAGTGAAGGTTTGCTTTCTCAGAAGCCATGAGGCGAATGTACGGTTTAAAAGATGATTCGGATTCTTTGCCATCCATGCCTGTAGATGGCGACACGTGGTCTGTCATGCTTAGTTGGGCTTTGCCTACAAGATCATTTCTAGAGTTTGTTATGTTCTCCAGGTGTGATTGCTAATAAGCTCAATTTATCAGCTAAGAAAAATGTTCTCTATAAACTTGCTTGAGAGTTATATAACTGATGCAAACTACCATTTATGCAGAATGTTTGTAGATGCATTGGATGCTCAGATGTATGATGAACACCATTCAACTGGACATTGTCCTCTGAGTTTGTCAAAGGTGACTTGCTTCTTCAATGGATTGGTTTACTTTGCTGGTTTGGTTTTAGCCATTTTCTACTCTTCGTTTAATTTCTTTTAGACAGCCGTCCATATGTGTAAAGCTCTGTAGCACCGACACTTTAGGTTGAAGACGTGTCCGGTGCCCCACACGTGTCATGTCAGACGCCGACAGCAACACCAACACCAACACTTCAATTACGCCCATTTTTCAAATTATTACTGGTGTCTAGGTGTCAGTGTCGTGTCTAGTGTCTGTGTCTGTGCTTCATAGATAATGTTAGAATATAAGAAAGTATCATATTATATCATGATATTATGTTAGAGTATCATAGTTAATTAGTTTCATATCTTTTAGTATTATAGAGTATCTCCTAGGATAAGTCTTCATATTACGTCATTATTATTATGATTTGTTTCCTGATTTAGTTATTTAGGGTTGAGTCTATTTATCCCTATAAATAGGGATTAGTGTTTAGTCTTTTGTAGTCAATCAAGCTATCAAATCATTCTCAATTATATTCAAAGTCTTTATTATTTCAACATGGTATCGGAGCACGTTCTGATCCTGTAACCTATCTTTGAACTTCACCACCGCTGCCGGCGGCGGTGCGGCCGCCGCCGGCAGCACCACCTTTTATTAGTTTACAATTTATATATTTTCGGTGTTGCTATAATCCCTTTCAGTTTATTTCCTTTCGTTGTTCTCAACTTTCTGGTGTGTCTTCTCAGTTTCCGGCAGACTCACCACCGTTAGCCATCGTCTGCCGCCTCCGGGAAATTTTTCCGGCGACCGTTTCTAGCGAAACCACCACCATTAGGGGCGGAATTCGCTGATCTACTCAACTGTTTAAAGTTGCATCTTCATCAGACCAAAGATTGGTCTTGTTCTAGCTCAGTTTCCATTTTCTCTCTCAAATACTGTTCAGTCCAGAAACCCAACTTTCAGGTCAAATCATCGTGCAAAGCCACCACCATCAGAACCACCTATGTCGGACCGACCTACCACCGAAATCTTGCTTCCATCTCCGCCGTCACGCGCCGCTACGTGCGGTAACAGTGTCAGTGTCTTTGTTTCACGTCCGTCCGTCGTACCGGCGCGTGGAGGCGCGTCTGTTCACCGTTCTAGTGGCTCTTTTCATCGCCGGTGTCGCCTTTCTCTCTTGGTCCTGAATATATGGTTATTTATTGGGTTTGGTCCCTGGTTATACGTGGTACAGTACAAATAGCCCTTTCTCTCTCTTGGTTTAGGCATTTTTCTAGTAGATATTGCTTGTTTAGGTACTGTTGAACAATGTTTATATTGTTCTTGGTCTGTCTCTGATTGTATTCAGTTTCTTGGTCTGTTTCTAGTCTGTTCTAGTCAAGATATATCAATTCTTGGCCCTCTGTTTCTGCATTTATGTCACATCAGCTTCTCAATCACGGTGTATTGCTTTCGGGCCTGGTTTCGCACATCTTTTTGTTTCAGGTTGTTCATTGTTTTAAGTTTTTTTTTTATCACTTATCTAAGTCACTTTTGTCCAGTGTGCTTTCTGCCTTGTCAGTCTCTAATGGCAAGCTCTCTAGTTAGCAATCCGAGCACATTATCGATAGTCCATTGGTAGTCCCGTTGTCCAACCATCATCAAAGTTGTGTTGTCGGTCCCAATCAAAAATGAAATAGCTCGTTGGTAGTCCCGTTGTCCAACCACCGTCAAGGTTGAGTCGTCGACCCCAATCACAGATGAAATAGTCCATTGGTAGTCCCGTTTTTCCAACCATGTCAAGGTGGGATCGTCGACCCCAATCATAGATGAAATTGTCCATTGGTAGTCTCGTGGTCCAAGTTGAGTCCTTGACACCAGTCACATGAAATGTTTCAGTTTGGTTCGGAGTTGCTACACCTTCAGTTAGGACTTCAGCTGCTGTAAGTGCTGGTCCAATATTGTTTCTTGGTTGGTTTGAAGATGTACTGCTCCCATTTGGGGCTTCAGCTGTTGTCGCAGTCCTACAATCATATTTGGTTTGGTTTACCTACTGTAATGAGAGTAGGTAGTGTTTTCTTCAATTTGTTTGTTCGTTGGTTTGTTCTTGGATGCAAATCTTGTTAGATGATTCATGGTTGTCATGGTGTTCGTAAAAAAAAAAAAAATCAGCAACAATTTCTTTAGTTGGTGGATTGGTGGTTTGTTCTTTGCACGAATCTTATTGGTTGATGGCACTGGTATTTTTCGTTGGGTTGACTCAAGATATCTGCATGGGTCTAGTTACCTTTGACGTTTGTTTTCTGGCTATGAATAACACTCCTACTGATTTGTATTTTTGTTCCCTATTTCACATCAAAAACCACTGCGTATTTTGTTTTGTTTGAACGTGCGCCAACATCATCCATTCATTCTGCTTGAGCTTTCAGCAGCCGGAGGGGGCACTGTCTCAATATTATTTAAGTTGGTTTCGAAGATGTGACATTTCCTGTTCGAGTTTCAACTGTCGGAGTGAGGGTTGGCTCAATATTGTTTGAGTTTGTTTTGAAGTTGTGACACTTACAGTTCGGGTTTCAGCTGTCGAAGTGAGCGCTGGCCCAATATCATTATGGTTTGAAGTGGTGACACTTTCAATAAAGGCTTCAGTTGTCAAAATGAGCACTGGCCTAATATCATTGTTGCTTTTGGTAGCGTTTATCTTATGATGGTTTGGTATTCCTCATTGGTTTGGTTTGAAGTTGTGATATCATTGGTTGATTGTTCTCCCATTATTCGTTGGATTGTCCAAGATATCTTTTGGGTCTGATTCTCATTCAAAGGGGCATAATTGTAACAAGCTTAAAGCTTAGTAAGCTTTAGCTTGAGGGGGAGTGTTAGAATATAAGAAAGTATCATATTATATCATGATATTATGTTAGAGTATCATAGTTAATTAGTTTCATATCTTTTAGTATTATAGAGTATCTCCTAGGATAAGTCTTCATATTACGTCATTATTATTATGATTTGTTTCCTGATTTAGTTATTTAGGGTTGAGTCTATTTATCCCTATAAATAGGGATTAGTGTTTAGTCTTTTGTAGTCAATCAAGCTATCAAATCATTCTCAATTATATTCAAAGTCTTTATTATTTCAACAGATAAAAATGAATTTTTGCATTAGTTTTTGATAGAATATAAGTCTTTTAGACAAATAAGTTGTTCAAAGCAAAATGCAACCTTTATACTTGTTTTTGTGCCACTTATCTGAATGCATGAATTGCAGGATAAGCATTGCTATTCGCGGGTTCTCGAGCTACTCGTAAACGTGTGGGCGTACCACAGTGCAAGAAGGATGGTATTTGTGGATCCCGAGACAGGCGTAATGCAAGAACAACACAAGTTCAAGAACCGTAGAGGTAAAATGTGGATCAAATGGTTCTCATACAACACACTAAAAAGCATGGATGAGGACTTAGCAGAGTTATCAGATTCTGAAGATCCTTCAAGACATTGGTTGTGGCCATCAACTGGTGAAGTCTTCTGGCAAGGTTTGTATGAGAGGGAGAAAAATTTAAGGCATAAAGAGAAAGAAAAAAGGAAGCAAAAGAGTTTAGAAAAATTAAATAGAATGAGGAAACGTCATCGCCAACAAGTGATAGGGAAATATGTTAAGCCCTTACCTGAATTGGAAGAAAATTCTAACTCATCTTTGATTGCAGTAAAACCTTCATGATATTAATTCTTTTCTTCTTTTGTAATTTTTATTTTCTTGTTAACATAATTGTGATCTTCATTCAGAAATGGATGCTGATATTCCTGATAAAAAGCTAATGTGTAAAGTATCCTAATAGTCCCTTTTTTTTCCATGTAATGTAATTGTATTCTTTTGGGATGGTAGATTCTTTTAGTAAAAGGTGTGGGGAGTTGTAATATTGATAGTAGTGATCAAACTGAATGAAATTATGTTGTATGCAATGTATTCTATGCTTACCTTAGAGGAGCTCTTCTACTGGGAGTTAATTGTTTCCGTATAATTGCTTGGGTATCAAGATTAAATGTAGTTTACAAATAATCACATTCGTAACATACTTCTTTCAACCAAGGACAAAATTGTGAAAGTTCACGTGTCAAAACGGATAAATCCACAAACACAATGTTGAAAATTGAGGTTGGAACATTTACTATCATGACTAGTGGGGAAAGACGGACACTCTGGCTGGTTAATGTGTTGGTGTGTTAGTGGGTGATTATTGTTTATTAGAAATTTGCACTTATAATAAGGGTATTTTGGTCAGAAAAATCTGACACCAAAATGACATTTTTTTTAGAATCCCATTTATTAATAGTTATAGAAGTTATTTACCAAAAAAAAAATAGTTATAGAAGTTATAGATGTAGGTAGTTTATCAACACCTACATACTCAAACAACCAAGATGTTTTTTAATAAAGGGCTAACACGTGAAGGCTCACTCGTGGAGTCGGTAAAATCTCGGAAAAACAATGTTGGCACTTTAGGCCAGAACATTGACGTCCAAAAAGTTGGCGACACCAAGTCCTATAGTCTCACGTGAGTATTACATATTTTGCGGTCTTTCTGTCCAAAAATTTAGAATATCCACAATAGAGAAATTCCCATTTGAGTATTTAAATGGGTCCTACGTGTCTAAATCACTCTTTTATAATTTTTAAATAGTAGTACTTAATAACTGTTATGGTGAAGACTTTTGCTACATACACCCCCTAGTAGCGTATAATTACACCCCTCAAGGGCCCAACATCAAAAAGCTCAATCCCAAAAACAGATCCATACATCAAGGGCTCAGATCACTCTGCGGGATCGAACGACCCTGATTCATTAGGTCAAACCCCACCACACTCTATAAATACAGCATTCAATGCCTCATTAATGGTAAGCAATCTCACATTTATTACTCTGCTAGACTACCTCCCTGACTTGAGCGTCGGAGTAGCTTTGCAGGTACAACCCCAGCTTGGATCGGACAATTCGTTGATCAAGGACTTCATCCACCAACTACCTCGGACCGCCCTTCAAGGTCGGAAGTACGGTGCAGAACAATACTCACTTCATATCGCCAATCCAGAACGCAACAAAATTTACTAAATATGTTCCACTAATAATTTTTTATCGATACATTTTAACAAAAATAAAGCTGTGGGTCCACCCATCAGAACACAGAGGGGGTTGCTCTACAAAATTTCCTCTCCAATAGATAGTCATTTTCCATTCTCCCCAATAGGAGTAGCTATTAAATTATAACTCTTGTAAATGACAAGAATTGTAAAGAAATACTCTAAAGTGCACAATATAAAGAACAGAAATGTAAAGAACAATAACTTAAAGAAGAAACAAAAATCGCATAAAACTTAGAGATAAATTTAAATAAATAAGAAATCCCCATTGGAGATGCTATTAGGAACCTTTTGAGTAATTCATTTATCCCTTTCTATAAAATCCTTTTGAACTTGTCTCTTCCATTAATCAACTTTTTTTATTACACTACTGTTTGGTACCAGAGTACGGGGTTGAGGCTCTCGAAGTCGGACAGGGTCCAAGTCCGGGGCTCAACTGCTCCTGAGTGCTTCCAATAGTGTAGATACTCGTTAGCGATTTAACATTATTATTATTATTAGAAGAACTTATTTACCTTTTATTGCAAGAAAAAGAATTAAAAAAAATCTTTTATTAACATTTAGCTTTAACTATTATTATTGTTTCAAATCACTAACTAAAAATACAAAAAGTATGTACATCAGAATACAAATTACAAAATTTTCCAAACAAAAATAAGCATGCTGCTACAAGTGTTATAGCCGTTGGAGTGTTGGCTATTTCCTGCATCAACACAAAACATCTTTCCCTTGGTCCTTTGTCTTCATTCTTATTTAGCACAAACCATACAGCCTTTGCAGGCACCAACCTGCAGCTGTTGTTTTGGTCTCCCAGAGCCTTTGTCTCCCTCCTATGGCCACAATCCTCTACTTCACATCCTCACCCTACACCATAAAATTGGCCTATAAGTACTATCCAACAGCAACAATGAAAAAGGAGGAAAAATTAGATATAATGTGAGGAAAGGGAGGAGGAAAAATAAATCGAAAAATGTGACAGTGGAAAATAAAACTGAGAAGCAAATAAAAATAGAGAGAAACCAACACCCATCAGTTCCCTTCCAAAATACAATATCAGATTCATACACACATTTTGTAAAACACTAGAAGAGCAACAAGCCACAACCAGTAACCATCATAAACTCACTATCAACCAAAAACCCAACATCACATCCTGACATAAACCCAAGTGAAAGAATAAGAGAGGGAGAGTATAAAAATGCAAAAATCAGAGAAATGAGGAAAGAACCACATACCTCCGCCGCCGTGACCTCCGCCGAGCGCCGTCGTCGACATCACCATCACCACCGTCGCCGGCACCACCACGTCACCACCGTGTTTGGTTCCCTCCGGCGTCACCTTCCTCTCCTCCTGTCAGCACCGTCCCAACGTCGCACCGCCACTAACAAACATCACCACCAGTGAAACCACCAAACGTCCCCCTCTCTCTCACCGTGACCACTAACAACAACCATCACCACCACGTCACCACCGTATGAACCAGCGCCCTTCATCACTCTCAGACCTCACCTCCATTTCTTGCTCTTTCACGGTCTTGTTTTCCTCTTTCTTGGTTTTACGTTTCTATTTCTCTCTCTTGAGATGTTTGTGCGGCTACTTGAGAAAAATTAGGGTTCCCATCTCTAATTTAGTTATATATCTCATACATCTTATATTATATTCAATAAAATTTCTGATTAATATTCGCACACCCCGTGTTATTGTGAGATACCCCCTCTTTTCCTATGAAGCCAGCGTTAGTTTAGTCCTATGACGCCTGGGCTTTAACTGGCTGCACCCCCTTTTTAATAAAACAATACTTCTGCTGATTGTCACACCCCTGTATTTTTACTATGATCCATTTCGTTTTGTTTTGCACTATAATGCTTTCAAACTAATTTTTTTTTCCAATCAATCACACTCACATAAAAAAAAATGGATTGTTATCAATGGTCACTCTGAGTTTAACTTGTTTGATCATTAATAACGACAAAAGTTTTCAAATGAGCTATTAGTGGTAACCACTCTGAGTCTACTCGTTTGGTCATTACGAATACTTATCCAATTTTCAAAACCACTTAATAATAAAAATACTAACACACAAACATTTTCTACCCCAAGAACTACGTGTGATTTGATTCTCTATCAGGAGATACGTAGGAGCAGAGGGCGGCCGACCTCTGTCAATTGCAATAATAAAAAACCTTTTTAGTCTTTCCAAAAATGTCATTTCTTAGTTCTCAATAAAAATGCATAAAGAAATAACTTTTATTTAGTCTTCTTAAATTCTTTCCATTACAAAAGGGAAATAAATATTTTCAAAGTTAATATGTTTTTGCACAACTAATCGGAGGTAACCTTTTTCGAAAGGATGCTGTGGGGTGCTAATACCTTCCCCACGAGGGAACTTCTTGCGCAGCTTGAACAGGGTGTCTTCGTGGGTGGTGATGTCGCCCTCAGGAGTGCCTTCAAGCTGGGGTGCAGGCACGGCAACACTCTTAACTCGGGGTCTGCCTCTTGGAGCCATGGAAGTGCAAGAGAAAAGTTTCTAAGAGTAGGAATGGTGTGAAAGGTAGTGACCTCCCACTGTGGTCGCCAATGTTCTGTACCTAGCAGTGCTGGGCGGACTGCGTCGGTGGTCTCTTGTGGTATGGCTTGATGTCAACGAGCGCCCGAGAGGGGGACCTGCGAAGCCACTCCGACGCGCAAGTTAGTATTGAGAGTAGGTGAGTGATTTAGCAAGGAATGAGAGTGTACCTCATTATGGCAATGTGAGCCAGTATTTAAAGGAAAGCGTGCCCATTGTGAGCCGTTGGATTGAACGAGTTGATCTGAGCCCTCCAAATATGGGAGTCATAATTGGGCTTGTAGATTGTGGATATGGACCAAAGTGATTGGGCCCATCCATGTTCAATTGCTGAATGGGCCTCGTGGCCCAGTCCAGAACAGAACATTTACTATCATGATGTAGGTAGTTTATCAACACCTACATACTCAAACAACCAATATGTCTTTTAATAAAGGGCAAAATCGTGAAGGCTCACTCGCGGAGCCGATAAAATCTCGGAAAAACAATGTTGGCACTTTAGGCCAGAACATTAACATCCAAAAAGTTGGCGACACCAAGTCCTATAGTCTCACGTGAGTATTACATATTTTGTGATCTTTCTGTCCAAAAATTTAGAATATCCACAATGGAGAAATTCCCATTTGAGTATTTAAATGGGTCCCAGTAGATGAGCTCCTCTAAGGTAAACATTTTAAAACGCAACAAAATTAACTAAATATGTTCCAATAATAACACACAATACCTCTCCAGGTTCCTTAACTTATTTATTTGTAACGATTTGGGCAAAATTAACTAAATATGTTCTACTAATAATTTTTTATCATTACATTTTAACAATAATAAAGCTGTGGGTCCACCCATCAGAACATAGAGGGGGTTGCTCTACAAGATTTCCTCTCAAATAGATAGTCATTTTCCATTCTCCCCAATAGGAGTAGCTATTAAATTCTAACTCTTGTAAATGACAAGAATTGTAAAGAAATATTCTAAAGTGCACAATATAAAGAACAATAACTTAAAGAAGAAACAAAAATCGCATAAAACTTAAAAATAAATTTAAATAAATAAGAAATCCCCATCGGAGATGCTATTAGGAACCTTTTGAGTAATTCATTTATCCCTTTCTATAAAATCCTTTTAAAATTGTCTCTTCCATTAATAAACTTTTTTTATTACACTACCTCATTAACTTTGAATTTTTGGTCAATAAAGAATCAATGAGGTGCTTAACTAAGATAAACTATTTGTTGAAAAATTTAGTGATTCTTGGGAAAAATATAGACAAATTAAATAGCCCAGTGGTTCAGGCTCCTGCTGGGACGTGGTGGGGGTTAATCCGGTTTGCTCCCGAGTTCGATTCCCGCTTACGTCAAATAGGGTATTGGCCAGCGAAATGATTAAGAGCCCCAAGTAGTGAGCGCAAATTAGTCATTCGTTGACAGCGTTAGGACACTGCGTGGATCGTCCGCGAGGGTCCGATAAAAAAAAAACAAGTGGAAGAGACCAACGTGCGGGGAAAGAATCACACAGTCCACTTTTTCTTCTCTAATGTTTTTTGCCTTTGTGGGAGAAAAATTCTTTTGGTCCCACCTCCAAATGTGTCTATTTCTGTCTTCCAAATCTGTCTATTTCTTCTCTCTTCCAAATCATAGATATTCGGATATTCCTTATGTCCCTTACGTGTCTCAAAAACAAAAAACAAGTGGAAGAGAGCACGTGGGAATGAATCACACAGATATAAATTTTTCCCACGTGGGAATGAATTTTTTGGGAACGAATCACTTGTTTTTTGTTTGTTTCCTCAAAACTTCTTTTGGTCCCACCTCAAACATAGATATGCCTTATGTTTTGACCCCCAAAAAAAAAGACATCCCTTATGTGTCTTCTATCTCTCTCACTTATTTCTCTCTTTTGTTGTAGATTTAATTCTAGATCCATCTTTTTCACCATTTCTTTTTTCAGTTGCGTATTTGGTTAATTGGTTTGATTTTCGCTTTAACGCATAAAATCTCTAATTTATAATTAAATTTAAAACATGTTTTTTAGTTATTAATTAATTGAGTCTCTATATTGTCAATAATTTTTATGCATACATTTTGTCAGAAAATACATACAATAGTTAGGGAACATGGGCCCGTTTGGATGAGTTTATTTTTGAGCTTATGGAAAATAACTTATGGAGATAAATAAGTTTTCATATTAACCCATAAGTTCTCACTAACAAAAAATTTATCTCCATAAGTTGTTTTTCCATAAACTACATTGACAAGATTATGAATAATACAAAAAAGCTTATTTATTTGCATAAGCTGTTTTTCATAAGCTCAAAATAAGCTCTATCCAAACGGGCCCCATATGCATCAGTTGTCTGCTCATTATTCAAAATCCATTTTTCGTAAACAACATCTTTAATCGTAATGACTTTTTAATATCTTTCATGTCATACAGGAATTGCTTCTAATTGGCCTTTTGGTATTTGTAATTGCATCTTGCAATGGTCAAAGTAGTAAATTATCTTTGACGCGCTTCAATATGGTATCGGGGTGTTGGAACTATGAGCAAGAATCACACATTCTCACACACACATTGATGAACCAGAGAGAGAGAGAGAGAGAGGAGTACTAGATGAAGGAGGGAAAATTTTTTGTTTTATTTCACTGACTCACTGTTGTAACAGAAATACACCTAATATACACCGTGTAACTAACATTCATATGGTAAATGACTATTATACCCCTCCTTATTTATTCTATTGACAGAATTACCCCTTGCACTATTACTTCCCTTTAATTCTGTAAATCAACAATGTAAACCACAACAATAACAAGTGTTACAGACTCAACTATATATATACAATACAAGTATAGTGCTATAGCACTTATTCACAGTACTTGATGCATAACATCACTACAACACAGGTTCACAGCATCACTTCAACACTGGCACAACTTCATTGCATCATCACAGCACTTCAATCACACCCAATTTGTTCCTCAATAGCTTGAACTGATCAACCTTCAATGGTTTGGTAAAGATATCTGCTATCTGCACAGCTGTTGGACAATATTCCAAGCACAATTTTCTTTTGCTAACTTGATCCCTAATGAAATGGAATCGTGTCTCAATGTGTTTGCTCCTACCATGAGCAGTAGGGTGTTTGGCAAGATTAATTGCTGACTTATTATCAACCATTAGTGTAATGGCTTCATTCTCTTTCACTTTTAGTTCACACAAAAGGTTGTCAAGCCACTGTGCTTGACATGCTGCCATAGCTGCAGCAATATACTCTGCCTCACATGAGGACAAAGCTACCACTTGCTCTTTCTTAGAGCTCCAAGACACTGCTGCATCACCATAGTAGAATACATACCCTGCTGTACTTTTCCTATCATCCTTGTCACCACACCAATCAGAATCACAATAGCCAAGGACATTGCACTTTTCTTCATCACACTTGTTAGGGAACAGAATTCCATAGTTTATAGTGCCCTTTACATACCTCAAGATCCTCTTAGCAGCTAGAAAGTGAGATAGTTTGGGGTTCTCCATGAATCTACTAATTAAACCAACCGAGTACAGCAGGTCAGGCCTAGTACAGCAAAGATATCTCAAGGAACCTACCAATTGTCTATACAGTGTTGCATCAACCTCCTCTTCATTTGGTTCCTTCGCCAGTGTCACACCAGTGGCTGCTGGTGTATCTGTAGAGTTGCAGTCAGCCATTCTAAATCTACTCAGCACATCTTTTGCATATTTCTCTTGGTGCATGACCATCCCACCACTTATTCTCTTAAATTCAATCCCTAAGAAATAGGAAATAAGTCCTAGATCAGTCATTTCAAACTCCTTCATCATTTCTTTTTTGAACTGAGAGATTTCACCTTCATTATTTCCTGTCACCAGTAGATCATCTACATACAAACAAACCATGATCACTTCAGTGTTTTTGTTGCTCTTAATGTACATACCATGTTCACTAGTACATTTAAGAAACCCAAGTGTCAAGAGGAACCCATCAATCCTCTTGTTCCAAGCTCTAGGAGCTTGTTTCAAGCCATACAAAGCCTTGTTCAGTTTAAACACTTTATCTTCACTCCCCTTTACTTCAAAGCCTGGTGGTTGGCACACATACACCTCCTCTTCTAATGGCCCATTGAGAAAGGCTGATTTAACATCCATATGATGTATTGTCCATCCATTCAAATTTGCTACAGCAGTGACAATTCTCACTGTCTCCATTCGAGCAACAGGAGCAAATACTTCATTAAAATCAATCCTTGCCTTCTGCAAGAACCCCTTTGCCACTAGTCTAGCCTTAAACTTTGAGATTTCACCATTTGGATTTACCTTCACTTTGTAAACCCACTTCACTGCTATGGCTTTCATTTTCTCTGGCAGTGACACTAACTGCTAGGTATTGTTCTTTTCTATGGCCTTTAATTCTTCTTTCATGGCACATATCCACCTATCATCTTTCATTGCCTCACCTAGACTCACTGGCTCAGACTCAGCAAATAGAGCTAATTGTAATAGCTCACCCTCTGCCCCTATTGCTGAGTCAGGGATGAGATCATAATCCTGCAATCTAGTAGAAATATGTCTAGTTCTTTGTGGCCTTCTTTCATCATTCACTTCATGATTTGCAACATCATTCATCACTGCAGTTGCAGGTTCTGTCTCATCACTGTCTGTATCAACTACAACTTTTGCAGGTTCTTCTTCAAAATTCTTCTCCCAGTCCCAACACTTGCTTTCATCAATTATCACATTTCTGCTCACCACCACTGCTTTTGTAATTGGATTGTACATTCTGTACCCTCCAGTTGGATGATAGCCTAGCAATATCATCACCTCACTCTTACTATCTAGCTTCTTCCTCAATTGATCAGGAATGTGTTTGTAGCAAATCGAGCCAAAAACTCTGAAATGACTCACTGCAGGCTTGTTACCTGACCAGGCTTCTTCTGGTGTGGTTTTAGACAGTCTTTTAGTTGGGCTTCTGTTAAGTATATGCACTGCAGTAGACACTACCTCTGCCCAAAGGAATTTTGGTAAATTCTTTCCATTGAGCATACATCTCACCATGTTTAACACAGTCCTATTTCTCCTCTCTGCAGCACCATTGTGTTGAGGAGTGTATGGAGGTGTTACAGTGTGTATCATACCTTCCATATCACAAAATTCATTGAACTCATTGTTGACATACTCACCACCCCCATCAGTTACTATTGTCTTCAACATTAGCCCAGTTTTCCTTTCAACCATTCTCTTAAACTTCTTGAACACATTGGTTACTTCATTCTTCTTTTTCAATATGTACACCCACATCTTCCTAGTGTAGTCATCAACAAATAACACAAAGTACTTGCCTTCACCAGAGGATTCACATTGCATAGGTCCACACACATCAGAGTAGACTATCTCAAGTTTCTCTTTAGACTTTGTCTCAACAAAAATTTTAAAAGCACCTCTGTGTTGTTTTGACCCAATGCAGTTCTTACACAACTTCTTTGGCATATTAATTCTAGGCAGTCCAGTGACCATATTAAGGCTATTCAAATCGTGCAAGTCTCTAAAATTTAAGTGACCATACCTGTGATGCCATATCCATTCATCTTCATCAACTGTTGCAGACAAGCACTCCTGCTCTAGTGCCTCAAGGCTTGCCTTGAATGTCCTGTTCTTGGACATTGGAACATTGAAGATCACTCTTTCTCTGTCACTACAATCAAACAGCTTCAGTCTCATGTCCTCCATAGTTACTGAGTAGCCTTTCTCCACAAATTGCCCCAAACTCAGTAAGTTGCTTTCTAAACCAGGCACATATAACACATCAGTAATGCAAGACATGGTTCCATCTTCCATTCTGACCATCACATCACCACTACCTTCACATCTCATAGTTCTTCCATCAGCAAACTTTATATTGTCCTTCTTTGAGCCATCAAAATTTACAAGCCATTCTTTGTGGCCTGTCATATGTGTGGAGCAGCCTGTATCAAGGTACCACACTACAATTGTACACTTCTCATTAGTAGTGGTTACCATCAACAGCATCAATTCATTCTCATTATCATCATCAGTTGTGGTTGCCATCAGCATCATTAGTTCATTCTCATCATCATCACCTTTGGCAAGGTTTGCCTCATCACCTTGGGAATCCTTTTTTGCATAGCACTCATCTGCAAAATGTCCCCATCTATCACAGTTGTAACATTGAATATTCTGCTTATCAAACTTCTTCCTTCCTCCTCTGCCTCTAGCAGTGTTATTTCCTCTAAAGTTTCCCCTGTCTCTACCTCTTTGTGATTGATCAGGTCTATTCTCACTTTGACCTCTTCCACCATTAGAAACGTAGCCACCTCTTCCTCTATTGTTTCTACCACGTCCTCTACCTCTGTTTCCTCTCCCTCTACTACTTTCACCACCATTCCTAGGGTTTGCTTGAGCAAGCAGAACTTGCTCAGTGGCTTTCTGTTTGCCTCTCTCAAGCAATCTTAATTCCCTAGCTTCTAAAGAGCTTTGTAATTCCTCAATACTCATTTTGGTTACATCTTTGGATTCTTCGATCGCACAGACAATATAGTCATATTTTTCTAATAAAGATCGCATAATCTTTTCACAAAATTTTCCATCAGTTAGGTTCTCACCTTGTGTGGCCATCTGGTTTGTGATCACCTTAACTCGTGCGAAGAAATCAGATATCTTCTCGTTCTCTTCCATCATCATTGTCTCAAACTGTCGTTGTAGGACTTGCAATTTCACTTTCTTGACCTGATCTCCACCGGCGTAGCACTTCTCCAATTTCTCCCATGCTTGCTTCGAATTGATCGCCTTCGAAATCAAATTGAAGTTAGCATCATCTACACTTTGATGTAGATAGAAAATCGCCTTTGAATCCTTCTTCTTTGCATCTTTATACGCCGTTTTCACCGCTTCACTCGCGTTCGCTGCAGGCTCCGCCAGAACTCCATTTTTCACCACCTCCATGCAATCTTGATAATCGAACAGCGCCTTCATCTGAATACTCCATCTCTCCCAATTCTTGCCATCAAGAACTGGCAATTGCGCAGCAAGACTCCCTCCGTTCGTGCTCACCTTCATGATCGCTCAATTCGTGTTCAATTCATAGCTTTTCGTTGAGCACTCTCTCACGCTCGTGTTTCCCAAAATCACAGATTAATATCTCACAAATCCACTCGTGTTTCCCAATCCCAAGTTCGATGAAGCTCTGGATACCAATTGTTGGAACTATGAGCAAGAATCACACATTCTCACACACACATTGATGAACCAGAGAGAGAGAGAGAGGAGTACTAGATGAAGGAGGGAAATTTTTTTGTTTTATTTCACTAACTCACTGTTGTAACAGAAATACACCTAATATACACTGTGTAACTAACATTCACATGGTAAATGACTATTATACCCCTCCTTATTTATTCTATTGACAGAATTACCCCTTGCACTATTACGGGGGACAGACATGGCAATTTGCTGGTATTCAAAGTTTGAATTTCACATCTTTTTTTGGTTGTGATTATGGACAAATATTTGATAATTTTCATAAAATAATTCCATCTCTCTAAACTAAAATTAATTAAATCTATAATTTATAATTAAATTTAAAACATGTTTTTTAGTTATTAATTGAGTCTCTATAGTCTATATTGTCAATAAATTTTTTTAGAGACCTAGTTTTGTTTGTAAATGTAGTATTTTTTTGACAAGACTACACTAGGGGTCCTTTAAGTTATTTAATTGTAACAAATTGATCTTTTAAGTTTTTTTCGTATCACTTAAGTCCTTTAAGTTACAAAACATTTACACCTTTAGCCTTTTTTAATTTTCCATCCAACTCCGTTAAAAAAGCCTATGTGGCAGTAAAGTGCTTCTTTGACAGGTCGAAACACGTAATTTTTAATCTAACTCATAATTTATAATCTGACTCATAATTTTTAATCCGAAAACCAAACCTAGGAAACACCACCCCCTTCCTCCTTCTTGGAAGATGAACTTTTGGGATTTTTTAAATAAAAAATTATGAGTTAGATTAAAAAAATTACATGTCGGACCTGCCCAAGGAGCACTTAACTACCACATAGACTGTTTTTAACGAAATTGGATGGAATGTTTAAAAAAAAGGCTAATAGTGTAAACGTTTTGTAATTTAGAGGACTTAAGTGTTACGAAAAAAATTTAAAAGCTAATTCGTTACAATTAAATAACTTAAAGGATTTATAATGTAATTTTAACTATTTTTTAATTATAGTTTTTGTATTTGATTGTTGAATGTATTAATTAATTAATTAATTAATTTTTTTTGACAAGAATTAATTAATTAATTAATTAATTAATTATTGAAGTGTTTTGGCACCCTCAACGGTTTCTCTCAAGTGAGCACCACAAACGACAAGTTGTTCTTTCTTCGTAGACAAATAACTAAACCCATCATGGCATTACCTTACCCCACCATAAACAATTCACGCTGATTCCTTATTTGATTCATCGGCTCATCAGTCATGAGTCTACTCAACTTCGTACTTTCTTGGTTCTCAACACCTTACCTTAACTCTTAAGTTATTTTTATAAGCAAAAGTATATGGCCGATGCTTTTCCCATAACCCCTCTTACTTATCGATCACCCCCAAATCCTGCAAAATAACTAAAAAGCCATAATGAAGTGCGCTGTTTTCACCGAATCGGTTGGGGTCAACCGAACACATTTGGTTAGGGTCAACCGAACGTGTAATTTTTGAGACACACCCACTAGTTTCAATTTTGAAGTGTTCGGCTGGCCACAACTGAATATATTCGGACAACCACTACCGAATATATTCGGACCACCTCAACCTAACGTGTTATTTTTTTTTGAAAAAAAATCCACGACTTAGATTGCACCGACACTTTTGATCAATGGCTCACAAACAGTCAAACGCGTCAGAAAAGAGAGTGGATGACATTTCCTTTGGAAATTGTGCACCAACTGATAGAAACTAAACGACTTAGATTTTACCGACACTTTTCAACGATCTTGATGTTGCCGACACTTTCGACGGACTAGATTTTGCCGACCACTTTCACACACAACACAAAGAAAATGCCTCTAACACAATACTCCGAGAATTCTTCACTCACTATCATTCATCATCAAGGCATCATCACCAACAAAGATGATGGTGTCTGTTTCGAGGGGGGAGACACAATGCAGTGTAGGCTTAAACACAGTATAACATTCGCTGCCCTAAATGACAAACTACATCGTAAGGTGCAAGTGGAGGGCGACAAGCAAGAGATAACTCGTATGATTTATCGAAAACCCGATTGGGGACCTCATGGGCGTGTGCACTGGTCTACAATGGATGTCAAGAATAACGATGACGTCCAAGCCATGATGTCCATTAATGTTCTGTTTAAATTTAAGGGTTATTTGCATTTGTTCGTCGAAACCACACAGACTGTCGCTGAGATCCTTCGTTGTTTAACTCCACCATCTCAGTAGTTTCTGTCATGTTTTAGATCTCATTTTTAATCAATAAAATAAAAGTTTAACTTTTAATTTTAGATCTTGTTTTCACTAGTTTCTTAATTGTTTCGTTATGTTCTGTTTACGCTTTCTAATAATAAAGTTGTTGCTAAATTAAAATACCACTGACAAGAGTTTTTACAAAATAATAGGTACACAAATAATAGGTACATAAACAAGAGTTCATACAAAATAAGCCTACTGTGTGTTCCGGCTCCTCCGGCTATACGCACACCCATACTTCCAAAGCCTACGGAATGACTTCACGAGAGACTTCAACTCTTCAAGTACTCTCCATGGCTGGGTGTCTCGTGGAACTGTACCATCCAATGCACGCTCCATGTCATCAACCATCCGAACCACATCTGACATGGCCTGTGAGATAAATTTTTTTAATTAGCTATCAATATTTAAAAACTAATAAAAAGACAACAAATATGTAAAAGACACGTACCTATCTACAATCAGGATCATCCTCCAGCTGCACATAATGAGCCCTGTCAAGGAATGGGTGTGAGACCTTTCCAAACCAAGAGACGTACCCTGGCATCGTGTCTGGCGCACCCGGGGTAACAGAGGCCCCCCTCTCCACCAAACGCTGGTCAAAATGTTGCCAACTCTCCTCAGCCATCTCTCGTTTGGTGGTGAGTTTAGGGTCATCTGGTATCCCCATGACATTGCCAAACAGTCTCAACATACGATCTGGCATGTAGGGCACCATGCAGCCAACATTCATTAAGTGCCCTCTAAATAGGCTGATGAGCTCAAATGGCTAGGTAGCTCTATGGGCAATGTATGGTTCCCAGGTGACCTCATCAGGGTGCAGCCTATCCAGGGATACTCGAACAACGTCCCTGGCCAGAGTCATGGTGGTATTAGCAACCCATCTCTTCGCATGTGACTGAGTCTCAACATAGGCTAGGTCCACCGTATTCAAGCCAAAGGGGGATCCCTAAAAGTGCTCAAAGATCCATGCCTGTAACGAATATATCAATGCATTTGGTAACCATACAGAGACATCAAAATAAACTTAACAAATTAAATATAATAGATACCTGAAGTAAAGCGATGTAGCCACCCATCTGCTTATTTCTGGGCTTGTTTGCGTCCCCAAGCTGGTCGTATAGATGGGCCAGCGCCATCCCTCCCCATGTGTATCCTCCAGCAACCTCAAAGTCAACCAAAGCTCCTAGATAGCCCAGTTTGATCTTGTTTCCTGACTTGTCGGAGAACGGTCCCTAGCCCAACAAGTAGAGTAGATATGCCCTAGCAGCATTCTCCCAACGCTCCTCCTGTATAGCCCTTGGGTATACCGTCTACCTTAGTCACTTGAGTGAAACAAATAACCCTAAGGCATAAGCCTGCTCATGTGCCTCATGAGGGTCTGCACCCAACAAGTTAACCAACAAACCCCCTAATCTTTGGTGTAGTCTGGAAAATCATAAAAATTCCCCATAACGGGGAGATGGAGCAATGCCGAGACATCATCCAGAGATCAATCATCTCACCTATAGGGAGGTGAAATGATGATGTGTCTGAATGCCACCTCTCTATGAAAGCATTGACCAGCCCACCAATGATAGTAGGGAATCCAATCTCCCTCACCGGTAGAAGTTTAGAGCCCTCTAGAAATACCATAATGTTTGGATGCGGGGGCCCAATCTGTGGAACTCCGTGTAAAACAAGCTTCAACGATTGACGATCCTGCATTATTGAATGCTATATTAAACCAAAGTATTCAAACAAACTAGCTTTATTAAATTATTTAGAGACAAAATGTAGTTACTTACATTGCCTTCCCATATGGATCTAGCAATGTGAGACCCGTAACTGGGTAACGCAGATCTATCCTTCGGGCCACCAGGGAAAGGGAATGTGGCACGAGGAGCAGCATCAGCATCAGCAGAAGTAGAAGGAGCAGTAGAAGGAGCTGCCTCCTCAGCATGAGCAGCTATACTCAAGTCCTCAGCAGGACCAGCCAGATCAGCTGCCAGATGGTAACCATCTCTCTCAATGTCATGGCCTATGTCCTCCTCATACACAACTGGGGGTTGCTCAGCACGCCTACCCTACCCCTACCTCTGCTAGGCCCAGTAGCAGCAACAACACGTGCATTCTCCTTCCTTTTACGATTTCAAACCGTAGGAGGTGGCCTGGCTGCCCGAGGCTCAGGCTGTGACTGAGAATGAGAACCTCTAGTCCTTGCCATAACTGAAAAAAATAAAGCAACACATTTTTAACAATTTTACAAATTAAAATACATCTTTTTAAAAAAATAACAGTCACATTCGGTTGGGGGTACCCGAATACATATTCGGTTGACCCCAACCGTACATGCAAAATACTGGTTCAGGTTTTTAACTGTTCGGTTGGCCTCAACCGAATGGATTCGGGAGAGGTCAACCGAATGGCTTCGTGTTGCCTTCGTTCTCAAGAGGTTTCGGTTGACCTCAACCGAAAATTTCACGAAATACAGAATCTTAAAAACGCAGAAAAACAACAAAATACTCAAAATGCAAGTAAAAGAGGTTTACGAATCAAGTACCTTACGTATTGAATACGATATTGAAGGTTGAAATTGAAGATTGAGTGGGTTTGGGAGAGGGAAATTCGAAAAGGGTGAGGGAGAGGTTTAGGGATTCGGTGGTGGTGTATTTGTGTGAGGGGGGTGAGGGGGTGTGAGGGGTTTTGGGAGGGAGAAAGTGTTTTTTTTAGTTAAGGGTATTTTTGGGTTTTTGGGGGTGTGGGGTAAGTAGGGAGGGGTGTGGGATAAGCCAAGTCCAAATTATATAATAGGGGTTCAAGCGGGCACCCCAACCGGTACAGATACAAGGAGCCTCATTAAAACCTCCCTGGGATAAAATCCCATGGGAAAAAGATCCAAGAAGGAAAAAGAGTAGCCCAGGAAGAGTGAGACAAAAAATCAATTATAATGAATTCATACAATCAGAAGGATCCACTCATCAATCAGAAATCTTAAAAGTTGAATTGTGTACTTCTCTGCTAATGAACCAAGTCCATGATAAAGACATAACATTGTTAACAACCACCTGTGTATTAAAAACTTAACCTTTGAAAAAAATATGGTTCCGATGTAACCATATACACCAAATGACCGTCATCCATATCAAATACTTCAATCTACACGCCTTTTTCGATACCAGATGCAAACCATAAGCTCGAAAATGCTCCACACCTACTAGAGTATATGAAATCGCCAAGCTCGACCAAGTCTGAATAACAAGCCAAACCAACTTGGAACACCTGCACACAAAAAATAGATGTGGAATCGAATGATCCTGTTCAAAACAAAAAGGGCAGCACGGCCCATGTGGGTCATCGATAATGCCTTTAGAAATAAGAGAACACACCATGATAGTTTTTTTTGATCTGTTTGTGCCCAAAACGATGTCGTTTCACTTAAACCCCCAAATTTCTTCTTCTTCGATTTTAGTTAAATTTTAGTTAATTTTTTTTTCGTTTTAGATTTCTGTAATTCTGTTTCTTCTTCTCTGTTGGTGGTTTAGACGACAACGTTCAGTCTTTCAGGAACACCAGCCATCTTCATTTATTTTTTTTCATCAAAAGTTCGATTTCATTTTCAGGTGATTTTTTTTATTGATTTCATTGATTTTTTTTTTGTTGATTTCATTTCTTTGTTGATTTCAGATAATGCTTTTGCTTATTGTGATGAAAACTAAAAGGGTTTTTTCTTTTGTACCCCCACCCCTTTGACACTATACCCCCCACGCACTCTCGAAAAGACCAAAATACCTTTCACAAAATTTAAAAACACCAACATATCTCAACTCAAAAAAAAAAAAAATTGGAAATCGGATTCAGGTAAATCCCATTTTCCCCTAAAAAATTTTAAAAATTAAAATCGGATTTGTAACATCCCAAAATAATTATTTTGAGTATCTAATTGATTGAGTAATTTCATTATCTAATATTTCTTGTTGATTTGTTAATTGGTTGAATTTGGTGATAAATGTGTAATTTATGTGAATTGTGTGTTGGGGAAAAATGAAATAAAATGAAAGATTGGGTTATTAGTAAATTAAGGGTTAGTTTGGGGTCCCACTTGCCAAACACTCCCTCATTTTCCTTCCAACCCTCAGCTGACCAAGAGACATAAAAACACATTAAAATTTTGAGAAGCACAAGAAAGAACAAAAACAGAAAATTAGAGAGAGAGAAGAAAAGAAAAGGGAAGGTCAAGAAAGAGGGAAGATACTAAGGTGAGAAGAGAGGAGATGGAGAGAACCTTTCAATGCATGTAACTCATTTCTCTTCCATTCAAATCCCCTTTCCATCCTCTTCAAAACCATACCACTTTTGAACACAAAGAACCCTATTCTTCCTTCCTTCCACTCAAGTGCCATTGTAGAGAAATGGAGCTAAGTTGACCTCTTTCAATTGTTTTTCCATTCGTGGAAATTTGATAGCTCAAATAGGACCATAACTACTGTTGGAGAGGACTGCACTTTTGGGTTGGGTTTCTGTTTGGAGCTCTTAGGTAGTTTGGTTTCGGGTTTGAGGAGTGTTGGAGGTTTTAGGAGCTCGGTTCGTGAGTTACGGTTTTCGGTTCGTCAAAGTCTCGAGTAGTTCGTCAACCGGGTGAGTGTTCTCACCACGTTATATATTTTAAAATGTAGTGTGTGTATTCTGAATTTACAGCATGAATTGAATTGGTTGCTGAATTTTGGTGATTGGTGGTGTTAAGTGTGCATAATGTTGTGCTAAAACTCTGTTTGGAACTGTTTGACATAGCTTAAGTGTTTCTGATATCCTGAACTTTCTGTGTGTCCAAAAATTTTAAGGTTTGCTTTCCTGGAAAATACACACAATTTGCTACAATTTAGGCACTGAGTTTAATAAATTTGGATAAGTATAGCAGGAGAAATTGTAGTCACAAGTCAGATAAAAAATCTAGGACTATACTGGGTGTAGGTTCGGTTATACAGTAACTGGGAACAATCTAGAAGTCCAAAAGTTATATGGTTCCCCTTTTTAGACACTCCACTTGATGCTTGTCAAATTGGTACTGGTTTGGTTGCATTTGGAGTTGTATAACTCGAGTTATAGGTGACACAAGTTAGGTTAAAATTCTGGAAACAATCCGGGTATGGGTTCAGTATTTCGGGCATGGTATTTTCATTTGGACTCATCTTTGAATGATTCTTGTTTTATTGAAAACTAGACTTAATTGGCCACGATTTAGACTCAAGTTCATTGTAGTTTGAATGAGTATTGATCATTTTAGGAGAGTTTCAAGTTAGGTCACAGTAGCTGTTCCCTTTTCTGAACATAGTATCTTGTTTGATGAAACTGTACTTATTGGCTCATCATTTTGCAAAACAAAAGTCATATTCAGAAAATAGACATCATTAGCTTTCTGTAGAGGGGTCATTTGTTGAATTTCGTTGTCGTTTGGTCGGTCAAATAATTTTCCGAAGTTTATACATACTTGCTGAAAACTTATTGCACCTAGACTGTCTATTGAAATATCATGAATTTGAATTATGTTTATGTATGGTGGATGATAACTTGTCACTTGAGTTCGTTAATTGAATTATGTGTTGATCGGAATGTAGTATAAACGAGTGGGAACCCTTAAATGGTTTTAAATGGAATTCCTGAACATGTGTAATATTGTTCAGTGATTAATAATGTATTAACGGGGTGACGACTCCGAGTTATTTAGCATACTTGGTGGAGGGAAGTCATGAGCCTGGAAGCCAAGGCCCCCGCATTATCCCTCATTGGTATGTTGGATTGGGGTTTCCGTGATCTCGTGAGATTTCGTTTCACGGATTGTGCTAAGCCAAAGGAAATGATAAAATGATTTTTGATATAACCGAATTGGAGTTTCTCAGATTAATGGGAGCTCCCGCATTATTCGGAATGGAAAGATAATGAATCTTAAAAGGAACGAATGAGAGGAACCGTAAGGGGTCTCGGAGTCACCCATTGAGATTTGTAATCTCATTGTTTATTATTGATTGTTTTTCAGATCCACAGGTAAAGTCTAAAGATTGTTCAGGAAGTTCAGGACCCTAGCTGCTTGGGGCTATCATGTTAAGGAAGTTCACGGGTCATGATGAGTACTCGTTATTAGATATCGGGTTATGACCGAGTTTAAGTTTAGGATTAATGCACTTGGATTAGCGAGTTTTTGTAATGACTGGAATTATATGAATATTTGTGGATTTGTTTATGTATCAAAATATAAAGTTTTAAAGCAAATTGATCATTCCAATTGTTCATAATTGATTCATCAGTTATGAAATTTTTGAATTCATAGAAGTGCATCTCTGAATGGCTAGAGGTAATATCTCGAATATGTTTTTGTCCACTACAAATTTGGGATGTTACAGGATTTATCTAATTCGTAGGTAAATCCGATTTGGAAATCGGATGTACCCCCACCCATAGGTAAATCCGATTTTTTATCCAAATACTAAATAAATAAATAAATCATTTAAAAAATTAAAATTATATTTAATTTAGAAAAATAAATTCGATATGAATAATATGAATATCGGGCGTTTTTTAGTTCTGTTTAGGGTGTAGTTCGTTAACACGTGACGATATTATACGTTGAGCGAATAATTTAGGCTAAAAAATCGGTTTTCGGCCAATCTACTCCGATTGTAATGAAACCACAGCCATTAAATCCGAAAAAAATCAAGGATCAATACTCCTCAATAAGAAACTTCTTTTAGGACACATGGGCTCAAATTCCCAAATTCCATCGTTTACTATTTTTATTAATTTTTTTAATTTTTCACAGTCTCCAAAAAATCTAAATTTTTTTGCATACCCTTATTTTGGTTTTATTAGATTTTTAGTGGTGTTTTTATAATTTTTGGATGAGTTTTGACTCTTCAACGGATTTTTAGAAGCATTTTTATAACTTTTTTTAAAATTTAAATAATAAAAAAATTAATAACAAAATTGGATTTATCTTGGGGGAGGTAAATCCGATTTTATTTTTTTAGGGAAATCAGATTTACCTCCCCCAAGGTAAATCCGACTTTGAAAATTAACAAATCGGATTTATCTCCCCCTAGGTAAATCCAATTTGTTATTTTTAAAGTCGGATGTATCTACCCTTCTACCCCCACTAGATACATCTGACAGTTAAAAATTAACAAATCGTATTTATCCCCTAAAAATGTAAATCCTAGCGAGTTTATTTTAGGGAGGGATATTTTCGTCTAAAAAATTCTTGTGGAAGTATCGAGGGAAAATGTTGGGGTAAAAAAAAAAATCCCAAACTAAAAACACGGAAAACTCGCAATTCTCATTATTGGTACTCCTGTAAATAACTGAAAAACTTTTCTAATTGAGTTGGTGTACTTTGTGTTATGGTTCTGCACTTCTGCTTTCGTTCTTTTTTCTTTGGTGTCACATTCAGATTAAGTTCTACTTTTTTGCCTACAAGCATTCTACAACTTCTACTTGTTTCCATCCTTATTGTTAATAATTTTATTTATCAATTAACTTTTGCTTCGATTTACTTTAACTTGTCCGGACTCAATTTTTTTTAATTAAGCATTTATCGAATATACGTGGCAAAAACACTACTGAGAGAAGAGAACCATAAAGATTAGTAAAGCCGAGTATACGTGGCCAAATAAGATTTCTCGACATTAGAGCCAACAAAATTAGCCACGCTTGACGGACTGACCCAACTCGCCCTGTAAAAATAGGAGGTCTGGGCTAACAAATATGAGTTCCAAGAAAATTTGGTTACCTTGATTCGAACCGATCAAACTAGAACCAGAATCGTGTTCATTATCGATTGAATGAAAATTGCACAGAGGGACGAAAATTGCAAAATTAAGATATGCATGATAAAAATTACATATTCGTGATATGAGAGAATAAAAGTGAAATTAAGTTAAAAATGTATTCTACATTTCTGGTTTTGTTTTTATTATTTAATATAATAAATATTACATTAAAAATATTTTTAACTATATTCAAATTAATTAAATAAGCATATTAAAAAAGAATAATCAATTATACCAACCAAATTTTTAGGTTTTTAGTTCTTAAAACATATTTTGAAAATAGTTAAACCAAACAAGTCTTTGAGTTTTCTCATCCTTAAAACAGTTTTAAAAAATAGATTGTCAAACAGATTTTTTTTTCATTTTTTTCTTTAAAACAATTTTCAAAAATTGGTTAATAAAACAGTTTTCAAAAACTAAAAAACAAAACACATTCAAACAGACCCTAAGTTACCCTTGAAAGAATTTGAAAAGATTCTAGGCCTCACCTATATTCTTTACGTTTACATGAATGAAATATCTATATTTACATGAATTTGAAAAAAATCCTAGGCCTCACCTATGTTCTTTCCTGCGTAGGATTCAGTTTTTCGGCCAATTAAATGGCAATGATTTTGTATATCTATATTTACATGAATGAAATGAAGAAAACCCGGTTATATTCTGCACCAATTTTCTCTTTCTAGACATTGTAGTTAGAATAGTAGTATCTCAATAAATTTAATGCGTACTCCCTCCGTTCCTAAACTTTGGTCCTTTTGGTCTCTCTTTTTTGTTCCAAAACTTTGGTACTTTTAAGATACCAATGTACAATTTACCTAATATTTCCAAGTGTACCCTTTATCTTTAATTAATTGTCACTCTTTACAATATTAACTCATTTAATGCTACAAAGGGTGCTTTAGTCATTAGGTATTGAAAATTTATGGTTTCTTAATTTGTGTGAAACACTCTAAAAGAACCAAAGTTTTGGAACGGAGGGAGTATCAAATATACCTTCTAAAGCATTTATGTCAGTATTTTCTAATAAAGCATTTTTTCACCAAAAAAAACTTTCTAAATCATTTATGTGTGAGTCTTTCAACTTTTTAATTTTCATTGGATAGAAAAAAATTAAATGAATTGTTGCATTTCTATTTTCAGTTTGTCATTAATTATTGGCTTTGACAAATTGTGTGAACATAGCACCAAAAAAAAGCCCAAACTTATGCGTGGAAATTGTTTAGAGGAGCTTACTATGTATGAGTTTATGTTTGGATCAAACCTTTTGATCTTAACCTAGATCTAACAAACTAACCCTAAAACCTAGATAAGATAAATTATCTTATTTCAATTACTCAAATAATATCTAATATTAATAAAGCTAAGTTATACTAATTTGGTGAATTAGGAAATAAAGTAAACACAAACCCCATATTAAAAAAAGTATTTTATAGAATGCTTTATTGATAATTAACGTAACTCGTGCATCTTACATATGTGTGTTTTAGTATGTTCTCATGTTAAATGTTTCTCATGCTAAATGTTTCTCATGCAATATTTGATTAGTTACATTATTGATTAATAAGTAAAATAAATAATAAGGTCTTCATTTTTATTTTCTAATAAATTTTTTCTAAACTCCACTTATACATTAATTTGGTCCTTGATATCAAGTTTCAACTCATTCGTCCTTAGGGTACTGAATCCACGTCCTAAGGTCGTGACCGTGTGAAAAGCTTAGACCATTAATTAAGGCCCCACAACTCACCTATATAGGCCTATTTTTATTATATTTTATGTGAGCTTTTTTCATTGAAATAATTATGAGTTAAATTCACAAAATTAAAATGAAATGAAATGAAATATATTGAATCTAATGTATTAGTAACTCCTACTTTTGGTATTTTTTCCAAGGAAAATTAATGTTATTGAGTTATTTTGTAATTTAAATCTCTAGACATTGAGAACGTAAGTTGAATTGTAAAAAAAATTGATTAGAGAATTGTCAAAGATAAGATAACTACATAACTTACAAATAGTTATGAGTTTTATGGCTCACATTTACCCAGTGATGGATCCAGAAATTTTCATTAGTGGGGGCAAAAATTAGTCTAAAATATTTTTCTCAAAAATATACTATTAGATTTTATAAATTCGTAATTTTATGACCAAACAAATACTAAAATACCTAAATTTCTACAATTATAAAGCTAAAAGAAAAAATCAATAGCAACTTATTCTCTATTTTATTGACCTCTTATGAATTTCTACAATTAATTTAAGAAATTTTTCATGTGGGGACAACATCTATTTTTTTGTGGGGTCAAAACAAAATTACTATACATATTACTAAGTGAAATATTTTGTTAAGTCGGGGCAAGTGTCCCCAATAGCCTTAACATAGATCCGTAGCTGCATTTGCCTAGAGTCTGTTGTAAAGTGTAAATTATTATGAAAATAACTTACTAATATATTTTTAATTTTATTCTCAAGCATCTTGTTTATGGGTGCTTCTAAATGATTTCCAATGATCAAATCTCTCATCGATAAATCAATATAAAAAATGGCCTCCCTCTTATCAATTGATAAAAAGCCTTTTTCCCCATATTTTGAAATTTATGGATTCGTCACTCATTTATGGTATCAATATTCACAATGATTTTACAATTTTTTGCTCGTAATCATATGAATTTCTTTCTTTACAATTTTTTGATGAAATGTCTCACTATAATTTTTCCTTCTTGTAGCTTATAAAAACAAATTGCTTAGAAGGCGGTGCATAAAAAAATTGCTTGAAGGATGGGAGGAAGGAAGCGAGGGAGGGAGGCTTAGAATTAGCCTAACCCCTCTTTTCTGTGTGGTAAAAAAGAGCAGATAGTATAAAAGATAGCAGATAAGCTAGCTTATAATGTATGAATTGATAGCAGATAACTAGTATCTGATTGAATTTGAAGCATTTGATAAATTCACCGGTTGAACTAGCTTATAATTATAAAATGACATAAATGGATATTTAAAATTAATGCTTAAAATATTTGAACTAGTAAACGGTAGCGTGTCCTCTATAACTCTTCATAGAAGGTGAGTAGAGAAGTCTCATGAGATGCTCAAGCTAGATGATAGTGTATCCGTCCTCTGTAACCCTTTGCGATTATGCTCAAGCTAGATTCTAATTTCTTAATGAAATTCCAATTATCGAAAAAAAATTTAACCCTATAACTTTAGTTACACAATATAAAAGTTCCTCATGAATTTTTCGCTTTAGGCCTCATCTTATGTTGGTCAGCCCTGCTTTGTTGTCATTCCCTTTGTTCCGAACCTGGACTTGCACTACTCCTCCAAAACATATGGTTTTAGAAATTAGTATTATTAAGGAAAATTACACTAGGATTAAGTTATTTATTTGTAACGAGTTGATCATTTATGTTTTTTCGTGCCAACTATGTTTTTTTTACTTTTTTAAGTTACTTAACGTTTTCACTGTTGTCTTTTCCGTCCAATTCCCATCTAATATTGTTAAAAAACGTCGATATGTGGCAGTTAAATACTGATGTGACTGTATAAATAATAATCCTAGTCATTTTTTATTAAAAATTAAAAACCCTCAAATTTGAGATGAACTCAGATTCATCTTCTTTAACGGTGAACCCTGCTTTAAACCTAGAAAATCTTTGAAACTCTAAAAATTAAAATGATAATTGCAATACTTAAAAATCTAAAAGTAGAATTACATTACATCACATTTGCCCAATGAATCCCTGATTTGCTTTGATGTCCCAACCAACGTCTCTAAATCCAAATCCAATTCAAATTTGTATTCAAAACCCATTACATTACATCACATTTGCCCAATGAATCCCTTTTTCTTGTTGATGCTTCAATTACGGACTAGGAAATCTTTTTAGTCATCCATCAAAGACTAATGTCATTTTGTATGGTCACTCATGTTCGTTGATATTCAAAGACACTTAAGAACATTCAAACACACTACAAATAAGTGCTTCAAGGGGAAAGTTCTGTAAACCATTAGAATCAAACCTTTCAAGCAAGGAAGAAAAATTATAACTAAACATCAATAAATAGATTACCAACAATTATTAGCTTTGAACAAGTCAGAATGTTCTTCTTTGTTCTAATGCAGAGTGCTTATAAGTAATTAAGCATGAATGTTATCATAATGTCTAGCTTATTTTCCTTACATAAAGTTAGGTAGTAATTACCAAGGATTAAATTTTAATTTCTGAAACTGAAACCTTTTTCATGTAATAAATACTGCCAACAAATTAAGGTTAGTAAAAAATGAATTAATAAGTCAGCAACCAATTACCTGTATAGTATCCAACTTCAGCAGGAGTCTCATTATGGTCGCTCTAATTGCAATTTTCTGCTTCTAATCATTCTGCAACATGTAAGTAGTGAAGCATGTGCATCTTTGAAGCAAAGAACATTCAATAATATATTCCACATGTAAGTACACATGATGTGGAATTGTGGATCATTGTCTGATGTAAACATTTACAAATTCATACTATTTTGTTCCTTCATTGGCCTAAGCAATATGTTTAATGTAGCATACATATCTAAAGCTTTGGAGTGAGTCTTATCACCAGATACAAATGAATAAACTTGATTATCAATCTCTATCCAACTACAACCTGGGACTTTTACATCACGTGTATCCCGCATCTTTTTACGAACTCTTTCCACTTCACACCAATGTCTCTGAGAAGCATAAATGTTAGACATAACTGCATAGTTCACACTCTTCTCTGGCTCTATAACAAAGCGCTTTTTCGCAGCCCATTCAGCAAGTCTCATATTTGCATGGATTTTACAAGATCCAAGAAATGCTCCTAAGGTATCTGATTCAGCTTCCACAGGCATTGACCTCAAGAATTGAAAAGCCTCATTTATAAGACCGTATCGTCCGAGAAGGTCGACAAGGCAGGTGTAGTGCTCAGAATCAGGAACAATCTGATACACATTGGTCATTGATTTAAAGTAGTGAAGTCCCATAGTCACAAGCCCACCATGAGCACAAGCAGAAAGAACACCAAGAAAAGAAATTTGATCTGGAATTATGCCACAAGATAGCATCTTCTCGAACATCTCAATTGCTTCTTTGGCAAGACCATGGAATGCATATGCATATATCAAAGAAGTCCATGTAACTAGATCAGGCTGTGCTGTTAATCTGAAGCATTGTAATGCACAGGTAATGTTACCACACTTGGAGTATGCACTAATCAAAGAATTTGCAACAGATAAAAAATCTTGAAATGATAACTTAACTACAAAGGCATGTGCTTGTAGTGTTTCAGTAATGGCAGAAGCATAGCCACATGAACTAATAATGCTGGAAACAGTGAGTTCATCGGGGAGAAAACCTTCGTGAAGCATCTCTCTGAGAAGCTTCATAACCTCAATGCCATCTCCATGATTTCCACAGGCAACAATTATGGTGGTCCATACCACAGTATTTCGAATCGCCATCTTATTAAATACCTTGCGCGCTTCGATTATATTTTCATTTTTGGCATACATGTTGATCAATGCACCAGCTACTCCAAAATCTGAATCAAAGGACTGTCTTAGTACAAGACTGTGAAGCTGCTTTCCCAAACCATAATATTCCAAACTATCACATATACTAAGAAGGCTGCTAAAAGTGAACTTGTCCCCACTAACACCATTGAACCGCATAAAGTTGAACATGATAAAAGCATCTTGTGGTAAACTATTCAAGGCATAACAAGAAATCATCACATTCCACATAACCAAATCTCTAAATGGAACAACATTAAAAACCTTCCTAGCATTCTCAACTAAACCACATTTTGAATAAAAATCAATAAGAGCACAACCAACAAAAGAGTCCAAATCAAAACCCACTTTGACTGTGAAACAATGCAACTGTATACCCATTTCTATATCATGAAACTGAGCACATAAACCAACCAAACCATTAAAAGTTATATAATCTGGAATTACCATTTCCAACAACATCCTTTTAAAATAAGAAAAAGATGAATTGGAATCTTTTTCAATGTCACATCCAACAATACCACGAATCATGATGTTCCAGGACACCACATTTCTGTTAGACAATTCCTCAAACAGCTTCTCTGCATCTTTAGTTTCTTTACATTTAAGATAAACACTCAAAATCTGATTTTGTAAGGAAAGTAAGTGACAAAATCCAAACTTTATCAAATGGGCATGTAGCTGTTTTCCTTCAGGGAGAAAGGCGTTTTTGGCAGATAGTTTGAGGGCGTTGGCGTAAAACAAATGAAGAGTGTCAGGGTCTCTGAAATGGGTTTGATTAGAGAATGGAATTGAAGCTCTTAGTCTGCTCCGTGGATGGGGCTGATGAGAAGAGTTACAGAAACATGCAGTGAAAAATGAAAAAGAGAATGGAGAAAATGGGAGCTGTTTTTTGAAATGGAGCATATGGTTAGCATGTAGTGATTACTAATCCAAATAAAACTAGTTATAAAGTAAAATTTGCCACTTTATAGTTCAGAACTATCCAAATAAAACTATTTAATATATTTAATTGAAGAAAAAGAGACACATAAGTGAATAACAAAAGTTCATATCTTTCATAACATTATTATTACACTCAAACGTTATCATTACAACGGGTCTCATACCACATCTCACTCAGAATTACAGATATATATACATATAAAAAAAACATTCTTTATTCATACAAATTGGAGTGAGAAATTTTGGAGGTTACCACTCTGTGCTTCTTTGTTTTCACTTTCTTAGACCTCTTACTTTTGGCTAATTTCTTCTCCAAATCTTTGACTCTTCCAGTTAAATTTGATATTACACTTAACTGTTCATTCCCAGCATTAAGCAACTCTTTCATCAACTTCCTTAACTTCTCATTCTCTTCCAATAATTTCATATCACCATTTCCTTCATCATGCTTGGCAACAAGTAGATCATCAGATAACTCATCATCGTCATTGGCCAAAGTATCTCTAGCAACCATTTCTTCTTGGCCATCTACTTGTGTTTCCTTTTGTGCAAGCTTTTCTACTATTGATTCTTGCAAAATATCAGTTACACCATTTGATTCCAAGCACAGTTCCTCATTTCCTTGATGGGGACCACTAACTTGTTCTGCAAGGCAAGGCAGCTTGGTAACATTTTCATCTTCTTTTTGGAACTCAACCTTTACCCATCCATCTGAATCTCCACTAGATTTGACCTCTACCTTTTCTTCCAACAGTGATTGCTCTACTTGAGTATCTTTTGCAGTGTCATCTATGGAAGAAACTGCTCCCTCATTTGAATTACATTCCACTCCTTCAGCTAGTACAACTTCAGATTTTTCTGTTTCCTCATCAAGTAGTCCCACTGGGAGCTCCTTAATTAACTCTTCACTTTCAGCTTGTGCTTCACCTTTAGAAATATTAGTCTCATCATCCTTTCCAAATTCAGATGTCGCGGCATCTTCATCGAGCAATCCTACTGGAAGCTCCATCATTTCATTGATATCTGAATCTAATTCATCTTTCTTGTTGTTTTCAGAATCAACACTGGTGATATCTTCATCAATGACTCCCACAGGCAATTCTTTCAAAGTAGTCATATCTGGTTCATCAACCTCAATTGGAAGAATGTCATTTACCTCTGATTTGGCTTCAGATTCTGCAGCCTTAGTACAATCCATTGCATCAACTGAAACCATTGGACTGATTTCCTCTTCAACTAAGCCACTTGGTAGCTCATTATGCTCTTCTCTCTCATTTGATGGGAGATCAACTGGTGATTGAGATTCTCTTTCCCCAACATTGATAGGAAAATTGCTGTCGCCATTCTCCATGTGAAGCTGATCTTGATGTTTTTCCAAAGTATCATCACTTGAATCACTGATGCCTTTAGATGAATCTTCTTTTGCTGCGTCTAGTTTTTCTTCTTGTTGATCTTGGTGATATTCTTTATTCTCCATATTCAGTGGACTGACCTCAACAGGTTCCTGAACATTGAACTGCTGCATCTGTTGCTGAGGTCTATTAGCCATCATAGAATCAAGCCTTTCTTGTAATGTCACAAGCTCTCTTGCCAGGGATTTTCTTGTCTCTCTCAAACTTGGATGCAAACCCTGAATATATATGTTGAATAATGTTAATCATAACAATGAAGAAACAAGAAAAACTAATCATCAAAAATAAAATGAACAACTAGTAGCTGAAGGAATATCTTTTAAGTGCTGACTATATTGAAACTGTAACTAAAACATCTTTCATATAATGAATGTCAATGAATTAAGGCTTGCCAAAAATGAGTGAAAAGGGTAATTTAGTATTAGGTACCTGCATAGTATCCAACTTCAACAGGAGTCTCATTATGGTCTCTCCAATTGCAATTTTCTGCTTCTCATCATTTTGAAGATCAGGAGAACTCTCAAAAGCTTGAACACTGCCTCTAACATTAGTCACTTCCTTACTGACTTCAGCTATCTGCTTCAATTTCTTCAAAGGCTCCCATTTTCTTACTAGATAACCATGATATGCAGCTTGTATCAAAACAGCAGCATCTCCATCCAACAAAACTTTTCCTTCTTTTTTGCCACATTGATCAGCTGATGTGCTTGTATCCTTCACAGAATGTTCAGCAGCTTCTCCTGTCATACTTTCCAGCCCTTTGTCTTCCTTTTTATCATCACTATTATATCTGCTGCCATCTGTATTTGGAACTCCACTAGGCCTGTTTATTTGGTTCTGAGGTTCATCTCTGCATTCACCATCGTTGTTTTCACTGACCTTACTTTCTGATACTTGAGTTGTTCTCACCTTTGGTGTAACTTCCTCACCGGCATTTAGTGAATTCATGAGATTCGATTTCGAATCCGGCTTGGCCTTGTCATTCATTCCAGATGATGGAGTCTTGTTTGCTTCACCAGCTGTTTCTTGAACATGTTTTTTTGAGGCAGGTGGACTTGGGGACCTTGAATTCCCATTGCCATTTTTCTTCCTTGGAAGAGGATCAACTCTCAAACAAACAGGAGGTAACTTTGATGCACTACGCGGAGAAGTAGACCCTCTTTTGGTGCTAGAGTGGGAGTCTTCTTTTGTCACTTCTCTCTTTTCACTAGCCTTTGCATCACTTTTCTCTTGATGTGGTTCCATCTGCTTCACAGCCACAGGAATGCTTCTTTGGTTAGCCACTTTCTCTGTAATATCCGAAGCGCGTGTGTTTGTAGAATCTGTCTTGTTAGTAACACCTTCATCAACACAAGACTTAACTGGAACAGATTTAAATGAATGATGAGGCACTTCCTGAATGCATTCTGGTGTAGAATTTTTCTTCTCATCTTGGTTATTGTAGTAAGGCAACCAGATAATAGGAAATTGGAATTCAGGTCTCTTCTGCTCACTTTGTTGTTTATGGTTCATTCTTCCATCTTCAGATTCCATTATATTTTTCTCAGTGTCCTTCTTCTGGCTTCTTATTCCATCTCCATCTTGAACCATATTTGGAGCACTCTTAATATCAAAAGGTAACCATCCATTCCAGTGAACTCTTGGCTCCTGTGCTAGCTTCTCATCAACCTTAAAATTCTCAGCACCATGAGGCTTTTTATCATGGACCATCTTCCCTTGCTCACCTACCGCACTTATAGAAGGATTTTTCAGCTGTTCATTGCCATAGTACTCTGGTGGAATCCAAACCAAAGGGTATGGATAATTCCTCAATTGAACTGGTACCACATCATCCTTCTCTTTCTTTCCAACATCAGATTCTTGATCTTCAATTCTCACACTATTACCTTCCTTTTGGTTGCAAGAATGATTAGGACAACCACAACAATGTTTCTCCCTTTCCCTTGGCATATATTTATCATATTCATATCTAGGTAGCTCCATGGTATAATGAGATTGTGGGGAATAAGGAGAGAAGAATGGCTCACCATATGAAGGATACATTGGTGATGGAGCAGGAGCATGAGGGTAATAAGGTCTGTAGCCATAGTAACCAGGGAAGTTGTTATGGCCACAGCAGAAATGTGTCGGTATAGGGTTAGCATAAGGCCAAGGCTGTTCATATGGAAAATGTGATTTGGATGGATTCATTGTCATTTGTGGGGGAAGAGGCTCAATGCCAGGATGATGATGATGATGATGATGATGATGATGATAAGGGAATGGTATTTGGTTTCTTTGAAATGGGTATGAGTCCATGCTTCTATATGCAGGTAACATGTTTAGTAAGGTTGCCTAATTACCTGCCTTTGGTAACTTTGCTAAAAGGCAAATTCTGCATTACACAAAAGAAACATTATAAGAACAGGATTAATATTTAGTATCAGTTTTAACAATGATAATAGGTGAAACGGTGAAAAGCTACCAGAATGATTCTATATGAAAGCTATATGGCTATGTATTAAAATTATTACACTGATGATTAAGATTTTGCTAGAATTGGAACAACTGCTATATCTTAATACAGAAACCAATCAATATGCTCAAGGTAAAACAAATTCATGTAGCTATCACAATGTTCACACAAAGATATTGGAGTAATCTTAATAGAGAAACCAATCAGAATGTTTCATATATCGTATCACTAAAAACAATGAATCAATAAGTAATATACAGCAGTAGATACGAGGAAAGAATGACTTACATTAGAATCTCGAAGGACACAAAAGAAAAGAAAAACCCAGCCAAACAGTTCCGAACAATCCAAATAAAAATCTATCGGTTCAAAATCGAGCCACCAACCCTATAGAATACAAGTTTTTGTTGTGTGCTGTATGTAGTTGCAGGAGATCGTTACGTCGTGATATGTTTTTTTGAGAATGAAAATTTGGAGTGAATATGTACGTTATATATACGGGAAACTTTTATGACTAATAATAGAAAGTTGTTTGAGACAAAAATCTTTGTCTTCGAGATGTTTCGCGCGTCGTCGAGTACTCCTGCGATATCTAATCTAATTCTCTCTAGATTTTTCTTGACGGGTAGGTCTGGCCCACATGTTCTCGCCACGTGTCAAAGAAGTAACACCCGGTCATATACGCCTATCTCCCAGAACCTTCTGAAAAATAGTCATTCAAAGATGTGGTGGTCCAAATAGTAACATGATGCAGCTTACACATGTATCTTATCTATTTATATATTATACTATATTTTACACTTTTTAAATAATTTTTAAGTAAAGGCATTTCATTTTTTCACTAAAACAAACTCATATCATTTCAATAAAGTCAATGGAGAGATACAAATAGGTAATTCACCAAAGTTTTGGTGGCTAGCATAAAATATGATCACTCGAGCATGGTATAAGCTGACACATTGACTTGTCTCTTATTGAACTTCACCCAAAAGGCTCTGGGTTATACCATGCTTGGGCGATGGCAGAGTGACGACCAAGGTGCAACAAGAGTCATCTTTCTCAACATAGTTACGTGAATATGTTGATACCACAAAGGAGTGAAGATGGTGTGAGATGGTATCAACATATTCACCTAAATTAAAGAAAGGACATTGGAAGGACTCCCAAAAAACCAAATCAAAGAAACACTTGGAAATTAAAGCCACCACAAAATCCTAAAGGATTGGGGAAAATAATAAACTCATGATATTAACTTCTATAACTATGTACAAAAATATTATTAAATGATTTTATGTGATTTTGTTTTTAGTTATCGATAAATTTTACTTCAATTTTTAGAGCTTATTTGATGGTATCGACAAGAGGGACAAAATTTTTAGAGCTTATTTTGACATATTTGAATGTATGGACAAGAGGGACAAAATGATAAGTTTATCATATTATGAAACCGTTTAGCGTTTACTGAGCTAGCAAAATATAAGTTAATCATGTCAGTTATCATATTCTACCGCTCTAGTTAACATTTTATCTTGGATATGATCTTGTTAAATATAATTAGCTTGATTAGTAGTGTATTAGTGAGCATTAATTGTCAATTAGCTCAAAGTAGTTGCTGTAACAGAATGTTGTTAGTTCAGTTAACTTCATAACTGATTTTCTCTTGTAATACACTATCCATAAAAGGGGAAACAATCAATGAAAGCTGTGTGATTTCCCTCCATTTCATATCTTAGAATTTACAATTGGTATCTAGAGCTTGAAAGAGAGGGACCTGCAAGAATCCAAGAACGAAGTTCGCACCCATGGCGGAGAAAGAGAACAATGGAAACTACATGCACGCATCAATTCCCAAGTTTGACGGGCATTACGAGCACTGGGCTATGCTCATGGAGAACCTCCTACGCTCCAAAGAGCATTGGAGCATCGTGGAAGGAGGAGTACCAAGACTGCCGACGCAAGCCACGGCGGAGCACATCAAGGCAAATGATGAAGCAAAGTTGAAAGATCTGAAAGCCAGAAATTATCTTTTCCAATCGATCGATCGTGACATTATTGAGATCGACAATTCTTGATAAAGAATCCTCAAAAGCAATTTGGGATTCGATGAAGCAGAAATTCCAAGGTTCAACGAAGGTGATCAAGAGATCTCAATTGCGTGCAGCAAAGAGAGAATTTGAGTTGCTAGGCATGAAAGAAGAAGAAACTGTCACAGAATACTTTGGCAGAATTCTCACAATTGTCAACAAGATGAAGATCTATGGTGACAAGGTCGATCAAGGCGAAATTGTTGAAAAAGTGCTGAGAACGATGACTGAGAAATTCAACTATGTGGTAGCTGCCATTGATGAAGGAAATGATGTGACAAAGATGACCATAGATGAACTTCAAAGGAGTCTTTTAGTTCATGAGCAAAGAATGCAACCTCAAAAGGAAGAAGAGCAGGCATTGAAGGTGAGTAGTGCTGGCAGAAAGAATGCAAGAGGAAGAGGTCGTGGTTCTACAAGAGGAGGAAGAGGTAGAGGTAGACAATCCTTGAAAGATAACCTAGAATGCTATAGATGCAAGAAACTAGGACATTTTCAATATGAATATCCTAAGAGTGAGGAGAAGGCTCACTATGCTGAAATTGATGAGGATGAAGAAGTCCCGTTGATGGCTATGATTGATTCTCCATAGAAAGAATTCAAAAAATCTGGTACCTAGATTCAGCTTGCAGTAACCACATGTGTGGTGAAAAGGAATGGTTCTCAATGTTGGATGAAACTTTCAGAGAATCTGTGACAATTGGAGATGGATCCAAGATTACTGTTAAAGGTAAAGGAACTGTGAAATTGGAAGTACAAGGTGTAACCTTGGTTGTGACCAATGTATACTACATTCCAAAGCTAAAGAATAATCTCATTAGCCTTGGACAATTGCAACAGAAGCCTGAGGTGTCCATGACTCTGCATCAAGATCAACTTAAAGTTTATCATGAGCAGAAAGGTCTTATCATAGACTCAAGAATGACCAAAAACAAATTATTTCCTATTGTTGCTACTGCAGTATCAGCATCATGTATGTACACTGCAAAGGAGGATGTTTCCTACCTTTGGCATTGTAGATTTGGTCAATTGAGCATGAAGAGTTTGAAGGAACTAGCTCAGAAGAATATGGTCAAAGGCTTGCCAGAGATCAAAGATACAAGCAGAAGCTGTGATGTCTGCTTGAAAGGGAAGCAGCACAGAAATGAATTTCCAAAGGCATCCAATTGGAGAGCAGCAAACAAGCTGGAACTAGTGCACTCTGACATCTGTGGGCCAATTACACCAGAATCCAGTGGAAGAAAGAGGTACATTCTTACTTTTATTGATGACTTTAGTAGGAAAACTTGGGTTTATTTCCTAGTTGAGAAGTCTGCTGCACTAGCTTGTTTCAAAAGGTTTAAAGCACTAGTTGAAAAAGAATGTGGAAAGAATATTACGTGTCTTAGGACTGATAGAGGGGGAGAATTTACCTCCAATGCATTTGATGAATATTGTTCTGAGAATGGGATTAAGAGGCAACTCACTGCTGCCTATAGTCCTCAGCAAAATGGCATAACTGAGAGGAAAAATAGGACTTTGATGGAGATGACAAGAAGCTTACTTGCAGGAAAATCTATACCTAAGAACTTCTGGTCTGAGGCAGTAAATTGGGCAGTTTATTTGATGAATAGAAGCCCTACTGTGATATTAAAAGATGTTACTCCAGAAGAAGTTTGGAGAGATGAGAAACCTAATGTCAGTCACCTTAGAGTGTTTGGTTGCATAGCAAATGCTCATGTTCCTAGTATCATGAGAAAGAAGATAGATGAAAAAAGTGTGAAGTGCATTTTTCTGGGTGTAAGCAATGAGTCTAAAGCTTACAGGTTGTATGATCCTATTTCAAAGAAAATCATTGTTAGCAGAGATGTAATTTTCTCTGAAGATGAAAAGTGGGACTGGCAAGCAAGGCACAGAAGTGAAAATGGTACTGATAGTATAGAAGAAAGTGAAATTGAGGAAGTTAGAGAAGAAATTGTGAATGAGACAGAAACAGGTACAGAAGAAAGAGTAGATCATGGCAGTGTAAGTGTGCCACAGGCAGAGACAACTCTGCAAACCAATGAGCAAGAAACATTGGAGCCAAGGGTAAGAAGACCACCAACATGGCTAAATGGTTTTGATACCTCAATGTTCATTGAGATCAGTGATGAAACCAATGAGATTATGAACTTAGTTGTAATGACTTGCCTTGATGATCCAACTACCTATGAGAAAGCTGGTGTACATGAGATATGGAGAAAAGCTGTGGATGCTGAAATACAATCCATAGAAAAGAATGAAACATGGAAATTGACACCTTTACCCAAATGTGCCAAGAAAATTGGAGTAAAATGGGTTTATAAAACTAAGCTCAATGAAGTTGGTGAGATAGAAAAACACAAAGCCATATTGGTTGCAAAGGGGTATTCACAGAGGCATGGCATTGATTTTGATGAAGTATTTGCCCCAGTTGCTCGTTGGGATACTATAAGAAGTGTCTTGGCAGTGGCTGCTTTGAGAAATTGGAATGTGTACCAATTAGATGTAAAGAGTGCTTTTCTCTATGGTGATCTACTAGAAGAAGTCTACATAGACCAACCAGAGGGATACATTGTTGAAGGGAAGGAGAATGAGGTTTATAGGTTGCAAAAGGCCTTAAATGTCCATATGAGCATACTTTGTTCACAAAGCAAGATGAAAATGGAAACTGTCTGATAATAAGCTTGTATGTAGATGATCTCATTTTCACTGGGAATCATGCTGATATGTTTGACAAATTTAAAGACTCAATGAGGAGAAAATTTGACATGACAGATTTAGGGAGGATGAGGTACTTCCTAGGTGTTGAAGTGGTCCAAGGAAGTGATGAAATCTTTATCTGTCAACAGAAATATGCTCAAGAAATCCTTCTGAGATTTCAAATGCAAGACTCAAAACCAGTAAAAACTCCAATTGTTGCAGGCACCAAGTTGTCAAAGAATGATGAAGGCAAAGCAGTGGATGGAACTGTGTATAAACAGATCATAGGAAGTCTCATGTACCTCACAGCTTTGAGTTTCATTAGTAGATTCATGGAAAAACCTGTTGAAAAACACTTGATGGCAGCTAAGAGAATTATGAGATATGTGCAGGGCACAATTGACCATGGCATTCTATATAGAAGAGGAGGAACTGACAGCCTTGAGATATACTCAGATAGTGACTATGCTGGTGATCAAGATGATAGAAGAAGCACCTCTGGTTATGTCTTTTTGCTGGGAAATGGTGTTGTGTCATGGTGCTCGAAGAAGCAGCCTGTTGTGACACTATCAACAACAGAAGCAGAGTTCATTGTTGTTGCTGTGTGTGTCTGTCAAGGCATATGGTTGAGCAGAATATTAGCTAGATTGGGAGTGCAACTTCAAGGTAGCATGGTGATTTTATGTGACAACACATCCACAATCAAACTGTCTAGGAACCCAGTGATGCATGGACGAAGCAAGCACATTGATGTGCGCTTCCATTTTCTAAGAGAGCTAAGCAGACAAGGGAAGATTGAGCTGGTGTATTGTGTAACACAGAACCAGACAACAGATATATATAATGACTAAGGCACTCAAGCTTGAGACATTTGAGAAGTTCAGAAATCAGCTAGGAATGTGCAAGATTACAGAATTAAACTGATTGCTTGAATGCAAGTCAGTTTAAGGGAGGATGTTAAATATAATTAGCTTGATTAGTAGTGTATTAGTGAGCATTAATTGTCAATTAGCTCAAAGTAGTTGTTGTAACAGAATGTTGTTAGTTCAGTTAACTTCATAACTGATTTTCTCTTGTTATACACTACCCTATAAAAGGGGAAACAATCAATGAAAGCTGTGTGATTTCCCTCCATTTCATATCTTAGAATTTACAGATCTGGGATAGAAACCAGCAGAATAAAATAAAAAATAATTTCTCACATTTACCTTTCGAAATATATATAATACATACATACATACATACATATATATATATATATATATATATATATATATATATATATATATATATAATTTTGCAAGATCTTAACACTAAAAATCTTTTGAAATTAAAATATAAAAAATAAAATAATTGATAAAAAATTAAAATTTATAAAATTCTTAACAAATATGAAAAAGGAAATTAATTTTAAATTTTTTTTAACAACTAAGACATAGTTGGCACATATAATATGTAATATCCCTAATTTCGTTAATTTCGATTTACGAAATTAACGAGTGATTTATTATTTTGAGTGAAAAATAAATCAAGACACGGATATGGGATGGTCGCGAAAGCAATATATAATTGCCAAATCATATGATTTAATTGTATTGTTGATTGAATTGTGTGAATTATGTGATTGCTTAGGGGTAGAAATAGAATTAAGGGAATATAAGAGAGTAATGGCGTTTTGGTCATTTCACCCCATTTAAATCCTCAGCTCATTAAACATCTCCACCTCACTTTCCACAACATCACTTTCAGCATTTGAGGAAAAATTAGAAACATAGTGAGAGAGAGAAGAGGGAGACGACTAGAGGGAAGGAAGAAAGAGGAAGAAGAAGCTCTCAAGTTTCTCCTTGCATGTAAGTGTTCTTGCTACCAATCCACTCGATTTTCAATCCTCTTTCTTTTGACACCAATTTCAGAACCTAACTCTTCTTAAATCTTCTCTTGCCATTGTTGGATTTTGAATCTCAAAGTTGAGTTTTTCAACTTCCTGAAGTTTACTTGTTGCTCTTGAGAACTTAGGAGTAGTTCTTAGCAAATCTTTGAAGCTACATTGGGGTTTAGCGCAAATTGGAAGCCATCTCAGTAGCAAAGGACCATAGGATTCGAAATTGGAGCATATTCGAGCTCGTGGGAGCTTAGGACACCGTACGGGGACCGTTCGTGCGTTTTCTCATTTTTGAGCATTGCTCAAAGTTTCGGTGAATCGTGATCTTCATCACGAAGTGGTGAGTTTTACTCATTTTTAGGGATTGTATTTTTTTGAATGATTGGTTATGTCGTTGGTTTTTATTTTGTTTCGTTGTTTTGAGAATTTTACGAGTCGAAAATTGTTTTTCGAAAAATTGCGTATTATGAGTTATTGAACGAATTATACATTGTTATGATGTTGTTTTTTGTTGATTGGATTGTTTGTTGAGCTGGTAATATCTGTTGTAATGTCGGAAATTGATCGGAATACGGGTCGGATTGGAATCAAGTAGCGAAATTGATGAAATCGGAAAAAAAAAGGGGTAATTTTCTGCATAATTTGCACTTGTGCAGCAACTGTCGCGTCGGGACCCGAGGGGATCGCCTCGCGAACATTCACGAAATTGAAGAGGAAAAGTTTTTGGACCTCATCGCGATGCGATGGCACAAGGTCGCGTCGCGACCCTGTGTAAATTTTCAACAAAAGTATATTGACACTATTTTAACTATAACTTTTGATTCGGGCAATGTTATCAGAACCGGACCGGTCATCGAGCCGGTCAAGGCACTGGGTCACTGATTCTTTGGTCGGACCGACTGGTCTTTGGTCAGACCGAATGAGCCGGACACTATTTAAAAGTGCTAAAAATAGATATGATATGTATAAATTTATAACTTAAAAATCTGCAAAATGACATTCAAATGATACAATTTTTGTAAAATGATACATTTGGAAACACGGGTGCGAACATGTTTTTTTTTAAAAAAAAACGGAAGGTTGTAACATTGAAATATGGGGTGCTGAAAGCAAGCCCAGTGCGTTTTTTTAATTTAGGGGCCCACGCATTTTGGGCTTCCAGGGAGGGTGCGTGTTATTAAAAACAGTGGTGTAAATAGTAATCTACGAAAAAAATTTAAAACATATAAACTGAAAACTCAGCCCACTATATAAAGCCACTATAACAACTTAAACCTAATTTTCTTCAACGTCTCAACTCTCAGTGCTGCCAACCTTTCAGAGAGAGAAATAGGAACTTCAAAAATGGAGAATGAGAGAGAGTGATTTTTGGACACAGAGAGAGAGAGACAGAACGAAAACGAAGGTGCAGTGAACGTAATTTCGTTTTTACTCTCCTCTTCAACTCTCCTCTTCTGAACGTAATTTCTTTCTCACAATCTCCTTCTGCGTTTTTGAGTTTGGTTGTGCGACAGTTTCTGAAAGCTGTAGGTGAAACTCGTGTTTCACGTTTATTTTTAAAAACGCAAAAAATTCCTTTTTTAAAACGTGCACAAACCGGCCCGGTTCACTGGACCGGCCGGTTCACCGGTTTTGAAGTTAGGCCGGCCGGCTCAACTAGTTTACCTACAGATCTGTTTCAGCACACTGTCCGGTACGGTGGAGCCACCGGAATTCGGCCGGACCGGCCGGTCCGGTTTTGATAACACTGGATCCGGGAACCCGTTTGAGGTGGTTTCTAGTGCGTTCGGAAGCTTATTAAAATGAATAATCATATATGTGAATTCGATTGTGATATGCATATTTTCTGATTGTGTTGATTCCAACAAGTTGTACTCATGTTAGGAATGTGGTGAAAACCCGAATTTAGTACACGTGTGAGCATTTGTTTTTGAAAACAAAACCGAACTAAACGTTCTATTTGTTAAATCTATGATTGATGGGGGATGATTACTTTATTCATCTAAATTGGTCTAGGAGTAACGATATATAAATTGTATCGAGTTTAGTAGGCGGCCCAATGTGGGTAAGATATATAGATTATATCGATTAAGGGTGACGACCCGTGGAATAGCATACTAGGCGGGGAAGGTCACGAGTCCTTAACCTAGGCGCAAATATACCACTAGGGAAAGTACTAGCAGGGGTTCACCGAGATTAGCAAAGCTGAGGTTGGTGTTATGCTAAGGTTAATTGAATAGCACATTTAAATACCGGGATTAGCAAAGCTGCGGTCGGTAATGAGCTAAAATTTGAAAAAGGCACGTGGTTTATAAATTAAATTACGAATGTAACAGTTTTATAATTGAACCGAGAGTATGTTAGAGGTCACGGTAAAACTCACTGGGATATGTTATCTCACTCTATAATTTGTTGTTGTTTTACAGAGAAAAAGGGAAAGAAGAAAGCTAAGCGGCACGAGTAGTAGAGGTGCCTAAGGAGCTGACTGAGACTCTATGTCTTTGTCAATATTTTGGCTTTTCCTTGTAGTATATGTATCTTGGTTATGTGACTTACTTGATGTTAAGTTATATAAACCTTTTCTGGAATGTCTTGTTTTTGGATATTGAACACTTGGATCTGTGATGCTTATGACAGATTAATGAATTAAGTACTTGAACTGTTGTTGGATTTAAAGTACTTATTATGTATTGTGACTCTTTTAGTTGGAATTCAAAGAGTTTTCAATTGGTTCAATATCTAAATAGGAATTTTTATACTCTGATGTACGCTAAGTCGTATGCTTTAGTATTTCTATTAATTAGCGGTACTAGGGTGTTACATAATATACATTTTATATATATATATATATATATATATATATATATATATATATATATATATACACAGACACACACACACACACATTTATATTTTAGCTTATTCAAAATATATAATAGAATAACATATCTTTGTATCTAAAGAAAAACTAATATATGTTATCTTATGTTTTATGAGGCACGCCAAACACATGATAGAATAATGTTTGTCATATATCTATTCAGCTCTATATCACGCCAAACACATGATAGAATAATGCTTGTCATATCTCACTTGTATTTCCATTTGCACTCTTGACTATCCGCTTTCACTCACACATCACAATTTAATGACTAGGACAACAAATTATTTAATGTCGCTTGTGACTTGACATTCTAGTTGGTAAAATATGCGACATGACAATGACATGGTGCATGGTGTGCTAGGTAGTTCAAAAGCCACATCATCACCAACCTATTAAAAGAGTGGCATGACAAGTATCGATATGACAGTTCGTTAACTAGCTAGTTGAACATTAACTTAATGTCGGGACCAAAATTGTAAGCGAATATATAAGTAGTGATCAACAGTTGAACAAAAATTTATTTGAGGACTTAAAAATGAAAGCGCCATATTTTGTAACGACTACAAATTGACTTTGTATTCTAGTATTTGGATATTAGATTATATTAGATATTAAATATTTACAAAATGAAAACATGATAAAATTAAATTTAATTAGATGATAATGCTTTAAAACAATAAATAAAATTATTTTAAGTAATCAAATTAAAATTGTCATTTTCTTAAATAATGATAAACAGATCACACATGAAATAGGTATTAATTGTAAATAATAATTTAATTTATTTAAATAACTGCTTATAATAATTTAATTGGTTGTTTGTAAACATTAAATATTAGGTTCACACCTATATTAGAGTGGAAGCAAAAAGTTTGGAATCCTTTGAGAAAATAAAGGATTCGTTTTAGGCAAGGCTATATTTGTTTGCTTAGTACCTTCAGGGGTGTGGTTAATGAAACGTGGGGTGTGAATAACAATTATGATTGTTAAACTCTCTTAAACTCTTACCAGTTTACAATTCTAGATCATAAAAATGAGTCAATTAGCACGTAAACTCTTTTTTTGTAAACTCGTACGAGTTAAACTCTGATAAAATTGGTAAACTCTTGATTTTACTACGAGTTTACGAGTCAACAATTTTACATTGATTTGGCCTTAAAAAATAAATTACTAGTCAATATTGTTAGCTACTTAAGTTGAATTACATATTCTTGCGGTATATATATTGGATTCATAAATTTAATTGTACATTATCAATACTATTTGTTTATGTTTTATTCAACTACGTAATGATTTTAACTAAAACTTATGAATGTCAACTCAAATTAGCTCTTATTATTGAACTTTTTCATTTTAATAACTTATACTTTTATGAATTTATACATGATTTAGTCATTAATGCAATATTGTCAAAAAAAGGCATTAATGCAGTAGTAATGTACTAATACGTACATTTTAATATTTTAATTTGCTGCTACTTTGCTTTATTGTGGAGTTTTTCCTTTTTGAGGAAAAGACTATTGCGGTGTTTAAATGTTGAATTATTATTGTCGTTATATTATATATATCATGTGTATATGTGTCATTTATAGGCTTCTTTGGCACCAGGTAGACTCTTATTAGTCTACGAGTCGAGTCTAGTCTACAAGCCGAGTTTATGTATGCCCCACGAATTTACGTAAACTCTCGAGTTTATTAACCTTATATAAACTCTCGAGTAATGTGTAATGTGTAATGTTTAATATAAAGGTTTATTAACCTTATATATTTTTGGAGTTTATTAACCTTATATATTTTTGGAGTTTATTGGATAAATATATAAAGGTTAATGGATAAACTCGTAGTCTAATAAACATTACACATTAGTCTACGAGTCGAGTCTAGTCTACAAGCCGAGTTTATTAGTCTACATTAATACACATTTTAAAAGATAATAAATTGTGCCCCTTGTTTTCACCCAAAAAAAAGATAATAAATTGTTTTTTGACTTTGAAATCTAAAATGTGCAGCATGTTAAAATATCTATTTTAAAAATTCAGTGGCAATACTACGTCAACAAATCCCTTCTTTCACCCTTAACCTAATTACCAAAAAAATATATGACCCTTAACTTTAATTAAATAGACCCTTGACCATATCTTCTAAAATGTGCAGCATGTTAAAATACCTATTTTAAAAATCCAATGGCTATACTAGCGTCAACAAACCCCATAACCTATTTACCAAAAAAAAAATACGCCTCGTTAATTTTAATTAAATAGATCCTTGACCATAATTAAGTATCTTCTAGACGTAATTTTCTATTTAAACAACTCCCACCCCAAACCACACACCATTACGCATTTCACAAATCATTATTGTTTGTTTTTCAATAAGTTGAAGTTTCATAAATCACTATTGCTACTCTCAAACTTCTCCTGTTTTGTTTTTATTCTGGTCAAATATGCAAGGGTTAATCACTTACGTTTTTATTCTTGGTTTTGTTTCACCTTGTTTATGTTTGAGCCAAAATGTCAGAACTCAAAATGGTTTATTTAATGTGATGCAATATGGTGCACATGGGGATGGCAAATCTGATGATTCACAAGTATATATATGCATTTTTCTGTTTTTCGTTATAATTTTAATATCTATACTTAATGAGAATCTTTGCTCTTCTATTCACGTGGAAGCTTATGGTTTTGATTGATTCGGGCTAATTAGTCATTGACCCTTAACAAAATTTTTTAATTATTTTTTGAATTGTAGGCATTTTTAAAAGCATGGAATAGTGCATGTGGAGCACAAGGAATAACTACATTAGTTATACCACCAGAAAAATCATTCATGGTGACACAATTAGTATTAGATGGTAAAACTTGTCAAGCCAAAAGTATCAACATTCAGGTATATAGAGTATATATATAACGAACATCCAACATACGATTGAATTGCTATTAATTTTTTGGTAAATTCTACCATACCCATTCATTGTTGGGTGGGTATGATACCTTCTAGGCAAAATACTCAATGACACCTCATTTTTCTATTTAAATATTTTAAAATAAAAATAAATATTGAACTAATTTTGCTTAGTTTTGCTTAGAAGGTATCATACCCACCTAACTTTGAATGAGTATGGGAGTAAGGTATCATACCCACCTAACTTTGAATGGGTATCGGAGTAATCACCTGATTTTTTTTTGTGGGATATATTTTTTAAAAAGTTTTTATATTGAAATCATATTTTTATTCGCTTGATTTTATTTTTTAATCAATGTTTGATTTCTTGACTCAACATTTAGAATAATAAAATACATGCTGATTGCCACTCAGATATTATTTTATTAATAATTAAATTAGTTTTTAATTTATTTCAATGTTAAAAACATAAAGTTCCAACTTTATTTAGATTAAACGGTAAAGTTTAAATAATAAACTCCACGTGATCTTCTCCAATTTTTAATTAGCTAAACATCGTATGAAATTTATAACTAGTTAAATAATATGAATAATTAATATAAATCTAATGATTATAATTAAATTTTTCTTAGTTCTCACTTAAATATGTGTATATATATTTTTCTAAAATGTAAATATTAGCGGCTACTTAAAACTATAAATTTACTTTTTGCAGCTTCAAGGGAAAATTGTTGCACCCTCAAAGGATAAATGGAAAGCTGGACAATATTGGATCAGAATCCAACATGTAAACGGACTCACAATTGATGGCAATGGAGGAATCGATGGCGATGGTTCTACTTGGTGGCAATGTGAAAGTTGTCAACGACCTGTGGTGTGTGTGTATATATATATATATATAAGAATTATTCTTAATGATCATTTATTTATTTATTTATTTCAGTCTCTAGCTAGAGTATTTGTTATATGTTTTTCATGTATTTTGTTGTGCAGGCCTTGTATTTCCTCTCCTGCAATGATCTTACAGTTAGAAACGTGAAAATCACTAACACCCCGAAAGCTCATATCTCCATAACTGGTTGTAAGGTTGCAACATTCTCTAATATAAGCATCAGTTCTCCTTCTGATAGTCCCAACACTGATGGCTTTGACATTTCTAATTCCAATAATATCTTGATAGAAGACTCCAACATAAAAGCTGGTAATCAATATTTATTTTATCTTACCAAATTTTAACTTTTAATATTTTAAAATTATTATTATGCTCAATTTTAATTTGGGTTATCACTTTTGTATATAGGTGATGATTGTATTGCCATCAACGGTGGCTCCTCTTACGTCAATGTTACTCGAGTTGTTTGTGGACCGGGTCATGGGATAAGGTATATAAAAACAAAATTTGTATTTATTCCTTTGGAAACCTGACACGCTCGCAATATAGTTCACATCCTAAGTTTGATAGAGTTATCATGTGAGTTAAAGATGATCATGTGTAACTGAAAAATGTTTCTTAATTTAATTAATAATATAAGATAAATTATATTTTTTTCCGTCTATTTTTAACTTAGATTTTCAGTTCGGCCTCTTTATTATTTTTTTACTGTATTAGAATAATCGTTTTATTTTTTGCTCTGAGTTTACTCCTTATTTTATAGAAGTTCTGCAATGCAGTTCTTTTTTTACAAGGTAGATTAACATATGGAATAAAATATGATCACATTTGTATAGTTCTGTAACATTGGTATAACATTGAAATCTCAAACAAAAACAAAACCCTGTAAATATATAATTTAGCTTTGCTATAATATTCATGTTATTTTAATGTTATTCTATTTTTCACAAAACTAATAAAAATATGATATGAATGATTCAGCGTTGGTAGCCTCGGTAGAAACCAAGCTCAAGATACTGTTGAAGATGTCTATGTAACCAATTGCAACTTCATCGAGACTACAAATGGTGCAAGAATCAAAACAGTTCCGGTGAGTAACTTTTGTGTGTGTGTGTGTATATATATATATATATATATATATATATATATATATATATATATATATATATATATATATATGGTGGAAATGTACTATGGTATATGCACATTTACTCTTAATATACTTTTTCAGTTTTTTCTCCAACTCAAATCGTATAATTATGTAAATAGCCATTAGTAGTAATATATAATATGGTTGGCAACAAATGCCTGAATGGACTGTACAAAAAAGAAGGATTAAGTGAACTAACACTATTAATCATTATAGGTAGTGATTACGAGTGGCAGGGAGGCTCGGATTCTGTATATTTTTTGACCATTTTTCATCCAATATCAAACTCCATATTTCAACTTTTTACAGGCTGGATCAGGTTATGCAAGGAGAATTACTTTTGAACAAATCCAACTAGTAAATGTTAAGAACCCCATAATTATAAACCAAGACTACCATTCGGTACACCTCTGACTCTGCATTATTCGTATTTCAGCTGTATTTTTTTGTTTCACATATGTATATCACAATAACATATGTATTTAATTTTGTGAAAAATATTAGCATGATACTTCAGACGTGCAAGTGAGTGGGGTGACATATCGAGGGTTTAACGGAACTTCTGCCAGTGACATAGCTATTAATTTAGATTGCTGCTCCTTTGGTTGTTTCAACATTGAATTGGATCAAATTAACATTGTCTCATCTCAACCGGGAAAGCAGACTAGTGCTTTTTGCAAAAATGTCCATGGAATAGTTAAATCCACTATTCCAATTGTTTCTTGTATGACCAGGGAGTTATGATCGAACGCCATATGTGAAGAATATGCCAAAAGTATATCACGAATAAAGTAGCAACGTGATATGAAAATTTTGTCCTTCACTCATATGTAATATGTTTTTCCAATCTAAAGGTATTATATTTTTATTTTCCTTCCATTTACAATCTCGAAACTGTCTATCTAGATTCTTGAATTAAGATCAACCAACTATGTTTTGACATTGTAGTTTGGACCCAATGCCCCAAAATTGAAGTGTGGTTATAAGATTAATATTCAAATATTTTTTTAAAGTAAATTAGGTAATCCTCTGTCACAATAAATTTATTGATAAAAAATAAAAGTAAACAAAAATATGGGGGACATATATAAACCAAACCCATGCCAAAAAAGGGGGGCATCTATATAATGTTACCAAGTGGCTTCAGTCTCAAGAGTGGGGGTGAATTGAGATTTTTGAAAACAGTTCCCCTTTTAACGACTTAGTTTGATTTTAACGCAGGTTTATGAAATAAAAGAATTTGAACGTAAAATAATAATGAACAGGCGAGATTTATACTGGTTCAGTCACCTCCCAGTGACCTACGTCCAGTCCTCACAACCCTTTGTGAGATTTTCCACTATCAAAACAAAGCTTTCAATCGGGAGCTTTAAAACCCTTACAGACGCAGGCGCTCTTCACCTAAGATACCCCACCTAGTGCAAGAGCCCTTAACAACAATTACAACAAGAGATACCCCACCCTTGTTACAATCAGAAACCCTAGAGAGATACCCCACTCTCTAGTAAAAAACCCAATACAGTATTACAAGAAATTACAATAACAATGAAATAACAAATACCTCTGAGAAGGTGAATATGACAACTTGAAGATTCCCAACCCAACCCTTGAGAGAGATCAGCTCAAAGTGATGAAGAACGTGAAAAAGTGATTGTGATAGTGAGAAGTTTTGCGTTCTGCGTTTTAGAATTTTAGGTTGTGAATTGATCGTGAAACCATAAGCCTAGAGTTTGTAAAAATATGACCGTTGAAATAATTTTTATCGCTAAAGTAATAAGTGACAAATCGATTAGTTGCTTGAGAAACATGATATGGAAATCGATTTTGTGCTTTCACAAATACAGGTGAGAAATCGATTTCTTGCTTGTGGGAACAAGTGAGAAATCGATTTTGTGCTTTACAACTAAGACAATAATCGATTCTTTTAAAGCCAAAACAAGTTCTTCTAAAATCAAGTCATTTGAATCGATTGTTGGCTTTAAAGAATAAGTGAGGAAGTCGATTGTTTGCTTTATGAAGCAAGTAAATATAATCGATTGTTGGCTTTAAAATAGGAAGCCATGAATCGATTGATTTCTTCCAAAAAACAAGTTCTTTTGAAGGCATAAGTGGATAATCGATTCTTTTGTTTAAAATGGGAGCCATGAATCGATTTTCAACTCTAAAATACATAAGTATAATCGATTGTTTGCTTCATATACACAAAGTCATCAATCGATTGATTTCTTTCCAAAACAAGTTCTTTCTTAAAACCATCAAGTTTAGCAATCGATTCTTTGCTTTAAACCAATAGGCCATGAATCGATTTCTAGCTTAAAAAACAAGACTAAAATCGATTCTTTGCTTTAAAATACCAAATCAAGATTCGATTCTTTACTTCAAAAACAATTTCTTTTAAACACTAAGTGATGAATCTATTTTCTTTAAAAAACAACAAGTTATTATTTGTGCCTAACCTATTTATCAATTGAAACCATATGTTATGTTCATTTGTGTGAGTGATATTGTGTTTTGTGATTTGAGCCGATCTTCAAAAGCGGTTTCCTAAGACACAACCCGACTTCCTAGGGACTACTACCCTTGACACGGACTTACTTCTTGAGTTGGTTGTGCCTTGGAATTTCACTTGTCACTTTGTCTTAGATTACTTCATCATCAAAACTTAACCTGCAATACAAGATATCCACATTCTCCCCCTTTTTGATGATGACAAAATTTTAATTCATCTCAAGTGGGAGGTTAGTTCATCAAGCAAAACAATTCACTAATATTAAAAGGACTCCCCCTTACTTGATGCTCCCCCTATCTAAATGCAAAGTGACAATCCTATAGTTCTCCCCCTTTTTGTCATGATCAAAAGGGTAAGCGTGAGACGTAGTTTGCGAGTCGAAAGAGCACACCGAAGAAAAATAAATAGACAATTACAATAGAAGACATAACACAAAAAAGATTCTTAGAAAAATCATTTGAATTCTTTTTGAAACACTTGAATAACTCATATTTCGTTCAAATAGATGATGAATCAATGATTCCTAGTTCTCTTCGAATGTAGAAGAAGCTTTCTTTTTGCAATGGTTTTGTGAAAATGTCAGCTAGCTGTTTTGATGACTCAACGAACTCAATCACACAATCATCTTTCTGAACATGATCTCTAAGAAAATGGTGTCTAATCTCTATATGCTTAGTCCTAGAGTGTTGAACGGGGTTCTTTGTAAGATTAATTGCGCTTGTGTTGTCGCATTTAATCGGAATGTGATCTAATTCTACACCATAGTCAAGAAGTTGTTGCTTCATCCAGAGGATTTGTGCGCAGCAACTTCCTGCTGCAACATATTCTGCTTCAGCAGTTGACAGTGCGACACTGACTTGTTTCTTACTGTGCCATGAAACTAATGCACTGCCTAAGATGTGACATGTTCCACTAGTGCTTTTCCTATCTAGTTTACAACCAGTAAAATCAGAGTCGGAGTATCCAACAAGACTACATGTGGCGCCCTTGGGGTACCACAGACCAACATTTTGTGTTCCGACGAGATATCTCATGATTCTCTTGACTGCTACTAGATGTGACTCTTTTGGATTTGCTTGATATCTAGCACACATGCAAACACTAAACATGATATCCGGTCTACTAGCAGTTAAATAGAGTAGTGAGCCAATCATACCTCGATATTTGCTTAATTCTACCGGTTTACCTTCTTCATCCTTGTCTAAGTAGCATGAGGTGCTCATCGGAGTGGTCATTTCTTTTGCCTTATCCATTTCAAATCTCTTGAGAAGTTCTTTGCAATATTTTGTTTGAGATATGAAGATGCCGTTCTTGGTTTGCTTTATTTGAAGCCCGAGAAAGAAGTTGAGTTCTCCCATCATCGACATTTCAAACTCATTCTGCATAATACTAGAAAATTCTTTGCAAAGCAATTCATTAGTAGCACCGAATATAATATCATCCACATAGATTTGTACGAGTAAGATGTCATCTTTTGACTTCTTTATAAATAGTGTAGTGTCAACTTTCCCTCTTTGAAAATCATGATTGAGTAGAAATTTGCTCAATCTTTCATACCAAGCTCTTGGAGCTTGCTTCAGACCATAGAGAGCCTTTTTGAGTTTAAAAACATGATCTGGTTTTTCATAATTTTCAAAGCCAGGTGGTTGTTCAACATACACTTCTTCTTGAATAAAGCCATTCAAAAACGCACTTTTGACATCCATTTGATATAGTTTAAAATCCATAATTGATGCAAATGCAAGGAGCATGCGAATAGCTTCTAATCTAGCTACAGGTGCATATGTTTCATCATAGTCTATTCCTTCTTCTTGATTATAACCTTTAGCTACTAGTCTAGCTTTGTTTCTAACAATTATGCCCGACTCATCTAGTTTGTTTCTAAACACCCATTTTGTGCCTATTATTTGATGATTATTAGGCCTAGGAACAAGATCCCACACATCACTTCTTTCAAACTGATTTAACTCTTCTTGCATAGGAATGGTCCAATGTTCATCTTCTATAGCCTCATCTAGATTTCTAGGTTCAATTTGAGATACAAAAGTATGATTACATGCATTTCTAAGAGAGTTTCGAGTAGTTACCCCTTTTGATACATCACCGATAATATTTTCAATTGAGTGGTGCCTTGGGATTCTCCATTCTTTTGGTAACTCATTGCTTGAATCTTCTTCATTTCCTTGTTGAGGAGTAGATTCAGTCTCCTTCTCTTTATTCTCATTTTTCTTCTCTTCATTTAGTTGTAATGCTTCAAGCTCATCTGCAACATCATCAATAACAGCATCAGCCCAAAAATATTTTGGGATGTCATGATCATTCAACATTGTTCTGGCAAGCTCTTCCAATGATCGATTTTTCCTCTCAATGACTCCATTTTGTTGAGGAGTTCTAGGTGCTGAGAAGTTATGATCAATACCAAGTTCTTCACAGAATTTTTCAAACCTTTCATTCTCAAATTCTCCACCGTGATCAGTTCGGATGGAGACAATTTTCAGCTCTTTCTCATTTTGAATGCTACGAGCGAGTTTCTTAAAAGCTCCAAATGCGTCGCTTTTATTTGCAATGAATAATGTCCAGGTGTACCTTGAATGGTCATCTACTATGACAAGTGCATAGTAATTTCCACCAAAGCTTTTCGTCCGTGAGGGACCAAATAAATCCATGTGTAAAAGCTGCAATGGTTTGTTAGTAGACACAATATTCTTTGATTTAAAAGATACTTTGACTTGTTTACCTTTTTGGCATGCATCACATAATTTAGCCTTTTCAAACTTGATTTTAGGAAGACCACTAACTAATTCCTTAGAGACTAATTTGTTAAGATGATCCATATGAATATGAGCTGCTCTACAATGCCATAGCCAAGAGTTTTCTTCCTTACTAATGAGACAACATGCATTATGAGATGAAACTTCATCAAGATTAATTATATAGATATTTTCAACTCTGTTTCCTATCATTCTAACTTGTTTGCTCTTTTTATCTTCAATGATGCATGATCCTGAATCAAATATTACTCTATTTCCTTTATCACATAGTTGGCTAATACTTAGTAAATTATGTTTAAGACCTTCAACATAAAGCACATTATCAATAGCAGTAGATAAATCTTTACCAACTTTACCTTCACCGAGGATTCTTCCTCTATTGTTATCACCATAAGTCACATAACCGCTTGATCTGGGGGTAAGAGGAGTTAAGAACTTTGTTATATCTCCAGTCATGTGCTTTGAGCATCCGATGTCAAGGTACCAATCTGACCCCCGTACCTTGAAGCACACCTGCAATGAGTTTAAAACACGGTTTTAGGTACCCAAATCTCTTTGGGTCCTTGTGGGTTAGTACTTGGTATGGTCCCTTTGGGAACCCACACCTTTTTCACAACTTGTCTACCTCTAGCCATGCACACGGAAGTAGTATGTCCAAGTTTAGCACAATAATAACATTTGATATATGGACTAGTAGTAAATTTAGGTCTATGATGCACATGCCTTTTCGTGAAATTGTTTCTAGGAGACCTAGGATGCACATGTTGTGTATTAGACATTTTTCCTATTGTCCATTCAAGCTCATGAATCTTCTTTTCATATTCAGCGCACTTATCACATACATAATTAGCTTTAGAACATCCAAGACTATTGTTTTCTTTTCTAAGTTCTAATCTTTCCTTAGTCAGGGAGATAACTTGATTTTGAAGATGATTAACTGCTTTCTTAGATTGTGTTAATGCTTTAGCTAGTTTCAAAGAATCACTATGAAATTCAAGAAATGCTTCATGTAATTCATCATATGCATTATGCGAAGTTTCAGAGTTAGAATCTACCTCATTTTCGCTTTCACTTTCACTTCCATGATTGGCCATGAGTGCAACTTGAGCTTCTTCACTTTCTGAATCATCTGATGAGTCCATGTCATTATCTTCCCATGCTATGTAGGCTTTTCTACCTTTGTTTTCTTTGAATCCCTTTTTCTCATATTTTGACGCCTTTTTCAGTAAGCTTGGGCAGTCCATCTTAATATGACCAGGTTTTCCACATTCGTAGCAAGTTGGAGGACTAGATGAGTTTTCCTTGCTTGAGAACCTTTTTGGAGGAAAGTTCTTCCAAGGAATATTTTTCTTTCTCATGAACTTTTTGAATTTTCTAACCATAAGCACCATGTTCTCATCATCTTCATTTTCTGAGTCATCACTATCATCAGGTTGATTCGAACTAGAAGCCTTTAAAGCCAAGCTTTTCTTTTTCTTATCTTTTTCTTCATGCTCTACCAGACGAGTGAGCTCTAGTTCGTGCTCTTGTAGTTTGCCAAAAAGAGTGGCGAGTGTCATGGTAGCTAAATTCCTCGATTCAGCTATAGCAGTTACCTTCGGTTGCCATTCTCTATTCAAACACCTTAGCACTTTGTTGATTAAGTCTTCAGCAGGAAACGATTTTCCTAATGAACCCAATTGATTCACTATGTGAGTGAACCTCTTTTGCATTTCTTGTATGGTTTCTCCTGGATTCATTCTGAATAATTCATATTCTCGGATAAGAGTATTTGTTCTTGCCCTTTTTATCTCACTAGTACCTTCATGAGTGACTTGAAGATTATCCCACATTTCTTGTGCAGTTTTGCAATTTGACACCCTAAAGAACTCATCGGGGCTTAGTGCGGAAGTAATGATGTTTTTGGCCCGGAGATTGTGTTGTACCTTTTTCTTATCATCATCAGTCCATTCAGCTCTTTCTTTGACAGTGAGAATACCATTTACCATGTGCGTGGGGACATAGGGTCCATTTTCCACAGCATCCCATACATCAATATCAACCCCTTCTATGAATATTCTCATTCATTCTTTCCAATATGCATAATCTTTCCCGTTGAATCCCGGAGGACGGGTAAGAGACGCACCCTCTTGCGTAGACCAACCTGAAGCCATTTCTCTTGAAGCTGCTAGGCCCTTTAAACAAGAGTCTAGCTCTGATAACACTTGTTACCAAGTGGCTTCAGTCTCAAGAGGGGGGGTGAATTGAGATTTTTGAAAACAGTTCCCCTCTTAACGACTTAGTTTGATTTTCGCGCAGGTCTATGAAATAAAAGAATTTGAGCGTAAAATAATAACGAACACGCGAGATTTATACTGGTTCAGTCACCTCTCAGTGACCTACGTCCAGTCCTCACAACCCTTTGTGAGATTTTCCACTATCAAAACAAAGCTTTCAATCGGGTGCTTTAAAACCCTTACAGACGCAGGCGCTCTTCACCTAAGATACCCCACCTAGTGCAAGAGCCCTTAACAACAATTACAATAAGAGATACCCCACCCTTGTTACAATCAGAAACCCTAGAAAGATACATCACTCTCTAGTAAAAAACCCAATACAGTATTACAAGAAATTACAATAACAATGAAATAACAAATACCTCTGAGAAGATGAATATGACATAAGTCTCAATTTACACCTCTACTCTTTCTTATATACTTATGAGATTTTTTCTTATATACTTATGAGATTTTCATGTAACCACTCTGAAACTAAAATCATTACCAACGACTTATCATTCAGTTACTCTGTTGAGAGAGAGAGTCTTTCTCTAGGTCATCTCCATGTCCTGGGATGTACCCAAAATTTTTGATTGGCGGGGGCAATATTATACACGTTAAATATATAAAAGTATACATAAATAAAATGATGATATCATTATCAGTAAATACAAAATAGCAGATTGCAAAAAATTTACCATTATATATCCAAAAAATTGGAAACATTTTAACATCCATAAATTATATTGTTCACAATACGTCTTCTTATTGGGAAAGTGTTGTAGGATTTTTTTTTCATTTTAAACACTATAAAATATATCCCTCTATGTATATAATTAAAACAATCATCCAAAAATTCATTTTTTTATACGCATTTGATTATTCACAAAATTCAAAATCATAGGAAAAAAAACTCCTTTGATAGTGTAAATTTTTATTTAGTAGGAGCAAAACATTAGTTTTAAACTCAAGGGGTGTGGTTGAGCGGTTGAGGCTCATCCTCCCTTAACCAAACGTCGAGGTTCGATCCTTGCCTTAGGCATGGAGCAGCTTTAAATCCTTGGGCCAGCTGCCCTACACTTCGAAGTGCGTACAATCCAGCGAGGGGAATAGGCACTGCGTTCGGCGGTGGATACCCCGGTCTCGACCAAAAGAACATACCCATTTGGGTTTGAAATGCAATTTTTGGACGCAAGATATTACGTGCATATTTGTGGGGATATGTAATTGTTGCACTTGCACAAGTAAAAGGTTAATAAAAGGAGACAAAATCAAAAATAATTGAGTTCACTTCTGGGGATGATTCGTAGGGAAGATGCACCTAGGAGTGGAATTATGCTAGCCAAACAAGGTTTTAATTAAATAGACCTATCTAATTTAGAAATTTACCCACACAAGTATGGTTTGATACTAGCCTGGGGCTTTCTGCATAGCACGAGCCTGGGGCTTTCTCATGTGCACAACCAAACTAGCCTGGGGCTTTCTGCATAGCACGAGGTTCTCCAAACCTGCGGGGAGAGTTGTCCATAATGATGTACCAAATCTAGAGGACCCACCAAGTTGTTTGGGGTCCACTTTATATTTAGCAAATCTATAACCTATTCTTAATTCAATAAAAATGTTTCAAACCTTTAAGTTTTGTTTCATATTTTTAATCCAATGAACTATTCTTTTATATTATAAAAGATTTTATAGGTTTATGTATAAACAAACATAGATTTTGAGCTGCATATAAAATAATATATCACATACATACAATAATTCTGTTAAACAACTTTCAAATCCAAATCTATATTAAAAATAATTTTTCTTCTTTTAAACTCAAATTCCAATAGCACCTTATAATGTTGAATATTAAATACAACATTACCAATTCATTATTGATACAACATATTTCTCAATTAATATATGTTATGCAATGTCAAAAATTAAAATTTGTCACACAATTAGACAACATTCAGCAAATTACATACAATTTTTTTAAAATATATAATAAAAATAAACAATATTATAATAATTTAGAAAAATATTTTAAACAATCCCGTGACCCTAGTATAATAGAATAACATATCTTTGTATCTAAAGGAAAAATAATATATGTTATCTTATTTTTTATGAGGCACGCCAAACACATGATAGAATAATGTTTGTCATATCTCTATATCATATCTTATTTTTATCCTATCTTAACAATCAAACGGGCCCTTAGTCCCCACTTATTTTGTAACGACTACAAATTTACTTTGTATTCTAGCATTTGGATATTAGATTATATTAGATATTAAATATTTACAAAATGAGAACATGATAAAATTAAATTTTATTAGATGATATTTAATGCTTTAAAACAATAAATAAAATTATTTTAAGTGATCAAATTAAAATTGTCATTTTCTTAAATAATGAAAAACAGATCACACATGAAATAGGTATTAATTGTAAATAATAATTTAATTTATTTAAATAACTGCTTATAATAATTTAATAGGTTGTTTGTAAACATTAAATATTAGGTTCACACCTATATTAGAGTGCAAGCAAAAAGTTTGTGGAATCCTTTGAGAAAATAAAGGATTCGTTTTAGGCAAGGATATATTTGTTTGCTTAGTACCTTCAGGGGTGTGGTTAATGAAACGTGGAGTGTGAATAAAAATTATGATTGTTAAACTCTCGAGTCAACTGTTAAACTCTTACGAGTTTACAATTTTAGATCATAAAAATGAGTCAATTAGCACGTAAACTCTTTTTTTGTAAATTCATACGAGTTAAACTCTGATAAAATTGGTAAACTCTTGATTTTATTACGAGTTTACGAGTCAACAATTCTACATTTATTTGGCCTTAAAATATAAATTACTAATCAATATTGTTAGCTACTTAAGTTGAATTACATATTGTTGCGGTATATATATTGGATTCATAAATTTAATTTTACATTATCAATACTATTTGTTTATGTTTTATTCAACTACGTAATGATTTTAACTAAAACTTATAAATGTCAACCCAAATTAGCTCTTATTATTGAACTTTTTCATTTTAATAACTTATAATTTTATGAATTTACTAGACCCAAGACCCGCGCTACACACGAGTGAGGCGGAATATCGTTATTGATTGTTAGCACATGAAGAAATCGCAAATAATTATTACGTGTTATAATAATAATAATAATAATGGAGAACAATAATATGTTTTCCTTGAAAGTAGTGTGATCCATGTTATAAATTTTACAAAACATATTTACCTCCAATACAAATACTATAGTTTATTCTATATATAAATATATAAATATATATATATACATATATTTATGTTAAAGAATAAATTTGCAAATTTTTAGATCTGTATCTTTGTTTATTCATATATCTAGAAGCTTCCCATTGTAATGTAGCTCATTTCTCAGTTCTCATCTACTTTTCATCCTATCATCTCCGTCATTTTAAACAAACTCTCTCATCTAACTCACTCATGGGTTTTTTGATATCATTGGCCTGCTAAACTTGTTTCTCCCTACAACTCTCCCTTTACAAATTTATTATGTATTTTACTAATATTATTATGTTTTTTATAGGATATTCATAATAATAATAATAATAATATGTTTTGGTCAAAATAATAATAATAATAATAATAATAATAACCCTAATTTCTTTCGTCTCCTCTTGCACTGTGCCACTTCACTCTCCCTTTCATTCTCATGCCTAACTCTACCTCATCTCTGATTCTCTCACTTTCCCCTTACTTCATCGATCTCACTCACATGTACATACAAATCTCTCATATCCGACCTCCTCTCAAAATGTTCTGACACTAATTTTTTGATTTTAAGTGTAACTTTTTTCCGAAATTATTCTATCACATTAATTTTTTTGTTCAAACTTCTATCACCTTAATTTAAATGTTGTTTATTTCATTTTGTTTCTTCTTTTTCCAACATAATGGTAGTTTCAAGTTTCAAGTTTCAACTAATCCCTTTTAAAAAAATTTAGATATGTATTAATTATCTTTATCCAAGAGTCCATTTAGCAAATTCCTATTGCTATACTCAACCCTAATTTTTTTCATCTCCTCTTTCACTCATGTGTCACTTCACTCTCCCTTTCATTCCATGCCTCACTCCCTCTCATCTCCGATTCTCTCACTTTCCCCTTACTTCATCTCCCTCACATGTACATTCAAATCTCTCATCTCCATCCTCTTCTCAAAATGTTTTCACCTCACTATTCATATCCTCTTCTTTTTGCTCTTCCCTCTAAAAACGTCGTATCATCTCTCTCTTTTTGCTCCCAATTTCCTCATCAAAGTTTCTGATATCCTCCTCACACCTTTAAATCATTCCTCACAACTTCAAATTGGCCATGCAATGGTGTTATTTCACACTATAGTGTCACTTCATACTATAACTTTATCCAGAAATATGGATTTTCGTTGACACTGTTAATATGAATTTGGATTCTGTAAAATTCATATTTTTATTTTTCCTCTGAGTGGCCTACATAAGGAAAGTAAAAAGTGACAAGGAATTTAAAGTATGTTGATAATGTTGCTGAGCAAAAACATTAGTCGCCCAGCAAAAACGAAGTTGCACTTTATTATCATTAGACGTACTCAATATTTGTGAAACAGCAAAATTGAAGTTGCAATTTATTATGATTATACGCAGTAATTATTTGTGAAATGCGGAAAAAAAAAGATATTGTTATTCAAGGAAAGAGATAAGAAGATAAAAACCAAGCGGGGCTTTATTGCTGACTAACTTGATGTTAAGTCATTGCTTCAAATAAGCAAAAGCGATAGAAGAGACCAAGTGGATGCCCAACTCTAATGATGATGTTGCTGAGCAAAAGAAGTTGGTGTCTAGCAACTTTAAAGATAATGTTGTAATCTCCATGGACTGTTACCATGCAAAAACATCTGAATGTTAAATAAAAGGAAATTTAAAAAAATAATGACAAACGTGCTAAACTTGTGTTAAAATTCTCAGCATATCTTTTTCTTTGCATGCTTAGAAGCTATATCATGGAGAAAGGCTACAATTGTGTCAAAACAACAATGACAAAAGTTAAAAAAGAAAATTCAGGAAAAGAAATCAACAATAGTATATATAGTAGAAACTGAAATTGAGGACCTCTCCTCCACCCTCCTTGCACCACTTTGAAGACGAACGCTACTTTTCGACATCAACGACGCTCCATTTCCTCTGTTTTGCAAACAATAGAACCGAGTCTGCACATATCCTCTTGGCAGCTCCATCTCCCTCTGCACAAAGAAATTAGCAATTATGTATCTGATACCCAATCAAAAATAGTATGCATGCTTTAAAAGAAATTATTTGGTAATTAGAATGATAAGTGATCTCATTGAAATTTAAACAAATTTAATGACAGCGAGCTCCCATAAATATTTTAGATGGATTTAGATCTTTGATCATGTCAAATGGGTGTGAAATAGCCATTTCCATTTAGGTTATACCAAGCAACCATTAAATTGGCTTATCCCAGGTGAAGCATCTCTCAGTTTCAGTAGAAGTGTAGTGTAAAAGAACAATGCATAGATTCTTCTGCCTTTGATATTAAACTACTTGGAGTAGCAGTGCTATTGATTCAATTAGAACTTGACAAACATCTATAGCTACAAAATTAGAAACCTGATCAAAAAACAAAGCACAGGAAGTAAGCTAAAAAGGTGCAGGCAAGGGCACAAATGAGTATGTGTACTTTTGTTAAATAGTTATGTGGGTATAAGGTTTCAATTGAATCAAGGTATGTCAGTTGCATTAACATGCAGTGCAACAAATTTTATACATGTTTCAAAAGTTTTAGTTCAAATTCCAGTTAATCAAATTAGAGTATAATAATCAATTATCAAGATTTAACTTTAGCCTGTGCTTCATATTGAATATAGAGCGCTCAATTCGTAGATAAATATATAGTACTTCCAACTAACATGACTATATATAGATATTGAGCATATCTAGTGTAGCATTAGTAGTAGGCTTAAATATATGTTTTGCCCCTGCAAATATCACCATAATCCAGTTATACCCCTGTAAAAATAAAAACTTTAATATTACCCTTGCAAATATAAATCGCTTACGGTTATGCCCCTCGGTCAGTTTCTCATCCAAAAAAATAATTTAAATAAGGTTTAAATATATGTTTTACCCCTGCAAATATCACCATAATCCAGTTATGCCCCTGCAAATATCACTATAATCCAGTTATGCCCCTGCAAATATCAGCATAATAGGGGCATAACTGGATTATGGTGATATTTGCAGGGGCAGAACATATATTTAAACCTTATTTAAATTATTTTTTTGGATGGGAAGCTGACCGAGGGGCATAACCGTAAGCGATTTATATTTGCAAGGGTAATTTTAAAGTTTTTATTTTTACAGGGGTATAACTGGATTATGGTGATATTTGCAGGGGCAGAATAGATATTTAAGCCTTAGTAGTATAACATGGAAAAAGTATATAATAACTTATATTACAAATCTTGTTCCACAAAGAAGGACATGCATAGTCTGTTGTTGCGTTAAAAACACACTTAAGAGCAAATGAACTCTCTTGTAGAAGTAGTATAAAAAAAGGTTTAAATATGTATTTAGTCCCTGCAAATTTTTTTTTAAATACGTCCCTACAAAATAACCTTTTTTTAAAAACGTCCCTACAAAATAAACTTTTAAAAACGTCCCTGCAAAATATCTTTTTTTTAAATAGGTCCCTACAAAATAACCTTTTTTTTAAATACGTCCCTGCAAAATATCACAATTTTTTTTTGTTGGGACGTATTTCAAAAAAAAGGTTATTTTGCAGGGACGAATTTAAAAAAAAAAAGTTATTTTGCAGGGACGTATTTCAAATTCCAACTTTCGGAAGGGCATATTCAAAAAAAAGTTATTTTGCAGGGACGTATTTAAAAAAAATTTATTTAAACCTAAAAAAAATATCGTCTCTACAGGGATTAATTAATAAGTACTAAACTAGTCGAGATTATATATTGTTTAGACGGTCGGATAATTGAGTTGTTGTAAAGATATGAAAACAAACTAAATTGAAACAAATAACAAGAATTAAAATGTAAGATTTAATTAATGGAGAGAAGCCTAGGGTCTCGGTTTCACTTGCTAGCTTCGATTCCTCTATGTCTAATTCTACCTGAATTCCCTTATTTTATTCAATTACCAATCCTTTTACTATAACTATTAATCCGTTTGGTCATTAGTGATTAATATTCTTTTTCTTAAATTAACCCTAGTTTGATTATACTAGAATTTAAATTTAAGAAAAGCATAAAGTACAAAAAGTTTGAGTGATTGGAAGACTAAATTAAAGTTTGGTCATTAATTAATTATAATGTCAATTATCCTATACCAACTAGTTGTAGTACGGTCGCTAGTCAACTAATTGATTATTAACATGCAAAGGGTTGTCAATCCTAATTATATGATAAAACAATATGATAATATTAACTGGAATAAAAATTAGGAATTCAAAGTATAAATTAAAACATTAAAAGGTCTCTAATCAAGCAAGATCCACCTAAGACCCTAAAGAAATATTTAGCTATCCATAGTAATCAAAAACATTGAAATAAAATTTGGAGTCATGAATTACAAAAGATAAAAATAACCCAGAGCAAAATTCTGATATTGTATTTAGTCTCATCTTTCTGCTCCAGAGCTCTCTCACGGTGTCAAAAACGGATATCCAAAACTGATTAATTGTTACCGTCTCTGCGTCAAGTTACTTGACGTACCGCCTCGATTTCCGTGCGCATCTTTTTCTCTTTTCTTGATCACTACGACACTACCGTCCGCAGCTCTCTCTCCTCTCTCAATTAACTACTTTTTTCTTTTCTTTTCCTTTTCGAAAACAAATGCCTCCCAAAAGAAAACTTATCAAAAAGTAAAAAACTACTCTTTTCTTTTCCTTTTTTATTCTTGTGTGACATATAATTACTAAAACACTTAGTAGTGTTCCTTTTTTCCCATGATAAAATAGAGGTGGACCCCATTAACAGCCCACAATTAATCTTCCTATGTCCCTCATCGGCTCATCTTGCAGACTTCCATTCTCTCTCTTCGTTTGCCTACGTATAGAAGCTAGAAAAGTACTACCTCCGACCCATTTTATATGCAGTTTAAGGTTGTTGTACACATATTAAGAAAAATTATTAGTAGTCTAGATTTTATAAAAAGTGTTGTCTAAATTACCATTTAACTCTTTATCTCTCTACATAGATAAACGTGAATCATTTATTAAATGTAAAAAGTTGTAATGATTAATAAGGGCAATAGTGGAAAAACATGTTAGATGCTTTCTTGAAAATGTAAAACAACAATTAATTTGTGACAAATTCATTTTGCTAAAACAACTTATAAAATGGGACGGAGGTAGTATAATGTCTACGATATATATATCAAATTCTACAATTTCTTGCCCCCAGGAAGCAAATTGTCTGGATCCGCCACTGACTAGGTTTAATATCTTTTTCAGCCCACGTCTTTTGTTCCAAGTACCGTCTAAATTAACAATTTGGAATGAGGTAAATTTATGAGGCTTGATACCCCCTATTTTGTTTTAAACACCTCATTGTAACAATTTCTTTATTTACCCTCTTTCCTACAAAATCAAGAGCAAAGTAAGTCACTTATCTATTTAATTGGTAATAATTGCTCTAAAAATTGCCCAAAGCTATCTCTAAAAATGCACTTAATTAGAGTTTATCATACATCACCATAGTCTTGACTATAAAAGAGTTTAGCTCATAATGAGCTTAAACATGACAAAATGGAACTTAGCTACCAAAATCAAAGCCATGAAAACAGATACAACACTAAAACAGAGTATACAGAGATATGCAGAAGATACAACTGAAATGAAACTCAAATTAAGCTTCAAATGCTGTAGATCTGCTCCAGAATCTCTGTTCTGTGCAGATGATCCTGCGTTCTCAGCTTCAGAAATGGAGCTTCAGCATCGAAAATGGTGGAAATGGAGTTGGAGAAGATGAAGTACAATAATGGAAGGAATGGAACAGTACACTCTGACTTAGGGAATGGTGGAGGCTGAAAGGTATACTATGGGCAGAAGGAATTGTGTACCCTTTCTAGGTTAAAGTGCCCTTTTATAGTATATTTCCTCACTTGAAGTACCAATTTGGGCCAATGCAAATCGGGTACAGTGCTGCCAACCCTAAAATAAGGACTGTTTGTTTTTTTTTGGCCCATTAATGCGCTATCATGCTTTCTGCACATGCTCACATAGGACAAAACACCATTTTCTTCATTGTGTCACACGATACCACTCTGATTCTTTTTGCACACGTCCTCATCTACCTCGGTGCTGCCATAGCATCGCCACAGCATTTGAACCAAAATCCTGCACATTAAATACACGCATAAAATTCAACAAAAAGGCACCAAGTGTGCCCGAAATACCCTTTTGACCTATTAAACACTTTCCTAACTAAATATTGACAAAAGACATATTTATTTACATTAATTACTTTCGGATAGCATTAATTCTTATTTGTTTTGGCATAAATAACTCATATTTTTGCGAGTTATCAAAAGCATTAGAAACAATCTGCTCATAGTCACCATGAGCGATCCAATCTGCCTCAAATCTAAAAGGCCCGATGCCCATAGATTGGGGCAAGCCACCACACCTAAGAAGAAGAGGGTTATGGTCTGATCGGGACCTACAAAGAATCTCAATAAAGGCCTCCGGAAATTGAAGTCTCCAAGCCATATTTTCCATACCCCTATCAAGCTTCTTAGCTACATATCTTTCCCCCTGCAGTTCCTATGCCATTGCCAGGTGAATCTCCCCCCAGTGGTTAGAAGGTCCAACATATCACAATGATCCATCATGTTCAACATCGCTTCAGCTCGGCTAGTAATAAAGTTACCACCTCTTTGTTCTTCTGGAGCAATGATTTCATTAAAGTCCCCCCTCATTAGCCATGGGCCATTAATAGTGTTACTAAGAGACCGTAGATGATCCCATAGGGCTGGACGGGCAGCAGCAGTGGGGCTCGCATGAACACCCGTACACACCCTAGAGAAATTACCAATAGTGAGTTTCATGGTAATAATATTTCTATAGACATCCATGATTGAACCATCAATGATAGAGCCATTCTCCTTCAAAATCCATAGACCACCGGAATGTCCTTCAGCTTCATAAATAGCCATCTTTCTATAGCCTGTAGTGTTACAATTACTAATAGAACTCTTGAATTGGATATGCGTTTCCATAATTATCAAAACCGTAGGGTTAAACTTCCTTATCAACTCCATAAGGTGTCTTCTAGACTTTCTATTTTTAGCTCCCCAAATATTCAAGGAGAGCAATAACATTTCTTTGAACCCAATCATTAAAATGATGGATGGTTGGAGCCAAATAATTTCCCTATTAATGGGACATAGCAGAGCCGGGTTCCTCCCGATTAATGGGAGTTTCTGGCACTGCATGTGTCCACACCATCAGAGAGAACTTGAAACGAGTTCTGATGTCCATTTGCTTGATATTCATTTTCCTCATTGTTATGGTTTGGGCCCTTATTATTTTCATCTATGGGCCCATTATTAAAAGGCCCACATACAAAAATAGATCCATCCATCAATGGCTAAGATCACAACACTTAATCCGACGGTCTAGATTTGTTAGGTCAAACACCACCAAACCCTATAAACACACATTCAATATTGCTTCATTAAATGGTAAGCAATCTCTCCCTAAGATATACCTGTGATTGACTACCTCCCTGACTTGAGCATCAGAGTGTCTTTGCAGGTGTCATACCCCACCTCGAATTAGACTACTACAGATCAAGAATTTCACCTACTAACCATCACAAAGCTCCTTCCAAGGCCGGAGATACGGTACAGAACACTCATCCATGTGATGACTCACATAAGCCTCTATATGGTTATAGTTGGCAAAACGGGCTACCCGGCCTGCATCGGGCCAGCCCACATTGGGCTCGGCCTTTTAAGGACTGGGCTAAAAAGCCCGGGTTAAAAGTCAAGCTTAACATTTATAGCCCAAGCCCGACCCTATGCAGGCCACGGGCTAGCCCACATTATACGCAATTCTAATAAAAAAAAGTTTTAATTTTTTTTTTTGGAGTTGGTTATTTTAATTTTTTTACGTCAGCTTTTTTTGGCTTATTATTTGAATTTAGGAATGTGGAGGCTTATTAATTGAATTTTCAATACATGTTCTGCACAACAAATTCAAACCATAATAAGATATTCCCTCCGTCTCATATTAAGTGTCTTGTTTGCCATTTTTCTTTGTCTCAAATTATCTGTCACTTTAGAATCTCAATACAACATTTACTATTACTTTCCAACAATACCCTTACTTTAGAATATCAATAACCGTACCTTTGCACCAACCAAGAAAAGTGTAAGGGTGTTTTAGTCCTACCACATTTTTTTATCATAGAATTTAGCATATCCAATCATTTTCTTAATACCTGCGCATAACCTTAAACGACACTTAATACGAGACGGAGGGAGTAATATAATGCGACAGTAGAGCATCCTAAGTGCCACTGCAATATTCAAGTCAAAAATCCAACGTAGAAAGTACCACACCAAATGCCAACCATATAATTACAGTACCTCCTATATCTAGCAAGTTCAACTTAGAGGCGCACATTAGCAGTGCTATCACAAAAACACGTCCACTTTTTCTCCTATGGTTCCACCTCTCTCTCTCTCTCTCTCTCTCTCTCTCTCTCTCTCTCTCTTCACTCTACCAGAAAATACAAAACTATCAAGTCTCCTTTTCGAATCTATTCCTAAACGTCCCTCTCCATTTATAAACTTTTGGATGTTCCACTCATTGTAAGGAGAGAGGAGAGGATCTACTTTATAAATTCAATATTGCGCTTTTACTTTATAAGAACCCCTCCCTCTTCCTTATTTTATCTGTGCATCTCAACTCAACAAACAACTCATTTCTCTTGTCAAAAACCCTCCTCATTTTTGTCTCATTTCTTCCTTTCCTTGTGTACTGCACATATCATCATTTAATTATTTCTCTTCTTCTTCTTCTTCTTCTTCTTCTTCTTCTTCTGAGAATTCTAGATTCGGTTGCACATCTGCAGTTGTTATGGAAAGACAAGCACCCCATTTTCGTGAAGGGGTAGTTATTAACATCCTTAATAACCATGGAGTACTTGTTGCAGCAGCAACAGAAATATATTCTCTGCACCCTATTTATGCTTTCATCTCTGGTGTACTCCTTTGTTTCCTCCAACTAAAATATCCTGACAAACCCACCGCGTTTGAAACCCATCCAAATACGGTGTTAGTCTGCGTTGCTGCCTTTGTTGTCTATTGCTTTGCTTTTTGTGCTAACCTTAAGTTTGCTATGCGGCTTGATACTCTAATGGAAGCTTGTAGTTCTTTCTCACTGGTTTCTTTGGTCTTGATGTTGCTGCCAGACACCTGGAGAACATTCCACTTCATAATTGGATACACATTATGGCTCCTCACTAACTTGCTACCTATTATCAGGAACAAATTCAATTTGACATGGCTGCCTTGTCCTCAACATATGAGGAGGGTGCATTCACTTTTGACATGGCTGCTTGATCGTCTTTGTCCTCAAGGTAATACGTCCGAGCCTCCAGTTTTGCCACTTTAATGGATTTTGATTAATACCTGGATTTGGAGTTTGGACTTGCACCATCTTTTATGATCATATATGGTTACTTGCACCATCGATTAATCAGTATCTTTTGCTTTCTGTTTGTTATGATGTAAATAAAGGCTAGATCTTCTGCCATGTGTTGGATTCAGTGTTATTCGGACAATCAGTTCAGTGGCAATGATTTTGTATATATACCTCGTTTCAGTAAATTAGTAATTCGGCCAAATCAGTGGCAATGATCTTCTGCACCAATTTTCTCTTTCTAGTTAGAATAGTATTATTTCAGTAAATTAGTACTGTGTATGAAATATACCTCGTTTTTATATAAAAAGCCTGCCAACCGTATTATAGATCCACTCTATAAAATTTGGGGATATATTCTTACATTAAGCGTTTCTTAATCATTTTGACAAAATGTGATTCTCCAATAAACTCGTTTGGAAAGTTCCACTGTTTGTTCAGTAACTGACTTTTTTGCATGTCTGTTGATGGCAAATTAACTATGAAAATACTTTGCAACCAAAAACATATGAGTGTTGGGGAGTCCTGGGGAGCACTGGGAGAAACACCTTGAATTTTCAACAACCACCCCCTCAAGTATGAGTCACCCACATCGCTAGCCGCTCCCTGCAGAGCTGAACCTGGGCTCTGATACCACTTGGACACCACATATCCACCCAAAATCTTAAGGAATTAGGTATATGGGTCCTTTAGTTCTTTTTTCAACAATGAGTACTGAGGAGATCTCCTTTATTTCTTTTTTCGGTAAATTCTAAGTTACCCTTGAGAATTTGAAAGATATGGAAAGTTCCACTGTTTGTTATGATGTGTAATTCAATAAAGGCTAGATCTTCTGTTGGATTCAGTTATTCGGCCAATCAATGGCAATGATTTTGTATATATATATATTTGCTTGCATGAATGAAATGAAGAAAAGCAGGTTATATTCTTACGTTAAGTGTTTATTAATCATTTTAACAAAATGTGATTCTTCAATAAACTCGTTTGGATAGTTCCACTGTTTGTTCGGTAACTGACTTTTGCATGTCTGTTGATGGCAAAATTAACTATCAAAATGCTTTGCAACCAACATATAAGGACTGAGGAGAGTACTCCTCTGGATTTTTTTGGTAAATTCTAAGTTACCCTTGAAGGAATTTGGAAAAATCCTAGGCCTCATCTATATTCTTACGTTAAATATAGTCCCCCTGTCTGTTTGGTTCTTGTTTGGAAAAACCCAATTCTGATAGATCACTATCTCTCATTTTTATTTTTTGTTATCATGTAATAATAATTCAATAAAGGCTACATATATCATGTGTAGGAATCAGTTTTTCGGCGAATCAAATGGCAATGGTTTTGTGTATCTATATTTACATGAATAAAATGAAGAAAACCAGGTTATATTCTGCACCAGTTTTCTCGTTCATAATTTTGTTGAACGTGTGAAGTGTGAACATATATATATATATGTATAGCATCAGAAAAAGCCAAAGAGAGAGAGAGGGAGAGACGAGCATATGTAAAACATCATTTTGATACCCACATGGACCACAGTGCTTTCCGAGACGCGTAAGTCAAATGTTAATAATGTCCAAGTGCGTGCTGTACTAGAAAGTAGAAACAAATCCTCACACCCTTGTAGCTTTTGCCTTTTTTGTTCTCCTTGCTTTCCTCAAGCATCCTGAAAATCCCACCCCACTTCAAATCTACCCAAAGACCATGTTAGTCTCCATCAGGGTTTCAAATTGCGGTTGGGCCAATTGCGGTCGATGCATCATGTAATAATTTTTTGTTAGCATCAAATATTATAATTTATTAGTTATTTTATAGTTCACATGTCTTCTATCTCCTCTCTACAATTTTATATATATTTCATTATCAACTCTTCATCACTTTGTAATATCTTCAATCCTTTAAAATACCGTCTAAATGTATGATATAAAGACAGAGGAAGGTAGAAAAATAATTTGTGCGACCAATTTAAAGTCAATTACGGTCTGATGCGGCCGTTGCACCACTGTGTTGCGGCTGATGTGGTGTTGCGATGCGGATTTTTCTGTAATTTGAAATCACGACGCAATTGCGGCTGATGCGTTGCGGACGCTGCCGCAAGAACAATATTGCGGCTGCATCACGTGATGCGGTCCGCAATTTGAAACCCGGTCTCCATTGCTAGTTTTCTTGTCTATTGCTTGGCATTTTGGGTTAAGCTTAGGTTTGATATATGGGTTGATACCTTTAAGGAAGTGTTTGGTTCCCTTTCACTGGTTTCTTTGGTGTCGATGTTGTTACGAGACACTTGTGAATCATTCAAATTAATTGCATAGACATTATGGCTCGTGAGTCATATGCCACCCATTATTAGAAAGCAGTTCAATTTGACATGGCTGCCACATCCTCCACATATGAGGAGAGTGCGTCCGCTTTTTTTTTGTGATTAGTTCGAACCCAAGTGCATACTTCAATGGATTTGAATTAATAACAACTTGATACAAGAGAGAAGTTACTATTCAAAATAGACAATTTGGTGCCTCAATTGATGCATAGGTCATAGATGGGGTGGGTCAAATTGTCTATTTTTAAACCGTGTTTTTAGGGTTTTGGGAAATTTCAATTTAGGGTTAAAAACGGTTTTAATCTTGTGTTTAAGGACCCATGATCGCTTTCTTATATTATTTGACATGATTTCTTTAAATTCTTCCAAGTAGCTTTTGTTTTTTACTGTAATGAGATTGAAGGAGGTTTGTGTGTTTTTGAGTTTTGACGGTAGCCTTGCCCTTTCAAATTCTATTTTAATTCCCAATCGTCTTCATTAATCTAGCTACGTATATCATTATTATATTTAATAACCTCCCAGGTGGAAGGTTAGGACTTAGGAATAATGGGAGGAGGATTCTCAATTGATACATAACATGGGTGGGGTGGGGTCACATTGAACTAAGTAATCATAAGGTAACAAGAAAACTATGAATTATTATTATTATTACAGTGGATGCTGACGATGAATTCATGCATGTGCAGTGAGTGCTTTTGTACAACCAAGACCCTTTGTTGCCTCCTTCCCAAGTGTCTCATCCGAGACTTGTCTTTTTCAGAATTTGCGTAATCTATTTTCATTAGCTGTGTTGGAGACTTGGAGTGTTGGTATTTATCAAACTGTTGAACAGTGTTATGACGAGAAACATTTCTTAAAGGTAATGTTTGATTATACAAGATGAATTATGATATCATGATAGTTTTATTATTTATAGGTGATTTATTTTTAAACTTATATATTCTAATTTTTAAAGGAAATTTGTATGTTCAAAAGTTACGATTACATTTCCTGCCTTTAAGAAACAATTGTCACTGGTAGACAAAACAAGGTTTTTCTTACAAGTAAAAATCATTCCTGTTATGGTAATGTTTCTATATGCTATTAACACCTCTAAAAGACCCATTTTCTCACTGGCCCATCCTCTTAGGTGAGCCCATAATTCAACGCTTCAGATGCAGCCAACACATCCAACGGTTCATGATCATTAGGTCAACACCATTCAAAGCCTATAAATACCACATTCAATGCTAACCGGCATAAGTCAAGAGCAATTCTAAATCAGGTTCCAAGATTAATGATCCTTTGAGCCTCTATTGATCACTTTTTTCTTTCTTTTTAAAAAAACGGTATTATTATCTTTATTATTGTCATTGTAATTCTTTTTGGACCCTTATTTTAAAATTGTGTTTTGTTGTTTATAACAATTAGGGGTGGGAATAGGCTGGGCCGAGCTAGGTTTTGCATGGCCTGGGTCTGACCTGCGTTGAGAGTGTTAGGCATGAGCCTGGCCCATGTCCTGACGTAGGCTTATTTTTTAGGTCTGATATGGCCTTATTCAACTTCTGTTAAGACCTAAAAGTTTATTTAAAAGCCTATTTAACCATTTTTTATAAAAAGCCTACGCCCTTTTGACTGATGTATGCTTTTGTAAATAGACTAAGAAACTAATATGTTAGTGAAATTAAGTTCTATTTTATATGACATCCAATTTAAATTATATCATATATTATAATTTTAAATGTGTCAAAAAAATTGACGTAGGTTGATATGTTTAATTTAATTGAAAATATTTGAAAATGTATTATTTAATACAATATACTATATTTAATATAACAACAATAATATTAATAAAAGCATTTTTTATATTTACTTAAATAGACCAGCCTAGTAGGCCTAAAAGGCTTTTTCGATGGCATGTGGCCTGACCTTTTTAGCTAAATAGGCTTTTTTAAAAAGCCTTAACCTGATCTATTTAAAAAAAAGTCTGGCCTAGACTGGGCCTGACGTAGGCTTGGCCGAAGGCTCCTGTCGGACGGCCTGGCCTATTCCCACCCGTATTTATAACTTTAGTTACATTTAAAAGTAGTTGTATTTCAGACGTCATTATGCAACATTTATAAATTGTTCTTTATTATGGCAACATTTGACAATTGTTCCCTAAAATTTAAGTGATAAATGTTGCCAGAAAGTTGAAATAAATATTGCTTTAGACGATAAGTAACAATGGCATACTCAACACTTGAAAGATGCTCTCTCTCTCTAAAAAATAGTCACGGATGAATTTGGGCCTTTACTCATAATTTTAGAAAAATCATTCAACTTGGCCCACATCAATAACACATGCGTTGATTAGGAACTATTTACCATTTTTAGATATAGGTTAGAACCTAAATAGAAGAGACGATGTAAGTTTAGAGATTAAATTAGTGATTTACTTTTATAGTTAAATAATTCAGTTTTTTAATTTTTTTAAGTCAAATGATCATATTTGAAAATTTTCAACAATATTATGAATCAAGAATCTTGATAATTAATTTTTTTTTTTTCATCTTGTGACCCAGGCTTTGGAGTGTGGCACATTTTTGAGTTGTCATTGATGTTATAGCCATCACTTGTTGCCTTTTACCTATCCTTTATTCGCATAGCACATATTTCGTACAATCCCATCTCTACTTAATGGACATCCCCGTAACCAGCTTTATTCCTAGAATACCTCTAATTTTAAAATAATTTTTCTCTCTTCTATTCCCCCTCACCCTCACACACCCCCTCACATTCTCATTCTCCCAAAAACTGACCCTAGCGCCGAACCCACACCCCCTCAACTTCAATCCATCAATTTCATTCATTTTCCACCAACAATCATCTACATTTCCTTCCATTTGAGTATAGGTACGTTTTTCTTTCTTTTTCCTCGCGAAATATGTTTTTTTTTCGGGTTTAAGGGTGGTTCGGCGTAGCAGCGGCCGAACTGGTTCATTCAGGCGTGAGCCGAACCACCTAAATTTTGTAACTGTTTTTGGTTGGTTCGGCCAACCGTGCGCCAAACCTGTTCGACCACGCGTGTGCCGAACCACCCTGATTGTTGCTGAATGCTGAGTTTTTTGATTTTAACTGAATTGTAATGTTTCGATTTCTTTTTTCAGTATGGCTAACACCCGAGGAGGTGCTCTTGGTCGGAGGCGGGTTCAGACTGAGCCTGAGGCTGATGACGAGAGGGTTCGTCCCATTGCGTCCGTATGCCGTGGCCGGCAATTGCAGTATAATAGATGCGAGAAACAGATAGAGACTAATTATGACCCTCCAGTTGATGAACCATTAGAGTATAATGATTCAGACACTGATGCTCCTCCTGACTTTGTGACTGCTCAGGTGGAAGGGCCATCTCAGCCTCGGCCTTCCACTTCTAGGCCATCTGCTGCTGATATTCCCCAGCCTGATGCTGATGTTCCCCAGCTTGATGTTGCCAAGGCCGAGCCATCTGTTGCTCCTGAAAAATCATCTTCTTTCCCTTATCCTGGAGGGCCAGACAATCCTTCTGTCCTATATGCTTATGGGTTCCACATTGCTCTGAACATATGGGAATGTCGGGTAAGTTTAGAAGTACTTAACAATTCAAGTTATTTATAAGTCTGATTTGTTACATCTATCTAATTATTGAGTATTTTTTTTATAATGAAAAATGCAGGAGCGTCCTGGGGATGGGCATAAGCAGAAAGTACATAATCATTCGATGAAGGATACTGAGATTCATCCTATGATTATGGATTACATTGTTCAGTCTGGTCTGTTTCCCCTTCATGATGTGGGATTTGATACAGTCAACAATTTCCTTGCTACTGCTTTCGTGGAGCTATGGCACGGAGAGACCAACACATTCCACCTTCTAGTTGGTGAGATGACTATCACCCTAGATGATGTGGCACAGTTGCTCCATATCCCCATCACCGGGGTATTTTATGACATGGTGGAGCCATAAAAAATGGAGGCGCAACAGTGTTTGGTTGACTACCTGGGGGTTTCCCAGGATGAGGCATTTGCTGAGATACCTGTTAAAGGTACAAGTATCAAGCTGAGTTGGCTGAAGAAAGTGTACCTTGAGGCCACTAGAGCTAAGAGATGGGAGGATGCAACTCGTTGCTACCTTTTGATTTGCTTGGTCGTACACTATTTTGTGACAAGTCTGGCAACAAGGTGAAAGGTGCATACCTGTACATGATCAGAGAGCTAGAGCATGCTGGTCAGTACTGTTGGGGGACTGTGGCACTGGCTCACCTATTCCAGCAGCTGACAGATGCCTCTTCTCCTTCGACTTCACAGATTGCTGGATTTGCCACTCTCCTCCAGGTATTTGACTTTATTTAATTTTATATTTCAGTTGGTATAAGTTTATGCAAATTATTATATGTTGGATCCCTAACCCATTTTTTATTTATCACAGGCCTGAATTTTTGAACATTTCCAGGGGCAGGTATTTGGCACTAAATGGTTGGTTGAGGGGTACACTGAAGACCAGCCACGAGCTAAGAGGTGGGACTGCAAGAGGGATGATGGGTTAGTGGATCATTTTAGGGCAGCCCTGGATCATCTCAGGTTAGAGGAGGTCACCTGGATGCCTTTTTCTCACCGCCACCACAAAGATATTCAGACCCTGGCCTTATTTAAGGGACATTTGCGTCATGCTGGGGGCATGTTGGCATATCACCCTGATCGAGTGGTGAGGCAGTTTGGCTGGATTTAGGGCATTCCAGAGGACCCTAGGTCTAGTGGACAGACGATAGTGACGAAGGAGCAAGCTAATGAAGCCTGGATAGAGTTCCACTTGCACCTTATTCCCTGTGGTGTCTCGGTGATGGATGGAATGCCAGACACTGTTCAGGAATACCGTGCATGGTATAGGAGGGTATCCCACCCATACATTAACCCCGACAACTACCCCGTTGACACTTCAGATGTTAGAGAGGTATGATCCTTTATTTCAGTCTTATAGTGTTAACTAATCATTTATTATTTTATTTTATTTTGTCAATGAGATGGTTTTTATCTGTATTACAGAGTATGCCAGAGATTATGCAACTCTTTGACGACATGGAGGGGATTTTTAGGAATATGGGCATCCCCGTGGGACCCGTGGCTGGATCATTCTTGACAGGCTTAAGCAACTCACTAGGCCTATGACACCACTACAAAAAAATTGGTTATTAGCGAGGGAAATTTCCCTCGCAAAATGACCAAAATCCCTCGCTAATGGTCATTTGCGAGGGAATTAGCGAGGGACCAGTTCCCTTGCTAATGGGATTAGCGAGGGAAATTTCCCTCGCTAATGTTTGCCTCAAAATTTGTGCAAATTTTCAAATTTTGACTGACACGTGCCCCAGTTTGAATGGCTTTTTTTTATATATTTATTATTATATTTTTTGGAAGCGATTTATTATTATATTATTAATGAAAATTATATTATATTATTAATTTTGTGGTTGTGGTGGTGGTGGTGGAAGGTGGAGAGAAAGAGGAAAGAAATTCGTAGGTGGTGGTGGTGGTGTCGTGGGTGGTGGTGGTTGTGTGGTGGTGGTGTGGTGGAAGAAGGTGGAGAGAAGAAGAGGGAAAGGGGAAATCGTGAGAGAGAGAGAGAGGAGAGGAAGAGGAAAGAAGGTGGGTGGTGGTTGTTGTGTGGTGGTGGTGGTTGTGTGGTGGTGGGTTAGTGTTTGTAGGTGAGAGAGAGAGAGAGAGAGTAGAGGAAGAGGAAGGGAAGGGTGAAGAGGAGAGAAGAAAGTGAGGGTGGTTGGTTGGTTGTGTGGTGGTGATGATAGTGGTGGTGGTGGAGAGTAGAGGAAGAGGAAGGGAAGAGGAAGGGTGAAGAGGAGAGAAGAAGAGTGAGGGTGTTGTGAGTGAGAAAGAAGAGTGATTGTGTGGTACACATAGATTTAAGTAAAAAAAACATTTAATAATTAGCGAGTGACCAATTCCCTCGTTAATTTCCTCGCTAATGGTTAGATTCACGTCACCTTGTTTTTCGTGCTAAAATTTTCAAATTCCCGCCTCCACTTAGCTAATGTTGAAAATTCTGTCGTTAACCATTAGCGAGGGACTGGTCCCTCGCTAATTCCCTCGCTAATGTCAGTTTTAGCAAGGGAATCACATTCCCTCGCTAATTTCCTCGCTTTTAGCAAGGGAATGTTATTCCCCCGCTAATGTCCCTCGCAAATAAGCGTTTATTTGTAGTGCACGGGGGGCTTAGGAAGTTTGGTTGTGTCTACCAGCGGAGAGAGAGGGGGGAGAGGGAGTAGTTGTGTTTAGGGATGATATTGTTGTATTGTCCGGATTGTTTAATTATTAATTTGCACGGATTGTTTGTTTGAATTTCTCGGTTTGTATGACTTACTTATGTATATATATTTAGTTGTTGTTGTCTTTATTAGTAGTCCATAAGTATTCAATTTATTTTTACGTTCGTTAAGAGTTAGTAAATTATCGTTCCGAAATAGCTAATTTATCGTTCTATGTAACTTCGCTAAAGGAAAATTTTTTAAAAATGAAACATAGGAAGGTTCGGCGGATCAACGTCCGAACTAGTTCGGCCCACACTTGGCCGAACCTTCTATTAACTGAAAAGGGGTGTGTGCCTGAAATTTAACAGCCTCAGCACTACCAGATTTGAACCGGTTCGGCCAAGCGTGCGCCGAACCGTGTTAAATATTAAAAAAAAAATTGCAATTTTCATTAAAGGTGTTTTGGTCTTTTCACGCTATTACCGGGTGTTTACTGAGTAGAGAGGGGTTTGGACGAAGTATGAGCCTATTCGCATAGTTTAGTTGTAGTTTAGTTATTGTTATAGTTTTAGTGTAGTTTTTCTATCTGTAACTACCATGACCCAGTTCTAGTCCCTGGTGTTGTTTGCCATGAAGAAGCTCTTTCTTTAGCTTTAAGTCCCTCTAGTGGGCTGGTGTGTACGTCTTTTGTACTAAATTTGGTGTATTTTTTCGTCATTTAGTTCTATTACGTGATTGGGCGTCCTCTCAAACATTTTATAAAAAATTTTAGAGCTAAATGACTTATTATTAATGGATGGTACTTATCAAAAAAATTCAGTGTATACAAGAACAAGTGAGTAGTTGGTATATGCAATGTTATTAGAATCGGACCGGTCATCGAGCCGGTCAAGGCAATGGGTCACTGGGTCTTTGGTCGGACCGCATGAGCCGACACACTAAAAATAGACCTGATATGAATAAATTTGTACATAACAAAGCCATCAAAAAATTGTAATATCTCTTAGTAATCTATAAAACAAATTTTCAACACAAAATTAACATAATTCTTCAAATTTACTATACAAGTTCAAATCCATAAGGACCATAAGTCCATAACCACATCGTAAGTACCTAATTAAATAAACAACCATTAAATAATAATAGTCTCAACATATCCAAAATCATAATTAGTACCTAATTACATATACTTTACGTAAGATATATAATATATATATATATATCATGTTTGTAAGCTTATTAATAACATATGAAGCTGTTGCAGTGGTTAAGAGGTGCGGTACCACCTTTTGTTGCAGGGTTCGCTTCCCGCAGGAAGCCTTTTTGTAACAAAAAATGTGAAAAATTAAATTAAAAGCAATTGAGCCGTTTATGCAAGCAATCCGGACCGGGAAGGGCACCAGTTCCCGGTCGGCCCGGTTCAACTGGACTGGCGGTCTGGTTCTGATAAGATTGGGTATATGTTTTTTGATATTTATATATTGGGTTCAAAAGTCATAATTAGAGTTGAGTTTTACGATATTTTTATGTGTTTAACATGCGTATGTATATTATCATGTGTACATTCCTATGTAGGACACTGCCAAACTACCTATATTCTTTTCAAGACGCTATTACAATGAGGTTCTTGACCTTGTGATCCTGTTGGAAACCAGTTACAATGAGGTTCTTGACCTTGTACGGGGATACCTTAGTCCCTCTGTTGTGTTCTTTTTATGTAATATATATTTCCAACAAATTAAGTTATCATGATGTCTAGATTATTTTCAGGTTATGAAATTAACGTGCCCTCTGTTCGGGATCAACCTTAAAACAGAAAAATTAAGGTTAAAAAGAAACTGGAACCTTTTCCATGTACTAAATATTGCCAAAAAATTAAGGTTAGTAAAAATGTGAGCTAATAAGTCAGCGATCAGGCGGGGACGGAGCCACGTTAAAGGCTCCAGTGGCTCCAGCCCCTCCTGTTATCACATAGTTAACTTTCATAATATTGTATATATGTGCAATTGATAGCCGCTAAACAAATATTCCAGATCTTGCTATAATTTTCAATTTTTAATGTTTAACTTCTATATAAAATCTAAGAAGTGTGGATGAAGTAAATATAAGATGAAGTTTTCTCAATCAAAAAATGTATAAATATTGTGTTTTTATGCATACTATTTGAAACATATGTTTTATCATGTTTTTGACAAGACCATTATAAATATTGTGATTTTATTAATACTATTAGAAACATATGTTTTTGAATCAGGTACCTGTAAATATTGTGATCGAATGAAGTACCTATATAGTATCCAACTTCAGCAGGAGTTTCACTTCTGGTCTCTCCAATTGCAATTTTCTGCTTCTCATCATTCTGAAGCGAGGTAGTGAAGCATGTGCATCTGTGAAGCAAAGCATTGGGTAATATTCCATGTAAATACACATGATGTTGATCATGGTAACATTTACAAATTCATACTATTTTGTTCCTTCATTGGCCTAAGCAGCATGTTTAATGTAGCATACATATCTAAAGCCTTAGGGAGAATCTTATCACCAGATGCAAATGTATAAACTTGATTACCAATCTCAATCCAACTACAACCTGGGACTTTCACATCATGTGTATCCCGCATCTTTTTACGAACTCTTTCCACTTCACACCAATGTCTCTGAGAAGCATAAATGTTAGACATAACTGCATAGTTCACATTCTTCTCTGGCTCTATGATTAAGCGCTTTTCCGCAGCCCATTCAGCAAGTCTCATATTTGCATGGATTTTACAAGATCCAAGAAATGCTCCTCAAGAATTCAAAAGCCTCATTTATAAGACCGTATCGTCCGAGAAGGTCGACAAGGCATGTGTAGTGCTCCAAATGAGGAATCAGATTGGTCATTGATTTAAAGTAGTGAATTCCCATAGTCACAAGCCCCCTATGAGCACAAGCAGAAAGAACACCAAGAAAATAAATTTGATCTGGAATTATGCCACAAGATAGCATCTTCTCGAACATCACAATTGCTTCTTTGGCAAGACCATGAAATGCATATGCATATATCAAAGAAGTCCATGTAACTAGATCAGGCTGTGCTGTTAATCTGAAGCATTGTAATGCACAGGTAATGTTACCACACTTGGAGTATGCACTAATCAAAGAATTTGCAACTGATAAAAAATCTTGAAATGATAACTTAACTACAAAGGCATGTGCTTGTAGTGTTTCAGTAATGGCAGAAGCATAGCCACATGAACTAATAATGCTGAAAACAGTGAGTTCATCGGGGAGAAAACCTTCGTGAAGCATCTCTCTGAGAAGCTTCATAACCTCAATGCCATCTCCATGATTTCCACAGGCAACAATTATGGTGGTCCATACCACAGTATTTCGAATCGCATCTTATTAAATACCTTGCGCGCTTCGATTATATTTTCATTTTTGGCATACATGTTGATCAATGCACTAGCTACTCCAAAATCTGAATCAAAGGACTGTCTTAGTACAAACTATCACATGTACTAAGCAGGCTACTAAAAGTGAACTTGTCCCCATTTTCACCATTGAACCGCATAAAGTTGAACATGATAAAAGCATCTTGTGGTAAACCATTCAAGGCATAGCAAGAAATCATCACATTCCACATAACCAAATCTCTAAATGGAACAACATAAAAAACTCTCCTAGCATTGTTAACTAAACCACATTTTGAATAAAAATCAACAACTGCACAACCAACAAAATTGTCCAAATCTAGCCCTACTTTCACTATAAAACAGTGCAACTGAATACCCATTTCAATATCTTGAAACTGAGCAGATAAACCAATCAAACCATTAAAAGTTATATAATCTGGAATTACCATTTCCAACAACATCCTTTTAAAATAAGAAAAAGATGAATAATAGTTCTTTTCACTGTCACACCCAACAATACCACGAATCATGATATTTCATTGTCTCACAAGCTCTCTTGCCAGAGATTTTCTTGTCTCCCTCAAACTTGGATGCAAACCCTGAATATATATGTTGAATAATGTTAAGCATAAAAATGAAGAAGCAAGAAAAACTAATCATTAAAAAAAAGATGAACAACTAGTATTAAAGAAATAACTTTTAAGTGCTGGCTATTTTGAAAGGGTAACTGAAACATCTTGCATCTACTTTGTTAATGAATTAAGGAAAGGAAAAAATGAGTAAAAAGGATCAGCTATTACGTACCTGCATAGTATCCAACTTTAGCAGGAGTCTCATGATGGTCTCTCCAATTGCAATTTTCTGCTTCTCATCATTTTGAAGATCAGGAGAACTCTCAAAAGCTTGAACACTGCCTCTAACATTAGCCACTTCCTTACTCACTTCAGCTATCTGCTTCAATTTCTTCAAAAGCTCCAATTTTCTGACTTTATGACCACGATATGCAGCTTGTATCAAAACAGCAGCATCTCCATCCATGTGTTCTTGGCGATGCAAGCCTCGATCCTTCTCCTTCCTCGTACGCTCCCATTCAATGAGAAAGGGCATTGCTACTTGAAGGAGGCTGTCATATGCATCGGCTGGAATGCCTCCCTCACAACCCAAAGCATTAAGTATGTGTCCAGCAGCAGCATCCATCGCATCCTGATAGGTCCGTGGACCAACATCCTCAGCTACAGCCTGCTAATCTGGTACCTGCTGATCTGGTCAGTCGTGGAATGGATACCCGTTGATACCATGGTAGATAGTCATCGGTACACTCACCCGCCACGCTTGCGACTCTGCTACTACGAAAAAATGTCGCTCTGGGATGGATACACCGACAATCTCTCTAAAATGGAGATCATTAATGCACGTGGTCCTGAGATGGGTGCAGGAGGGATCTGCTGGATGCACCCAAACTAGCAGCGGACCCGGTCAGCCATATATGTCACAGCAATATCGCCCCAGAGCAGCCAACCTCTGAAATGTGCCATGCTGTGGGATGGAAGGTGTAGTTTGTGGTCATCTCAAGGCGTCAGAATGACCTGGTCTAGCCGCAGGTTATCGATCTGCTCTATAAGCTTCATATCATCGCACTTAAAGTATTCCACCTGCTGCAACATGGAAGCCCAGTATCAGGGAACACCCTCCGTCGGACGATGGTGGGGAAGTACTCATAAATCCAGCACTGAAATAAAATAATTAATTATATCAATAAAACCAATTAAAAGAATAAAAGTAATTAATTTATTAATTACCTGTAGCAGAGAAGCGTATCCGCCAATCTGCCTAGTGTCCAGTAAGCGACCAAGTTAAGCAGGTCGTACAGATAGGCCACAGCAGCTCGACCCCAAGCCCATGTCGTCCAATGTGATCGATGGTCATCTCCCCCAAGGCATGTGAAAAGAGCTAGTCTCAGAAAGCCACATCTCAACAAAAGCAGATACAAGCTCATGGTTGATGTTGTTGAGAGATGTGGCGTCCAACTGAAATAGCTTCGCCTGCTCCAACCATGATGCAATATGAGGGGAGGGTGGTGCACCTTAGGTCGAATAGTGGATATCTTCCCCCGTGAGATGCAACCTTCAACGTAAATTCGGAAGGTCTTTTTAAAAAAAATTCTCGAAATACGCAAAAATTCGAAATGTAATTTCCGGATTTTCATTTCGAATTTTTGCGTATTTCCGGAAATTTTTTAAAAAAATTTGAATTTTCATTTCGAATTTATACGTATTTCCGGAAAATTTAGGGAGAGAAACTCACTACTTTCCGGATATATGTGTAAATGAGGAGAATTGTACTTTTTTTTAGTTTTTTGAGGGATATTTTAGCCCGTTTGCGTAAAATGGGGGTATTGGTGAGAATGTGGGGTACAAAGAAAAGGCCAATATATTTTTTTTAAATAGGCATCATCATGCAAATTTAATTGGGGCTACATATTTTGTATGTATTTAATTAGATATAATTTAGTTACTATTTTATTGGTGTATTTTATTGTCGGTCATAAACACAATTTTCTCTTGATTCGGGGGTACAATGGGATTTGATGGTATCCCGAGTACGTGTCTGTCGTGACCGTGATCCCGACGTAGATGACTCAAAAATGATTATTTTAGGAGTCGCCACCGAATTTATTTAATAAGGAAAATTGAGAAAAACCTAACTTTAGGATTATTGGTCTGCGTAGCTAGATTGGATTCGGGAGTCGATTATGCATAGGGAAGGGCGTAAATGAAATTACACTACACCCTAATACATCTGTCCTAAGACAGTTACCCTAAATTTGATTGTAAAAATTACTATTAAATAATGAATTATTGTTATACCCCTAAAAATAATTTAAAATAAAAACTAATTGTTTACAAAAATAAAAGAAGGGCCGATTAAGAAAGTTTAATTTTTGACTTGACGGGGAAGCTTCGCTCTTATGTATCCTCTGGTGCAATGAGGAATTCAAAAGTCACGTAGTTCTTCTTGAAAAAGTTTGTTGGTTTGGTTGATTTTAATTTTTTGAAGGGGTTTGAGATCACCAAGTTGTACAACTTAGGCGATTTAAACCAGGATCGACAAGATGTCACATTTCAGCCAATTCCTGTTTTTATATTTTTAGGAGATAAGTGTTGTTTGAAATGGGGTAGTGCAAGTATACACTGTTCAACAAGTAATAAAGTAGAAATATAGTTCGTTCCCACGAGGATTAATGCTTAAATGGTGTTTAATTTAATTAACAAAATAGTGATGGTGGCAAAAGTAAAGACACAAATATTTGGTAACATTCACAGAATTAAAATTAAAGGGTATTAAAGATCAGATGACTAGAACAAGTTGAGATGCATTCACTTTCAGTAACTTCATTAAAATGCAATTAATGGTATGTTCAATGCTGCAGCATTAGGTGCTGCAGCAATAAATATATTTTCTCAAATACTTCACACTAGGATTTCCTCGCAAGAGTTTATCTCTAAACCCTAATGGAGTACACCCTAGGCTGCTTGGGCACCCGCAGTATTCACCTTATGGAATTTTCCCTCCTATATCTAGGGTTTAAGCCAGCAACATTAAAATCTCTTTTAATGAACACAATCCATATTATCTTGTGAGTTAAATTTACAAACCATCTCTGAATTTAGAAATGCTACTTAGATGAGACGGCCAATCCTAATCTAAGATGGAAATATTATCATACACAAGATAAAATACTTAGCATTAAACATACTTCATTAATCACATGATAACTTCATTACATCAGATCCAACATCTCAACTATGAGGATTTATCTCATGTTGAGCATACAAAACATAGAAAATAACTTAAACAAAAGAGTGAAAGTCATACTACAAAAATCAAGGAGAGAGGTTATACTACTAATGTTGAACCGATGAGAACTTCAAAAAGAACAATGTCCAGCTCTTCAAATGTAGACTCCACCAAGACAATGTAGTTCCAGTGTCGCTGTAACACCCCAATTTTCTTATTAATATGTGCGCCTATATTTGTGATATATCAGTAATATTGTGTGTGCGTAGTTTAATATTTGACATATTTTAATAGTATATTATTATTGTATTATATTAATTTTGAATATTAGTCATGAGTTAATATTATTAATTTAAATTATAAGTTCAATGACTTTAATGTATTTTATATCTTTGAAGTATTAAAATAGATTTTATAAACGTTTTAATGTATCTCTATATGATATTAATAATATATTGTTGTAATTGTTTGATGTATTTGGGTGATGTGAAGTACGTAGCTATTGTTGTTATAACTATTATTATTATTATTATTATTATTATTATTATTATTATTTAGTGAAAATATTTTAGGTTAAAGAAATGTGTCAAAGTAGATGTTATAATGAAATTGGGCTTTAGAATATAATTAGAAACAAGTTAGGCTTTTGTAGTGATCCATTTCTTTCTTTTAATGAATTTACTGCTCGCACCCCAGATTTAATTTGTATACCTCCCTGCTCCTAACCAAAACCCTAAGAGGGCGTTTGTTTGGGAGACATGGAGTTGATTCCAAGGAATCTAGGTTGGGAAAGAAAGGTTCCAATGTTTAGTTTGACAAAAATAAAAATACATTCCAAGGATTGTTGCTTGGTCTGGAAAGTTTCTTCCAAATTTTAAGGGAATCTGATGTCATCCAAAAGTAGTGGTAATGTTTCATTCCAAGATGGGGAGTTTCAATTTTTTGCACAAAATTACGTTACTAACCCCTACTTATCATCCCACTCACCCACTACCTAAAAAACACCAGCTAAAAAATAATTGTTACCCGCCTTTTCCCTTTTTTTTGAAACCGACTCGTACCTTCCCTTCATTCTTTTGCTTTTTTCCTTGCTCTGTATCGGTGCCTGAAGGCCTATCTTCTTGTGTATTTACGTTGCTTTTGTTTTGCTTCTATGTATTTGTACCTTCCCTGCTTAGCTTTGCTAAAAAACACCAATTTATGTTGCTCCTTTTTTTATTATTTAATCTTGTTCTTGTTTTTTTAATAGTTATTTACAAAATGCATTACTACAAAATATTATTATAAAAAATTTATAAGTAAATAATCACTTTAGTTTTATACTTTTATTTCACCCTTAATTACTTAAAAAGCTAAAATTGTTGAGATTATTGACAAATGAATGATGGAAAACTGTGATTATTTATTGATGTGAAGAGAACATATATAGTTTTGCTTCAGAAAATCTGTTACAAGCTGTTGAAGGCTAACTAACTCTAAAAACAGTATTAACAACTAATTGGTGAGTCAACTAATCACAGTTGACTTTATTACATGAATGGGAAAGTACTAAAATGACCTTAACAAAAATTACAAGTCACATATAATCAGGGGTATTTCGATAATTACAATGTTTATTCCCAGGAATGTTTAGTACGAACCAAACAAGTTTATAAATTGTTCCAAAGAATTGGATTCCCGAGCTTGCAACTAACCAAACATGTTTTTAAAAATACCCAGCAATCACATTACTTGTCATCAGATTCCAGAGCATGGGATTCCTTGGAGTAGAATTTCTACCTAGGAAACAAACGCACCCTTAAGTTTCTTTCCTTTCTCCTCCGTTTCTTTTTCTTCTTCCAGCCGCTACAGACACCGTTGAAAATCCATTCTTTTCTTCTCAGTTTCTGTTCTCTCTCATTTGGTCATCAAAAATTATCAAACTTCACATCCCTACACAAAATCACCTTCTGAATTTGTTTATGGCGTTATTTTGGTCATCAGAGACATAAATTATACTGTATTTCGTATTGTATATCGCTGATTCTAGCTACTACGGTTGGCATATGGAAAAACAAACATCGTTTTTGGATTTCCCTCGTCGAAACCTTCAGGAAAAGGTACTGCTTTTATTATTTTAGTGAATTTGAAAAAGGGCCTGTTTTACCCATGATTGCAACTTCCAGTCTCACTTCTGGCCCCATCGGTTATCATCTTGAAAAACCGAGACCTTCTTTAGACTCACTGAAGAGAATACTTTTATCCTATCTTATTAGATTCGCAAAACGAGACATTTCAAAAATGGGTCCCGTTATTCGCTATTCATCGTTGTTCTTCATTACCGTTGGACACTACTCAAGAGGATTCACGATTTATTCATTCCTTCGACGTTGATTGACATTCAAATTATATATAGGATCCTCTACCTTGCTGTTTCTAAGTCTAAATTCGTGGTAAGCACGTGTTCTTCATATTCAAGTACTTTCTTTTAGTTTTATAAACCGTAAGAACATGTTTTTGACATATCTTTTGCTACCGACGTCAGAATCACGTGCCGTTTGAAGCTACACGCTCGCATCGACGTCCTCAACGCTATGAAAACAAGTTTTCAGCATTTCAGATCATAATTTCGTGTAAGTGTTAGCCTGTAATTTCGACAGGCTACATTAAAGATGGTCAACATGGCTTGATTTATATTTATTTCACAAAGACCATATTGTTTCGACAAAGAAAATGGTCGTGTGCAAGGTAAACTCGACAAGTTTCCAGGGAAGCAAAAGCAAGAGAGAGGAAAATCGACACAGGCTTTCGACAGACAGAAAACAGAGCAGTTATGCGTTGAAGACTAGCAGTTGGTCGAAGCGTGACAGAGCGGTTTCGATCGAAAGTAGGAGCGGTTACTTGGCCGAAAGTAGGAGCAGTTACTTATTTTCAAATTGTTAGGCAGTTACTTAGTTCGAATTTCCCCCTTTTTCCCTTGTATAAATAACTGTTTCTGAGAAGAAACAGAGGTCGCGAAAATCACAATACACACCCGATTCCTGAAACTCTAACTTCCAAGCCAGAGCAAAAAACGAGTGGAAGAATCCCTGTATGTGATCGTGTACCATTTTTATGATTCAATGCAATTTGTTTTTCTTTTTCTTTACAATTCCTGCACCATTTACTGCTTCTTTTCTTTTCAATTCTGTTAATCAATTGCAAATCGTCCCCTTTTCTACATTTTCTGAAACAAAAACTTTTGCAATTCAAAGGCAATTGCTTTGAGATTTTTCTAGTTTGATCTCACAAACCTTCTAATAAAACTAGTGATTGTTTGCTAAAAACACCAGCAAACAAATTGGCACGCCCAGTGGGACCTTGCCTTTGATTTTGTTCATTTTCGTACTCTCTTATTTGTATTCGCTGTTGTATGCACTTAAGAAGTGGTAAAATGGTTCGTTCTGGTACGAATAATGCATCTAGTTCCAACCCTGTGGTTTCACAAGGGCAAGGAACAACAATGGATTCTGCAAACATTAGCGCGGGACCATCATCGTCGGTAACCGTTCCTTCATTATCAATGACTAATGTTGGTTCAACACAGTCAGAAATGGCATCTTTGCCTATGTCTTTGCCGTTAAGTGCAGGGCTTCATAGCCCTCGCATGACAATGGGAAACGGTTTAGACCCACGTTTGAATGACGTGTGTCTACCCCCATTTCCTCTGGGAATGTATGGCATGCCTACTGGAATGCCACATATTTCGACCTTTTCCCCTACACATGTCTCTTCTGAGAGCGTATTTGGTCGAAATCCCCCAGCATTAACCAATACGTCTTTGTTGGCCTTAAGACAGCAAGTAGACGAGAGTAATCGCGATATGGTTAATATGCTTACCCAACAAATTGGTACAGTTTTCAATCCATTGATTCAAAATACCAATAACAGTTACCAAATGTTGGCAAATCAGATGAGTAGGATTGCAGACTTTTTTGGGGTTCCAGCGGTTAATAATAGGCACGTTCCTATTATTGCGGGTAATGCGTCGCCAGTTAACCCCCAAGAAGCAGTTGCAGTCGAAGCGTCGACAGTTGTAGGCGAACTACAAGGGATAGTAAACCACGTCCCTGAAGTAGTTTTGGTAAATAGACACCAGAACGCTGATGAAGTTGTTCGACAAGTGCAACAACACAATGTTGGCGCAGAAAACAATATAGCTACTTTAGTCGAAACTATTTTGGCGCAAAATGGCCTTAACATAGGTTTACAAAGGCCTAACTTTGTATCACCATTATGTGAATACGTGTTACAAACTGAGTTACCAAGGGGATGGAAAGTTCCCAAGTTTACTAAGTTTGGTGGTGAAACAAATGAGTCCACAGTCGAACACATTGCTCGTTTCTTGACTGAGGCTGGGGACTTAGCACAAAATGAGAATTTGAAGATGAAATATTTTCCAAATTCTCTAACTAAAAATGCTTTCACTTGGTTCACGACCTTACCCCCTGGTTCTATGTTCACGTGGGGGCAACTAGAAAGGGCATTCCATGCACAGTTTTACATGGGCCAGTCGAAAATTAGTCTTAAAGAATTGGCTAGTGTTCGGCGCAAAATGCCTGAAACTATTGATGATTACTTAAACAGATTTAGGCTGTTGAAATCTCGTTGCTTCACACAAGTCCCTGAACATGAGCTTGTCGAAATGGCTGCTGGTGGCCTTGATTACTCAATTAGAAAGAAATTAGACACATCTCATTTGCGAGATATGGCTCATTTGGCTGATAGGGTTCGACAAGTTGAAAGGCTTAGAGAGGAAAAATCTAGGTCGAATAGGTATCATAAAAAAGAAAAAGTGGCATATGTCGAAGAAGAATTTGACGTTACATATAGTAATGTCGAAGAAGAGGAGATAGACGTGGCTGAACTTAAGCCTGGTCCTCCTTATACCTGTAAATTATTAAGGCCTGCGAATGGGAATAACCCTGTAGAGCCTAAGAACGATAGATTTATGCCTAAGACTTATACTTTTGATGTTACTAAATGTGATGAAATTTTTGATCTTTTAGTAACTGATGGTCAAATATTAGTGCCTAAAGGCCTTAAAATACCAACTCTTGACCAAAGAAAGAAAAAGGGTTATTGTAAGTTCCATAATTTTTTGGGACATAACACTGACCGTTGTGTGCTCTTCAGGGATATTGTACAAAAAGCAGTTGACGAAGGAAGACTCAAATTTGCTGACAAGAAAATGAAAGCTCCTATGCAGATTGATGTTGATCCGTTGCCTAAGGCTGAAGCTATGTATTCTGAACCTGTCGAAGCTGATGTAGGCATGGTGGGTGCTCAAATGGCAGACCCTCCTAAGTGTGTCAAGACTGCCACCGAAAAATTAAAAGGTTTTATGTATGCTGAAGGTAAGAAACAGGAAGTGACCCTAAAAGAATATGATGGGAAGATACATGCTGTGTATCCAAAGGCTGAGGAAGAATTGATAGATTTCCTCAATCGGTGTAAGTGGAATAATTCTGAAGTTATGCTTTGCCCAAGGTGCAGTGCTGTCTTCGATAAAGAAGCAGCTAAAGCTGTCGAAGGTTATCAGGATCAACAACAACGCAAAAGAAAATGGCTTGATAACAGGCCAAAATTTGACTTTGCAAAAGGAGATCTTCCTGGCTATGAGGCTAATGTGTCAGCAAAGCCTTCAACAAGTAAACGACAATTTGCTAAGGAGAAGTCCTCAGCAAAAGGGTATTTGAAGCTGTCAACAGGTAAATCCTTTGTCCCAAGTGCTAGTGCTCCTGTCGAAGAGTGGGTGCCCAATAATCAACGTGCTAAAGCTGTCAAGCCAGGTACTGATGCTATTAAGTTTAATTATAAGAATAACTATAAGGGTAAGAACCCTATGACTAGAACACAGTGGCGTCGTTACCAAAGACAACAGAAGAAGAAGGCACACTTTGACATTAACCAGGTTCCAAGTCATTTGGCTAATAATCAAGTTCCACGCAGCATGATAGTGGCGAAGAGTGAGGTTCACAAAGCTGAAGTTGCCACAAAGAGGAATGTTGATGTTGTTAGTCTTGTGTGTGCAGCGAATAAGGCCAAAGGCAAGGCTGTGGTAACAGAAAAGTCAAGAAGGCCTGCTCTTGAAAGAATATTTCCTCCATTGTCAACAGTGAAAGAAAGAAATGCTGATCTCGACATGGATGAAGACATGGAGTCTGATTTTAATGATTCTGAGGATGATTTCGACGTTGTTTGCAATGTGGTATCAATACTGCCTCTGGAGTACGATGTTATCACAGTACCAAATGACGTTGAAGAGGATTTTACAGAGGATATGGCTCATCATAAGCCAATGTGTTATTATGTGATGAACAATGGTTGTGTCGAAGACCAAATGGCTACCTTCGAGAAGCCAGATATGAGTATGCAAAACCACTTGAAACCCCTGTATGTCCAAGCCAAAGTCAATGGTGTTGGGATTAACAAAGTGTTAGTGGATGGTGGAGCTGCAGTGAATTTGATGCCACATGGTCTTTTGAAGAAGATTGGTAAGTTCGATACTGACCTCAGGCCACATAACATTGTCTTAAGCAACTATGAAGGCAAAACTGGCCATTCTTTGGGGGCCATTGAGGTGGACTTAATCGTTGGTTCCATAAAGAGGACTACATTGTTCTTAGTGATAGCCTCTAAAGCGAATTTTAATTTACTCCTTGGTAGAGAGTGGATCCATGGAGTTGGTGCTGTCCCTTCAACTTTGCATCAACGTTTAGTAATGTGGAAGGAAGATGGTTTGGTAGAGTATGTTGAAGCCGATCAGAGCTACTTCCGTGCTGATGTGAACCAAGTTACCAAGGAAAACTTTGAGAAACAAATGGCGAAGATTGCGCCATGTTCATCTTCTAATGAGGCATATGTCCCTGCGGATAATGTTTTTGCCTCAGTTCATCTTGACCCAAATTATGGTTTTGTTTGGGAAAGAGAAATAATGGGAGATGATAGTGTCTATCCTGATGGTGTTTTTCGACCAACGGGGTGGAACACTGGTTCTTGAAAATGTTCTTATGTCAGTGCCCAATGCATGGGACAAAATTACGGCTTATATGGCCGAAAACAAGTTTAAAGCGGCTATGGAGGCCGAAATTATTCAACAAACAATGGCTGTCGAAGCCAGTGAGTTACATGAAGAAAATGGCATAATCATAGATGAAAAACTTGACTGTATCTATGATAATGATCCATTAGGTTTTGAAAAGGATCCTAGAGATTTGACAAAGCATATGCAAGCTCAAGACCCGTTAGAAGAAGTTGATTTGGGAAATGGCTCAATAAAAAGGCCAACTTATATTAGTGCAAATATTGATGCTTCTCTAAAAACCCAAGTCATCACATTGCTAAGGGAGTTCAAAGACTGCTTTGCTTGGGATTACGACGAAATGCCTGGGTTAAGTCGAGAAGTAGTGGAAATGCAATTACCAATTCGACCAGGGAAGAAACCAGTGAAGCAAGTGCCAAGAAGATTTGCTCCTCAAGTGTTGGCTAAGATCAAAGAGGAAATCGAAAGGCTGTTCAGAAACAAATTCATCAGAACTGCCAGGTATGTCGAATGGTTAGCCAATATAGTTCCTGTAATGAAGAAAAATGGGACTCTTAGAGTTTGCATAGATTTTAGGGATTTAAATAATGCATCTCCCAAAGATGAATACGCAATGCCTGTGGCAGAAATGCTAATAGATTCAGCAGCAGGATTTGATTATCTTAGTATGCTTGATGGTTATTCTGGGTATAATCAAATCTTCATTGCTGAAGAGGATGTGTCAAAAACTGCTTTTAGGTGTCCAGGGGCATTGGGTGTTTATGAATGGGTAGTAATGCCCTTTGGCTTAAAGAATGCTGGTGCTACATATCAAAGGGCCATGAATTCTATGTTTCATGATTTTATTGATGATTTTATGCAAGTATACATAGATGATGTGGTGGTTAAATCTTCCTCAGAAAATGGTCATTTAGACCATCTTCGCCGTTCTTTTGAAAGAATGAGGAAATATGGATTGAAATTAAATCCATTAAAGTGTGCCTTTTGTGTACGTGCAGGTGATTTCTTGGGTTTTATAGTACACAAAAAAGGCATTGAAATCAATCAAAATAAGACTAAGGCAATTATGGAAACGAAGGCCCCTTCGACCAAAAAAGAGCTTCAGTCGTTGCTGGGAAAAATCAATTTCCTTCGAAGATTTATATCAAATCTAAGTGGCAAAACACAAGTTTTTTCGCCATTATTAAGACTGAAGAAGGAAGAAGAGTTCAAATGGGAACCAATGCATCAAGCAGCCTTCGACGAAATCAAGTCTTATTTAATGAAACCACCGATTTTGTTGCCTGTTATTAAACACAAAGTGCTCAAATTGTATATAGCAGCTTCTGATAGAACAATAGGTAGCATGTTAGCACAAGAGGATGATAGTGGTGTCGAAAGAGCCATTTATTACCTCAGTAGGGTCTTAAATGATGCCGAAACGAGGTACACTCCTATAGAGAAGTTGTGCCTTTGTTTGTATTTCTCGTGTACAAAGTTAAAGCAATATATAAAACCAGCTGATGTTTCTGTTTATTCGCATTTTGATGTTATTAAGCACATGCTGTCGAAACCAATAATGCATAGCCGAATTGGTAAATGGGCTTTGGCTTTGTCAGAATACAACTTAACTTATCAACCTCTAAAATCAATTAAAGGACAAGTGGTTGCTGATTTTATAGTAGACCATTCTGTTGTGGAAGAAACATTAAGTTTTGTAGACGTATATCCTTGGAGGTTGTATTTTGATGGCTCAAGCCATAAACATGGAGTTGGGATTGGTATTTTAATAATATCTCCTACTAACATTCCAACGAAGTATAAGTTTAAAATTCGGGATGTTTGTTCCAATAATGAAGCTGAGTATGAGGCTTTAATAGTAGGCCTTGAAATTTTACTTGAGCTGGGGGCAAGTCATGTCGAAATAAAAGGTGACTCTGAGTTGGTTGTCAAACAATTGACAAGAGAGTACAAATGCATTAAAGAGCACCTTGTTAGATACTTTGTTGTTGCCAATGCTTTGTTAAAAAGATTTGAGTCTGTTCACTTAGAACATTTACCACGAATTGATAATCAAGTGGCAAATGAATTGGCACAAATTGCTTCAGGCTATAAAGTTTCAAAACAAAGCCTGGAAGAGTTAATCGAAATAAAGGATAAAATCATTTCTAATGACTATTCTTCGTCACTATTGTCAACACCAAGAATTGGGGGGGCAACAAACGCAAACGAGGAACTAGTCGTTGTCGAAAAACGTCGATTTTTTGGTGACTTTGACTTAGCAGAAATTTTTGCTCTTGACAATATGACCAATAATGATTGGCGAAGGCCTATTGCGGAATATTTGCAAAATCCCACAAGAAATACCAATAAAAAGGTAAAATACAGAGCTTTGAGTTATGTGATAATTGGAAACGAATTGTTTAAAAAGACTCCTGAAGGAGTACTATTAAAATGTCTTAGTGAAAATGAGGCATATTTAGCAATTTCCGATACACATAGTGGAGCGTGTGGTTCACACCAAGTAGGCCACAAAATGAAGTGGTTATTATTTCGACAAGGAATGTATTGGCCAAATATGCTGAAAGATTGCATAGAATTTGCTAAGGGATGCCAAGAGTGTCAAAAGCATGCTGGGATACAACATGTACCTGCAAATGAATTGCATGCCATAGTCAAACCTTGGCCATTTAGAGGTTGGGCTTTAGATGTGATTGGAGAGATAAAGCCAACTTCGTCGAAGGGCCATAGATATATCCTTGTGGGAATTGATTACTTCACCAAATGGGTTGAAGCTATACCTTTAGCCAATGTTGATCAGGAAGCAGTGATAAGGTTTATTCAAAATCATATCATTTATAGGTTTGGAATTCCAGAAACCATTACTACAGATCAGGGATCAGTTTTCACTGGTAGAAAAATGGTAGAGTTTGCTTCCGAAATTGGTTTTAAGTTATTAACTTCGACACCATATTATGCGCAAGCCAATGGACAAGTAGAAGCTGCCGATAAAGTTATTATTAGTTTGATTAAAAAGCATGTTGGGCAGAAACCCAAAAATTGGCATAATACCCTTGGTCAAGCATTATGGGCTTGTCGAAATTCGCCCAAAGAATCTATCAACACTACTCCTTATAGGTTAACATTTGGACACGATGCAGTGTTGCCTGTTGAAATTTGTCTACAATCAACAAGAATTCAAAGACAGTGGGAGATTCCCTCTGATTATTATTGGAATATGATGCTTGATGAATTGGTTGATTTAGACGAAGAAAGGTTATTGGCTTTAGATACGCTTATTCGACAGAAAGAGAGGGTAGCTAAAACTTATAACAAAAAGGTTAAGTCTAAAGCCTTTGATTCAGGTGATCTAGTGTGGAAGGTCCTACTGCCTATGGATAAAAAAGATAGAGTCTTTGGTAAATGGTCCCCAAGTTGGGAAGGACCATTCAAAATTTTGCAAGTTTATTCAAACGGCGCATATGAGGTTGAAGAGATCGGCGCTGATGAAAGAATTTTGCGTATAAATGGTAAATACCTGAAAAAGTATAAGCCAACGTTGCACGAAGTTAAAATAACGCTGGAAAAAATATAACGAAAGCGTAAAAACATGGCATTTAAGTTGCCAAAACATAGTCAAAGGCCGAATTTACAAGCTGTTCAAGTTCAAGGTTTGAATATGGAAGCAACACTTAACAGTGGCGACATCAGGTATACAGTGGTTCTACTCAAGTGCAAAGTCTATTTCGAGGGTGAATTCAAAAATGTTCTTTCTCTTCTTCTACTTCAAGCTCAGTCGAGAAAGACATTTTTGGGGGGCAATTTGTTAGCCTGTAATTTCGACAGGCTACATTAAAGATGGTCAACATGGCTTGATTTATATTTATTTCACAAAGACCATATTGTTTCGACAAAGAAAATGGTCGTGTGCAAGGTAAACTCGACAAGTTTCCAGGGAAGCAAAAGCAAGAGAGAGGAAAATCGACACAGGCTTTCGACAGACAGAAAACAGAGCAGTTATGCGTTGAAGACTAGCAGTTGGTCGAAGCGTGACAGAGCGGTTTCGGTCGAAAGTAGGAGCGGTTACTTGGCCGAAAGTAGGAGCAGTTACTTATTTTCAAATTGTTAGGCAGTTACTTAGTTCGAATTTCCCCCCTTTTTCCCTTGTATAAATAACTGTTTCTGAGAAGAAATAGAGGTCGCGAAAATCACAATACACACCCGATTCCTGAAACTCTAACTTCCAAGCCAGAGCGAAAAACGAGTGGAAGAATCCCTGTATGTGATCGTGTACCATTTTTATGATTCAATGCAATTTGTTTTTATTTTTCTTTACAATTCCTGCACCATTTACTGCTTCTTTTCTTTTCAATTCTGTTAATCAATTGCAAATCGTCCCCTTTTCTACATTTTCTGAAACAAAAACTTTTGCAATTCAAAGGCAATTGCTTTGAGATTTTTCTAGTTTGATCTCACAAACCTTCTAATAAAACTAGTGATTGTTTGCTAAAAACACCAGCAAACAGTAAGTCCCTGAGCCTTAGCTTTTTGGCCCTTGTAGTCCCTAAGATCAAAAATTTAATATCGTACCTCAGTTCTTTTGTTATACGTGACTTCCGAGATCATCAAGGAGCTAATATACGAGTGGTATAATTATATTTGGAAGACTTAAGTTGCTGTTTTTCTTTGGATCATCGTTCGTGATTGCTTGAATTCGAGGTAAGAAGAGGGGGGATAATAATTAGGGAACATGGTAGTTTAATATGCAATTGACATAACTGGGATGTCCCATGATCCCTACGTCTCTTACACTGACAACACTTTTGTGTGTAACCAATGTAGGAGCAATGGATTTAAATGTTTTATTTTATAAATTGGCTGTCCTTGTAGGAGCAAGGACCCTAATATAATTTTAAATGTTATGTGTGTTGTATGCCTATTTGTTGTTGTTTATGATTGTTGTTGATGATGATTTGTTAAAGCCCAAGGGCTAATCTCCCTAGAGGAGGTATGATTGTTGTAAATTGAGTAGTTATGACTGATGAACCCTAGGATAGTTGACCTTAGTGGACGTTTGATATAGTTGATGCTGAAATTGTAGGGTTAGATAGCTCACAGGTCGGGAACTAAAGATGAACTAATAGTTCAGTTTGCCTCTAAGTTAATGAGAAAGGTTAGAATGTAGAACAAAAGGCTAAATTATTGATATTAAGGCCCATAGGCATTTTAATGGTTGAATTTAATTAAGAATGCCTTATAATGATTTATAGACATAAACGAGAACGACAATCAAATAAATTGATGTTTTTAGTTGATTAGAGCAACAGGAAGTATCTAAGATACAGTTTAGAACCTCTTAACCGATTAAGACTAATTTGAAAATAGTTTGGACTGAAGATGATGTTTATAGGTCAAGTGACCCTTTAGTTGTACAAAAATCCCGAAATGATGATTATAGTACAAGCGACACTTAGTTGATGATGATACCCTTAGACTCAGGAACTCTTAGGGACGCTGATGATGATGTTTAAGAAACCTTGTCGCAGCATGGGCAAAGACTCGCTACAGTATGGGCGAGTCGTACCTTTGTAAAAGTTCTAGGAGGAACCTTATCGCATTATGGGCAAGGACTCGTCGCAGTATGGGCGAGTCGTACCTCAAAGAATGGTGATGGTAATAGTTGTTGTTGTTGTTACCGAAAAGTAACAAAGTTGTTGTTACTCCAAGAGTACATGAACCTGCTGATGATAAACAGGACAAACCACTCCCTGAAAATTTGAAATATGCATACTTAGAGAGAAGTGGAAATTTATCTTTAATTATTTCAGCTAACCTTAAATTTGAACAGGAAAAGCTGCCGCCAACTCTAAGGGAACATAGGAGAGGTATCGACTAGACCTTGGCGAACATTCCTAATAAGAAAGTGTGGCAAATACAACAACAGCTTAGCCCCGTGATTCTGGATGTGTGGAAGAAGGTGACCAAATATGTGTGTGGTGACCATAAAAGAGCCTTCTTTGGTAAATACCAACCACACACAAGCTTCAAGTTCTCCACCTTCAAGAGGGAGTTTTCTTTCCTTATTCTTAAGTTATACTTGTTGCTTACATTGAGGACATTGTGTGATTTAAGTGCGGGAGATTGTTCTTTTATTTTTATGTTTTTAATTTTTAACAATAAAAAAAGAAAATTTGTTATTCTAGCATGTTTTTCCATGAGTTCTTGATTTGCCTAAGTTGTGAATAATTTTTCCACGAGTTCTTGATCCGCACTTAAATTTTGCATCATTTGTGATAGTCATTGTCTCTGGTGAGAATTAAGCCTTTTTAGTGGATGGACTACATTTTGTCATTCTCTCCTTTCTTGTGCGTGACTCACTCATGTTTGTTAGTTACTCTAAAACTTGACTTGATTCTTGTTGAAACACTTGTTCACATGCATGTTTGAAATTATTTAGGCAATTTTGTTCTTTTTTAGCTACTAGCCAAATAAGTCTACCATGAATTTGTCCCTTTGTGTAATCTCCTTTGAGCCTTTTATCTCATTCTTTGTTTTATAACTCATTACAATCCCAAAAGTGAAAAACAATGTTATTATCCAATCTTAGAGGGTGAATGAGCTTTGAATTGAAAATTGTCATATCCATAAGCTATGAAGCCCGGATACGTGATACGATACGGGATACGATAGGACACGATACGTGGATACGAGAAAATTTTGAAAATCAAGATACGATACGGCATGGATACTTCAATAAAAAATTGAATCAAAATTTAAAAATATAAAACATAACAAAAGATACTTCACTTTACTGATTGACAATTGCTTATAATATTCAATAAATCACATTTACAAAAAATGTACTTCTGATCAAAATAAGTAAGCATAGTTAAATGTATTTTCCCCACCCATTTTAAAATATATTCCTCCTCCTACGAACATGTCGCAAAAGATATACAGTCTACTATCCAAGTTAGAATATAGGAAAAAACATCATAAGTCATATCCGAAAGAAGTTTAGGATTTATAGAATTGCCTACTATTCACTATTTAACACTAACTGTGTCATTCTCCTCTCCTCCATTTCCATCGTCAAAAAATAACATAGCTTCCAACTCTGGTTCATCAAGAGACATCTCAGGATACTCCCAGGATACGTATCCCCAAAGTTTCCCTCAAGCATCTGGTAAGTATCTTGTCTTTTTTAATCTAAAAATAAATATAAATTCCAAGATACTCTCAGGATACGTATCCGGAAGTATCCAACAGGTATCGGTATCTGATACGTATCCAACACGGGTACGTGGCCTATTTTGGAGTATCGGGGCTTCATAGTCCATAAGTGTGGGGGTGTCCAAATTGTGCAAGTGTGGTTCTCACTTGTGTTAGTTCTCTGGTTCTCAATGGAAAGTTTGGCAAGTACATTTGTATAGGAAAATATTCCCCAAAAAAGAAGAAAAAGGAAAAAAAAATGCAAGGTGTATATCATTTTATTTGTATCAAGAAGAGTGAAAGTTGTGTGAAGAAAGTTATGTGGAGGAGTATATCAAAATGGAGAAATTCATCATACCTTGTTGAAGTTGGACCCTCTCATGCTCATTTTACAATTGATTTTCATTGCTTCTTTATTCTCTTTGATTCTTTTTAGCCTAGTTCCCCCTTAGGATTATCCCACCTTGACATTGACCCCATTACAACCCTTATAAAGACCTTTTGATCTTACGTGCATGTGTTCTTAAGTGTGGATGTTAGAAGCTTTTCAAGCATATGGTAGTACCAATTTCATCTCCGTAATTCTAGCTTCAAATTCGGTTTGTGTTTTGCTTAATTAACCCAAACTCTGTGATTTGCTTATGTGATTCGTTTTATGATTAAGTTTTGCTTAATGACTTAATCATGATTTTGTTTTGCAACTTCCATTGTTTTCCTTAACGAGTACAACACTGTTTGGATAACCATGTCCCCTAATACAATATTGACCATTGCAAGATGCAATAGAAATATGGATTTTTTGATCAAATTTTATATTAAATAAAAATCACAAACTACTCTTAAAATATAGATTGTCCGATCTTAATCAGACAGCTTCAAAATTTCTAGCTAGATGTATTTTTGACTATATGTTTGGAACCACGACAGGTCAGCTCTAGACGTATGGTGGAGCCACATCCCCAATTTGTAGCTTCACTAGTATTGAGATCCCGTGCAACGCACGTGGAGAAATTCGTGGAAAGAATGTACATTAATTATAATCTATATTTTGTTGTGTTCATGTGCCATTGTGGAGAATCAAGACAAAATATTGTTAGATGGTTTTGGCACTTAGGAGTAAGAACATGACTATGTTAACATCTTTGGCCAATTTTATTACCCTGTAAATAAATGAAAGTACTTCCTTCTTATTGAAAGATAAAGTCATTTAGCTTCAATAAATTCCACGTGTTCATGTATTAAAAAACTCCTCAACTGAAAATCACATTTAGTTCCATAGCAAAGTGAATCTTACTGTTGGTCGTCAGAACCTGAAAAAGCATTATAACAAATGAAAAATCATGTTTCCAAAACCATATTTCTTTAAAATTAAGTTGTAAAAAACAATACTCTAATCGATATGACATTTATATTAAGCACATAAACAACCACCAAACAATAACAGATTCACTTCTTGTCATTGAGACCCCATGAGAATCAATGGCACTTGAAGATAGAAGCATGTGGCTTATAGGTAAAATTAGTTACTTACAATTTTATAGGTAAGATAAATTACTGGATAAAGTATCAAAAAGAGTGGAGTTGAATATCTCTACTAAAGCAAGCTTGTAGGTAAGATTAGTTACCCATGACCCATCAAAGCAAACAATTAAAATCAAGAGCAATCAGTGATTCATCGTTGACATCCTGTAAGTTAAAAAAAAGGTCTATAGTAGAATACAATAAAATAAGTGAAAAAATAATTTAAGATACATGAAACCCATAATAATCCTTCATTAAGAGAAACAACATGAAAACTGCATGAAAGATAAAATGACTAAATGTAAGCAAAAGGTAGCAGAGAAGCCGAGAAGAAAAGAAAAAATATCAGATATAAAAGACAAGATTTAAGTTCAAAAAAGCAGCTAAGAGATGAAAATGTGGATCTGTTTTGGAACGGAGAACAGAGGGTACATGCTAGTGAAATAGATATAGGAAATGGTTTAGAGGAAGAGGTAACGTGAGAGTACTTTTAAATTTGAAATGTTTTGAAAGCGGGTAAATATATGTAGAGTCTGTACAGTTTGCTTTTGCAGTGAAGTACTGTCATTTAAGCTAGTTGCATCAAAGAGGGTATAAAGAAACAAATTTAAAATTCTGAGATTGATAAAGGACAAAACTATTTTCACTCAAAAAATTTCCCTCAATTTTACATGTACTTCCAATTCAACTTTTATCTCAATATAAATAATAGATATTGTATTAGTTTGTACTTTGTAGTGTATAAGCCTAAAGTAGTTAAAAAAATAGTAATATAAAATAAGTGATTTGTGAGAGGGTTTGTGTAGTTGACATGTGTCAAAAAAATTCATTTGAAGTAGGTTGCATGTGTATAATAGGGGATTACTGACGCGGCTTGGGCAGGGTTGTGTACAAAACTTTTGAGGCTTAAGGCTAAATAAACTCTTAGAAAAATAAAATGAAACAATTAGACAATTTAAAACTAATTAAAAATTATAAATGAAAATATGAAGTTTTAATGTCTAAATTCATATAAAATCACTGTTTTAATATTGGTTTTCTAACTAAAATTTCAGTATACTTATAAAAAATAAACTTGACAATAAAAATAAATATATTGGTGAGTTATTTTACTAATAATTTAGGGTCTGTTTGAATTAACTTATTTTTAAGCTTATGAAAAATAACTTACGATGATGTTATTTTACTAATATTATTTATTTTACTAATATTTTAATAATAATTTATTGTCTCACTAATAAAAATTATATCTCAATAAGTAGTTTTTCCATAAACAACTTTGACAAGTTAATGAATAATACATAAAAACTTATTTATTTACATAACTTGTTTTGCATCAGCTCAAAACAAGTTCTATCCAAACAGACCTTTACCTTACACTTTACAACAAACCGTAGGCAAATTGTGAGCCATAGAACTCATAATTATTTGTAAGTTATTCATAAAGTGAGCTATAATTTTAAAAATTGGATGGCACAATAGTGGAGTGGACATTAATTAAGTTAAAAAGAATGTTGAGATTTAAATTGGAAATCAAATGAAAATGATGTGAAGCTTCTTAGAGGCTAAAAAAATATCCATTAGATATTTGTATATATATTGATATTGGTTCAATATGTATTTAACTAGTTTTGTGACCCGTGCAACGCACGGGGAGAAATCTTTTGAAAATTTATTTTGTTTAATATCAAATGATTTTGATAATGCTTATAAAGCATTAATATAGTTGGCCAAATTTCATTGGGTAAACAATTAAAGAGTTTAACCAACAATTCGTGTTACATTCAAATAAAAACCATAATATCCAATGTTTGGAAACTTAAACTGGAATTAAGTAAAGTGAACTCCTAAGACTGACTTGTGACAAAGGAGGAGAACAGAGAGGTTAAGACTGAAATAAATAATATTCTGCAAACTTCCTGAAAAAAAAATTATAAAATAAAGACAAATGAAATCTCACATTATGTACTAAATTAGTTGTTTAAAGTAAAATGTATTAACTTGATGACTTAATAAAATATACCTTCTATAGATTGTCGAAGACCTCGTGATAGACAACATTGGTTGTTGAAGTACACATGTTTCCATCTTCATCCAGAATCAACATCTTTAAGCCATTTTTTGTTGTTACTCTTGAAACAGCAACATATAATTGGCCATGTGTAAAAACGGGCTTTGTTAGATACAATCCTACCTTAGAAAGAGATTGGCCTTGACTCTTGTTGATTGTGATAGCAAAACAAAGGCTTATAGGAAATTGTCTTCTTTGAAATTTGAATGGCAATCTAGAATCAGAAGGAACCAGATCCATCCTTGGAATTAATATTTTTTCGCCAATATTCTTTCCAGTGATAACAATTGCTGTAATGATATTTTTCTCTAAATCACAAACTTTCAATCGTGTTCCATTACATAGACCACTTGCTTGATCAACCTTAACAACATAATAGGTACTCCAACTTTGAGTGTCAAACGATGGTGTGGTATACCAGAACATTTGATGTCATTTAAAAATTCTGAAGTAAACCACTCACCTTGAACATGATCATCCTCATCAGATCTGCATGGTGTGTCATAACTTAGATAATGCTTTTCCTCACCAGGTATCAAAGAAAGGACAAAATCATTGACTTGCTCAACAGAGTCTAAAGTTGGAGCAAGGATTGCTTGATCTTGAAACATGTTTGTACTTTCTAAATTTGCTAATATATCAGGATAAACAAAATCAACCAGAGCAAGTAAGGGGTTTTCGGTGTCTGTAATGCACAAATCTTGTGGTATATCAATTTGACCTTCCCCATATTCATTTGTATCCATAACACCATCTCCAATTTTTAATATCCAATCAGCAAATTCTTTGATATCAAGTGAGGATTGATGTGTACCTTGACCAGACAAACGCATGTTCTTGGTCAACTTCAAAACCTTGCAAGCTTTCCATATTGGTGAAGAGTTTACAGCTGCCTTGATAACCTGATATCTTGATCCCTTTCTAATGACAGGCAAAATTTGTCTGAAATCCCCACCTAATGCAACCACTTTTCCTCCAAATGGTTTATTCATGTTGTCTTCACATTCGACTCTCATCAAGTCCCGCATTGTACGATCAAAAGCTTGAAAACATAATTTGTTCATCATTGGGGCTTCGTCCCATATGATTAGACTTGCTGCTATGAGAAGCTTTGCTCGAAGGCATTGTTGTGTAATGTTGCAAGTGGTCTGTTCATTGACAATCAATGGAATGCAGCAAGTTGAATGAGCTGTTTTTCCACCAGGTAGTAACAATGATGCAATTCCGCTAGATGCCACATTGAGCACAATTTTACCTTGAGATCTAAGAGCAGCAGACAGAGTTTTCCATAAGAAAGTCTTCCCAGTACCACCATATCCATATAAAAAGTAAAATTGTCCATCATTAGCGAGAACAGATTTCATTATCAATTGATAGACACATAGTTGTTCCTCAGTCAATTGCTCTAATAGAGATGCATGTAAAATTTCCAGCTCGACTCTATTATAGTTCAACTCATCTGCTATGAACTTATTCTCATAATGAATTTCACCTTCAAGATTTGGCAATGGTAAAGAATTATAATCTTTCAAAGATTTACCATTAGCCATTAGTAGCTTCTCTAATTCAATGAGGCAAAGGTTCTTCAATTCATCATCATAAATCTGGAGATCTGTAAAATAATTAATAATGCTAAATATCAATACATTATTAACTAACAAAATGAATCATATAAATTGTATGTTCCAATTTGGTAAAGCATAATAAATATATTCAGAATTTGAGTTTAAATTGTACTAATGATATGAAAAATATTGATTTACCTGGGATATTTAATATCTTTCGTCTCTGATAAATAATCCCATCGGCTAACAAATTCCAGGTGGAATTCCAGACTATGTCAGGCTTTGTCATTGTACTCATGATCAATAATCTAACAAACAACTTCCTAATTAGGCTTCCACTACATGTTTTGCTAGCTTCCTTAATTCCATTAATATATTCATTATCATCAGCTAACAAACCCAACGTAGAACATTATCATTTACTTTTCTAAGGCATTCATACCCAACACAACCTCTTTGAATTGTCAACAGAATCCTCATGTAGTACAACTCACCAGCACCCACTGGAACATATGATAGCCTGCCAATACTTGAACCTTGTTTTCTTGGTTGCCATCTCCTATCTTTGGGAATATAAACAAATTTAGTAGGGAATTCAGCATAAGTCAAATTCCTTCCTTCAGAATAAATCTTGTTTGCCTCAAACCAAGCAAGAAACATTGTTCCCAACAACTCACTAAGGTTTACAACATTCTTAATTTTTTCTCCATCTTTAAACATAACAAATTGTTGACCTGGGAGATGAAGGGATAACCTGTAAACAGCTTGCCAATAATGTTCATGAATATCAAATGCGAAAATTCTCCAAGCTTCCTCACAGGGAGATAAATATCTACAATCATAGTAACGTTGAATTTCATCAATTGGAGCATCTTGATCGGAAGTACCTGCACAAAAATATCCCCTAAATGTTAAGTATGTCTGATGTCTGATCACAATACGACTTAATTTATTAAAAAAGATTGTTTTATGAAAATACCTGCACGATTTGTGATCTGAAGATTTGCGCGATCAGGACCTTTGTTGACGTACTTAAACAAATACTTGATTGCATTGGACTTATTGCAGTATTCGGTGTTGACATGCCCTTGATACCTCATCAAAAGAAAAGGGTTGTAGGGAACTACACTTCGATTATCCATATTTACACCAATTTTATGCACAGAAACCCCAGTATCACGTCGCTTGTAACATGGATAACCATCACTGTCCACAGACGTAGAAGTCAGAAATCTTTTAGGAAAAAATTTTGTACATTTTGTTCCTTTTATGCAAGGAGATTTCAAGTTAGCAAATCCACAGGGTCCATGCATCATGTAAGTTGCAACAGCAGAATGCAACTTTGGATATAAATCTGGATGAGGTAACTCAGCAGATATTACTTTGTCAATATCACGACCAGTTGTTAATTTGTTACCGGTCTCTAACCACAACAATATATGTGCGTGTGGAAGGCCTCTTTTCTGAAACTCAACTGTGTACATTCCTATGATATAAACAATTTGAAATAGTAAATAATAAAGATCATATTCAAAAATTAGCAAGATAATAAAGTCATTGAAATGTCATAATCAAAATCTGAATTTTGAAATTTGCCTGCAACGACCTTTCCAAATATTTGTTTCTTCTTGAAATCAGACATCATTTCATCCAATTTCATTTTGAAAACTCTACAGACAATATATCTGGTCTGTCTGATGCAGTAAGGCCTCTTTCAGATACAAAATCACGTATTTCGCTCCAATTTGCATTACATGTAATGGTAATGAACAAATCGGGATACCCAAATCTTTTACAAATGACCATAGCATCTTGACAATTATTAAACATGTATCTTGGTGAGCCTGTAAAAGAATCTGGAAGTATTATGCGCTTGCCGGCTAAAGAAGCATCAGTATCTCCACAATCCATAGCCTCTTGTAAACCATTCAGAACATCACATCTAATGGTATCTTGGTTAAATTTGATGTATGATAGTCTTTGAGCCTCTATCATGGTGTAACAATCAACCACAAATTGTTGAAAGAGTCTCTTTGCACAAACAATGTTACCAAATTCAACCTGTCGTTCTTGTATTCTACATGCGATAAACTCCCTGATAGAAACCCTTGCTCTTGTTCGTTTTTCAGAATCTTCTCCTAAAGTTCTAATAGGAATATCTTCTTCAAAACCATTTTCACCTAGAGGAAATATTAAGGGATATTGAAGGGGCAAGAAAGCCACATGTGTCTCATGTATCCTGGTTAACCCCTCATAAACATCGTGGATAATAATGTCTCTCCCAATATCTGAGTTATCAAAATCACCAACTATCAAACCTGCAACCTCATCTGTTGTAGGAATGTTGTGCATTCTTGAATCTTTTGACCGATTTCTAAACAACCTCAAAGTGAGAGGAGGTTCGCCTTGTTCCACAATATCTCTAACTTTTCTAAAACATTTGGACAAAGGATTCCACTCATCAATCATTTTAGTGAGGTCTCTAACTAATGTCAGATCAAATTCTTCTGAATCATCATTGGATCTGAAAAGTCATCCAAAAGTAAAAAGTTTTTATGAATGAGTCAATGGATGATTAAAGGGATCACATTGTCGTATGCAAGTTGTAACCCATATAAAAACATCACTTGTCTATTTTAATTTTAAGAAATAAAATGTAATTGTTAAGTCAATGATAATCACTTTAAGAAATCAAATTATATAATGCAAAATGAGTTCTGAGCATATATCTTAATTAAACTTAAAAAAAGAAAATGAGTTTAGAAAATACAATTATATCAATTCACACTAAATATGAAATGAAAAAAAATAAAAGGCATTCCTATTTATACTACTAAAACAACCTTTTACAATCTTAATGAACAAAATTAAAAATTTGCAATAAAATAAAGATAGCCAAAATATGTACCTGAAATGTCGCATTCTATTTTTTGCTTCATTTTGGGTGTCATAAATATATAATTGTGCAAATTTGGGAGCAGCTTCGGGCTTTGGCAACAAACTTCCAATCCTATGATAATTTTGACCACTCAAGATAAATTGAGGAGGCCCACCCCCATTGTTGATGTTTGATTCAATCTTACCACCAATTGAAGTAAAAGCAAACATGCTATTGTATGCTCTAATATTCTCCTTGAAATGTTTGCTTCTTTTGTCCGACCCATTGATTAATGATAACAACAAATGTGGAGGTTTTTTTAGAAGTGGAAGGTCCACTTTTCCTTTTTGACAACAAATTGAAAAATCAATATGTTTGGAACTCCTGAACTTCTCAGATCTTTCTTCAAACCAAACTTCAGCACTGCACCACTTACACTTTATCTCTGGCTGGCCAAAATTGAGGCATCCTGTAATAAATGGAACTGTACACAATAAAATCATTGATAAAAAAAGTAGGTTGGCTAAATACACACACATATATAATAAGAAAAATGAATATTAATATTTGTAACCTTCTTCTTCAGCCATTTCATAGTCTTCTGATCTAAGAGACAATAAATTGTGATTCTCATTTGTAGTAACTACATTGAGAATGGGCATTTAGGTTAGAAGACTTTCAATCCAAAATTTTTAACTTACTTGAGAGTCTGAAAAATTCTAACCATAAATAGACCCAATGAGGACAACATCATTATCTTCGGAATGTTCATCAAAGTGTAATCTTTTAACACCAATTTGTTTGATTCGACGCCCATTCCTTTTGGTGGGTTTCTGCATAACACCTGTGATTTGAGGATTTATAACTTCAGATGATGCAGAATTTTCACCATTGTTTGAGGTTAGTCCTGTACAAAAACATGTACTAATTAAAAAACAAATGTGATTGAAATGATATTGTCGAATATCTTACATTTGAATTAAAAAACTAACCTGATTTCATGCTGGATGAGAATATTATAGGAATTGATTGACCACTCCTAATCTGTGTGTTATTTATGATTTCAGACAATGGAGTGATATTCTCTGCATCATGATGATAACGCCCTCTTTTCTTTGACCCTAAGTTTGAAATTTTTGTTGTCGCTTTAGGAGTCACTATTAGAACAAAATAATTTATATCTTGTTAGTTAAACTACATTAATTGACTGATGGTATATAAGGTCATTAATAGAAACTTAGATAGAGAGCAAATATAATGTGTTTATATATACACACACACATACTTGCATTCAGATTTGATGTTGGAACTTTGTTATCACTTGAAACCACGTGCCCTGAGATTAAGGCGATCCTGTTATCTACGATGAACAAATGCAAATTATAAAAATATACTAACTTTAATGATATTCAACAAATATTTTAGAAACGACAAATATAAGTCCTTGAAAATAAATTTATTTTCATCATGGCATATAACAAAAATTTAAAAAAAAACCTACCAACATTTAAAGGCGACAAAGGTACTATGTTTCCTCTCAAACCAATGGGGTTTGATCTAAGGTTCCCAACTGAAGTATCTCCATAAGTAGACATACCTACAAATTAATAGTGTTTAGAAATGGGAAAGAAAATTTGTCAAATTGAAGCTGCTTGTTAGTTATGTGTGAAATAAAGTTATATAATTAAATTTCACAGAAAATGTCTAAAATAAATAATATGTCCTTTGTGACTGAAAAATGAAGGCTTACAACTGAACAATGGTGTTAGAGGAACTCTATTTGAAGTATTGCTTCCAACGTCGAGATTAGAGGATATAGATATGGATGAATTGACATTTTCTGTGACATAGAATGTATAGGTCAACAATTTAGTATCTCTAAAGAAAGAATATCATAACAATGAGTTATTTATTATTTATATATAATTACACATATTTTAAAATGGTTATTGAAGCATAAAGCAAGTTATTCCATGAAAAATGTAAGCAAAGCACAACCAACCTGAAAGTGAAGGGTTCTTTTGTTTTGTTTTCTCCATCAAAACATGCTTCCTCTTCATCCTTGCAAATTTGGAATGAGGATGGTCCATTGTTATACCTAATGAATGTAGAATAATAGAGCAAGTAAGTTTTTTGAGCTGAAGAAATGAGAAAAAACGTGGGCCAAAAAGGAACTTGAGTGATAACATATACTCACAACTTTTAGATAAGATTGAGTGTCCTGTATTGTTCTGTTATGGAGTTATGGCTATGCAAAAAAATTGACAAAATAAAAATTTAAAATTGAAATTTTAACTGAAAAAGCAGGATTGGAGATGTTGACAAATCCAGCTTGTGGTTGATCATCATTCATCGAAAAGGGTCCTGCAAATGAAAGTTAAGCGAGAGGGGTGTGTCGTTTTTGTCTGATTAAGCAAAGAGGAGTATGATTTTTGGAAAGTTTCAAGAGGCTGGGGAGTTGGAGGGGAAAAATTGATACATAGGATGGGGAAGAAGTTTGGGAAGAGGACAAAGATGAGAGAGACATGTGATTGAGGAGACAGAGGGTCGAAAGAGAGTTGAAAGGGACAGATTGTATTTGTTGGTAGCAAAAAATAAACAAATGTTGTGCATCTTATTCATACCGATATTTTTTCCGTTGCAAGGAATTAATTATATTTATCTATGAAAGGGAACCTCCATTGCCGTATTTTTTTTCTATTTCAAGGAGAATAAATTATTGTAATAGGTAACCATTTCCATTCACTTACAATTACCGATTCCTATATTAATTAATTATTTTTCGTTACAAATAAATCAATATATTTTATAATAGGTTCACTTTTATTTGTTTTAACTAATTTCAGCATTTCGACGTCGTCTTTAGTTTTCGTTAGGGTGTTCGCAATGCGGTTTGGTTTGGTTTTGAGACAAAAAGTGAACCGATCCACAAGTTAAAACTACATGCAGTTTGGTTTGATTCGGTTGGCTTATTAAAATAAAACCAAACCAAACCAAACCAATGCAGTTATTAATTAGGCCCAATTCGATTATTGGATCAATTGAGTAGAGAAATTAATTAGGGCCAATTCGATTATTTGATTTAGACAAATTAAAAAGTAAATATTAGTGAATCTCTTGAGTAGAATTTCATGAAAGGACTATAGTACATATATTTAACTTAAGTTATAGTATAAGTTTAGTAAAACATACTTATACTGAATAAAATTTTTATATATATATATATATATAATATAACTTTTAGTGCCTTGATATAGATGCATCGGTTGTATTAAAATTTTAAGTTAAGGTCATAAGGTAAACATAACATAAGAGTACAAATATGTAAATTGTGTTCCTAAAACTAAAAGTGTCATTGGCTATGAAGCCCCGATACGGGATACGACACGATACGGATACGTGGATAGGGGAAATTTTTGAAAATCAAGATACGATACGGCGGGGATACTTCAATAAAAAATTAAATTAAAATCAAAAATAATAAAACATAATTAAAGAATTTTCAGTTTACTAATTGACAATTGCTCATAAATTCATAATACTCAATAGATATGATCACACTTACAAAAAAAGATACTTGTGATCAAAATAAGTGTGCATAGTTACATTTTCCCCCCACCTATTTCAAAATATATTCTTTCTCCAAAGATCATGTCACAAATGATATACAATTTACTGCCCAAGTTAGAGTATAGCAAAAAAAAACATCATAAGTCACTACTAAACACGAATCGTGTCATTATCCTCCCCACCATTTCCATCATCAAGAAATAACATTGCTTCCAACTCTGGTTCATCAAGAGACATCTCTGCTAATTCAATTCCAACACCATCAAGTGGATCATGTGCATCTCCACTAATGTCCCACAACCTTGTCTCTCCTTTACCATATCCTTCATCTTTCCTAGACAAAAGACGAAGATTAGTATTCACATAAACCAAATCTTGTGCCCTTTTTGGATCCATTTTATTTCTCTTCAAAGAATGGATAAAAGAGTAAGTACTCCAGTTTCTCTCACAGCATGAGGAGGAACTTGGATGCACAAGAAGTTTTAATGCAAGCCTTTGGAGTAAAGGGGTAGAAGATCCATGCATCACCCACCATGTTTTTGCATCTAAGGTGCATCTATCTTCAATTGAATCAGAAGAAGCAAAATCACCACTACAAGATGAGAAATTAGAGAATTCATGACAAACTTTTGTTCTCTCCTCTTGATCTTCAAAATATCTTTTTAGACACTTATTCCTCTCTCTAGAAATGTTACCATCTTGATGAGGAGGAACTCTATTTGAAGTTTGACTAACCCATGCACTACTAAAATACCTAAAATAAAATAAAAAGCATTGCTTAAAATTCAAAGTAGCAACAACACAAGCATTGAAACAAAACTAAAAACTAAAAACTAAGAAAGATACGCAAGCATCAGTAGGTAATAAAACATTAGTGAGAATCAGGCAAACTAAAATCAAACACACAAGCATCAGTAACAATGATTTTTAGTAATAACAATAGCAACAACAAAGATTGAACCAGAAACTGAAAGATTGAATCATTAACAGTAACAATGATTTTTAGTAATAACAATAGCAACAACAAAGATTGAACCAGAAACTGAAAGATTGAATCATTAACAGTAACAATGATTTTTAGTATTTAGTAACACTAACAATGATTTTTAGAAACCGAAAGATTGAACCAGAAAGAGACGCACCAAAAACGGAACAAATACGCACCAGAAAGACTGAACAGCGAAACAGAGGGTAGCTTGCGAAGTGGTATGCGCGGTGGCTTTCGCGGTGGTCGCCGGCGATGGAGATTCTGCAGCAAGAGCAAGTTCGTAGATGGAGTAGAGTTTAACGATGGCAGCAGAAAGCCAGCACCTTCTTCACGTTTTCAACGCAAATCAATTTTAAAATTAGGGTTTTTGTTTGTTTTCACTTTTCAATGTTATTATTTTATTAAAATTTATTATTAAATATATTTTTTATACAAAAGAAACGTGTGTTTTTAAAAAAACACAAGAGGTATCCCACTTGCGCGTATCTGGTCACTCATTGCGTATCCCGTCGACGTATCCACTAATAGCGCCGTATCCAAAACGTGTCCCTTACGTATCGGAGACGTATCCGATATTTTTCTGTTAAAAAAATAAATATTAATTCACCGATACTTCCTGGATACGTATCCGAACGTATCCAGACGTATCCAACACGTATCGGTATCGGATACGTATCCGATACCGGTACGTGGCCTATTTTGGAGTATCCGGGCTTCATAGGTCATTGGTCATTAATATCAAAATATAGTTTGGATACAAAAGAAGGGTACATAAGAAAAGGGAACATAGACTAACAGAAGCTGAAAATTTAGACTAATAGAAGCTGAAATTTAGAAAACAAATTGTTTCCAACAAAGTCAAAAGAGGAAACAAAGTATTGTTTGGCTAGAAACAGCGCAAAACCTAGGAGCAACATAAGTTCAACATAACATAACAAAAGAGTACAAAGCAGACCACAATAAAGTAAAATCAAACTCAACAAAATCCAACTCAATAGAACACTTTTTTGACATTTGGTAGGTACTAAATCTTCTCTATCTTAATTGCCCTCTTCAGCAGCTTGAGGGGAAGGTTATGATCTTCATTTGCATCTTCATTTGGGGAACCTCTCTTGACTGAGGTAGTGATGCTATCAATGGATGGTGCAAGTATCTCAACTTCATCCTCAAGCCCAGCTAGTGAAAATTTAGGCATTAAATCCTAGAAACATGAAGATTGAAAAATCAGAATCTGATGTGTCTTTCTATATTTTATTCAATTGCATCTTAAACCATTAAATAAAGAACGATATAAAGGTTTTTTTTAAGGTTAGTATTTATACCTGGGAGATACAACTGGCATCCAACCTCTCCTTTCCTTTTCCTTCACTCATCTTCTCCTTTCCTTTTCCTTCATTGCCAGATAACTCTTCCAAACCCTATGTAACAAAATAGATTAGTCATGGTATTATTAGCAAACTAAATTAATAGTGTGTGAATATAATTATAATTGTGATTTCCAGATTGAAGGTAGTATTTAACAAATCATAGAAACATGAAGATTGAAAAATCAGAATCTGATGTGTCTTTCTAAATTTTATTCAATTGCATCTTAAACCATTAAATAAATAAAGATATAAAGCTGTTTTTTAAGGTTAGTATTTATACCTGGGAGATACAACTGGCATCCAACTTCTCCTTTCCTTTTCCTTCACTCATCTTCTCCTTTCCCCTTCCTTCATTGCCAGATAACTCTTCCAAACCCTATGTCACAACGATGATTAGTTATGGTATTATTAGTAAATAGTATTTGTAGAACTATAAGTGCTATAAATTAAGAATGATTAAAGTTCCAGTAGATATGTTTTGTTATTTTAGTAGTATATAAGTATTAGTGTAGATATTGAGATTGAGTTATACCTTTGAAATCACATGAGTATCAGAAGCACCAACTTTGTCCTTTCCCTTTCCCACCAACACACTCAAGGAATTAGTTTGCTACAAAAAACAACCAGGCAAGTTTATGACTTTAAAAATGTAGTTGTTAATACTATTAAAACGAAAATCAGCTTACATTATTATTTTCTAAAAAGATGGCCTCTTCCTTGTCCCATTTTTGACTGAACTGATTGATAATAACCTCACTTGTGCAGATCTTACGCACCCTAAATGATTGTTCAAACCGGGGACTCAACACGGGTTTCGTCTCAACCTTGAAAAGGATGGTGGTATCCACTAATGCCATTAATTCAGGAGGAAGGACTCCATCTCCAGCAGTCTACCACATATTGGAACGTCGAATTAAAATTACGAAAGTAAAAATTAAATAAATAGGTCTCATTATGAATTAAATAATGCAGATAAAGTATACCCTGTCATGTGCTCGAAGCATTTCCGCACAAGATTTGTTAAATAGGACACTTGCATGACGATCAAATATCACCAATGTCGCAGAATCATAGTTATCAATGACTCGGACTTTGATACAATATCTAAGAAATTTTAAACAGAGTTTAGTGTGAATAATATTATAAATTATCGTGTAAAAAAATTATAAATTATGAATAAGCTAATAATAAACAATACACAATAAACATAAGCAATAAAAATACAATGTGACCACAAATAATAGGCTAAGTGAATACCTTGGGTACACTTTCATGACATGCTTATTGCACTTTTCACAAAAGTACATTTTGGAGTCAGGATAAACAAATTTAGTGCAACCACAGGCTGTGTACCACCAATTTCCAGGATTTAAAATTTTTGTAATAGTCCCTAGTACCACAAAGACTGATTCCTACAACACAAAATTTTCAAATAAAGTGATTTTCCAATAAACGTTAGAAACCGGCTATTGACTATTAAGTAAAGAGTGTGACACTGAAGTTATAAATTGGAATTTATAAAATAGATATCAACCCTTGTGCAATCTTTGAGCCCCTGAATGGTTGTCCTTGGTGTGTTGTACAGAAATTCATCTGAAGTATCAGTCTTTGGCTGAGCATTGAGTGGTGTTATGCTCAATGGTGAGGGAGAATCAGCATTCTCAATGAGGCTAATACGAAAATGAAATAAATGAAATCTGATTATATTAGAATTTGTTTAAGTAAAAAAAACATGAAGATAATAAATAAATCATTGACTACGTCAAAGTAAACCACCTGTTTCTCATGATGACACCATCAGCACATGTTGGGTTAAACACCAATTTAGTGCAGCCCATAGAATTCTGAATGTGTATTTTATCTACAATTTCCATATCAACAACTAAATCACAATGTATTTTTTTAATAAAAACAAAGATAGAAACAAAGAGTTTTGTCAACATGATTAAGAAACTAACCTTGAAAAACTTTCACCTTAGCTAACTGTATAATTACCACAGCATTTTGCAAATCACCAGATGCCACATAAAAGTGTTGAGATCATCCACATAGCTTCCAAAAAGTGTGCATTGAACCTTATGGCTAGACAGATAAAAAAGGGGGCATAAACTTTGGAGGAATACTAATAGTGAGATAGTCATATTATACTAAACTAAGAAATGAGAACTTTACCCCATGAAAACTTCATTACTTTACTTTGTTTTGAAAGAAAAGTTAAAACATGGGAATGATAAATAAGATGGAAGAAAACATGAAGTTAATACTAAAACTTAACATGAACTCATTGGACTGAATAATAAAAAGCTGATATTTGTTCTCAGTAAACGAAAACAAAGAGACAACGCAGAAATAGCCAAATAGGTTCAAGTCCAAAACACTGACCTATGACAAATTATATCAAAAAAATTAAAAACTAATAAACATGATTTACCCAGAAGCTTCTAAAGCAATGACATTCAACTTGGTGGTTGTCCCAGTTCCCCCTGCAACCTCCCTCTCTGTTCCTACTCCGGTCAAAACACCAATCACATCTGAAAAAAATATCATATTTAATTATAACATGTAAAAGGTCGATAACAAAAGAGTTATCAATATATCGTGATTGCCAGATTATAAAATTAAAAATAGACTCACCAACCAAAAAATCAGTGTCATACGAACCACCAACAATTTCAGATATTGGAACCAAATGATAAGGAGACAAATTAATGGTTGCATTAGGAAGGGGAACAACTCTGCTCCCAAATTGGAAGTTTAGTTTAAAAGGATGGTGGACTGTCCTATAACTACCTCCATATGATGCAACACCCATATTCTCAAACAAATAAACATTACCCTCAGTAATTTCATTTCTAAACTTGTAAATCAGTGTTTTTTTAACGGTTGTGTGAATTCTTCCCCCCTCAGCATCTAAAAGGATCATCTCAACAGAAAATGGCAAAGTATTTCTATTGAAGTCAGAAACTACCCACAATCTAATAACTTTAACTTTGACATTCCAAGAAGTTTGTGAAGAATTGATTTGGGAAATGGATTGGCTGGCCATGGTTCAGGTTAAGAAGACTCAAGAGATGAAAGGAGAGAGGGCTGGTGCAAAGGATGGAAATGCCTTAAAAACTAAGGAAGACTAAGGATGTTTGGGTGTGGTGTGTTAGAACATAGAGAACCCTGTTTATATAGAAGTAAAATGTAGTCCATGCTATAAAAAATAATAAACTAAAATTAAAACATAAAACTCCACCACAATAGTATAATAATAGTGTAATAATATATATATATATATATATATATATATATATATGTATTTCTAAGACTCACGGTTTCTTCACCTCCAGATTGTGTAAAAATGCAAATTTGTAATTCTAAATGTAATTCATAATACATAATATATATATATATATATATATATATATATATATATATGTATCTATTAAATACTCAAAGGGTGAAATTAAGAGGAAACAATCAAAAAGCCAAAAAAACATAATATAAAATGAAAGACTCACGGTTTCTTCACCTCCAGCTTGTGTAAAAACGCAAATTTCAAATTCTAAATATAAATCATAAAACATAATATATATATATATATATATATATATATATATATATATATATATTAAATACTCAAAGGGTGAAAGAGGAAACAATCAAATAGCAAAAAATTAAATAAGTTAAAATTGAACTTTGAAATCATAAAGCAGAAACGTTATACTCACAATTTCAAAAATTGTGGTGGAGATTTGAGAAATCCAGCTGGTGCTTCATCATAAATCATCGAAAAGGGAAAGGTTTGTGGTAGGGAGGAATCGTGTAAACCTAAAAGGCAAAAATTGAGAGAAATTTTGGTAATCTTAGAGAGATGGGTTTAGGGGTTCTGAAGAGTTGAAAGAGAAGAGAAATTTGAAATCACAACAGAACAAATTTGCATTTAATGAAGAAACATGGATTTAGGGGTTTGGAGGTGAAGAACAGAAGATACATAGGGTGCAGCTTCTGAAAATGAAATTAAAGAGAGAGGGGTGTGATATTATTGTTGCAGTCTGATTGAAGCAGAGAGATTATTTGGGAAGCTTGAAGAGACAGGGTTTTTGGGGTAGAAAAATAAGGTTGGGGAAAGGGAAAGACGAGAGAGACACGTGAGTGAAGAGAGAGGCGTGAGAGGACAGATTTTGTGCGTTCGAAAAAAATTGGGAAATAGGTCAAACAAAAATTACAACTGCTTTTCCTTTTTTTTTGGTCAATGAAGGACAGGTTTTGCTGATTGCATTTTTAAAAGGCCCAGAAAATTGCTTTATTTGTTAGGTTATATGTATAATTAAGAATAAAATTAATTTTAATAATTAAATTTGAGTAAATGTAAATGTAAATGACATGTTAGAGTAATTTAGGTATGTTTTTAATAATTTTAAATTATGATGTGGCCAAACCTATGTTAGAACTTGACATGTGTAAAAAAGACCTTAAAAAGTGTGCTTTGAATGTATATTAGAAAGATAAAGATAAAAATAAAGATAAAGATTTCATTTTAGTCAGAAGAAAATGACGTCAGGGATCCTTTTGCTTTTTGATAAGTCTCTCAGACAAACAATGGTTATTTTCTTCTTTCTATTTTGGTAAGTTTCTCAGACAAAACAATCTCTTTTTCTTCTTTCTATTTTGGTAAGTCTCTCAGACAAACAATGGTTATTTTCCAGCAAAGCGATCCCTTTTGCTTTTTGATAAGTTTCTTTAACACAAACAATGTCTGATAAGTCTCTCAGACAAACATGTTAAAGCTATAAGATTAATTAGCCATATCCAAATCTTATAGCTATAGATGCAAAATCCTAGCACCAGTTGATCTGACAGCTTGCGCGTAGTGCATTATTCTCCGACTTCAACTCAATTCTCGGGTACTAATACTATTTCATTGTTTTTGGTCAAGCTGGAGAACTACTCCTATGTAAGAGCTCAAAAAGGTGAAAAGGACACTAAACCTCTTGTCACTACTTGCACCCCATCTTTCACTTCCCGCAAGCCCATTATGACATTATAAGAAGTAAACAACTCATTTCTCTAGTCAAAAACTCAAAAGCCCTCCTCATTTCTTCCTCTCCTTGTGTACTACACATATCTTCCATATCTGCTTGTTATGGAAAGACCAGCACCCCATTTTGAGAGATTTCGTGAAGCCACGGTGAATAATAATGTGTATGTTGTTATTAACCATAGAGTATTTGTTGCAGCAGCAAAAACATATTCTCTACACAAGGTTTATGTTTACATCTCTGGTGTACTCCTTTGTTTCCTGCAACTAAAATATCCAGAGAAACCCACCGCATTTGAAACCCATCCAAATACGGTGTTAGTCTGTGTTCTGCCTTTGTTCTTTATTGCTTTGCTTTTTGTGCTAAGCCTAAGTTTGCTATGCGGCTTGGTACTTTCATGGAAGCTTGTAGAGCTCTCTCACTGGTTTCTTTGGTCTTGATGTTGCTACCAGACACCTGGAGATCATTCCACTTCATAATTGGATACACGTGATGGCTCCTTACTCACTTGCTATTCATTATCGGGAACACATTCAATTTTACATGGCTGCTTCAACGTTTTCGTTGTCAAGGTAATACCATGGAGTCTCCACGTTTGCCACTTTAATGGATTTGGACTTGCAGCATCTCTTGCTTTATTTTTGTTATGATATGATGTGTAATTCAATAAAGGTTAGATCTTCTGTTGGATTCAGTTAATCGGCCAATCAATGGCAATGATTTTGTATTTTATATATTATTTGCTTGCATGAATGAAATGAAGAAAAGCAGGTTATATTTGTTATAACAGAAAACAGAATTTGGGAGAATTGAATTATTATTGATCAACTATCGTATTTATTACAAGGCTTTGACTCTAATTACAAGTCAATCAATTGGGCTCTAAACACTGGACTTTACAACAGGCCCAACTCATACTAAACAAACAATTCTAAGCCCAATTGCTAGCTACACTCTATCAATCTCTCCCTTAAACTGAACCAATACACAGTCCAGTTTAAACAACAAACCTAGATACAACAAGCTAAATGACTTGCAAATTCAGACATTTTACAAGTATAAAATGATCATTCTGCCTCACTTAAATTGTAAACACCCAGGCATTGTCTTAACTTCAGAAAACTCTCATTTTTCAATGACTTGGTTAGCACATCTGCAAACAGTTCTTCACTGCTGCAAAACTTCAATTCAATAACACCTTCTTTGCACAAGTTTCTGAGGAAGTGGTACCTTACCTCTATGTGTTTGCTTCTGCCATGCATAACTGGATTCTTGGACAGTTTGATGGTAGAACTGTTATCACAAAATATCTTCAGACATTTCTCTTGTTGCAGGCCTAATTCATTCAATATTCTCTTCAACCAAACACCCTGACAAACACAGTATGCTGCAGCCACGAATTCTGCCTCTGTGGTGGAGAGAGTTACAATGGGTTGCTTCTTGGAAGACCATGATACAGCTCCTGCACTCAACATAAACCCAAATCCTGTTGTGCTCTTTCTGTCTTCTAAATCCCCAGCATAGTCACTATCACAGTAACCAATCAATTCTTGTTTTCCAGTAGTTCTATACCTGATTCCAAACTCTGCAGTACCTTTTAGATACCTTAGGACACGTTTTGCTGCAACTAAGTGTTTATCAGTAGGTTTGTCCATGTACCTGCTGATGATACTTACAGCATAGGTAATGTCTGGTCGTGTAGCATTCAGGTACATCAAACTCCCAATGATTTGTTTGAAGAGTGTGGAGTCAACAGGTTGATCATCATCTTTCCTTGTGAGTTTGAGACCTGCCACAGTAGGATTTGTCACTGGCTTACTGTTTTCCATTCCAAATCTGACCAGAATGTCACCAATATATCTTTGTTGGTTGATGAATATCCCTCTCCTGTCTTGAGTGACTTCAACACCTAGGAAATGCCTCATCTTGCCCAGGTCAGTCATATCAAAGTGTTGCTCCATTGATTTCCTGAATTCATTCATCAAGACAACATTATTCCCTGCATATAATAGATCATCTACATACAGACTAATAACTAGAATATCTGATTTATCCTTAGTTTTAGTAAATAATGTATGTTCATGAGGACACTTTCTAAATCCTTGCTCATCAAAATATGACTCTATCTTGCTATACCAAGCCCTTGGGGCTTGTTTGAGCCCATACAGGGCTTTCTTCAATTGATACACACAGTGTTCTTTACCCTTCTGTACATATCCTTCAGGTTGGTCTACATATACTATTTCTTCAAGTTCACCATGAAGGAATGTGTTACCAAGTGGCTTCAATCTCAAGAGGGGGGGTGAATTGAGATTGTTGAAAACAGTTCCCCTTTTTAACGACTTAGTTTGATTTTGGCGCAGGTTTATGAAATAAAAGAATTAGAATATAGAGCAGTAAAGCACGCACGAGATTTATACTGGTTCGGTCACCTCCCAGTGACCTACGTCCAGTCCTCACAACCCTTTGTGAGATTTTCACTATAAAAACAAAGCTTTCAACTGGGTGCTTTAATACCCTTACAGACACAGGCACTCTTCACCAAGGATACCCCACCTTGTGCAAGAGCCCTAAACAACAATTACAACAAGAGATACCCCACCCTTGTTACAATCAGAAACCCTAGAGAGATACCCCACTCTCTAGTAAAAACCCAATACAGTATTACAAGAAATTACAATAACAATGAAATAACAAATACCTCTGAGAAGGTGAATATGACAACTTGAAGATCCCCAACCTAACCCTTGAGAGAAATCAGCTCACAATGATGAAGAACGTGAAATAGTGATTGTGACAGAGAGAAGCTTCGCGTTCTGCTTTTAATCGTGAAATAGAATTGTAGGTTGTAATTTTGATCGTGAAACCTAGGGTTCTATTTATAAAGATAGGAAAAATATGACCGTTGAAGCACTTTGTGTTATAAGTGACTAATCGATTTATGGCTTGCAAAACATAAGATAATAATCGATTAGTTGCTTTAAAAGTAAATAGCTCATAAGTGAATAATTGATTATATGCTTCAAAAAACAAGTTGTGAATCGATTAGTTGCTTGAAAAGATATAATGTTGAAATCGATTATGTGCTTCACAAATGCAAGTAGAAAATCGATTTCTTGCCTATGGGAATAGGTGAGGAATCGATTTGGTGCTTTTATAAGGCAAGTAGATAATCGATTGTTTGCTTTACAAAATGAAGTTTCACCAAATTAAGAGAAGAATCGATTATCTTCTTTATAACTATGAGCCATGAATCGATTGTGGGCTCTAAAACAAGTTCAATCGATTGCTAGCTTTAAGTTCAAAGGTTGTGAATCAATTTCTAGCTTTAAACAAGCTATGAATCGATTTCTAGCTTTAAGGTTACAAGCTATGAATCGATTGTTAAAAAAAAATTTCTTTTAAAACAAAAAACCAAGAATTTATTTCTTTTAAGAACAACAAGTGCCTAACCTATTTATCAATTGAAAACATATGTTAGGTTCATTTGTGTGAGTGATATTGTGTTTTGTGATTTGAGCCGATTCTCGGAAGCGGTTTACAATTCATTCCTAAGACGACCCAACTTCCTAGGGACTACTACCCTTGACACACTTACTTCTTGAGTTGGTTGTGCCTTGGAATTCCACTTGTCACTTTGTGTTAGATTGCTTCATCATCAAAACTTAACCTGCAACACAAGATATCCACATTCTCCCCCTTTTTGATGATGACAAAATTTTAATTCATCTCAAGTGGGAGGTTAGTTCATCAAGCAAAACAATGCACTAATATTAAAAGGACTCCCCCTTACTTGATGCTCCCCCTATCTAAATGCAAAGTGACAATCCTATACTTCTCCCCTTTTTTGTCATGATCAAAAGGGTAAGCATGAGATAAAGTTTGCTAGTCGAAAGAGTACAGCTAAGAAAAACAAATAAACTATTACAATCGAAGACATAACACAAAAAATTTATTTAAAAGTTCATTTAAATTCTTTTTGAAAAAGAAACTTTCATTCAAATAGAGGATGAATCAATGATTCCAAGTTCTCTTCTAATAAAAAAGAAACTTTCTTTTTGCAATGGTTTTGTGAAAATGTCAGCTAGCTGTTTTGACGACTCAACGAACTCAATCACACAATCGCCTTTCTGAACATGATCTCTAAGAAAATGGTGTCTAATCTCTATATGCTTAGTCCTAGAGTGTTGAACGGGGTTCTTTGTAAGATTAATTGCGCTTGTGTTGTCGCATTTAATCGGAATGTGATCTAATTCTACACCATAGTCAAGAAGTTGTTGCTTCATCCAGAGGATTTGTGCGCAGCAACTTCCTGCTGCAACATATTCTGCTTCAGCAGTTGACAGTGCGACACTGACTTGTTTCTTACTGTGCCATGAAACTAATGCACTGCCTAAGATGTGACATGTTCCACTAGTGCTTTTCCTATCTAGTTTACAACCAGCAAAATCAGAGTCGGAGTATCCGACAAGACTACATGTGGCGCCCTTGGGGTACCACAGACCAACATTTTGTGTTCCTACGAGATATCTCATGATTCTTTTGACTGCTACTAGATGTGACTCTTTTGGATTTGCTTGATATCTAGCACACATGCAAACACTAAACATGATATCCGGTCTACTAGCAGTTAAATAGAGTAGTGAGCCAATCATACCTCGATATTTGCTTAATTCTACCGGTTTACCTTCTTCATCCTTGTCTAAGTAGCATGAGGTGCTCATCGGAGTGGTCATTTCTTTTGCCTTATCCATTTCAAATCTCTTGAGAAGTTCTTTGCAATATTTTGTTTGAGATATGAAGATGCCGTTCTTGGTTTGCTTTATTTGAAGCCCGAGAAAGAAGTTGAGTTCTCCCATCATCGACATTTCAAACTCATTCTGCATAATACTAGAAAATTCTTTGCAAAGCAATTCATTAGTAGCACCGAATATAATATCATCCACATAGATTTGTACGAGTAAGATGTCATCTTTTGACTTCTTTATAAATAGTGTAGTGTCAACTTTCCCTCTTTGAAAATCAAGATTGAGTAGAAATTTGCTCAATCTTTCATACCAAGCTCTTGGAGCTTGCTTCAGACCATAGAGAGCCTTTTTGAGTTTAAAAACGTGATCTGGTTTTTCATAATTTTCAAAGCCAGGTGGTTGTTCAACATACACTTCTTCTTGAATAAAGCCATTCAAAAACGCACTTTTGACATCCATTTGATATAGTTTAAAATCCATAATTGATGCAAATGCAAGGAGCATGCGAATAGCTTCTAATCTAGCTACAGGTGCATATGTTTCATCATAGTCTATTCCTTCTTCTTGATTATAACCTTTAGCTACTAGTCTAGCTTTGTTTCTAACAATTATGCCCGACTCATCTAGTTTGTTTCTAAACACCCATTTTGTGCCTATTATTTGATGATTGTTAGGCCTAGGGACAAGATCCCACACATCATTTCTTTCAAATTGATTTAACTCTTCTTGCATAGCAATGGTCCAATGTTCATCTTCTATAGCCTCATCTAGATTTCTAGGTTCAATTTGAGATACAAAAGCTATATGATTACATGCATTTCTAAGAGAGTTTCGAGTAGTTACCCCTTTTGATACATCACCGATAATATTTTCAATTGAGTGGTGCCTTGGGATTCTCCATTCTTTTGGTAAATCATTGCTTGAATCTTCTTCATTTCCTTGTTGAGGAGTAGATTCAGTCTCCTTCTCTTTATTCTCATTTTTCTTCTCTTCATCTAGCTGTAATGCTTCGAGCTCATCTGCAACATCATCAATAACCTTTCCCAACCTTTTGGGGTTAGATTCTTCAAATGTAACATGTACAGATTCCTCAATTACTTTATTTCTTTTATTGAAGATTCTAAATGCTTTACTAGATAAAGAGTAACCGAGAAAAATTCCTTCATCAGCTTTAGCATCGAATTTTCCTAAGTTATCTTTTCCATTGTTCAAGACAAAACATTTGCATCCAAAAGTATGTAAGTGTGAAATGTTTGGTTTTCTCCCTTTGTAGAGTTCATAAGGGGTTTTCTTTAAAATAGGCCTAATCAAAACTCTATTCATAACATAACAAGCAGTACTTACAGCATCAGCCCAAAAATATTTTGGGATGTCATGATCATTCAACATTGTTCTGGCAAGCTCTTCCAAGGATCGATTTTTCCTCTCAACGACTCCATTTTGTTGAGGAGTCCTAGGTGCTGAGAAGTTGTGATCAATACCAAGTTCTTCACAGAAATTTTCAAACCTTTCATTCTCAAATTCTCCACCGTGATCGGTTCGGATGGAGACAATTTTCAGCTCTTTCTCATTTTGAATGCTACGAGCAAGTTTCTTAAAAGCTCCAAATGCATCGCTTTTATTTGCGATGAATAGTGTCCAAGTGTACCTTGAATAGTCATCTACTATGACAAGTGCATAGTAATTTCCACCAAAGCTTTTCGTTCGTGAGGGACCAAATAAATCCATGTGTAAAAGCTGCAAAGGTTTGTTAGTAGACACAACATTCTTTGATTTGAAAGATACTTTGACTTGTTTACCTTTTTGACATGCATCACATAATTTATTTTTTTTCAAACTTGATTTTAGGAAGACCACTAACTAGTTCCTTAGAGACTAATTTGTTAAGATGATCCATATGAATATGAGCTGCTCTACGATGCCATAGCCAAGAGTTTTCTTCCTTACTAATGAGACAACATGCATTATGAGATGAAACTTCATCAAGATTAATCATGTATATATTTTCTACTCTGTTTCCTATCATTCTAACTTGTTTGCTCTTTTTATCTTCAATGATGCATGATCCTGAATCAAATATTACTCTATTTCCTTTATCACATAGTTGGCTAATACTTAGTAAATTATGTTTAAGACCTTCAACATAAAGCACATTATCAATAGCAGTAGATAAATCTTTACCAACTTTACCTTCACCGAGGATTCTTCCTCTATTGTTATCACCATAAGTCACATAACCGCTTGATCTGGGGGTAAGAGTTAAGAACTTTGTTATATCTCCAGTCATGTGCTTTGAGCATCCGCTGTCAAGGTACCAATCTGACCCCCGTACCTTGAAGCATACCTGCAATGAGTTTAAAACACAGTTTTAGGTACCCAAATCTCTTTGGGTCCTTGTGGGTTAGTACTTGGTATGGTCCCTTTGGGAACCCACACCTTTTTCACAACTTGTCTACCTCTAGCCATGCACACAGAAGCAGTATGTCCAGGTTTAGCACAGTAATAACATTTGATATATGGACTAGTAGTAAATTTAGGTCTATGATGCACATGCTTTTTCATGAAATTGTTTCTAGGAGACCTAGGATGCACATGTTGTGTATTAGACATTTTTCCTATTGTCCATTCAAGCTCATGAATCTTCTTTTCATATTCATTGCACTTATCACATACATAATTAGCTTTAAAACAACCAAGACTATAGTTTTCATTTCTAAGTTCTAATCTTTCCTTAGTCAAGGAGATAACTTGATTTTGAAGATGATTAACTGCTTTCTTAGATTGTGTTAATGCTTTAGCTAGTTTCAAAGAGTCACTATGCAATTCAAGAAATGCTTCATGTAATTCATCATATGCATTATGCGAAGTTTCTGAGTTAGAATCTACCTCATTTTCGCTTTCACTTTCACTTCCATGATTGGCCATGAGTGCAACTTGAGCCTCTTCACTTTCTGAATCATCTGATGAGTCCATGTCATTATCTTCCCATGCTATGTAGGCTTTTCTACCTTTGTTTTCTTTGAACCCCTTTTTCTCATATTTTGACGCCTTTTTCAGTAAGCTTGGGCACTCCATCTTAATATGACCAGGTTTTCCACATTCGTAGCAAGTTGGAGGACTAGATGAGTTTTCCTTGCTTGAGGACCTTTTTGGAGGAAAGCTCTTCCTAGGAATATTTTTCTTTCTCATGAATTTTTTGAATTTTCTAACCATAAGTGCCATGTTCTCATCATCTTCATCCTCTTCATTTTCTGAGTCATCACTATCATCAGGTCGATTTGAACTAGAAGCCTTTAAAGCCAAGCTTTTCTTTTTCTTATCTTTTTCTTCATGCTCTGCCAGACGAGTGAGCTCTAGTTCGTGCTCTTGTAGTTTGCCAAAAAGAGTGGCGAGTGTCATGGTAGCTAAATTCCTTGATTCAGCTATAGCAGTTACCTTCGGTTGCCATTCTCTATTCAAACACCTTTGCACTTTGTTGATTAAGTCTTCAGCAGGAAACGACTTTCCTAATGAACCCAATTGATTCACTATGTGAGTGAACCTTTTTTGCATTTCTTGTATGGTTTCTCCTGGATTCATTCTGAATAATTCATATTCTCGGATAAGAGTATTTGTTCTTGCTCTTTTTACCTCACTAGTACCTTCATGAGTGACTTGAAGATTATCCCACATTTCTTGTGCAGTTTTGCAATTTGACACCCTAAAGAACTCATCGGGGCTTAGTGCGGAAGTAATGATGTTTTTGGCCCGGAGATTGTGTTGTACCTTTTTCTTATCATCATCAGTCCAATCAGCTCTTTCTTTGACAGTGAGAATACCATTTACCATGTGCGTGGGGACATAGGGTCCATTTTCCACAGCATCCCATACATCAATATCAACCCCTTCTATGAATATTCTCATTCTTTCTTTCCAATATGCATAATCTTTCCCGTTGAATCCCGGAGGACGGGTAAGAGACGCACCCTCTTGCGTAGACCAACCTGAAGCCATTTCTCTTGAAGCTGCTAGGCCCTTTAAACAAGAGTCTAGCTCTGATACCACTTGTTACCAAGTGGCTTCAGTCTCAAGAGAGGGGGGTGAATTGAGATTGTTGAAAACAGTTCCCCTTTTTAACGACTTAGTTTGATTTTCGCGCAGGTTTATGAAATAAAAGAATTAGAATATAGAGCAGTAAAGCACGCACGAGATTTATACTGGTTCGGTCACCTCCCAGTGACCTACGTCCAGTCCTCACAACCCTTTGTGAGATTTTCACTATAAAAACAAAGCTTTCAACTGGGTGCTTTAATACCCTTACAGACACAGGCACTCTTCACCAAGGATACCCCACCTTGTGTAAGAGCCCTAAACAACAATTACAACAAGAGATACCCCACCCTTGTTACAATCAGAAACCCTAGAGAGATACCCCACTCTCTAGTAAAAACCCAATACAGTATTACAAGAAATTACAATAACAATGTAATAACAAATACCTCTGAGAAGGTGAATATGACAACTTGAAGATCCCCAACCTAACCCTTGAGAGAAATCAGCTCACAGTGATGAAGAACGTGAAATAGTGATTGTGACAGAGAGAAGCTTTGCGTTCTGCTTTTAATCGTGAAATAGAATTGTAGGTTGTAATTTTGATCGTGAAACCTAGGGTTCTATTTATAAAGATAGGAAAAATATGACCGTTGAAGCACTTTGTGTTATAAGTGACTAATCGATTTATGGCTTGCAAAACATAAGATAATAATCGATTAGTTGCTTTAAAAGTAAATAGCTCATAAGTGAATAATTGATTATATGCTTCAAAAAACAAGTTGTGAATCGATTAGTTGCTTGAAAAGATATAATGTTGAAATCGATTATGTGCTTCACAAATGCAAGTAGAAAATCGATTTCTTGCCTATGGGAATAGGTGAGGAATCGATTTGGTGCTTTTATAAGGCAAGTAGATAATCGATTGTTTGCTTTACAAAATGAAGTTTCACCAAATTAAGAGAAGAATCGATTATCTTCTTTATAACTATGAGCCATGAATCGATTGTGGGCTCTAAAACAAGTTCAATCGATTGCTAGCTTTAAGTTCAAAGGTTGTGAATCGATTTCTAGCTTTAAACAAGCTATGAATCGATTTCTAGCTTTAAGGTTACAAGCTATGAATCGATTGTTAAAAAAAAAATTTCTTTTAAAACAAAAAACCAAGAATTTATTTCTTTTAAGAACAACAAGTGCCTAACCTATTTATCAATTGAAAACATATGTTAGGTTCATTTGTGTGAGTGATATTGTGTTTTGTGATTTGAGCCGATTCTCGGAAGCGGTTTACAATTCATTCCTAAGACGACCCAACTTCCTAGGGACTACTACCCTTGACACACTTACTTCTTGAGTTGGTTGTGCCTTGGAATTCCACTTGTCACTTTGTGTTAGATTGCTTCATCATCAAAACTTAACCTGCAACACAAGATATCCACAGAATGCACTTTTGACATCAAGTTGTTGAACACTCCATCCCTCACTTGCAGCCAAGGCCAATATGCACCTAATAGTGTCCCATCTGGCCACTGGTGCAAATACTTCAAAGTAATCAATCCCATATTGCTGAGCATATCCCTTAGCCACTAGTCTGGCCTTGTGTTTGTCTATTTTACCAGCTTCATTATACTTGGTTTTGAATATCCATTTCACACCAATTTTCTTCCCTCCTTGTGGTAACTCAACAAGCTCCCAAGTTGCATTCTTTTCTATACTTGCAATCTCATTGTTCATAGCTTCTCTCCACTTAGCATCCTTCACTGCTTCACCATAAGTGATAGGATCAGAAGAGTTTTCAAGCACAGCCAAACTCATAGCATCCTCTCCCTCTTGCTGATCCTCATCATCTTCTGATATGCTACTGAGAACAAAATCATCCAAGTAGGAAGGAGTTCTTCTCACTCTCCCTACTCTAGTGGTTTCACTTGTGTCACCAGTAGTATCACTATTGTGGTCAGGTTCTGGTGTGTCACTGTGAGTTGCAGGAGCATTCACAGGCTCATCAATTGGTTCAACAGGCACATTAGTAGTAGAATTCTTACTTTGTTCTTCAATGTCAACCTCAATTACAGGATTTCTTCCACCACTTTCTATGTCTTTCCATTCCCAGTAGCTGTTCTCATCAAATACAACATCCTTGCTCACCATGATCTTCTTGGTTATAGGATTGTCGAGTCTATATGCTTTGGACTCATCACTTATCCCCAAGAAGATGCACTTGAGGCTCTTATCATCCAACTTCTTTCTTTGAGCATCAGGCACATGCATATGTGCAACACATCCAAACACCTTTAAGTGTCTGACAGAGGGTTTCATACCTGTCCATGCTTCTTCAGGCACAATATTGTCAAGAGACACAGTAGGACTCCTATTTAGCACATAAAATGACCACTTAACTGCTTCAGGCCAAAGTTGCTTAGGAAGTTTTGCTTCTTTAATTAGACTCCTCACCATATTCATCACACTTCTATTTTTCCTTTCTGCCACTCCATTTTGTTGAGGAGTGTAGGCTGCTGTGAGTTGCCTTTTTATACCATTTTCTTCACAATACTTTGAAAATTCATGAGAGTTAAACTCTCCACCTCTGTCAGTCCTCAAGCAACTAATTTCACATAATGACTCCTTTTCTATCATGGTTCTAAACTTCTTTTTTTTTTTTGACAAGAAGTTCTAAACTTCTTAAATGTATCAAATGCTAATGATTTTTCATGTAAGAAGTACACCCACCCTTTCCTAGTGAAATCATCAATAAATGTGATAAAATACCTCTTTCCACTGTTGGACTCAGGAGATATTGGCCCACATATGTCTGAATGGATGAGTTCTAGTTTCCTTGATGCTCTCCACTTGCTCTTCTTTGCCATATTGTCTCTGTGTTGTCCTCCTGCCAAGCATTCTGTGCATTTGACTTCTGGTTCTTTCAACTGTGGTAGGCCTGTCACCATTTGCTTCTGATACAACAGCTTCAATCTAGTGTGACTCAAGTGAGCATACCTCCTATGCCATAAGTCTGATACATCTTCATTGACTACCTGCATACATTCAGTTACAGTAGTAGACCCCATAATTGTGAATACATTGTTTCTTGCCATCTTTGAGGATATTATGAGCCCTTTTTCCTTATGAAAAACTTGACACAAGTCATCTTCAAACACCACCTTTAGACCTTTCTGTTGAAGCTGACCAACACTCAACAGATTATTCCTCAACTCAGGAATATAATACACACCAGTAATTGTCAGAATGCGCCCTTTAATTCTTAGCTTTATGCTGCCCTTTCCCATGACAGCAAGCTTCATATCATTTCCCAGTTTAACTGTCTCTCTGAAGCTTTCATCTAGATCAAAGAACCAAGCCTTGACTCCACTCATATGGTTGCTGCAACCAGAATCCAGGAACCACCTCTTGTTTATTGGTTCTTGATGCTCATCTGTCATTGCTTTGAGAGACATTTCTTCCTTATTATCAGTATCAGCAAGACTTGCTTTCCCACCACCATCAGTTATAGCCACAAGAAGTACTTCTTCTTCATCATCACAGGCTCCAAAATTTGCTTCTTTGTCATCAAGATTTGGACATTCATTGCGGTAATGCCCCATCTTGTGACATCTGTAACACTCAATATGTTCCTTTGACATCTGTCTGCCTCTGCCTCTGCCACCTGAGGATCTTCCTCTTCCTCTACCCCCAAATTTCCCAATATCAGTGACCTTCAGGGCTTGTTCATCCTCCTTCTGAGTTTTCATTCGTCCTTCTTCAACAAGAATGCTGCTTTGTAAATCATCAATTGATAGTGTCTCAATGTCATTTGCTTGAACAATTGAGCACATGACATAGTTGAATTTAGGGCTCATTGATCTCATTATTTTCTCCACCACCACTGTCTCAGACATTTTCTCACTGTGGGATTTCATTTTGTTAGCAATTGCAAGTGTTCTTGAGAAGTAATCATTAACAGATTCCCCTTCTTTCATGCGCAAAGCATCAAAATCAGACCTTTAGACTTGCAATTGGGCCTTCTTCACTTTCGAGGATCCTTTGAATTTTTGCCTCAGATATTCCCAGATGTCTTTCGCTGTGTCAATCTTCAAGATTGTCTCAAGGATGTTACGATCCAAAGCTTGAAACAGGTAGTTTTTTGCTTTCAAATCCTTCAATTTGGCTTCACTTGCTGTCTTCTTCTGTTCTGCCGTCGCGTCTGCGGTTAGCACCGGAACCCCTTGCTCCACTATCTCCCAATATTCCTTCGACCGGAGAAGATTCTCCATAAGCATGGCCCAATGATCGTAGTGGCCATCGTATTTAGGAATCGCAGCTTGAACGTAATTGCCGTTTTCTTTTTCTGTCATTTTCGCCGTCGTCAATCTCGCCGTGAACAGTTTCTTGGCTCGCCGTGCAACAGGCCCGTCGCGAGCTCTGATGCCAATTGTTATAACAGAAAACAGAATTTGGGAGAATTGAATTATTATTGATCAACTATCGTATTTATTACAAGGCTTTGACTCTAATTACAAGTCAATCAATTGGGCTCTAAACACTGGACTTTACAACATGCCCAACTCATACTAAACAAACAATTCTAAGCCCAATTGCTAGCTACACTCTATCAATATTCTTACATTAAGTGTTTCTTAATCATTTTAACAAAATGTGATTCTTCAATAAACTCGTTTGGATAGTTCCACTGTTTGTTCAGTAACAGACTTTTGCATGTCTGTTGATGGCAAAATTAACTATCAAAATACTTTGCAACCAACATATGAGGACTGAGGACAGTACTCCTTTGGTTCTTTTTTTGGTAAATTCTAAGGTACCCTTAAAATAATTTGAAAAGATTCTAGGCCTCACCTATATTCTTAAGTTAAATATAGTTCCCCTGTCTGTTTGGTTCTTGTTTGGAATGTACGTACTTTACCCAGTTCTTCTGATAGATCAGTATCTCGTATTTTCCTTTGGTAATCACTTAAAAGTTAATACATGGATTCCACTAACATTTATCTTATAAATAAATTCATATTAAAATGGGTTGGATTATGCAATGTTGAGGTCATGCAACCTTCAATTATGAAACATACAAATACACAATGTTGGATTATGCTTAGAGATGAGGTCATGCAACCTAATGAAGAATCAGATTCTATCCAATATTTTCATGACGCTTTCACTTTAGATGAGGGTAACATTGTTAAGATATCATTGATGTATTAGATGGTAAAGGAATACTATTATATATATATATATATATCAACATGAATTGTTCTACTATTGACACTGTCATGCTTTGTGGTGAAGCTGTGAAAGAAGAAGACAACACAGTTTAAAAGCAAGAGCCTTTGGAATATGAGAGAATTTAAAAAAAATAAGGAGGTGAAGCAATTTGGTTTTGGAGAGAGGGTAGAGTATACACAATTTGGAAAATGGAAATGAAGCTGAGATTTCAAAAATTCTAGACAATTTTTTTTGATAAACAACAATTTTATTATGGGGAGCACTAGGGGTGCTCCAACCCGTACATCCGTGTTGAGTCCTCATTAAAACCTTCAAAGGCAAAAACCCAATGGGAAAAACACTTAAGGAGGAAATATTTGATCACTTAGCGTTCAGTTCATTAAACCACGGATGACTCCATGTATCGCTGTGTGAAATATGGTTCACTTAGCATTCGGTTCCACTGAGTGAGTATTATTCCATGCATAACACTGTAAACAATGATTCACTTACCGTCTAATTTGACTGGTCAAAGATGATTCTATATATCACGGTGTGAACCTAGGGTTCACTAACTTCTGATTCCACTGACCATAAATGATTCCATGTATCACAATGCTAACATTGATTCACTGACCATGAAGGATTTCATGTACCATTGTGAACTTGTTAGCGTTTGGATGGTAGGGTTAGAAGAAATCTATAATAAGCGAGGGAATATTTTGTCTCTAATATTGAACGACACGTGCGAGGGAATAAAACTGAATTTCAACCACCCAAACAATCACTTGATTTTACTCCAACCCAAAAATATTATCGGCGACAATCTTTGGCTCTTGGCGATGATGAGTTTGTGAATAATTTGTTTGACAGGACATTGATTTGCTCACATCGAATCAATAAATGAGGTCTTTATTGAAGTTTGGCCAAATCTTCGAATCCCAACCTGATCAGTGTTTGTTCATCAACATGACATATTGACTTAAATGTGGTTGTGCAGCAAGACCAACCACCTGCCTCCATTAACGATGAAAACCCAGCTCCACCTCTATATCGTTCACGGGGCACCACACTGCAGGACTCGACACCAGTTTAGGATATTTAATTAAATACTTGTTTTTTGTCAAAATAATTAAATACTTGTTTTAGAACTATCTTTAGTTTTATGTTAATTAACACATATTTAAATTATTTGTTCATTAATTAGATAATTTCTATGAAAATTAGATAATAATTATTGTATTTAGCTAATTGTTTAATAAAAAATTATTTATCTTATTAAGTCATGTCTTAATAATATCCAAGTGCGTAACGTTGTACTCCTTGCTTTCTGTAACATCTTAGATTTTAATCGACAATAAAATCTGGAATATTACTTTTCAGACATCTCAGATACACTTTTGTACTTTGGATTAAACTAAGGAACAACAAGTGTCCTCAAATAACTTAATCCAAAGTACAAGTGTATATGAATCTTAATACAATAACTACAGGAAGAACTTCAAATAAATGATGTCATCCAAGACTAAAATTCTCAACTTGGCATAACTTTCCTTAAGCTTCATCTGTTTATCTGAAAAACAACGACAATGAGGAGTGTGATTACATAATCTCATTGAGCTCTTTCAAGACTCTCTTACCATAATACGCTCCGAATATCTTTTATCATTTACCTATGATGCATCCCTCTAACGCAATAGACTTACATAATATAAATGCTATTAACGTACACTATAGGGAACTCGCCTTCAATAATAATAATAATAATAATAATATCTCTAAGCTAAATCTCATGGGCATTGAGATTGGTTCATGAAACTGACCCTAAGTACATCATCCATTCACTAGTTCATTTATGATGTACTTACTAAGTAGTTCTTGCACACGTGTTTTCAAAAAGAATTTTATTCGACACAAAACCCATCAAACCGTGACTTCTGAATCCATTACAATCAATGAAAATGAACTTAGACAATTAAACAAGCCATACAAGAGTCTAATCCTATGATAATCAATGGTATTTGAGTTAGGGAAGGACTTGGAGTGTGACTGGTAACCAAAGGAATTAAAAAAAAACACAGTTGAAAATCTGCACTTGATAGGAGCACGGTTCGTGCCACTTTCGGTGTGGTTTTCGCAGCACTGCAGAAAAACTGATTTTTCTCCAAGTTCTCATTTCAATTGGCTCCAATTCCACCCTAACACCTCACTAAACTCAAATACACTATTAATTTACCCTATGGTTAAACACCAAAATCAACAACAATCATGCTCCATAAACTCAAATACAAACACAATCAAAGTCTTAGAATCATCAACAAATGCAGTGGCTTAAAACCGTATTTCCTTTCAACCCAAAACAGAGTTTTTCTAGCAACCAAACCAACATTGCATTCAGTAAAACAAAACCCGTTATCAACACTTCATCATTTGAAAACAACATGCCTATTTCAAATCGAATCCAACATCGAAGAGGCTATGTTTGGTGTCGTGTATGGAGAAGATGAAGACTCGGAACACTCATCCCATGAGGCTTCGGTTGACAACCGTGGTAACGAGACGTTGGCCGAACCTCCCTATATAGAACCTATCCAGAGGAGAATCAAACCCTCGCGTCCCTTTCACTCAACCTGACCCTTTCTAGAGGAGTCAGTATACCCACAGCTGAGGAGCAGAGTTCCCTCCTCAGTGCAATTTCTTGAAGAAACGAGGAATCAAAGACTATCCAAACCTCTGGCCGACCCCACGGCTAGGACCTAAGAGTTTGACGACAACACCCCGTTGTCAACAACTTCCCAGTATTCCTTCAATCGCAACAAGTTTTCCATCAGAATCGCCCAATGGTCGTAGTGACCAGCTTTGGAATCGCTACTTGAACAAACGCTTCATTCTCCTTTTCCGCCTTTGATGATGTCTCGATCTTGCTTCGCTTCACTCACAGAACTGCAGTTCTTGATTTCTAGCTCAGGCCCCTTGATCGGAGCTTTGATGCCACATGTAAGGGTTGACTTGTTTACAGAAATGGGTCACTACTACAACTAAAGCCGTAATGGGCTACACTAACTATTACACATGCAAAAGGCCATTGTAGCCCAGAAAATACAACAATCAAAAACTATTTAACATTAGTTGCCTGCTTATATGTCAAAGATACTGTACCTATCATTCTAAAAAAAAAAGGGTTGTACCCTAGTAGTATGCATTGTTGGCATGGTTCTCAACTCGTTCCATTTAATTCTTTGTCTTCTAACAGGCACTTAACGGCTAACGCACTTGACCAAAAACAGGTCCATTTTGCGGCGTTTGCTTGAAGACATGGGACCTATCGAAACGTTAACGTTGTCCATTTCTTCAAAAAATCCGGCGAGAACTGAATCCATTTTAATTAAAATGGAAGTTACATCTATAAACCTATAGTAATAGTTAGTAAACAAATGATTAGTACTATAAGTTGCTTATATGTCAAAGGTAGTACCTATCATCATGCTTGCAACAGAAAATCCATTTAATTCTTTGTCTTCTATTAAAGTTGTCCATTTCTTCAAAAATTCCGGTAAGAACTGAATCCATTTTAAAAATGGCAACGTACCTTTCGTCTTGAGGTCAAAAATATCGGCAAGAACTGAATCCATTTTCTGTTTTCCATATTTTCCACTATTTTATTTTTTTGACAATGACTGCATGCAGCAAACACTCCCTTATCATGTATTCTACTTGGTTATTCACTTCCCTTACATGCAGCAAACACTTTAGAGGTGGACCAAGGAAGCTTCCTAGAAGGAGAGGAGCAAACCTTACCATGTTCTACTACTGGCACCCCAGCTTTACTTCGCGCAACCCCAACGAAAAGTTATAAGTAAGGACCCCTCCCTCCTCCTTATCTCATCTGTGCATCTCCACTCAATAAACAACTCTTTTCTCTTATTCTTTTTCTGATAATTTTAAATTCCCTTCCATATATCTTGTGTTGTTATGGAAACAAAGACACTACTTGTTGCAGCAGCAAAAACCTATTCTCTGCCCACTATTTATGATTTCATATCTGGAGTGCTCCTTACTTTCCTTCAACTAAAATATCCAGACAAACCCACCGCGTTTGAAACCCAACCAAAGACAGTGTTAGTCTGCGTTTCTGCCTTTCTTGTCTATTGCTTTGCTTTTTGTGTTAAGCTTAAGTTTGCTATGCGACTTGATACTCTAATGGAAGTTTGTAGTTCTCTTTCACTAGTTTCTTTGGTCTTGATGTTGCTGCCAGACACTTGGGGATCATTCAAATTCATAATTGGATACACATTATGGCTCCTCACTAGCTTGCTACCCATTATCGGGAACAAATTCAATTTAACATGGTTGCCACGTCCTCAACATATGAGGAGGGTGTGTTCACTTGTGATATGTTTGCTCCAACGTCTTTGTTCTCAACGTAATACCCTCGAGCCTCCACTTTTGCCACTTTAATGGATTCCGATTAATAGCTGGATTTGGAGTTTGGACTTGCACCATCTTTTATGGTCATGGTTATTTGGAGTGTATCTACTTTAGCCAATTCTGTTTTTTTTTTGGGTCAAATTGTATTGTTTTTTTAGCCAATTCTGTTTAATCGGTATCGTTTGCTTTCTTGTTATGATGTAAATAAAGGCCAGATCTTCTATGTGTTGGATTCAGTTATTCGGCCATGCTAATCATTTTGGGGTTTTTTTTGGGTACCTCCACCATCTTCACATATACTCCCGCGAACCCTACGAAAAAACGCAATTACCCTTCACAAAATTTAAAAAACCCGAAATACCCACACAAAAAAATTCGCTCAGACTTATCTCCATGGGAGATAAATCCGATTTGTATTTTCGTGGGGTAAAATGGCATCGGATTTATCTCCATGGAGATAAATCCGATTTGTAAATTTACAAATATTCGGATTTATCTCCATGGAAATAAATCCGATTTAAAAAATTAAAATTATATATTTTTTAGAAAAATAAATTAGATATGAATATCGACCGTCTTTTGGTTATGTTTAGTGTGTAGTTCGTTAACACGTGACGATGTTATACGTTGAGCGAATAATTTAGGCTAAAAAATGGGTTTTCGAGCAACCTACTCCGATTGTAATGAAACCATAGCCATTAAATCCGAAATAAATCAAGGATCAAGACACCTACTTCTATTGAGATAAGGGGGCTCAAAATCCCAAATTCCATCGTTTACTATTTTTTATTAATTTTTTTAATTTTTCATAGTCTCCAAAAAATCTAAAAAAATTTGCATAGCCTTATTTTGGTTTTATTAGATTTTTAGTGGTGTTTTTATAATTTTTTGATTAGTTTTGACTCTTTAACGGATTTTTAGTAGCGTTTTTATAACATTTTTTAAAAATTTAAATAAAAAACAATTATTTTTAATAACAAAATCGGATTTACCTTAGGGGGGTAAATCCGATTTTCTTTTTTTAGGGAATTCGGATTTATATACCCAATATGTAAATCCGATTTTAAAAATAACAAAGCGGATGTACCACCACCTGAGGTAAATCCGATTTGTTATTTTTAAAGTCGGATTTACCTATTGGGGGTATATGGGTAGATAAATCCGATTTGACAAAATAACAAATCGGATTTACCTTAGGTGGAGGTAAATCTGAGCGAATTTTAGTTGGGCAGGGGTATTTTCGTCTTAAAAAGTCATGTGGGGGATATATGTGAAGATGGTGGGGGTACAAAAAAAACCATCATTATATATATATATATATATATATATATATATATATATATATATATATATATATATATATATATATATATATATATATATATATATATATATATGTATATTTGCTTGCTTGAATGAAATGAAGAAAAGAAGGTTATATTCTGCACCAATTTTCTCTTTGTTGAATGCTTTACATGTTTTCTTTTATTGTTTTTCTGGCTGATAGTTGCTTTTAACTCCAACAGTGGTATGCAACTTTTTTTTTATATAATAAGTTAATTTAATAGAAAACTGGGGATATATTCTTACGTTAAATGTATTGGATGAGTAACTCAAGGCCAAAATGGACATTTCACATTAGTTACCATAGTTAATTACATTTACCATTTACATGTAATTTCATTTGAATTTGTATTTCAGTTTTATTACAATTTCATTTGCATTAGTTTGTAACAGAATCTAGTTAGATCAAGGTTGTATTAAACTAATCTCAGTTAATAGAATTTACAGAGTTAGGATCCTCTCAAGTACTTGTTGTGTCAAGTAGGAGAGAGAGTGACACATACAATAACATAATAAATGCAATAAATGGTATCATATTTTTGTATGTGTCACTCTCTCTCCTACTTGACACAACAAGTACTTGAGAGGATCCTAACTCCAATTTACACACTTTTCATAATACTCATCTTCTTCCTCTCTTAATTATCTGTGTGAATTCTCTGTGTGCATGAGTGTGGTGAGCTTGAGTGATGCTCTGATTACCGCAACAATTTGGTATCTAGAGCTTTGATTTTGATTTGGGAAACACGAGCGTTCGTGAGGTGTGAGTGATTTCGTTTTCTTCGATTCACATTGAATTGAAGTGCGAAATCGAAGAGAATCACAATTCTTGATTCTCAGGGAAGGGTAAACACGAGAGTTGGTGAGATTCGAGTGTTAATCACAGAGATCAAGCATGAACGGAGGCAATGGTGGATTGAACACGAAGTTACTAGTGTTTGATGGAAAGAACTGGAACCGGTGGTCTATCCAAATGCGTGTGTTGTTTGGAGCTCAAGATGTGCTTGAGTTGTTCAACGATGGCTATACACCGGTACCGGAGAACGCAACAGAGGCTCAAAGAAATGGACAACGAGAGACGAGGAAGAAGGACCAGAAAGCACTGTTCTACATTCATCAGTGTGTAAATCAGAAAGTTTTTGGAAAGATTGCTGAGGCAACTACTGCGAAAGGAGCGTGGGATATTCTGGTAAGGTGTTATGGTGGTGATGCTACGGTAAAGAAGGTGAAATTGCAGTCACTCCGTAAGCAGTAAGAGAATCCATCAGTGAACAGATAATTGTAGAAAAGGTACTTAGATCTTTGACTCCTCAATTTGATTTTATAGTTGTAGCTATAAAACAATCCAAAGATACTAGTACAATGAAAGTAGATGAACTGCAAGGTAACCTAGAAGCACATGAAATACGATTGAATGAGAGAAATGCTGAAAAAGACACTGAACAGGCACTTAAGGCTCTACTGTTAACAAAGGAAACAATAACAAACAATCTAATTGGAAGGATAATAAGTGGAAGAGTACGAAACAGGCAGGGCTTGATAATAAGAATAAGAAGAGTGGTGAAAAGAGTACTGAGAAGGGAGAGTCTTCTAATTAAAGTGGAAAGAAGGCTAAGAATTATCAAAAAGGAAATGAGAAATTTGATAAGAGAAAAATTCAATGCTTCAACTGTGATAAGTATGGCCACTTTGCTGATGAATATTGGTCAAATAAAGAAAATAAGAATGAAGAGGCTAACATAGCTCAAGGAGATTCTGAGGAAGAGCCTGTTATGTTAATGGTAACTACAAATGATGAAGGAGTGGTGATTGATTGGTGGTATATGGACACAGGGTGCTCTAATCACATAACTGGAAATAGGGAATGGTTGGTTAACTTCAACTCCAGCAAGAATACCAGAATCAGGTGTGCTGATGATGAGTACTTGATTGCTGAAGGGATGGGTGATGTTCTGCTGAGAATGAATGTTGGCAGAACTGTTTTGATTGAGGAGGTGTGGTATGTGCCTGGGATGAAGAGTAATCTCATGAGTGTTGGGCAACCACTTGAGAAGGGATACTCAGTGATAATGGAAGACAACTTGTTGATGTTGTATGATAGTGAGAAGAGGTTGATTATGTAGTCAATTTTGCAGAAAAATAGGACATTTAAGGTGAACATCAAAGCAGCTGAGACACACTGTCTTAGTGCAATCAGTGACAGTGACAATGCTTTATGGCATAAGAGGCATGGACATCTAAACTATAGAAGTTTAGGTCATCTCAAGTCCAAAAATTTGGTGTTTGGTGTCCCTGCTATCACAAGTAGTGACAAGGCTTGTGGTGTGTGTATGAGGAGTAAGCAAGCTAGACTGCCATTCACATCAGAGTTGCCACCAAGAGCAACACATGCTCTAGGTGTTGTATATTCTGATGTGTGTGGTCCTGTTGAGGTTCCTACTATGGGAGGGAACAGATATTTCGTGTCCTTTGTAGATGAGCATACAAGGATGATGTGGGTGTACTTGATCAAGGAAAAGAGTGATGTGCTTGATAAGTTTAAAAGGTTCAAGGTCTATGTTGAGAAGCAGAGTGGCTGCAACTTGAAGATACTTAGAACTGATGATGGTGGGGAATATAATTCAACTGAGTTCAAGAAGTATTGTGATGATAATGGTATTGAGCATGAGGTGACTGCTCCATACACTCCTCAACACAATGGTGCTGCAGAGAGGAGAAACAGGTCAATTATGGAGATGGCAAGGTGCATGTTGAAAGAAATGAGCTTGCCAAACAACCTATGGGGTGAAGCTGTGTCAACTGTAGCTTACATTCTCAATAGGTGTCCAACGAGGTTCAAAGATGTGGTTCCACTTGAAGTTTGGTCTGGTATGAAACCAAGTGTAGGGCACTTGAAGGTGTTTGGATCACTGTGTTACAAACACATTCCTGATGCTCACAGGAAGAAATTCGATGACAAGAGTTGTCCAATGGTGTTGATAGGATATCACTCCACAGGTGCCTACAAACTATATAATCCAGAAACCAAGAAGGTTGAGTATAGTAGAGATGTGATTGTGAAAGAAAATGAGAAGTGGGTCTCGGAAAAGGGAAGAGTAGACACTGACCAAAATGAGACTGTTCTAGTTGATACTAGTGCTGAAGATGAGATCTTGACAGAGCAAGATATTGAGCGGGGGGTTGCTGATATTGAAGAACCTCCACAACATGGTGAGAGTGACCATGACAGTGACTCTGATGATGAACCAGTAGTGCAAAATATACCACAGAGGCAGAGAGTTCCTCCAAATAGGTTTGCTGATTATGATTTAATACCTGATAATGCTGTAAATAGTGATGGTGAATTGGTCCAAATTGCTCTACTAGCTGATGTAGAGCCAATCAGCTATGTTGATGCATTGAAAGAGAAGGTGTGGAGAGCTTCCATGCAAGAGGAGCTAGACTCCATTGAAAGAAATTAAACTTGGAAGTTGTTGTGCTTCCAGAAAGTAATAGAGGAATTAGTGTCAAGTGGGTATTTAAAGTGAAATTGCAGCCAGATGGAACTGTAGCAAAGCATAAGGCAAGATTGGTAGCAAGAGGGTATCTCCAAAAGCCTGGACTTGATTACTTTGAGGTGTTTGCCCCAGTTGCTAGGCATGAGACCATAAGGATGGTGATTGCTCTAGCTAGCAATAAGGGATGGAGTTTGTATCATCTTGATGTGAAGTCAGCCTTCCTCAATGGCTAACTAGAGGAAGAGGTATATGTGCTACAGCCACCTGGCTATGAAGTGAAAGGGAAAGAACATATGGTGTACAGGTTGTATAAAGCCTTGTATGGGCTCAAGCAAGCCCCAAGGGCTTGGAATAGAAAAATTGATTCATATTTTGTAAAGCTTGGCTTTAAGAAATGCTTGGTGGAGCATGGAATTTATGTGAGAGATTCTGAGAATGGTAAGAAGACATTAATCACAGGCAGCAATGCTGCTGAGATAAGCAACTACAAGAAGCTATTGATGACTACATTTGAGATAACAGATCTTGGGGAAGTAACTTACTTCCTAGGCATGGAGTTTCTGTATGAAACAAGAGGAATTGTACTGCATCAAGCTAAGTATGCAAGTGAGATCTTGAAAAGATTTGAGATGATGAACTGTAAGTTTGCTGTGACACCAGCAGAAACAAATTTGAAGCTTGAGGCAGATTTGGACGGTGAAGATGTTGACCCTACATTGTTTAAACAATTGGTAGGATGCTTAAGATACTTGTACAACACTAGGCCAGATATATGCTACTCAGTTGGAGTAGTAAGCAAGTTCATGAGCAAGCCAAAGATGAGTCATTTCCTTGCTGCCACAAGGATTTTGAAGTATATCAGTGGCACTCTTAGAACTGGTGTCCTGTTTCCAGTAAATGCTAAGATGAATTGTGATGCATTGCTGGGATATTCTGAATCTGACTGGTGTGTTGATAAGGTGGATAGAAGATCGACAACTGGTTTTGTTTTTCTGTGGAATAATGCTCCTATTTCTTGGTGCTCCAAGAAGCAACCAGTGGTTGCATTGTCTTCATGTGAATCTGAATATATTGCAGGTGCTGTTACTGCTTGTCAGGCCATATGGTTGAGCTCATTGATGACTGAACTGAAGATTGCAGTGAAGAAGCCTGTTACATTGCTGATAGACAACAAATCAGCAATTAATCTTGCAAAGAATCCCATGCTACATGGACGCAGCAAGCATATTGACACCAAGTTTCATTTTCTGCGTGAGCAACTTGAAAGAGGCAGCATTGAAGTGGTCTACTACAACACACAGTTGCAAATTGCAGACATTATGACAAAGGGATTGAAAGCTTATCAATTCCTGAAGCTGAGAAATGACCTTGGCATGACTACATTTTAGGCCATGAGTTAAGGGATGGTATTGGATGAGTAACTCAAGGCTAAAATGGACATTTCACATTAGTTACCATAGTTAATTACATTTACTATTTACATGTAATTTCATTTGAATTTGTATTTCAGTTTTATTATAATTTCATTTGCATTAGTTTGTAACAGAATCTAGTTAGATTCACTGTTGTATTAAACTAATATCAGTTAATACAATTTACACACTTTTCATAATACTCATCTTCTTCCTCTCTTAATTCTCTGTGTGCATGAGTGTGGTGAGCTTGAGTGATGCTCTGATTACCACAACAAAATGTTTGTTGATCATTTTAACAAAATGTTGACTTTTTCAACTTCTAATTAAAGGTCATATTTTATCTCATGTAAAAAATAATTCCCTTTTAAAATTTTAAAAATGACATGGATTAAAGTTCATTTAGATGTGTATGACGAGTACTTTCTAAAGCATTTATGGTGTTAGTGTTAGTGGAGATTTTGTGTCTCATTGAGTACTTTACTATAAGGTACTGTGAGTCTTTCAATTTTTTAATTTTCATTTGATAGAAAAAAATTAAATGAAGTTTTGCTTTTTCTATTATCAGTTTTTTTTTTGTCAAGAAAGTGTGATTCTCATTATTAATGGGCAAGGCCCAAACCACAACAATCCAAAAGGACTAGAACAACTTGGCAACACACATGCATTGTGGGCTCAGGTGATAGAGAGTGTTGCGTTAAAAACACACTTGAGAGCAAGTGTACTCTCTCGCAGAAGTAGTATAAAAGATATCGTATCCACAGGGATTAATTAGCAAGTACCAAACTAATCGAGATTATTTAATGTTTAGACGAAGAAATAATTTGGATGTTGTAGAAACAAAATAAAAAGAAATAAATGGCAAGAATTAATAAAAGATATAATAATTTGGAGAGAGGTCTAGGGTCGCGGTTTCACTTGCAAGCTTCGATTCCCCTATGTCTAATTCTACCTGAATTCCCTTATTTTATTCAATTACCAATCCCTTTACTAAACCTATTAATCCGTTTGGTCATTCGTGATTAATATTCTTTTCCCTAAATTAATCCTAGTTTGGTCATGCTAGAATTTAAATTTAAGAAAAGCATGAAGTACAAAAAGGTTGAATGATTAGAAGACTAAATTAAAGTTTGGTCATGCATTAATTATAGCCCCAATTATCCTATAGGTCCACCAACTAATTGCAGTACGGTCGCTGATCAACTAATTGATTATGAACATTCAAAGGGTTGTCAATCCTAATTATGTGATTAAAGCAATAGGACAATATTAATTGGAATAAAAACAGGAATTCAAATAAGAAATTAGAACATAAAGAGGTTTCTAAACATGCAAGATCCACCTAAGACCCTAGAAGAGGACTTAGGTGTCCATAATAATAAAGAACAATAAAAGAAAAAGAAGGTTCATGAATTACAGAAATAAGAATAACCCGGAAATAGAGAAAGTCTTAGTCTATGTCTTCAATCTCCTTCTTTTGCTCCAAAGCTCTTTCACGGTGCCAAATAACTCTTCTCTCCCTCCGTAGCGTTTCTGTAGCTCTCGTTTGTGTATGTAGTGTCTAGCCCCCTTTCACAAGTGAAGCTCTCCTTTTATATTAGTTCATTTTCTTTCTCTCCAAGCAAAGGATCAAGTCAAGATTGCTTCCACTTTTAATTGCAAGATATGCCAATCCCTAAATATTAGGATTTAGATCTTTCCTAAATATGTGTTGCTTGCTCTCCACTCCATGCCTCTTTCTTTCTCTCCAAGTCACATGTGCATCACTTTTGATTGAAATCTCCAAGAGGATCTTCTTTTTATTACTGTGGGCCTTCTTGCATTAATGGGCTTGGGCTTGCTTTCTTTTATTCTAACATTTCTTCTAATTTCAGCCCACATTTATATTATTTTCTTTTTCTACCTTCCTGCAAATATAGAGTAATTTAAGTCAGTTATTTATTTAATCAGTAATAATTACTCTAAAAACAACTCAAAATATCTCTAATAAATGCACTAAATTAGAGTTCATCAGAGAGCAACAAAGAGTAAAAGCACCAAAGGCTACGTGATAGAAAAGCAATACAATTAAAACACAAAGCCATTTATGAGATGCCCAAAGAAACAACTATCCAGTAGCAATCCGGATCCAGACCCAGAAGAGACAGCGACCCGGTTGGTGGAGATTAGCTGGCAACAATTAATTAGTGTAAATGCAGGCCACCAAATATGGATAGAAAGAGAAATAACCTTTCATTACAACAGCACCCAAATTCGGCAATAACCCTAAAAAAATTCTCCTTCTTTCCAGAGAAGCTTCACACAGAGAACAATTCGCCACCAATCAAGTAAACAAGTTCCAGCTTAATCAACACAAGTAAAACCAGAATCTTCAAAATCTTCAACAACATGGGTGTACGATGAAGCTTAAAGCTCACACAATATCTGGGTTCATGAGAAGATCAAGCAAGAGCTCCAAAATTTAGCAACGTTGAAGATCTTTAACCAGAGCAGAACGAAGAGTATCTGGAGGATGTTGTAACCAGTTCACCAGGAGAGGCCTTTTCAATGCAAGCTCAGCTAAGGCGTGAGCAACAAAGTTCCCTTCGCGACCAACCCAGGTTAAGCTAGATTTCTGTAACTTGTTTCTTAAAAAGTTTATATCAGCCACTATTCCTTTGATCTCACCCATTGAATTGTTTCCTCTGCAAGATTCAACCAAAACTTGACAATCCGATTCGAAGGTTGCTTGAGAAAGGTTCAAGTTGCATGCCAAGAAAGTAGCTTCTCGCTAAGCTAAAGCCTCTGCAGTAAGGGGAGTTGAAGCAAAGATGTTTTTCACCAAACCAGTAAGAATAGTTCCTTTATCGTCTCTAACTATGATACCTATGAATCCCTTTCCTGTCGCTTTGTCAAAACTAGCATCCACATTGAATTTAGTAACTCCAGTAAGGGGTGGTCTCTAGCGTGTTGGGATTCTCCTATGAGCAATAGATGTTTCAGAGATGGGTGGGGTGGAATTTGTGGGGTTAGGGTTGTTGGCAATAAGAAATTCAGAACAGAGGGATTTAATCTTGTGTAGAGTGGCAAAAGGATTAGGGGTTTTAGCTTCAAAGCAGAACTCATTTCTAGTTTTCCATATGTGCCATAAAGTAAAGAAGAGCCAGGAACTAAGGTCTGGGTTGTCAAAAGGGGTGAAGGATATATTATTTAGAATCCACTGGTGTATAGAGGTTAAACCAACGGGAGTGGGACTGGGGAGGAATTGAAGGCCAAACCTGAGTGGTCTGGTCCATGGACACAGGAGGAAAAGATGTTCAAGGGTTTCTGAGTCTATGTTACAGATAGGGCAAATGGGGGTTTGAGTGACTCTTTTTTTAAAGAGAGAGGCTTTGGTTGGGAGGATACCTTGGCAAATTTTCCAAATGAAGTGTTTAATCTTGTTGGGAGTTTGGGAGTTCCAGATAATAGGCCAAAGGTTATGAGGAAAAGGGGTGGAGGTTGATGGTTGGTTAAGGTTAGATGTGGTTGATTGTAGGAGCAGTTGATAGCCAGACTTAACAGTGTAGTTGCCATTAGGGGTTAAGGGCCAGAAAAGCTCATCAGGAGAGTTCCAACAAATTGGTGTTTTTAGAGCATCAATAGCACTAGCATATGGGAGATTACTTCTTAGAAATGAAGTATCCCATTGGTTATTTGAATTGATGAGATCCTTGACAGCAACAGCAGTAGAGTTAGCATTAGTAACAACTTTGTTGCCAAAGCTCAATCAGTTGTCCCCTATGATACTAACAAAGCTATTAGAACCTATATTCCATCTGCCACCTTCTTTAAGAAGTGCTCTTCCTTGCACCAGACTTTGCCATACCCAGGAAGATCCCCTACCTATAGTAGCATTCCAAAAATCACCATTAGGAAAATAGATACTCTCAAGAGTTGCAGCCCAGTAGGAATTGGGGTCTTGCATGAGGCGCCAAACTTGTTTAGTGATCATAGGAGAGTTCATCTTGTTGTATTCCTTGAATCCCAAGCCCCCCATAGCTTTAGGGGAACAAAGGTCTTCAAACTTCTTCCAATGAATGCCTCTTGGGTTATTATTAGTTTTCCACCAGAATTTTGCTACAACTGAAGATAGGAAATTACAGAAGGTTTTTGGCAGCACTAGAATAGACATAATGTAGGATGTAATAGCTTGGATAACTGCCTTAGTCATGATTTCTTTGCCTGCTTGATTGAGTAGATTACCCTTCCATCCTTCCATTTTGGCACACACCTTCTCTTTCAACCAGTTGAGGCTTTGAATCTTAGATGAGGGCCGGCCCTGGGCCTGTTTGGCTTGTGCTACCGCACAGGGCCCCAGCTCGATGCCACTTTTTTAGGGCCCCAAAATTGTTGGAAAAATTTACAAACAATGGATATATACATGTTACTTTAAACAATTATCATGTGGTTCAAGTGTGGTCTGTTGGTTTGGTTTTAGTGTTCCGTATATACCTTACTGTGTTCGAATCCTTATGGTGGCATTTTTTAATATTTTTGCGCTGATAACCTATTTAGGCTCTGCTCCATTTACCATTGAGTCAGACACAGAGTTGTTATGCATGGATAATAAGTAATGCAATAATAATAGTTTTTTTATTCAGTCATAGATAATAAGTAATAGTTTTTTCTTTGACCAAAAGTAATAGTTTCTTTCATTCTATGCAATAGTAATAGTAATTATATCCAAAAAAAATACATGTAGTTTTTTTTTTGTTTTTTCAAGAAGACAATTTTTTAAGTGAATTTTAATTTATCTTAAAATGGAGTAATCTATGAGGTCCAATTTGATAAAAATAGGGCCTAATTAGGGACCTAATTTTTAAGAATTGAACAGGGCATCTAAAATGTTTGGGACGGCCCTGCTTAGATCCTCCCCATTGAGCAGACACACCTAAGTATTTCCCTGGATTATCCCACAGAGGAATTCTAGTAATTGAGGCTATGTTATTCCTCATAGTACAGGTCACCTGGCCACCACAAATTACCCCAGATTTAGCTAAATTGATTTTTTGGCCAGAAACTTTAGTGAAGGTGTTTAGGATGCTAATCAACTAGTAAACATCAGCAGTAGAATCCTTAGTGAATAGTAGAGCATCATCTGCAAAAAAAAAAGGTGTGTAAGTGTAGGGGCACACTCTGCCAGTTTGATTCCTTGTAGAGTATTATTTGTGCTAGCAGTGGTTATCAATCTAGATAGAACATCAAAAACTAATATGAATAAGGGGAGAGAGGGTCACCTTGTCTAAGGCCCCTTTTAGGATAAAGCTTTCTACTAGCAAAACCATTAACTTGATAGGAATAAGAAACTGTAGACACAAGATTCATGATCAGAGAAACCCATTGGGTAGAGAAACCATAGGCTAGGAGGGTTTGTTGAAGGAAGTCCCAACTAACCCTATCATTGGATTTATTCATATCAAGTTTCAGAGCTACCCCTTTCCCCCTTACCATGTTTCTGCTTTAGGAAGTGGAAAGCTTCATGAGCCACAATTAAGTTATCTTGTATCATCCTTCCACCACACAAAGCCACAATTAAGTTATCTTGTATCATCCTTCCACCACACAAAGACACTTTGTTGTGGGAAAATGATAGAAGACAAGAAGGGTTTGAGTCTTGATACAAAAATCTTGGCTATGACTTTGTAAAGAAAGGAACAACAACTGATGGGTCGAAGCTGGGAGATAGACTCAGGGTGGGGTATTTTAGGAATAAGAGCCACAGAGGTGAAATTTGTATCCATATCCATCAAACCATTTGAGAAAAATTTTTGAACAGTTTTAAAACATAATTTTGAATAGTAGCCCAATTTTTTTTGAAAAAACAGGCCATTAAGACAATCGGGCCCTTTAGTATTTGTTACTAAGCTTTTGGCTTAGTATCCTAAATCAGACACATTTTATAGAATGCTTTATTGATAATTAACGTAACTCGTGCATCACACATATGTGTGTTTAAGTAGATTCTCATGTTAAATGTTTCACATGCAACATTTGATTAGTTACATTATTGATTAATAGGTAAAATAAATAATAAGGTCTTCATTTTTATTCTCTAATAAATTTTCTGTAAACTTTTAGTTTCCACTTATACATTAATTTTGTCCTTGATATTAAGTTGCTTATCAGTTGGTTAATGAACTATCGCAATAGGAGTATGTTTTGAAAGACTATGTTGGCATGGTTTTCTACTCATTCCATTTAATTCTTTGTTAGTTGTCTGCTTTTAATAGGAAAGCCAATTAGTAGAAGTATCTATCATATCCTACTAATTGGCATTTTCTATCACATGATGAGCAAATGTTCTACGGGATGATGAGACCTTTAATTTTGGCTCTTATTAGTTGTCGGCTTATATGTCGTTCCATTTAATTCTAACGCACTTAACCAAAAACAGTGGTCCATCTATCACAGCTAGCCTTTGATATCGGGGGACATGACAATTTGCTGGTATTAATTGAAAGTTAATTTTTATATCTGTTATAGGATAAGATTTATGGACAAGTATTTGAATATTTTCTATAAGATAATTTCTGCTTTGTAAATTAAAATTAATTAAATTTAAAATGTGTGTTCTAGTTTTTAATCGAGTCTCTATATATTGTCAATAAATTTTTGCAGAGATTTAGTTTTGTTTGTAAATGTAGTATTTTTAAAAAATACATTAAGCAATAGTATTTGTATTTAATTGGTGAGAAAATCGTGCGATGCACGAGGCGAGAAACTCAAATTATTTCGTTTGATATGTAACAATTTTCTTTAATCTAGTGACAAAAGTAGTTAATTGGTATCTGTGCAGAAGTTGAAACACAATTCATATCATAAATAGTTAAATGAATTGGATAAATAAAAATGTGGAAAAAGTAACATTATTTGTAAAATAAATCTAAATCTATCCAAAAAATACATTTGAATTTATGCGTAATGCTTCATAAAAATTCACCGTAAGGTACCTAAAAATGGGTGAACCTTCAAAGCACAATAACGAAAAATAAAAGCTCCTTTCGAAGGAAGAGCGACTCCTTTAAGAAAATAAAAAGACTCTTAACATTGTTTTTCATTGATGATTGGCCTCTTACATTCAAGGGTATATATAGCACTTCAAATACATAGTGTGCTAAAGGGTAATGAATCCAATACTAACTAAAAGACAAAATAGTAAAAAAGGAAATCTCGTATGCCTCTAGATCCTTCTAGATATTTTTTCTTGGGTCCATTGGTATTTGGGTTTATTTATCTTGGGCAGGGTCATTACATTCACCCTCCTTCACCTTATAAAAAAATTAGGTTTTTTTTCGGTACCCCCACAGCCTTCCCATCTACCCCCACAATATTTTTTTGGACGAAAATACCCATTAAAAATTTAACCCAAAATCGTATATACCACACGTCTATGTATATACGACTTTAAAAAAATCAAATCGTATTTACCTAAAAATTACTTAGATATGAAAAGAAAAAAAAAGTCGTATATTCCTATTATGGGGTGTATATACGACTTTGTAATATACAAGTCGTATATACCCCCACACATACGTATATAGTACATACGACTTGTATATTACAAAGTCGTATATACACCCCATAATAGGTATATATGACTTGATTAAATAAAAAATTGATCTAACAGTTAGGATTTGACTTCCACTGTTAATCAACGGTGTAGATTACACGGATAGTATCAACGGTTGATATTCATTCACGAATTCTATAAATACCCACCCCCACCCTTATTCTTTTCACACCAAAATTTCACTCTCAATTACATTTCTCACACATCCAGAATGCAGATTTGTCTAACACAACGGTCCGCTGACAAGGCTCTACGGTATACATTATGGGGGCAAGATCACGGTGAGAGAAGATGGGGTCTACTTTTGGAGTCCGAAGTCGGCGTTATGCCGAATCGACCGCACCATGGGGTTTGATGGGTTGAAGGATAAAGTGTGGTCAAAAGTACAAGTGATTGGGGACGATCGCGACGTCACTAGTATCACTTATCGGAAACCCGATCGTGGAGATGATGGCTGCATTTCCTACTCGTCCATGTCTATCAAGACCGACGAAGACATGGCCGACCATGTTCGACATTCATGACAGGCTTATGGGTTATAAGCCTTTGGAGCTGTACGTGGAAACACAACGGAGCGTGAATGAGATATTACGTCGTTTGCGAGCACCGGAGTATTAGGATTAGGGTTTAGTTTGTTATCTTTTATCTTTTATGTAACTTTGTTTTATCGAATCAATGAAATGAATGAAATCGAAAGTTTAAGCAAACTCGTAAGAAATAGTAATCAACTGATATAAAATAAAAGAGTTCAAACATAAATTCAGAAAGTGCAGACATAAAATAAATGTACAGAAAAATGCCCTAGTCATCAAGCCCTAGCCTGCGCAACAACTGATGAAGCTCCGTGTACGTGGTGGTGCCCATACCGATATGTCCACGACGAAGCCCATTCCTAACCATGTCTGCCATACTGTGCGCCCACTCCTCAGGTGGTGGTGGTGGTGGTGCCTGTGCTGGTGGTGGTGCTGCCTGTCCTGGTGGTGGTGCTGCTGCAGGTAAGAGCCCCGGAATCGACGCATTCACGTACCACTGCAAGTAGCCTGGACCAACCTCACCCAACTCCTCAGCAACACGGGTAGTGGCCAGGACGTCATGCACTAACGGCAAGTACTGCGCAATCTGCATGAGGACGTGTGCATGGGCCGGACGACCAGTAAGAGGGGTACGTGGGATGACCTGCACAAACCCAAACTGTCTCCCCAGCTGATGAAGCCCCTATACAGTGAAATCATCTCAAAATCTCTATCCCCCCGGAGCCCCTCTAAGGGTCGCCAACACACATCATCGGAGGTCAGCCCATCAAGCAGCTTCCTATAATCTAGAAGCTTCACGGCATCAGACTTCTTCTTCCTCCAGCGTCCACACGGCGGTCCCTCCGTCACACCACTCGGCCTCCTCTCAACCAAGCTAGGAAAATACCATAAAATCCAGGCCTAAAATCCAATAATAAATAACAACATGGTTAATTAAAAACAATTTATCAAAAACTGGAAAATGAAGAAAACAATTTAAACTAAATACCTGCAGTAGGCTCGGGCACCCTCCTATCTGCTGTGAAGAGTCCACACAGGAGTAGTTCGGTGCATCATACGTGTAAGCAACTGCTGCTGCCCCCCCATGCGCACCCTCCAACAACCTCTGCACTCAAGTCATCAAGCAGGAGTAGCCACTTAGCCTCAGCCCTGTCTCCAGTATTCACTCATAACCGAAGTATGGACCAGTAGTCCTACCACACCCCATAAGAGCCTCCTGAATACTCACTCCTAAATAAGCGTGTGCCAGTTGGATGGCCTGCTCCGTAGTCACAGAAGTGGGTGGAGCTCTGAAATAATTTCCCTTGATGGGAAGATGAAGCAGGCAGGACACATCGTCAAGAGTAATCGTCATCTCACCAAATGGTAAGTGAAATGACGACGTCTCCGGGTGCCATCTCTCAACGAAGGCAGACAGCAGCTCATGGTCCACTGTGGAATGTCCGGTGGAGATAAGGGGGGATAACTTGGCACCTCTGACATGGCTGAACAACGCTCGTTCTGGTAGTAAACAAATAGTCTGCTACTAACCTTGCCGCCATGGTTCCACGCTTTCACCACACGTCTATAAGTCTACATTAAAAAAAATTAACAAAATAAGACTACGTACAGGAATAAATTAAATTAACAACACAGTGTAAATAATTTCAACTTACCGGGTCTGCCAGTACACGAGAACAGACATGACCCTCACAAGTAAAGAGAGGCTCCTGCTGAGGCTGCTGGTGATGGTGCTGCTGCTGATACTGCTGATGCTGATGCTGATACTGATGCTGTTGCTGTTGATACTGATGCTGCTGATACTGGTGGTGCTGAGATGTAGACTGGTCCTCAGACATAGGCTGGTCTGAGGACATAGACTGCTCATCGTCAGTCGCATATGGGTGAGCCTGCTGGCCCTCCTCACACTCAAACTCAAGCGAAGGGACCCGGACCTCCTCCATCGGTCTGTCTCTCTCTGTGCGCCTACGCCTCGTAGATGCATGTCCCGCAATCCTGTGGCGGGTGCGTGTGGACGGAGCTGCCGACGCCGAAGACTCCCCTCGATGCCTATGGGACACCGTAACAAAAAAAACCAAATTTTTAATTAAAAAAAACACAAAAATTTAAATAAAAAAAAACACAAAATATGGGTCGTATATACCTATATACAAATTCCAGTTGTATATAGGTATATACGAATTAATCATATATATGTGAGGTAAGGGTATATACGACTTACTATTTAACAAGTCGTATATATGTGGCGTGGGAGGTATATACGATGCAACCAAATCCAATCTAATCGTATATATGTCTCTGTGATGTATATACTATTTTCTCTGTAAAAACTGGTGGTAAATTGTATGTAAGTGAAAAATGATAATTGTTTTGTAATTTTAAAAAATTTTAAGGGTATTTTGGTCTTTTCGCAGGTGACGTGAGGGTAGATGAAAAAACTATGGGGGTAAAAAAAAAACCAAAAAATTATCTCCCCTTATCAATTGTGGAAGTGTCAAAGTACCCGTAAAAAATAACTTGTGGAAGTGTCCTAATCAGAGAGAGAAAATATATTGCATAACGTCTAACATTAAATTTGTGAACGGCGCCCGATAAGCTTTTTTCTCGACAGCAAGAAATTTCGTGCTTAGAAAAGGAAGCTTCGAAATTTGGTGTTAGTCTGCGTTGCTGGCTTTGTTGTGCTTAGAAAAGGAAGCTTCCTGCGTGCTTATGACAAAAAAAAAAACATATATATACTACTTCTCATTTCTCATTTGTATTACAAATATCAGTTAAGTATTCTTCTAATTCAGGAAAGTACGTATAAATTCCCTTCCATAAATATATGTCTGGTGTTATTATGGAAAGACCAGCACCCCATTTTGAGAGATTTCGTGAAGGGATCGTGATTAATGTTCATGTAGTTAGTAATGATGGAGTACTTGTTGCAGCAGCAAAAACCTATTCTCTGCAAACTATTTATGATTTCATCTCTGGTGTACTCCTTTGTTTCCTCCAACTAAAATATCCTGACAAACCCACCGCATTTGAAGCCCAACCAAAGACAGTGTTAGTCTGCGCTGCTGCCTTTGTTGTGTATTGCTTTGCTTTTTGTGCTAAGCTTAAGTTTGCTATACGGCTTGATACTCTAATGGAAGCTTGTAGTTCTCTCTCACTGGTTTCTTTGGTCTTGATGTTGCTGCCAGACACTTGGGGATCATTCAAATTCATAATTGGATATACATTATGGCTTCTCACTAGCTTGCTACCCATTATCGGGAACAAATTCAATTTAACATGGCTGCCACATCCTCAACATATGAAGAGGGTGTTTTCACTTGTGATATGTCTGCTCCAACGTCTTTGTTCTCAAGGTAATACCCTCGAGCCTCCACTTTTGCCACTTTAATGGATTTCGATTAATACCTGGATTTGGAGTTTGGACTTGCAACATTATTTATGGTCATGGTTATTTGGAATGTATGTACGTACTTTAGTCAATTCTGTTTAATCAGTATCTTTTGATTTCTTTTTGTTATGATGTAAATAAAGGCTAGATCTTCTGCCATGTGTTGGATTTAGTTTTGTTTGCAAATATAGTATTTTTTAAAAATATATTAGCCTATTGTATTTGTATTTGATTGGTGAATTGGTAAATGGAAGTGTTTTGGCACTCTTAATATAGTTTCTCTCAAGTGTATCGTACTAGTTTTGAGGACGTACTCGTGCGATGCACAAGGCGAGAAACTCGTTAAAGAATTATTTCGTTTGATATGTAACAACTTTCTTTAATATATTACAATATGACATTAATCTAGTGAGGAAAAAAATAGTTAAATGGTATCGATCTGAGCAGAAGTTGAAACACAATTCATATCATATAAATAGCAACCATGCCGTTATACTGTGTGAATAGAAAGTTGATTGTCCAAATGAGTGTTTGTCTGTTTGTATAGAGTTCCTTTCAACATTTATGTTTAACACAAATATGGAGAAGAAACATGAAAAGTTGAATGGGGCCACAAAGAGCCCTTCACTGGATTAATATATGAAATCGTTTAAATCTTTGTAATTTATAAAATAAAATAAAAAAGTGATTACTCTCATACCCATCCATAGTTGGTTGGGCATGGTACTTCTAGATAAAACTAAGCAAAATTAGTTCCATATTTATTTTTATTTTAAAATATTTAAATAAAAAAATGTGTCAATGAGTCTTTTGCCTAGTTTTGCCTAGAAGGTATCATACCCACGCAATTCTGGATGGGCATGGTAGAATTTACGTTTTGGTTTATGTTAGTAAGCATTTTGCTTAGTTTTTCTTACTAAATAATTTTAGCTCTTGGATCCATTTTTTATTAATCTAATTTCATCTAATGGTTGATAATGAATAACGGTGTCGTTGTGATTTTAAAAATAAGGGTGTTTTTTTTTTAAAATAAGGGTGTTGTTGGATATATAAAGATATACTAAAATAAATAGCAACGCCACCGCCGTTGGCCAGTCGCCGGAGCACCGTCGCGAGGACCACAGCCGATCGTTTGAGATCCACCGCCGGTCGCCGCGCCAGTCGCTAGAGTTCCGCCGAAGGCCACCGCCTGCAACCACCACATAAATATTTATATTATATATAATATAAATTTATAATTTGTGTGTGTGAGTGGGAAAATTACTAATCTATCCCTTCAGTATTTGTTACTAAGCTTTTGGCTTAATATCCTAAATCAGACACATTTTATAGAATGCTTTATTGATAATTAACGTAACTCGTGCATCACACATATGTGTGTTTTAGTATATTCTCATGTTAAATGTTTCTCATGCAATATTTGATTAGTTACATTATTGATTAATAAGTAAAATAAATAATAAGGTCTTCATTTTTATTCTCTAATAAATTTTCACTTATACATTAATTTGGTCCTTGATATTAAGTTGCTTATCAGTTAATTAACCAACTAGGCAATAGGGAATTGACGGTGGTATCAGTTTGTTGGTATTGGTGCTAAAGGGTTAATTAACTATCGTTGCATAGCAACGTTCAATAGCGAAACCATTAATATCAACGATAGTTTAATCACATCACCAATTAAACTCGATGCCGATGATAGCAACGTTCAATTAATTAAGGCCCCACAACAACTCACCTATATAGGCCTATTTTTATTATATTTTATGTGAGCTTTTTTTCATTGAAATATGAGTTAAATTCACAAAATTAAAATGAAATGAAATGAAATGAAATATATTGAATCTTAATGTATTAGTAACTCCTACTTCTTTATTCTATTGTAAAGTGTAAATTATTACGAAAATAACTTACCAATATATTTTTAATTTTATTCTCAAGCATCTTTTTTATGGGTGGGGATTGAACTCGTAAACCACCCGTTCCATTCGCACTAAACTTCTTCCAATAACCACTACACTGCGAGATTTTTATGAACATTATCACGCAAAAGTATATATAACGTATGTCTTAAAAATTTTGGCCCTTAAATTTTGACATTGGGCCGGGGCCCTGTTCGGTATCACAGTTTGCATAGGCCCATGGACGGCCCTGTCACTCATTTATGGTATCCATGTTCACAATGATTTTACACTTTTTGCTCGTAATCATATGAATTTCTTTCTTTACAATTTTTTGATGAAATGTCTCACTATAATTTTTCTTCTTGTCACTTATAAAAACAAATTGCTTAGAAGGTGGTGCATAAAAAAATTGCTTGAAGGATAGGAGGAAGCGAGGGAGGGAGGCTTAGAATTAGCCTAACCCCTCTTTTCTGTGTGGTAAAAAAGAGCAGATAGTGTAAAAGATAGCAGATAAGCTAGCTTACAATGTATGAATTGATAGCAGATAACTAGTATCTGATTAAATTTAAAGCATTTGATAAATTCAGCGATTGAACTAGCTTATAATTATAAAATGACATAAATGGACAGTTAAAATTAAGTGCTTCAAGGGGAAAGTTCTGTAAACCATTAGAATCAAACCTTTCTAGCAAGGAAGAAAAATTATAACTAAACATCAATAAATAAATTACCAACAATTATTAGCTTTGAACAAGTCAGAATGTTCTTCTTTGTTCTAATGCAGAGTGCTTATAAGTAATTAAGCATGAATGTTATCATAATGTCTAGCTTATTTTCCTTACATAAAGTTAGGTAGTAATTATCAAGGAGTAAATTTTAATTTCTGAAACTGAAACCTTTTTCATGTAATAAATATTGCCAACAAACTAAGGTTAGTAAAAAATGAATTAATAATAAGTCAGCAACCAATTACCTGTATAGTATCCAACTTCAGCAGGAGTCTCATTATGGTCTCTCTAATTGCAATTTTCTGCTTCTAATCATTCTGAAGATTAGTAGAACCCTCATTAGTATGAATACCACCTCTAGCATCACCAACCTCCTTACTGACTTCGAAGCAAAGAACAAAAGTAGTGAAGCATGTGCATCTTTGAACTAAAACATTCAATAATATTCCACATGTAAGTACACATGATGTGGAATTGTGGATCATTGTCTGATGTAAACATTTACAAATTCATACTATTTTGTTCCTTCATTTGTGAAATGTGAAACTGAAACTCCATTGGAGTGAAAATGAAGAACAGAGAGAAGGAGATTATGGAAAGTAATTTCTGTTATTGCTTCTAACTGACTCTTCACACTGTACACCAATGTAATATATACACAGTGATTAATCTAACAGAAAATTAACTAGTATCCTAACTATGGTTAGCCATCTAATTACAATAGTGTCAGCTAACTATGGTTAACTGTTAGAGTAGTAAATAAACTCAGCTATTAGATGCTTTCACACCCCCCCCCCCCCAAACTGGAATATATGTCAATTATTCAAAGTGTGGTATGAAGAGCAGAGAATGGTCCTGGTTGCAGAGATTTGGTAAATATGTCAGCAACTTGCTCTTTGGAAGAGATAGCAAGTAGATGAATGATGCCAGCCTGAACTTTATCACGAACCACATGGTAGTCAATCTCTATGTGTTTTGTACGTTTATGAAAAACTGGGTTGGCAGCAATGTGAAGAGCAGACCTGTTGTCACAATAAATACTCACAGGTTTAGAATGATCAATGTGCAAGTCCTGCATCAGATACAGAAGCCACTGGGCTTCACATGTACCTTGTGCTAGTGCCCTGTATTCTGCCTCAGATGATGACCTTGAAACAATGGACTGTTTCTTACTCTTCCATGACACCAGTGAGTTGCCAAGAAAGAAACAAAACCCTGTGGTTGACCTTCTAGTGTCTGAACAAGCTCCCCAATCTGAGTCACAGAAGCCTTTGAGAGTTAAATTTGATGTTGTGCTGAAAAACAATCCTTGACCAGGATTGTTCTTGATGAATTTCAGTATTCTCATGGCTGGTTGCAGGTGTTCATCAGTTGGTTTATCTAGAAATTGGCTTAGCTTGCGTACAACATAGGAAATTTCTGGTCTAGAGTATGTGAGATATAGAAGCTTTCCAATTAGGCGCCTGTAAGAAGTGGGATCACTGATGGCCTTGCCAGAGTTCATCTTCAACTGAAGATGTGGTTCCATAGGAGTGGAGCAAGGCTTGGTGGCTAACAAACCAGCTTCTTCTAGCATATCTAATGCATACTTTCTCTGACATAGTGAGATCCCAGTTGTATTTCTGCAAGCACTAAGTCATCCACATACACTAGAATCACAGTGAAACCAGAAGAACATGATCTAGTGAATAGTCTGATTTGGATTGTTTGTAGCCTGTGCTCAGTAGGGTGTCTGTCAACTTGGCATTCCACTGCCTGCTTGCCTGTTTAAGGCCATAAAGGGACCTCTGTAACTTACACACAGTGTCAGAGTTGGGTATTTCAAGCCCTGGTGGTGGCTTCATATAAACTTCTTCTAACAAATCTCCATGTAGGAAAGTTGTATTGACATCTAATTGGCATAAATGCCAATTCTCAGTAGCAGCAACAACCATGAGCATCCTCACAGTGGTCATCTTTACAACTGGGCTAAAAGTCTCCATATAGTCAATACCAGCTGTCTGAGTAAATCCCTTAGCAACTAGCTGTGCTTTGTATCTTTCAACTGAGCCATCGGCATGAAGTTTTAGTTTAAATACCCATTTACACCCTACAGCTCTTGGATGGAGGCAAGTCAACCAGTTCCCAGGTTTTGGTCTTCTGCAGAGCATTCAATTCAGCAAGGATAGCACTCTTCCAATTTTCATCACAGATAGCCTCCTCATAAGACTTAGGTTCAAAAGTGGTGGAAAGGTTAAGTGTGTAGTGTTTGTGTGCAGTGGATAAATTGGGATATGCCACAAAGTCAGAAATAGGATACTTACAGTTGTTAGAGTGTGACTGGGAATCTGATGAGCTTGGACTGTGAACTGTTCCATTGAGGAGGTTACAGTGATACTCTTGAAGGTAGGTAGAAGGATTTCTGATTCTAGTTGATCTTCTAAGTTCAGTATCATTTGGGATGGGAGGTGTGTGCTCAGTTTGTAAGTCATTTTGGGAACAATCATGTGAAGGAGAGTGATCCTGGGAATAAATATCTGAGTGTGTAGTCTGTGTGGGGTTTTCTGTGGTGGTTGTGTGAGGAGTGCTGGCAGGTGTGCCAAGATTGGTTTGTGATGTTTGTAGGTTGTGAATATCTTGAATAAGGTCATCATAGCAAATTTCTTGTGAAGGGGAGGATATCTGGCTTTGAGATGAAGATCCCTTATGTGACAAAGAATGATAAGGAAAAATGTGTTCAAAAAATTTGACATCTCTTGAAATGAAAATCTCTCTAGTATGAAGATCAAATAGAAGATGACCTTTAACTCCAGTTTTAAAACCTAAATACATACATTTTCTTGATCTAAAATCTAGTTTTGTTCTGTTTGCCTTAAGTGTAGATGCAAAACATAAAGAGCGAAAAACTTTTAAAGAATGCAAATCAGGTAAACATTGATGCAAAGTTTGAAAAGGAGATTTTGTGCAAGAAATTTTGTAGGTAATCTATTTATTATGTGGACAGCATGATTGAGAGCATGTGCCCAAAATATTTTGGCAATTTTGCTTGAAAGAGTAAAGCTCTTGTAACACTAAGAATGTGTTGATGCTTCCTCTCAACAATTCCATTTTGTTGAGGGGTAGCAACACATGATGTTTGATGTATGATGCCCTTCTCAGCATAAAATTCTTTCATGAGAAATTCAGGGCCATTATCTGTTCTAATGCACTTGATCATTTTATTGAATTGAGTATGAACAAGAGAAACAAAGGATTTCACTAATTGTGAAGCCTCAGACTTGAGTTTCATAAGAAATACCCAAGTGAACCTACTTTTATCATCCATTACTGTCAAAAAGTATCTATGAGCAAACATTGAAGGGATAGAGTTAGGTCCCCAAATATCCATATGAATCAAATCAAAACATTCATTAGAAATACTTGAACTATTTGGAAATGGTAAACGTTTTTGTTTTGCATAATGACATATATCACAAGGAAGATTGCTTTTGATGCAAGTAATGCTAGGAAAGTGTTTACTAATTTCTACTAATTTGTCATGTGAGGGATGACCAAACATCAAATGCCAGAGATCACAATCATGATTCTTTTCTAGGGTGATGTTATTGACAATAGAGTGTGGAATGTGTTTAGTGGTGAGTCTCACTGATGGTTCTTCAAGATGAAACAGTCCATTTCTAAGCTCAGCTTTCCCAATCATCTTCTGGCAAGTATCCTCCTGTATTAGACATCATTTTCTGTTAAGGTGCACATCACAATCTATGTCAATAACAAGCTTAGGTATTGAAATGAGGTTAAATGAAAAATGTGGTATGTATAACACATCTGTTATACATAAATCATTATCAAACAACACAGTTCCTGCAAGGTCAGTGGTCACATAAGTGCCATTTGGTAGTTTTATGGTAATTGGCTTAATTTTCTTGAGGCACTGAAAATAACTTTTACAAAAACAGACATGATCAGTGGCCCCAGTGTCAATGATCCATGTCTTGGATCTATTTGGATTAGGGATAAGGCAGATTATACCTGATTTCACAGTCGTGAAGTGGTTGATCTCATGTGATGGAATCTGTGATGAATTTTGCAGGAGTGCTAAGATTGCTTTGTGTTGCTCTGGAGTGAAACCAAAATTCCCTGAGTTCTGTTTCCCTGCATCCTGTTGTTCTTCTTCAGCAGCTACAAAATTACTGTCTTCATCATTGTTTTCAGCATTTGCACAGTTATTGACAGTAGCAGTGGGAGGATATCCATGCTTTTTATAGCATGTATCAACCATATGACCAGTTCTCCCACAGCATGTGCACACTCTTGTGCCTCTTCCTCTGTCAAAAGAGGATCTACCACCACGTTCACCTCTTGCTCTGCCATAAAAATTTCCTCTTCCTTGATTGTTAACTGCAGCTAAGATCTTAGGCTCATCTAGCACAGCAACTTGTCTTTCTTGCTGGATCAAGAGAGAATAAACTCTTCCAATATTTGGAAGTGGATCCATTAGCATGATTTGTGATCTCACAGATGTGTATTGTTAATTTAAACCTTTCAAAAACCTTAAAACTTTCTCTGTTTCTCTATATTCTTTGAATTTTATCATAGCATTGCATTTGTAGTCATCTAAATCATAACTACACTTAGGTGCAGGAAAACAGTTTTCTAGTTCTTGCCATAACTCCTTCAATTTCGTATAATAAGAAAAGATGGATCCATCACCTTGTTTTGTTGTGTAGATCTCTTCTTGAAGATCAGAAATACGGAATATATCTCCCTGATAGAATCTGTCTTTCAGATCCTTCCATATTTCAGCAGTTGTATCCATCTAGAGAATGCTCTGCGAAATACGGATTGAGCATGTCGCTCTGGTAATTCTTGACGGAATTCGAGTTTCCTTGGTCACCGGAACCAATACCAGAAGATGGCGAGCTTGTCGCGAAAGGAGAAGCCATTGATGAATCTGGAGATTGATTGATGAAATTGAATCGCTAGAAGCAAAGATAACAACAGAAATTGATCGAAATCGTGAGATTCGATCTAGAGTCAACAAACGTGAAGTTCACCGTCGAGAACGTGAGAGTGGCAAACACATTTAGATGTATGAATAGAGTGCGCAAGACGGTGGTGATCAGAGCCCCAATGATGGTGCTCTGATACCATGTGAAATGTGAAAATGAAGAACAGGGAGAAGGAGATTATGGAAAGTAATTTCTGTTATTGCTTCTAACTGACTCTTTACAGTGTACACCAATATAATATATACACAGTGATTAAATCTAACAGAAAATTAACTAGTATCCTAACTATGGTTAGCCATCTAATTACAATAGTGTGAACTAACTATGGTTAATAGTTAGGCTAGTAAATAAACTCAGCTATTAGATGCTATCACATCATTGGCCTAAACAATATGTTTAATTTGGAGTGAGTCTTATCACCAGATACAAATGAATAAACTTGATTATCAATCTCTATCCAACTACAACCTGGAATTTTACATCACGTGTATCCCGCATATTTTTACGAACTCTTTCCACTTCACACCAATGTCTCTGAGAAGCATAAATGTTAGACATAACTGCGGAGTTCACATTCTTCTTTGGCTCTATAACAAAGCGCTTTTCCACAGCCCATTCAGCAAGTCTCATATTTGCATGGATTTTACAAGATCCAAGAAATGCTCCTAAGGTATCTGATTCAGCTTCCACAGGCATTGACCTCAAGAATTCAAAAGCCTCATTTATAAGACCGTATCGTCCGAGAAGGTCGACAAGGCAGGTGTAGTGCTCAGAATCAGGAACAATCTGATACACATTGGTCATTGATTTAAAGTAGTGAAGTCCCTTAGTCACAAGTCCGCCATGAGCACAAGCAAAAAAAACACCAAGAAAAGAAATTTGATCTGGAATTATGCCACAAGATAGCATATTCTCGAACATCACAATTGCTTCTTTGGCAAGACCATGAAATGCATATGCATATATCAATGAAGTCCATGTAACTAGATCAGGCGGTGCTGTTAATTTGAAGCATTGTAATGCACAGGTAATGTTACCACACTTGGAGTATGCACTAATCAAAGATTTGCAACAACTAAAAAATCTTGAAATGATAATTTAACTACAAGCCGAATATGACTCTATTTTGTGTAATTGTCGTTCTCTCCTATCTAGCTTGGAAAACTATTGTGTTAGTTTTGTTAGGAGGCAAACAAATTTTGTGGCTCATACTCTAGCTAGAGCATCAATGAATTATGCTACCATCCATGTCTTTGACTGTATTTTTTTTTGGAAATAAGCACTCATTGCATTTCATTCATAATCAAGCCGGTAATATATGAATGAATGTCATAGTAATCTTGAAGACTAGTTGTAAAATGAAGAAAGAAAATACCATTGACTACATTAATACATAAACCAATTGATCGCGGATTGTATTCCTTCTTGAATTGCTACATTGATTATGAATGAAATATTATAACTTTCTTTTTGTGAAAAAAAAAATGAAGAAAGAAAATACTAGTAAAATAAAGAAGAAAAAAAGGGCTGGCGTTAGAATATAGTTGTAGGACCCCGACTTTATATAGAAGATTGAACACAAAACAAAGGCAGTAAAAGTTTCAGTTCCATAGTCCAAGGAATTCTCACATTGTAGAATTTTGATAAGTTGCTAAAGTCATCATGCATATTACATCACACTTTACATCAAAAAAAAAATGATATGGACACCAGCATCATTGCGCTCTCTCATTTGCTCACCATAATATAAAAATCATTACATTTCAAAGATGTGGAGAACATAGAGTACACAACATAGAGCACACTTTTAGGAGCTTTTAACAATAACAAAATACTGTCTTCATTTAATTCTTTCTCTTCTCAGAAAACATCCGAATATAAATACAACCTTCTCCGGGATTCCTTGTTCATCCAATCTAGAGTTAATCTTCATTTAATTCTTTCTCTTCTTTAAATAAATCGCCACAAATTTCAATTTCCATGTCTGGTGTTGTTAGGCCAAGACCCCATTTTGGGAGATGTTCTAAAGTAAGTATTAATATCCTTAATAATAATGTCCAAGTGCATAACGTTGTACTAGAAACCAATCCTCTGCACACTCTTGTTGCTTTTGTCTTCTTTGTGCTCCTTGCTTTCCTCCAAATAAAACATCCTGAAAATCCCACCCCATTTCAACTCCATCCAAACACCATGTTACTCTCCATTGCTAGCTTTCTTCTCTATTGCTTGGCTTTTTGGGCAAAGCTTAGGTTTGATATATGGGTTGATACCCTAATGGAAGTGTTTGGTTCCCTTTCACTGGTTTCTTTGGTGTTGATGTTGTTACCAAACACTTGGGAATCATTCAAATTCATTGGATACACATTATGGCTCGTGAGTCATATGCTACCCATTATTAGAAACCGGTTCAATTTAACATGCCTGCCACGTCGTCCTCCACATATGAGGAGACTGCATCCGATTCTGCCAAACACTTCAATGGATTTTAATTAATAACGACCATGATACAAGACCGAAGTTACTATCTTCAAACCTAGGTACAAGTCAAAATGGAACTGAAACTGAAACCCTTTTTTCATGTAATAAATACTTCCAACAAATTAAGGTTAGTAAAAAATGAGTTAATAAGTCAGCAACCGGTTACCTGTATAGTATCCAACTTCAGCAGGAGTCTCATTTACAAATTCAAACTATTTTGTTCCTTCATTGGCCTAAGCAACATGTTTAATGCAGCATACATTTCTAAAGCTTTAGGGTGAATCTTATCACCAGATACAAATGTATAAACTTGATTACAAATCTCTATCCAACTACAACCTGGGACTTTTGCATCATGTGTATCCTGCATATTTTTACGAACTCTTTCCACTTCACACCAATGTCTCTGAGAAGCATAAATGTTAGACATAACTGCATAGTTCACACTCTTCTCTGGCTCTATAACAAAGCGCTTTTTCGCAGCCCATTCAGCAAGTCTCATATTTGCATGGATTTTACAAGATCCAAGAAATGCTCCTAAGGTATCTGATTCAGCTTCCACAGGCATTGACCTCAAGAATTCAAAAGCCTCGTTTATAAGACCGTATCGTCCAAGAAGGTCGACAAGGCAGGTGTAGTGCTCTGAATCAGGAACAATCTGATACACGCTACTCATTGATTTAAAGTAGTGAAGTCCCATTGTCACGAGCCCGCCATGAGCACAAGCAGAAAAAACACCAAGAAAAGAAATTTTATCTGGAGCTATGCCACAAGATAACATCTTCTCAAACATCTCAATTGCTTCTTTGGCAAGACCATGAAATGCATATGCATATATCAATGAAGTCCATGTAACTAGATCAGGCTGTGCTGTTAATCTGAAGCATTGTAATGCACAGCTAATGTTACCACACTTGGAGTATGCACTAATCAAAGAATTTGCAACAGATAAAAAATCTTGAAATGATAATTTAACTACAAAGGCATGTGCTTGTAGTGTTTCAGTAATTGCAGAAGCATAGCCACATGAACTAATAATGCTGGAAATAGTGAGTTCATCAGGGAGAAAACCTTCGTGAAGCATGTCTCTGAGAAGCTTCATAACCTCATTACCATCTCCATGATTTCCACAGCCAACAATTATGGTGGTCCATACCACAGTATTTCGAATCGCCATCTTATTAAATACGCTGCGCGCATCGATTATATTTTCATTTTTGGCATACATGTTGATCAATGCACTAGCTACTCCAAAATCTGAATCAAAGGACTGTCTTAGTACAAGACTGTGAAGCTGCTTTCCCAAGCCATAATATTTCAAACTATCACATATACTAAGAAGGCTACTAAAAGTGAACTTGTCCCCATTTTCACCATTGAACCGCATAAAGTTGAACATGATAAAAGCATCTTGTGGTAAACCATTCAAGGCATAGCAAGAAATCATCACATTCCACATAACCAAATCTCTAAATGGAACAACATTAAAAACCCTCCTAGCATTCTCAACTAAACCACATTTTCCATAAAAATCAACAAGAGCACAACCAACAAAAAAGTCCAAATCAAACCCCACTTTCACTGTAAAACAATGCAACTGGATACCCATTTCAATATCTTGAAACTGAGCACATAAACCAATCAAACCATTAAAAGTTATAAAATCTGGAACCACCATTTCAAACAACATCCTCTTAAAATAAGAAAAAGATGGACTGGAGTCATTTTCATTGTCACATCCAACAATTCCACGAATCATGATGTTCCAGGACACCACATTTCTGTTAGACAATTCCTCAAACAGCTTCTCTGCATCTTTAGTTTCTTTACATTTAAGATAAACACTCAAAATCTGATTTTGTAAGGAAAGTAAGTGACAAAATCCAAACTTTATCAAATGGGCATGTAGCTGTTTTCCTTCAGGGAGAAAGGCGTTTTTGGCAGAGAGTTTGAGGGCTTTGGCGTAAAACAAATGAAGAGTGTCAGGGTCTCTGAAATGGGTTTGATTAGAGAATGGAATTGAAGCTCTTAGTCTGCTCCGTGGATGGGGCTGATGAGAAGAGTTACAGAAACATGCAGTGAAAAATGAAGAAGGGATTGAAGAAAATGGGAGTTGCTTTTTGAAATGGTGCATGAGATTAGCATGCAGTGATTACTAATCTAGTTCTTGAACTAGAATGTCTTAGGTTACTCTCAGCTAGTTATAAAGTAAAATTTGCCACTTTATAGTTCAGAACAATCCAAATAAAACTATTTAATATATTTAATTGAAGAAAAAGAGACACATAAGTGAATAACAAAAGTTCATATCTTTCATAACATTATTATTATTATTACACTCGAACGTTATCATTACAACGGATCTCATACCACATCTCACTCACAATTACAGATATACTATATACATATAAAAAGAACATTCTTTATTCATACAAATTGGAGTGAGAAATTTTGGAGGTTACCACCCTGTGCTTCTTTGTTTTCACTTTCTTAGACCTCTTACTTTTGGCTAATTTCTTCTCCAAATCTTTGACTCTTCCAGTCAAATTTGATATTACACTTAACTGTTCATTCCCAGCTTGAAGTAACTCCTTCATCAACTTCCTTAACTTCTCATTCTCTTGCAATAATTTCATATCAGCATTTCCTTCATCATGCTTGGCAACAAGTAGATCATCAGATAACTCATTGTCATCATTGGCCAAAGTATCTCTAGCGACCATTTCTTCTTGGCCATCTACTTGTGTTTCCTTTTGTGAAAGCTTTTCTTCTATTGGTTCTTGCAAAATAGCAGTTACACCAATTGATTCCAAGCACAGTTCTTCATTTCCTTGATGGGGACCACTAACTTGTTTTGCAAGGCAGGGCAGCTTGGTAAGATTTTCATCTTCTTTTTGGAACTCAACCTTTACCCATCCATCTGAATCTCCACTAGAATCCACCTCTACCTGTTCTTCCAACAGTGATTGCTTTACTTGAGTATCTTTTGCAGTGTCATCTGTGGAAGAACCTGCTCTCTCATTTGAATTACATTCCACTCCTTCATTTGGTACAACTTCAGATTTTTCTGTATCCTCATCAAGTAGTCCCACTGGGAGCTCCTCAATAAACTCCTCACTTTCAGCTTGTACTTCACCTTTAGAAATATTAGTCTCATCGAGCAATCCTACTGGAAGCTCCATCATTGCATTGATATCTGAATCTAACTCATCTTTCTTGCTGTTTTCAGAATCAACACTGGTGATATCTTCATCAATGACTCCCACAGGCAACTCTTTCAAAGAAGTCATATCTAGTTCATCAACCTCAATAGGAAGAATGTCATTTACCTCTGATTTGGCTTCAGATTCTGCAGCCTTAGTAGAATCCATTGCATCAACTGAAACCATTGGACTGATTTCCTCTTCAACTAAGCCACTTGGTAGCTCATTATGCTCTTCTCTGTCATTTGATGGGAGATCAACTGGTGATGGAGATTCTCTTTCCCCAACATTGACAGGAAAATTGCTGTCGCCATTCTCCATGTGAAGCTCATCTTGATATTTTTCCAAAGTATCATCACTATAATCACTGATGCCTTTAGATGAATCTTCTCTTGCTGCGTCTAGTTTTTCTTCTTGTTGATCTTGGTGATATTCTTTATTCTCCATATTCAGTGGACTGACCTCAACAGGTTCCTGAACATTGAACTGCTGCATCTGTTGCTGAGGTCTATTAGCCATCATAGAATCAAGCCTTTCTTGCAATGTCACAAGCTCTCTTGCTAGGGATTTTCTTGTCTCCCTCAAACTTGGATGCAAACCCTGAATATATATGTTGAATAATGTTAATCATAACAATAAAGAAACAAGAAAAACTAATAATCAAAAATAAAATGAACAACTAGTAGCTGAAGGAATGTCTTTTAAGTGCTGACTATATTGAAACTGTAACTAAAACATCTTTCATATAATGAATGCTAATGAATTAAGGCTTGCCAAAAATGAGTGAAAAGGGTTTAGTATTAGGTACCTGCATAGTATCCAACTTCAACAGGAGTCTCATGATGGTCTCTCCAATTGCAATTATCTGCTTCTCATCATTTTGAAGATCAGGAGAACTCTCAAAAGCTTGAACACTGCCTCTAACATTAGTCACTTCCTTACTGACTTCAGCTATCTGCTTCAATTTCTTCAAAGGCTCCCATTTTCTTACTTGATAACCACGATATGCATCTTGTATCAAAACAGCAGCATCTTCATCCAACAAAACTTTTCCTTCTTTTTTGCCACATTGATCAGCTGATGTGCTTGTATTCTTCACAGAATGTTCAGCAGCTTCTCCTGTCATATTTTCCAGCCCTTTGTCTTCCTTTTTATCATCACAATTATATCTGCTGCCATCTGTATTAGGAACTCCACTAGGCGTGTTTATTTGGTTCTGCGGTTCATCTCTGCATTCGCCATCCTTGTTTTCACTGACCTCGTTTCCTAATACCGGAATTGTTCTCAACTTTGATGCAACTTCCTCACCGGCATTTGGTGAATTCTGATGATTCGATTTCAAATCTGGCTTGGCCTTCTCATTCATTCCAGATGATTGAGTCTTGTTTGTTTCACCTATTTCTTGAGAATGTTTCTTTGAGGCAGGTGGACTTGGGGACCTTGAACTGCCATTGCCATTTTTCTTCCGTGGAAGTGGATCAACTCTCAAACAAACAGGAGGTAACTTTGATGCACTACGCGGAGAAGTAGACCCTCTTTTGGTGCTAGAGAGGGAGTCTTCTCTTGTCACATTCTCTTCCTTCTTCTTTAAAGGAACATTCACTTCTCTCTTTTCACTTCCCTCGGCATCGTTTTTCTCTTGATGTGGTTCCATCCGCTTCACAGGAATGCTTCTTTGGTTAGCCACTTTCTCTGTAATATCCGAAGCACGTGTGTTTGTAGAATCTGTCTTGTTAGTAACACCTTCATCATCACAAGACTTAACTGGAACATATTTAAATGAATGATGAGGCACTTCCTCAATGCATTCTGGTGTAGAATTTTTCTTCTCATTGTCTGTCCTTCCACCTTCATCTTGGTTATTGTAGTAAGGCAACCAGATAATAGGAAATTGGAATTCAGGTCTCTTCTGCTCACTTTGTTGTTTATGGTTCATTCTTCCATCTTCAGATTCCATTATATTTTTCTCAGTGTCCTTCTTCTGGCTTCTTATTCCATCTCCATCTTGAACCATATTTGGAGCACTCTTAATATCAAAGGGTAACCATCCATTCCAGTGAACTCTTGGCTCCTGTGCTAGCTTCTCATCAACCTTAAAATTCTCAGCACCATGAGGCTTTTTATCATGGACCATCTTCCCTTGCTCACCTACCGCACTTATAGAAGGATTTTTCAGCTGTTCATTGCCATAGTACTCTGGTGGAATCCAAACCAAAGGGTAAGGATAATTCCTCAATTGAACTGGTACCACATCATCCTTCTCTTTCTTTCCAACATCAGATTCTTGATCTTCAATTCTCACACTATTACCTTCCTTTTGGTTGCAAGAATGATTAGGACAACCACAACAATGTTTCTCCCTTTCCCTTGGCATATATTTATCATATTCATATCTAGGTAGCTCCATGGTATAATGAGATTGAGGTGAATAAGGAGAAAAGAAAGGTTCACCATATGAAGGATACATTGGTGATGGAGCAGGAGCATGAGGGTAATAGGGTCTGTAACCATAGTAACTAGGGAAATTGTTATGGCCACAGCAGAAATGTGTCGGTATAGGGTTAGCATAAGGCCAAGGTTGTTCATATGGAAAATGTGATTTGGATGGATCCATTGTCATTTGAGGGGGAAGTGGTTCAATGCCAGGATGATGATGATAATAAGGGAATGGCATTTGGTTTCTTTGAAATGGGTATGAGTCCATGCTTCTATATGCAGGTAACATGTTTAGTAAGGTTACCTAATTACCTGCCTTTGGTAACTTTGCTAAAAGGCAAATTCTGCATTACACAAAAGAAACATTATAAGAACAGGATTAATATTTAGTATCAGTTTTAACAATGATAATAGGTGAAACGGTGAAAAGCTACCAGAATGATTCTATATGAAAGCATATGGCTATGTATTAAAATTATTACACTGATGATTAAGATTTTGCTAGAATTGGAACAACTGCTATATCTTAATACAGAAACCAATCAATATGCTCAAGGTAAAACAAATTCATGTAGCTATCACAATGTTCACACAAAGATATTGGAGTAATCTTAATAGAGAAACCAATCAGAATGTTTCATATATCGTATCACTAAAAACAATGAATCAATAAGTAATATACAGCAGTAGATACGAGGAAAGAATGACTTACATTAGAATCTCGAAGGACACAAAAGAAAAGAAAAACCCAGCCAAACAGTTCCGAACAATCCAAATAAAAATCTATCGGTTCAAAATCGAGCCACCAACCCTGGGAGATTGAATACAAGTTTTTGTTGTGTGCTGTAGTTGCAGGAAATCGTACGTCGTGATATGTTTTTTTGAGAATGAAAATTTGGAGTGAATGTGTACGTTATATATATACGGGAAACTTTATGACTAATAATCGAAAGTTTTTTGAGACAAAAATTTTTGTCTTCGAGATGCTTCGCGCGTCGTCTAGTACTCCTGCGATATTATCCAATTCTCTCCAGATTTTTCTTGACGGGTAGGTCTGGCCCACATGTTCTCGCCACGTGTCAAAGAAGCAACACCCGGTCATATACGCCTATCTCCCAGAACCTTCTGAAAAAAAGAATGAAATAGAAATAGAAATTAACAGATTAAAATTGAGTTACACAAATACAAAAAGAAAACTTATACATGCATCTTATCTATTTATAACTATGTACAAAAATATTATTAAATGATTCTATGTGATTTCGTTTTTAGTTATCCATAAATTTTACTTCAATTTTCTTTTTTAGAGCGTATTTCATGGTATGGACTTTTTTTTTGACATATTTGATTGTATGGATAAGAGGAACAAAATGATAAGTTTACCATATTATGAAACCGTTTAGCGTTTACTGAGCTAGCAAAATATAAGTTAATCATGTCAGCTATCATATTCTACTGCTCTAGTTAACATTTTATCTTGGATATGATCAAGGATAGAAACCAGCAGAATAAAATAAAAAATAATTTCTCATTTATATATATATATATATATAAACTAAAACAAAACTAAATTAAGAATAGTATACTACTTAATTTTAAAAATGAGTATGACTTTATGACAATGGTAACTTTGTCATTTTGCAAGATTTTAAAATTAAAAATCTTTTGAAATTAAAATATAAAAAAATAAAATAATTGATAAAAAATTAAAATTTATAAAGTTCTGAACCAATATGAAAAAGGAAATTAATTTTAAATTTTTTTTAACAACTAAGACATAGTTGGCACATATAATATGTAACATCCCTAATTATGTTAATTTCAATTTTCGAAATTAACTAGTGATTTATTGTTTTGACTGAAAAATAAATCAAGACACGGATATGTGATAGTCGAGAAAGCAATATATAACTGCGAAATCATATGATTTAATTGTATTGTTGATTGAATTGTGTGAATTATGTGATTGCTTTGGGTGTTTTGGTCATTTCACCCCATTTACCCTCAGCTCATTAAACATCTCCACCTCACTTTCCACAACATCACTTTCAGCATTTGAGGAAAAATTAGAAACATAGTGAGAGAGAGAAGAGGGAGACGACTAGAGGGAAGGAAGAAAGAGGAAGAAGAAGCTCTCAAGTTTCTCCTTGCATGTAAGTGCTCTTGCTACCAATCCACTCCATTTTCAATCCTCTTTCTTTTGACACCAATTTCAGAACCTAACTCGTCTTAAATCTTCTTTGCCATTGTTGGATTTTGAAGCTCAAAGTTGAGTTTTTTAACTTCTTGAAGTTTACTTGTTGCTCTTGAGAACTTAGGAATAGTTCTTAGCAAATCTCTCAAGCTACATTGGGGTTTAGAGCAAATTGGAAGCCATCTCAGTAGCAAAGGACCATAGGATTCGAAATTGGAGCATATTCAAGTTCGTGGGAGCTTAGGACACCATACGGGGACCGTTCGTGTGTTTTCTCGTTTTTGAGCATTGCTCGAAGTTTCGGTGAATCGTGATCTTCATCACGAAGTGGTGAGTTTTACTCACGTTTAGGGATTGTATTTTTCTGAATGATTGGTTATGTCGTTGGTTTTTATTTTGTTTTGTTCGTTTTGAGAATTTTACGAGTTGAAAACTGTTTTTCGAAAAATTGTGTATTATGAGTTATTGAACGAATTATACATTGTTATGATGTTGTTTTGTGTTGATTGGGTTGTTTGTTGTGCTGGTAATATCTGTTGTAATGTTGGAAATTGATCGGAATAAGGGTCGGATTGGAATCGAGTAGCGAAATTGATGAAATCTGAATAAAAAGGGGTAATTTTCTGCATAATTTGCACTTGTGCATCAATTGTCGTGTCGCGACCCCGAGGGGATCGCCTCGCGACCATTCACGAAATTGAAGAGGAAAAGTTTATGGACCTCATCGCGACGCAATGGTACGAGGTCACGTCGCGACCCTGTGTAAATTTTCAACAAAAGTACATTGACACTATTTTAACTATAATTTTTGATCCGGGAACCCGTTTGAAGTGTTCTCTAGTGCGTTAGAAAGCTTATTAAAGTGCATAATCATATATCTGAATTGGATTGTGATATGCATATTTTTTGATTGTGTTGATTCCAACAAGTTGTACTCGTGTTAGGAATGTGGTGAAAAACTGAATTTAGTACACGTGTGAGCATTTGTTTTGAAAACAAAACCGAACTAAACGTTCTATTTGTTAAATCTATGATTGATGGGGGATGATTACTTTATTCATCTAAATTGGTCTAGGAGTAACGATATACAAATTGTATCGAGCTTAGGAGGCGGCCCAATGTGGGTAAGATATATAGATTATATTGATTATGGGTGACGACCCGTGGAATAGCATACTATGCGGGGAAGGTCACGAGCCCTTAACCTAGGCCCAATTATACCACTAGGGAAAGTACTAGCGGGGGTTCACCGAGATTAGCAAAGCTGCGGTTGGTGTTATGCTAAGGTTAATTGAATAGCACATTTAAATACCGGGATTAGCAAAGTTGCGGTCGGTAATGAGCTAAAATTTGAAAAAGGCGCGTGGTTTATAAATTAAACTACGAATGTAACGGTTTTATAATTGAACCGAGAGTATGTTAGGGGTCACGGTAAAACTCACTGTGATATGTTATCTCACCCTATCATTTGTTGTTATTTTACAGAGAAAAAGGGAAAGAAGAAAGTTAAGCGGCATGAGTAGCAGAGGTGCCTAAGGAGCTGACTGAGACTCTATGTCTTTGTCAATATTTTGGCTTTTCCTTGTAGTATATGTATCTTGGTTATGTGACTTACTTGATGTTAAGTTATATAAAAAGAGTGGCATGACAACAAGTATCGATATGACAATTCGTTAACTAGTTAGTTGAACATTAACTTAATGTCGGGACCAAAATTGTAAGCGAAGATATAAGTAGTGATCAACATTTGAACAAAAATTTATTTGAGGACTTAAAAATGAAAGTGCCATATTTTGTAACGACTACAAATTGACTTTGTATTCTAGTATTTGGATATTAGATTATATTAGATATTCAATATTTACCAAATGAGAACATGATAAAATTAAATTTAATTAGATGATATTTAATGCTTTAAAACAATAAATAAAATTATTTTAAGAGGTCAAATTAAAATTGTCATTTTCTTAAATAATGAAAAACAGATCACACATGAAATAGGTATTAATTGTAAATAATAATTTAATTTATTTAAATATCTGCTTATAATAATTTAACTGGTTGTTTGTAAACATTAAATATTAGGTTCACACCTATATTAGAGTGGAAGCAAAAAGTTTATGGAATCCTTTGAGAAAATAAAGGATTCGTTTTAGGCAAGGCTATATTTGTTTGCTAAGTACCTTCAGGGGTGTGGTTAAGGAAACGTGGGGTGTGAATAACAATTATGATTGTTAAACTCTCGAGTTAACTCTTAAACTCTTATGAGTTTACAATTCTAGATCATAAAAATGAGTCAATTAGCACGTAAACTATTTTTTTGTAAACTCGTACAAGTTAAACTCTGATAAAATTGGTAAACTCTTGATTTTACTACGAGTTTACTAGTCAACAATTTTACATTGATTTGGCCTTAAAATATAAATTACTAGTCAGTATTGTTAGCTACTTAAGTTGAATTACGTATTGTTGCGGTATATATATATTGAATTCATAAATTTAATTTTACATTATCAATACTATTTGTTTATCTTTTATTCAACTACATAATGATTTTAACTAAAACTTATGAATGAATGTCAACTCAAATTAGCTCTTATTATTGAACTTTTTCATTTTAATAACTTATACTTTTATGAATTATATGAATTTATATATGATTTAGTCATTAATGCAATATTGTCAAAAAAAGGCATTAATACAGTAGTAATGTTAGTAATGTACTAATACGTATACATTTTAATATTTTAATTTGCTACTTTGCTTTATTGTAGAGTTTTTCCTTTTTGAGGAAAAGATTATTGCAATGTTTAATTAATGTTGAATTATTATTGTCATTAACCTATATTATATTATCATGTATAAGTGTCATTTATAGGCTTCTTTGACACCAGGTAGACTCTTATTAGTTTACGAGTCGAGTCGAGTCTAGTCTACAAGCCGAGTTTATGTATGCTCCACGAGTTTACGTAAATCTCGAGTTTATTAACCTTGTATAATGTCAATTCTGAATATCAATATATAACAACGGCAATAGCAGCTAGGCTGAATTAAAGGCCCACAAAAATATTTTTTAGCCTACTCCTATTTTTCAGACTAATCTCAAAACATATAATTACTTTATCCATTAGTGACTCTTAAATCTAACTTTGTTAAGCCTTTAGCATTTTAAATGGTGTATCATTACTCCAAAATAAATTAATTCCAACCTCGATTCAAATCCTAGGAGCAAGTTGATTTAAGAAAATCTCTCTATAACATGAATACTTATAAGTTTTTGACAAAAATATAATAATTATAAGTGAAAAATATCAGAAGTAAAAATATAAACAATTTGTATGTCAGTAATGTGTAATGTTTCCCCATCAGGACTCCAAAACAAAATATTCATTTGTAAAATAAAAAGGCATTTATAAAGACAACATGTAAAAAATAATTATATCGACAACGTAAAATTATCGGAAAAAATATATTATATTTTCCCGTTTAAACTACTTAAAGATAATTAAAGTATATTAACAATGGCCAATTTTTTCTTATCGAGACTCAAGGCTAATTATTCATTTATGAAAACCAAATATATTATAAATAAAAAATAGAAAAAATTCTATTAACACGTAATGTTTTCTCGTCAGAAATCAAAAGTAAAATGTAAAAAAATCAGTTAGTAATATTTGCTTGGTGGTGCTTTTTTTGGGTCATGTACTGATGTGTCAAATTATATAAAACGAAATGCTCCGATAAACAATATGTTTAATGATTGTCAAAAAAAAAATGTTTAATTATTGAAGCATTTGATTATTGTATGTCAGGTTTTTATGTTATATTTTGTGTCAAAATAAATGTCATTTACTTATCGAGATTTTTACAGAATTTTCATTTTGACTACTATTAATATAAAGAGATAAGGCATGTTAGAACAACTTATAAAAATAGAAAACTACATAAATACACATTTTAAAAGAATAAATTGTGCCCCTTGTTTTCTTGGGGCTTTATGCCCCTTGTTTTCACAAAAAAAAAAAAGATAATAAATCGTTTTTTGACTTTGAAATCTAAAATGTGCAGCTTGGTAAAATATCTATTTTAAAAATTCAGTGGCTAAGTCAACAAATCCCTTCTTTCACCCTTAACCTATTTACCCAAAAAAAAAATGACCCCTTGACTTTAATTAAATAGACCCTTGACCATATCTTCTAAAATGTGCAGGATGTTAAAGTACCTATTTTAAAAATCCAATGGCAATACTAGCGTCAACAAACCCCTTAACCTATTTACCAAAAAAAGATACACCCCCTTTAATTTTAATTAAATTGATCCTTGACCATAATTAAGTATCTTCTAGTCGTAATTTTCTATTTAAACAACCCCCCACACCACAAACCATTACGCACTTCACAAATCATTATTGTTTGTTTTTCAATAAGTAGAAGTTTTCATAAATAATTACTGCTACTCTCAAACTTCTCCTGTTTTGTTTTTATTCTGGTCAAATATGCGAGGGTTAATCACTTACTACGTTTTTATTCTTGGTTTTGTTTCACCTTGTTTATGTTTTTTGAGCCGAAATGTCAGAACTCAAAATGGTTTATTTAATGTGATGCAATATGGTGCACATGGGGATGACAAATCTGATGATTCACAAGTATATATATGCATTTTTCTGTTATTCGTTATAATTTTAATATCTATACTTAATGAGAATCTTTGCTCTTCTATTCACGTGGAAGCTTATGGTTTTGATTGATTCGGGCTAATTAATCATTGACCCTTAACAAATTTTTTTAATTATTTTTTAAATTGTAGGCATTTTTAAAAGCATGGAATAGTGCATGTGGAGCACAAGGAATAACTACATTAGTTATACCACCAGAAAAATCATTCATGGTGACACAATTAGTATTAGATGGTAAAACTTGTCAAGCCAAAAGTATCAACATTCAGGTATATAGAGTATATATATAACGAACATCCAACATACGATTGAATTTCTATTAATTTTTTGGTAAATTCTACCATACCCATTCATTGTTGGGTGGGTATGATACCTTCTAGGCAAAATACTCAATGACACCTCATTTTTCTATTTAAATATTTTAAAATAAAAATAAATATTGAACTAATTTTGCTTAGTTTTGCTTAGAAGGTATCATACCCACCTAACTTTGAATGAGTATGGGAGTAAGGTATCATACCCACCTAACTTTGAATGGGTATCGGAGTAATCACCTAATTTTTTTTGTGGGATATATTTTTTAAAAAGTTTTTATATTGAAATCATATTTTTATTCGCTTGATTTTATTTTTTAATTAATGTTTGATTTCTTGACTCAATATTTAGAATAATAAAGTACATGCTAATTGCCACTCAGATATTATTTTATTAATAATTAAATTAGTTTTTAATTTATTTCAATGTTAAAAACATAAAGTTCCAACTTTTATTTAGATTAAATGGCAAAGTTTAAATAATAAACTCCACGTGATCTTCTCCAATTTTTAATTAGCTAAACATCGTATGAAATTTATAACTAGTTAAATAATATGAATAATTAATATAAATATAATGATTATAATTAAATTTTCTTAGTTCTCACTTAAATATGTGTATACATATATTTTTCTAAAATGTAAATATTAGCGGCTACTTAAAACTATAAATTTATTTTTTGCAGCTTCAAGGGAAAATTGTTGCACCCTCAAAGGATAAATGGAAAGCTGGACAATATTGGATCAGAATCCAACATGTAAACGGACTCACAATTGATGGCAATGGAGGAATCGATGGCGATGGTTCTACTTGGTGGCAATGTGAAAGTTGTCAACGACCTGTGGTGTGTGTATATATATATATATATAAGAATTATTCTTAATGATCATTTATTTCAGTCTCTAGCTAGAGTATTTGTTATATGTTTTTCATGTATTTTGTTGTGCAGGCCTTGTATTTCCTCGCCTGCAATGATCTTACAGTTAGAAACGTGAAAATCACTAACACCCCGAAAGCTCATATCTCCATAACTGGTTGTAAGGTTGCAACATTCTCTAATATAAGCATTAGTTCTCCTTCTGATAGTCCCAACACTGATGGCTTTGACATTTCTAATTCCAATAATATCTTGATAGAAGACTCCAACATAAAAGCTGGTAATCAATATTTATTTTATCTTACCAAATTTTAACTTTTAATATTTTAAAATTATTATTATGCTCAATTTTAATTTGGGTTATCACTTTTGTATATAGGTGATGATTGTATTGCCATCAACGGTGGCTCCTCTTACATCAATGTTACTCGAGTTGTTTGTGGACCGGGTCATGGAATAAGGTATATAAAAACAAAATTTGTATTTATTCCTTTGGAAACATGACACACTCGCAATATAGTTCACATCCTAAGTTTGATAGGGTTATCATGTGAGTTAAAGATGATCATGTCTAACTGAAAAATGTTTCTTAATTTAATTAATAATATAAGATAAATTATATTTTATTCCGTCTATTTTTAACTTAGATTTTCAGTTTGGCCTCTTTATTATTTTTTTACTGTATTAGAATAATCTTTTTATTTTTTTGCTCTGAGTTTACTCCTTATTTTATAGAAGTTCTGCAATGCAGTTCTTTTTTTACAAGGTAGATTAACATATGGAATAAAAGATGATCACATTTGTATAGTTCTGTAACATTGGTATGACATTGACAAACAATGGACTATTTTGAAAAAACAATGGAACTAAATTGAAATCTAAAACAAAAACAAAACCCTGTAAATATATAATTTAGCTTTGCTACAATATTCATGTTATTTTAATGTTATTCTATTTTTTACAAAACTAATAAAAATATTATATGAATGATTCAGCGTTGGTAGCCTCGGTAGAAACCAAGCTCAAGATACTGTTGAAGATGTCTATGTAACCAATTGCAGCTTCATCGAGACTACAAATGGCGCAAGAATCAAAACAGTTCCGGTGAGTAACTTTTGTGTGTGTGTGTGTATATATATATATATATATATATATATATGGTGGAAATGTACTATGGTATATGCACATTTACTCTTAATATACTTTTTCAGTTTTTTCTCCAACTCCAATCGTATAATTATGTAAACAGCCATTAGTAGTAATATATAATATGGTTGGCAACAAATGCATGAATGGACTGTACAAAAAAGAAGGATTAAGTGAACTAACACTATTAATCATTATAGGTAGTGATTACGAGTGGCAGGGAGGCTCGGATTCTATATATTTTTTGACCATTTTTCATCCAATATCAAACTCCATATTTCAACTTTTTGCAGGCTGGATCAGGTTATGCAAGGAGGATTACTTTTGAACAAATACAACTAGTAAATGTTAAGAACCCCATAATTATAAACCAAGACTACCATTTGGTACACCTCTGACTCTGCATTATTCGTATTTCAGCTGTATTTTTTCTGTTTCACATATGTATATCACAATAACATATGTATTTAATTTTGTGAAAAATATTAGCATGATACTTCAGACGTGCAAGTGAGTGGGGTGACATATCGAGGGTTTAATGGAACTTCTGCCAGTGACATAGCTATTAATTTAGATTGCTGCTCCTTTGGTTGTTTCAACATTGAATTGGATCAAATTAACATTGTCTCATCTCAACCCGGAAAGCAGACTAGTGCTTTTTGCAAAAATGTCCATGGAATAGTTAAATCCACTATTCCAATTGTTTCTTGTATGGCTAGTGAGTTATGATCGAACGCCATATGTGAAGAATATGCCAAAAGTATATCACGAATAAAGTAGCAACGTGATATGAAAATTTTGTCCTTCACTCATATGTAATATGTTTTTCCAATCTAAAGGTATTATATTTTGATTTTCCTTCCATTTACAATCTCGAAACTGTCTATCTAGATTCTTGAATTAAGATCAACCAACTATGTTTTGACATTGTAGTTTGGACCCAATGCCCCAAAATTGAAGTGTGGTTATAAGATTAATATTCAAATATTTTTTTTACACCGTAATTATCGTCAAGACTCAATATATTTATATAGAATCATTTTGCATGTCATAAGAAATTTAATAAACATCTTAATAATTTTACATCTGATAAGAAAATTTAAGCAAGCACATACGTTCAAAAACTAGTAATAAGACGCCTAAGGTAAAATTTTAGTTGTTGTTTTAAAATCGTTGTACACATTATTTTAAAGTAAATTAGGTAATCCTCTGTCACAATAAATTTATTGATAAAAAATAAAAGCAAACAAAAATATGGGGGACATATATAAACCAAACCCATGCCAAAAAAGGGGGGCATCTATATAAGTCTCAATTTACACCTATACTCTTTCTTATATACTTAAGGTGAAATCACTTTTGTGGCGTTAGTTCCTTGCTAGATCGAAGGGCCCACGTTGTTTGTACTATGAGTGGCATGTTGCGCCTGTTGAGTGTATTAGCCGTAAATAGTTTTTATTCTTGGTTTCATTTTGTATCGGGTTTAGGATACCCCTAGTGTCCTACTTGTTTATATATGATCTGATCTTTTGCCTTTCAAAAAAAAAATTACCAACGACTTATCATTCAGTTACTCTGTTGAGAGAGAGAGTCTTTCTCTAGGTCATCTCCATGTCCAGGGATGGACCCAAAAATTTTGATTGGCAGGGACAATATTATACACGTTAAATATATAAAAGTATACATAAATAAAATGATGATATCATTATCGGTAAATACAAAATAGCATATTGCAAAAAATTTACCATTATATATCCAAAAAATTGGAAACATTTTAACATCCATAAATTCTAATTGTTCACAATATGTCTTCTTATTGGGAAAGTGTTGTAGGATTTTTTTTTTCATTTTAAACACTATAAAATCCCTCTATGTATATAATTAAAACAATCATCCAAAAATTCATTTTTTTTATACGCATTTGATTATTCACAAAATTCAAAATCATAGGAAAAAAAACTCCTTTGATAGTGTAAATTTTTATTTAATAGGAGCAAAACATTAGTTTTAAATTCAGAGGGTGTGGTTGAGCGGTTGGGGCTCATCCTCCCTTAACCAAACGTTGAGGGTTCGATCATCGCCTTAGGCATGGAGCAGCTTTAAATCCTTGGGCCAACTGTCCCACACTTCGAAATGCCTACAATCCAGCGAGGGGAATAGTCACTGCGTTCGGCGGTGGATACCCCGGTCTCGACCAAAAGAACATTATTTTAAGTGGGGTCAAAATTTAAAATGTATCATAAATTAACATCAACTAATTAAAAATAGAGGGGGCATTTGCCCACAATTACTTTGCTGTAGATCCGTCCATGTCTATCTCCTCAAAACATCCAAATCAAGAATAACATTAAGATGAATATTGGTTCTCTACGTTGTTACACATGAATTGGGCTCAGGTCAAGATATTTGTTTTTCCTGACACTGTTTCCAAAATGGGGTGTGATCTAATGATAAATTGGAGAGTATTTGGAGATGATGGTGCACGTTGTTTGAATGGGACGAAAAATGTGTAGTGGAAATGGGACCTAACTTAATTTTTATCTAAATAGGGAGTCCATAGATTCTTGGACATATAGTAAGTGATTTTCGCTAAAATCATGTTACAACTAATTGTTAGATCTCTCTAGACCATGAAAAGGTAATGATGACCTTGCTCGTGCCTTCAGAATTTTATGAATGTATAATACTCCACCCAAAGTGTTTTCTTTCGCATGGAAAAACTCTTGCAAAAACAAGCTTACTACGAAGGTAGAATTGTGGCATAGAAATATTATTATTGTGTTAAATGATGGTACTTTTGAATTTTGAAATGCATACCCATTTGGGCATGCATGTTGTGGCCAGTGGCGGATCTTGACTAAAAAACTTGAGAGGGCCGCCAATAATACAGACATGGAGGAACGACGAGGTAGAGATCGACGACGATGAGAAAGTTAATATATGTCCCCCATCAACTATATTAGCTTACTAGTAAGCTATAGACTTAATTGATTCGATAAATAAGAAAGTTAAAATATATACACTTTACCCATATAATAATTCTTATATCTACTCATATTTTTTTTCACATCTTATATTAGAATTAGAAATTGTGAATCAATAGTTGATAAATTTTAAAAAAATAGCATTTTAAAATTAAAATAAAGTTAATATAAAATTATCTTTTTACAAACAGTTTCAATATCTATGAACTGAAAATTACAAGCAAAATAACTCCTGCTGGGATTCAAACACGAGGTCCACAGCCGAAGTGATCAACACCCAACCACTGCGCCGAATTAGTCATTACATTCAAACTCGCAAACAGTTTATATATATTTAGTAATTAAGTTTTAAGAAAACAAGGGTACTATAGTAATTTCACATGAAATTTTAGGGTGGTCGTGGCCCTGCCCAGCCCCTACTAAGATCCGCCAGTGGTTGTGGCTCATCTCATCGAAAGCAAAGCATACCCATTTGGGTTTGAAATGCAATTTTTGGACGCAAGATATTACGTGCATATTTGTGGGGATATGTAATTGTTGCACTTGCACAAGTAAAAGGTTAATAAAAGGAGACAAAATCAAAAATAATTGAGTTCACTTCTGGGGATGATTCGTAGGGCACCTAAGAGTGGAATTACTCTAGCCAAACAAGGTTTTAATTAAATAGACCTATCTAATTTAGAAATTTACCTACACAAGTATGGTTTGATACTACGGTGATCAGTATGGTTTGATACTAATAAAGAGCTTTTTATTAGACATGACCTTGCTTTTTTTAAAGTGTGCATTGACTTAGGATCCAGATTTTTTTTGGTTGTGCACATGAGAAAAAAAGGAATAAGCGAGCCAACCAAACTAGCCTGGGGCTTCCTGCACAGCACGAGGTTCTCCAAACCTACGGGGAGAGTTGTCCATAATGACGTACCAAATCTAGAGGACCGACCAAGCTTAGCCATGTAGTCAGCACAACTATTTCCTTCTCTCAACACATGCTGGAAGGAGATGGTAGGAATGACATCTATCAATGAGAAAATCTTATCCAAGAAGGATGCATACAAGTAGAGAAGTCAATGGGCTGGGCCCGGCCCAGCCCGGCCTTGCCCATAGGGCCAAACAACATTTGTGGGCTGGGCTGGGCCGGCCCAATATTCTAATGGGCTGCATATTTTATGGCCCAGCCCGACGTCAGCCCATGGGCCAATAGGCTACAAATCATTGAATTTTTAGAATTTTGACCATAGTTTTTTCTACAAATGAGCAACATACATAAAGATAATATTTTGAAAGTGACATACTGTATACATAAGATAAATAAATCTCTTTTGACTCAAACAAAGCCAATTTAAATCTGTTTTGGCTCTACAAATCACCATGAATAATATATTAACGCTTTGTCCACCATCCCACGGGCCAGCCCACTAGCCCATGGGCCAACCCGCGGGCCAGCCCACTAGCCCATGGGCCAACCAGACCCAGCCCATATATCTGATCGGGCCCATTGGGATGGGCCAAAAACTTAGCGTTGTTTTTTGGGCCCCTATTTTTAGAGCCCGGCCCAACCAAATAATCGGACCACTGAGCCAGCCCGCTGGGCTGGGCCAAAATTGACAGCTCTACATACAAGTGGAACTGGTAGTTACTTCGCTGCTTTAGGATGAAAATTACATCTTCCCAGTGTGTTTCACACTTTCACACACATCATTTGTGACTTAGTTGCCTATGAGGAGAGTCAACCCGTGATATACACCAAATAGCTCAACCAACAAGGCATTTTCACACTTGTCATTAGACGAGAAAACATCAATCCAGGGACCTTGGCTTTCTCGAAGGATGCCACCCGCACCGATATCGCCCCCAAGACCACAGCTGCAATCATCTATATTGTGAGTTATGTCTCTAGTTCTCCACAAGCTATCACCTAAGGTCTTAACAAGGTCCTTCTCTTGCTACCTAAAAAAAATTGAATTGGTATGTCGTGAGGGACTTTGTGGTCTCTCACCCTAGAAGACACCTACTTTTCAATATATTTGACTAATATAGTTTTTTTTTTGTAAACTAGGTATCCTTTGCGCGAGATTAATCCCTCGAGTCTAGTAGGACCACAATTATTAGGCGCGGCAAGGTTCCCCCTTAAGAATTTTAATTAACATTGCTAGATTCAAACTTAAGACCTTTGATTAAGCCGAAAGAGACTCGAGCCATCTTATAAGTACTCTTAATTTTATGTGAATGTGTCTTATAAAATTGATCAAGGCATGAGAAATTAAAAATGCATAGTGAGCAGGTGAAGTGCAAGGACAAAATAAATATGGAAAGGGTGGAAGGATGAAAATTGAAATGAGTCCAAAAATGGTGAGAGAAGAGGGAAGGGGGTGCAACGCGCAACAGAGTGGTTGTTGGTGGTTGATGAGAAATCAGCGCAGAGAGATTGATTGATTGAAACGAATAGTACTATATTATTAATAAAACAAAAATCTAAAATTGGAGTGAAGGGCCAATGAGGAGAAAACACAAAGGGTGTGTTTGGAAGGAGGGAAGAGAAAGGAAAAGTGTAAGAAATGAAAGAAAACACACATTCCAAAAAAAATTCCTTCCTTTGGTTGCAAAATATTAAGGGGAGAAGGGAAAAAACATATGGGACCCACATATAAAACTTTTCTTCCAAAATTGGGAAGAAAAGGAGAGAAAGGTGAGGTTTTTTAGGAAAATGACTGAAATACCCTTATAAATTTACTTTCTTTTATTTATTAATAAATATTTGCAAAAAAATAATAATAGTTCAAAATTACTATTTATTTAAAAATAATCATTTATAATTTTAGTAAATGTTTGTTTCTTTTTATATTATGATATTATTTGTGTTTTACAAAATAAAATAAAGGCTTTTGTTTTTTTAGTTCTACAAAATAAAATAAATATTTTTAAAATTATTAATATAATTTATTTTTAGTTCTCAATAAATAATTGTTTTCTTTTTGTTACATTGATAAGACTATATTTTACATCTTTAATTCTATTCTCTTTATCATTCATTTTTATTTAAGGGTACTCTTGTCATTTTCACAAACACATTGTTTTCTCTTCCTTCCACTTTCTTTCTACTTTCTCTCAAACCAAACAACTAAACAATCATCTCATTTTCAACTCTTTTTCTCTTCTTTTCTCATCCTTTCCTTTCTCTTCTTTTCAACTACTTTTCTTTCACTAACCAAACATACCCAAAGACAATGGTTACGTAACTTTCATGTCTGACTCACCGGCGCTGGGACTCTGCGTTACCTCGTTCATCTGTCTGTCGCAGCAGTGCCAAGCCAAACAGCTCTCACTCTGCTCCCCCTTTTGGGTTTCAACTAGGACTGGACAAAATGTCCAAATCGACCGTGAACCCGGCAGACCCGTACTTTTGGAAACTGAATTTCGGGTTTAAATGGTTAAACGGGTTCACGGGTCACAAATATGGGCCATTGTGGTTTGTAACAGTTGGGCCTGGATGGGAAAACCCCAACCCTTGTGGAACCGAAACCGACTGTTTCAATAACAGATATTAGTGGAGTGGGTAATAATAGTATAAAGAGATGACATGAGGTGGGAGTAAAACGACAGTGTTTTGCCTAAACTTCTTACCCATATAAATACATCTGGTCACCATGAAAGCCAAATTTTCACTTCATTCAGCCGCAACACCCTTTACTTTTACAAACCCTAGCAGAGCAAACGCTAACTGAGACTGAGAGTAGAGATGAAGAGAGCCACCGTGAAACCGTCATCGTTTCTCCTCCGTCGCCTTTGTTCGTGATTCACTGCACCTCTTCTCTTTACAAGTATCGCAGTACAGTAGGTAAGAAAACCACATCTTCTTCATCTCTCTTTGAAACTGTTTTCCTTTATTTCGTCTTCTTAACTCTCTTCAACTTCGTTTCTTATATTTTTTGTTTTAGAGTTTTTTCCTTTCTTCCTTGGTAATTTTTTTTAGGGTTTTTTATGTTATTTTCACTCGATTTGTTTACTTTTGGCTAAGAGTGTGTTTATAATGTCTCTTCTTTGTACGATTTAGGCTTTTAGGCTTCTTTTTTTCGAATTTTGTTATATAAAATGAAACCCCATTATTTTCTTTTATCTTTGGTTGACTTGAGGTTTTGGTGAACAAGGGTTATCCAAGAAGCTGCTGAGGATTTTGGATTGAAGCTTCCACTATTTGGTAATTATATTTTAGGGTTTACTGTTTATTTGAAGCTTAAAATGTATTTAACTTATTTTCTGAAATTTAAGTAATTGTTTTACAAAATGAAACCCTATTTCTGGTTCTCATCACTTTTTTTGGTTTAGTGTTTGTAGTTGTTACTCGCATTTTTTTTTTATCTTTTGTTGATTTGAGCCTCAGATCCGAAAGTTTGTGAAGGAAGGAGCATTCATAAGGAATCAACAAAGATCTGGTAACTACTTGTTTTAGGGATTTGTTTTACTTTTATGTTTTAGGGATTTTTTACTAACATTATTTTCTTTTATCTTTTGTTGCATGTCTTAGAATTTTAATATGTTTTAGCAACATAATATGTTGTTTTTCTCTTTATTTCTTACTTCAACTTTTTGATTCCTCATGTGTTGCATATCACTTTCATTAGTGTTGCTTTCCAGATTTGTTTTTCATGTTATATCTTGTAGGAAATTTTCTCTTCGACTATTGGATATGCTATTAAAACAGGATGGTTTAGTTGTGGATCTTCGTGTCTTTGCTTGTTGTTTTGCACAACTTTTAGTTTTAGCTTCCTTCTTAAAACCATTTTGAAGTTTTTTTGTGAAAAAATCAAAATTCTAATATTCCATATGGCTTGTCATGAACATCATAATTCAGCAGGAGATGTCTACTTCTGTTATCAATGGGAATGTTTTATTTTGCTTAAATTAACATATTTTATTTTTGTACCTCATTTGATTTAGTTTGATTCTAATTTGTTTTCCTTTGCTTCTAATTTGTTTTGATTTGTTTTGATTTGCTTAAATGTTTACCTACTTTGTTTTTGCTTGCTTCAATTAAATTGATTAAGTGTTCTTGGCAATTATTGACTTTAGCTTGTTCATTTTTCAGCAATGGAACAACCTAGTCAACCAGCAACTGTCATTGAAGCCACTGAAAACATCAGCAATGTTGTCCCAACAGTAGATGAGGCTGCAGCTGCAACAACTGCTGCCAAACCTCCTCTTCCTAAGAAGAGGAAAGCAAATGCTAATGGTAAGCGTCACACCTCTTTTGCTTGGCAACATTTTACTAGAACTGTAAATGAGTTCCATGAACCAATAGCCGTTTGCAACTATTGCAACAAAAAATACAAATCTGACTCACAACAACATGGGACTACTAACCTCAATGCTCATGTTAAAGTCTGTCCAAACAACCCAGATATCATAAATAGAGACCCAAGTCAGCCAACACTTACCTTTAGGAGTGGGGAGGGTGGTAGATTTAAGTGATTCTTGTACTCTTTTCTTTTTCAGAAGTTTTCAATTTTTGTTGGAATCCTTGCTCAAGATCGGAAACAAGCTCTAAACATATCTGTTATGGTATGTTAGTTTTAACAATTCTGTCTTTGCTTATTATTGCTTTGCACACATATCTGTTTTTGTTATTATGCTTTTAATTCTGCTCAAGATCAGAAACAAGCTCTAAATATTATGTTTTTAATTCTGCTTTGCATAAATATCTGTTTTAATAATTCTGATTAATTCTAAACATATCTGTTTTTGTTATTATGTTTTTAATTATGAGTTTTTGTTGTTCCTACTTGCTAGTCCTTAGTCCTTGCTTTGCATACACGTAAATTCTTTCAAACCATTCCATCTCTTCATACATGCTGTTAGAAATGAAGTGGTAAGAGTGTCATTACTTATGGTTTTTTAATAGTACTGTTTTAGTCTAGTTTGTGAGTTGATAACTTCAATAAATGTTTCAGATTTTGCCTAAATGTATCTCTAGATACAAGAATACAAAGATTATTTGGAATGTCAACTACTATGTTGTGCAATAGGCTACTAAATTGAATCTTACAAGGTTGGTGCTTGATTACTCATTAGTCTATCAATTATGTTTTTTTAATGAAATAGTGTTACTGATGTTGAGATGATTTTTTTTGTTATGCAGATTCACATGGATATGGAGTTGAGTTCTTGAGCTTCTTAAACAAGTTGATCCCCTTGCATGGGTGTATGTGCATTTGCACTGTAACTAAACAATTTGGAACACACTTAGTTAATTTTTAAGTAGCTTCTTGCAGGTACATGATGCTTGGTTGGGCTGCCTTTGATTATAATTTGATAGTAATGTGATGTTAATGCTGTAGTTAAACTATGTTGCGGTTAGTAAAACCGTGTAGTTAATTACTGGGCTGTCATGTAAATATAGCTGCAGTGAAATTCTACTGCACTGAAACTATGGTTACTTCATAGTTCTAGATTGTATTTAGCTGAAGCAAAACTATCCTGATGTAGTTTGGCAGCTTACTGCAATCAATGTTAATATATCTGTACAGTAAATGTTTAATTAAAGTTATCAGATTTGCAGGTACAAAGTAGTTTTTTGTTAAGTTTAAATATAATTGGCAGGTCCAATGTGTTGTGGATTTAAATGTAATAATTGGTAGGTCCAATTTCCAGTATGTATTCTATTTAGTTAGAAAGCGTAAATTGGGCTAAAAACGTTTTTGTTTATAATAGAAATTTTTTGGTGAAGAAAATGTATTTTGTGTTGGTTATTAACAATTTATTTTATCTAAAATTGTGCTAAAAATGTCACTGGCCCAAAATGGTCTAAACCGTTTAAAACCACTATAACCCACCCGTAAACCGAGTAAACTAATCTGCCCAAATCGAAGCCCAATATGGTCGAAATTGGGCCTTGTTAATGCGTCTATGGTTTGTGCTGGCATTATTGAGCCCGAATCCGGTATACCCGACCGTTTGTCCACCCCTAGTTTCAACATTGATCAAACAACTGGTAAATTTAATTAATTTAAACTACTCACTCTTTTTTTTGACAAGAAATTTAAACTACTCACTCAGTCTCATATTAACCGTCGTACTGATTTTCACTAGTATTTGTTTTTTAAAATTACTTGTCATTTTAAAATTTTAATATAGTATTATTTATTTATTTATTTTAATAATACCTTTTTACTACCTTTGTCTTATATTATATGACCTTATTTTTTGTCAAAAAAAATTGTCTCATATTATAGGACTATGACCTTACTTTTAGTCCAAAAAAATTGTCTTATATTATAGGACATTTTACAACACCATGAAATATTAATTTTTCTTTTCTCATCATACCCTTCATTTTTTTTAATTATCTTTATTCTTTCAGTTATATTAATTTATCTTTCTCGTTTTGCTAATTCCTTCATTCCTTTGATGAATTGAGTTGTCGTTTTAAAGCGCGCCTAAATATTTCTTTTAGCATTTGTAACAAAAAAGCACATCTAAATATGAAGTTTTAAGAATTATTTATCGGTAAATAAAAGGCAAGATGTAATCAAGTGTCGTTTACTAGTAGAAATACAGGTTCGATTAATGTCTACCGGACAAAGGTGAAAAAGCCTGGTTTGTATTCGCAACGGATAATCAAATCAAAGTGAACTTTTGTGAAGTTGGAGGTTGGCAATGATGGTTCAATTCCACGAGCACATAATGATCCTTCCAGAAAGGTTCTTTGGGAAGTACAAAATTCACCCATTGCAAAGGTTGCAATGGCCATTCTTGAACATGGAAGGTGCGGCTATGCTTTAATTTCATTCTTTGAGCAAAGAAGATCAAGATCTTGATTGGGAATAATTTTCCATGGCTTTGGTTAAAAGATTTGGCGCGCAAACGGAGCACTCATTAATTGACAAGTTGATACTGGAAAATAAGAAATAAAACCAGAATCTAGGAAAGTGGCTAAAATAAGAGATGAAATGGTGTTAGAGGCGACTGTTGATGGTGTAACTGTAGGTTGTCGCAATGAATTAGAAACTGAATTCAAGAAAGATAAGGCCTTTTCCAATGGAGTAGAAAGTTCAGTCAATAAGGTTGAGAAAATTTAGTCCATGGTTCGGTGCTTCACTGCCGAACTTGTCCGGTGCTCTTATACCGGACCTGTTCGGTACGTTGGTACCCTACCCGTCAAAACATTGCGTAGGAAGGTTTGGGAGCGTATTCCACGTGATGGTAAAATTGAAGTTTTTGGTGTTTGGGGTGTGTGGTGAGTAGGAGGAGGTTGAGAAAAGCATGAGTCATAATTTTAGTTTACTTGATAAAATTGTTGGGCCTTGGATGCAAAAAAGTGGGCTTTATTAGAACCCGATACCTCCTTCATCATCTCTAACCTAGAGACAAAGTCACTGTTCTTGACAAAACCAGCGATGTAGAGAAATAAGATCAACACATTGGCCATCTTTCAACAACAGAAAAATTGGGCAAAACTGGAAATTTAATTGTGACTTGCATAAGAATCGATTAACCCAAAAGTGAAAGCTACTCAAAGCAGCTTCAAGTTGGAATCGATTTTAGGGATAAAAGCACTTCAAAAACCAAATGGCCAAACACTCATTTAATGCCTGGAATCACGAAAGGTAGTGTCAAAAGCACTTTTCTGTCTCCTCACCGCCAAACCAAACATGTACTAAAGTCAATTTTGCAAAATCAATTCTGTCAGAATCAGTTCTAATCACCGTAGGACCAAACATACACTCATTATCTCCGGATAATGTAAAAGAGGTTTTTCAACTTATGTAAATATTGATGACAATTTTATTGAATCGAATAAATCTTGAAATTTTTAAATGCAATAATAATAAGATAATTTCACTTTCTTAAAGAGAAGAGCATAATAGAAGATCTATTATTTTTGTTTAGTTTGGACCATTGCTGGCAACCTACAAAGTGTGTCTACACTTTTAACGAAAGAATAATCTTCACTCGTGCTTAGGATTATATTTCGCACTGGCCAACACCAAGTTTGTCCACCGACTTGATCCTTATATTCTGCAGTAGATTAAGCCACTGGGCCAACGATGTTGCTTGTATTTTTGTTTTCTATTGTTTCTTTGTCTCTATTATCTTGTATTTTGTGTTGCATTTTTTTTTCAGATTTATTTATATGCTAAATAATGTAGCTGAATTCTTTCATCAAATAAAATATGTAACAGAATTCTTTTATTTGTACGTCGCTTTCGTGACCCGACTATACAGACCAAAACTGAATATCTGTTGATATGCTTTGTTATGCATCTTTATATAGTTTATTATATTTTGAATACAATAAATTTCCAATCACATGAATTGGAACTATCTGACTATACATCTCCCACAAAGAAATTTTGTCCCCAACAAAATACGTCCAAGAGCTAATAATTTATATATATCAACTATATTTGTTGTTGTGCAATCACATCTGCTCCCACCATGTTCGATCAGCTCCATTGGAACTTGGTAACCATGCAATGCAACTCTCAATCATAAAAATTATTTATTTCCACTCATGCACATGGGGTTAATATATTGGTAGCACAATATCAGAGGCTATAACTAATAATAGAAAGACCTTAGGTCAGATCAATCTGCTGGCAGAAAATGGGGGAGCAAAACCATGTAGCCAAACTATTTAATGAATTCAGCTAGCCATGGCTTATGGCCCACAAACACCAATAATGTCAATCCATGCAAAAGCATGCCCATTGAAGAGCTTGGAATGAGTTCACTTGTATATATAAACTTGTGCTACGCTCTATTAATAAAATCGTTTGAACTATGAAAAAAAAGTTCACTTGTAACAAGTTCACATGTCAACTCTGTTAGTGTTGATTAGGCTTGTTTGTAACGGAAAATTAAAAAAGGACTAACGGTGTGTATATTATGTAACTTAAAGGACTTACGTAGTACGAAAAAACTTAGAGGACCAACTTATTATAATTAAATAACTTAAAGGACCTCTAATGTAATTTTGCTTATATAATATAAACTATATAACCTGACTTTGATGTACATTATTTGTAATCAAACTTTATTATTCATGAAAGTGACTCCAAGCTAAGATATACACTCTCTCAGTTTCTAAAAATAAATAAAAGTGAGTTAATATCCTTCAATTAGATATACACCACCTTGAAAATTGCTAGCAACATTCTCTTAGCACTCCTCATATCAACTTTCGTTAACTCATTTTTATTTATAATTAAGGACGGATGGAGCATATCACAAAAAGGAAAGGAGTAGTAATCAACGTTATGTTTCCTTTAAGTAGGTTTTTTGTAGTGTTATTGGTGCGCAGGATCCACTGCTGGTGACTAATCTACGTTTGGGCTTTGCCGGTCTGTCACTACAAAAAAAAGCTTATTAGCGACGTAATGTTAGCGACAAATTTGATTCCATCAGTAAAAATTAAATAGCAAGGGATTTATCGACGGAGAGCGACAGATCCGTCCGTCGCTATCGGCCAGATTTACTTTTTTCAAAAGTCCATCGCTAAAACCTAAATAAATTTGGTCACTAATAAGCTAGTTATGCATCCCACTAAATCCCAAAAAACACACCTCTTGTCTTCCTTCTCCTTTTCCCTTTTCCTAATTTCGTCGCAAAAGTGCAATGGTGGCGGATTTAGGGCTATTAACGACAGATTTTTCCATCGATAATAGCTTATTTTTTGTAGTGGGTGTGGTTCTCTCCTTTTAATAGAAATTTTTGCCACATCCAAACTTTGAATTCAAATCCCGGGAGCGAGATCCAAGCCAAGCTACTGCTTAGACCAACCATTGTTGTTTCCTTTTAAGTAGGTTACATAATAGAGCTTTTAGCCGCTCATGCTGTGAAGAAATGTACTTTTGTAGCCTAGTTAATGAAATCAGAAAATAATCAATTGAATTCAACAGCCACTTTATTGGAACACAGTTGGGAAAAAGTTCTTTAATTAAAGATGTGTGACTTTGGCACACTTGGCACCTATACAACAATTAAGTCTCGATACAACACAGAGACCTAACAAACCCATGTCACCAATTTGGTGGCTTTCGGAGTGGGTAGTTAGAGTTGGTAAAATGCACACAAAAAAAGTCCAAAAAATATAAGCGTTAGGGTTGTTTAGATTGTGATCGAACTGATTATGAATAGTTGAGTTTTTTTTTCCCACACAACAAGAAGAATTGATTTTATTAGAGTTGATTAAAGAAATTGAGTTTGAAAAAATTTATTTGTGTTTGATACTGATAGTCTAAAACTGGGTTTAGAAGAAATGATTTGGTTTGTGTTCTTCACTGTACTTCCGACCTTGAAGGGTGGTCCGAGGCAGTTAGTGGTTGATGTCCTTAGTCAATGACCGTATCTGATCCTAGCTGGTGTTGTACCTGCAAAGTCACTCCAATGCTAAAGTCAGTGGAGTAGTCTTAGCAAAGTAATAAATGTGAGAATGCTTACCATTAATGAGGCAATGGATGTTGTATTTATAGAGTGTGTTGGGGTTTGTCTCAACGAATTAGGACCGTCCGATCTTGCGATTCGATCTGAGCCCTTGATGTTTGGATTGGGCCCTTTGATATTGGGCCTTTGGGTGGTGCGAATAGATGTGAAAGAAGGGGGTGTATATGGTCAAAAGACTCACCATAACAGTTGCCCCCAAGTCTGGTCGTCTTAGAGGCGATCTTGACTTGCTGATGAGATTATGATGTGTTTCTACCGACCTCCGAACGAGCTAAAAATCTTCAGATGTTTGCGATGAGATGGGAATGCGATCTTAACTGTCCGATGTTTGATGAACAAGGGACTCACCGATGAGAGATTTATCGAAGATGAGCCTGCTTTGTAACATTGATTCGACCGTTGTAACATTTTTAAAGGTGACGTTTCGTTTTTCGCGCTATTGTATTTATTGCACCTGTCAGAACACGTTTCCCAATGGTGGCTAGTGATGGTGACGCTTTGGTAGGCGTGCGCGTGCTTTGAAGACTATTGATGGGATGCGTCGATTCGACTTAGGCCCAATCCAGTTCTATGAGGCCCATTATAAAGAGGGGTTCAACTCCCTCCATTTACTCCTGATTTTCAATTTGCTCTGCATACCGATCTTGATTTCTGATCTTTTGTTGATTTGGGAGATAGTGGCTAGAGTTTCTCCGTTCCAGTGGGTTCAAGTGCTTGAGTTTCGCAAGAGAATATCGGCAAAAGCTTCTTCTTTTGGGCGAGGTTAGTTCTAATTCTTGTTTAACTGTTTTGCTGTTCTTTTTGATTTCTCAAGCCAGTCTCGTCCCCGTCTCTTTTTAAGTTGTACTCGACCCCAATTTGTTTATTCGTTCCAGGGTGGGGGTCGTCAGGAAGGGTTTCAAACTCGGCATGGACCTGTTAGGTCGTTAGTCCTGACTTCCCTATGCCCCCATTCCTGCAGGTATTTAAACTGGCGGTTACCAAACAAACCCGTAGGCAAATTTCGCAGCAGCCCCCGCGATTAGCAAAGGTGATGGCTTCTGGAGGAGAGAGTGTTGAAGGTCGTCGTTCTGAAGGCGCCCCCGTTATTCCCGAAGTCCGAGACCATCCTGAGGTCAATCGTCGTTCCCCTAAGGATATTACTAACGAACCTGATGGTGGAAAGCAATCTTCTGAGGACGTGGTTATTGTCGGCGCGAGAGATAACCAGGCCGATGTGATTATGGTGGAGTCGGATTCCTCTGGAAAAACTCAATCCGATGATGAACAAGGGTCGTCAAATACCTAGGAGGTGGAAGGTTCAGAGTCGGATTCCGGGTCAACTACCGAGACAGGGGAAGAAAGCCACACAGAGCCCGAGGTTGATAAAGGCAAAAGATCCGTCGAAGGAGCTGAGGATTGGTAAGACTATCCGCAAGAAAGGAATGATGAGGTTGGAAAGGACGGAAATGCCGATCATGGTGATCGTTCTATTGCTTTGACTGATGGTTACTCCAGTACCGGTCCTGGAAGAATCGATCTTCCTATGCCTTATGATGTGAACGTTCCTCGTATTCTCAACTGGGTTGCATCTTCTGTTACCGAAACCAAGTCTCTTTATGAAGCTGGAGAGGATATGAGTGTTATTGTAAACAAATTATCCATTCGGGGGTCGACTTTGGAACGTTGAAGGTATGAAATCGAATGAGCATGCTGCGACATGGCCAGGGTCTTTGAAATTTGTCATGTATGATGTGCTGGTGTCGGATATGCACATCCGAGCTCCTTTTACTAACCTTCAACAAACTGTCTTGGCGAGGTTGGATTTGCCACCATCACAACTTCATCCCAACAGTTGGGCATTTCTCCGAGCATTCGAATTGATGTGCCTCGCGCTTGATCGTCCAGTGTCAGCCGACCTGTTCTTTCATTTGTTCGTGGTAAACAGGAATTATGAAAAAGGTGATGAAGGGAATGCTCCGGAGCATGTGAGCCTTCGATCTAGAAGAGGTGCTAAGATTTTCCGGGCTTACTCAGATTCGCTGAAGGGGAGATGGAAAGAGCTCTTCTATTTCGTGGAGCCAGTTAATGGTGAAGCAATTGACCATGTGGGGAAGTTCGGCCTGGATGGGCGTACCTTGGAGTCTACCAAGTTTCCTATAGGCTGGGGTCTTGGACATTATTACCGATCTCCAGGATCCTACCATATTGGTGAGTCTCACTTGTGTCGTGCCGACATTCTGACCAGAGATATACTGTTGTTTATCTCCGCCCAATTCCTTATACCAAACATAAATACCGAGGTATTCCTGCCGATCGTATGGTTAAGTGTGCCACCAAAACAAAGGTTATGAGGGTTCTAGGTAGGGCCGTCTTTGAATATTTTAAGATATGATTTGTCTTTCTTCACTTTATCTTTTGTTAAGTATATTGACTCGTCCTGTTGCTTTTTGTTTTTAGATACTATGGCAGGGAATAGGATTGCTATGATGAAAAGAATGGCGCTGCAGAACCTGGGTGCTGTGGAAGGTGAGTCTGCAAATCAAGGGGTTCCGCAAAGTGTTCCCGACCTTAGTGCTGCCATTCATGTTTCCCCCATCAGGACCGTCCTTGAGGAAAACCTGGAGGATCCTGGGGGCGATTTCAATTCCGCAAGAGAAAACCAGTTGACGAGGGAACCTCTACTAAGCAGCCAAAAGTAGCCCGGCAAGTCGAGGACAAAAAGAAGAAAGGGGTGATGCAAGGCGATTCTAAGTCTTCCAGGAAGCATAAATCTTCTAAGAAAGTAACCCCTGTTCCTGTGGATGCGACTTTTATGGAAAAGAACGCGGAGGAATACTTAACCGATCCTGTTAGTGCGACTGGGAAACTTTTTGTTCATTTGGCTGATGTTACCAAGTTGCAGAAGGCGGAGTTGGAACGTCGTCACGAAGGTAAGGTCGTTCTTCTAATAGCTCGTTTGTCATATTGTTACCTATGTTTTTGACTTCAATTTTTGCTCATTTTTGCTTGTTACAGAGTTGGTAACTACCGAGCGTGCTAAGCTGTTTAATGCCCTGAGAGAGTTGACGGAAAAGAACAAAGTCCTTGGCAATACTCTTAGTGACTCGAAGACGCTGAAGGCTTATGCGGATGATCTTGAAAAGTCCCATAATTCTGCCAAGATGCAAATCGAGGATGATAACGCTCGTATTAAGCAGCTGAACGATCGGATCAGAGAGCTTGAGGATGAGAAAAAGAAGGATGAGGAAACAATACGAAAGCTGGAGGGTCAGATTCAAGAGCTGATAAAGTCTTTGCAGAAATTTGAGAACAAAACCGAGACTAGTTCAACCCCGGAAGATCGTCATGCGGCTTTGGAGAAAGAACTCGCCCAAGTCCGTGCTGAACTGGCGAAGTCTAAGAAGGAAGCGCAGACAGCAGCTGATCTTGCTCTTGAAATGGCGGGGGATGGTTTTGATCTCGCACTCAGTCAGATCGCTCTTGTGTATCCTTCCCTTACCCTTGACAAGACCGTCTTGAACGTGGATCATGAGATTGAGGGTGATCAGATTTTGAAAGTCGACATCAAGACCAATGTGAAGACCGTGGTTCACCCCAAGTCTGCCTGATTTATTTCCAGATCCAGTTTTGTAAGAGTTCTGGGTTTATACAGGGAATCATGCATAAGCTCGGAACTTTGTCAAGTCGTATTAGTTTTTAGTCTTTATTTATAAAACTTGAGGCCTCGGCCGTATCCGAGATGGTTGTAATGAATTTAAACTTGATTCCTTGAATGGCTTATCTTCTCGTCGCCATAATTGTCATTTTCCATAGTCTTGACCTTATAATTTTTGATAAGATCAAAAAGATAAGTGTGGAACGTAGGTACTTCCGAGATTTAGTTCGTACCTTATAATTTTTGATAAGATCAAAAAGATAAGTGTGGAACGTAGGTACTTCCGAGATTTAGTTCGTACCTTATAATTTTTGAGAAGATCAAAAAGATAAGTGTGGAACGTAGGTACTTCCGAGATTTAGTTCGTACCTTATAATTTTTGATAAGATCAAAAAGATAAGTGTGGAACGTAGGTATTAAAAAGGTTTGAGAGGAGCTCTCAAACGATTAGAGAAGACCTGTTGAGAAATCTCGTAAGATCGGGCCTAAGGACAGTTTACCAGGACTCGGCCCAGATTTAACTCGTCCATTAGGGTTCTTGGCTACTAAGGCCAATGATCGATTTAAGGAAAAATCCTTAAAGGACCTTTCGAACATTTGGGGCAGTTTACCAGGACTCGGCCCGGATTGAACTCGCCCCTAAGGGTTGTGACTGCTTTGGTCACGTATGGAGATCTCGTAAGATTGGGCCTAAGGACAGTTTACCAGGACTCGGCCCAGATTTAACTCATCCATTAGGGTTCTTGGCTACTAAGGCCAATGATCGATTTAAGGAAAAATCCTTAAAGGACCTTTCGAACCTTTGGGGCAGTTTACCAGGACTCGGCCCGGATTGAACTCGCCCCTAAGGGTTGTGACTGCTTTGGTCACGTATGGAGATCTAGTTCGTACCTTATAATTTTTGATAAGATCAAAAAGATAAGTGTGGAACGTAGGTATTAAAAAGGTTTGAGAGGAGCTCTCAAACGATTAGAGAAGACCTGTTGAGAAATCTCGTAAGATCGGTCTAAGTAGTTATTCTGAAGGAGTTCGTAGATTTATAGTGGTAGGAACTACCGTTACACGAAATTGGCACACGCAAAACAGTCGTGTCCTTAAATGTAATAGCTCTTTAACTTTGTGGCGTTCCAAGTTCGGAGGATCTCCTTTCTGCCAAGTGTTTCCAATTTGAAAGCCCCCGTACCGGTCTTACTTTTAACACGGTAAGGTCCTTCCCAATTGGGTGCTAACTTTCCCTGTGAAGCATTTTTAAACCCACGTTGGCTCTTCGAAGGACTAGGTCGCCGGATTCAAAATCTCTGGGGACGACCTTGGCATTGTATCGGGTCGCAACTCTTTGTTTGATGATGGCTTCTCGAAGCGTGGCTTGTCCTCGAACTTCGTCGATGAGATCGAGGTCTTCTTTCAAAGCTTGGTTGTTTTCCGTAGGAGTTTTGGGATTTGTTGCTCTCCAACTTAACTCGCCGACTTCCACTGGGATGACCGCCTCGCTGCCATAAGAGAGCCGGAATGGCGTTTCTCCCGTAGAGCTTTGAGGGGTGGTCCTGTAAGCCCAAAGAACATATGGGAGTTCTTCTACCCAATTTCCTTTGGCGTCGTCCAGTCGTTTTCTCAAACCATTAAGGAGTATCTTGTTAGCTGCTTCTACTTGACCGTTGGTTTGCGGGTGCTCTACTGACGTGAAACGATGCTTGATTTTAAAGTCGGACGTCATTTTCCTGAAACCTTTGTCAGCGAACTGAGTTCCATTATCAGTAATAACTATTTCGGGGATCCCGAATCTACTCATGATGTTCTTTTTGAAAAATCTTATGCAGTTCCTTGTAGTGATGGTGGCTAAGGGTTCTGCTTCAATCCATTTGGTAAAATAATCAACTGCCACTATGAGAAATTTGTTTTGGCCTGGAGCAGTTGAGAATGGACCTAGGAGATCTATTCCCCATTGTGCAAAGGGCCATGTCGAGGATAGACTTCGGAGTTCGATTGGTGGGGCGATGTAAACATTGCCGTGGATTTGGCATTTTTTGCACTTCTTTACGTGGTTCTTAGCATCGCCTTCCATGGTCGGCCAATAATATCCTGTGCGTAGGGCCTTTCGAGCTAGGGAACGGGCGCCAAGATGTTGTCCACATATTCCTTCATGAATTTCGGCTAGGACGGAATGTACTTGCTCCCCTTCGATGCATTTTAATAATGGTGAGGAGAGGCTCCTTCTGTATAACGTATTATCTATGACTGAGAAGTCCGAGGCTTTTCTTCTGACGATTTTCGCTTCAGCCGAGTCTAGAGGCTTGATTCCTGTTTTGATGTACTCCAATATTGGAGTGATCCAACTTTGGCTCTCCTCAATGGAACAAATTGTAGAAATACAAGTTGGATCAAGAGAGATACTAGGTCTTCTGAGTAATTCTTGGATGATCGTCCGGTGATTACCGGGTACCTTGGTGCTGGCGAGTTTTGATAGGATATCCGCCCTCTGATTCTCGGATCTGGGGACGTGCTTTACCTCGGCTGTTTTGAATTGTGCGAGTAACTCTCGTATTCGAAGTTGGTATTTCTCTAGGGTCGGATCCTTGGTCTCAAATTGATTGTTTATTTGTGAAACGACCAAGAGTGAATCTGTGTAGAGATTGACCTGAGTGACTCGTAGGTCAATTGCTAATCGTAGACCTGCGATGCAAGCCTCGTATTCTGCTTGATTGTTAGTTGTTTGGAAAGCGAAGGTAAGGGAGACTTCACTGATCACTTTATCCGGGCTTTCCAACATTAAACCTGCGCCGCTTCCTTTGGGGTTGGAAGACCCATCAACGTGTAAAGTCCAGATGTCGTTAACAGGATCAACGGGAATCATTTCTGCTACAAAATCTGCAAGGACTTGGGCCTTCATTGTCGTACGAGACTCGTACTTGATTCCAAACTCGGAGAGCTCTACTGCCCATTTAATCATTCTTCCGGCAAGGTCGGGTCGGTGTAGAATCTGCCTTATTGGATAGTTGGTGCGTACGACTATCGGGTGAGCCACAAAATATGGTCGGAGGCGTCGAGCTGCGACGACTAAGGCGAGGGCGATCTTTTCTATTTGCTGATACCTGCATTCGGGTCCCTGGAGAGCTTTGCTTACAAAGTAAATGGAACTTTGATCGGTCTGTGTTTCCCGGATGAGTACGGCGCCTAAAGCTTCCTCCGAGATTGATAGGTATAAGTATAGAGTTTCTCCCTCGCATGGGCGAGTTAGGATGGGCGGTTCTGAAAGCGCTTTTTTAAGTTGTTGCAAGGCTTCGTCTTGCTCGTTTGTCCAGTTGAATTCTCCTTCTCCCTCCTCCTTTTCTTTTTTCAAAAGTTTGAATAATGGGAGAGATTTAAATGCCGCATTTGATAGGAATCAGGATAAAGCGGCGATCATACCGTTGAGTTTTTGGACCTCTTTTTTGGAAGTCGGAGTTCGCATTTCAGTCACGGATCGACATTTGTCAGGGTTTGCTTCAATTCCCCTCTCTGTTAAGTAGAAACTAAGGAACTTTCCAGCTCGGACACCAAAAGTGCATTTTTCCGGATATAGTCTCATGCTATTTTTCCTGATTTCTGCTAAAATTTCTCGAAGGTCTTTTACGTAGGTGTTTTCCTGTTCACTTTTTGCAATCATGTCGTCAAGAAAGACTTCAACGGTCTTGCCTATCTGTCTTTGGAATACTTTGTTCATCATTCTCTGATAAGTGGCGCCGGCGTTTTTTAAACCGAAGGGCATAACTCGGTAGGCGAAGTTACCTTGGTCCGTCATAAATGCAGTTTTTTCTTGATCGGGAGGAAACATGGCGATCTGATTGTAACCGGAATATGCGTCCATAAAAGAAAGTAGGCGAAAACCCGAGGCATTATCGACGAGGCGATCAATACTTGGGATAGGAAAGGCGTCTTTTGGACAAGCTTTGTTTAGGTCGGTATAATCGATGCACATACGCCATTTACCGTTGCTCTTTTTAACTAGTACTGGGTTTGACAACCAAGTCGTGTATTTGACCTCTGTTATGAAGTTCGCTTTGATCAAATCTTCAACAGTTTTTGAGGCGGCCATGGCCTTCTCTCCACTCAGCGCTCGTCTCCTTTGGGCGACCCATTTTGCTTCCAGATTAACGGCGAGCTGGTGACATGCGACTTCTGGCGGGATTCCGGGCATGTCTTTTGCCGACCAAGCAAAAAGATCAGCATGATCTTTTAAACACTGAGTGAGTTTGATTTTTACCTCTTCGGATAGGTCCGCTCCAATTTTCACTGTTCTAGTAGGGTCGTCTCCGAGCTGTACTTCGATGGATTCCCCATCAGGCTCGGGTCTTCTCATTTTCTTTTTGAGTTCGTTGGCCAACTCATCATCATCTTCCTCTTCCGAGCTGTCTGGGTCGTATCTTGCATCCAAATCAGTTAAGTTGATTTCGGTGGATCTTCTTGTAACTTCTTCTTTTTTGGTTATCGCAGGTGGAACCCCTTCCTTATCTTGAGCCTTTTTTTTCTGCTTTTGTCCACAGGAAGAAACATCTTGAGGCGGATTCAAGATCCGAGTTTAAGGTAATCACCTTGTTGCAGAGGGAGTGGAATTTTATTTTTAAGTGAGTGGTGGAGGTTACTACTCTGAGCCTTCCCAAAGTCGGTCTTCCAATGATACAGTTGTAGATTGATTCACACGGTAGGATGAGGAACTTTGTTTTGATAATCCTTACCAAGGGTTCTTCACCGTAGGAAACCATCAGTTCCAGGTGTCCAAGAGGTTTAGTCCGAGATCCATTGAATCCTGATAGTGCGGATCCTCGGTAAGGAGCGATGTCTTCTTTATCGATTCCCATTCTTTCCACGAGGTCGAGAAAGATGATGTCTGAAGAACTTCCCTGATCGACCAAAATCCTTCTAATCTCCTTATTGGCGATTACCGCCGTGACAAGGAGTGGTACGTGTTTGTTGGGCTTCCCATCTAGAAGGTCTTCATCTCTAAAAGACAAAGGATGTCGGTTTGAAGGTGTTCGTGCGACCGAGGTGGAGGCTACATTGAGTAACTCTTTCCATTTTCGTTTCATTGTTTTCCCGGATTCTTCGTAGGCAAAACCTCCTGCGATCATCATCATTACCGACCGTCCTTTTGATTTCCTCGAATCAAGTTCGTCGTCGTCGGATTCGGCTTTGATTTTCCCCCTTGCTTTGGGTTCCTGTTCCCGTTCATCTTTAATCTCTCCAGTTTGACGCCCAGGTTTGTTTACATAGCTGGCTAGTTTTCCCCTTTTAATCATATCCTCAATGTCATCTTTCAAGGCGTTGCAGTGGTTGGTGTCGTGACCGTTACTCCGATGATATCGGCAGTATTTATTAGAACGTTGGCCCGGTCTGTGGGTGAGTGGTTTTGGGAATTTTTCGTCTCTAAATTTCATGTTCCAGCATTCACCTAAAAGTTGAGCCTGAGTGACATTGAGCTCGGTATAAAATTGATGACGGTTTCGAGGTCGGGGATCCCTGTTGCCTCGGCCGTCGTTCTTTTGATCTCTTTCGTTTTGGGGTCTAGATGGTTCGGTCAGTGGTGGTTTTTTACCGGTCATGGCGCTTTCTTCTTCATTGATAAAGCATTGGGATAGCTGGAGGAAATCTTGGAGGTTCTCTGGCTCCCATGTGTTTATGTGTTTTTTGAACGGGCTTCCGGGGCGCAGCCCCATCCCCATGAAGTAAACTCGGAAGGCATCATCGAGGTTCCGAACTTGAACTGCTTCCTTGTTAAATCTTTCTATATATTGTCTTAAAGATTCGGAGTTCTCTTGGATGATGGATGCTAAGACATTTTTGTTTTTTGGTTTGCTTTTGGAATGGGAAAAATTAGCTGAGAATAATTTTGGCAGGTGGTCCCAGGAGGAGATTGTGTTTGATTTGAGGGTCTCAAACCATTCTGAGGCTATTTTTTCCAACGTTCGGGGGAAAATTCGGCATTTCATTTCTTCGGGAACGTTCCGATACTGCATTAGTGTGTCAAAATAACTTAAATGTCTGTCCGGGTCGCCCATCCCGTCATAGGTCTTCAAGCCTTCTGGTGGTTTTTCGAGATATCTGGGTACCGGGTAGCGGTCGATCTTTTCCATAAAAGGGCCTTTGCGCTTGGTCGTTTGAGCCCGTGGCGGAGATCGGTACCGAAGGTGCGGGTACCTGCGGTCATGAGGGCGATATCCTCGAGGTGAATATTCTCTACTCCTTGACCATATACACCCCCTTCTTTCACATCTATTCGCACCGCACAAAGGCCCAATATCAAAGGGCCCAATCCAAACATCAAGGGCTCAGATCGAATGGCAAGATCGGACGGTCCTAAATTCGTTGAGACAAACCCCACCACACTCTATAAATACAACATTCATTGCGTCATTAATGGTAAGCATTCTCACATTTATTACTTTGCTAAGACTACTCCACTGACTTTAGCATCAGAGTGACTTTGCAGGTACAACACCAGCAGGATCGGATACGGTCATTGACTAAGGAAATCAACCACTAACTACCTCAGACCACCCTTCAAGGTCAGAAGTACAGTGCAGAACACAATCTATTGTTAAAAATATTCTTGTAGAATTCAAAATTAACATTTTTTTACTATTGAGAATTAACATTTCTTATCTATTGTATTTTAAAACAATAATATGGGTACTGATGTTAGACTCAATTTAAACTAAAAACTAAATTACTATTGCATTAAGTTATAACTTTTTTTATAACAATCACTTTCACCTTCTCCAATTATGTTGTAAAAACGATTTTTTATTTTTGATTTTTTAATATATATATATATATATATATATATATATATATATATATATATATATATATATATATATATAACATGGCTACCCCCAATAGGGGAAGAGGTCGTAGCTATGGCCGTGGCCGTGGACGTGGGAGCAATAATATGTTGCCCTACCAAGAATCAAACATTCCTCTAATAGGGGATTGGACTACAATCCATAGGACAAGAAACTTGCAGCAATTACCTGCACCTCCAAGGAAAGAAGATATACCTTCTTCCTCATCAAGTAAGACTACGTCTTACAAAGAAGCAATGGTCAATGAACCAACAGAAGTAACAGAATATCTTGAAAATCCTGTTACAGAAGACATCATGTATGTCGAAAAAGAAGATACAGACTTGGCCCCTAATGATGGGTGGTCAATCAAAACAAGATATCTCGAATCTAGAGGATATCCTGGACTTTATGGTAAGTCTAGACCTCATCTAGAGGTACTATTATTAGTCACTGAATCAGTGACAATTACTCACCATCACCAGAATAATAACCCAGAAAGTTTTATAAACTTCAGCAAATGCCATATCAATAAGATTCTATCACCCAGAGAATGGGGACTAAACCCCAATGGGGAAAAGGCAATAAGAATTGCCGAAGGTAAATATGTTTATTTCAATTACTGGGATTATATCCAGGCTTTCTCATTAGCATTTTATTATCAAAACCCCAAGAACAAACATTCTTGGTTCTTCAGCATCAACCCAGAAGTGGTTGACAGGCCCATACCAAATTATATATATATATATATATATATATATATATATATATATATATCGATCCAAGACATCAGAACGAGATGCCCACGAAAGGACAACAAACCACAATGCAAGGCCTTGTGCTTGAGGGGATATGTAATAGACATGAGCAAGGCATCTTAGATCTACTGGCACTAAGTAGGTCGCCCTTTAGATATGAGTAAGTCGTATATATCATGTACACTAAATATGAGTAAGCCCTTCTGTGTACTAAGGAAGATGGAAGTGGCCCATGGTAGATCTAGCAGCCCATATGCATCACTCAGCACTATGCACCGAGGTGGAAGGAAGTCGCCTATAATATAGATTTAGGACAACCTGCGTATTGGACTCAGTAGGTCGCTATTTAGGGGTTGTGCAACAAAGCATGTCCCTGTTGGGTGAAAAGGATGTGCAAGTATACACAGTCTAAACAAGTAATATACTAATAAGTAGAGATCGTACCCACAGTGATTGGATTAATTTTAAAGAGTTTAAAATAATAGTAATGCTAGTGATAAAAGGAAAGTAAAATAAAATTAAGTTGATGTGAAGATGGTGTATGCAAACAGAATGTAAATTAAAGCAAGTAAAAAAGATGTTGTGTTTCAATTGAGAGAGATGGTTGAAATACTCTTTTCTAAGTAAATTCACTTTGAAAGCATTATGTTACATATGATGCTCATGCAATCATTGCTCCTGCAATGATTACACCTGCAATGGATGCTGTATAAAATGACTTGTGCATTTCTGCAACTATCTTCAGGGTTTCGTTATAAGTCTTATGTCTAAGCCCTAAATAATTAAGTTCACCCTTGTCTTTTAAACCCTTACAAATTCACCCTATGGACTATGCTATCTTATGTCTAAGTCTTAGCATGGTTTTAACAAAGTTTCCTCTTATTAAAACACTTATCCATATTAGTTCTTGAGTTCAAATCACCAACCATTTCTGTATTTATGACCCTACTTATTCTAAGTGATCAATCTTAAAATAAGTTTGAAAGAATTATAGCACAAGAACTAAATTGCAAGAACATCAATATAACATAATAACTAATCAAAGTTTCATTACAAAGTTAAGGTATTCCAACCATAAAGAGTTTAGTTCATACTTAACATAAATAGGCACATATAAACAGAATGAGACATGTTTATAAGAAGGAAAATACAAAGGAAATGAGATGAGATAGGAATTACACACATGAAGATCCTTTGCATTTTCTACCTAGCTTATGTTGAGAAGAACACCTCTCAACAATGGAAAACACCAACAAGAACTCCACGAGAATAGAAGGAAGAAGTTGTCACTTTCTTTCCTTCTTTCAAGCTTTGTTGAGTACCTCTAATTCTAAAAATATAATGAAACTATCTACTAAACTATGGAGATGGGGAGAATATAATAATTAGCGATATTCTAAGATGTCTTTTTTTGAATGGAGAAGAGGGGATGTATTTATAGGCTCCATGAAGTGAGTTTGCCTTGGTCACCAAGCTGAACTATGGTTACTTTTCCACTTGCCTTCAAAAAGCATGATTAGAAGTCCCACCAACTATGAAGAGTGGTCCAATGAGGTGTGGACAAGTGTACTTAAAAAGTTACAACTTGTTGTCCAAGGGGTCTGAACTTGACGCTGTAACCATCCATTTGCACAACTTGCACTTGCAACTTGACATGCTGACGTCATCATCATAGTGCAGGAGCATTCTGTGTTGTGGTCATTGCAGGTGCAATGATTGCTGGTGCAATGCTTCTGTTTTCAGTAAATCTGCTTATTGCTGGTGCATCGCCATCTGGGCATATTGCAGGTGCAATGGTTGTTGGCATCATTGTAGGTGCAATGTGTCTGCTCTCTATTTGAACTTATGTTTCCTATATTGCAGGTGCAATGGTTACTTGACCTATTGCAAGTGCAATGATTGCTGTAGCAATTGAACAAACACACAAATCATTATAATCAATGATGATGAGTTCCATATTCAAAAATGCTGATTTCTATTGTGAATCTTTATTTAACACTATTTAATTACTGAGTTTCTTACAATAATTTAGATTTAGAAACGTAAATAACTCTATATAAAATAGAGTTATCAGTCCCCCGTATGGGCCTAGACCTACCACACTGACACAACTAGCCCGGTCAAGTTGCTTTGCACATACCAGGGCAGAAGACCTAACCCTAGGTGGCCTTGAAAGACAAGAGGAAGGCAATTAGTCCGAGATAAGCGCTTCTGCCCGTTGGAGACTAAACCTTAGAAGATGATTTGCTTCACTCTTTCACACTGAAACCTTAGCTTGTTAAGGAGTCGACCTCTCCACTTCTATGCAAGTATAGTTAGTGTTCTGAAAAATGATATTTTACTAATGAACTGATTACAGAATCCAAAAACCGACTTGTTTTGAGGTTAGGTTGGGTTGATTTAAGTTACATAAAAACTTGATTATAGTGTTGCCATAATATGCATCTTATTTCTATTTTTGTTTTGACACAATACCCATAAGTATTCTAATGTTACCAATTTGGTTGCTTTCCTTCCTATTACGGTAGGTTTCTCTGGATGAGAAAGGACCGAACGCGTGTTTGTGAGTGTGTTTGAGAGACTGAGTTGAGAGAATGAACGCGTGTTTATTGGCCTCAATGGGCAGTTTATATATTACACTGTACATAAATGCTAATTAATACGTAATTATGGCCGAGTTGACCATTACAGACAGGGGAGGGAAATCGGGGATATTTTCCCTCTGATTGCGCCTCATTCCTTTTCGGGGAGGACGAGGCTTGACTTTGGGGGCCGACCGGTTGCTCTCTGGGCAAAGCCCTTCAAGGACCGAGCGGTTGTACTAGCCGGGTCATCCTGGCCGGAACAGAGCCCTTCGAGCGGCGAGCGCATGGCGTGAAGTCGTTCAAACAAGTGGCGCTCGGTTTTGAATAGCCCTTTGGTGTGTTTGGACTTGGTGCTTTGACGCCTAACTCTTTGGTCTTGGGGAGGTTCTGAGTGCTTGTGCGTTACTTGGCCGGTGACTTGACGTTTCTCGATTTCTGAAGCTATTGATGGGACTTGATGTCTGATTTGATGTGCTAACTGCTTGACCTTTGACCATTGAATGTATCGGTTTTCGCCGTTTGACTGTCGTTTCCCAGATTCTTCATTAATGTTGGTGTTTAACTCCTCATTCCCTTGCCTATATATACACGTTTGCGGTTGCAGGGAGGGGAGCTCTTTGTGATCACCTATTTTCTTTCTTCTTGCGATGGTGTTGCTGAAATGTGGGATCAAGTCTCCTTCTTCGGGTTCCCTGACCGCCCCCGCCGGCGTTGTAATGCGCGACGGGAGCGTCAAGGGACTCGAGGTGGGAGTCTTTGATCTGAGGGAGCTGTGGATTTTCGCTGTTTGCTTTGGCTTCTTTTCCACAGGGACGTTCAGGGAACCCGATGTGCTTCCCCTCATTGGGGGAGAGCACCATGTCGTCCGCCCTCGCTTCGCCGCAGGTTTTCGCCGGAGGCCCAAGAAGAGGAGTCTCTTGCGCCAGCCAAAGCCGTGGTGGAGGCTTTCAAGCTTCTGAATCCGGAACCTTCCTGGGACGTTGTGTGGAGCGGGGATGGCGGCACATGACTTCACCAAGGAGTCCCGCCCGGTTGGTCTGCCTCTGGGTGTTTCCGCGCTGGAGTTTTCTTCAGGTGAAGGATCTACAGGCACACTCGACTTGGAAGAGTCTTCTTCGAGTGGAGGATCTACACACATTCCGATCTCGAAGGGAATGCTTTTCAACTGACTGCCTTGGAGTTGTGGAGGATTTCCTGCAGAGGGATACGCAAAGGACTCGGCCGCGACTCGGTGTTACGCCGACCGGTTCATAGTATTAGGATATGTTTTGTACATGTAACTTCATTTTTTATGCTTCGAATAAGATATACACAGCATGAATTGTACTTGTTTATAAATAAAGATCACTTCGTACCTGTTTGTGTTTATCGTTCTTCTCTTTTTGCTTAATAGCCGATCGGTTTAGAGGACACGTCGCTCGGCTCGTCTTCGAGTGACGTTTGATTTGACTGATGTGATGGGAACTTATGACGTGTGGTGATTGCGCCTGTTCCCAAGGGGAGTCACCTTAGTCATTTTGTGACATCTCCATTCGCTTTTCGACACGTGGCTTGATCTAACGGTGGGATGGGAAGAGGTGCGACGATCTGCACCATTCGCTTCATGCCCCTTCGTCCTTCATCATACCGTTGGATGAGGCGCGTTTCGGACCATCACAGCCCTTCATCGTACCCCTTCAACTACTTATAAATACTTCCTCTCTTCTACGGTTACCAGTTTTGCATTTCCCACTTTGTCTTTCCCCAAGTTTAAGTTCCTTCTCTGCGAGTCTCTTTTGTTGCTGCTGCGTGGGTTCTTGTTCTTCCCCACGGTGGACGCCAATGTTCCTAACTAGTCCTTTGGGCCGGACGTAGCTAGAACACAATGAATATGAGAGTGAGAGATTAAAGGAATCAAGTATAGTGTAAAGCAAGAATGTTGGATTCTGGATCTGTCTATTGGCCTCTCTGGGCTGTTTATATAGTACAATACGTGATTAATGCTATTTATTACATATTATGGTCATCATAGCTGTTACAAGATATAAGGAGCAATTATAGGGGTTCTAATAAATGCTTGTCTGCAGTTAGGTCGAACCATGATGTAGGTGGCCGAACATATATATAGGCCGAACCGAATGATGTAGGTGGCCGAACATATAGGCTGAACCGATGATGTAGGTGGCCGAACCGAACGATGTAGGTGGCCGAACATATAGGCCGAACCGATGATGTAGGTGGCCGAACATATAGGCCAAACCGAACGATGTAGGTGGGCCGAATGGATAGGCCGAGTCGATGACTGTAGAAGCTAGCCGAACCGATGAATGTGGGCCGACCATCCGAGGAATGTGGACCGACCGAAGGAAATCTTCCACAGTGTTCTTCTTCCATTGAGTGCAGTATGTCTTGCCGAGCCTTCTAAATACCGGTCAGTCCGGTTGTGAACACAGTCCTTTGAGCGGCGAGCACGAAGTGTGAAGTCGTTCTAATGGTAAGATAGGCTCAGCTATATTCGAGCAATTTTGCTTTCCAGTCCTTCAGGTATTGCATGAGCTCTTCAGCTACCGAGTCATTCAGTTCCTTTAGTGGTAGTCCTTCAGGAGTAACTATGGCTTCGAGGTGCTCGTCTTCATAACATCTTACTCGATACTTTGCTCCGTTAATTTGACTTTTAGAATGGTCGTGTATCACTCTCAGAGCAATGAGCAGGTTGTCTCCATTGCAGCGAGCGCGTTAGCTTCGCTTTTAGTCTAAGAGGACTTCTCATGGTGCGGTAAGCGCGTTGGCTTTGCTTTTTTCCCACGAGGTTCTCCCAAGGGTAACGTCGAGACGTTGCTCGGTTTTTTACCTGTCGGGACATTGTTATTTTCGTCACATTCTATGTCGAAACTATTAGAGAAAAGTATCAAGGAATCTGTCCGTTTCAGAGACACCTTTTGACCAATTGGTTACTCAGTTTCTGATTTGTCGGTCTTCCTTATTTTTGTTCGGCTAGTCCCTGTTTGGATGTTATCTGAGACTTACTCAAAGTAGAATATTAGTAACTTCAATATGATTATAATTTGCCCCTCGTAATTATCGCACCGAAAATAATTATTGTCTTGAAAAACATTTCCCATTCATTTGAAAACAACCAATTAATTTGATGCAACCCAACGGGCGATAAAGTTGAGCGCCAGACAAGGGAAATAAATGAATAGCTTTTTAAAGCTATTAATTGAATTCTGGGTGCAAATGGAAATATTCATACTAGCAATATTTTAAACAAATTGATTTAGCTAGCCAAATGCATTTAAATAACTCAATCAAAATGTAACCGTTCATGTCTTTTGATTTATGAATGATATTTCTCCAAATATGAGAGCACTGCCAATGTTTTTTTTTATTCATCATATTATTAAAATAAATATATGCGCGTTAAAGTATTATGTGCAAATAATTGTGACTGAGCGACCCCAAAATATAAGCCGCTCAGTGATTTCGAAAATGTGAAATTAAAAGTGGTTTTGAAAGCTGAAGAATTAAGATTGGAATTAGGAAAACTTATCTGGACACACGAAATTCGACCAAATTGTGGCTAGGTGTGTTGAACGCACTCTTCTTGATCCGAAGCATCATTATTTACCGAGATATGGCATGCTGAACGCCTTAACAATTTTTGATAGCATACTTCAACACCATCGAGTGAAGATCCTTCACTATGAAACGTGAAATGAGTGACGCCGAGGGATAGTTTTACCTGGCCTCACGGTGGGCGCCAATGTTACGATCAGTTTTTCTTGATAAGAAAGGACCGAACGCGTGTTTGAGAAAATGAATGTTGGATCCGTTTATTGGCCTCAGTGAGCAGTTTATATATTACACTGTACATAAATGCAAATTAATACGTAATTATGGTCGAGTTGACCATTACAGACAGCGGAGGGAAATCAGAGATATTTTTCCTCTGATTGCGCCTCATTCCTTTTCGGGGAGGACGAGACTTGACTTTAGGGGCCGACCGGTTGCTCTCTTGGCAAAGCCCTTCAAGGACCAAGCGGTTGTACTAACCGAGTCATCCTGGCCGGAACACTTCCTATAATGTTTTTTAAGGTCATTGGCCTCTTTCCATTAAGGCTGGTTGATTGGTTTTGCAGTGTCGACATGTCTCTTTTTAATGACTTTTCACTTCCACTAACACCGTTCTTCAATTCCTGTCATTGATTAGCTGTTGTAGAAGTGAAAGGCGGGCTCATCTGAAAAGTTTAAATAAAGTCAACTCAGTAAATCAAATACTCCACCTTTAATCGGGATATCTTGTCCTGTTGCTTTCACCTTGCTTTTGATGTGTGTCACCGTTAGCAATAAGCAGACCAATTTAACAAATTAGGGAGGACAGCTAATTAAAACTGATAAAGTCAGAAAAAATGAATACCATGTTCTCTGCAAACAAACGACTTTTATATCTCTAGTTACTAGTAGTACTATTTTTTTTTATCGTGAGATTAGTGTGCGGTATCTATCCTCTTTGTCGGTGAATAATTAGCGTCAGAAAATCTGGCTAACCATGAGTACCTAACTTTATTTGTCTGTGTGGTTCTCTCTTTTCAATAAAGTTTTTACCACACTAAATATTCGAACTCGAGACTTTAAAGTGGGATCCGAACTTAGTTACTGCTCTCGGACCAACCTTTGATATGTAGTTATTGATATTATAGTCGAAATTATTTTTTTTACCAAAAAAAATTAATTTTTAATATATACAACAGTTTACATTTAGTCACTGCGTTCGGCGGTGGATACCCTAGTCTCAACAAAAACACTGTTTACATTTTTTTCTTTTATGAGTTTTACACAATAAAGTTGAATGTCTCAGCTTATATGATCCTACCATTTAAAGGACTAAATGTGAGGCTCGAGGGGATATTCATGGAATTAAAGTGTGTCGTGGAGCCCCTATCCTGCACACTTACTTTTTGCATATGATTGTTTTTGTTTTGTAGGGCTGATGACACTAAGAGCAAGAAATTAAAAGAAGTTCTGGAGACCTATGAGAAGGCTTCAGGGCAATCAATTAATCTCCAGAATTCAGAAATCTTTTTCAGCAGAAATACTTGCCCAACTCTACGGGATCGTGTGGTGGCTAACTTAGGCGTTATCGAATGTCTAGGTATCGGTAAATACTTAGGCTTACCTTCCATGGTGGGTCGAAGTAAGAAGCAACTCTTTGGATACCTTAGAGACAGGGTTTGGCATAGGATTAACAACTGGTCAGGCAGACATCTTTCAAAGGCTGGGTGGGAAGTTTTAGTGAAATCAGTAGCACAAGCCATTCCAGCTTACTGTATGAGTACTTTCCTTATTCCAACATCACTCGTGGAAGAGATGAAAAGAATGATTAATTCCTTTTGGTGGGGTTCAAATCGTGGCTCTAGGAGGGCATCAACTGGCTAAATTGGGACAAATTAACCATGAGGAAGGAATTTGGTGGTGTGGGTTTCGTCATTTTCAATGCTAGGGAAGCAATTGGCGTTTAAGCACCAAAACAAATGCTATTGTTACTTATGTCTTCAAAGCTAAATATTTTCCTAATGGGAACTTCTTGGGGGATCGCTTGGGTCATAATCCCAGCTATGTTTGACGTAGCATCCACATTTCACAAGTACTTGTTAAATTTGGAGCAAGATGGAAAATTGAAAATGGTACTACTATTAATGTTTGGAGGGATCCTTGGGTCAAAGGAGGGGATTCGCCCTTTATAACTTCTCCTATGATTCCGGGATGAGTCTTTAATTGTTAGTGCCCTCTTTGCAACGGGGGATGGTTCTTGGAATACCCAGCTTCTTGGGTAAATTTTCAATCTGGTGGACAGAGATAGGATTTTGGGAATCCCACTTCGGTGTAGGGGCGAGGAGGATAGCTAATTTGGAACAAAAGTCGTGATGGTAGCCATGATGAATGAATAAATAGATAGCTCTGAGATGCGTGTTGCAGGTGACTGGAAACAACTCTGGAATTTGCAGGTACCCCATAAAGTTCGCATTCCTCTTTAGCATGCTGCTCGTGGTGTTTTGTCCAGGAGTGTGCCCAATGTTTGATTTGCATGATGAAAACGAATGTCAAACCTTCTTCAGTTGCAACAAAGCGGAAGAGGTTTGGCGTTCAGTTGGGATTTGGAATTCCATACAATCAGTGGCTCATGATGCTGAGGGTTATAAGGTAAGTTTCTTTAATATTCTCTCTTCATTACCAAATGCGGCCACGAAGTGTTTCGCAATGTTGATTTGGGGTCTTTGAAAGCGGAGAAATGAGAAAGTTGGGGAGAATGTGGAGAAACCGACCCGTGTTTCTGTGGAGTATGCTTTGGACTTGTTATATTGTTGGCAACAAGCGAAGCGCTCCAAATTGCTTCGTGATCCGTTGTCCACGTCAAATAGCAGGCGAGACGATATATCGTGGTGTTGGTCTCTGTATCAGGAATGAGAAGGTCAGCTTGGTTTATTGGCAAGTCTCACCCTCAAGAAGCGGAAGCTCTGGGTTTGTTACAAGTCGTTAATTGGTTTCGAGTGTTAGACATTCAACGAGTCACTATCGAGCTTGATTGCAAAGCGGTTGTAGATGGAATATGTGGTGTGTGTAACTTTGTAACTAAATATGGCTCTATTATTAGAACTTGTCGTAACTTATTATCGTCTTTAGGAAACTACACAATTAGTTTTGCCAGGTGGCAAGCAAATTTTGTGGCTCATATTCTAGCTAGAGCATCAAGGAATTATGCTAGCTCTCACGTTTTTTATTATAGTCATATTTGTATTGCTACTTTGATTTTGAATGAAATACCATAAATTTTATTTGGTCAAAAAAATAACATATGATATTACATTATAAATTTAGTTATAATCGATTCAACCACAGTTCAACCACAATTGAACGGTTGTACCTTGAACAACTGTTTTCGTCGATTCAAACACTGGTCTGATTTTCAAAACATTAAATGCAGTAGTAGAATGTTGTTCTAAAAAAAAACACGCTTAGTCAAAAAAGAAAGAAAATCCCAACATGTTATTTGTTGTGCAAATAAGAGCGAACAAACATACTGATGAAAAACCGGACCTATATAACAAAAAATGGTAAGTGAAACCTGATGCGTCAATTAGACTACCCTTAAGAACTTATATACCCATATATAGGATATAATAGGAATATTTCCTAAGTGTGAGACAAATGTTATAAAACAAGGAGAAGCAACAAAAAGGGAGTGAAAACCCTAAAAGGGATTCGAAACAAAAATCATTTGTAATGTGATGCACATGAGCGCAAATAATTGGATTTACGCTAAACACGCACATTTGAGTCGATACTTGAACACACAAGTCGACTCCTTTATGAAATTAGCTACAAGTCTATACTACTCCGGACTCATTTATAAACCGTCATTTTGATATCTAAAAGTGCAACTCGATATCACTTTTTTTCCTAATTTCAAAGAAACTACAAATTAATCTTTGAATGGCTTATTTGTTAGTCATTTTGGTCCTCGTTGTTAACTTAGTTTATTAACTCCATCTATTTTTCTTATGTGACACGTTTTCTACCAAATTAGACACCTGCATGACACGCTTTGAGTCACACTGACACACTCTGCGACACATGTTATAGGAACCATTTTGACAATAACCAATGACCAAAATGATATTAAAACAATAAAAGTTTTTTTGATGGTAAAACTTTTCTCTTTCCCCACTCTCCTCTCTCTCACCTCTCTCTCTCCCTCCCTCCCCCACTCCTTTATCTCAAGAAGACATGCATATCTTATCTATGAAACTAATATCAGTTAACCCAAAAAATTGATTTCAACTTTTAGAAAACTTATACTGATGTACGTATTGCATATTATTCTAAGTCAATTTTATCATTTATTGAAAAACAAACATAATTACCTATTTATTTTTTGGCTTGTTGAAGTAATCTGAATTTGGGCTAATAATAATAATATATTATATATCTCTTCTTTTGAAGAACTTTTCATTATGACTTTATTGGTTTCTAGAAGTGAGACCAAAATAATTTCGATGAAAGTTAACTCAAATTACTAAGTTGTCTTCCAATGCAAATGTCCTTAATTAGTTATGCAAATATTGAGATGTTTTCTTGGGTTACACTCACTTCACTTCTTAGTATATATGCTTATTTTCACAAATTTTTATTACCAGAATATTATCGAGAAAGAGGCCATGGAGGGAGGAGAGAGAGTGAGAGGAAGAACCGAGGGGAGAGAGAGATATAGAGAGAAGAGAGAGATAGGGGAGAGAGTGAGAAAGAAAAGATATATAGATAGAATATCGAGAGGGGACAGAGAAAAAAGTGTCACAAGTAAAATAGAGGGAGTCAACAAACTGAGTTAACAACGAGGACAAAAATGACTAACCAGAGACACTCGAGGATTAGTTTGTAATTTATTTAAAGTCACAGACTAAAGTAACAACAATTTACACTTTTAGAGACGGAAATGGTAGTTTACCTTTAATTTGTTTTTTGAAACATTTTATAATTTTTTAAATTAAATAAATTAAAATAAATAAACTCTTCTTCTCTCCTCCAAAACCCTCTCCGTCCAAATATATATTGGTTTTGTTTGGCAATGTCAAACTACTAGCATATAACAAATAAGTTCATTGTAGGTGTTTGATATGATACGCGTATAACATTTTTTCACTACCTTAAAGTGTTTTTTGAAATGCTACTTGAAGTAACATTTGAGCTTATAACTTATAGCATTTCAATTTTATCCTTATTATTTTAATTAAATTCATCATTTATCCTCAATTAAATGAAGCCTCTTTATCATTTTTAAGTATTCATTACAAATGTCCATTTATGTCATTTTATATTTATAACCTAGTTCAACTATTAATTTTACCAACCACTTTAAATTTAATTTGCGAGCTTATCCGCTCATCCACTATAAACTAATTTTGTTTCCTATGCGCTATCTTATTCATTATTCACTCTTTTTTGGTGAGACGTATTCTTAAAAGTTTCAAAGACTAGGCAAAATGGAACTTTTAAAAAAAAATAAAAAATTGGGGAAGGAGAGATTTTTACTAATCAAAGTGAAACTAATAGCCATTTTACAACTGTCCGCGAAGGAATTTGAATTCAGCACCTTGGAGATATAATGCTAGCTTTTACCACTAAGCTAAAACCTTAAGTGGAACTACCATCACTCAAAATGGAACTACCATCACTCAAAAGTGAAATATTTTTAGAGTTGGGAATATAATGGATGTTCTACTATAAAGGTCACAATCTCTTAATCAATAAATATCTGTCATCAATAAATATCTGTCACGTTTTCCTTTTTGTTCTTCCAAAGGATCAAATCTATCTTTGGTGCTTCAAAAAATTCAACAGACAAAACAAGACAAATCGATGACAGCGTTGAAATGAAACTGATATTGGGAAGGAGATTTTCAATAAATAAAATAGAAGTGACTAGTGAGGCTTGAGTAGTTAATACAGTATTGTATTTGTGCGCAACAAGGTGGCTGGAAAAGAGTCTCATGCATGATGCATTCCTAGTGCTCCTGCCACTACCAACTCCTTTTTCCAGCCGTCCGGTACAATATGTGAAGTTGACTATTCATTTAGAATGAAGAACCATAGGATATTCACTTTGAAGAAAAAAAAATTTTATAAGCAAAAATATTATATTTTAACATAAGAGTACAAGAGATATTCTAACCCTTACATAGTTGTTTTAAATCATGTTGATACAAATAAGAGGGGTAGAACGTCAACAATCAAAAAAAAAAAACTCCATGTTGCATAAAGTGTTTTAGGGGCACCACATGAGGGTCATCCAATACGCCTAAGCATGCAGCAACTAAATACCATAACTCTGTTGCAATCTTGCACTTGAAAAAAACATGGCTCACAGTCTCTTCAACTTCAAAATACAATGGTGCCTCCAGTTTGCACATTAAATCCAATTTCACCCATGACACATATCTTCTTTCAGTCCCTCCAGCCGACAAAAATTGCATCTGCAATCTTGCTATCTCTTCCAACACCTTCCTAATTGGGGTTTTATAGAAAGAGAAAAAATAAAGGGGAGAGATGACAAGTAGAGTTGATTAAAGTCCCCCTCCCCCTATTGACAACATTTTTACCTTCCAACGAGCAAGTCTAGCTCTCACTTTGTCTATCACAGGCTTCCATTTTGCAGCCCTCCTCAAATTTGCACCCACTAGAATTCCCAGGAACTTAAAAGGCAATGCCCATGTGTTTCATGAGAGAAAGTTAAAGGATGCTACTAGAAGGTTATATGGTGAATCAATTCCAATGACATTGCTCTTTGCAAAATTAATTTGTAATCCCGAGACAAGCTCAAAGCCCCCAGAGAATTGCCCTTATACTCCAAAGATTCTCCCATGAATTCTCACCCACCAAGATGGTATCATCTGCGAATAGGATCAAAGAGAATGAGACTCTGTCATTGACCTTAAAAGGTCTGTACAAACATATTCAACTGCATTTTTCACAAGCCCTGCAAGTCCTTCAACAGCTACAAGGAAAAGAAGCGAAGTAACTGGATCCCTCTACTTAAGCCTTTTTTTCTTGAAACTCTTTAGTAGGACTACCATTAACCAAAACTGAGATGTTGCCCATGAAAACACTTGATCGCATTCACCCCCTCTACTTGTCACAAAACCTCATTCTACTTAACATATATTCCCAGTAGCTCCAGCTTACTGAGTCATATGCCCATTTAAGGTCTACTTTCGTTAACATACATCTTTCTTTGCTTTGCTTTGCTTTGTGTGATCAACCAATTCATTAATTACTACTACGCCATCAGTATCTGCCTCTTAGGGAGAAAAGCATTTTATGTTGAAGAGGTAACCTTTCCAAAGACACTTTTCAGTCTTCCCGCAAGCAGTTCTGAATATATCTAATGAAGACTTTCGACCAACGAGATAGGGCAATACTCAAGGAGGGATTGCGAGCTATCATTCTTCGGAACAAGGGCAAGAAAAGAAGTCGCGAGAGCTATAGAAAGCACTGCATTATTGTGGAATTCGGACATAAATTTTACAATATCACTTTCAAGCACATACCTACAAGACTTGAAGAAAGCAAAATTAAGGTCGTTCATACCCGGACTCTTATTGCCCTCATTCTAGTCTCTTATTCTTTCAAACGAGTATCAAGTTAGTCTCTCTGTCAATCACTGTTAGTTAACAATGCTGACAGACCTGGCGTGTCACGTAAATTGTCAGTGTGGCATCCACGTGGAAAAAAGTTGGGAACCAAACTAAAAAACAGTTACACATTAGTCTGTCACATGTTACATAAATATTGTGGGGACTAAATTTAAATTTGACGGACCAATGTCAACAACAACAACTAATAGTGAAGCTCATGGGAAAGATGGAGAAAATCTCCATGGAACAAAAACAACAAAAATTGGCCTTGTGTGGTGTTCTTTTTTGATCTTGTTTATTCCATTGTTTATAGGTAGGCTCATTGTTTGATTGGTCGTTCTGGTTGATGTTATGCTGTTGTATTTTAATATGGTTGTATTCTAATTAGGGGTGTGAATAGGATGAGCCGAGCTAAGCTTAGTAGCACCTAAGCCTGATCTGTGTTCAAAGTATTAGGTCTGAGTTTGACTTGTGGTCTGTCGTAAGCTCAATTTTTAGGTCTGACATGGCTTTTTTGAAAGCCTAATAAGGCCTGCAAGCCTGTTTAAAATCCTATTTCACCATATATTTTTACGAAAACCTGCAACCTTTCAGTGATGTATGCTTTCTAAATAATAACTTTAAAATATAACAAAAAAATGTTATGTCAAAATATTTAATTAAAAGAAAATATTAGAAGTTTATGATTTAATGATGTACAAAATTTAATACAATAATCATAGTAGTGATACAAATATTATTTATATTTACTTAAATACGTCGGTCTGGTAGGCTAGAAAGGAACACAGAAACCACGACACCAACAATAGAAAGAAACTTTTTGTCAAAAAAAAAACAATAGAAAGAAACTAAAGACTAAAAACTAAAACAAAATAAAGCTAACACTGGCAGCACAAGAATGATTGCTAACAGCATGTAGTCCAACACCCCACTGTGATCATTTTGCTCCATAGAAAAAAATGATGTTGTTGCTCCCATAAAGCAGCCAACTCCATAAACCATTTCAAGCATGGAAACACAAACAAAAGTACCCTCTTCTGGCCTAAGCACACGGATGCCAATGAAAGATATGGCTTCTATATGGCACAGAATCAGCTCTCCTGCAAAGACTAATGTGTTGTACAACTACACAGCATAACAAGAATCTAACAATGTCAGCACACCAGCAAAGACCAAACAGTAGTAATGTGACAACAAACTAACAGCACTAAGACATCACACTTGCACAGATCAATGCACCAGACAACAACACAGAATAACAACAATCTTACAACACCCAAAACCACACCAACAAATACCACAAAAAAAACACCATACCACACTATTAAAAAGCACTCCTACCATAAAAAAGAAAACTAGAAACAAAGCAACGGGGAACTCCACCAATTAGAGATGGAGGAACTTATAAAAAATCAGATGCTTTTCCAAGAAACCACCCAAAGAAATATATTTGATTTTATTTACTATAAGTAATGTATCGGCGTCTGAAAAATTCAGAACCAAAGTGATTCTGGTTTTTGTATTCTCATATATGGTTATGTTTCAACCTGCTTATATTACAATTTAATGAGAACTTCAGTTGAGAAAAAGTAAGATAATACAATTAATTTGTTGCTCCTAAACAATTGGGGTTCTGGATAGCGATTTCTCTTTCCCGCGTTTAGGACCACCTCTGATTGTTTTTGAGCCATCTTTCTTAATTTTTTTTTCCTTTTTCTTAACATTTTTATGTAAGAAATTCGATTATAAGAAATCACGTTTGATGTTGACTGAAACTTGAGAGTACTTATATATGGACCGAAATTCCTTTTCATTATTTTATTTATAAATAAATTGTCAACCTGAATCAACATATACTATTTTATTTTCATTATATTTTGGCCAAGACAAAAGGTTCACAAGTTAATGACGTGGTTCGACATAAAACCGTTAGTGATTAACCAGCGTTTTATTTCTTTCTTTCTTTATTGCCGATTCAATTTGTTTGTTGTGGAGAATAATTAATTTCTGTTAGGAACTGCTTTTGCTTTGTGAGGTAGGCATATAACTTTTCTTGTTGTGCATCATTGTCGGCAGAGGAGGAAATTTAATTTAAGATGAAAACAAAATTTAGAATGAGAGGAAGAATCAACGAACTACTACGTTGCCTTTTACCTAAGGCATCATTTAAATATTATGTTTAGGAATCGTTGCCACTAACACTATCTTTGGTTAGGTTGTTGTATATATAGAGAAAGAAAACAGAAAACGGAAAGTGAGAGGATTGTTTTACATTTAAAAAGAAATTGTGAAGAGAGGGAGATATCTAAGAGAAAAGAGGAGACAATTACATAATTTCTCTGAGTGGCGGATACAAGATTAAAAAATAGGGTGTTACTTCAATGACTAGACTAAGGCATGATGTTTGAGGTGTATTACCACCAAATCAGGATGTTGGGTGTTTCCGAAAACACGGGGAACACCCCTTGAATCCGCCTCTGATTTTTCTTTGGTATGGAGTGGTTATATTTTTAACATAGGACCTTTTTCACTATTCATAAGTTTAATCTATTTCTCTCTTCTTTATTTCTCTTATTTTTCTCTTAAACCAATTAATACGTAAAATCTACTTTATTCTCATCTCTTTCCCTCTGAGAAGTTGGGAAATCAGATAACCTGAAACCCGATTTTTCAACATAATATTTATTTATTTCTAAATAATTCATTAAGTGATTAACTAAAATCTGATATTTATTTAAATGAATAAATAAGTAAATAATTGTAACCAAATGTCTAATTAATATTAAATAGTGACGACAATTGTGAAATTCGTCTTTAAATTTCTCACTAAAATTTGTGACGACAATATATGATGGATTTTAATTTTCCGTCACTAATTTTACTCACTAAAAATAACATTTTTCTAGTGGTAGACATGAACGACGTTGGACTGGCCTGGTTTTCTTCCTAATCAGAGGCAAGTGGCTTCTGTCGTTGTGCAAACTCATTTTAGCTGACATATGTTGTTGAAGATCCAGTACCTGCTTGGTTGCGGAATGATGAAATGTCGTATTAGCACAGATATGAACTTTTTTACTCAAAGTCTCAAATATGAACTTTGTGTGATTCATATTTTTAGAAAAAACAAATTGTGCGCAAATAAACTTACTAATTTTGAAATATCAGTCACAAACTTGGTTTAGTGAGACAAAAATCCTGACTTAATTAAAGAGATCTTTTTTTGGGAATAGATCTAGTCACCCCTACTATAGATTTAATTAATTTTTCTTGACACAAAAAGTAAACTATAAATTTAATTAAATTTCTTTTTCTTGGCAATTAACATGGCGAAGCCCCAAACAAAACAAAAATTAATGAGAAACAAGTCTGGAAGTAGAATCCCCTACAACATCAGAAAGCATTTACGGTCCTACAGAATTAGGACACTGCTTATAAATAACCAGGTCTTCCACTTGACGACACCCAATATTGACCAACTCATCCGCGCAACGATTAGTCTCTCTAAGAATGTGCACAAACCTGATCTCCCAAGGAAGCTTGAGAAATGTTGTGTGAAAACATGATGTGCAAGTATGCACAGTCGCAACAAGTAATAAAGAGTAAGTAGAGATCGTTCCCACGAGGATTGTTGAGTTCTTTTCTATATTTAAATTAGTAAGTAAGCTAGTGAATAGAACAAAGTAAAACAACAAGTTGTAGAACCCAATTTAATCATAAACAGTAATAAAAAGTAAAGGATAGTAGGAAATTCACTATGGGAACAAGTTGGAATGTCTTTCCCTATGCAACTTCTAAATAATGGTTTAATGTTAAATCTGATGCTGTAGCATCAGTACGTTCCTTTCAGTCACTTTTCTAAAGGGCTTCATTAAAAACACTTACGTCTAAGCTCTAATTAAGTTCACCATTGGCTATTAAACACCCACAATTCACCCTATGAATTTTGTTCTCCTATGTCTAGGTTTAAACAAGAATTATTAAAGTGTCCTTTAGTCATTACTATTCATATTAATCCTTGAAGTAAGTTTACAAACTCTTTCAATATTCATAAACAAGTATTTATTTTAGTTGATCATTCCTAAAACAAATTTGGAAATATTAACACACAAGGATTAAAGATACTAAACATCAACTTCACATTAAAACCATTAGAAATCCATTACATAGCTAATAGCATTCCAACCACAAAGGGTTTAGCTCATAGTGAGCAACAAATACATGAAGAAAAGTATAGATGCTAGATCTAGTTCTATACTACTGAAATTACAAAAGAGATGAAGTGAGATTAGAGGAATATACTGTTTAAGCTCCAAATGCTATAGCAAGAGAAGAGAAATCAGTCCCAAATTCACACTATGCTCCAAGAATGACATCTTCAGCAGTGCTGCAGCACTGTTCCCAGCACTGATTGTGCATAATTTCCTTTTTAGTGTATAAGCTTGGTGAAAACGAAAATGGCAGCCAAGAAAAGGGATGTCTCACTATTCTCTCTTTAGCCCAGCCTCCAAAAGGAAGAGAATCAACTCTCTTAAATAGTGCTAGGGTTGTGGAGAGCAAGAAAAACCCTAAAAACATCATTCTTTGTCTTCTAGTGTGCCTAAAAGGACATGTGTCCTTAATAAAAGGAATATACATGTGTCCTTAAGCACAGAATTCCTTTATAACATTTTCTCTTTCATCTAGTGTAGGAATTCGAACTGATGCTGTAGCATCTGAAAACTGCACCACATTAAAACACACATTAAAACACAAAAATAGAGCACCAAAGTGCCCATTAATATTTAATCAGAATTTTTGCACAACTAACTTCAACTCATTGATTCTAATTAATTAATTAAAATAATTACTCTTGAACAAACAATAATTTAGGCTATTAAAGTATAAATAATTCTTATAATTAAGAGTTATCAAGAAGCTTGCAAATTTCTCTAACAATGCTCCACCTCGAGATGTGGCCAATCTCTATACCAAGGATAACATCACACACAACCTTGGAATCAGTCTGGACAATTACTTTGCCCCAACTTCTAGAATGGCAAATCTGCAAACCTGTAAGAATTCCCCAAAGCTTAGCAACCAAAGGATCTCAATACCCAATCTGTTTAGAAAATCCTAACAGCCACCGACCATTTGAATCTCTCATTAAGCCACCATAGCCCGCGACCTCATCGGAAGCTTTCACAGCTTCATCACAATTAATACATATCCACCCTAACTCTGGAGGATCTCACTTAACTTTAACCCTCTCCTCATCATGATGCTGCGATGAACGGTAGCAACCTGGTAATCCTGCGCACAAGCACTAACAACAATCTAAGGCCTACAAAGCCTAGTAAAAGTCACATCATGTTCCTCTTTAATTATTTTTCCAGCCCCATAGGAGGTGCGACGCAGTGGCCCACCAAACAGTTCAATCAATACCATCTCTTTTCCAATTAGCTTATAGGAGATTGAACTGAAGCCATTGGTCAAGATCCACACCAAAAAAATTATTATGCATCCCCACTCTAACCAAACGTAAAACATGAAGTGTAGTTTTGGAATCGAACCACAGTGAACAAAATTCGCATTCCCGAATCCCATAGCACTTTTTCTGCTATTAATCTATAACCTGTCATGAACAAGCCGCCAAATAAAGGCACGATTCCTCTCTGTAGTCTGCTGCTTCCACATATTAGATTAGAGAGGACTAGGATCTAAGGCCTCAAAGCTCGAAAGTAAATAATAACTACTAGCAATTGAGAATTCTCTAAGGCTATTACTAGGCCACAAGGCCAAATCATCACCATAGTCAGGCCTTGTAGGCAACAGGGCACGAATTCTAGACAACAAGTCAGGAGGAATATAAGTTTCTGTATCTTGCAAATTCTAAGAACCATCCACACTAACTAAGTCGCACACCTTCAAACTAGTAAGCATGAGAGGGATACGTTCAATCAAACTAGCAAGTTTACATCCAAGCGTGATCCAAGCATCATCCTAGACAGAAATGTTCACCTCGTTTCCTATAGTCCAAAAATAGAGGTCATTAATCTGAGGCCAAACTCTAGCCATCTGCTTCCAAATAGGTGAATCTGAGGGTTTGACAACTAAACCATTATCATCTGGACCATCTCTATCATACTTACCACAAAGAACTTGGCACCAAAGTTTGTCCTCTCCTTGACGAAGAGCCCACCCAAGCTTCATAGAACAAGCTCTGTTAAAGGTGACAAGATTACGAATTCTAAGACCCCCAAACTTCTTATGTGTAGTAATGGAGGGCCATCCTACTGTATGATAACGATGATGCTCCGTTGAATATCCGCAAATAAAACTTTGTAGTAACTGCTGGATATCACGGAGACAAGACTTAGGGATAATTGAAGTCATCATAGGGTAAAGGGGAAGAGCCTCAGTGACTACCTTGGAGAGAGTAGACCGCCCTACAAAAGAAAGTTGGTTGGCTTTCCAACCATAGAGTTTATTCTTGGCCAGATAAGCATAGTCGCTTGTTCTAGGCGTTCTACCAATAAGAGGGATCCTAAGGTATTTTCTCAATGAGGAGACTTTTCTATAACTCAAATGATTCACAATACTCCGCTTGACATTGTAGGAACTCCCTTAGAGAAGACAATGGAAGTTTTTTTAACACTTACCTTTTGGTCTGACATATCACAAAAGGCTTTCAAAGTGGAGCACATGAAATTAACTCGGGTCATGGTAGCTTGACCAAAGAGCAATAAATCATCAGCAAACATTAAATGGGACACATGAGGCCCATTTCTACTAGCTTGAATAGCTTTCCAATTTCCTTTATCAACGTCCTCTGAAATAATATGAGAAAGTTTGTCCATACAGAACACAAAAAATAAAAGGGGAAAGGGGATCCCCTTGTCTAATGCCACGTTGCGTCATAAAGAAAGCATTCTGATTGCCATTTCAAAGCACATTGGTTCGCACCGTAGTTATACAAGCCATGATGAGATCAATAAGCTTATCAGGGAGACCCGCATTCTCCAGCACTAGAAAAATATAATACATTTAATTAATTATTTATTGGACACTGTGATGTGATGTTGCTATAATGCATGTTCACTATTTTCCTGACTACAGTTTTGGGCTTTTGGCTTAATCCTCTCTAGTCTTTCTTGTCATTTTCATTATTTGTTCTCTTTTCAATAAAATGAGGAGGAATACTCTTTTACTTTACTAATGATATTTTCCTAAGTAGAGTTTGGATCAAAAGATTTTAACGAGATTACTACAAAAAAAGTAACAATTATCACTAATTTACTGCTTCATTTAATTAATTAGTCAAAAACAATTTTTAATTATTAGTTCAAAGAAAAAATTAAATAAATTAACGAGTTACATTTATTTATTTAGTTATTTAAATAAAATTAATATTTTAATTAATTACTCAATTAAATATTTATTTTAAAAAATTAGATTTTTAAATAATAGAATTCTTCTTTTAAGAAAAAAATTGAAGTGATAAATCAATTTTGGCATGTCCGATTTCTTAATTAAAATCAAAAAAGGTGCTACATTGGTATATAAAGAAATATGCTAGTTTGGTGCTTAGTAAATTTTTTTATTGCTATTTAAAAATTTGCCTCTCATGAAATCCGGTCAGAGGTGGATTTACATGGTGTTCCTGGTATTCCCAGGAACACCCAAACATCATCACCTTAGTGGTAATACCCTCAAATTTTATATAAGAGGTCCTGAGTTCGAATCCATAGGAACACACTAACAGAGTTTTTTCTCCTCTAATCTCTTTCTCTTCCTTTCTTCTTCTTCACAAAATCCCAAACACTACATATTCGCCAAGAAGAAGATTAGGAACACACTAACGAGTTTTTTCTCCTCTAATCATATGTGAGATGTGTAACATCCTATATTTTTTTGGCTTAAATATATGTTACCCCCTGCAAATATATTCATTATCCATTTACCCCTGTAAAAATAAAACTCTTAAAAAAGACCTTGCAAATATAAACCGTCTACGGTTACCCCCTACTGTTAGATTATGTTGACAGCGTTAAGTGTATAATGGGTATAAACCGTTTACGGTTACCCCCCATCAAAATATAAATCATTTACGTTTACCCCCTGCAGGGGGTAACTAGAAACAATTATTATTTGCAAGGTCTTTTTTAAGAGTTTAATTTTTACAGGGGGTAAATGGATAATGAGTATATTTGCAGGGGGTAACATATATTTAAGCCTATTTTTTTATACATGATTAATAATTAGTCTTGTGATGTGTAGAACTTTTAGAATTATTGTAAGCGTTATTTATGCTTTCTTAGTGGTTTAAAAGTCACCAGGTGATAACTCTTAATTATGAGCGTTATTTATGCTTTCTTAGCTTGAATTATTGTAAGTTCTCAAGTAATAGTGTGTTATTTAGTTTAAATATGTTAATTTATGTAAAAGAGGGATTGAATCTGGTTTGTGAACAATTGGCACATTGGTGCCCATTTGTGTGCTAACATGTTTTTCAAGTGTTACAACATGTGATGCTTTAACATCAAGGTTCCTCTAGAAGATGAGAGAGAAATGTTGAGGCACTGATTTCAGGCCTGTTAGCTGTCAAGAAAGGACAGACATGCTCTGTTGTAGGGACCAGGTTGTTATGTGCAAAATATTCTCTTTTTGTGGGCACATTGTACTCCTAGACACATGTAGTGACAAATGGTACTTCCAAAGGATATTTCTTGGATCACTAAATCCTAGTTCTATTTAAGGATGTTGTCCCTTTTCATTTGAGGAGGCTGGTTTGAAAGAAGAAAGGTTTAGACAAAGCTTTTCCTCCATTTTCGCCATAGCGACTTTAATCACCAAAGAGGAAAACCTGATGCTGAGAGGAATGCTGCCACATCATAGGAGCTGACTCTACTTGGATTTTTGCTTGGAATTGGAAGCTGTTTTTTACCTCTATCTTTTAGTTCTTGGAACCATTTTCAGCCTACCTCTTTTTTTTTTCTTTTTTTTTATATTTTATTCCTTGTAATTTCAGTTTTAAGGCTTAAGATTTCGCACTTAAACTTTATTTTTGTGTTGTTTGCTCATTATGAGCTAATCACTTGTAGTTGAGATGCTATTAACTATGTAATCAACTCTTAATGTTTTAACGTAATATATTTGATGTTTAGCATTTTATCCTTTGCGTAATGCTACTTCCATCTTGTTTTAGAAATGGTCAGCTAAATATAAGTACTGTTTATGGATTCGAAACAGGTTTATAAATTGACCTCAAGGATAATATGGATAGTGGTTGTTAAAGGACAAACCTTCGAACCACCTTAGAATCTTACATGGTGATCGAATCACCTTAGGAGAGTTTGGGTGCATCCTTTCTCTCCTAATATGGATAGTGGTTGTTAAAGAACAAACCTCTGAACCACCTTAGAAGAGAAAGGATGCACCCAAACTCTTATGCTCCAATACATGGTGATCGAATCAAAAAATAACAAACACCATCAATACCCAGCAACTCATTTACTACTTTTACTTTTTAAATTAAGCCTCAAATATACCCTAAACTCAGATTCACATGTAAAATTATACTCTCACCTCACATCACTTTTATGCTTTCTACTCTCACTCATTCACGTTGGAAAACCAAAGGGGATCTGGTAGTTAATGAAGCATTAGGAACTACTACTCCAATGGTAAAGAGGATTGTACAAATTCAAAAACAAATTTTACGATTTCCGGCTGCTCTCATAATAATGGAAAGAAGATTGTACACCTACCAAAACAAATATTTTTAGAAAAAAATAAAGCATAAAATTAGTATTTATGCAATAAATATACACTAAAAACTATGAAATTTTCTTATAATTGGGACCCAAAATTCTCTTATAAATGAGACCAAATAGAGCAATATATAGGTGCACTGCAAATGATAGTTGGGGACTCTAATGCTAACCTAGTTGAGATCATTGTTGTCCTTCATGATGTCTTTATAAGGCATTTTTGTCTAAGAAGTTTTTAATTAAAAAGATGTTAATTTTAAAAATAAAAAAAATTTACTTTTAACTATTTTATTATAATTATTATTATCGTTATTATTACTATTATTATTATTATTATTATTAGGTTTTAAAAAGGTCTTGTCTTAGAGCATGATGTCAATAGTTGTTAGGTCAGCCTTGACGATTCCCCACGTATTAGTCTTTGAAATGAACCAGTCGATCTTCTATTATTGTAGAGCTTTGTTGGAAATCGGCACGTGTTGTCGTGATCATCGTTGTCAGCGATCATGCCGAAGGAATCATAGGGCATTTAAGGCTTAACTATCTCTCTTCCATTTTAGGGTGAGCAATTTCGCATTGTCCTTTCTCAAACCCTAATCTGAATTTTGATTTCAATGTAATTTAGGGGTTTCATTAACTTTAACAAAATCTACCCCCAAACCTTAGATTTGATTTTGTTTGAATTTATAATAATTATAAATTCATAGTTTGGAATTAATTTTTTTGATTTTGTTAGAGTATTCTGGTCGATCTTCTATTTTAGTAGAACCTTGTTGGAAATCGCCACATGTTGTCGTGATCATCGTTGTCGGCTATCGTGAGAAGGAATCATAGGGCATTTAAGGCTTAACTATCTCTCTTCCATTTTAGGGTGAGCAATTTTGAATTGTCTTTTCTAAAACCCTAATCTGAATTCTAATTTCAATATAATTTAGATGTTTGGTTAATTTTAACAAAATCTACCTCCTTTACTAATTTTAGGGTTTTTATGTGAAATGATTAATGATACTCTTTAAATCTGAGTTTGGTCAAGAATCTATTAGATGTAGTTGATTGATGTCATATAAACTTGTTATTAGGCTGTTTTTAGATGTATAATTGGTATAGTTGGTGTTGATAATGACTTGTTATGTTTGATTTAAGTTACTGGTTTTGGATTGCATTTAGATAGCACTTAAATTTGTCAAAAACCGAAGTGAAAACTCTCCATGCTCTCTGTTTTTCGCTGGAAATTTTATGCAGTTTTAGATGAACTTCGACAATTTTGTTAAAATAGCAAACGATGTCGGAATTTAACAAATGAGCACTTTTTGGAAAGCTAATGATGTCTAGTTTTGGATTCTAATTTTTATTTTTCAAAATTACTCTTCATGTAGTACCGTTAAATTGAAATGTAAAACAGTAGCAGAATTTGGAATTTGTTGAATATGTTTGATGGTACCAATTGTGATGTATGAATAATTAATTATTGTTGGTAATCCTTGATGGTGTTAATTTGTTTAGTATTGATTATGATGGTATGATTTTGGAATTTTTAGTTGGGTATGGATTGGGAAGAGTTTGGTACCAAAGGAACCCTCGAAATTATAAAGAAATTCTATTCTTATTTTGCTACGTACGGTCTGAGCATCCTTTGGTTTCAAAAACTTCAATTTTAATTATTATTTCAGTTCCTTTAGGAGCCAAATTCAATCCTATTCCATTCCCCCAACTTAATCACAAACATTTACCGCATGAGTTGATTCTAATAGGTCATGTTATGATATGAATGGTTATGGTAACAAGAATTATATCGATTATGTGAGGAAAACTAGTCTATATATATATATATATATATATATATATAAAAGAAAAGGATTAAAGGATTAGTGTAACGTACTTGGGAAGGGAGTCATGCATCCAAGCCTAAGGCCTTTAGTTTTGAGGTCAACTAAAATGTTGAGTGGGGGCTTCCTGATTGTGATAATTGTAGCATTAATTTTTAAAATGTATAGACTGCGCCATTTGGGGAATGCGTTACCGGGTAAAAACTAAAAGACACTATGAGTGTATATAGTGAGGTGCCATCAAGGGGGGGTAAAAACTAAAAGACACTATGAGTGTATATAGGTGTGGGGGTACATACGACTTGTATTTTACAAAGTCGTATATACACCCCCCTTATGTATATACGACTTATTATTAAAAAAAATTGTTTTAATTTTAAAAAAAAGGTTAAAAATGCTACTAAAAATTCGTTAAAGAGTCAAAACTAATCCAAAAATTATAAAAACACCACTAAAAATCTAATAAAACCAAAATAAGGCTATGCAAATTTTTTTAGATTTTATGGAGACTATGAAAAATTAAAAAAATTAATAAAAAATAATAAACGATGGAATTTGGGATTTTGAGCCCGTTGTCTCGTTAGAAGTTTTTTCTAGGGGAGTCTTGATCCTTGATTTTTTTCGAATTTAATGGTTGTGGTTTTATTAAAATCGGAGTAGGTTGCCCGAAAACTGATTTTTTAGCCTAAATTATTCGCTTGACGTATAACATCGTCACGTGTTAACGAACTACACACTAAACAGAACCAAAACACAGTCAATATTCATATCTAATTTATTTTTCTAAAAAAAAAATATTTTTAATTTTTTAAATGATTTATTTATTTTTTATTTTGGTTACAAATTCGTATATACGTAGGTGTGGGGGTGTATACGGCTTTGTAATTTAACAAATCGTATATACCCCCACCTTAGGTATATACGATTTTATTTTTTTAAAATTTTTAGGGGAAATTCGTATTTAGGTATATAAGATTTCCATTTTTTTTGAGCTGGAGATATGTTGGAGTTTTTAAATTTTGTGAAGGGTATTTTGGTCTTTTCGTATGGGCGTGGGGTATAAGGAAAGATGATGGGAGTAAAAAAAAAACCCCTTTTTTTAATCTCAGTCTTTATTTATGTTTTATTTGCCGACAAGCAGGTGAAAGTGACAAATGGCAAAAGAAAGATCGAACTAGAGCCATCTCTCTAACAAAAATCACCTCTAGAAAGATCGAACCACGTTTCACGACAATGGTCTGAAATGTCTTTGTTACTAATCCTCTACAATGATACTTCCCATTTTGCCATCACCCCATTGATCATAACACATCTTAAATTAGTTTACTCTCAAGAGTAATATTAAATCAAGATAATTGCCATACACCTAAGATATAAGGTTAGGAAGAAAAGGAAAAAAATGTTTTTTTTTTTTTAAAATGAAAAAAATATCCCAAGCTCACGCCTTTCCTCTTCCCCACACAGAAAGAAAAGCACCATCCATTCGAAAGCCAAATAAAACCGCACTTCTTTCCTGTCGTTTTTGTCGTCTCAACAAAAAATAAAAACTCTCTCTCTCTCTCTCTCTCACTCTCTCACTCTCTCTCTCTCTATTTAGTGCGTTGCTTGGCCTTGTTAATCGACCAAATCTAGAGCAACCCATTTCGTTGTTCTTCCATTTGAAGGAAAATTCTTTACGTCCTCTATTCTGTTTTGCACCATAAAGCTCAATGCTTCTGTGGCTCTTCTCAATTCCCATTCATCCCTTCCTAAATTTCTAATACACCAACTTTTTTTTTTCGTTTCCCCTTTCTTTCTTCTTCGTTTGGCTATAAACCGAGAAACTCGTTCATACCCTTTTTTCACAGTAACACTGGTGGAATATCAATCTTTCAAACAAGGTAATGGGTTTCATTTTTCAATCCTAAAAAATGTTTATTTTTTATTAAAGGTGATTGTTTTTTTATATTTTTGGGTGTTCTTTTACGTTCATTGATCTTTATGTGTTTTTGGGTATTTGATTTCTGTTGGAGATTGATTTTTCAGCTGATTATTTAATATTCATCTCAGGATCGAGGAGATTGGTGTTTGCTTTCTGGGTACTTAATCATCTGATTCCTCTTACCCCCTTTTGTTTTTTGTTTTTGATTTTTCTTTTTAAGTTTGAATCACATCTTAGTACAGAAAAGACTATGTGATTGGGAATTTTTTTTCATGCTAAAATGTTGCCTGTAAATACCATTTTATATGTTTGCAGTGAATCTGTAAGTTGCAGTGTTTTTTTTCCTTTGTGAGGTTCTTTTTTATTTATTTTTTAATCATTATTACTTTTAAAAATTTGTTACTTCTGTTTGATAAAAATCTTCCCTTTGGGTTATGCATGTATTTCACTCATGCCTTTGTTGCTTTACTATGACATCAAAATTTGTGAGCTAACATCAAAGCATGTAGTTTGAATTTTCTGGATTTTTTTATAGTGTTAGTTAATAACGATGTTAGTTTCCTGGATTCGAACCTACTTAGGATGTTAGTTAACACTCATTCGGTGTTCCTTAGCTCATCAATCGTGTGACCTACTTAGGATTGGATATTATTTATTGGTTGGTCTGGATTTGTTTGAAATGTGGTATTTTTTTTCCCATTTTAATATTATATGTTGTTTTTATCTGGCTTTCTGCTAGTGCTACAAGCATCTGTTGGGTTGATACTAATGTGCTACTTTGAATCCATTAGTAATGTTTGTTTCAAAATATCAAGCCTTTTATAGTTTCTTTCCTTCTGTGGGATTTGGCTTTGATTGCTAATAATAATAATACCAAATCATTTCTTGATCCTACCTATTAGTAAGTGCCATATTTCTTTCCCTAAATACTAAAAGGAAAACAGGTAATAGCTATAGCCTATAAATTTCCTTTATCCCTTATATTGATTCTTGCCAGTTTAAGACATTGCATGATTTTCTTTTTAAAAGGAGATGATTTTTTCTGAGTCTTCTAATCTTGGTAAAATCTATGGTTGTTCCCTTGCTGTACTTTGTTTATTTCATCCCTCAAATATTTATCATGTTGTGTGTGTCTTTTTCATTCTGTCTTGTAGTTCTGCACTGTATATTAGTGAATTTCCATGATCAGTTTGTCTTTAGGTTCGTTTCTTCATCTATGGTTTAGTTTGCCTCATGGACAATGACAGGAGAAGTGAATTATGCATGTGCATCAAGCAATAAAGTCTTCGCTTTTCTTCGTTATTTGTTAGTTTATTTTAATAATTAGCTGAGTACTTTTATTTATGTTCATTAGGTCCCATTATGGCGGGAGAGACGCCATGGACCAGCCACTATGATGATGACGCACAAACGGACACTAGGGGCGTCAATTCCTTTTTGGAACTCGGTGAAGAAGTTGATAACGAAGGGACTGCTGTTTCTTTAGATTTAATTTTGCCCGATGATATTTTGGAGAGAATCCTAGCCTATCTCCCGATCGCAAGCATTTTCAGAGCGGGTTCTGTCTGCAAAAGGTGGCATGAGATTGTTAGTTCGAAAAGGTTCGTGTGGAACCTTTCCACTTTGCTACCACAGAAACCTTGGTACTTTATGTTTACTAGCTCTGATGAACCAACCGGTCATGCTTATGACCCGAACCTTCGGAAATGGTATTGCATTGAACTTCCCTTCATTGAAACTTCTAATTGGTTCATTTGTTCATCATATGGCTTAGTTTGCTTCATGGACAATGACAGTAGAAGTAAATTATGCATGTGCAATCCTATTACCAAAAGCTGCAGGAAGCTTCAGGAGCCTCCTGGGTTGAGATTTTCTGATTACAGTGCATTATCACTCTCGGTGGACCGAGAATCCCTTGGTTATACCGTGGCCATTGTGAAATCTAAGCAAGTACCTGGGAACTTTTTTCAGTGGGATATCTCGATTCATCTATACAATTCTGAGGAGGAGACTTGGGTGATGGCTATATCAGAGGTTTTGGTGGGTTGGAGAGGCGGTGATGAGAGTGTGATATGCAATGGGGTGCTGTACTTTCTAGTTTACTCTACCGGGGGTGCTCCTCCTGAAAGCCGTCATTCGTTAGTTGCATATAATATCTCCAACCGTTCTTCTCACGCTAGCTTGAGAAGCAGCTTTATTCCTGCGCCATGTTCTCTAACATGTGGTCGTCTTATGAGTATGAGGGAGAGGCTTGTAATGGTCGGTGGAATTGGCAAACACGATCGACCTGACATAATTAAAGGAATCGGAATCTGGGTTCTTCATGGTAGGAAGTGGGAAGAGATTGTCCGAATGCCGCACAAATACTTCCAAGGCTTTGGTGAGTTTGATGATGTTTTTGCTAGCGGTGGCATTGATGATTTAATATATATTCAGAGTTATGGATCTCCAGCACTTCTCACATTTGACATGAACATTAAACAATGGAAATGGTCTCAGAAATGCCCTGTAACTAAGAGGTTCCCTCTACAGCTTTTCACTGGTTTCTGCTTCGAGCCTCGTCTCGAAATTGCTCCATAGTTTGTTCTCTTTAGAATCTACTGCTGCTATTGGTAATTGTTTGAAGTTTCTGCCTATTTACTCCATTGTTCTTTAGTTGAAATTTAATATAAATTCTGTGTTTCAATTCGACAGTTCATACAAACTGATAAAAAGATTGTGATTCATGGATATTGGAATATTATTATAACAGTTGAAAAGACAACAGGGATATGTACTTTTTACAATTTTTCATTCTATCTATTTTATGATGCATTACAATTTACAATGAGATGTACAATATAGAGCTATATATTTCTCATTGTTTTTCTTGAAAATTGAGGTAATGTTACATCTATAGTTATTTGATTGATTTGAATAAAAAGGGCTATTCTAAAGTTTGGTTTAAAAAGTATACTTGAAAAGTTTCTACTTCTTGTAACACCTCTTAATTTGGAGAACATCTATTTCAAAATTGTTAGTGGACCAATTTCCTAATGGTGCCAGTGTCCTTTAGCATGTGTACCATTCAGGCTGTCCTGCACTTCTTGAAAAATTTGTATCAGATTCAGAGTTCAGAATGATTAAGGCATGTGCTATTATCTAGTTGCTAGGATTCTGTTGCATGATTAGGCAAGGTTTTTCACTATCTCGGATTCAGATTCTGTGCGGTCGCCATTCGCCACAGTCGTGCATTCAGCAAATTTAGACCAGATTTTTAGTTTTAAAAACAGATATAAAACATAACGATAAAATTCAGACGATCAAGATTGGATGGTCAAGGTCTGCTGAAAGCACGACTACGCCGAATGACAACCGCAAAGGATCTGAATCCCTTATCTCACGGGACTTATATTTGCTAGAATTATTTTGCATGGTTAGGGAAGGTTTTTCACTATTCAACAGACTTTACCAGTTTCCACAATCACTTATCTTGTGGGGCTTTTTTTAGTCAAGGAGCTAGCACAACACAATGGCCCATATGTAGGAGAAATGCGGTTTGTCAATGCTGCATACCGGATTCGAACCCGGGTGCTTGCGAAAGATGTCCTTAGCTCTAACAATTTGCACCATTTATGTTAAATCGGACGGCTCACATCATAAATTTTTTTCAATGATCAGGATAGTAACTGCAGTCAAAATTGACTAAATGAAATGCAGTTCCTTGTCTTGTGGGGACTTTTTTTTTGTTGATGAAATTGTCTTGTGGGGACTTAAGAGAAGGAAAAATAAGTTATTTTATAGGTGTATCTTTGTTAGCTGTACGGCTCATTGATTATATTGAATTGAATGGACTTTATAAGCCTTTATTTTCTAGTTACTCAACACATGGGATCTCTTTGATTTATTGATGAGCCAATTAACATGTTATGGTATAAGATCACAATGTGACTGTGTTGTGCATGTGTCAATGTGTGATTTTTGTGAGTGTGGTTGGTGTATTTGTCCGTACAAGACATTATTTTATGATTTGATTTGTTGCTGTTGTTGTTTGACAACTTTTGAAATTGTAAAATAAAACATGGTCTGTGATGGTTGGTGGAGAAGTGAGGTCCACGCCTGCTGCTCTAGTTGCAAAAATGGGTTTTCCTTGGTGGAGATGTGACACAAATAAAAGTTAAACAAAGTTTTCTTTTTCTAAATGGTTATCACCTCTTCAATACAATTTTAGAATATTCAAACGGCTTCTCAAAGAGCCTGAGGATTGGGATGGGAGTTGTTATTGCTGATTGAGTATGAAATTAGATTGTCTTTGTGTGATTGATACATTTCACTTCACAACAAATGAGTCACTTCCTATTAGAATTTTGTATTGCCTTAATTATGTGTATTTCACTTTGTTGAAATAGTTTCATCAACCCATGAGATTAGGATGAAATGGTGCGAGTTTCTTTTAGTTTAAGCAATAGTCTCGAGTTTGCATCTTGTGAACGCAGTAATGTTAAGACTCATTATGAAAAACTTTGTCGTTTTGTAGTTTGACTCGACTCAGAGTTGATCTTGTGAATACAGTAACATTAAAACTCAATGGAAAACTTTGTTGTTTTCTAGTTTGGTTCAACTCGAAGATTAGATCTTGTAAATGTAGTAGCATTAAAACTCTGGAAAACTTTGTCGTTTTGTAGTTTACCTCAACTCGAAGATTAAAACTTGTGAATCCAGCACATTAAAACTCTTCAAGAAAAACTTTGTTGTCTTGTAGTTAACTCAACCAAGAACTCATCTTTGTGGTCACACATGGGTGGGAATGGGATTACCTAGTTTATACCTAACAAAATTTATAATTTATAATTAATTACATTTTCAGTTCAAAATACTAGGTTATATAAAATTAACAGTTATGGTCTAGCAATTTTTAGTGTCATGTGATCAACTAATTGAGTCACTATTTCGACATTGATTCTAGCGACATCGACACAAATGATGGGATAAAAAAATCAAACATGCTGCATCAAATACTATATTATCTATAATTTCATATTCTTATAATTTTTCTTTGAACTTTGGAAACGAGGTATTGTTTAAATATTATCATCCTATTCTCTACATCAACAGTTTCAATAGTTTTTTGTTGACCAAACAGTTGCAAATTTGCAATAGTTCCAAATTTACCAAGGGTGACAAATTATATGATGTACTAGTATAAGTTGTAGGAAAACATATAATTTCCTTATTTAATATAAGATTTAGGAATACATTTTATACACTAATAATCGATTATTAAAGATGGATGTAATTACTTTCTAAAAGGAAGGAGATAACTATAATTTTCTCTTCCCAATTGGTAGGTTTGATATTATGGCGTAGGTGTGAAGTATCTATTCTAGAGTTTAGCTTATCTTTTTTTAGTGGAAGTTCCCATCCCAATCACATTGTTTAAGGAATTGGACTTTTCCCTCGGAGCAATGTAATCTTGGTAGGTCCAAACTTTTCTTCTCTTTAGATTTTTTTAACGTTTAAAAATTGGAAAATGTGCTTTTCACTGTATAATGATGAATTGGCAACGTGGGTTTGAGGTGTCATATATTAGCAAAGTTTTTTAAAATTGGTCGAACTGTGAGATCTTCGAGTTATAGTTTAGTTGGTTCACCTAGTTCAACTATGGTTGAAATAGAACAACTCAGTTTTAGACAGTTCAACTAGACTGCAGTTCTATTGAAATTGACCCAACCGTTGGACAGGTCGCTTCTCTGCCCAATCATTGAACCACACGGTCCAATCTAGTAGCAACTCTTCTCTAAGCCTATGAATGGAGTGAGAGAAATAATCAAGAGAGGGTTAGAGCATCTACAATGCGACAACTCCTATTTGGGTATTAACAAGTAAAGCAACCTCCATTGAAAATGCTCTTAGAGAAGAGTAAGTGTGAGAGATACCATACTTCTCCCCTTTTGTTGGTAAAAAAGTAGGGAAGCGAGAAACAATTTTAGTGGAGTCCACATATTTTTCTTATCTTCTCACTTGTAAGAAGAAAGACCAAAGAAATGCTTATGAGAGAGCTTATCTTTTATTCTATGTAAAGGTAAATATCCATGTTTGATCAATTAATATGCTACATATAGGGATGTCTAAGGGAGTTTGGGGGAGCACAAGAGTAAAAAAAAGGCTAATAACTAGAACCATCAAGAGATTTGGACACCACATGTCTACCAAAAACCTTAAGGCAATATGTATATGAGTTACTCTCTTATATGACCTTCCTCATTCATAAAACAAAAAAAATGTTTTTACATACAAAATTAAATTTTTAGCATTGTTTTTGCTATTCATATAAGAAAATTAGGCATTTATCTTATTAATTTAATTAAAGAGTATTTTAAGCTAATGGCTTTTTTGTTTTTTCATAAATAATTACACTTCTATCTTCTCTTTGCCCAACCAAACAAAGAGAGAGAGAGAGAGAGAGAGAGTACAATTCTTTGTTTTTTTTATTTCTTCTCTCTTTCTCTTGAACCAAATAGAACATGAAATTTAGGTTCTATTTCTCACATATTTCTCTCTTCTCTTACTTGTTCTAACTCTCTCTCTTAACATTTCCTTCTCACAACTAATCAAAGCCTAAAAGATGAATAATCTAATTTAGTATTAAAATCAAGAGGTACTATCACAGTTACAAATGATATAAAAATATTTTATTCATTTATACATTGTCATCTCATTTAACTAATGACTCTAAAAATAAATGATAAAGATTAGTCGCCATAGTATAAAAGGAGAACAAAAGAATCTCGGACCGTTTTTCATAATATTTACAATATAAGTTTTTTTTTTTTGACTCAATGATTTACGATATAAGCTGTGAAGTGCTGTTTATAATTAGTAAAATTATTACTCATTTATTTGTCTGCAGCGGAGTGGCAAATACCATTCATAAACTCACATGCAAATTTAGAGATCCTAAATTTGAACTCGAGTAGCTAACTAGCTATGGAAAACATCCATCCTAACGACCAATTGTAATAGGCCTTACAGATAAATAATGGGTTTTTTTTGTACCCCCACCATCTTCTCATATACCCCCACAAGAATTTTTTAGACGAAAATACTCCTGCCCAAAATAAACTCGCTCGGATTTACCTAGGGAGTGTAAATCCGATTTGTTATTTTATAAGTCGGATTTATCTACCCATATACCCCCACTATGTATATCCGACTTTAAAAATAACAAATCGGATATACCCATATGTATATCCAACTTTAAAAATAACAAATCGGATATACCCAAGGGGGGTATATCCGATTTGTTATTTTTAAAGTCGGATATACATAGTGGGTATATAAATCCGAATTCCATAAAAAAAGAAAATCGGATTTACCCCCCTTAGGTAAATCCGATTTTGTTATTAAAAAAATTGTTTTTTATTTAAATTTTTAAAAAAGGTTATAAAAACGCTACTAAAAAACAGTTAAAGAGTCAAAACTAATCAAAAAATTATAAAAACACCACTAAAAATCTAATAAAACCAAAATAAGGCTATGCAAATTTTTTTAGATTTTTTGGAGACTATGAAAAATTAAAAAAATTAATAAAAAATAGTAAACGATGATAATTGGGATTTTGAGCCCCCAGTCCCGTAAGAAGTCTCTTTTAGGGGTGTTTTGATCCTTGATTATTTTCGGATTTAATGGCTATGGTTTCATTACAATCGGAGTAGGTTGCCAGAAAACCGATTTTTTAGCCTAAATTATTCGCTCGACGTATAACATGGTCACGTATTAACAAACTACACCCTAAACAGAACCAAAAAACGGCCGATATTCATATTATTCATATCTAATTTATTTTTCTAAAAAAATATATAATTTTAATTTTTTAAATGATTTATTTATTTATTTATTATTTGGGCTACAAAATCGTATATACCTAGGTGTGGGGGTACATCCGATTTTGTAATTTAACAAATCGTATATACCCCACCTTAGATAAATCCGATTTTGATTTTTTAAAATTTTTAGGGGAAATTCGGATTTACCTATATCCGATTTTAATTTTTTAAAATTTTTAGGGGAAATTCAGATTTACCTATATCCGATTTCCAATTTTTTTTGAGCTGGGGATATGTTGGGGTTTTTAAAATTTTGTGAAGGGTTTTCTAAATTTTTGTGGGGATATATGAGAAGATGGTGGGGGTAAAAAAAAAAGACCCATAAATAATTCCTCTTTAAATGAGGCTAACTTCACTAGCATGCAATTTTCTATTAGAAATGTAACACACTCTTTTCAACTCGCTCTCTTTCATTAGTCGAAATTTACACGATTCCTATCAAATTTAAGTTATTTTCATGACGTACTAGGAAGCCGATGAAAGCTGGATAATTTCGCATAACAAGATTTAATTATAACAAAAATTTATTTGATATGAATATATATATATATATATATATATATATATATATATAGACACACGCTTTTTTATTAGAAAAATTTCTAACAATTCTCGGGTGCAACAATCAATTATGGTTCAGCCCAAGTTTTAATGTTGTTAGTCAACTTTAAAGCCCAAGGAAAACTCATTTGGAGCTGAAGAAGAAAGGCCCATACTTCGTACAACCCTCTGCTATTCAGTGACCCCCACTACATGTGTGAAAAGACCAAAATGTCATTAATGAATCTTATGCTCCTACGATAGTTTGGAGCAACATGCTCCGAATCAATTCGGACTAGTGTGGTCCGAATCAGTAAAAACCAGTTATATTAGAAAATAGGTATTTTGGGGGTTGTACGAAGTATGGCCTAAGAAGAAATAGCCCGAGTCTAACTATCCACGGTTCTTCATTTAATTTCTCTCTTGTGTCTGTCATATAATTCTTAGTTTCTTACACCTTCACTAAAAAAACGTTATCCTAATCTGATTTTCGATCTTTAATTATAAGGGTTAATCAATTAAAAGGTTTATGTATCTTAGGCTGAATTAAATTCAACTTTTTTATCAAAAAAATTCAAAGTAGCAAACTGTTCTGCACGGGGCTTCACCCCAGAGAATTAATCCAGCCCAAACTATTTGGCCCATGATCCAAAGGTAATGAATGGCCAAAATCTGTTCGCTCCATCGTACGACCAAGATACTACTCTAGGATCAATGTGAAGTAGCGGATCTTGGAACAATACTTGGAGCAAGTTCTAAATCGGTCAACCTTCACTGACCGAGCCGAACTTCCCAGACAGATCACAAAGATTGAACACTAAACTGCTTAAATTGAACTTGTACACATATGAAAATTTTAATTAAGTGTTTATAGCATAAATACTTATTTATGTAAGCTATTTTAATAAAAGAAAAAAGAAAAAAAGTAATTTGTTTCCAGGGCCGGCTCTAGAGGAGGCCTAATGCCAACTTCAAAATGAGGCCCTTTATTATTTTAATAAAAATATTTTGTAAAAATATTACATTTTATCTTTATTCTTTTTGAGTATTTGGTGATGAAAAGTCATTTATCAAATTCTTATATAATTTGAATATTATAAGAACACTGTTTTCAAGATTTTTTGCGATTCAGAAAAATTCAATGGTGTAAGAAAATTTTAATAATAAACTATTTTTATATGCAGAATTTTAGTTGAATTTTATGCACATAAAACATCTTAATATAATTATTTAAAAAAGTTAAATTTTAGCCAACAAAAATTATTATGTTAGATAAGGATTTTATATATGACATTTTTTTTGTCAAAAAAATATGAATGACATTTTTTATTATTCCATGCCAAGCTCCAAGCTCCAAGCTAACGTAGTCAATGACATTTTTTTGACAAACTAATTATTTTTTAAAATTGATAAACTAGTTAATGATATGTTTTTTTTTTGACAAATGGTTAATGACATGTTATGGACCTCACGTCAACAAAAAAAGACATGTTATTAACTATTTGTCAAAAAAGCGATAGCACTGTCAAAAAAAGCTATAGCAAAATAAACACGATAGATAAGGTTTGAACCAGAGCGTAGAGAATAATGGGGTCCTTGCTTACCATTTAAGGTGCAATTCGGATAATAAATTTTGGGCAAAATTACATCAGGGGTCCTTTAAATTATTTTTTGTAACTAGTTGGTCATTTAAGTTTTTTTCGTACCAACTTAGTCCTTTAAGTTAGCTAACGTTTATACCGTTAGCCTTTTTTAAACTTCCATTAGAAAAAAGTCTAGTTGTCACAAACAGGGCTGATGTGTCGTTTACGGTGGTGATGTGTCCCTAACGGAGTTCTACGTGGCATCTTCATCTTCAACCTCTAACTCATCTTCAACCCCAAACCCAGAAATTATCTATCTTCAACCCCAAATTAAAGCACTGAATCAACTCACAACACCTCGTCTCTATGCCTCCATCATCGTCTCTCTCGTGGCAGCATCATCATCTCATCAGTTTGAGTGAAAAAGTCCAAACTTCAAAAATCATCTTCCACTAAAATCAAGCATCAAGAAGGGCTACGAAAGGACAAACATACATTAGGATCCCATGTATCATATTTAACAGATTACCTTGATTTGTTTCTGGATTTTTGTTTCCGAACCCTAGTTTCTATTATTTTGGGTGTCTTCAAAATTGAAACCCAGATTCGTTGGATGTGTTCCCAACCGAAACCCAGATTTTTGTTCAAATTCGTTGGGTGTGTTGAGTTTTATTTTCGTTCAGATTTGAGTACCATTTTCGTTCAGATTGGTGCTTGGTTTTCGTTCCAATTAATTTGCTGCAATTGGTCTAGAAGAGATGCAACCAAATTGGGGATAAACATAAACCCTAAATTGGAACTTGTATTTTCCATTTTCTCAAACTGATCTTCAATTTTTTCCAGCAAACCCATTTCTTCAGATCTGTTGTATTTGATGTGGCAGACTCAGGAGCTGGAGGAAGAAGACGACAAACGAAGAAGGAAGAAGAAGGAAAACGAAGAAGGAAGAATAAGAAAGAAGAGGGTGACATGGATTAATTTACTTTTAATAAATTAAATAAAAATGACATGGATTAATTTATTTTTTAACAAATCATCACTTAACTGCCAAATAAGCCTTTTTTTGACGGTGTTAGATGAAAATGGACGGAAAGGGTAACGGTGAAACCGTTAAATAACTTAAAGGATTTAAATGGTACAAAAAAAACATAAAGGACCAATTTGTTACAAATAAATAACTTAAAGGTTCTGCTGTATTTTTGCCTAAATTTTGAGGCCCTTTTTTAATAAAATTTTGAGCCCCAAAGCCCTTGCTTTAGTTGTTGGGGCCTTGGGCCGGCCCTGTTTGTTTCTATACAAATTATAAACTATATTCATCGATGAGATTAGGGAATAAGCTAAAAATAATTTATATACATGTTACGATACGTTTTCATAAGTTCTGCAAAACAATTTTACAAGCACTTACTCAATTCGTTTTCATCTATATAAGCAAAAAATACCTACAAAATCATATTATCAAATATAAGCAAGTCAAAGTTTTCTTAGTTAATGTACCAAATTTATCCCTATTGATTGCTCCATTTTTTCTTTTCTCAATGTAAGTAACTCTTGATTTTCCAACTTTTCCTTTTTTTCCCACACTGTTCAATAAAAATTAATAGGGGTCGTAATATATGAATCATACTTATTATTTTAACTTTTTTTAATAAGTATGTATAGCTGCTGTCTTTTGCCTATATATTAAAACGGATAGAGTATATCATTAAGTAAATTCAGATAAGTCAATCCAAATAAATATTAAGTAAAAACATTTTAAGTAATTTTAATATTTTATTTTAATTTTCAATATCGTGGTAAGCATGCAGTGGTGTTTGGGTGATAATGAGTTTGACATCATATTTTAAGCCAAAATTTTAATCTAACATGTATATATTCCCTGATTTCTACTATAAGAAAAATTTGCAGTTTTAGATTTATTGAATAACGGATACATCTCTGACCTAGTAAGTCAGATACATCAATTATTCAATTAATCTAAACTGTAAATTTTCTAAGAATAGTTACGAGAGTAGTAAATTTTTCTATCATTAACTATATGATGATATGATATGGTTTTTTTTACAGCAGTGATATGATATGGTTGAAAGTGGTGGAATTTGAGGGAGACTAGGATGGGTCTTTTGGATGTGTGGACATTGATTATATTGAATACATTGGAACAATATATATATATATATATATATATATATATATATATATATATATATATATATATATATATATATATATATATTTTGATACCAAAAGCGGACAAGAAGGCAGCGGAAGAGGATCGTGAGATTAGGAGAGGAGAGACTGTCCAAGAAGAGCATAAAATACAAAGCTAAAAATTTTTTATATATGAAAGCTTGTTTTACAACTGAGGCAGATATGCCTTATATAGAGAAAACAAAGGCTTACTATTTAAGTCGGTAAAAAGCTACTGTTACATTCGGTAGCCGGTAAACAAAACGACAAAAATCATTATCAATGTCGGGTACGCTTTTGTGGGCCCCATAGGCACATTCATAATGACAAATGACAAGACTTTTAAAAAAGTAAACAGTAAAGGGCATTATAATTGCCTAAATGGCCGACAGGTTATAAAGCAAATAAAGTTTTGGCCGGATATGTATTATTGGCCTTGTGACGTCATGGCTGACGATTGTTGTATTTGTCCTTATCCCTTTTTTCCTTTCTGAGTCATTGATTGAATCATGGCGTCCCAGAAATCTTCGGGGGTAGGGTCTTCCTCAGCTTGGGATTCCCCAGCTAAGCAATCAAAGGCATTTGAATATATTGAACCTTGCGATGAACTGGTCTTCATTGATACTGCTTCATTTTTGAATTGGAAATTTTTAAAGAATTGGTTCTTCATATAATCAAGGGTTCTGACCATAATTTGTTCTTCCGTTTCATTAGAATGAATCTTTTGGAAGTAATTTTTTAAATTAGCTACTGAAAGTTCTTGGGAACTTTGTTCTTTTGTTTTGCATTGATCATCAGCTATGGCTGTCTCAATCTTGGCTTCTATGTATTGAAGGTCTTCAGTGGTCATTTTAGCCCACCATTTGTAGAAGAAATTTTTTCTTTTAAGGACAGGAATATTGGATCTATCTTGGGCAATGGTAATAGTCCATCTCCATATCCATGGGATTTGGAACTTGATATAGAAAAAACATGGACCTTGTCCTGTTATTAATTTTGATGCATTTTTCTGAATTAAAGGGCTATGATTGCACCATGAATCGTACAAGTCCAGGATATTTTCTGGTAGAATTTCTAAGGAAGGACCAAATTTTATCCACCAGATATAAAACCAATTTGGTAAAGGTTTTTCCAGTATTTCTGGATTAATGCTAAAAAACCAAGAATGCTTATTCTTAGGGTTTTGATAGTAAAAGGCTAATGAAAATGCCTGGATATAATCCCAATAGTTGAAATATACATATTTTCCTTCGGCAATTTTTATTGCCTTTTCTCCATTAGGATTTAGTCCCCATTCTCTGGGTGACAATATCTTGTTGATATGGCACTTGCTAAAGTTTATAAAACTTTCTGGATTGTTGTTTTGATAATGATGTGTAATGGTTACTGATTCAGTAACTATTAGCAATATTTCCAGATTTGGTCCGGTTTTGCCGTAAAGACCAGGATGTCCTCTTGATTCGAGGTATCTTGTTTTAATTGACCACCCATCATTGGGAGTCATATTAACATCTTCATCTTCGATATACATTATATCTTCAATAACAGGGTTTTCAAAATATTTTGTTACTTCTTGAGGGGGGTCATTGACTGCCGCCTCTTTGTAAGATGTTGTCTTACTTTGTGAGGAAGAAGGTATATCTTCTTTCCTTGGAGGTGCAGGCAATTGCTGCATATTTCTAGTTCTGTTATAATGGACTGCTGTCCAATCCCCTATTAGAGGAATATTTGTTTCTTGGTAAGGCAGCATATTGTTGCCTCCGCGACCACCACGGCCACGGCTATTGTAGCCGCGTCCTCTTCCCCTGTTGGGGGTTGCCATCTTCCCTAGGGTCCTCCCTAGGGGGGTTATTATTCTTCCTGCAAAAATTCACGTGTTAAATAGTCAGCAAGAGAATTATTTTCTCCTTTAATATACTGTGTATCAAATTCGAAAGCAGACAATTGTGCTTGCCAACTGGCAAAAATTTGTTTTGCCACTAAATTTTTTACAACTTTTTCTATAATTGACTTGGCAGAACTGCAGTCAATTCTGAGTAAAAATTTTTGATTTAATAAAACATCTTGGAATTTTGAAATGCATTTTATTATGGAAAGCATTTCCTTTTTAATAGTTGAGTATTTCGACTGGGTTGGATTCCATTTTCCTGATGTGAATCTTACCAGATCTTCTTTCGAATTATTAGGATTTACCTATTTCAGGATACCACCATAACCTAAATCCGAAGCATCTGTTTCAACAATCTTAAAAAACTTAGGACTTGCTAAATTTAAACAAGGTAAACATTTTACTTTGTCCTTAATCCTTTGGACAGCTTGAGAATGTTTCTCTGTCCAAGGTCCTGGATTTTTCCTAAGCCTATTATATAAAATAGTTGTATCTTGTGATAAATTCTCATAATAGTCTGAAATATAATTCAGACTTCCTAGAAACCTTTGCAATTGTTTTTTCTCAGAAATAACATTGGGAAATTTAGAAGCAAATTCTATGCTCCTGCTGATAGGAATAATTGTTCCTTGGTCTATTTCATGACCCAGAAACCTGACTTTTGTTTGAAAAAGTTTCATTTTTGGGGCAGAAATAACCAAACCATTGTGTTTGACCAAACCTTTGAAAATTTTCAAATGTGTTACGTGCTGGTCAATATCTTTGGAAAAGATTAAAACATCATCTATGTAGACAATTATGAATTCAGAATAAGGATTAAAAATATCATTCATGATATTTTGAAACTCAGAAGGGGCGTTTTTTAAGCCAAAGGGGAGAACATTCCATTCGAAGTGTCCAAAGGGCACAGTAAAAGCTGTTTTATATTTATCAGCTTCACTTATTTGGATTTGCCAATAACCCGATTTCATGTCAAATTTGGAAAAGATTAAAGCATCGTTTAATCTGTCTAAAAGATCTTTTTTATTAGGGATAGGATACCTGATCCATTTTAGTACCTTATTAAGGGGTTTATAATTAATAACTAGTCTAGGAACTCCTCGTTCCTGTTCAGCGTTTTTATTAACATAGAACGCTGTACAGCTCCAAGGTGACTTAGAATTTCTAATCAATCCTTTTTGTAAAAGAGAGTCAATTTCTTTTTTACACAAATCAAGGTATTCCTTGTTCATTTGAGCTGGCCTAGCCTTAGTTGGGATCTGTCTTTCAATGAAGTCATCTTCATAGGGTAGGCATATAATATGCTGCTTTCTATTCCAGAAAGCATTAGGAAGATCATTGCAAACATCTGCAACAAATTGTTGCTCAATAATTTTGATTTTTCTTAATATTATCTCTATTAAGTTGCTCACCTATATTAAGTAAGCCTACTTCTTCTTTAAGAAAGCATAATTGCTTTTCTTTGTTGAGGAGAATATCTTTTACCTCATTCAACATTCTGACATGGGGGTCAATAATGAATTTGAAAATGATTTTCTTGCTATTTATGATAGTAGTAATTCCATTCTGATCAATGTTTATAATAGGCATAATATTATGCAAAAAAGGGGTGCCTAGTATGATTCTATGAGTCAAATTTTTGACTAAAATAAAAGGTGTTGGTAAACAAATATTTTGGTTACAAATATAGGCATTTGAAAGTTTGTATTTAACTTGCAACTTGTCGCCTCCAGCCTGTGTGAGGGCTTGAGATGTTTTCGAAAAGTATTTAGCAGGGATAATCCCTTCCTGTATACAATTTAGATTTGCTCCACTATCTATAAGAGCAATCTCATTTTCTAAAATAAAATTTTTATTAATCATTAAAGTAACTCTGACAAACCATTTTTGTGATGTTACTCTGTCTAAAAGAGATAAATAATTGTTATCACTGGAAGGAATTCCTTCTATTTTTTCTGGATTCTCTAAAAGAGTTATCCTTTGATACAAAACATTATTATCCTTTTTAATCTGAGAAATTTCAGATTTTAAGAGATTTATTTCTCTTTTCAAGTCTATCATAGAGACAGGTGTTTCCTTAATATTGGACTGTCTAAATCTAGACATCACCTCACTAATTTGGTAAGGTGCTTCTATGATTAAAGGAGATTCCTTTTTATCATTTTCTTTTATTAGAAAATTGATCATCTTTCTTTTCAGATTATTATCTGAAATAGTTTCTAAAGCCTTTAAGGCTTCATCCTGTTCTGCAGTGAGAACATTCAAGCCGTTCATGTCGACAATAGATTTCCAGTAATTTAATTCATTACATTGACAATCATTGTTGTCTGTGGAAGATGATTCAGTTGAGGACTCATAAATGACTCCTATATCCGCACTTGAGGATTCTGTTTCTGGGTCAGAATTGATTAATAAAACTTTCTCTAGTTGAGCTCTTAATTGCTCGTCTTTAATCTCATTAAGGGCTTTCTTGGTCCAACATTGGTTGGCATAATGGCCAACTTTGCCACATTTATGGCAGGTTATATCAAGCTTTTTAGCTTTTCTTTTTCCCCTGGGATTGAAGGATTTTTCTCTAGGTCTTTCCTTATTGTAAAACCTTCTTCTATTTTTCTTCTTATTAGGGGTTTTATAGAAATCCCTCGTCTTACACTTATAATCTCTATAAGGTTTACTTTTCCCCATTCTTTGCTTTTTCTTATTTAAAACTGGGGGTTTATCTAAATCAAAAGCAAACTGTTCACAAAATTCACCTAATTGGTGTTTTTCAGAAAGCTTTTGCTTCTTAAGTTGGTTTTTTAGCTTTATGTCATTACATAAGGCTAATCCTTCATTAATACAGCTGGATATGATTTGGCCATAGGTTAGGTCAGCATAATTCATGTTTATGCCATCATTCTTGGTTCTTAGGGATTGCCGAACCTTTTCAGCAAATAAATAAGGTAATCCATCTACAAATTTGGATTTCCAGTGAATGGAACCGGGGTTCTTTAATTGGAAGACTCTGGATAAGAAAGTATCCTTATACCATCTAAAATGGGTTAAGGAAGGACACCTTAGATTTTGAAGGAGGGTTTGTAATTTCTCTCCTATCGGGACATTGGTTCCTACAAAGTGTTGTAGAATAGAAAGACACAAAGTATATATGGCGTCTTCTTCGCCTGTGGTTGTAGTAGTGATACTACTGCTAGTTTCTAGCTTAATCTCTTTCTTATGAGATAAGATTTCCTGTTTTTGAATATCTGTGAGGTAATGGTCCCACCAGCCTCTTAATTGGCCGACAAAGCCAGTGGCTATAAAGGAAGCTATAGAGCTATCAAGATTACCTTGTTGTTTACAGACGGTAGAGTACATAATCATTCTATGTACAGTGTCTATAATTTGTTTATCATTTAAACCATCAATATTCCATTCATAGATGGATTTTCCAGAATATGAATTCTGATATGGTTCAGTCTCCTCAAAGAGTAAATCTTGAGGTGAGGGCCTTTTATAGTAATATTTTTCTAAGGAGTTATTCGCATAGATGGGACTAATCTCAACATCTCTATTAATGTCTTGGCTACTAAACATCCTAGCTAATTCGTCAATATTACCAATCTCTTCACTATCTTCAGAAATTTCTGAAATATTTTCAGAAGTATTTTTCTGAGATAAAACATTTAAACGTAAATCCTTCAACTTTTGTTCGAGGATACGAGTGAATTCAGTGTTATCGTTGTCCATTTTGAAACCTTCTATGGAAATAGGAGGTTGGACTAGAGGAACATCCTTTATTACAGGGATGACTTCTGTAGATTTTTCTTTGCTCAATTGATCTATAATAATTTTTTGCTGAGCAATTTGTTTTTCCATCAAATCCTTCAAAGACAATAAATCTTTTTCTAGGGAAATAAATTGTTCTCCAAAACATAAAAGGAAAGTATTTGTATAATTCTGGGATTTTATTATAGAGTTCAATTCTCTAATAGTAACTTGGTTATGCTCGATTTTTTGAAGAGTAAAAAGAGCTTTGGCCTCAGCATCTTTGCCAAGAGTTATGGCTTGCTTAGGAGGAAAAGGAGAAATTATTTCCTCTCCATTAGTCGTTGTCCAGGAATTTGATTGTAAAACAAGAATTTCTTGGTTAGTTTTATTAATGAAATAGGCTATAAACCATTTAACAAAAGGAATATAATTCTGAGTTATAGCTAACTCTTCATAATAAATATTTTTAAAATTATTTAATTCAGGAGAAGAAAAGGTTTTGAAATACCATTTTCTGAATTGGAAATACCTTTCGTGTTGGAACTCATCATTGATGAGCTCTCTCATAGCACTTCCTGTATATATATATATATATATATATATATATATATATATATATATATATATATTACTCCCTCTGTCCTATATATCATAAGACTTTCTAGTAAAAAAAATTGTCCCATAATACACTAATTTTTAGAATACCAATAAAGCATAATTTATGTTTTTCCTATTATACCCTTAAACATGTAGATTTCTACTCAACTTTACCAACCTCAGTTAATGAAGGGCATTTTGGGAAGAATAAATTTTCCTTTTATAAATTTTGTACTAATAGTTGCATTCATCAATTCACGTGTCACAACCTTAAACGACATCTAAGATGGGAATGAGGGAGTATATGTCAATCTTTTGAAGTGATTGATGCATTTTTTCTCTCTATGATGACATGTTAAGAAGGGAATCTCATGAATTTTCATAGGCTAAAAGCCTATAGGTGTATTTTCAATTCTGATACTGTTTAGTATCGCTTATTATGGCTTGGGTTGTGCCAACCTTTCGGAAACCAGCTAACAGTTTCACCTTTTTAAGATTCTGAAAAGTTAATTAGTGATTCTCTTTACTGTTTTGTCTTGAGTTTTCTTGGTTAGTCCTATTCTCCAAACACTTCACAAGTTCACATGTTACTTGTAGGCCAAACCTATTGTGCTGTCCGTGACAAAGAAACCAAGCTTTTATTTCTTGGGAATCTTTAAATATGCTTTGCATGTTTTATCTTATGTGATTTGAATTTAAACAACTCTCCCCCTTTGAAAGATGTTATATATGTTTAGATATTGTGAGTTAAATGGTGAATGAGATTGAAAATGACAGAATTAACTATCTCAAAGGAACAGCTGTTAAGCGTTTCTTATATATATTAATTAAAGCTTCAAGTAACTTTGGAGCTTTCTTTGACTTGGTCCACGTATTTTGCAATCTTCTACTATTGTATTTCATATATTCATTCATATATTAGAAGAAAATAGTTCTATCCCTTTTCAATTATATCAATCCTCACATTTTAGTGATTTGTAATAGTGGTTTCTTCTAATAATGTGATTCTTATTCTTAAAATCGAAGGTGGTCTACTGATTCTTATTGTTCTGTAACAGTAGGGAATCTGCATCCCAGAATAGTGTCCTCCAAATGAAGTGCAAGGTTTGTTTGACATTGATGATCAGTATTGCATTGAAATTGATGATGACTCAATGATAGCATGTACGGGTCTATCATGTTCATCAATATTCTCAAACTTGAGTGTATACCTAAACTCGTTGAGATAAGATAAACTCGACTCGTAAACTTGTAAGAGTCTATCTACTATCAAAGAAGTCTATAAGTGACATATATGTAGATTGACACAACAATAATAAAAAATTTAACTCTTCATGTGTCAAAAAAAAGTAACTCTCCAATAAAGAAAAGTAGCAAACCACCGTATTAAAATGTGTTAGTATATTATTACTAGACAAGATCATACTACATTAATAACTAAATCATACATAAATTCATAAAAACACAAGTTATTAAAATGACAATTTCAAAAAACAAGAACTAATTTGACCTAACACTCATAAATTTTAGTTAAAACTTTATTACATAGTTGAATAAAACAAAACAAAAATAGTATTTCAAAATATAAAATTAACTATATATATCTAATATATACCGCAACAAATAGGTAATTCAATCTAACTAACTAACAACATTAACCAGTAGTTTACATTTTAAGGCCAAATCAAATGTAAAATTGTAGACTCTAAGCCCACAGTAAAATTGTGAGTTTATTGATTTGATCAGAATTTACTTGAACTCGTACGAGTTTTGTGAAAAAGAAATTTTACCTGCTAGTTGACTCGTTTTAGTGATCTAGAATCGTAAATTTATAAGAGTTTAAGAGTTAACTCGATAAACCATGGTGTTCAAGTATATAACTAGATTACTTTGTTGGTTTCAAGCTCTAGAACATTACCAAGCGTGGCATCGTGTTCAAAATATAGCAATTCCATTTTTATTTTGGTCTATATTAATATCAAGTATATCCTAATATAAATTTAAATCCAATTTGAATAAAATTCTTGCATCTTTATGTCCTACATAAAATTACTTTAAAGAAGGAAATAAGGCAGCTTAGCTACCACCTCTGCTTCTAATGATTTATTTATGATTAATGAAGGTGTTATTTCGTTTATATTGTATTATGGAAGGAGTAACATATTTAGGTTAACTCACTACCAGCTCAAGGCATGCATCCATCATTTTTGCGTCATTTGACATTGTGCTCTAGGGATATTATTACCTTGTTGGCATGGTGTTTACCGTGATTTTTGGTAAACAACCGCTAGTTTAAAATTATTTACTTGTAAGATCAACTAGTAAATCTTAAGACATATTGTGCATTGATTTCTCAGAAATTATTGAGTTTCGTTAATGTCCTTACGGTTCTGATGAAATTGATGAAGATAACCGCCAATTTCAAAGATATTGAAACTGTCGAATTTACTTCAAAATGATACAATTCTGAACAGAATGTGTAAAAAAAAACAAGTAAAATGCAAGGAATTTAAGAAAACAGATTTAAATTGCGTTGAGTGAATAGAAATTGGTGCACAAGTGCATACATTGTTCTGTAACTCACTTTTCTCTTTTAATTGGAAGTTGGAGTATGAGAATTCTGTATATGCGTATTGTGACCCGTTTTTCGTATGAAAAACTACTATTTATACAAATAGAAAATAATTGTACAGGATATTATTTTTTTTAAAAATGTAACTGCTACATCCATTCGACGACGGTTGCTTGATTCCAGTCTTCAAAACCTCTTCTTGTCAAAATCACTGTCTTCAACACTTCGATTTCAGCAAGCCTCATGTCGAAATCATCTTGACACAACCAAATAACTTCACTCTTTTCAATGTCGAAATTGACATCTTTCTCTTGAAACAATAAATCAAACCTTGTTGACTGCATTTAATTGAGCTTGTCGAAAATGCAGGTTAACAAATTGCCCCCCAAAAATGTCTTTCTCGACTGAATTTAGAATGAAGAAAGAAAACGACATTTTCGAAACTTCACTCAACAGTTTCGTATCAAGTCCGTTGACGTCATCAACATCTTCTTTCAGAATTGAAAGGACGTTTTTTCAAAAGGAAACCACTTTATTGCGCCAACTATTCAGAGTTAGTGGGCCACGTTTTACCTTGGAACTCCCCAAAAAACCACTTTTCCATAACTGTCAGGTTATGATTGTTAGTGGGCCACCCTCTGAAAGTGCAAAAAACCCAAAGGTTTACCCCTTTTTTTAGCAACTATAAAAGGCATACCTCCTTCTCCATTTTATTATTCACTCTTCATCTTCCCCGCGAACCCATATCCAAAACCAGAAAAACTCTCTCTTCAAGCTTCTTTATCTTCTTCGTTAGAAGAACGCCAACGAACCAGAAAAACTTCTAATAAATGGCTTCTGCTTCAAGCTCTCAAGCTTCTGGAAAACAGAGATTTGTTGCTGAACCTGATTTGGAAGATGCTCGCGCTCAAATCTGGAAATCACAGGTATTAATTCCCTCCTCTGAACCTAACAAGCATGCTTTTCTTGGACCTCTCCCTGAATCACACGAAGATACACAGAAACTTCAAGACATTTTCCCTAGCTACCATAAATATATCCCTAGGATTTTCGAAAAGGGGCCCTACGAAATGGGGTTTATGAATGCCCCCAATAGGGTCTTTAGGTCCTCACCCCACGCAGAGAACGAACTCTACACCAACTGGCTTAACAAAGTTGAGTCGAAGAAGGGCGAATTCTGGAAATCCAAAGGGATTTATGACCTTATTCAACTGTCGAGATATGGCCCTAGGTACCACAGCCCCATGCTCATCGTAGCACTACATTTTTGGGAACTCACAACTAACAGCTTACATCTTAAATGTGGCATGCTCACTCCCACCTTGCTGGATGTGGCTGCCATAACTGGCCTTAAACCGACAGGAGAAATTTTCAATCCCAACAACACCACCAATACCTACCAATTCGACTTCAAACGTGCCACATTCTCTAGGTACATTGAAGATCAGCATGTAACTGATAACGAGGAGGTTTCCGACATAGAACTCATTGCCTTCCTCACCTTGTGGCTCTCTCTCTATATCTTCTGTTCTTCATCACTCCAAGTGGCCAAAATGTATGTTAACTTGGCCATTCAGCCTCATGAAGGTCGAAACGTATGCCTCAGCTTCTGGTCTCAGGCCCTATTTGGCTTTTCCAATTGTGGCTCCTTGCCACCTTTGAGTCGAGATTGCAATTGTATTGCCCTAACGACTATGTAGAGATGGTCGAACAAAGGAGAATCGAAGGTGTGAGGCTTGCTGTTTTAAAGCCTAGGGAAAATAGGTCAATCTACAGAAGACCTGTTCTCCGCTGCTTTCGCCATGTGGCTGAACTGTGATACTTTCACACCTTCAATGGCACCATTCGTTGATAGGACTCGTGGGCCAAGTTGGTTCACAAAAGAATTTCCTGGAACCTCTGTCGAAGATGTCGAAGAAATCAACCAAATCTGGAAAGCTTACTTAACTCCAAACTTTCTGTCGACTAAAATCTCAACTGGAAAAGGCAAAGCTCAATTTGGAATGACTGGATATCAACCAAATTTAGTGGCAAGGCAGTTTGGGTTATGTCAACTTCGACCTGCCCCTTTTTATAAAACCAAAAAGGACTTGAAACATCCAGACAATGAAAGACATTTCTGGAAACGTCTCGACGACACTGCTCAAAATGCTCCCACTTTTATTCCTTTAAAATTTGAACCAACATTTGCTTGCACTAAGGAATTTTTTAAGTGGTGGAGAAATTATTACACATCTAAATCTGCTGATGTCGAAGAAACTACATTGTTGTCTAACCTAATTTCTGCTTTTCCTCCTTCGCAGAATAAGAAAGGCAAAAGTCAAGGTATGCACATTCAAGAAATTCAAGCCTTTCAAAATTACTTCGAAACTGTATATGATCCACATTGTCTTAGTCGAACTGTCTCTGAGGCTGCGAAAGTTTCAAAGAAAAAAATTATCGAAAAAATTCCGACAATGCACTTTCCACCTTATGTGACAAATAAATATGATTTTTCTTTGAAATGTAAAATTAAGTTTCCGCCTTTGCCAACCAGTAAACTGGCCTTGCCATTTCGACCACCAATTCCTGAATGGTTTGTGTGTGGTTCAACTTTGGCGTTACAAAATTATTTTATAACTAAAACAGCCCAGAAAGTAACTCCGACTAAGCATAACATATACACGTTTAGAGGTGATCTCCATTTGGACATTCAACATGTTCGAATCACATCCCTCATCGAAATAGGTGATGCATAAGACTCTTAGAAAAAATTTTAATTCTTCCTTTCATGTATGAACTTACTTATATAATTGTCGAATGTCTGTAGTTGTCCCTATTCCAACAACTTCAGCTGCTGGTACAACAAGGTCACCCAAAAAGACGTCGAAGAAAGAAACTAGTACTTCTTCGAAACAAAGCAAACTCCAACAAACAAAGAAACAAGAAGTGAGTATCTTTGCAACATCTTCCTCTATGTTCAAACTTTAAATTCGACACCTGACAAATCTTCGTTTTGTAGAGTCGAAAAAGGGCAAGTAGTTCTACTACTGATGTTCCTTCCAAAAAATTGAAGAAAACTAATACGCTAACTGTGAGTGATGATTCAGAGGTCAAACTTCTTACCTCGTTGCTTTTTGTAATTATTTGTATTTCCTTTTCTTATTTATGCTGACATGAGTGTCGAATTTTCTGTCTGACAACCCAACAAGCAGCCCTAAACAAACTAAGGTTCCCAAAACTCAAGTTGAAAGGGAAAAGAAAAGAAAGAACTCTCAAGAAGCTCTGAAGATTTCATCTCAACAAGCACCTGTCGACCAACAAGGACACGACAAGGAGGTGCACAAAGGGAAAGCTCAGACGAACCCAGAAAAACCTCTAAAGAAGAAAGTGAAAACTCCTAAGAAACCTGAAAGTGCAGGTTCTCGCATTGGAGAAACAGCTTCAAAGGTAATTGAAAAGTTTCTTATCTTCCCCTAATCATTTTGATTCAATATGACGAAAAAACTCATCAATACGAGGCCAGCAATGTCGAAACTCAACAGAAACAACCAACACCAACTTCGACTCTCTCTCCTTCTATCGAGCCAATAACTGAGAAAGTAGTCGAGGAACAACAAACTCCAGATAGTCCCATCAACACAACAGGAGAAGCTCTTCATCAACCAATAGAAGATTTGATAGTCAACAAGCCTTCCTCTGCTAAGAATGAGTCTGGGAAAGAAGTTCTTGACCATAATCGAGAACAAGGAGATGACGAGATGGATGAAGGTAATCGCACTGCTGGTGTCGAAATTGAGCAAGAAATTCTGGTTCCAACTCCAAATTCAAGTGACAAAGAAGAAGAAGAGGAAAACCAAGATGAAGACGACGAAGAAGAAAAAGATGATGATGACGCTGTTGAATTTTAAGGAGAAGAATCTCAAGGCAATTCAGAGCATGTCGATGAATCACCAAAGGACAACAATTCTTCTAAGGTAGTACCTTCGACTAGCGTCACTTTAAGCCAAGAGGAATTGACAGAGCTAAAAAGTAAGAACCCTCTTGAGGCCTTGAAATTAATGTTAAGCAGCACGGCAGCCTCGACTGACAAGAGACAAAGCTCTTCAACTACTTCTGTTGGCGAGATGTCTGAAAGTTCGAAAGAAGATCTCATTCAGGAATTTCGGGTTAGAGTTCTTGAAGTGGATTTGTTTCAGATTGTTGAACAAAACCACATGGTCGCTTTTGAGATCAAAGCCTTGGTGCGCAAACTCAACAATTCAACGTCTAGCAAGTCTCTCTATGGCTTCCTTGTCGAATTTGAGCCTCTTCTGGAACAAGTCACAAGGGATTTCCAAAAGAAAAAGAATGATGCTGTGACGAAAGAGCGTGAGGCTAAACTCCAACAAGAGGAATGGGCTGCGGTCGAAGCATCAAAACCAAAAATTTCTTCCTTGGAAGTTCAAGCAGCAAATGATGCCAAAGAAATAGGTGCTTGTGATGATGTCATTTCCAAATATCAAGAACAGATCAAGAGTCTACAATTGAAGATTAAGGCAGAGGAGAAGAAGAAAGCTTCGATTCGCAAACGAACTCCCGATTCTTTGGAATCTATTATTAATGCGAAGGCAGCCCTGGCAATCGAACATCTGGAGGAATTCAGCAAGCATGAAGCAGAAGTCCAGAGGTTGGTCGAAGACGAGGCCCTCACTACTACAAGATTGGAACATGCCAAGGGCGCCTTTGAGAGGCTAAAAGCCAATCTTAAGCTTTTGATTGTAACTTTCTTTATTTCCAAACTTTTGTAATTCAACAATGTTCTGGCACTTCTAAACCTCAAAATGCCATATTTGAATTCTCTTTTGTTATTTCAATCTTGCGCTATTTTAATTTCTTGCAATATTGGCTTATACTTTTTCAAATACTTGCCATTTATTCGTAAAACTCGATTATCAGCACCTAATTCTTCGACTTCATAGGCACCGTTAGAAAAAATTTGTGTAATTCGAAATGGTCCCTCCCAATTTGGTGACCATTTGCCTAAGACTCTATCTTTTTTGTCCATAGGCAATACAACTTTCCAAACCAAATCTCCTAAGGCAAAGGTTTTTAACTTAACTTTTTTATTACAAGCTTTAGCCACTCTTTCTTTTTGCCTTGTAAGGACATCTAACGCAATTAACCTCTCTTCGTCTAAATCAACCAATTCATCTAAAATCATATTCCAATAATGATCCGATGGGATTTCAAATTGTCTTTGAATTCTGGCTGATTGTAAACAAATTTTGACTGGTAAAACTGCATCATGTCCAAACGTCAACCTAAAAGGAGTAGTATTAATTGACTCTCTAGGAGAATTTCGACAAGCCCATAACACTTGATCAAGAGTTTTATGCCAATTTTTAGGCTTTTGCCCAATGTGCTTTTTAATTAGATTAATGACAATCTTATTGGTTGCTTCGACTTGACCATTGGCTTGTGCATAATATGGCATCGAAGTTAATAACTTGAAACCCGTTTCAGAGGCAAACTCTACCATTTTTCGTCCAATAAAAACTGAACCTTGATCTGTAGTAATGGTTTCTGGAATTCCAAACCGATACAAGATATGGTTTTGAATAAAATTAACAACTGCCTCTTGATCAACATTAGATAAAGGAATAGCCTCTACCCACTTAGTGAAGTAATCTATCCCAACCAATATATAACGATGGCCTTTCGACGAAGTTGGTCTAATTTCACCAATCAAATCTAGAGCCCAACCTCTAAACAACCAAGGTTTCACTGTTGAATGTAGCTCATTTGCAGGCACATGTTGAATTCCTGCATGTTTTGACATTCTTGGCAACCTTTAGCAAAATCTATGTAATCTTTTAACATAGTTGGCCAATATACACCTTGTCGAAATAAAAGCCATTTCATCTTGTGACTTGCTTGATGAGATCCACAAGTTCCACTATGAGTATTGGAAATTGCCAAATATGCCTCACTTTCACTAAGACATTTAAGCAGAACTCCTTCAGGAGTCTTTTTGAACAATTCATTTCCAATAATCACATAGCTCAAGGCTCTATACTTGACTTTCCTACTAGTCGTTCCTGTTGGATTTTCTAAGTATTCGACAATTTGCCTACGCCAATCATCACTTGACATACTGTCAATGGCAAAAACTTCAACTTCAAAATTTTTGGTTTTAAAGTTACAAATTTCAAGTGGTAACATATTCGACTCATCTGCTCCCCCCCCCCCCCCCCCCCCCCCAAGTTTAGGCATTGACGATTCAACCATAGAGAGGTCTGTCGAATTATGTTTGTCTTTGGTTTCTATTAATTCTTCCAGTTTCTCCTTAGAAATTTTATAGCCTGAAGCAATTTGTGCCAAATCATTTGCCTCTTGGTTGTCAATTCGAGGCACATGCTTAATGTCAACATTATTAAATTGTTTTAACATAGCATTGGCAGTCACGAAATACACTATTAGGTTTTCTTTAATACACTTGTATTCTTTAGTTAATTGCTTCACAACTTATTCAGAATCCCCTTTTATTTCGACATTTTTTGCCCCCAGTTCTAGCAAGATCTCAAGTCCTGCTATCAAGGCTTCGTATTCTGCCTCGTTATTGGAGCAAAACTCTTTGATTCTATATTTGAACTTCGTTGGGATTTTTGTTGGAGAAACAATTAAAATCCCAATTCCAGTCCCATTTTTATGGCTGGAACCGTCGAAATATAACTTCCATTGTTGAACATCCACAAAACTTAGCGTTGCTTCGACCAAGGAGTGTTCGACTATAAAATCAGCCACCACTTGGCCTTTAATTGCTTTTAATGGTTGATACGTTAGTGAATACTCAGAAAGCGCTAAAGCCCATTTGCCAATTCTATTGTGTAGTATTGGCTTCGACAGCATATGTTTAATAATATCAAAATGCGAATAAACATAAACATCAGCTGGTTTTATATATTGCTTTAGCTTTGTACATGAGAAATACAAACAAAGGCACAGTTTCTCTATTGGATGGTACCTTGTTTCAGCATCGTTTAAAACCCTACTGAGGTAATAAATGGCTCTTTCGACACCATTTTCATCCTCTTGTGCTAACATACTACCTATTGGCAGTTCCGATGCTGCTATGTACAATTTCATCACCTTATTTCTAATAGGAGGTAATAAAATAGGTGGCTTTATCAAATAAGACTTGATCTCATCGAAGGCTTTCTGGTGTTCTGGATCCCATCTGAACACATCTTCTTTCTTCAGTCGCAGTAATGGCGAAAAAGCTTGAGTTTTACCACTTAGATTTGAAATGAACCTTCTAAGAAAGTTGATCTTTCCCAATAGAGACTGAAGTTCTTTCTTGGTCGAAGGGGCTTTCATTTCCAAGATTGCTTTTGTCTTGTTTTGATTGATTTCAATGCCTTTTTTGTGCACAACAAACCCTAAGAAATCACCTGCATGTACACAGAAGGCACATTTAAGTGGATTCATTTTCAATCCATATTTTCTCATACTTTCGAATGATTGTCGAAGGTGGTCTATATGACCACTTTCTGATGAAGACTTAACAACAATATCATCTATGTAAACTAGCATAAAATTTTCTATAAAATCATGAAACATAGAATTCATTGCTCTTTGGTACGTAGCACCAGCATTTTTTAGGCCCAAAGGCATTACTACCCATTCATAAACGCCTAAGGCCCCTGGGCATCGAAATGTTGTTTTCGACACATCTTCTTCAGCAATGAAGATTTGATTATATCCAGAATATCCGTCAAGCATACTCAGATAATCAAATCCTGCTGCTGAATCAACCAACATTTCTTCCACTAGCATAGAATATTGATCCTTAGGTGTAGCATTATTTAGGTCTCTAAAATCTATACAGACTCTAAGAGTCCCATTTTTCTTAATAACTAGAACTATATTAGCTAACCAATCTACATACCTTGCAGTTCTGATGAACTTGTTTCTGAACAACCTTTCAATCTCCTCTTTGATCTTTGACATGATTTGTGGTGCAAATCTCCTTGGTGTACGTTTGTTTCACTAGTTTCTTATCTGGCCGAATTGGCAGCTTCAACTCCACCATTTCTCGACTTAGACCTGGCATCTCGTTGTAATCCCAAGCGAAACAATCTTTGAATTTTTTTAAAAGTTCAATAGTTCGAACTTTCAAGTCTTTATCGATCTTAGCACTGATATATGTTGGCCTTTTTGTAAAGCCATCTCCCAAGTCGATTTCTTCCAAGGGATCTTGTGCTTCTATCTTCTTGGTCGAACCCATTGGGTCTTTTTCAAAACCTAAAGGATCGTCATCATAAACACAGTCAAGCCTTTGGTCTTCGACCATGTCTTCTTTATCATTATTCTTATTGGTTTCGACAACCATTTTCTGATGCATTTCGGCTTCCAAAGCCGCATTTTTCTTATTCTCGGCCACATAGGCCGTAATTCTATCCCAAGCACTGGGCTCAGACATATTTAAATATCTACAAATTCCCACCCTGTTGGTGGGATTGTACCTTCTGGGTAATTTCCTTCACCTATTATCTCCCTCTCTCAAATGAATCCATGAGTTAGGTGAAGTTTGACTGAGGAAAAGGCATTATCTTGGTGAACATATCCAAGTTCAGAAGGTAAGCATGGCGCAATATTCGCCAGTTGCTTGTCGAAGGTCTTCTTTGCTATGTTGTTTACTTCTGCCATGAAGTAACTCTGATCCCCTTCAACATTTTCTACTAATCCATCTTCTCTCCAGATGGTAAGTCTCTGGTGTAAGGTTGATGGTACTGCTCCTACTCCATGTATCCATTCTCTGCCAAGCAGCAAGTTATAGTTTGCCTTGGAAGGAATAACCAAGAATAGCGTTGATCTTTTCACGCTCCCAACAATCAGTTCGACTTCAATGGCCCCAAGGGAATGGTCAGATTTTCCTTCATAGTTAGTAAGTACCACATTGTGTGGCCTTAAATCTGTATCAGATTTGCCAATCTTTCTTAGCAAATATTGTGGCATCAGATTCACTACTGCACCACCATCGACCAGAACTTTGTTCAACCCTACATTGTTGACTTTCACTTGAATGAACAGAGGTTTGAGATGGCTCTTCATTCCCCCATTTGGTCTTTCGAACATTGCATGTTGTTCTTCGACGCATCCATTATTCATGACATAATAGCAAACTGGCTTGTGGATAGCTATATCTTCGTTGAAGTCTTCTTCGACCTCACTGACTTCTGAAATCACATCATATTCAATTGGAAGAATTGAAACGACATTACACAAAACATCGAAGTCTAGTTCAGAATTTGAGAAATTAGATTCCATTTCTTCGTCTTCTAAATTGAGACCTTCTTTGACAGTTGACAAAGGTGGGAATATTCTCTCTGTTGCTGGCTTTCTAACCATTTCAACAGATGTCTGCTTACTTTTTCCCTTATCTGAACTTTCAGCATTCCTTGAGGCATCAACCCTCTTTTGGCGTTGGTACCTTCGCCATTGTGTTCTGGTCATAGGGTTTTTACCCTTGTAGTTGTTATTGTAGGCATACTTGTTAGATTCAGATACCTTATTTTTACTAGCAGCACTAGTACTTCCTTTGACCATCTTTGTGGGCTTGGTTTGGTACCCAGCATTCCTCCCACCAGAGTACACCCATTTCTCCACTGGTGACCTTGATGTTGGAACAAAAGTCCTAACTTGATCTTTCTGAGAACTTTTTGTTGGAGGTACAATCTTGTATGGTATACCTCTTTTGTCGAAATTGAACTTTGGTCTGTTGTCAAACCATTTCCCTTTCCGCTTCAATTGAGGCTTGAAGCCTTCAAAGCTTTTTGCAGCATTTTTGTCGAAAACAGAACTACACCTTGGGCACAGCATCACCTTTGTGTTGCTTATCTTACAACGGTTGAGGAAATCAATTAATTCCTCTTCTGCTCTGGGATAAGCAACCTTCATTTTTTCATCATATTGGTCTTCAGTAACCATTTCGACCTCAACCTTTGGGCCTTCAGTAGTCCCTTTCACGTTGGCATTTACAGCAATCTTTCCAGCAGTGGCTTCAATAACCATTATCTCGACTGGTTCAGCATACATTGCATCCATTGCCGGAAGAGGATCAGTGTCAATCTGCATCGGAGGCTTTGATTTTCCGCCAAATTTCAGTCTGCCTTCGTTAAGAGCCTTCTGGACTAGGTCCCTGAAAAGAACACAACGAGAAGTGTTATGGCCTAAAAAGTTATGGAATTTGCAAAAACCTCTTTTCTTTCGTTGTTCTAATGGTGGTATTTTCAGGCCCTTAGGCACTAAAATTTGACCATCAGCAACTAAAAGATCAAAAATCTCATCACATTTAGTAACATCAAAGGTATAAGTCTTTGCAACAAACTTATCATTTTTAGGTTCGACAGGATTTTTCCCATCTGATGGCCTTAACAATTTGCATGTATAAGGAGGCCCAGGTTTTAATTCTGCAGCATTGACCTCATTTTCTTCGATATCCTCATAGGCTATGTCGAATTCTTGGTCGCTGTCGTTAGTATCGACATAAGCAACTTTCTCTTTTTTATGGAAATGACTAGTTCTAGTTTTTTCGGCTTTAAGCCTTTCGACTTGTCAAACCCTATCGGCCAATTGTGCCATATCTCTTAAGTGTAGAGTATCTAATTTCTTTCTAATAGAATAGTCTAGGCCACCAGCAGCCATTTCGACTAACTCATGTTCAGGCACTTGAGTAAAGCACCTTGCTTTGAGAAGTCTGAACCTATTCAAATAATCATCAATAGACTCTGCCACTTTACGTCGAACACTGGCCAATTCTTTAAGACTAATCTTAAATTGGCCCAACTAGAATTGCTCATGAAATGCCTTCTCTAACTGCCCCCAATTGAAAATGGAATGTGGGGGTAAAGTGGTGAACCAAGTAAAAGTATTCTTAGTTAGAGAGTTTGAGAAATACTTTATCCTTAAGTTTTCATTATGTGCTATGTCTCCTGCCTCGGTTAAATAACGGGCAACATGCTCGACAGTAGATTCGCTAGTTTCTCCAGCGAATTTTGTGAACTTAGGGATTTTCCATCCCCTAGGAAGTTCAGTTTGTAAGACATATTCCGACAATGCTGACACAAAATTAGGCCTATGTAGGCCTAAATTAAGACCATTCTGGGCTAGAATAATTTCGACAAGATTAGTCAAATTGTTTTGGGCTCCAAAATTATTTTGTTGAACTTGCCTAACTACTTCATCAGCATTTTGGTTTCTATTAACCAACAACACATCAGGAATTGGTTCGATTTCCCTTTGTACAGGTTGTTCGAAAACTGGTTGTTGCCTCTGATTTATGGGAATTCCATTGTTAGGCCTTTCTAAAGGGTTTTCGACAGGCCTGACATTCTGATTCTGAAGATCCTGTTTGTTACGCAATGGTGGAGTGCCAAAGAAATCAGCAATTCTCTCCATCTGGGTTGCTAACATTTGGTAACTATTGTTCGTGTTTTGGATCAAGGGGTTAAACACTGTACCTATTTGTTGAGTCAGCAAATTAACTATGTTGTGGTGCTATGATCCATTTGTTGCCTTAGCGCTAACAAGGACGATGTGGTTAATGAGGGTTGGGCATTTCGACTATAAACGCTCTCTGCTGAACTATGAAGAGGAGAAAATGCCAAACCATTTGTTGGCATACCATATGGGTAATCCCTATTGATCAAAGGTAATGTAAATTGTGGGATGAAGGGATTAACCATTGGAGGGCTTGTCGGATGCCCTAATGTTGGTGGCACAGAAACCATCGTACTAGACTATGTCAACGCTCCATCAGTCGAAGATGGCATAGAAGCGGTTACTCCTACGACATTTGTAGCGCCCGCGTCACTAACCGACGCTTGTTCATGTGAACTTTGTGCATTGGATACAGGATTTAAAACAAGGCGAACCATTTCTGGAATACGTTTGCCACTTCTTAAATGCATACAAAGATTAAACCACAAATTTTTTTAATTTAAGAACAAACTCAGTAAAATTTCAATGGAAGAAATCGTTTCAAATTGTTTTGAAACTTAGCACAAACTGTCCCACCGGGCGTGCCAATTTGTTTACCGTGATTTTTGGTAAACAATCGCTAGCTTAAAATTATTTGCTTGTAAGATCAACTAGTAAATCATAAGACATATTGTGCATTGATTTCCCAGAAATTATTGAGTTTCGTTAATGTCCTTACGGTTCTGATGAAATTGATGAAGATAACCGCCAATTTCATTAATGTCCTTATTGAGTTTCGTTAATGTCCTTACGAGTTTATCACAAAAATTGATTTTTTTTTAAAAAAGCCCAAGACATTCAATCCGATGATGAATGGCTAACTGAGGATGTTTTAGAAGATAATGTTGAGCAAGATGATGCTACTAATTCCCTCGCTAAAGTCAGTTTTAGCGAGGGAATTCCCTCGCTAATGTCCCTCGCAAATAAGCATTTTTTTGTAGTGGTGGAAGTTCAAGCAATCCGATTCCAATGGATGATGGTATTGATAATGTTGAAGATGAAGACAATGTTTCATCCGGAGCAGAGTTTGATGATGTTGGTGATTTTTCTGATGATGGTCAAGATTTTGTGGGAGCTTTGGATGTTTGAAGCCATTTGCATTTTTATTTTGTGATGGAACTTAATATGTTATGTTTAGTCTAATAGGATGTTAAGCTTAATTATGGTGTTTGAAGTTGGAATAAACACATTTGGAATACTTTTGTTTAAACTTGGAATGTTTGAAGTTGGTGCTAAATTTGATAGAATTTGGAATGTTGGATTTACATTTGCTAATTATACATAGGTTATTTTGATAAATTTTGAATGTCACAGGCTCACTGATTTATGATTAAGTATTTGCAATCTTCATGTGGCATATATTGACATAATAAGTCCAAATTTATGTATTGATGAAATGTCTTCATTGTTATTAATACTGTTTGACACTGCAGTAATTTTTTTACAGATTTTTTTAGTGTAAGTTTTTTTTCATAGACTCTTACGAGTCTACGGTCCCCTCACAAGTCTATGTAGACTCTCGAGTCTAACAACCATGCCTGTTGCATTTACTTACTCAACTAACAAAATTATTTCTAATTATTTAATAAAAATAGGTGGTGTACTTTCATTTTAATAAAGTATACCCCTATTGGTAAAAGAAACAAAAAAAATAATACCAAGTAACATTATCATAATCTTGATGTTGATGACTTCACCAACACAAGTTAGTCAGAGCAGTTACTGGCTTGAATACGACAGAAAATTTAATGAGAGGATAGAATTATATGGACCGATAAAGTCGAGTATAATCATTCAAATTTTCAAGTGTAAATTAGTCATTGGCAGAACCGATAAATTCTACGCACTAATAACACGATAAAACGCTAAAAAAAGTTAATGACTTTCTTTATAGAGTTTAACAATTTGGAAGAAAAGGGAAACTATAGGATATAGAAAATGGATAATGGTGAATTTCTTTCTACCATCACACAATCATTACCTTTGTTTGGGTATATAAAGAGGCATGTTGTTGATGTCGGTTAAAGACAAGGTTTAGGACCACAATCAATTTAAGATGTAGGAGGAAATGATAAAGTGGTCCTATAACTATAAATGTGGTCCTATCTTATGGCTCTCATAGGAAGCAATAGGTTAAGTGTTCCTCTACCCATAAACTGTAGGATTGGTGGCAATTATGAATGGAAAAAAAAATAGTAGCTACTGGTATCGGTGAATAAAATTCGTGATGAAGATAAAAGACATAACGGGTACCTACGGATTAAATAAATAGGTGTTTGTACTTGTATTATATGTTTACTAACGGGATAAAATAACCTAATAATCATTTTAACTAGTTATAAATATTTAACTGTTTTTCATCTCTTTTTATTAGCTAATAATATAAGTCATCAAATATTTAATAGAATAAATTCCATAATTTTCTCAAATGAATAACAAAAGTAGTATTAAAAAATTTAATTTTATGTGAAAAATTATTTTTTATCTTATAAAAAGAAATTTAAGTAATTCAATAAATATATATGAGTATCTGCATATACCAACAAATATACGGTACCACAAATATACCGCTTGAATATGAGGCAGGTATGGAGACATTTTTATCCAACGAGACAAGTAGCAGGAACTACTGCACGTGTCCGCCTGTTGACATCCTTTGTGGCACAATGCTTGTGTTCAATTAACCATCTTTCAAAGGTAAAATATATATTGCCATTGGAAGACATAAAAGGGTTAAGTTTGTACTAAGTCTACCCACAAGGGCACAAAACCCCCTTCATGAATAGGACACTTGTTCATGGACTTTTCATGATCAAAATAATTATAGCTTCAAAAGTTAAAGAACTCATTGTCGATGGAGTAAAATTCTATTGCATGGCATTGTAGTGTGGGGATTTTGAGGATCACAATGGACCATCTTCAAAGTTGTGGACCCATTGTCCATTGCAAGAGCCTAATATTGGTGCATTGACCAGGACAACACAAACATGAATGAATCCGAAGACTCCTACACATCGTTCCCATGACTCCAAAAGCCACATGCTTAAAGTTTTCAATCTTTTTTAAGTCATATATTTTTGTCATAATTGCGTGCAAAAATTATAGTCTTGAACCAATTCAACACCCCTACAATCTTAAAGATTCTATAGTATATATAGCTTAGATTAGCTTAGCATGAAAGAAAGCAAAATGACAAATTTGAAATGCATTTTATAATTTTTGGCTTTTTTATTGGGTTTGACTATCTCCACACCCCATGCTACTCACCCCACACCCCCAAAGCCCCAAAATTTCTAAAATACCCTTAAATCGAAAACACTCCAACGAAGGAAAACGGATGGATTCGGTTGAGATCAACCAAATGGATTCTGTTGAGGTCAACCGAATCGTGTGCAAATAGCTTTTTATGCTGAAATCCAATTCTGGAAAATGGGATGTAAAATGGGGCGTGTTTCAAAAAAAATACACATTCGGTTGAGGTCAACTGAATAGTGCAAAATGGGGTGTGTGCCAAATAATACACATTCGGTTGCCCATAACCGAATTTATTCGGTTGCCCGTAACCGAATAGTCGTAAATTGCGCTTTTCATTAATGACCTTTTGGTCATTTCGTAGGGTTAAAAGGGTGTGTGGTGAGTAGGATGGGTTCTGGGAAAAGCATGGGCGTTTTTATTTCCCTTTCACTTTCAATTCCTTGTTGGCCACAATACTTCTGTGTTTGCCTGCAACTGTAAGAAGCTACGGAGGACAAATACTTTAAAAAGTTCGTTTCATATAAAATTACAAACAAATCCATCATTGTAATGAGACAAAAATGTGTGTCCACTTCAATATTATCAAGAATCCTATGAGGTACATTAACCAAATGACTATATTTCACCAAAAAAAAAACTAAATGACTATATAAATACATATAGAAGCGGCGAAAGTATTATAACAAGGTGAAATCAGACTATTATTTTTCATATTATACTCCAGATTAAATTAAATTAAATTAAATATTTTATTATTTTTATTTTTCAACTATTATCATTTTCAGCTTATTGGTTGATAAGATTTTTCACCGACACCTAAAGAGTCGCGAGTTTAACTCATATATGGGAAATAGTCGTGGCTTATTTGGTTTTATCTATTGACACGTGCCATAAACACTTGTGAGACTTTTTGAGAGAACGTATGGATACAGCTTATGACATGTCCATAAGTTGTTTTGAATTTATTTTCATAAGCTCTTCTAGATAATTTATATGAAAATCGTCAAGCAATCGAACCAATAGTTAGTTAATCTAAGTTGTGTATTCCATCGGTCATGCAATCGAACCAGAGAAACCCAAATGGCCCTTCTATTGAGGATCATAAAACTTTTGTAAAATGTAATTCATAAGTTACATTTTCTGGATTTGAGCCCAAGTTATGGAGGTCTCTCAAAGGCTTGGTAAACACTACACCATAAGATCACCTTATGTAGTCTTGCACAAATATTATTTATATACCTTAATGTATAATTTATATTTACAAACTTAATAGGCATCGAGTCACGTGGTTCAATTAGTGAGCTTATAGTTTGACTATTGACCTATTGACCTTGTACTTTGACGTAGTCGATGACCAATCTAGGTTTTAAGACACTACTTATAGGTGGGTGGTCAAATTACTACTGTGCGTGTAATTACCCCCCTCTCAAATCATGGGTAATATTTGTGGGTGCTCAATGGGTATGAGCCAAATTGTTATCTCTATATTCAACCCATTCACCACCTCAATGTCTTTGCTCCTCGCCACCTACATCACTCTCCTCTTCCTCATCAACATCAACAAACCACCGATCACCACCACATACAGTTAAATAAGAATAAAAAACAAATGTTTTAAAGAACAAAACATGGTGTGCAACAGGAATCGTCATAGCGCTATAGCTGGTGAAATCGGGGAGCGGGATGAGTGTGATTGTTCAACAAAGAACAAAATGAAGACGAAAGAGAATGTAAAATTAGGTTTTTCTTGGAACATTAATCGATTTTTAAAAAAATTTATTTAACATTAATTGATGTTATAAAAATAAAATATGTTGAAGGTTTATTTAAAAAAGGTAATATCCCATCCACATTACCTAGAAAAGAGAGCATCTACATAACATCACACAAAATTAATTTCACAACAACCAAATGAACAGAACGGGTGGTGAATGAAAAATACTAACTAATTTCATTTTCAACCCAAATCAGGAAAATTGGCTTGAGAACATAATAACAGTGGACCTACTCTGCTTTGAAGGAACTGCTGAGTTGTCTATAAGTTTAGAACCACTGAACTAACGTGTTCATCTAACCAACCAACCTCCACAAAAAAAGAAGACACACAACAACAATTCTCAAACAACAAAACAGAGAAACAGAGTAGTAAAAGAACAAAACAGAGAAAAAAAGTGAATTTTGAAATTTAAACAATATTGAGTTAGTTGTGTGAGTGTGTGAGAGAGAGTTAGAGAGAGAGAGAGAGAGAGAGAGAGAGAGAGGAGTAATAATGGTGGAAAAGTGGAAAAAGGGAGGAGGTCCTTGTACTCCACCACCCACATGGAGACTTGAGCTTCCATCTCACCAAAATGGCAGTGACAACAGCAACAATAACAAAGAATTTCTCAACTTTCCAACTTCAACTAAAATTTCAGCTAGAAAGCTTTGTGCCATTCTTTGGGAAATTCAACCCCACCAACATAGCCAACTTGCTAGAATCAACAAACCCGGCACCACACTCCGCCGCCGTCGCCGCCGCCGTATTCTCCGCCCTAATGACAAAGTTTCTGAGACCCACAATAACAAATTAGATGAACCTCCACTCACCCCTTCTGACAAGGTATGATTTCATTTAAGTTTATGTTTTTTTCTTAAAAAAAAGTTGTCTTTTTTATTCTGGTTTCTTTCCTTAAAATAATGTTGGATTCCCATGTTGTCTTTCCCTACATGCGATTTGTTTCTCTGCTAGTTCAGAAGTTGTCTTCTGTGGGAATTTGCTCCCTTGGGATCTAATTATGGTGTCCCAATTGTTCCACTTAGTTCCTTTACACACATAAAACAAAAATAAACTTAAAATAGTTTCTTTAAATTATTCCTTTGCTAAGTTACTCCCAATCTTTTTGTTGTTTTCTTTTCTTGTGCCTTAGCCTTATTACAGATGGAAATTCCAGTTTCATTTTAGAAGTTTGTAAATGGTAATGAATTTGGTTTGTTGTGTGTTAATTAAGTAGATGAGTTAGATGTGTAAAAAAGAAAACTAGAATTATTGTAGCATTATGTAGTAACTTGCAGTTGGGTGTCCATTTTAGAGGAATTTTTCTCATAATTTAACATGCTTTATTATCATCCACTGGTTCCATTGTTTTCTTGCTGATTTGAAAGTCTGTTTCATTTCCCCCTTTGCTGGTTTTCAATTTTTGTCCTTGTTGCTTGTATTCTTTTGCATCTCTTTACATTTTATTGTTTAAAACTACTGCAAGTGCACTGCAATTTTGCTTTGTTGTTTAAGTTCTTTCATTTTGCTTTTGTATGATTGACTCTTTATACTCCCACTTTCTTCAACAACTTGGTTCTCATTAGGACCATTCAAGCACATTCTTTTATCCTACAATTATTCTTTTTTTAAACCTTTATCCCATTAATTACCAACCTACATTCTCTTGTATATGCAATTTCAAAGTGAAGCTAAGGTTGCAAGTAATTTAGAATATTTGGATATTTGGATTCACTTTTGTGAAAGTAAAGTAATTTAGAATCTTGAGATTGATTTTTGACACATATTTGAGCGTTTGACTTCCATGAAGAAAAAACAATTCTATCCCCAAAGTGGATTCTAAAAGCAATTCTTGCTACAATTCTATCCCCAGAGAAAAAAAGAGACTGCTAAATACACATTTCCTTAAGCCAGAATTTTGTTGTTAGCATTTTGGGTACTATTGTTGAATGAGAAAATATCTATACAATGTGTCTTATTTCAGGCAGCATCTGATAGTAGCATGAGAAGGTGTATTGCCACATCGCTTGTTCAGCGCCATAGATCAGTCGAAAGAAACGGCCGTGCTCTACATCCTGTATCCCCTACTTGTTACAGTAACTCAATGGAAGTAAGCATATTTTTATGCAGCTAAATCTTGAAGAGTTCTATGTTAAATTTTCATTGTTATAACTTCAACTAAATTTTTAATTACATGGCAAGGTTGCACCATATAAATGTGCAGTAACTCCCACAAGTTCCTCAGATTTAAAAGCTATGATTGAAGAGTCGAGATACAGCCGGAAAACATCAACAGAGTTAGCTAAGGTACTCAACCGAATCTGGAGTCTTGAAGAACAGCACGCATCAAATAAATCAGCAGTGAAAGCCTTAAAGATTGAACTAGACCATTCCAAGACACAGATTAAGGAGTTACTACGCAATAAGCAAATGAACATTTGCAAAATGGAGAACTTAATGAAGCATATGACAGTTAGCAAACTTGTTAGGAAGAATAAAGAACGTGACACCTTACTATCACTCGAGGAAGAGCTAGAAGATGAGAGAAGGTTACGAAAGCAGTCAGAAAGCTTGCATCGGAAGCTAGCTAAGGAACTTTCTGAAGTGAAGTCTTCGTTCTCTGGTTGTTTGAGAAACCTCGAACGAGAGAGAAAAGCACGAATACTTCTGGAGAATTTGTGCGACGAGTTTGCGAAAGGAATCAGAGATTATGAACAAGAAGTACATTGTCTTAAGCGAAATTCGGAGAAGGTTCAGGTTAAAGAAAATAGTCCTGATAGGCTAATACTTCATATTTCAGAAGCTTGGCTTGATGAGCGCGTGCAAATGAAGCTAGACCGATCTGATAGCGATCTTGTAGAGAAAATCTCGATTGTTGACAAGTTAGGTTTTGACATAGAAACATTTCTCCATGCGAAACGTTCCGTCGAGTTTAAAAAATATGGTTACACTTCCCCTAATGAGGTCAAGGAAATTTATCCTTGTCAGCAACAGCATTCAATGGATTCATTTCCACTACAAGATTCTGCAAGTGCACCTCAGATTATTGCTCAGGAAGATTCCATTAATAATGACTTTTTTGAACCAAAAGGGGTTAAGGCTTATCCTGAGAGTATCTGCAGGGAAGATTCATGTGACAAATCTGCAATTACAGATAATTGCATTGCTTTAAAACTTTGGAAAACAAAGTTGACTGCTTCAAATTTTGATAAGATTGAGTGTTGTACCAAATTGCTAGAAGGAGTAAAGGAAAACACATTGATGGCAAAACTTCTTGAAGCAAGATTAGAGGGACAGAAATCTCGCTCCAGAGTTAATAAAATTAGAACTTCTTGATTAGCTAGAAAAAATTTCTAGTGGAAAGATTAGGATGTGACAGTTTTAATTTTGTTAAAATTGTAGTAAACATCTTGTACACAAGAATCTTTTGCTATTTGCTATCCACTCAACTTCTACTATTCTCTCTATGGGTCAACATTCATAACACATGCAACCATTACCACTACTATCACCAACTTCCATTTATATTTGCTTCAAAAGGTATTTTAGTCTTTTTCTTACAATTAATTGAGGTTATGGCTTATTAAAAACGAAAAACAAATAAAATAAGACCATATAAAAAGGATACAGATCCTCTCCATTAGTATAACTAATGGCAATCTCTATTACTTTCATTCACAAGACACCTGTCTTTAAAAACAACAAACGACTGTGATTGAATTATTCTATAACTGTTATGTTTTTTAAAACAAAGTAGACAAAGCAACAACCACAATTCAGTTCTAGAATTGCATGGCCACAACAGCCCAACATTCTGTAACAAAGTCGTAAAATAACAACTTCTCCCCAAAAAATAGAGACCTCAAACAACACACAATCATCTTAGGCATGTCATCAACTACCTGATGTGTTGTGGCCAACTTAGTTTGAAATTCCTTGTAATATTTTACTTGAAAGGACGATGAAATTGCATGATTCACCATATATACACATAAGTATACCGAATTGTTCATTTCACCTGGAAGGCATTTAAAATTTGGTAGCAAAAATATTCCAATCATCATAACATCAACCATCAGTTTCTCATTTAGAAAATGTTCAACCAAAGAATCTGTAAAAATGAAGTAGCAAGGCAATATTGGTGTCGCTTCAACCTCACTTCACACACCAAAAATTATATCCAGTAGTGCCACCATGTTGATATGCCATTTTCTTTTGAGATCTTCCATTGAAAGTACTATGGAGTAAGGTCTGCTTAGAATTTATTTAAGGGACTTTTTGAAAACTTTGAAAGCTAACGCTGCAGGCAGCATAATTGTTTCCTTGACAACAACAACAGCACTTGAGGTAAACAAGTAGAGAAGGAAATATGTTTTTGCTAAAACAAAAATCATGGCAACACTTACTGCTACTGCTAATGGTGTTTATAGACAGACACATTTTGTGGTGCAGGGTGAGGATGCTAAGCAGAGGATTCTGACCATCCAAGACAAAGGCAGTAGCAATTTGTAGGAGGGTGTCTACAATACAAAACTGCTTGATTTGTGCACAAAAGAGAAGAAGACAAGAGGGTGGAGCTCTAGTGTGGTGTGGTTGCTTGGTCAGAAATGGAAAAAAGCAAGAAGCAAGATGAAAGTGTATTTGGTCTAATACCAAATTATGAATTCCACCTCTTATTGCAGCAATGCTGATATGTCCTTTTTATTTTTTGTTTGTATTATTATTATTATTATTATTATTATTTTGTATTTAATTTTAAACTTGGATTTTGTAGTTTTTGTATATGCTTGGTTGTATTTTTTTTTAGTGATTTGAAGCAATAATAATAGTTAAAGTTAAATGCTAATAACAGACTTTTTAACTCCTTTTCTTGCAATAAAAAGTAAATAAGTTCTACTAATAATAATAGAAATGACACAAAATGGCACCAAATGACATGTGTAAACGATTAAAATCTCAAATTGCACAATAAAACAGAATCAGATAGTAATGATAATTTAGAAGATTTGGAGGTTGATCAAGACCCTATTGAAGCAGGAGAAAGTGACCTTAGAGAAAGAAACAAGAGACCACTCATGGCTTTAGGATTATGTTCACATAGCTGAGATTGATGATGTGCATAATATGGAAGCCATTGTTCAAGCTATCCAGAAACTTACACTAAAGCAACCAAGCATGACAAATAGGGGTGAGAATAGGCCAGACTGGCCTACAAAGGCCTACAACCCAGCCTACATCAGGCCCAGGCCAGACTAGGTTTTTTTCTAAATAGAAAAGGCTAATACTTTTTTAAAAGCCTATGTAGGTAAAAAAGGCCCGACTACAGACCATCAAAAAAGCCTTTTAGGCCCCGGCCTATTTAAATAAATATTAATAATATTTTTTATTACTACTATTATAATATTGAATTTTCTACTTTGTTTAACTTATAAATTTGCTTATATTTTATTTTTATTCAAAATGATGAACTACATCAATTTTTAACATATTTAAAAGTATTATTATAAAATAAAATGTCCTATAAAGATAATTTTCTAAAAGATTTTGTTAGATCTTTAATTAGATCTTAATTTCATTGATTGATTAGCTTGTTCATCTATTTACAAAGTCTACACTACTCAATGGTTGTAGACTTTCGTAGTTTTTTTTGTTTGTGAATTAGGCTTTTAAACAGACTTGTAGGCCTCGTCAGGCTTTCTAAAAGGTCAGGTCAAGCTTCAAAAGTCGGCCTATCACAGGCCACAGGCCACAGGCCAGGCTCAGGCCCAACATTTTCAATGCAAGCCAGGCCCAGGCCATGCAAAGCCTAGCTCGACCCAGCCTATTCCCACCCCTAATGACTAATAGAGGAAAGCTATGGATGTGGAGATGGAGTCTGTAGAAAGCAGTGGAACTTGGGAGCTAACAGAACTTCCAAAAAAGGCCAAGATGATTGGAGTAAAATAGGTCTACAAAACGAAGTTGAATGAAAAGGGAGAGGTTGAGAAATACAAAGCTAGATTGGTTGCCAAAAGTTACTCACAACAACATGGAATTGATTTGTGTAAAATCTCTGCAATGGTTATGTCTCTAGTTTCAACACTAGCATTTCAAGATATCTTCATCACTTAAAAAATATTGCAGAGGAAAGACTTCAGTCTTTGCTGAGCTGGAGAAATCCAAGAGCTGCATCTTTTTGTGATATTCTGTTTGATTGCTGCTATTGTACTCTATGTTACTCCATTTCAAGTTGTGGCACTTCTCACAGGAATTTATATGTTGAGACGGGGTCGGATCTAGCTATATGTCGGGATGGTCAACCGCACACTCTGAAAAAATATTATCAGTACCAATACTCCTATTAAAAATAATATTAGTACCAATATTGTATTAAAAGAATATTTTGCACTCTCCGGAAATATTTGTTTGCGTTGAAACTCCTAATTTTGCACCTATCTAATAGATTACACTCACACAATTACTCACACTCTTACACATTTCTAATTTTCTCTCTCTCCGTGTTTTTTAGAACAGGTTCTTATTTCTTCTCTTCCTCATTTATTATATTTATAGCAATGTGGGTGTTTACAAAATTTCGCACACCCTACCAGGGCTGAGATATCCATTTCGTTATAAACTTCCTTCGGTGCTCAATTTCTTCATGGGGCTCTATGCAAGAACTTAGTGCATGCTTTGAAAGCCTTTGAATGTTTTGTAGTTCCATTATTATCTCATAGAATTTTCTGTATGAAACTTATGGTAGTTATTGTTATTTTGTAATTTTGTTGGGTGTGAGATGAATTTAACTTGTCTTTGATTAACTGGATGGCTATAAAAAATATTATTTTTAAAGAGGAGGAGGTCTCTATTGAATCCATTGTAACTTATATTAAGATTTTGTCTTGGAGTTGGTCACTTATGGGATAAGCAAACACTCTGGTTATGTTGTGTACCCATGGTGGCAGAATATAAATAATTTGTAATTATTTTTCATGAGCAGTGTGCTTCATCAATGGATTTTCTGCAGTTGCGCGTAGAGGATACCCAATTTATTCCAAAAATTACTTACTGAAAAAAAAAAAAACTTCTTGATTAATTAGATGTCGTAAATATTCTGCAATTTTTTGTTATAGATTTCTCTTAATTTTTTAATAATTATATTGCAATCTCGCAATGATAACTATAAGCTTGATAGGTGGATACATGTGGATATGGTATACTAGTATGATTGACCCGTGTCAGCACGGGTCGACATTCACATGTAAATAAAAAAATGACATTTTTTTAGGAATAAAAAAAACATAAGCTGTATATTTAATTGCATTGTGTGAGATATTGAAGATTCTGGATACAGGACAAAATTAAACTATTATATTTTATAATAATTTTAGCTAAATGGATTATTACCATATAGTTATAAATATGTTATACAAATTTATATATTTAAATTATTATCAATACTGAATATTAAGATTTCGAGTAATTGTGTATAAATAAGAAATAAAATTTAGGTTAATATATATATATGATAATTTCAAATGGAATGTGGTGTTTTGTCCCAAAAAAAAGGATTTTGATACCGAAATTCTAATTTTATTTAAAGAATAAATTCATAATACTATTATAATAGCATTCAAACATATACTAAGAATTATCATCCCATTTCATAAAAATATGATTATCGTAGATTTATTCTGAAGAAGTTATAAGTAAAACACATTACTATTACTAATGTCGTAAGAAAAAAGCAATATTCACTAATAATCAAATATCTCATTTGATTAGTTTCCCATCCCACTAATTTTCGGGACTAAATGTGTGAACCTGTGGGAAATGCAACTTCATTGTTATAAGTAATTATCTACATGCTCTTAAACTCGAAATCATTTAAAACTAAATACAAATTAGTCATGCGCTGCATTATTTTATAGAAATTACATTTATTTAAAAAAACTTCACAATTTAAAAAAAAGAGTAATGTTAAAAACCTTCATTATTTTATAAATATCATTAGAAATTGCCAACAATATAAATTGAAATTATAATAAAATTGAAAAAAATATCAAAATGTGACTAAATAATACAGTTTCACACATAGTTTAAATATAGAAATATAAATATTGTCTTCTTTTTATATTTTGATATTAAAAAATATCAGTTATCAAAACACAAAAGTGAGTACTATCTAATGTGGGAAAAAAGACAAATAAGTGAGCACTATTCACTCTTAAAATGTGTTGTCAATTTGAAATTCATTAGAAACTAATATTTTAATAATTCCATGCTGGATATAATTTTAGTTGTGGCAGTAAGTTGGATATTATGAGGGGATAATATTTGGAGTATTCCTTCTTGGGATATTCGTAAATATATTAGTCGTAGATAGGTGATCACTTTTAATGGGGAAAAAAATATAGGTCTCATCAATAAGTCTCAAACTTTTTTTTGACATAACTCTCAAACTTGTATGATACATATTGTATGTATTGTTTAAGATTAAACATTTTTTGCATGTTTTTTCAAAGTCTATGTGGTTACCTCTGCGATAATCAAGTTAACATTTTTTAGGCGCATTGTGAGTCACATATATAGTTCATATATTTTGTTGGCAATTTAAAATTTACAGGGCACATGTTAATAATACTAATATGTCACTTTTAAGGATCCTCAGCCAAATAATATGGTCCTTTCAATATGTCACTTGGGTAATAAATTATGCCCCATTCATTTTTCTAGCACCCAAAATAATCGTGTCTACTCAAATGGTAGAGCACACTACATGGCATACATATATTTTTACGTGAAAAAACTATCCAAACCATATGCATATTTTAATCGGACACGAAATCCCAAATTACTCGATTCTTTAATTCAAAATATGAGTGACAATGTAAATAAATGGGTAATGATGATGATAAATTAATTCCTTGTTTACTTGTCAAATAAAATTAATTCCTTTTTTATGCATATAGTAGGCGAATGGAGAGAGTGCGAAAATTCTGGTTCTGAGAGAGAAAGAATTAAAGGTGAAGGGAGAGAGATGGTTGACATTCTTTTTGTTGCTTAATATAGCCAGCCGCAATTTAACTCAATTTGGTCCGTTAAGATCGTGCGTCAGCTTGAAGTTTAATTGTTAACCGTCCAGATTACTGCAAATGCTGATGTGGTGACTAAGTGGACAATTTTCGCTTACGTGGATATGAGGTGGATCTTATGTGTTTTATTGTGAATATCTGACGTGGACATGAACTTGTAAAACTTATGGTTTAGTATAATAGAGATTTTATGATATCACCAACATTAAAAGAAGATGTTTTGTCCTCTAGCACTCTGCTAGGGCATGAAAACGAACACCACTCAGCCAACGGCTATCGCCACTAAATCTACCACCAACGCCAGTGAAATCCTGCAGGGAAACAACAACCACAACAAGATGAATGAGGAAAATGCTAGCAGCAGCTCTGTTGAAACACAGCTGAAGGAAAAACGCAAAATACAAGCTAATGCAAATGCTTCTTTCAAGGAAGCACTGATGAAAATCATAGGAGATGGAGAAGGAATCAGTGATGCTTGTTAGGGTGACCTACTTAGTGAAGAACTTCCTGAAAACAAGTGGGACAAAGATCAAGAGATGCAAGCTCCTTCAAGCCCTAAAATCTGAAAGCAGAACCCTGATATTGATATTTCAGATGCTGACCTAGTTGAAATGGCCAAACCTTGGAAGAACACCTTGATTGTTAAGGTGTTGGGAAAAAGAGTAAGCTTCAGAATGATTGAAGCTAAGCTGAGAAGAGAATGGGTCAAGAATGGAACATTGAACATTGCTGATATGGAAGATGATTTTTATCTTGTCCAACTAACTGACATTGAGGACTATAGACATGCTCTTTTTGAAGGGCCATGGAAGGTAGCTGACCACCATTTGATAGTGCAAAGGTGGAAACCGTTCTTCTCCCTCACTGCTTCTATATCCCAAAAAGTGGTCGTGTGGATCCGTATTCCTAAGATGCCTGTGGAGTTATGTAATGATAAATTTCTAACCAGGATAGGTTCTGCTCTAGGGACCATGTTAAAGGTTGATAAGGTTACTTCTCTTCACACAAGGGGAAAGTTTGCAAGGATTTGTGTGGAGCTTGATTTAGACCAGCCCCTTTCTTCCTACATTACAATTAGAGGGATGAAACTTTTCTTGGAATATGAAGGTTTACATTCAATCTGTTTTAGATGTGGGAAGTATGGTCATAAAAGAGATAGCTGCAGGGAACTGTTGGAAATGGAATCTGCCATTTTACCTCCTAGTACTAATATTGTCCAAGAAAGTACCATAACTAATGAGGTTACTACGGTTGCTGTGGATCAACCTACTGTTGTGAAAGATAAAGAAGCTGCTATTATTAACCAAGATGAAGATGGAATGGGTCCTTGGAACATTCCTAAATATGTGGCAAGGAAGAGGAAAAATAGCTCTACTAATGCTGTGAAGAAAGGTAGTGCTGATAATAAAAACAATGTTCAGCAATGTGCTACTAGACAAGACAAAATACCTAAGGCAGTGGATCCTACTGGGGATATGATGAAAACCAATACTGAACACTCTTGTGAGGTTTCTATGGAAACTAGTAATGTTAGTGCACCTCAAAATACTGACCATGTGCAAGCTGTTCCAATTGTCAAAAACACTATCAAGAGTAAGGTTAAAAATCCCCAACTGTCAGTTAAAGGAAAAAAGGTCTCCAAACCTCCAAAGGTGGTGAAAAGAAAGGACAAAGGTATCACTTGGAATGCTGCTCCTGCTGAGAGCTCTAAACAACACTTTGGTAGCAAAAATCACAGTATTGGAAAGGAAAATATTCCATCAACTAGTAGAACAAATGAGTCTGGCAATGTTTCTCAAGTTGAAGAACAGGCTGTTTTAGCCTATATGAGAACTATGTATAGGACTCATGGGGAAAATCTCCTCAATAAATTTAAAAACATGGATCTTATAAGGATTGCTTTGGGGCAGCTTGAAAACAATGAAAAGAACAGAGGTGAAGGGATACAAAAAAATAGTACTGCAGGGATTTCTAATCCTAGTAATGATGGTACTCAAAATATCACTGTTACTAGTAAGAATTCTATGCATATTGAGAATGGAGTTATGTCTCCTATGGCTACTTATGAGGAGGTTCCTCATCACACTTCCAACCTTTCTTTATGAATCTAATTGTCTGGAACTGCCATGGTACAGCTGTTAGGGGGTTTGCTGGTCTAATAAAAGATATGAAGATTGAATATTCAGCTTCATTTATTGCTTTACTAGAGACTCACACTAGTGGTAGACAAGCTGCTAAGATTGCCAAGAAATTGGGTTTTGCTAATCAGTTCATTGTGGATGCTAGGGGTCAATCTGGGGGTATCTGGTTGCTTTGGGATGATCCCCAATGGAATATTCAAATTCTCAGAGAAACTACTCAGCTGATCCATGTTAAGGTCTTGCTCACAAATGATAGACCTTGGTTCCTTACCATTGTCTATGGTAGTCCCCATTATGCTCCCAGACAGACTCTTTGGGAAGATATTCAGGATATTTCTAATGATTTGGAAGGTCCTTGGATGCTGCTTGGTGACTTTAATTCTGTGCTTCATGATTATGAGAGAGTTGGTCCTGCTCTTGTTCATTCTCAACCTATTGAAGCTGGTTTTCAGAATACTCTGGATACTTGTAGTCTTTTTGATCTTGGTTTGAATGGTGACATGTTTACTTGGGCTAGAGGAAATACTAGGATGAGGCTAGACCGTGCCATTTGCAACTTGGAGTGGCATCTTAATTTCAGGGCTCTGAGGTTACCCATCTTCCTAAATTAAAGTCTGACCACTTCCCTTTACTCATCAATTTTGATCACAGAAGACATGGGAATCGTGGTAGAAGACCTTTTCAGTTTGAGGCTATTTGGCTCACTCACCCTAATTTCAATAGCATTATTAAGAACAATTGGAGGGATCATATGGGAAACTTTCCTAGAGAGCTTAAAGAACTTCAGGGGGTCTTAAAGGAGTGGAACAAAAATACTTTTGGTAACATTTTATTCAGAAGAAGAAGCTTTTTAGGAAGCTTAGAAATATTGACAGAAGGTTGGCTAATGGTTGGACGGAAAATCTTATTAATCTTCAAAAGGCTACTTGGAATGAGTATGAAGATATTCTAGCTAAGGAAGAGATTCTTTGGTTCAAAAAATCCAGAGCCAAATGGATTGAATTTGGAGATCGAAATACAAAGTACTTCCATGGAGTTGCAACTATTAGAAGGAGGAGAAATCATATCACCAAGCTGCAGAATGACCATGGGATCTGGATAGATGATCTTACTCAGCTTGAAAGTATTGCCACTAACTATTTTAAGCATTTGTTTGCAGGTACTGGTGAAATGGTTCCTTATTATCTAACTGGGCACTTTCCTATCCTTGACTCTCAGATGTTACTTGACATGACTAGAGAGATTACAAATGATGAGATTGGCAACATTGTGAGAAATGATGAGATTGGCAACATTGTGAGATCCATTGGTGCTTATAAAGCTCCTGACCCTGACGGTTACCAGGCTATTTTCTTCCATAGTCAATGGAATACAATTGGTTCCTCTTTCTGCATGATGATCAGAGATATGTGGGAGAATCCTTGGAAAATCAAAGATTTAAATGCCACTTACTTGGCCTTGATCCCTAAAACTGAGAATGTTACCAACATGAAGCAGTTTAGCCCTATTGGTCTGTGTAATGTTGCTTACAAGACCATCACTAAAATGATAACAAATAGGTTCAGGGACAGTTTACAAATTCTGGTGGGGCCTGCCCAATGCTCCTTTATCCCCAAAAGGCAAATTCATGATAACATAGTTATAGCCCAAGAGATCTTTCACTCTATGAGGGCTAAAGGGGGGGAAAAGGTTGGATGGCTGTGAAGATAGATCTTGAGAAAGCCTATGATAGGCTTAATTGGGAGTTTGTTAAAGACACTCTCATTGATATAGGGCTTCCTGACAAAATTGTTTCACTCATTTGGCATTATATTTCCTCTCCTACAATGCAAGTCTTGTGGAATGGTGAAGCCTTAGAGGAATTCTCTCCTTCTAGGGGGATTAGACAAGGTGATCCAATATCTCCTTACTTGTTTGTTTTGTGCATTGAGAGACTTTTCCAAGCTATTGAAGTCAAAGTGGCTAATAGTAGCTGGATTCCTATTCAAGTCTCTAGAGGTGGCCCTAAAATCTCTCATTTAGCCTTTGCTGATGACCTCATCTTTTTCACTGAAGCTAGTTTGGAGCAGGCTCAGGTTATTCAGCAAACTCTCAGCGATTTCCGTATGAGCTCTGGCCAAAAGGTTAGCTTGGATAAAACAAGGGTATTTTTCTCCAAAAATGTTCCTAGATTATTGAAGAAAGACATTTGTGACACCATGAGATTCAGCTCTACTGATGACCTTGGTAAATACTTGGGGGTGCCTATCTTTCACAAGAGGGTAGGTCTAAATACCTTCAATTATGTGATAGACAAGGTTAAACAAAGGTTAAGCTCTTGGAAGTCTAGAACCTTGTCATTTGCAGGCAGAGTTACCCTAGCAAAATCGGTTGTGCAAGCCATGCCTACTTACATTATGCACACTACTGTCCTTCCTAGAGGCACTTGTGATGAAATTGATAAGATTTGTCACAATTTTATTTGGGGAGATGATGAGTCTCATAGATCTGTCCACCTTCTTAATTGGGAGAAAATTTGTAGGCCTAAAGCTAATGGTGGTCTTGGTTTGAGGTCTACTAGAGAGGCTAACACTGCTTGTATTTTGAAAGGCTTGTGGAATTTCTGTAATCAACCAGACTCTTTGTGGGGCTCCATTATCAAAAGTAAGTACAAATGCAGGTGGAGGAATTTTCCTAAAATTGATCCTACAAAAAAAGGATCTAATTTGTGGAATGGAATGGTCAACAATTGGGAGCTTTTTAGAGCTAATCTGAACTGGCAGGTTGGTAATGGGGAAGACACTCGCTTTTGGTTTGATTCTTGGCAGCCTAATGGTAACAATCTTCAGTCTCATGCTGTGGTTCCTATTTCTGAAGATGATTTAAAGCTGGCTATAACCCATTTCACCACTTATAGTGGTGATTGGAATTGGGGAATGTTTGAAAACCTCCTTCCTGAAAATATCATTACTGATATTACTAATTTTCCCCCTCCTTCAATGTTACTTGAGAATGATAGCTTTACTTGGAGTGCTACCCCTGATGGGGCTTTTTCCACAAAATCAGCCTATTTATCTCTAATCTCTGGGGCTACTAGTCACCCTAGTTTCAATTACAAAATTATTTGGAGATGGAAGGGAAACGAAAGAATTCGTACCTTTCTTTGGAAGATTGTTCATGAAGCTGTCCTTACCAATGTCGAAAGAAGAAGAACAATGACTACTGATGCCATTTGCCCAATGTGCAGAGTTGAAGAGGAAACTCTGTTCCACAGATTTCGTGATTGCCCAGCTAGCCTTGCAATTTGGGTTCAATTAGGAATTAGGAATCAGAGTTTTTACAGCAATTTAAATTGGAAGAATTGGTTAGAAACAAACCTGTGCTATGCTGCAACTCAGATGAATGAGTCAAATTGGAGCACTCTTTTTGGTGTGACTCTGGATCTTCTGTGGAGGAACCGAAATGAGTTAATTTTTTTGCAAAAATCCTTCTCTGCTATGGCTTCGGTTTTGAAAATCAGACATCATGTGGAGGGGATCTTGGCCTACATAAATTGCAGTGCTACTCTTAATCCTCATATTCGTACCTTCACTATAGCTGAAGATGTGAATTGGAACACTCCACCTGCGAATTTTGTGAAGCTCAATTTAGATGGCTCTGTTCGCGGAAACGGGAGAATTGCTGGATGTGGTGGTGTTGTTAGGGATGAGCATGGTAGTATTGAAAAGGGAATGTTTATTTTAGATGCTACAATAGTAAAACAAAAATAGTTTTCTTATTGAATGCATAGGCGCAGTTATTTTTTTAAAAAAATATTGATGTTTTTAATCCATTTGGTGAATTATTGTAGGTGACCAAGGAAAAGGTATTGGAGTCAATTGGAGGGCATGTGCTAGGAGAAGCAAGCTTGATGGCTATATTTTGATGTGTTGTAAAAAGTGAACTGTGAATGGCTGCAAAGGAATCATCTGATGTTGTGTTATTAACAATCCAATTAACAATGACTCATCTTGTTATTCAAAAATTCGAAATAGTAATAAGTCCTTTACATACTTGTTCCAGATCAGATGCCTCAAAAGTAGGAATTCCAATTTCCTACTAAAAAGTTCCTCACGTTCTCAAAATACTGAAATGCGAATAATGGTGCTCCATCAGGGATTAGTGCAGAATCAACAAGACTCTCCACAATCTTTAAGAAAGCAATATAAGCATCAATTCCAAATCAAAAATATTTTAGGGAGAGAAAATAACATCAAGCATAAACCCAAGATTCCAATAATTAACAACTGCAGAAACAATCACGGGACAATTCTCCATCAAAAAAGCCCCAAGAAACATTAAAGTGAAGCCAAAGGTCATCTTCTCTGCACATGAAGAAATAAACTATGCCTTGCAACATTTAGATCCAAAATTCCTATCACAGTCAATAAAGTAAAATCAGAAATCTAAGTGAGAATATATAGAATGCACACACGTAAACGCACAAAACGCACAGAAGCGAGAACACACACACAAATGCAAGAATGAAATGCCAATGTCGCTGCTGTCCATGTCGACATCACCGGAGAACACAAACGGAGCAAATGAAAGCGAGAAAGAATTGTCCGTAACTACAAACATGTGCCATTGTCCGTAATTATTACAAAAAGTTGTAGAAAAACCTTCAATCCACCGACTTACATCATCGAAGATAACGAGTAATATTCGAAAGGCTAAATACCACTTTTGGTCCTTTATCTTTGCTCTAAGTTTCATTTTGGTCCTTTATCTTTTTTTTGGTCCGTTTTGGTCCTTTATCTTTCATTTCTGTGTCAGTTTGGTCCTTTATCTTTATTTTGTTTCACTTTGGTCCTTTATTTTTCATTTATTGTTTCATTTTGGTCCTCTTAAGGTGATCCAGAATTGTAGTGTTTTGGAAGCTGAATTGAATGGAATCTTGTGTGGTTTAAATCTTCTGTGGCAGAGAAATTTCAAGATGGTGGTAATTGAATCCGATTCTTTGGAAGCTCTTGAGGTTATTGTTGGTGGTCATCATGAAGCTGTTAACATTCAGAGGCTGGTGGTTGATGTTCTTCGGGTTGGTGATGGTGAATTGATGAAGAGATGGAGAAAGGTGAACAGAGTAGGGATGGCAAAGCGGGCAAATCCCGCCGGGCCGACCCGCCAAACCGCCAAAAAAATGCGGGCCGGGCTAGGATATTGGGCCCGTTTACCCGTTGAGCCCGCCCCACCAAAAGGGAAAAACTACGGGCTAAAGACAAATACGGGGCGGGCATGCCCGCAAGCCCGCGTTTTTAAAAAAAAATACTTATTTTGGTTGCTTGATGGTTAATTCTAGTCACCAAGCAATCAAAATGCTTATTTTGGCTAAACTTGAATTGTGGTTGATAGTTTAGGTGAAATTTCTTGATGGTTCTAGTTGTTTTATAGTTAATCTAGTAATTCCAATTGTTGGTTTTATGGTTTTAAGAAAAATTGTTTTAAAAAATAGGTGAAAAATCTAATTGAAATATAAAAAAATGTGAAAAGTCTGTTGAAAAAACTGCAAAAAAAACTCGACGGGCTAGCCCGCTGCCCGCAAGCCCATCACTTTGGCGGGGCGGGCTAGAATTTTAACCCCGTGTTTAGTTTGCGGGCTTGCCCGCCCCGCCTCGTTTTCTGCGGGCTAAACGCGGGGCAGGGCGGGGCGGGCTGGCCCGTTTTGCCATCCCTAGAACAGAGACATTAATTATGTGGCTGATAAGTTAGCCAAACTTGATCATTCAGTGGATGGCAGTGTTGTAATTTTTGATGTAATTCCTGGCTTTTTGGCCAATTTGCTAGCCTTTGACAATATTGGGCTAAGTGGAGCTGGGCTCCGTTAGTTGTTCGTGTTCCTGGGCCTTCGGGCCTTTTATCAAAAAAAAATGTGGATATGGTATCATTTTCCTTGGACAATGACATTAAGATAAAGTCTTATTTTTAAACTATGATCAATCGGTGAAGGACGTCCATATAATATAAGTGTTAGATGCAGTTTGGTCCGTGATTTTTATTATTAACTATTAATTACGTCCCTAACTTATATAACTTGGTATCAACTTGGTTCCCACGATTACAAACTATTTTTTTTAAAAAATTAATTTAGTCTCCCAAATTTCAATTTAGTCCTCAATATTTACGTGATGTGGCGGGGCATGACGTGGATTTTTTTTTTTGTGTGTGTTTCAATTTGTTCCCTTACATTCTCCACACAAGTACTTGACTGTCAACACTGTTAACGAACAGTGGTAGTTGAAATGACAAAAATGTTAGGAAATAAATTGAAATATTTGAAACGTCAAGGACCAAATTGAACATTTTTAAAAAGTCATAAACTAAAGAGGGTATAACTTTTTTTTGGTCGAGGCCAGGGTATCCACCGTCGAATGCAGTGATTAATTCCATCGCTAAATTAGAGACACCTCGAAGGGTGGGACAGCTGACCCAGAGACTTAATCTATTATATTATTTTTACTATAATAATTTTACTATAAAATATATTTTATGGAGCGAGGATGTCAAAAAACCGTAACCAATAAATAAATTCTAAAATACTTGTGAGATTTCTTCTTTTTTAGCGAATATTCATGTGATTCTTCTCATGCCAATTGAAAAACCTTTTTATGATATGCCACACAAGCTACCACTAATTAACTATTAAATGTATGCATCACTGTACATTATCAACGGTATATATCCCAATCAGACGATTAAATTAAAAGATCGTCAAATTAGGAATAATATTAAAACTAATACGCTGCCACCAATCATCGAACATCAAGATCATATATTGCGATTTTCTAAAAACTATATTCCATCCTCAAATTTAATGGTCAAGATTATTTACCATAAAAAAAATTGCCAAGATTATACACCAAACCAAGGTCGTTCCTATATATACCTGCTACATGTTTTCAATTTTCAAGCATCACAATCACAATTTCTTCTCTAGCTCTTCATAGTTGTGTAGTTTATTTATTTTTTTAGGAATTTTGATAAATTTGGAGCTCTCTTCACTCCAAGTCTGAAAGGAGGTGATGGTTTACCCTAGCTGCTAGTTCATGGTTACTTTTGACTTTACACAGAATATACTTGGGAGTGTGAGAAAGTCGTAGGTTTGCATGAATTAGGAGATGGGGTTACCTTGATCTTTTTGTATTGGAGTGAAGGGAGCTCCAAAATAGGGTCTTTCTTTCTTAACTAAAATCTAACTTCATGTTATATTCTCTATTTCTCATAAACTTTTGTTACTTTTCAATTTTTATGTATATTCTTTATCTTATAATATGTTTTGTGTGTGTAGAAAATTACATATGGCGCAGATTGTTGGAGGAAATCAACGCGCATGAAGATAGTTCCTTTTTATTGATCAACCATGAGGATAGTTACTATGAATGAAATATGGATCTATGGGTTGTATCTCTCTTATATGTAGCTGTGCGTCAAGGTTGAAGGGTGGTTGGTGTATGTGTATTTGGATTTTAAAGTAATCCTTGGGTACTCTCATGTAAATATTAACATATATTCATTTTTGGTGCTATAAAAGAAAAATCTTAGAAATTGTTGTGTTAATTAGCATACTGTTTATTAGAAATTAAAGGTTTTAGATGTAGATGATTTCAACTTGATTTTTTTTTAAGCTTTATAAGGGTTTAAAAGCCCGAAAGAATTACACGGGATCAATCTAGGAGTAAGAACTCCAATTACATCAGTATCTACTGATACTTTCACATTTGGAGGAGGGGTGTCCAAATTAATAAGACCATCACCATGATTTCAACTTGATTTTCATCAAGAGCTTCCTATCTTGTGGCAAATCCGCGCCGTGCTTTTTAAAGTGTGATGTCCTTCTTCTATTTCTATCTTCTTGCCATATTCTTCTTTTGTTTATTTTGTTTTTCTATTCTTTATTATGTGTGCCAAGAACAAAGATTTGATCTTTGTTTCATCTCCTCCAAGTAAAAATTGTGCACCTTTGAGCATAAATGTTGAATCTTTGTCTTTTTTTTATTGCCTCTTCCATAAATAATTTTTTTCTAACTCTCTTCTCACCCTAACCCTAGCTACCTCTTCTCTCTCTCACCCTAACCCTCTTCAGTCTATCATTCTTACTCATCTAATCCCTAACGCCTCTCACCCTTACATAGCTCGCTGTCTTTTTTTTTCTAACTCTCCATGGAGGTGTCCACAAGTTAAACAATTATTCTGTGATACACATATACAAATCTGATACGGCTATACGAACTCCTTAGAAAAACATGGGATACTACACGTATAGTCTAGGATGTGTTTATAAAAATAAAATTATTTACAAAATAATGAAAAATACATAGACACATAAACCTAAAGAACATAGGCTAGCACAATAAATCAGAGTGGTACGTAGAAACTAGTGAGTTGCACTTGTAAAACAAAGACGGAAGGTCGTGTAAGAGCGGTGGAGAAGCTTGAGGAAACTACAAGTAAAATAGATCAATATAAATTATTTATAAACAAAATTGAATAACTAAAAAAGTAATTTTAATTTCACATAGAGATTCAATTGAAGTTGTTTGTAAGAAGATAGTTTTAAATTCATTTGATTTTAATTTTAAAATGCTGAATATATATATATATATTTGGATTATCAACTATTTATTCATAATTCATAATTCTAATATAAGGGATGTGAAAAATGTTTTTTTTTGAAAGCATGAAAAAAAAGGCTTGCACCCTCAAAGTGGAGCCAACAAGAATCAAATACGAAAGCTAGCACCCACAAGGAACAAGAATCACACTATTGCATTGTTTAGATTTACACAAAACATTTATATATTTAGTAACTATTTTTTTAAAAATAAGGGTATATTGGTAACTTCACATGTGATTTTTTGGGGCGGGTCGTGGCCCACTTGGGCCCTAAGGAAGCTCTGCCCCTGTCATAGCCCTATGACCAATATGAATTTCATTCAATCATAAAAAGAGAGTTGGGAGAAGAGTAGTAAAAATACTGATCCTAACATTCATCTTTTTTTAAAATATACAAACAAATGACATTTTCTAATAAAATGTATTTTGGTCCTTTTAAAAATAATATCATTTCCCTAGTGGAGTTTTAGAGAATTTCTATCAAGGAAGTCTCGGGTTCAAATCCTCACTAGTTCCTTTGACACGAGGTAAATGCAATTCCCTTTATAAGTGCTCAAAGTGTCCGAAAGTTTTCTCTGTTTTAGACTGGAGTGTCATTCCCTCACCCTAATTTTTGTTTTAAGAAAATATCTATATATAAAAAGTATGTGAGTGAAAAGTAAAAATTGAAGGAAGTAGAATGACTAGAAGGAAGTAAAAATTGATTTGCTGATAAGTAAGGGACTGGACTGAACAACTCCAGTTGTGCCCTGTTGGATTTGAAAAACTGTTCATCGCTGGACAGTAGTGGGGGCAAAGGACTGGACAAAACCCCAAATTCTTGTCCCTCACAAAACAACTTTCTGTCTCATAGTACAACCTTTTGCCCACTCCAAAAATTACAAAAAATACTGTTTTTTTTCATACTTAATAAATTTTTCTCTCCTATCTCTCTTATATATCTTCTCTCTCCTCTATTCTCTCCCCCCTCTTTCCTTCTCTCTCTCCCCGCTATCCCTCTCTCTCTTCCTATCCCTCTCTCATATCTTATTATCCTCTCCTCTGTCTCTCTCTCTCCCTCTCTACTTTCCATCTCTTTTTTATATATCTTCTCATACCATTACACCTCTCTCCCTCTCCCTCGCTCTCTCTCTCTCCTCTATCCTTTGCCTCCTTCTTCGACTTCTCTCCTATCTTATTCTTATCTCTTTGTTCTCTCTCCCTCTCTACCTTCCATCTCTCTTCTCATATCATGACTTCTCTTTTCCTCTCCCTCTCTCTCTCCATCTCCCCAGAACCTCTCTCATATTATCTTCACTATAATTTTCTAATTATATTATAATATAAGTTATATAAAATCATTATATATTGTATAAAGAGAATTATAGTAAATTTTACATTTTTTGCTTGTGCTGTCCAGAGTTCACCAAACAGCGTACTAGGTAACATGTTGTTCAATACTGTATTGTCCAGTTCTTAATTTTTTGCGAATCAAATGGACCCTAAAATGATATATGTAACAAAATTTTAAAATGGATAAGGTGGTATTTATATTGTAGTTTGTGTGTTTTTATAATATAATAATAATAATATTTTTGACAGGAATAATAATAATAATAATAATAATAATAACAATAATAATAATCTAAAAACCGTAATCCCAAATCGTTTTGGGTGCCGACCTTTCCTTTTTTTTTTTTCTTACTTTTTTTCTTTTTGTCATTTGGTTGATTTTGTCAACATTTCTCATACACAACTACAGTTGAAAGATGCTAGTAATGTAGGTATTGGGATTGGAATCTTATGAGCACTATGGTTCCTTCTGTTTTCCACCCCTTGTGACCTACAGCGAGACCATCCCTGACATGCGTATTTGGAGTGCATCCAAAACAAGTACATATTCATGATCTTCTGCTTATGGTTCGCTCCTTGCAAGGGCAAGAAGACACGTTAGATTTCACGATTATTTTGTTTTCTTTTTAACGAAATTTTTTATTTTTCCGATTTATAATAATTTTATTATATAAAAAATATTACTAGCTATTTTTCCCCACTAATAAATATTTATAAGTCATTAGTGCTTATAAATATGATTTATAGAATGTATGTATTTTTTCCATAAAATTATATTCTATAAAATCTACATATACTATATACATAATCAGTGACGAATCCAGAAATTCTCTATAGTGAAAGCAAAAATATAATATATAATATTTTATAAATTTTGACAGAATACATGTTTTCATAACAAAAAATGCTAAAATACCTAAATTTCTAAAAATTATAGAGCTAAAAAATAAAATTAATACCAACTTATTCTCTTTTTTATTGATCTATTGTGAATTTCTACATTTATTTACAAAATTTATGTGTGGGTACAATATCTATTAAGTGTGATTGGTGTCGTTTTCCAATCACATCATCATACGTAGATTTTGTTATTATTTCATTACTCCCTCCGTTCCTAAACTTTGGTCCTTTTGGCCTCTCTTTTTTGTTCCAAAATTTTGGTACTTTTAAGATACCAATGTACAATTTACCTAATATTTCCAAGTGTACCCTTTATCTTTAATTAATTGTCACTCTTTACAATATTAACTCATTTAATGCTACAAAGGATGCTTTAGTCATTAGATATTGAAAATTTATGGTTTCTTAATTTGTGTGAAACACTCCAAAAGAACCAAAGTTTTGGAACGGAGGGAGTATCTTTTAGTGATATTGAAAAAGAGCACCCACCACACCTACAGAAATACATCTAAGTTTTCTAAGTTTTGTCCTGCATAATACCATAGCAACTCATAACTCGTTGATCACAACTAAAGTAACGTTTAATAGTATTAGACTATTAGTAGATTGGTTGTCCTCAAAGTCAAAAGTGAGCTGATGACTTCAACATTAGCCTTTGTTCATTTCCACGATGACTACAAGTTTCAAGAAGCCAGCCTCCCAGCTGCACTTCCAATATAGGGACACTTATCCGTTTCTGTTTCCACCTAAGGCAAAGATCACGTTAGTATATTTTTGGATGTGATTCTTTTCAAGTGATGGGTGCACTTAGATGTATTAAATCATAATTTTTTCTCTGTTTTAAAAGAGATCGTGATTTCATTGTCCGAATTAATAAAGGTTGATCTGAGTGGTAAAATACTTAAATTCCACCTCAAAATTTCAGGTGTGAACCTTATATATGACATAAATTCTTTTGAGAGGAGACTAATAAAGTTGGATATATACTTGGCCAATCAGATTCTCCAATGTAGACTAATCACCAATAAAACCGACAAATACTATCCACCGATAATACGGTAACCAAAAAATGATTTCATTGTTCGGGATTGTGCATGTGCAAGTGGAGCATGATTTTAATTCGTAATTTCTCATCAATTTAAAGTTTGATAGTAAGCCATACCAAATTTATAGATGGAGACAATGGTGCATCTTAATTCACATAATAATCTCCATACAAAATTTATAGATGGAAACAATGATGCATCTTAATTCACATAATAATCTCCATAATTTTCTTTACAATTTAAATTTTTCCATACCTACCAACATGATGTGGCAGAAGTGATAGATACTTGAGTCCATCAACCATTTGGTTAAGGGTTCGATCCCTGACCGGTGGGTATGGAAAAACATTTGTTGGAAGATACCTTGGTTTACCCAAAAAAAAACCAATGTACCCTTAAATGGATCTCCGATGTCTCGAAAAATTAGTCTCTACCGTCGCCATGAAAGATACCTTGGTTTACCCAAAAAAATTCCATACCTAGATTACACACATTTTTCTGATAAATGCAAATAATTTATCAGTTAAATTGTTAGACTCTATTTGAAAAAATTCTAATAGGTAAGCTAGCGAGTATCAAATAAGTTAATGAGCAACACTTGATGAAAAAGAGCTAATGAGTAACGGATAAACTATCCTATAACAAGTTAGGTTATGGTAGATAGTTGATAGAAGATAATTTAGCATTGTGAATTTAAATTTTTTAATAAAATTAGTGACTAAGCTAACTTATAAATATAAAATGACATAAAGTGATATTTTTTAATTAGTGCTTAAAAAAGACAACAACTATTCATTTAGTGCAGGATAAACAAGGAACTTTACTAAAAAAAAAGAGGTAAAAACAAGGAAAAAAATTAAACAACTATATAAGTTATCAGCTCAAACACTACTTTAAGTAGCGTCTGAAAAAAAATACTATATACTAGTATAAGCCAATGAAAAATGATATAAACTAGTGGTTGTCAAACACTTTTATTGTTTCTATGAGCTTATCTTTTTTTTTTGGTACATTTTCTACGAGCTTATCTACTTTATGTTATTAGCTAAATAAACGCTACTCCATGGGCTTTTATTAAATAGTTTTAACTTTTCTTAAAATTTGAATTGGAATAGTATGCCTCTGTTTGACAAAAACTAATGGATAACGGATAAACTAATTTATAGCGGATGAGCTGATAGTGGATAGCAAAGAAGCTAGCAGGTTGATTTAAGTGTTTGGTAAAATTAGCAATTGAAGTAGCTTATAAATATAAAATGACATAAATAGACATTTGTAATTCATGTTTAAATATAATAGAGAATATTAATTTAATGAAGGATAGTGGGAGAATTTAATTAAATAGACATTTGTATTTCAAGCATCTCTAAAAAACGATCTAAACTATGCTCATCCGCTATAAGCTAGCGGATTTGCATTGCCAAATATAGCCTATACTAGTGTTAATTATAATAATTCAAAGCATATTTGTCAATATTTTTTAATATATTATATTACAACCATATTAAGTAATATCACTATAAATCACTATAAAGATCTCGACCCAAAAAAAATATATCACTATAAAGATATTACAAATAAGCTCCTTTCACGTCAAAAAAAATAAAAATAAGTTTCTTTAAGACAAAGTATTTAGTGTACAAAGGCCGCCATGTCCTTAATTCAAGCCGGATGGTTATTTCATTCATCACTTGTCATATCCGTAAATGAATTTTAATAAATAATAGTATAAAAAAATGAAAAATTTATTTTAATATACAGTTTTTTTCTTACATAATGTACGGTTATTAAACTCGGTATAATCTGGCCTTTGGTCTCATTCTCATAGGGCACTCTTTTCTTTTTGAGTTTTTTTCTATGAGATTTTGGCCCGATGAGATTTTAATGAGACCCATTGTATGTGTATCGGTTGGGGTGCCCGTTTGCACCCCTTTTAATAAAATTTTTGCTTATAAAAAAATTAAAATTAAAAATAATAATTATAACAATAGAGTAAAAAATTGTAAAAGGTAACATTACCAACCACATATCATGGACCAACCACATGTCTAGAATTTCCAATTAACTAATTTTCCATTCCAAGGAAGGATGCGCGGCCCACAGCTGACTGGTTCTTTAATAATTTAAAATCGCATTCTTTCTTTTTTTTTGGTAACAAATTAATTAATAATTTAAAATCAGATTCTGAATCAATTAAGGAAAATATTCTTTTTGGTTACAAAAGGAAAATATTCTTTTGACGCAATTAAGAAAAAACATAAATTGTAAAATAAAAATATTTAAATAAATAAATTAGAAGGAAAAAAATACGCAAATGAACCAGAAGAATATATATCGGAGAGTTTTTATCCTTATTTCATTTCATTTTGAAAATTGAAAGATTGTTAACAAAACGGTTATTTCCTTAACATATAAACCCTGTCTTTCTCAAATCCCAACCTTATATTGGGGTTTCTGTTTCCTCTTCTCTTCTCTTCTCTTCTCTGTTGAAGGAAATTTTTATACCATGAAGGATTTGAATTCGGATCTATTTGACCCAGTTATGGTGATGGAATCCGAATGGGCTCGCGGCGGCTCCAATTCCGATGCTGATTTCGCGTTTGCTTTCAATGACAGCAATTTCTCCGATAGGGTTCTTCGAATCGAAATCATGAGTGACCCTGTTGATCCACAACCTGATTCTGAAACTTGCGCCACCATCGCTGACTGGGCTCGCCACCGCAAGAGACGTCGCGAAGATATCAAGAAAGAAAGCGGTATCTCTCTCTCTCTCTCTCTCTCTAGTTGTTCATGCGATTTTCTAGAAATATTTTTGTGGAGAAATTGAGTTGAATGTTTTTGATTTCATGTTTTCTTTGTTAGGGTTTTTGAGTTCTTCAGTGGTGAAAAGGGAAATGGTTGTGGTACTGATTCTACATTTTGTAATTTTTTTTATAGGAAAAATAGAAGATTGTGTGAAATAAAAAAAGTGGCTTCAAAGGGGAAATGCAAATTTGTATCTGTTTTCCGTTAACGGAATGCTACCAAACATAAATATGATGCTGATAGAGTGCTGTAGTTTTCGTGTCTTTTTGAGAAGTCTATTGCATAAGTAGAAAATTAAAAGTGATTTTGATAGGGTCAAAGATACAGAAAACGATTGGTTCTGGAAATAGATGGATGTTTGCCTATAATGGGTTGTTTTGTTTGTGTTGAATAATGTTTGTTAGGTGTGTGTATTTTCTCATCTGGTCTCTTGCTTGCAGTTGGGGAATCTACTTCTTTGCCTGACGAGCAAGTTTTGAACGGGAACCAACCTGACATGGATGATTGTGTAGCCTATGAAAATGAAAATGATGATGAAGATGCTGTTGCAATGATTGAAGAATCACCTTCCGGTATCTGAGTTTAAATAGCTTAATAATAATAATCTTATTCATGATTTATCTTTAATACAGTTTTTGTGTCTACGAGGTCTTTACTTGTACTTCCCTATCTTCTACTTTGTCTCTATTATGTTGCTGTATAGTTTAAGTTTTAATAGCTTATTAATCTTATTCATGATTTATCTAATAGAGTTTTTATGTCTAAGAGGTCTGTAGACTCTGTACTTGTTCTTCCCTATCTCCCGTTTTGTCTATATTCTGTTGTTGTATAGTAGGACACTCATTTTCTCAAAGGAATGCCCCAATCTTGAGGATAATCCATTATCCAATATATAGTTTAACAAAAGCATTATTTACGAGGCAAATTAGTGCGGTACAGAAAGTATAACACTGTTTGTTTACTTGTAAGTAGGAGATATATGTTCTTTTCTTGAGTATGAGGTCATCAGTTCTGCTGTATGAACACTTTTGATTTTGATACGGTAGATGTAGGTGATGAAGCTGTAGATAGCAATGATTCAAAGCTAAACATGGATTACTCTGGAACTACTACTCTTGTTAGTGTTAAAACGCTACATATTAGTTCTCCTATCTTGGCTGCTAAGAGCCCTTTCTTCTATAAGGTAAATGAACATCTTGTCTTTATAGTATAATAATAATAATAGTATGGTTCTGCCAAAAATATGTTCTCTTAGTCGTGTTTATTTACCCTTTTGCAGCTTTTCTCAAATGGGATGAGGGAATCGGAGCAAAGACATGTCACCCTCAGAATTAATGCATCTGGTATAAACATATATGTAAACATTTTTTGATCATTGCTTTATCATTTTGGTTTTCCCTCTGATAGTCACTTAAATCAATACTTCTTTGGCATGTTACAGAAGAAGCTGCTCTCATGGAGCTTCTAAATTTTATGTACAGTAATACCCTGAGCGTTAAGACAGCATCTGGTTTGCTTGATGTGTTGATGGCTGCCGATAGATTTGAAGTTGCTTCATGCATGAGATACTGTAGTCGGTTGTTGCGGAACATAGCCATGACACCTGAGTCTGCTTTGCTTTACCTAGACCTGCCTTCTAGTGTCTTAATGGCTGATGCAGTCCAACCATTGACGGATGCAGCAAAACAGTATCTTGCTAGCCGTTACAAGGATATAACCAAGTAAGTGTTTGCTTTTTATTTAATTTCAGTCATATTATCTTAGATTCAAGCACTACAAACTCTTATATATGATTTTTCTCTTCTATCGATTGTTATTTTCTCTCTTCTTTTAAGAGGTTCTTTCTATTGCTCTTGTTAGAGATTGGATTATCAACTCCGTAGGTTACATACATTTTAGAGAGGGTTTTTCTATTATTGGTTTCCATTACGAGAAGTCTTTCTATTATTGGATTCTCTTTTTTGGCATTATTGATTCTATTTCTCCATTCTTTTGAAAAACGCTGTTTCCATTCTTTATTGATTTCATCTCAATATCATCTTTCTCTTTGAATGCTAATAATAAGTCTTGTATATAACCAGGTTCCAGGATGAGATTTTGAACTTACCCCTAGCTGGAATAGAGGCAATATTATCTAGTGATGGTCTCCAGGTTGCATCAGAAGATGCTGTCTATGACTTTGTGTTGAAGTGGGCTAGACAACAGTACAGCAATCTGGAAGAAAGGCGAGAAATCCTAGGTGCACGACTCGCAAAATTAATTCGCTTCCCTCATATGACTTGTCGAAGACTTAAGAAGGTCTTAACTTGTAGTGACTTTGACCATGACGTTGCAACCAAACTTGTACTTGAGGCTCTATTTTTCAAGGCTGATACTCCACATCGCCAACGGTCACTGGCAGCAGAAGACTCTGCTTCGTCAATTCGGCGTTATGTGGAGAGGGCATATAAATATCGCCCCGTTAAGGTGGTTGAATTTGAACTTCCCCGGCAGCAATGTGTGGTGTACTTGGATCTAAAGCGAGAGGAGTGTAACAATTTGTTCCCATCTGGTCGTGTTTATTCTCAGGCATTCCACTTGGGTGGACAAGGTTTCTTTTTATCAGCACACTGTAACATGGATCAACAAAGTTCTTTCCATTGCTTTGGGTTGTTTTTGGGAATGCAGGAAAAGGGTTCAGTGAGCTTTACTGTGGACTACGAATTTGCCGCAAGGTCAAGACCAACTGAGGAGTTTGTTAGCAAGTACAAAGGTAATTATACATTCACAGGTGGAAAAGCAGTTGGCTACAGAAACTTGTTTGCAATTCCATGGACTTCGTTCATGGCTGAGGATTGCCTTTACTTCATCAATGGTGTTCTACACCTTAGGGCCGAACTCACCTTCAGACAGTGACTCTATTTCAATTTGTAAACTTTTAATTCCATTTGTAGCTTTGAACTGACTTGTGGAATTCTCATGTTCTGTAAGTTAATCTGTTGTAATATTGTTCAATATCGAATTCTTACCTTCTGTTAGTTAACCTTCTGTAATATATTCATTATCCAGACAATGTGATTGTACACTAGTTGGCTAATGTTGCATATGCAGATGCGAAGCTTCTTAGGGTTAGGGTGACGTCTTAGTGCATGAATTGTATTTTAGTGAGCATTAGTAGTTTGAGAAAAGTGATGAGCAATAGTTTTTTGTGTTGAACGAAATAGTGACATGCTTAGGTCGTGAGAAGGATCACGCTGAGAGCGTGATTGGGTGCCTATTCTTTTTTTATGGTAGTTGACTTTCTTTTCACATGCAAAAGAAAATTAGTATTGCGTAAAGTCTTGCGTTAAGGGCTCTAAAGGGAAAATAAAATTAAATAAAATTGGATTCGTATTGTAAGAGAAATTCGGTGGTAAATTAGAGCAGAATATTTTCTTGCCAAACTTTGATTCTAACTCCCATTGTCAATCGAGGACCTTTCTTTTTGTGGGTGATTTGTAAGTACTTTAAGTGTTCAAAGAGACAAATCAAAAAGAGTGGTTTTTAGGGTGAGAGATCAACTCATGGTGATCACTCATGGCATTTATACATATCGTATATCGTACGGTTAGTTTAAGTAGTACATTTGGTGAGAGACTTAGTTGATATCTCACCATAAAATGCACCATATAGTGTGTCCTTGGTTTGAGAATATTTTGATTTTTTTTTTTAATTAAAAAATTGACCTTGTTTCTATTGTTTTGTTTCAAAAGAATTGTACAAAAAGTGATTTTTAGTTTATTTTATTTAACATAAAATTAAAATAGAAAATGTTTTTTGAAATATAATTCTGATTTGTCAAAATTACAAAGTACAAGATATCGAGCCCGTTTGTTACGGTTTTTTTTATAAAAAAAATCACTTTTTAAAAAAATAATAACTTATGACGACATGTTATCTGTTTGTTACAGATTCTTAAAAAAATGAAAAGCTGAAAATAATCTAAAAACTGCTTCATATGATAAGCTGTTTTGAGTAGCTTCTCAAAAAATCAGTTTTTTTAATATTCTTTAAAATAAGTGATTTTCAGTATATCACACAAACACAAAACAACTTCTCATTTTCTTAACAATCTCTAAAAACTAATATCTAAATTATTTAACAACAAAATCACTTATTTTTTAATCTGTAACAAACGAGCCCGAGTCATTCTTGCAAAAATCATCTTGATGTTGCTTGTTGTTTGAAGAGACTATCAATAGTAAATACTACAAACCATCAATGTTGCATGTTTGATTTGTGATGCAAATTGCAATGCCAGTACTCTCAACATCATTGGGCATCGAATCTATTCTAAATGTTTATTTTATTCTAAGATCTATTCTTATTCTAATTCTAATTTTACTAAAAGAACAAAGGATCAAGTTTTAGATTTCTGCGGTGAAGGATGTGGAATCCAATTCTTGATCTAAAGCACGGTATGTCTTTCTCTCACACGACCGTATATGTCTCTCTATTTCAATAAGTTATCTCAGTACATGAATGGTAAAGGAGTCCACCTCTGCATCTCAAATTACAACTGATTTTAGGCTTTTAAAAAACATTACTATAGCCAAGTATGGTAATTCAATGTTAATTAGAAATTGCACCCGTGCATGCAAGGGCGGTTGAAGTAGATTAACAATATAGCTAACATAATATATACAATTGAGTATACTTTATTTTGTTAATTTGATTAAAATATTTACGAAGATATAACAACCATTATCTTGGAAAACTATTAGTCTATAATAATGTAGAAATATCAATAAATTGATTATATATTATTAAAATAGATGCATCATTTAAACTAAGTTTAACGAAACTGTTAACGCCAAAGATCAATACATAAATTGTAACTTTAACAAAAGAAAGTCCATTATTTAAAAACACTAAACAGCAGGTTAAACAAAATAAAGAGAAAACATGAAATTATAATTAACAAAAGTACCTATTCGACAAATATATATGTCAAATACATATATCTTTCAATGTCGAATACATATATCTTCAAATTATAACAGTTAAAGTTGACCTTTTGTTTACATATCCATGATGGCCAAAAAGGGCATATATATATATATATATGTGTGTGTGTGTGTGTGTGTGTGTGTGTGTTGTGCGGGTGCACGTGAGCATGGGCGTGCACTTGCGCATGTGCGTGGGCCTGGGGTGTGTGTATGTATGTGTGTGAATAAAAACATACAACTGATTTCAATAACGAAAAACAATGCTATTAACTATTGATTTCTGTGCTCATTATCTTCATCGTCTTCACCAAATGAGAGTCAATTAACTGATGTCTCTAATCGATCAATTTGACTATTTTCATCATCACCACCACATGAACTATAGGATAAGTTGAGGATGAACTATCTTCATTTGCATTCATCAATAATGTTTTGTTTTAATAAATTTGAAACGACCCTACAAAATATATGCGAAACACACCCTAATGCTACTCAAAAGTTCATGTAGACTACAAATAGCATGCGCATGAGTTTCAAAAAAATCCTTATTACAGGACCCCTGTTAACAATGGCGGAAAAAACATCATCATTTTTAAGCATAACATGTGGCGGCAGAGTAATGACAGCTTAAGGACAAACACTTCTTGGAATAGTAAAGCGATTCACCAATAAGCTTGATAAATATTTAACTAATTTGCATAAAAATAATAGGTATTGAATAAAATGCAAACTAAATAGTGTGCTTACATCAAATGTTCGAATAACAGATAGAAATTCCACATTTTCCAATTTGCTTGCTATATAACATAGGCAATATTCGAAAACCAATTAACAATAATTAAGTTAAATTTGGATCATCTGCTTTTATACTCTCTCAATCATCCTCTACACTCTCTATCTCTCTCTTAATTTCCTATCATCTCTCTTACTTTTTCTCTGTCTAAAATATAGTATTAATTTAGGTATTTTATGAGAAAGGTAGAGAGTGTAGAGAATGATCGAGAGAGTGTAGTGGAAGAGAATCCAAATCCCAAAAAAGTTATCTTACATCCAAAACAAATCTAAAAAGACGGAGCAGAGAATCCAAACTCTAAAAAGACATATGTACCTAACAATAACTCAAAAACTACATTTCTTAAACAAAACTTAAAAACTGAGTTACATTGCGAACTTATTGTGAATACTTTTTTGCTTTTATTACCTTAACTATTCGGATTTTATTTGTATATCCAGTCATTTTTCCCTTCAATAGGATATTGTTTGTATATCCAAAACTTCACATTTTCCCTTCTGATATACTATATTTTGAGTTATTGTAAGATAATCATTCATAAATTTGTTGTCTTAATTTTATTTGGAGCAATTTTGTTGTTTCAGCTACCTCCAAACAACCAATGGTTTTGAAACTTAATCACCACCCAATAACTTCCAGAGCACCTTATAACAGCCAAACTTTCACGAAACTTCAATTCCCCTATATTTTTTGGCCTAAATTCCACTTAAAATAGGCACATATATGAAAGTTCTATCCAGAATTTCTTCCACAAAATAAAGGCATGTCAAATGGTAAGTTAAAGTTTTTTAAGAATGGATCTAGCATTCTAGCTTTATCATTTCTCTCGTTAAAATAGAAAATTGAAACCCCCCAAAAAATATGGCTAACACAGACAAAACATTCTTATATAAAGTACCATAATTTTATGTCTAAGTCAATTTTTTAAGAAAAGGGTATTGCATTTTCTGTGTTTTTTATGCTTTGTTTTATGCTTGCTTTTATCTAATTGACAAAACAAATAGGAAACAAAAAGGGAAAAAAACCAAAAAATAGTTATTCCTTCTCTTCAAGTTACAAATCAGAAAATATAGGGTAATTTGAGGGGGCACTCCCTCTCCTATCCACTATCTCTATTTCTCGAAATCTCTCTCTCCCATCATAACATCTTTTTCCCTCAGCCATTTTCTCTCGATCCTAATCTCTCTCACCACCCTACTCCTTATATCTCCACCGTGCTCCACCGCCCCTCTCTCACTCTTCTCCCTCATTTCTCACCAAACCTCCATCTCATTCTCTATTCTCTCTCTCTCTCTCATGCTCTCTTTCATCTCGGTTTTTCTTTCTCCCTCCCTAAATTGTCCCTCTCCGCTCCCTCACTAATCAGGCTTTATGCTGAAAGAAACCTTTTGCGCCTAAACTCTACTCCAATCATAGCCACACAAAGGTTTGGAAGTCATAAGTGTTTTGAGTTGAATGAAAATAATGAGTCTTTGATTCTAGAAAGAAGAATTCAAATATGGAGGCATCGTGGAGGTATTCAATGCTACAGTTATGTTATTGCTACATGACAAATAGGATTGGAAATCGCATGTGATGTTTTGCAGGATTTCAGGAACGATTTCTCTCTCTCTCTCTCTCTATAGCAGTTTAACCATTTATCTCTAATATTTTTATTTGTAGACAAAAAACTCAAACCGAGGTCATATCATCATTGTCATGTATTGTGCAACATTTGTGATGCTTTATGTTTGTTTTTTAGAAAACAGGTGCCTTATGTATTGAGAATGACTGCTCAGTCATTAGCACAGGATTATCGGTAACTCACCATGTCACTTATTAATTAGTGCTGTCTTTTCCTTTTTGTTCCTTTCCATTAAATTTTTTAATAGTCTCTCTTAAATTAAAGGTTACGACTACCTTTCTCCCTCTTTCAAATTTTTTCATTTAATTAATTTATTTCTTTTATTTGACTGAAATTAATTTATTTCTTCATTCCATCAGACCCCAATCCCAACTATCTATCTTCTCTCTCTGTATTTTTGATAAGCCTCTATCTTCTCTCTTCATTCCAAATCTCATTTCTCTATCTTCTTTCCATTCTCTCTCTTTCTCTTCTTTTGCATTCTACTGCGAAGCTTTTTCCCTCTCTCTCACTCATCTCTTCCAAATTCCTTGAGTACTTTGTAAAAACCCGTCACCTTGCCCATAAGCTGTACCATTTTTTTGTATTTGAAACCTGTACCCATGAACTGTACCCAAACAGTTCCATTTTTATTAAAAAGGCAACTATTCATCCATTCAAATTATTGTTCACCATATCCCACACTCAACCAAAAGCTGTTTTCCCCCAAACCCACACATTATTGATTTCATACCCAATTTCATTATTAATTATTCCCAAACCCACTATTTCTCCTAACCACACACTCTCATTATTCCAACCCGTGACTCACCACCCCTTATTTCTCTCAAGTCCCAACATCTCCCTAATTTTTCTCAACTACTCACTCATTTATCACAAACTTGAAACATCTCCACGGCTCAGTCATTCACCCTCATTTCCAAAATCAAAACAAATCCTTTCCTCTCGCTCACATCACACTCACCCTCATATTTACTTTCACCTTCTTCTCTCTCAAGCTCGGATATTCTCCTCTCTTAAGCTCAAGTCCTCCCACTCAAAGCTCTGATTTTCAATTCACTCTTGAAGCTCTCACCCTCCGTCAAACGCCGCCTCTCACTCTGTCGTTTCTACCGCCACGACTCACCTCCATTTTTGCAATTCACCTTATGCTTTTTTTACACTTCTCCCTCTCCTTCTCTCTATCTGGCAACTTAAATCCCTCCCTCCACCGTCTTTGTACACAATGCTATGGCGGCAATCTTTGCATCACGACAACATGCAGCTCACATGTCGCGCTTTTCTTGTCAGATCTGAGTTGAATCTTACTCGCCTATTTGTGCCTTCATTGTTATGTAAGATTAGCACTAAGCAATTTCCTAAGCAGCTGATTTGCAAACCTCGTTCTAAACCTCGCGCTGGATTTGCTCTCACATGCAAACAAACGGCCGATTCATTTTCTCCATCAAATTTTTATTCTGATTTCTAGATTTGTATTTTTTTTATCTTTTTGGCTCTTCTCAACTATATTTATTCATTTATGTTGTTTTGTTCATTGTTTTGTCAGTAAAAAAATAACAGCAGAATGACATGACCAAAATACCACTTTTTAAAATGACATGACGGTAATTCATTCAAACATGCATTGTAGCTAAACAGTACACAAACAGTAATGGTCTTTGAGACATGCAAACATGCATTGTAGCTAAACAGTACCACCGTGACTATTCACCACATCAGTCCACTGTTTGCTCTATACCACACTCTACATTCAAACCACTTTCATTTCAAATTACATCGGCGGGAATGGAAATTGTGGCCAAACTTGGTTGAAAATTTCACGAAAAAATTGGCGCAAACCTTACTCTTTACCTTTTAGATTCTAAGATATGCGTATCAATGATGTGAGTCTCCAATAGATTATCACAAGCATCCCTAAATCCCTAAATGAAATAAAGAGAATTTATGTGGATAAAATTTTGCAATTAAGTATTTATCTCACTTAAACGAACACATAAAATAACTTAACACAACAGTGGCGCTCTATTGTCATAGCTTGGCCTCGAGTTTGTGGTTTTCTATTAGTAGACATAGCTTTCATATTGGGAATATCAATGATATGCTTATTGCAAAACAAAACTACTTAGGGCCCGTTTGGATAGAGTTTATTTTGAGCTTATGAAAAACAACTTATGCAAATAAATAAGTTTTTATGTATTACTCATAAGCTTGTCAATGTAGTTTATGAAAAAACAACTTATGGAGGTATAACTTTCGTTAGTGAGAACTTATGGGTCAACATAAAAACTTACTTATCTCCATAAGTTGTTTTTCATAAGCTCTAAAATAAGCTAATCCAAACGGGCCCTTAATGAGACCATCATCCATTGTCAATATATATATATATATATATATATATATATATATATATATATATATATATATATATATATCCATTCTCCCTCATTGTCTGTAACCTCTACTTTGTGATGTTAGCTAAATATATATTGTTGTAATTTTAGGAGATATTTCAAAAGTGGGAAGTCCCTTGCTTGGATTTGGACATACCAAATTTTATTTACCGATGAAATATTTTTAAAGAAAACAAGTGGGGGATTGTTGGGTTGTTTTATTTAAAAAATTAATTATACAATATATTTAATAATTCTTGAGAATCCTATAGGATTGTTCTTCACGTTTATAAAGTTTTTTTTTACATATTGATTCTCTTTTGAAATAATTTCTCAAATTATTACATATCATTAAACCATTTTTAGTCTTGAAAGCATGTTTTACGTTTTTGGATTTCAATGGTTATTAGTTATCGGCTTTAATTATTATAATGGTATTGATTTGAAACTGATGGTAATGGAATGCATTATTTTACTTTGTTACATTGAAGCAATTAATTTTTTGTCACTAACCGTTGATCCATGTTAATGGCTTTGAAAGCTATTCAAAAGTATTATATGAGCAGCATTTTTTTTTGGATAAAAACGCATGAAAGAATAAAGAGATATTACTCTTTGATTCATCGGTTTCAATTTGGTAAATTATTTGCATTCATGAGTTAGAATAATGCTCCATCTTCAACGGTATTTTTCTTTGGATATATAAAACAAGGTTTTGCAACACAAATGATATATAATTTTTATGAAAAGTAAAGAATCGAATTTATATAAGAGAAGAGGAGAAAAAGAATTCCTGGGTTCATCTCCTGTTAACCAAAGTCACTCATTGACACTAAATTCTTACCAGTTCGGATTCCTCATTCGTTATTTGCGATTGGGACGAGACCGGTTGTATCTCGGGGAATTTTCGCTGTAGAGGCGAATAAATTCTTTAGGATAGCCACCAGGCGCCTCCGGTTGTTTTTCTCCAACGTTTGTTCTTTTCGCAGGAATTCTGGTTTGTTGGTTTTGTTGCGTATATTCCTACAATCTGAAGAATTTATTCCATGGCTGACGCAACCATAAACATGATTTCGAAGAAAACAAAACACTCCAGGTTCTAAATTTTCTCAAATCCTTTTCTTACGTGGTTTCCATTGAAATATTGGATTATGATTATGAGGTTTTCTATTGTCATCATTATTTCATTTCAATTAAACTGGAGATGAACTAAAAACATGATTTATGAACATCCATTTGAATGAAAAGAAATTTGGAGTAACTTGAAAACTCGTTAACCTGAACAGTGGTCATTGAGCATCATGTAGTGTGATCATTACATCGTGATTGTTATAGTAGTATAAATACTTTATTTGTTGGTGGTTAAATATACTATTAAGTATATTATATATGTATAGATAGTTTCTGTTTTATCGTATTGAAATTAATATAACTGATACAGTTTAAAATTAGGGTGATTTTTTTTTTCTGTGTGGTCGATCTAAATTTTCAATTTAGATACTTGTAGCTTCTTGTCTAAGCATTGCCGAAAATTGGGATGTGCTTATTTCATATTCATTGTGCTGTAAACCAACAGAAATCTTTTCTTTCTTTTTAAGATCAACACAGTATTTCCTTATTTCAAGTTAATGAGGGTATCTATAGTGATTATAGTTGTATACAACATGCCACATATTTGTGTATTGTTAAAGTGGAAACTACTTTTTGAGTGAGATAATTCTTACTCTTTTTGAAAATGAGTTCAGCTTTTCAATATGTTTCAAGTACAATTTGGTTAAGTTATTTTGTTCTTTGTGCTGGCCATGTATAATGTTTGGAGATTTCAACACCATGTCTACTCGTTTTATACATGAAAAGATCTTAATTTGTGTACCACAGACATAGGTTCACCAAAACTTTATTTTAATTTTGTGTATCATATATGTAAAGACAAATTACATTCCCGAATTTATGTCAAACTATTTTTTAATATGAATGACAAATATTTTCTTGATGTGGTTCATCCGCTGGGGAGAATAATTCGACGGTGGTTGAGAAGCCTCGTCCAAAGAGATCTAGAACGCGGCTAGGCTTGTGCTTCCCTAAGAATTGCTCAAACATGTTGTCTCTGATGGCTCCGTAGCTTTAACCGAGTTGTGTGGTAACGAGTTGTACAAATGAGGTGACATTGCTTTATTCCTCCGAAACAACCGTGAATGGGAACTGAAACAAAATCTCTCTGTGCATAAAAGAGTAGTGTGCTTCTATAAGGTTTCTGCGCATCAATGTTTATCAGGTTCTATCGTTATGATCCCATTCTTTGCTTTTAGCACTATTTTTTTAAAAATCAGTTTGTATCATCTGAGTGAAGGTCAATTTGTGATTTGGGATTGATTGAAAACTGTCTTACCAAGTTGTGGTCATATGTGACAAATTTGGAATTTTACTCATGCTAGTTAGTCTTTGTTTTGAGATTGTGAGTATGATTGCATCTTTGACAAATTGAATTCTTGAGATTTCATTGTCAAATTTCAAATTGCTTATGTGTTGATGGGTTTACTAATGATGTGATTATTTATATTGAATAATTTTGTCTTCTAACTTTGATGTGAAAGACATGCTATATAAATAAGCGAAATTTCTGTTGTTAGTTCATAAGGAAGTACAATAGTATCATGATGCTATGCCCAAAATATTTTTTTAAGATACTTCTTTAGAAGTTTAGATGCTTTGAAGTTAATTCATTGAATATCCTTTATGTTTCTAAAACTTAGTCAACAGAAAAATAGGTATAAAATTATTACATTTTTTGAGAATGTACATCAATTTTATTGGAAGGATTTTGCATAATCAATTTATTGATTTTAATGTAAGCATGTTTTGTGTAGTATGCAATGTGAGATTGAGAAATTGAGATTGATCCTATCGAATGAATCATATGTGCAAAAATATGCTAATGATTTATAGCTAACTATATAAAACAAATTGTTTTACTTAGAGTTTCAACTTGCAAGTAATATTTTCATTAATAAATGATGTATTGCTTTTGATTTTTGGGATGCTATGTTGTGTGAGGCATTATGGGGGTTGTTCTTGGATTCATGCTTTCTATAAAACCTGAGTCTTCAAAGTGTAGACATGTTATGTTGATAACTAAATTATCAAGTTTTATAGAAATTGCATTAGAATGTGCAAGTGATTTAGTTGGTATAATTTTGGTAGATATTTTTGTTAAGACCTATACAACTAATAGAAGTGATTATTGGGATTCTTGGTGTCTTTGTTTCCACTTTTTGTTGGATTAATAAAGATCATAAAAGTGTCTTCTTTTAGAGCGAAAAAAAAAAATTGATTCCCTAAGAGATAGAAAATGACATCACTTATTGACATGTTCAAAGTGATTATATCTAGCAATATTTTAGATTCAAAGATGTCGTGGATAATTATCAATTATGAGAATTTTGTTTTGGATATATGTGATATCCATATTTTGAGATCACTTACTAATATGTGAATGCATAAAACATTATTAACATACTTATAAATGTTTTATGATTAATGTTGTCACTTAGAAATCATCTAAGCAGACCTGTATGCATAAGTATGTTATGGTGATGTGGCTTAGAAATTATCTAAGCATTTATATAAAATTGTCTATAGAGGCATCTATGTTACCATACATAGTGAATATCCATTGTATTGCAATGATACAGTGATGATAGACGAGTTTGATTCACATGAGAATAAATCTAAAAGTGGATTTATTTATGAATGGTTGTCACTTAGAAATTGTCTAAGTAGACTTGGATAATTACCTTATAGAGATTATGGTTATTACTTAAAGACGATTGAGTTTGAGTATATTACTCAAGACTTTGTGATATATGAGATTGATTGACTAAGAGACGTCTTGGTCAATATTCCTTTATGGAAGAAATAGAGTCTTTCATAACTGTGTAAAGTAGCTACTAATATGCGAGAAGGATTATATCCTTGAGTTATGTGAAATCAGAAGTGAATAATCTTCTGAAAAATCCCTTGGGAAGAAAATGATTTTTGAAACATCGAGGGGAATGGGACTTAAGCCAATTTAAATCAAGAAGTGATGGTAACCCAACCTTTGTGATTGGAGATCCCATGAAGAAGGTTCAATGTGGTAAAAACAAGTTATTTCTTGATATTACTAGCACTGGAAATTAATTCATGTAATTAATTTTATTCTTGTCCCTTCCTATGGTGTTATTATGTTATTGTGATAGTGCTAGTCTGCAAGGTAAAGAGGTTAAGCTTAAAGCGTTTAATGATTATCATAGCCCTTATGGGTGGTGTATGACTTGCAGCATACACTTGATGAAATCACCTATATGAGTGTCAAGTGGGGCCGCTTGCATGAGATCCCGGCGAGGTCTCTAGAGCACTCATGAACACCGAGCACGCGCAGGGCCTAGTAGCGCACCACTGCAGAAACAGCAAGAATTGTGGGGGTGTAATGTGATAGTAAAACCTCTAGCATATAACAAGTGTCTTGGGTTCAATAGTTTGCTAAACCAATTCACTGCATGTCATGTTTTAACTGTCTAGGACTGGTTCAATAGCTTGCTATACAGCTCCGATGCATTACATCTACGATGTTAACCCAAGAAACTTCTTTTATAAATTTATTTTCCAACTTTTGAAATATGTGGGGGATTGTTGTAATTTTATGAGATATTTCAAAAGTGGGAAGTCCCTTGCTTGGATTTGGACATACCAAATTTTATTTACCGATGAAATATTTTTAAAGAAAACAAGTGGGGGATTGTTGGGTTGTTTTATTTAAAAAATTAATTATACAATATATTTAGTAATTCTTGAGAATCCTATAGGATTGTTCTTCACGTTTATAAAGTTTTTTTTTACATATTGATTCTCTCTTGAAATAATTTCTCAAATTATTACATATCATTAAACCATTTTTAGTCTTGAAAGCATGTTTTACGTTTTTGGATTTCAACGGTTATTAGTTATCCGCTTTAATTATTATAATGGTATTGGTTTGAAACTGATGGTAATGGGATGCATTATTTTACTTTGTTACATTGAAGCAATTAATTTTTTGTCACTAACCGTTGATCCATGTTAATGGCTTTGAAAGCTATTCAAAAGTATTATATGAGCAGCATTTTTTTTTTGGATAAAAACGCATGAAAGAATAAAGAGATATTACTCTTTGATTCATCGGTTTCCATTTGGTAAATTATTTGCATTCATGAGTTAGAATAATGCTCCATCTTCAACGGTATTTTTCTTTGGATATATAAAACAAGGTTTTGCAACACAAATGATATATAATTTTTATGAAAAGTAAGGAATCGAATTTATATAAGAGAAGAGGAGAAAAAGAATTCCTGGGTTCATCTCCTGTTAACTAAAGTCACTCATTAACACTAAATTCTTGCCAGTTCGGATTCCTCATTCGTTATTTGCGATTGGGACGAGACCGGTTGTATCTCGGGGAATTTGCGCTGTAGAGGCGAATAAATTCTTCAGGACAGCCACCAGGCGCCTCCGGTTGTTTTTCTCCAACGTTTGTTCTTTTCGCGGGAATTCTGGTTTGTTGGTTTTGTTGCGTATATTCCTACATATATGACATATCATGATCTTTCCTTTACAATGTCTGTGACAATTCAGTTGAAATACCCATACATTTTTCATATATGACATGGTCATTAGTATCCGGCTTTGTCGATCCGTGTGGTTCTCCCCCGTCCAGTAATTGGTGAGATGATTGTCACGCTCGATGATGTATCTTCATTGCTGCACATCCCCATATTTGGGAGTTTTTTTAACATGCCGGACTACACCGGGGCATAGGGGCAGCAGCTGCTAATCGACTTCTTGGGTGCAGACACCGCAGATACAATTACCCAGACAAAGGCGAAAGGGCTGTATGTACCCCTCTTGTGGTTGAGGGACGTGGTGTACCCTAGGGCCATCTTGGAGGCGCGATGGGAGCACGCCGCTAAGGCGTATCTTCTATTCCTGGGCATCACCTTGTTCACTAACAAGTCGGGGAACAAGGTGAAGTTGGCATATCTTTGTATGCTGATTTATTTAGATTAGACTGGTGGTTACACATGAGGGATGGCCTTCGCCAATCTATATGATCAATTACAGGAGGCCAACAAACCAAAAAATAGGCAGGTGGCTAGCTACGCTACCTTGCTTCAGGTATATATTTTGATGAATTTATTTATCAGTTTACAATGTTACTGTAAGATTACTAACCTGATTCATATGTTCTTTATAGGCCTAAACTTTTGAGCACTTCTAGGGTGCCAACTTCGGTATCAAACACGAGGACCTTAGGTACGATGAGGCACAACCATGCGCCAAGAGGTGGGTGGCTACTTTAGGCGGGGACAGGAAGGTCGTTCGACTATCATCGGATCAGCTTCACCCATATGAGGTCACTTGGGACCCCAAAAGAGGTCATAGAGATGTCAAGCATTAGCACTATTCAGAGGATTTGTACGTCATGTTGGGTGCATAGTGTCTGCCAGATTGTGTCGTCAGGAAATCTGGGTATGTACATGGGATCCCAGAGGACCCCAAACCTCCTACTCGGTCCACCTTAACATTAGATGATGCTTACGACGTGGGCAGCTTCGACCAGCATTTGATAGAGCGGGGGCCTTATATCAGGCCGGGTCACCTAGACACCGTGCCAGGGTACTTTGCCTGGTTTGGGAAGGTCTCACACCCATTCATATTGTCGTCCCATTTTGTACGTCTTGAGGATGAGATTGATACTAGAAAGGTACGTCTTTTATATGTTTTCATTTATTAGTTTATTAAATATGTACTTATTTTAATACTTTTGTTTTCTTTCTCACAGTTAGTGCCTGAGATGGTTTAGTTGGTGGATGAGATGGAGCGTTGTCACACCTTTGCACATGCTCACATAGGACAAAACGCCATTTTCTTCATTTTGTCACATGGGACCACTCTGCTTCTTGCTCCACATGTCCTCAGCTACCTCGATGCTGCCATAGCATCGCCACAGCATTTGAACCAAAAATATCCTGCACATTAAATACACGCGTAAAATCCAACAAAAAGGCACCAAATGTGCCCAAAATACCCTTTTGACCTACTGAACACTATCTTAACTAAATATTGACAAAAGACAGATTTATTTACATTAATTACTCTAGGATAGCATTAATTCTTATTTGTTTTGGCATAAATAACTCACATTTCTGTGAGTTATCAGTGATGAATGACAGTCAGGAATTTGTCATTTGAGTACTGGGTTAAGCACAACTGCATATCCATTTCAGCAGGTGGGGCGTTTGTGAAAAAGCAGACAGAGGTGTTGGTGGAGGTGTGGTGTGAAACAGTGAAAACTGATACCTTATTTATAATAAGCGTGGTAAAATTTGAGTCGTTGATTTCAATTTTAGATCACAAATCCAAACCGCGTAAATTCTATCCGTTGTGGCACATTTTCCAAATGAAATGCCATCAACTCCTTTTTTGACACATTTGACTGATTGTAAGCCGTTGATCAATAGTGTCGATGGAATCTGAATCGTTTAAAAATTCAAAAAAAAAAAAATTAAACACGTTCGGTTGTCAGGGTCCGGACCTGTTGGATGGCGGAGAACTGTATCTGATAAAAATTCAAACCATGGGTATGCTTTTTAACTAGCTCGGCGGGCTAGGTCCGGACAGGTTCGGTTGTTGATATCCCTACCTAACAAACTTCAAACCATGGTGTGTGTGTCACAAGACATCAGCCCCGACAGGGAACCACCAGACTGGTTTGGTTGGCAGGCGCCGAACCCATGAAAATCTGGATTTGGATCCTCTGCTGCCTCTGCACGGTGCAGCAGGCAGCAGAACCATCAAATGTAGAGAGAAGATTTTCTCTCTCCAAATCTAACGGCTCTGCTGCATCGTGCAGAGGCAGCAGAGGATCCAAATTCTGAAAATCTGGAAAGGAAAAAAAAAGACAAATGCACTTGGAACTTTTCTTTTTATTAAGGATATTCAGTACTTTCGTTGTGTTTAGGGTAGTGAATAGGAAGGAGTTGGAAAAAGCATGGACCTATTTTTTTTTCTTTTGCGTGTGAATCAAGCTTTTTTATGACAAAACGTGGGAATCAAGTTTTAAGAAAACAAATATATATCATATCCGAAAGAAATGCAACCGAAAAATTTTTTGACAAGTTGAGTTCAAATAAAATACAACTAAGGGACAACGCCGACATTGAGCAAAAAACAAAGGTTAATATCGTCAATTCATAATCCACTCGTTATTTATATTCCACACGCTTTACCCTAACGCACAAATTGAGAAGATAATAGAAATCAAACCGAATAGATTCAACACTCTCTCACTCGCAATCAAAATTAGGGTTTCTCACACACAGAGAGAGAAAATCGAGAAAGCGAGTTAGGGTAATCAATCGATCATGCCGAAGAACAAGGGAAAGGGAGGAAAGAATCGAAAGAGAGGAAAGAACGAAGCCGACGACGAGAAACGTGAGCTGGTTTTCAAAGAAGACGGTCAAGAATACGCTCAGGTTCTTCGTATGCTTGGTAACGGTCGTTGCGATGCGATGTGCATCGATGGAAGCAAACGTCTCTGTCATATCCGTGGTAAGATGCATAAGAAGGTTTGGATCGCCGCCGGTGATATCATCCTCGTCGGACTCCGTGATTATCAGGATGATAAGGCTGACGTCATCCTGAAATATATGCCTGATGAGGCTCGTCTTCTTAAGGCGTATGGTGAGCTTCCTGAAAGTACTCGACTTAATGAAGGAATTGGTGGTGGAATTGATGAGGAAGATGATGCTACTGCTAATGATTACATCGAGTTTGAGGATGAGGATATCGATAAAATTTAAGTTTTTATTTTCCTTTTTTTCAAGCTGGGATTTTTATCATTATTATTATATGGGTATGATGTTGCTCTGTAATATTTTGAGTTTTGTTGTTAAGATGTTTGATTTTCATGTGTTGGATATGAATCATATTATGCCGTATTTGAATACAATAATGATATCTTGTTATCTCTAGTTTATTCGGTGTTCTGTTTGGAGTTTGTTGTTTGATGCTGCGTTCTTGGTTTATTATTGTTCTTGTTGTTGTTTTTCTGTGGTGTTCAGATTGTTTTTAGGTAAATCGAAAGTGGGGGAACTAAATTCATTAAAAGTAAAATAGGGGGAGCTTTTTTGTTAAGATGTTTGTGTTTTCATGTGTTGGATATGGGTCATATTATGGTGTATTTGAATGCAATAATCATAGCTAGTTATTATAGTTTATACGGTGTTCTGTTTGGAGTTTGTTTGATGATGCTGTGTTATTGGTTTTATTGTTATTGTTGTTGTTGTTTCGGTGTGGTGTTCAATTTGTCTTCAGGCAAATGAAAAGTGTGGGGGTACCAAAGTCCTAGATTTGAGAAAGTGAAAAATACATTAAGCTTTTGTTTTATTGTGTTGTACTTTTTGCTGAGTGCTTCTGCTGCTGTACCCCTCAGCAGTGCTGGTTCTTAATTGTGATCTGGGTTGTTGCTTTTGGTGTAAAACTGGATGCATGTGCTTGATTATGGCTTTTGCTCTTGCTTGGGGTGTTGAAATGAGAATCAATTTATCTGATTTTGTATGAAATTTACTGAACTGAAATGCTGTTTCACTGTCCTTAACTAAAGTTTACTGAATGTGGGGGAATACCTGAATTCTTAACTACAAGGAACTCAGTTCTGTTCGTATTGTGTGGTAAGCCACCGATTTCCAGAACGGCATGAATACAGGGTACCCCTCAGTTGTTTGAATAGTTGATCTTGTTCAGGGTCTGCATTTGCTTGAGTTATATTCATGGATTTGCTTCATAACATGTGTGTTTGTGTAAGTTGTGAAATAGAATATATCTACTGGAGTTAAAACATGGGAATTTGTAGTTTCTTCCTTTCCTTCTAGTACTAGTATACCTGCAATGTTTTAGAGCTATAAATGCGTGTATATATGTATCTATCAATCTACTGGAGATGGGATTTCCGTAGCTTCCTCCTTCCCTGCTCTGCTACTATACCTGCAGTGTTTTGGATGTGTGTGTATTGTATTTTTTTCCCACAAAGAAGAGTGTATATATCATATTTATATATAAATGACACTCTTAATAAGCAAGCATTTTAAGCAACAGTCCTTCACACAGATAGTACTCTTTGAAAATGTGGTGTCTCTAGGCATTATTTTGCTTGCCAGCTATTTTATTTATTTACTTATATCCCAATTCCCAAGTAATTTATTTACGTATATAAGTAAATCTTGCTTTAAAATTCTAAAATGGGTGAGGGAGATAGAAATGAGAGATACGATTGTTTTGCTCCTTGATTAAAAATATTCCATGTTTTGGTTTCTCTACTCTGCTGAATATCTCATGGAGTAGCTGGAAGGCTTTTGCGTATCGAAATTGAGGATCGAGAGTGGTTCGACGTGGCTTAGTTGGCTACACAATTGGTTGGAAGGACGAAATAGATGGGCGATGAGCTTTTAAGTGTGACCAAATCTCAAACTGAGAATTAGTCTTATAGTGGAACCAAATGATCGTAGCCGTGGAGAAACCTTGGAACCCAAAAACCAAATTGTAGGAGCGGATATACATGGTCAATTCCAAAGTCTAATTCAGAAAATTTTGCTAGTTTATGATCCATGATTGCTTCTTCAAGAGTTTTATGCAATAGGTTGGTTACACTATCTAGCTAAAACCAATAAACATGCTTCGCCTAAATGAAGTTTCAGGCCATATTCTAGTGATCGCCAGTTTTTGGTTTTTATATGTATATTTGAAAACAAAACATGATAGGTAAGATAGGAGCTGAAATTTCTTTTAACTCATTGTCAAAACACTATGAGATCCTTTTTCAAACCATAGGTTTTTGGAATTAAGTTTAGGTTTAAAATTTATGACTATTTGATGGGATCACGGCAAGTGTACCGGATCGTTGCAAGTAATAGTACGGAAAGACCGAGTGTCGAACTCAGGGACTGCGGTTAATTATCAATTTAATTATTTAACTTCTAAATTAAAAAGGGACTAAGTTGGATTTGTTTGAAAGAAATTAAAGTGAAAAGCGATAAATATATTTTTGTAGTTTTAATTTAAGAATAACAAGAACACGTGTGAATTTGTATGAATTAAAAAGCGTTGGGGACGAGCTTCAATTTACTTCACTCTTATATCTAACGAATCAAACATGTTATTGAACTTATGTTATGAGCTATGATCAAATTGTTATAATTATTCTAATCCTAATTCCTTAGGTAAGAGAACCTTTACTTCTCATGAAAATCCCTAATTCCTTAGGTGAGCTTAACAAGAAATAAGCAGTAATAACAACAATTATCCTATGATTCTGAATACCAATGACTATTCCTAGACTAAAGATAAACCGATTTCAATTCTCAAGCATATGTAATTCAAATTTCCATTCATAATCACATATCATAAATCATCCTAAGAGTGATCAAATCCTAGAAAGCGTTAAGAACGGAGATTAAAACATAAATCATAACATTCATTCAAATAACAGAGGTCTAATTCAAAAACATAAAAGATTCATAAATTGTTACTCATCCCCAACAACGGGAAGTTTAGCTAGACATAGAAATAGATATAACAATTAAAAGAGAAAAAACAAATAAGAATAACCCCATGAAAAGATGAAGATGATCCGAACTTCCGTTGGTTCCTCTCCTATCTCGCTCACGGTGATGTGCTAGGTTTGCAATTTTTCTCCTCCAAAAGCTTCCAGCCGTCACAACTCTATTTTGCCGAGGGCACTGTTTTCCTCTCTTTCTTTTCACTCACGCTCTTTCTCTCCTCCCGTCTGCTTTTTCTTCACGTTTCTTTCTTTTTAATTCCTTCAAATCTTTTAATTATCATGCATATCTTTTTCTTGTGCTCCACTCCACGTGTTTTCCTTATTGGACCTTTTTGTTCCTTCTTTTTGTTGGGCCTCCATGATAATGGCTTATTAACTTGGCTCCTGCACAATACTCACACCACGTGAGTATGTATATATTTCTAAAATTACCATCAAGTTAATTGTGTAGGTGAGATAAGAATGAAGTCCCAACAATCAAATTAATCCATTTCACAATGAGGTACTTTTAATCTCTACATTAAGATCAACACAAGTTAGATCAAAATGCTTAATAATTATGATTCAATTTAATTATAATCATCAAAATATTCTAACATATTAACCATGTCCAATTAACATCAAATTAAGACAAAAACAAACTGTAAGTCTAGAGTATATGGCAATTTTCCCTTCATAAAGAATAGAAAAATTAGATAATTTAGTGAATTATCACTATTCCATCATATTTTATTATTATCATTTAGTGTTATTGTTGTAATTACCGACACGTGGCACCCGCTCGTTAAATGTCGACGCGACAAGCTAGTGTCATGCACAAATATTGATGTGACAAGTCAATGCATTGTGATAATAAAATTAATGATAATTTACTATGATAGTTAAGTAATATTAATATTATTATAGTTGCTTGGATGCTGCACGATAAGTTAGTGCGTCGTTGAAATGTTGATGTGGTAGGCCGATGCCACATGGCGTTATTGATATCACATGCAATGCCATGTGGTAGTGCTGACGTAGAAAGTTAATGACATGCGAAAAACCAAGTTTATGTGAAAATAATGACGTTTCTCACATTAGTATATTACTATTTTTTGTAGCAGCGAGCGACAAAAAGTCGGTGTTATGTGCTAATGCTACATGGTAGTGTTGACGTGGAAAATAAATGATGCATGGCATACTCAATCTACATGGTAGTGACAACGACTGCCACATCAGCATTTTGTAATATAGCATGGCCTAGAAGAACGCCACGCCAGCCACATCACATGGAAATGTTGATGTCACACGTTTGATATCTGTCAGAGATGACGTGGAAAGCCACGAATCACAAAGTTTATGTGGTTATAATGACATTCGTCAAGTTTGAGTTTTTGTCATAAAACATGAGTCTAGAAAGGCGAACACTTAGTTCCACATGTCTATGCCACATAACAGTGTTGACCTCACATGCCAATGCAACATGGCAGTGCTACCCTAGAAATTCAATGACTCGTGGCGTACTCAACCCATGTGATAGTGATGATTTCTTCCACATCGATATTTTCGAAAGGAGGAGGACGACGCAGAGGGAAGAAAGCCTAGTGCCACACATTAGTGCCACATGGTCATGCTAGCGTCATGGGGTTAACGCCATTTAGCATCCATGGCGTTGAAAGTCAATGGTATGTGGCATACTCAACCTATATGGCAGTGGTAACATCCCCCGCGCCAACATTTTTTTGGAAGAGAGCATGAGTGAAAAGAAATGAAAACTCGGTGTCACGCGTAGATGCCACATGGGAGTGCTTATGTCACATGTCAATGCAATGTGGACATGGAAGTGCTGACGTGGAAAGTCAATGACGTGGAATATCAGGTCATGTGGTACTGATGACATCTACCACATTAATTTTTTGTAACGAAAAATGTAAGAGAGGTGCAAAAATGAAAACGATCAAAGTTGCTGGAGACATTATAATAATCTCAATAATAATTTTATTAGAACGAAAACCACAAAATACTAAAACATACCTCACTTTTAAATGTTCTAATTATTGACCTAGACATATTGAGCCTGTATGATGGTTAGAATAGGATATAGATGCATGATATAATATGAAGCATGATAGAATTAAGATATGATAGAAGTAGAATAAACACTATCATATCATATGTTTGATGTGCAACATCTCATAAGATATAAGATAATACATGTCATATTTTTTCGGTACAAAGATAACATATATTATTTTATTATAAGTTTTAGATAGACTAATAAATAATATGACATATATTATATGTTAATGACAAAACTACCATTGTGACAACTATATTCATTTGTTAAAACACTAAATTAATTTTCAATTTTTATATTTTTTTAAAATAATTTATTTTTATCACTTATTTTATTTTTAATTTTCAATAGATTTTTAATTTTTCAAATGATAAAATTACCCTTATCATAAAGTATTCCATTAGTTTTTAAATTAAGTACTAATATTTTTAATTTAACATCAATTTTTATTTTCTTTTTTGTTTCTAATTAAATACTAATATTTTTAATAGTATTGAACAAATAGCCCTTACTCTTGTTAAATACTAATAAAAGCACAGGAAGATATGTTTGATTATCAAAAGAACATCTTGTTCTTTTAGTCCTAATCCAATAAATTTATTTGATTATCAAAAGAAGAAAGAAAGCTTAGCGAACCAATATGAAAACATTTTATGTGCATCTTCCAAAGATTATGGAGTTGGTACGGCTAGGGTACTGAATGATTTGGCTAGCAATTCCTTCTGTTTAACGGGCAGAATACTGAAAGGTTTTTTTTTTACCCCCACCTCTTTCCCCCATCCCCCCACATAAATGTGAAACCCCAAAATACCCCCCTTAAAATTTTTCGCTCGGATTTATCTCTCATAGGGGTAAATCCAATTTGTAAAATAACAAATCGGATTTACCCCCATGGGAGATAAATCCGATTTGCATTTTGCATCGAATTTATCTCCCATGGGGGTAAATCCAATTTGTAAAATAACAAAACGGATTTACCTCCATGGGAGATAAATCCGATGCGATCCCACCCCCACACAAAATGCGAATCGAATTTATCTCCCATGTGGGTAAATCCGATTTGTAAAATACAAATCGGATTTATCTCCATGGGAGATATATCCGAGCGAAATTTTTTAATAGGGGTATTTTCGAATTTCACTTTTTCGTGGGGGTATATTTTCAAACGGGTGGGGGTATAAAAGAAAAAACCCATACTGAAATACATTTTAAATACCTTGCAAGAAGAATCTAACATGTTTTGCCTAGTTGACATAAGTGGTGGTTGTTGTGTATATCAAGCCTCGAGCTGAAAAAGCATTGATGTGTATAGTTTTGTCTGGCTAAATGTCTATGATTTTTTTCCTATCCTTAGTACAATCGATCAGAGTTAGAGGGATGGGGAATTAGAAACTGGAGCGTCGTCGCTCGCTCGAATACGCATTCTCAGTACCCACACAACACAACACAACACTTATGTTTAACCACTAAGGTTGAGCTCTTGAGAACATTGCTATCAAAAGAAAACTAAAAATAAGGAATTGATATTCATGAATTATTACACTATGCAACCACTCCGTTGGACAATTTTTACTATCCAAAAAACTCCATACAATCAGATTCATCTATGGTCTATGATATCCAAGGACACAGCTTGCTGCCCACAATAAAACAAAAATGTTCTGCAAATTGAAGGTGAACCTGCAAATTCAAACAACTTAATTTAGAGTAATAATTTAATTTGAAGGTGAACCTACAAATTCCAAAAGCATTCCTTGTTTGTTTTGGAAAAGATAGTAACTGATCCATTGAAGCTATCACACTAGGATGGAAATAAAAGGGACGGGAGCATGCAATCTCAATTGAACAAAAAAAGGAATTTGCAGTAGCTTCAAACTCACAATAAAGACAGAATAGAAGGCACCTAACCCAAATTATTGTGCATATCCAAATCCTACACTCATAGTTTTTCTAAAATCAGCATAGAACATGTATACGGAAGCAGCAATAGTTGTTTTTTCAATATGATGCTATAGAACATGTTAAAAAAAGAGTTACAGAACTACAGAAGCAGACACACTGGGCAAAAAGTACAACACAATAAAAACAAAGCTTAATTGTATTTTGTATTTTCTCAAATCTAGGATTTTGGTACCCTATTCTATTGTTTAATGAATTTGATCCCCACACTTTTCATTTTGCTGAAACCAAATTGAACACCACACCAAAACAAGAACAATAAAACCAATAACGCAGCACCATCAAACAAACTCCGAACAGAACACCGAATAAACTAGGATAACAAACTACGATTATTGCGTTCGAATAAATTGTTAGGCATCACAGTTACTAATCAACTTTAGGAGGGCAGGAAATTATTAGCACCCCCCTATTTTACCTTTAATGAATTTAGTCGCCCCAACAGTCTATTTGCCTAAGAACAAACTGAACACCACACCAAAACAAGAACAATAATAAGAATAATAATTAAACCAAGAACACAGCATCATCAAAACAAATTCCAAACAGAACACCAAATAAACAAGGATAACAAACTAAAATTATTGTATACAAATAATATGATCCATATCCAACACATAAATACCAACAACAAAGCTCGGAACATTACATATCATCATCATATCTATCTATGTAATAATAATGATTAAAATCCCAGCTATAAAAAAAGAAAAAAGAAATATTTTGGTTGCATCTTATTCAGGATTGAATTACAATACAAACAAAGATATCCAATGCAATTAATTCCATTTTTAAATCCATTTGTCATGAAAAATTCAGAAACAAAACCAGAAGCACTAACCTGTGATGAACCAACAATTCATCTACCTAATCTTCTCCTTTCCACTGATCCTATTAGCAGCTTCCCTAACTTTGTCAATATAACCCTCAATAGGAGGAGTGAGAGTAGCCATAAAACGTTCAGCAGGAAAAGGACTCAAATCAGGAACCAAAGCAGCTTTTTTCAAATTCTCAGGCAATGCTTCAATAGCTTCTTTTTTCAACCTCAAAAGCGTTGATTCCGCAGCTTGTCTAGCTCTATGCTTCTTCATCAAAACTCTACTATACTCCTTCGCCAATCTCTTCCCATCTTCAGCAGTCAACTCATACTTGGGCAATTTCTCAGCATCAACTAACCCTAATGTCACGTAATCCAACCCTGGTGTTCCAATTATCGTTGGCTTCTCTGAAACCCTAAGTTTATCAGCTTCTTTTTTCCTTTTCATCAAATCGAGTTCTCGTTGTCGATCTTTGCTAATTAACCCTAATTTCTCACGCTGTGCTTCTCGTTCACGTTGTTTTCGGGTTAAGTAGCGAACTGGTGTTGGTGCATTGAGGCATTTTTCGTAGAGAAGTTCGCGTTCTTGTCTTTCGCGAGATCCGGTTGGTGCTCCGGTTGGGGCAACGGGTCCGGATTTTTTTACAGTGACTCGGGTTCGTTTCAGTGTTGTACCGGCTTTGATTTTTGCTTTTCCTTTTGCTGTTCCGCTCACTGGATAGCGTTGGAGGAGTTGGTGGCCGGAATTTGATGACGGTGACGAGTGTAAGAGAGTCAATTTCGTGAGACGCAGCATTGTTAGGGTTATGAGACGGTGTCGTTTTGATCTTTTATGCGTTGGAGGATAAAGCTTCGAAGCGTGAGTGAGTTCTGTGATTACAGTGTGAGGGAGAGAGGCAGAGACTGAGAAAAGGATAGTGACAACAGTGGGCCGGTCCATGGTGATTCTGTGATACTTGGGCCGATCCGTAAAACCTTTGCACGGAAATAAGGGTTTTTTTGGGTACCCCCACCATTTGACTCCATACCCCCACGCATATGGTGAAAAGACTAAAATACCCCTAAAAAAATTACAAATTTACAAAATATTTACCATTTATCACTTACATATGATTTGACCAGAAAAATTCTAGAGCTCATCGTATTTATCTTCCAATAGATAGATACGATTTCCACTTGAACTTCAGATCGTATTTAGGTAGATACGATTTCCACCCAAAAACTGCAAAACAGTAAGTCGTATTTACCTTCCAAAATGATACATACGATTTCCTTAATAAAATCGCATCGTATTTACCTTCAAGCTACGTAAATACGATTTTCTTGTTTTTTAATTTTTTTATTTGTTTTTTGTTTTTTCAGTGTCTTCTCGACGGACTGAGCATGCATCCTCCTCGTCTTCTTCTCCCAGTACACGCACCCATCGGAGAGTTGCGGGACACGCTCCGTTGTGTTTCCACGTACAGCTCCAACGGCTTATACCCCAAAAGCCTGTCATGAATGTCGAACATATTCACCACGTCTTCATCGGTCTTGATAGACATGGACTAGAAGGAAATGCAGCCATCATCTCCACGATCGGGTTTCCAATAAGTGATATTAGTGACGTCACGGTCGTCACGGTGGATTCTGCATAAAACCGGCTTCGTACTCTGCATAAAACCGGCTTCGGACTCCAAAAGTGATATTAGTGATATTAATGATAAGTGATATTATTGATGTCACGGTGGATTCTGCATAAAACCGGCTTCGGACTCCAAAAGTAGACGCCATCTTCTCTCATGGTGATGTTGCCCCCATGATGTATACCGCAAAGCCTATTCTCGTCAGACCGTTGTGTTAGGCAAATCTGCATTCTAGATGTGTGAAATAAGTAATTGAGAGTGAAATTTTTGTGTGAAAAGAATGAGGGTGGGGGTGGTATTTATAGAATTCGTCAATGAATATCAACCGTTGATACTATCTGTGCAATCTACACCGCTGAAAAAATAGCCGTTGGGCCAGGGGAGTAAATCTGGCCATCGATTTAAACACAAATCGTATTTACCTATGGGTGAGGGTAAATACGATTTGTATTTTACAAAGTGTATGCACCTCCACCCATAGGTAAATACGACTTGTATTTTACCTGAATCGTATGTATCTCCACCCAAGGTACATACGCTTTGTTTTTTTTTCTTCAATCGTATTTACCTCATCCAAGGTAAATACGATTGGAAATTTTTAAGGGAAATCGTATATAGGTAAATACGATTTTAAAAAATATGTCGTATCTACCTATGAGGAACATAAATCCAATTGGTTCAATTTTTGTCAGGGGTATTTTCGTCCAAAAATATAGTGTGGGGGTATATTGGTAAACAATGGGGGTACAAAAAAAAACCCGGAAGTAATAAAATAAGGCCCAGACTTATCCCAAACACCTTGCTACTAAGCCCACACCCACAAAGCTCCTAAAACCCCAAAATACCCTTAAATCAAAAACACCCCCACGAATAGAGCTGGCAAAACGAGCTACCCAACTCACATCGGGCCGGCCCACATCGGGCTCATACTTTTATGGACTGGGCTAAAAAGTCCGGGTTACAATTCGGGCTCAACGTTTGTGGCCCAAGCTCGACACTATGCGGGCCGCGGGCTTCTCAAGCTAGCCCGCGATATACGCAATATTAATTAAAAATTATTTATTAAAAAATAAATATTTTTTAAGAGAATCACTGCAACTATAAAATATAACATATTTTCTTACAACCAATACTACCCTTTAATATACCTGAACAGAACAAATGCCTTAAATATTAAAATTAATATTACAAAGTTGATCTTTTTTTTTTTGAAAGTGACAAAGTTGATCTTACTATCCACAATACTGACATGATAATTTTGGTAAAAAAGAAAGTACTGACATGATAATAAATCTATATAGACAATGATGGTAAATAGTTGGATCCAATTAACTAAATTTGACTAAAATTACAAAAGTACCTGACGTTGAGGGTCATGTTCAAGAATTTGAGCAATTCTGTGTCTTTATCTCTGAGCTTGATTATTAATTTTGGATAACTTGTATAAATTATACTATGCATTGTGTAACTTGTGTTTGGATAATAAATTTTGGATTTTTGGCATCACTATAAGTCTAACTATTTTTTTAAAATTGCGGGCTTACAGGCTACCCATGGCCCGATCGGGCTAGCCCAACACGGGCTTCGGTTTTTTCGGGCTGGACTAAAAAGCCCAGATATGAAAATGGACTTATTTTCTTTCGCGCAAGCCCTATGCTTTTTCAGGCTAGCCCAACCCGGCCCGGTGGGCTTAGCCCATTTTGCCAGCTCTACCTACGAAGGACAACGAGTGGATTCAGCTGAGGCCTCCCAAAAAATTTCGGTTGAGGTCAACCGAATAGAGAATATCTACATTCTGAAATTAAAGAAAAGACTTAATTACAGTTTTGGTCCACCTATTTTCACCAACTCACGATTTTAGTCCCCAATAATTTTTTTCACGAATTTAGTCCCCCTATTTTCACAAACTCGCGATTTTAGTCTCCCAAGAATTTTTTTGACGAATTTGATCCCCCTATTTTCCCAGTTTGTAAAATCAAAGTCCCCCTACCCCTATAATTTGGTCAAAATTGGCGCTGAGTTGTTAGTCACTTCACTTATCCTACGTGGCTGACACCTAGCTTGTCTTGCTAGAATTTAAACATAAAAATTATGATTTTTATTACAAAAATTCTTTTTTACTTATTATATTTAATAAATAAAAATTCAATCTTCTTATTCATTCGATATTTCCTCTCCCTTTGTGAACCCTAATCCCAAAGCATTGTTATTTCAAAAGCAAACCAATTGCAATTTGTGAACATGGAATTTTTATTTATCACATATTGAATGGGTTCACGAAGGGAGAAGAAATATCGAATGAAAAAGATGGGATTTTTATTTATTAAATATAATAATTAAAAAACAATTTTGTAATAATAATAATAAATAAATAATAATAATAATAATTCTTATGTTTAAATTCCAACAAAGTAAGCCAGCGTGTCAACCACGTAGGATAAGTGAAGTGACTGACAATTCAACACCAATTTTGACCAAATTATGGGGGTAGGGGGACTTTGATTTTACAAATTAGGAAAATAGGGGGACTAAATTGTTGGAAATTCAAGTGTGAGTGGTTATAAGTCCCACATCGGCTATGAATGAGCTAGATGAAGGACATATAAGAGAGGGGACTCATATACCTAACACCTTAAGGTTTTGGGTTGAGATGTGGTGTCCAAGTCTCTTGGTGATCCAGGTTCATTAGATAGCTCGGTGTTTCTCCCCGTGCTCCCCCGGACTCCCCAACATAAATTTGTCAAAAAAATTATTGGGGGACTAAAATCGTGTGTTGATGAAAATAGGGAGACTAAATTCATGAAAAAAATTCTTGGGGGTGTGGGGTTCGGGTCTGCCTAACCGAAAGTATTCGGCTGACCCTAACCGAATCGTTAAAATTTAAAAAAAAAATACGGAGCGCGCCTCATTAATGGTATATTTGTCATTTCGTAGGGTTTGGGAGTGTGGCGTGAGTAGGATGTTGGAGATATTTCCAAAATATATGGTTGGATAATTCTGTGTTAAAGGTCAAGTAAATATGGCTCTATTTCGATGTCAAAAGGAGAGTGATGGTGCAGTGGTCGTTGGTTTTTGTTGTGACTTTATGGGACTGGGTTCGACTCCTTGCTATGAAAGTTTTTTGGAAAACAGTTTTATTATTAATTTTCTAACCCGAAAATAAAAACAACGTGATGTGTCCCAAAGGAATCGAACCCGCGACCCGGTAACGACACAAAGGAACGGTTGCCACTGAACCGTCGCACTGGATTGTGAAAGGTTGTGAACTTTAACAGTATATATCTGTTTCGTTCAACTGAAACAATAGATTTAGTTATTTACTTTCACAAAAGAGATGGATTGTTATATAACAACAAACATTCTGGAAGCAGAAAATAACACACGAATTTAACTTCTCTCCAACACAACTTCCATCATTTTTATTATTCTAAATCATCTCTTTGCTACTCTAGTGCACGAGAGTTGGTACGAAGACTTTATTCCGTGAACTACTATTGATCGATATGCTTGGTGTGGGTGTGCAGACCATGTCAAGGAACTCCATTGTATCCTGAAGGGGATTCGCTGGTCATCCTATTGCATCCAATCTAGAGTGATTGGTGGTGGCGAATCGAACCTAAAGCTTAGTGTTATACACGCCTTGGAGTCTTGTGCAATGATAAATTCATCTTCTCCTTGTTATTTATTTTATATGTTATTCACAATTAACTTTTACTAATGATTTTCTATGTTTGGTTGTTCTTCTTAGTTGCAGCATTATTCCCACCAACAAATTGTTCTAACAATCTTTAGGTTCGATTTTGCAATTTCGTTGATGATGCAACTTTGAAAGATATATTTCTTCATACAATTTGGGAGAGATGAACACATATACTTAACCAAAAATATGTTTATTTATGACAATAGTGAAAGGTACACAGTTACTCTGAATAAATATACATAATATGTTTGGTAGTCTAAAAGTGAACTTATATTCAAGTTTATTCATGAAAATGGTTTGTTTAAAATCAGAAGGTATAATTTGCATTTGGAAGTAATTTTCGTGAAGTGGAAATCTAAACCATCAGTGACAACATTATCAATACAAAGTTAATTATATTTTACAAAGTTATTTGACATATGAAATATGCTTGCATGCACATTGTTCAATTTAACTACTAAATTTGATATATGAAAATGTATATGATAATAATAGTAATTACAGAATGTTTTAATTTCAAGTATTTGAAAGGGCAAACAATTGAACATGATTTCTATACTATTTGTTTGTGTATGAAATTAATAAATTTAAAATTGATGATCTCATATTATATGTGCATGATAATATGGAAGTAATTGTTAATTTCTTGCTTATTTTGATACTGAAAATAATTTGGGGATGTTTGGAATTTATGTAAGTTGACAATGTTTATGGAAGAAAGTGATAAGAAATATTAATGATTTCGGTTCATTGTTTATTTTCTATTGTGGTTATTATTTTGTTTTACCATGGAACATGAAATATATACATGAAGTTGGAATTTGATATTTAGAATTTATGATACTTGTATTAGTGATGAGATACCTAATATGAAAATGTTTCTTTTTCACAAAATAGGAATAAATTCTAAAGTGTTTAATTTATTTTTATGTCGAGTTATGACTCACATGTCTAGACCCGTTTTATGAAATTAAAGTTGATTATGACAAATTTTTATGATCATGGTTGTTGTTGCTTTATATATTTAATTAATGCATTGAATGTATGGTTTCTTTAATATATTCAAGTGGAGTAGAACTTCAAATTGAAGTGGTTATTAAATATTTAATAGCAAAGGAAGAATGACATAAAGTTTGTGTATATGACACAATGAATGACAAAACTGTCATGGTGTTAGTTTAAACTATTAATAAAATATAAAGGTAATAGCTATGTGATTGATTGAATATTCAAAGATTTATTGAAGTTGGAAAAAGTTTTGCAATTCTTTGACAAAAGAGTTGACAAAGATATGATGTCTTCGGATATAATGTTAAAGGTATTGAAGATGTCATTAGGGATGTGGTACAAGCCCATATCTAATTGATTACCAATGGTGGAATCCCAACTCACACTTGAGTAGTATCAAGTCTTGAGTTCAATGAGGAAAGTACACTATTAGAGTGATTGAAGTACTTGACAATAGATACATCCCAAAGGGTAAAAGTACTTGGACCATAAGATTAAAGTGGTAGGATGAGGTTTTCCTCTTAATGGACATATAGCATATATTTGCTGAGGTGCATAATTATGGGTGCATTTCTGATATAGTCTACCTATATGAGAATGAAGTGAGGCCGCTTCATAAAGTTCAAGGGCTTGACTCTTAAAATTCTCATGAAAGGGATACCTGACACAAGGCCTAAACAAAAGTGTCATTTTATAATTCAATCAATGGTACCGAGATTTCATGTGTGAGTTATGCACTCTTGTTCTAATGAATAATTGGTTCAAAGCTTGTCTACCAATCTATTCGGGTATGAGTGAAAACTTAACTTACTAAGTGATGGTTCAAATCGCAAGATACCTTCATCTGAAAACATGAGATTTCCGGAATAATGGATTTGGATATTTTGGAAATGGTGGGGGATTGTTGGAGATATTTCCAAAATATATGGTTGGATAATTCTGTGTTAAAGGTCAAGTAAATATGGCTCTATTTCGATGTCAAAAGGAGAGTGATGGTGCAGTGGTCGTTGGTTTTTGTTGTGACTTTATGGGACTGGGTTCGACTCCTTGCTATGAAAGTTTTTTGGAAAACAGTTTTATTATTAATTTTCTAACCCGAAAATAAAAACAACGTGATGTGTCCCAAAGGAATCGAACCCGCGACCCGGTAACGACACAAAGGAACGGTTGCCACTGAACCGTCGCACTGGATTGTGAAAGGTTGTGAACTTTAACAGTATATATCTGTTTCGTTCAACTGAAACAATAGATTTAGTTATTTACTTTCACAAAAGAGATGGATTGTTATATAACAACAAACATTCTGGAAGCAGAAAATAACACACGAATTTAACTTCTCTCCAACACAACTTCCATCATTTTTATTATTCTAAATCATCTCTTTGCTACTCTAGTGCACGAGAGTTGGTACGAAGACTTTATTCCGTGAACTACTATTGATCGATATGCTTGGTGTGGGTGTGCAGACCATGTCAAGGAACTCCATTGTATCCTGAAGGGGATTCGCTGGTCATCCTATTGCATCCAATCTAGAGTGATTGGTGGTGGCGAATCGAACCTAAAGCTTAGTGTTATACACGCCTTGGAGTCTTGTGCAATGATAAATTCATCTTCTCCTTGTTATTTATTTTATATGTTATTCACAATTAACTTTTACTAATGATTTTCTATGTTTGGTTGTTCTTCTTAGTTGCAGCATTATTCCCACCAACAAATTGTTCTAACATAGGAGGGGTTGTGGGAAAAGCCAAACCCTAAAATAAATTATGAATTTTTATTTTATCAATATAAAATATCACTCTTCTGACAAAAAAACATTAATTATGATTAATAATAGTCTCTTATTAAGAGGAGCAAATGAAAGACCTTATCTAACTTCATTTTTATCACATAAGTATTTGTGTCAACGTTTATAAGAATTTGTATGATAAAATTTGTAAAAAGTGTGTAAGTCCTTTTCGGATTATTTTCATAAAGTTCTCATTATAACTTATTGAAACAACTTATATATAGCATAAAATAATGTATATATAGTTTTTATATAATAAGTGTTCTGGCTCGACGTGAAAGTCTATATCACGTTGAGCCTAACAAGCTCAACTCAAAGCAAAAGTCACTTTTAATGGATTTATTTTTTAAATTTAGATATACTTAAAATTGTAATAATAATAACTATATATATATATATATATATATATATATATATTACCAATATTACAATGTTACCCCTTCTTAACCTCTTGTTGGAATATTTGGAAAGTTAGACTATAAAGCTAAATTTGTCGGAATACTTGAAAAGCTAGATTGGTCCCCTTATGCTCCCTTGATTGACAATATCAGGAACTTCGTGAACTTAGATTAGTAGCTGATTTTCAAGCATACTCTTCAATAAGGTAATAGCTACACGGATTGACTGGCTAAGTATGGAACGAGTTTGAATGGTGATATGATCCGTTGGCTCTCGTCCTAGCTACTTGGAGATACTTTAGGACTGGAGACTTATTGGAAATAGTCTCTGTTTTTCATTCAGCCTTGTCTTTTTTCTTTTCCCATTGATAAAAAAAAATCTAATGAAGTTTTTGGTATATGATGATTTATCATACAAATGTTTAAAAAATTATTTAGGCTAAAATATATTTTAACTATTTTATAAAAAAAATGATGTGTTTGGCACGAGTCAAATACATCAACATTAACACATAAAATACATGAGTTTGCTAATAATTCAAAACCCAACAACTAATTTTCTGCTCCAGCAAATCATTTGTCTAAAATAAGCATTTCATACTTGGAGCTGCATGCCTTTCGCCTTTTCCCATGGAAACTACTCTACCTGAGTCCTCTTTGGCAAACGTAATTACATACCAACCCCTTTATTTCTAAATACAACCACAAATATGTACCTAAATAAATAACATTATTAATTGTACCTAAATAACAACAATGACAATTAGTCAATAACAAATTTATCATACCCCACCATGTCATCATCAACCATACTCTCAATAGTTTCACAATCATTTGATTATCAATTTCATATTACAAATAATTATTATAACTCATAGTCATTGCCTCATTTTTCCATAGCCACATTCTTTCCCATACATCTCTTATTTTTAGGCACAAGAAACTCCAAGAGTTGAAGAATTCAATGTCTTTGATCTGATCTCAATCACCTTTTGAAACCTAATCATTTGAATAAGGTGTTAAGGTGGCACAGGTTTACCTTCTTAACCAAACCCATTAAGTGCTTTCATTCTTCTGCAAAGACTTGGCTCATGAAGGAATCTGATATATATTAAGAAAACCATGTAGCAAAAGAGAAGAGAAAAGAAAGACAAGTCTTCTAAGGAGATTCATTTCTAAATTCTACCTTCTCTCAACTCAAGCCTCTCATAATATTTGTTATTTTCTTTGCCTATCTTTGTATCATTTTGCTATAGTTGGGGAAGAATTTATCTGAGTTTCCTTAATATTTGTCTCTATAAAGCGAAGTTTATGGTGAGGAACTTACAAATTTGCACTTTCATTTACGATGCACGAATAGTGAAAATACTATGTCATGAAAACTTAAATGGGTCTGGTTCATCGATATGTTTCAATGAAAGCCATTCAAGAATGAGGTGAAATTCATGGAGGTATACAAATGGTGGCAATGGGTGATTATCACTTTATTATTCTTATCATCTTTTGTTGAAGGCAACTCATCACATACTTATGATCATAAATCATTAGAAGCCTTTCTAAGCAAGAATGTGAACAAGATACAAAAACCAAAAACAGGTGTTTTCTACAACATTTCTCTTGGTCCTAACTACACAGGAATGGAAATCACAGTTGTTAGATTGAGAATTGTCTCTTTTTGGCTTAGAGGATTGAATCATAGCTTCCTCAATGTTCCATCACATGTTGTTCCTCAACCTAATAGAAAGACAATGGCTATAGTATATGAAAACTTTGGAAATTTAACTTCTCGTTATTACAAGGTGCCTAACTACACAATGATTGCACCAGTTTTTGGTTTCTTGGCTTACACTTCATCAGAAAAAGCATTCATAGAGAATGAGAAGATGAAATTTGTTATCCAAGGGAAACCTATTACAATTCATTTTTCTGGTCATGTTGGATTGCATGCAAGAAATAACACACCAATTTGTGTTAAGTTTAGTGATGGTGGTGGGAATATTGTGGAATTCAAGAACATGACAAAGCCATATGTGTGTGAAGCAAATAGTACAGGACGTTATACTCTTGTGATTCCATCTTCAAAAGAAACACACACCAAGAATCATAGAATTACCAAGAGATTTAATATTTGGTGGGTGTTAGGGTTTGTAATAGGTTTTGTTGGGTTAGTTTTGTTTGTTTTGATCATAGTAGCTTTGGTCAAGGCTGCTGAGAGGAGGAAATTGAGAAAAATGGAGAGGAATTCTGAAAGAGGTGAGGCTTTTGATACTTTTTGGATTGGAGAAACTAAATTGCCATTGGCTACAATGATTAGAACACAACCTGTTCTTGAAAATTAATGATCATGTTGTTTTGTTCCTTATTATTTTTTAGTATATATTAGCTTCATGTACAAATGATGTACACAAATGTTGTTTGTCTTAAACTTGATCATTGTCATTAACATAACAAAACCATTTAGTACAGCAAAAAACATGCTAGTTATTATTGTATGATTGTAATAACATGATAGTTGCTTTAAAAAAAAGGAATAACATATGCTAGTTATTATTGTATGTTGGGCTCTAACTTGTAATATCTCTTTCTCTTGATCTGTTTCGTCTCTTCCTTCTTTGTGTGTGTACAATTAGGATTTCTCTCCAAAGAGTAATTCCTATGTGTGTTGGTGTTCCAACCAACTGGTATACAGAGCAAGCGTGTATTGATCTATCTTGGGAAGCTTGAAGATGGAAACTGTCAATAACTATTTCCCTGCGGAATTTTCCAATTCTTGATGATAAGAATTAGGAACTTGACGAGAAAATATTAGATGTTGATTCCTTATTAGAAACATTGCAAGTATGAATAATTATCTTTTACTTTTTCATTATAATGTCTGTGTAAGCTAAAAATATATTGACTTTTTTTTTATCCCTCTCCTTATACCCCATACCCCCCAAATGGACGAAATTACCCTTGAAATAAAAAAAAATCCGGAATTACCTAAAAATTAGGTAAATACGGAACACTTTTTTTTTGGATTTCCAGATTTACCTCATTTTAGAGATAAATGTGGAAGCCAAAATGGCTTCCGGAATTATCCTCCGATGAGATAAATGCTGAAGTCAAAAGATAAATGCGAAAGCTAAAATGACTTCCAAAAATACCCTCATTTTGAGGTGTTTCCGGAAATCTTAAAATTATTACTTCCGAATTTAGCTTTAATTCCGGGAATTTTTATAAAACTATTTTTGTAGAAAAAAAAATTAGGGGTATTTTGGGATTTAATAGCAAAATGGGAGTATAGGGAATAAGGTATGGGTAAAAAAAACCAAATATATTTTGAAAATACGTGAAAACTATAAACTATTATCATATTTAAAAGAAAATAGAAATTTATTTTCCCTGATACATTAATGCACCGCATGGATTATGATAGTACACGTTAGTGAGGTCCCATCCCTCGATTCTGACGTCTTGAAGTCATCCATTAAACAGGGAAAGAAATGATTTTGTTTTGAGGAAATAATGTACTAAATCAAAAAAAAAGATATTAATTAGATAATAATGTAAAATATTGTTATATTATTTAATAGGAATGAACCAACTTCACCAATGACTTAATCTATCATGGGATATGAGGGTCCCCTGGCATTCCCGGGTTCAATTCTTGCCATAGACAAATTTAGTATTGGCCAATACGAAATTTGATTCGTTTTTCGTTGAAATACTATGGTCATGGCTTTAAAATTTCTTCATAGGACTGGACTCACCGTCTGTTTGTGAGTTGTTTCTTTTTCCTTTTCCTTTTGGGTGCACGATGATGATACAATAGCTCAAGTGTCAATCATGTGTTGTGTGCGCAACCTCTTTTCTTCTCTCTTATGTGTTGCAACCTTTTTGAAAGCCTTAGGTCTTACTTGTGGTTCTGCTATGGAAATCATGTCTTGGTATGGTAGGTTTGGGGAATTTTTTTAAAGTGATTTTTTTGACACAGTAAAGTGATTTAATATTTGAAATTTATTTATTAGTTATGTTTAAATTTTATAAGATAACAAGCATTTTTTCGGTTATCCTATCATTGGTGCACAGTATCCATCAATTTTGTCGAAGACTAATCTGTGCCAAGAAATCTGACTGGCCATAAGTATCCGATTTTACCGGCCCGTATGTGGTTCTCCTCTTCCAGCAGAACTTTTGCTACACTGTGTTAGATATACAAGTAATAATATCTGTTAATTGTTTAGGGCCCATTGTATATAGGACAAGCCCAGTCCAATAAGCTTTCTCTTGGCACTGTATTAGGCCCGGTGTTAAACTGTTTAGTAGTTCTGTTATTGTTGTTAAGATTCTGTTAGGAGTTAAACAGAATAACTACTACTAATGAGACTTGTATAAAGCATTGATATTCATTGAAATGAAATAGAGATTACACTTTTCTTCTCATTCTCAATTTTAACATCTGGTACCAGAGCTCCATCTAGGGGCCTGGACATTGAATTTCACAAATTCAAGAAGATCGTTGCAACGAACGAAGTGAAAGCGAAGAAAATTGTGTGCGTTAATGGCGGAAGAGAAAGCATTCGCGCAACCCTCAGTACCACAATTCGACGAATTTTATGATCACTGGGCAATGATGATGGAGAATCTCCTCCGTTCCAAGGAGTATTGGAGCGTCGTGGAGAGCGGAGTTCCGGCAACCACCGCTGCGTCCACATCAGAACAAATCAAGATCGCCAACGAAGCAAAGTTGAAAGACCTCAAGGCCAAAAACTACTTGTTTCAATCTATACAACGAGAAATCTTGGAGACAATCCTCGACACGAATTCTGCAAAAGCAATTTGGGATTCAATGAGACAGAAGCACAAAGGATCGACGAAAGTAAAACTCGCACAGTTACAGACTTAACGCAGAGAATTTGAGATGCTGTGTATGAAAGAGGGCAAGACCGTAACTGAATACTTCACAAGAATCCTCGCAGTGGTGAACAAATTGAAGGCTCTAGGCGAAAACATTCAAGAAACCACGGTGGTGGAAAAGGTATTGCGATCCATGACTGCTAAATTTCTTTATGTGATTTGTGCAATTGAGGAAGCCAATGATGTTTCCAAACTCTCAATTGATGGATTGCAAAGCAGTCTTATGGTTCATGAAGCAAGAATGTGTAGTCCTAGGGAAGACGATCAAGTTCTGAAAGCCTCCAGCGCAGGAAGATCTCGTGGAAGAGGGCGAGGGCTGAGAGGTGGTCGAGGAAGAGGTCGACAACAGGTGAATAAGGAAACCATAGAATGCTATAATTATAAGAAATTAGGGCATTACCAATATGAATGCCCTAATTGGGAAAGTAAAGTCAACTATGCAGAAGAAGGTGAAGAGGAAGAATAGGTCCTTCTAATGGCAGAAACTGATGTTGATTACAGGAATGAAGAAGAGGCTCTCTACATGACAAAATCAGAATGCAAGAAGAGTAAAGATTCTGGTGAAGCAAGCATGACAGAATCAGAATGCAAGAAGGTCAAAGATGTTGATGAAGCAATATTCCTCCTGATGGCACACACAGAACCAGGCAAAGCAAGGAACCCTAAGGTTTGGTATCTTGACTCTGGGTGTAGTAACCACATGAGTGGTATTAAAGACTGGTTTGTTGATCTAAATGAAGCTTTTAGATTAACTGTTAAACTAGGTGATGGTAGGAAATTACAAGTAATGGGTAAAGGAAATGTCAAATTGAAAATTAATGGCATAACTCAAGTAATAACTGATGTTTATTACATTCCTGAGTTAAGAAATAATCTGCTAAGCATGGGCAGTTGCGGGAGAAAGGTTTAACTGTGATGTTTAAAGACAACTTTTGCAGGATTTATCACCCTGACAGAGGGTTAATTGTCAATTCTGCAATGGCTTCAAATAGAATGTTTTTAACTCAATCTGAGGATATACCCCCTAATTGTTTCCAAGCTACTATATATTGATGAGGACTCTAGCATGCTCTGGCACAATAGATATGGGCATTTGAGTTATAGTGGATTGAAGTTGCTCAGCCAAAAAGGTATGGTGAATGGCCTGCCCAGAATTGAAGAGCCATCAAAGGTGTGTGAAGATTGTCTAATTGGAAAGCAGCACAGAGACTCCTTCCCAAAAAAGAGTGCCTGGAGAGCCAAACAAAAACTGGAGCTCATTCATGCTGACATTTGTGGTCCCATACAGCCTGAATCACACAGCCACAAGTGGTACTTTCTCAATTTCATTGATGACTACAGTAGGAAATGCTGGATTTACTTACTAGCTGAAAAATCAAAAGCTCTAGATTGTTTTAAGTTGTTTAAAACTAGAGTAGAGAAGGAAAGTGGCTGTCAAATTGGTATGTTGAGAACTGATAGGGGAGGAGAATTTACCTCCTCTGATTTCACCAACTTCTATGATGAGAAAGGAATTAAAAGACAATTGACGGCAGCATATACTCCACAACAGACTGGAGTTGCTGAGAGGAAGAACAGGTCTATTATGAACATGGTAAGAAGCATGCTTTCTCAAAAGGGTATGCCAAAAACTTTCTGGCCAGAGGCAGTAAATTGGTCAGTATATGTCTTAAACAGAAGTCCCACAGTGGCTGTAAAAGACATGACACCTGAAGAGGCTTGGTGTGAAAAGAAACCTTCTGTGCATTTTTTTAAAACATTTGGTTGCATTGCATATGCACATGTTCCTGACTCACAGAGAAAGAAATTAGATGATAAAAGCTTGAAGTGTATTTTACTTGGTGTTAGTGAAGAATCAAAAGCCTATAGGCTCTATGATCTAATTACAAAAAGAGTTATAATTAGTAGAGATGTAGTGTTTGATGAAGGTAGTCAATGGGATTGGAAGGAATCAAATGACAAAGACATTCATGATCTAATTGAAGATGAGACAGAGTCTGAATCAACCACTGGTGTAACAGGTGAGGAGCAGGGCAGTGGAGACACTGGTGATGCTTCCAACACTGCAGACACTGATTCAGAAGAAGGAAGCAATGATATTGCTCCTATCATTGCAGGTACAGATATAGAAAGAGTAAGAAGAAAGCCCAACTATCTTAATGACTACCTTACTGAGGATGAGATAGAAGAACTTAGCCTTGCAGTGTTCAATCAACATGAGGATCCAGTGACTTATGAGGAAGCAGATAAGGATGAGAAGTGGAGAAAGGCTATGAAAACTGAATTGGAGTCTATTGAAAAAAATCAAACCTGGGAACTGACAGCTCTTCCCAGTGGAGCAAAAACCATTGGTGTAAAATGATTTATAAAACAAAATACAATGAAAAGGGGGGAAATAGACAAACACAAAGAAAGATTAGTAGCAAAAGGCTACACTCAAAAGGCTGGAATTGATTACAAGGAAGTATTTGCACCGGTTACAAGGCGGGACACCATAAGAACAATTCTTGCTTTGGCTTCTCTCAAAAGATGGATAGTCTTTCAATTGGATGTAAAAAGCGCCTTCCTCCATGGAGAACTTGAGGAAACTATATTTTTGGATCAGCCACAAGAATTTGTAAAGAAGGGAGAAGAAGAGAAAGTTTTAAAGTTCAAAAAGGCCCTGTATGGGCTTAAACAGGCACCTAGGACCTGGTATAGCAAAGTGGAATCATACTTTGCTAAAGAAGGATTTGAGAAGTGTTACTCTGAGTATACCTTATTTGTGAAAACTGATCCTAGTCAGGGGATTCTCATAGTTAGCCTCTATGTGGATGATCTTCTCTTCATAGGAAACAGTGAGAAGATGTTCAATGAATTCAAAAGATCTATGAAAGAGATGTTTGATATGACTGATTTAGGCAAAATGACCTATTTTCTGGGAGTAGAAGTGACTCAGAATGATGCAGGTATTTTCATCAGTCAAAGTAAGTATGCTAAAGAGATACTTAGCAGGTTTGATAGGCTAAATGCAAACTCTGTTAAAACTCCTATTGTGCCAGAGAGTAGGCTAACAAAAGAAGGAAGTGGAGATGTTGTAGATGCTACGTTGTATAAGCAAATGATTGAGAGTCTCATGTATCTCACTGCCACTAGACCAGACTTGATGTATTCAGTCTGTCTAGTGAGTAGATACATGGAGAAACCAACTACAATGCATCTTATGGCAGTAAAGAAGATACTGAGATACCTCAAGGGCAATGTAAACCTGGGAATTATGTATAGCAGACAGGGGAAATTTGAACTGAAGGGGTATGTTGACAGTGACTATGCTGGTGACACTGATGATAGGAAAAGCACCAGTGCATATGTGTTTCTGTTTGGCTCATCTGTTGTATCATGGTGCTCTAAGAAACAAGCTGTTGTAACACTGTCAACCACAGAGGCTGAATTCATTTCAGCAGCAACTGGAGCTTGTCAAACTGTATGGCTTAGAATGATACTTGAAAAGCTTGGTGAAGTACAAGAGAGGAAGACTTCTATGATGTGTGATAATAGTTCTACCATAAAGCTATCTAAGAACCCAATTCTCCATAGGAGATGCAAACATATTGATGTGCGTTTTCATTATCTTAGGGATCTTGTAAAAGAAGAAGTAATTGAACTGGTCTTTTGCAGGTCTGAGCAGCAAATTTCTGACATAATGACAAAGCCCCTCAAGTTGAAGGACTTTCTGCAAATGAGAGACAGGTTGGGTGTCTACAATGGAAGTGAAGTCACTGCAGGAAATGAGTTAAACTAATTGCTGAGAGCATCTAGTTTAGGGGAGGCTATGTTAGATATACAAGTAATAATATCTGTTGATTGTTTAGGGCCCATTGTATAGAGGACAAGCCCAGTCCAATGAGCTTTCTCTTGGCATTGTACTAGGCCCAGTGTTAAACTGTTTAGTAGTTCTGTTATTGTTGTTAAGATTCTGTTAGGAGTTAAACAGTATAACTACTACTAATGAGACTTGTATAAAGCATTGATATTCATTGAAATGAAATAGAGATTACACTTTTCACTTCTTATTCTCAGTTTTAACACACTGAAAATTCAAACTCAAGACCCTGAAGTGGGATCCAAACTCAGTTACCGTTTGGTTGGTAGATAACAATTTGAGACAATTTAGCTCATTAACTCAAGTTAATATTAAGCAAGTTTTTACTTATATGATGACAAAGAGAACACAATACTCTGGTCTAGACCAAAAAAAAAAATAATACGCATTTGTTAAGAGATGTCAATCCCTTAAAATGATCTCCGTATTAGTCTCCACATTCGTAGATGATACTTTCATTAAAAAAAACAGAGAGAACAAAGTACCAATTCCTCAACGTCGCACATCAGAACATTGAAAGGCCAAACAAGCTTCTATTCGTGGATTCCAAAGGACTTATTAAATCTGGTTTAATTTAATCTTCAAACACGTCATCACAATCCTTTACACACAACTTGCATTTTATAAAATTCTTAAAATAGAAAAATATTCAACTCATTTTAAAATTTTTATTGCATATTTTCCTATTTTAATGTGAGAGATACGTGTAGCGTACGTGTCAGTAATATTAATAATTAATTTAAATAATTTTAAATCACAGAGACCACGTAAGCCCACATGATGGGTGTGTTTATTGGGCTAGGTTGGAAGTCATAATCAACCAACACGTGTACGGCTATGATGATATTGCGATAAATAAATGGCCAGCTCAACCCAACAATATCAAAACTTGTGTCCACCAAAAGGTATATACGGTGTACGAATACGCCAGCTCCATATACGACACGTGTACGGTGACGTGGAGATCGCATTCCTCCTCTTTTTTCTGTCGCCAACCCCCCTTTCTTCTCTCTCCTTCTCATTCTCATTCTCAAAGCAAACGCTGCAAACCCCTTTCCCTCGTTTTTTAAGAGAGAGAAAGTAGAGAGAGAGAGAGATATTTTGCAATATTGTTTTTTTGCATATCTTAATTTGAGGATAGTTCAAAGCTTCGTGGATTGCATTTTGTTTTTTCGTTCGTTGTTATCTGTCAGGTATGTTGAATTTCAGTGCTTTGTTATTTCAATTTTTTGAGTTAAACCATAGAAAGTTTTGATTTTGATTTTGGATTCATGGAAAACGGTGGAAGAAAACTTTGCACAGAAGAAGAACTTTTCTGATTCAGTTTGAATATTTTGTTTGTGGAAACACTGAAAACCGTAGCGTGAAGTAAATTTTCTAATGCGTTTATTTCTTTTTTTTTGGATGTTTATTTACTAATTTTTCATAAATTATAAACTATAGGGTTCAGGTAGTAAATTCAAGAGTCTAAATAGTCCTCTCACCTTGTCTTTTTTGTCCTGAAATTGAATGCTGTGTCACTATGTGATTGTTTTCTTATTCTATTCTATCCAACTTGTGAGGTAGCTAAAAGACAACTTTGACCTCTCTACCATTCAATTTCAGTCATTGACTGACTATTAAAATTCTATGATTTTGTTTTGTTTGTGGTCCTTAGCAAGAAAACTATAATGTTTGTATGATGCCATGTTCTCTATTTTATAGCTTAGTGGTTCATAGAGTCAAAATGCAGATGTTATTTTTTCTAATATATATGTTATCTTATTTTTTTTCTAATATATGTGTTGTCTGTTGCTAAAATGTTATTAACAGAATGCAACCTCTCTCACACTTTTGATGTAACTATGCATTTCATTCTTGTATTGTATCTAATTTTATTGTTTTCTTTGTGGAAATGATTAATTTTAAATATTTGAATTGCTCTTTATTTGTGCTACATTTTGTTTTTTCTTTGGCCCTTGTAATCTGTTATAGTTTCAGAACAAATTAATATCTCATGTTGGGGTGATGAATGGATCCTCTCATGTAACTTTATAATGTGATAATTATGTTACTATTTTTCTCTCTTTGATAGATTATACAAATTTTGATAAGATCCCAGTTATTTTAATGACCTTGTTGTAATGTGAAAATCTAGGATAATGTGATTTTGCAGTGCATAAACACTGGTTAATGAATTTTGAATTGTTTTCCTTGCAACATTTTCTAGCTGGTAACAATTGACATGGCTCTTTTCAATGCAGTTGAATAATTTTCCGGGAAGTATTCGACGCAATCTCAGTGCGTTTCTTTTGGAGCTTACTCACCCAATGGGAAACAGTGATGATGTGAAATCCGTTAAGATTGAAAGGCCTTCTTCACCGGTAACAACGGTAAACTAAGAACAGTATATGCGTGTGTGGAAACATTTTTTTAAGCCGGTGTCTCAATACCCTTTTTCTTACCTTATTATCAACAGGATCAGACCAATCAAGCCAACCAGCCTAACATTCATGTCTATCCTGACTGGTCTGCCATGCAGGTTACCAACATTTTGCCTTCTTTCCTTTATACCTTGATGATTGGAGTTTTGATTGTAGTTATATCTTCACTGTAATGGAAATGACTGCACTCTAATAGATTCTGTAGAATTCTGAATCTATAGAGAAGTTGATATATTCTAAAAAAAAATTCCCTTTGCCCATTAAAAACTGCGTGTATCATTTAAAGTGGCTGTTGTATCTTCAGGCATATTATGGACCAAGAGTCAATATTCCACCATACTTCAACTCACCTGTTGCTGCTGGTCACGCTCCTCACCCATACATGTGGGGGCCACCACAGGTAGTGTCCCAAACGTCTATTTAATTTGTCTAAGCATAAATGGTTCTTGTTTTTGGGAGGGGGGTCCTGGTGTACACCCTATAGGCAGGGATGGATAATATGCTAACTTATTGTTTCTTCCAGCATATGATGCCACCATATGGACCACCTTATGCTGCATTTTATTCACATGGAGGGGTTTATACCCACCCTGCAGTTGCCATTGTAAGTCTTCGTTCTTGCAATTCTGGTTTATGTTCCACACTCACATACTTGTAATTTATGTTTATTATTTTCTGGATCAGGAATTAGTTATTTTTAAATGTCCTTTAATCTATGAATATAGATCATAGAAGATTAGTAACATATTGAGATTTGAGTAATGATTCTTTTGTTCCTACCAGTCCTTGATATTTTGAAGTTATTTTATACTAGTGCATTTTTGCTGTTATTAACATCTCCATTCGTGGATCTCTTTAATGTAGCAAACCTGTGTGATTGAAAGTTTTTTCATATACTTATGAATTCTAATGGTAAAATATAGGGGCCGAATTCACCTGGTCAAGGAATTCAATCTTCACCTGCCGTAAGTTTATTTTTTTCTTAAATCACTTCTGAGTGCCAAATCTTTTGGTTCTCTGGATACTGTCAATTATGATGGGTTTGACTTGGGGAAACTATGCAGGCTGGGACTCCTTCAAGCATAGAAACACCAACCAAATCATCTGGAAACACTGATCAGGGTTTAGTGAAGAAATTGAAAGGATTTGATGGTCTTGCAATGTCAATAGGCAATGGCAATGCTGAGAATACTGAGCGTGGAGCTGAAAACAGGCTATCACGGAGGTTTGTTCTATACGATGATTACCCAAATTTACTCTGTTCCTCTCTTTCTTGGTCCATGAGTTGATTATTCTGTTTTGTTCATGTGGATAACTAAATAATTTTATGATGATATCAACAGTGTGGATACTGAGGGTTCTAGCGATGGAAGTGATGGCAACACGGAAGGGGTAAGAAATTTCTTGCTGATAACATTTTTTTTAACATGTGAACTAATAGTCTATCTTTTTTAAAATGACCTGACAAAATTGAAGCATTAAACTATGTTTGCCAATTTTATGCACAGACTAATCAATCAAGGAAAAGAAGCCGAGAAGAAACATCTGCCACTGGTATGATTGTTATTCAGTGTTACATCATTCTAAACAATAATAGTTGTTCTGGATCACAGTTATACTTCTGGTGTCGTCACTCTATACATGGTGTCAATTGTTCTTTGAGTATGGTCTTGATAAATTGAAACTACCTAATTATTTATGCACATTAAGGTAAAATTACCATGATATAAATTAATTTGATTAACGTGATACCAAGATGAGTACCTGGTTTCAAACTTTATACAGCCGAGCTTTTGGTGTCCTATGCATGCATTTATAGATAAATTGTCCTACTTAAATTCAGAATGTTATTGTGATATTATCTACAAGTATCCTAAGATATTAAGTATCTAAGCAGATGGAGAAGGGAAAACCGAGCTACATAATAATCCAGTTTTTAAAGAGACTGCAGCTTCCAAAATGATGGTGTCGGTTACCCCAGCCACGGTTCCAGTAAAATTAGTTGGACCTGTAGTTTCTTCAGGTATGACCACGGCACTGGAGTTAAGGAACCCTACTACTGTTGAATCATATTCCACAAATACCCCACAACCTTGTGCATTTGTGCCTTCTGAGGCTTGGATACAGGTACAGTCATCAGATTATAGTCCTCCTAATGGTTAAGTTCAGATCTAGTACATTAGATTCTTGTAATAAAAAAAACACAATATTAGTGCAGCATCACAATCTTTAGCCGACACTAAACTAATTCCTGTGGGTATACGTATACCTGATTTTCTTAGAATGAGCGTGAGCTGAAACGTGAGCGAAGGAAACAATCAAACCGTGAATCTGCTAGAAGGTCCAGGCTGAGGAAGCAGGTACGAATCTTAGAATTGTAAACCTTCGACTGTGTCTGATAAGGCATAAATTGATTACTGAGACGTATGTTTTTCATTTATTGCATGTGGTGCATGTATACGTAACCCTCAGTAAATAAAATAAAAAATAAAAAAGTTTGTTCTGACAAAAGGAAAGGCCATGCCATGGCTAATGTTCTTATTTACTCTATTCAGGCTGAAGCTGAAGAATTGGCACGAAGAGTTGATACCTTGACTTCTGAGAATTTGACACTGAAATCAGAAATAAATCAATTGACTGGAAATTCTGAAAAGCTGAGGATGGAAAATGCTACATTAAAGGTAATGCTCGCACAATATACCTATACCTTGGCATTTGATAAGACTTTGTGATACTGAGTAGATATTTTTGGCTCAGGAAAAACTGAAAAACACTCAACTGGAACAAACAGAAGAGATAATTTTGAACAACATTGACAGCAAGAGGGATACACCTGTAAGTACAGAAAACTTACTATCAAGAGTTGATAATTCCACTTCTAATGATAGAACTGCAGAGGAAGAGAATGATTTCTGTGAGAATAAACCAAATTCTGGTGCAAAGCTGCATCAACTACTGGATACAAAACCTAGAGCTAATGCTGTGGCAGCAAGTTGAAAAACCAGTATTTTCACTGGTTGGCTGATTATGTAGTTTTGGCATATTACAACCCCAAAATTACTGCTAACAGTTTCCAAAGGGGTGGATCAGCTAAATTTTATTAGAACTAATTGTTGCTTTTTCAGTTTCTTAGAATAAACTCTATTATTCTATTAGATTTGACAGGAATGTTTCAGCTTTTAAAAGTTTGTAAATTGAAGAGAATTAGGAAATTTAGTTCAGATTTTAGAAATGGTGCTGGAACCGATATATAACTGGTTGTGTATTAACTAATGGTATGAACCTTGCATTGGAATCCTACTAAAGGTATTCTGACTTTTTGCGAGCAATAGAAAGTTGGTGCCTCATGACATGCTTATATACCTTTTAGTCTTTTATCAATGTGCCTATCATTAGATGTTTAGATGCTGGCTGCCTACCCATCTTCTATTATAATTGTACTTAATTATAGGTATAGTCTCTTTTTTCTACATCGAAGTGACAAGTACCACCCATAAAATCACAGGCAATATTAGAATCTCGGTTTCGAATCTGCGTAATTTCGGAAAACCTAACAATTAGTTGTGCAACGCCTTATATAATTATGGTTATAGTCTACTTCCACTATATTTCTACCTCTACTTGAAATGTAGGTCCACATATCAACTCCAGAATTATTTGTCTCAATTATTTTTCTTTACACACAAGTCATTTTTTTTATTTGTTAATTATTTTTTAAGTAAATTTTATGAGTATTTTATTAATTATATTAATTGAAATAGTAAGTTTTAATAAGATAACCGTAAGTCTACTTTATATGTGTAAGAGTGTGAGTAGCTGTGTAAGTGTGATACATTAGATTGGTGCAAAACTATGAACTTCGATGCAAATTTTTTTCCTAGGGTGTGCAATATATTTTTCTAATCGACTATTGGTTCTAATATTATTTTTTAATAATAGTATTTGTACTAATATTATTTTTCAGGATGTGTGGTTGACTACCCTGGAATGGGGGTAGATCTACCACTAACAAAGTGTCCCAACGTTTTTAACAAAAGGTCAATCTCTGCTCGTGCTTATTATCAAATTTTACATTGATCAACACCGAGTGTGTTCATTACAGGGATCAAACTCGAGAGCATCGAGTCGACTCCTGTGTCACAGAGTAGATTAAGTCGCTGGGCTAAGGTGTTGGTAGTTGGTAATGGCAGTTTAGTGAAAGACATGGAATTTTTTTTTACTCTTAAAGCACTTGCAAAAGAAATTAAATTTAACTCACAATTTTCCTCTACATTACAAAAGTATATATTTAACAATGTAATGTTAATAAATAACTAGAGCTATTACATATTTATGCATGTATAACTCCATTCCCATTTGTCATTGTCTTTAAATCTCTTAATCACGTGTCTTAAAAGATGCGAGGTGAAGATGGATAAAACAAGCGATGTTTCAATGAATCTTCAAAGGCTTTTGAATGTCATCATTGATTTGGTTAAAAACCATTTATATTCATGGTTCAAAAATTTGTTTCCTCAAATTCTAAGTTTGACAAGCAAGCATGTTCGAAAGTTGTCATTTCAGCCTTTCTAACTCCTCTAGAGGCAGACAATGATCCCAATCGTTTTAAGGGTAATAATAACATTGTTTTAACTCTAGAGGAGGTGGCAGAACACCCAAACCCTCTTATTGGAGTGGCAAAAAATGTTGTTACTGTAATAAATGCTATGCAAAAGGATTCCTCGCCATTGTCAGTTCAGTTTCTCCTGCTGCTCGACTAGATTCACAAAATGCCTCAGTTTCTGATGTTGCGTCCATCCAATTATCTCGATTTTACCCCTGTAAATTTTTACAAAACAGATTTATCTTTTTAATAGATAAATCCATAGTTGAAAAATTTTCAAAAACAGATTTATCTATTAACATGGATAAATCTCTAGTTTAAAAAAATGATAAACAAATTTATCTCTTAATTAGATAAATTCATAGTTAAAAATTGCACGGCGGATTTATACAATTAAGAGATAAATCTGTAGTTATATATTAAAAAACAGATTTATCTCTTTATTAGATAAATCTATAGTTTCTTTTTTAACTCTGTAGAGTCTTCAGGACCATCGAGACTATAGAGAGTTTGATCCTAACTTTTTATATAGGATTTTTTAGCAAGAAGGACAACATTGTACCCTACATGTCGGATAGGTGCCTCCGGCAATTTGGATATGTCCAGGACATCCCTCATCCTCCGCTTGTGGGTCGTCCAAGCCATAGAGAAGCCATGGTGTATTGGTCGAACTGGTCTCACAGTGTTCAACAAGTTGTCAGCACAGCTACTCCAGCCATGGTCCTGGGTGAGTGCCATCTGACTTACTTACAATGGTACCGTCAAATATCAGTTCCCCGTCTCCTTACTGAGGACGCACTCGGATCAGCAGCACCAGCGACAGAGATGGAAAATGAAGAAAGAATGATGCTTGTTACTCGGCAGTTACAGATGGTGCTTAAAGGGAGGACACGTTCCTCCGGGCTGTCCGGAGTACACGCTTATCTGGAGCATGATTCACTTGGCCCAGGGAGGGGACCCCTGATATACTTTTTGTTTGTTTTGAACTATATTTATGTTTATGATAACTTATTGTGTATTATATCTTTAATTATGGTTGTCTTTTTTTCACTAAAAGAACCTAAACTTTTATTGATAATAACGACATACATAGTCACGATTTAAATAAGGGATGAAGGAAACAATCTATTGCGATGGTCCCTGACTCAATAAGAAAATAATCTTGTTGACACCCCAGATCGTCTCAATGTACAACTCAATAGGACTTAGCATCTGAAATTCCTCATGGATGTCTAGATTTTGCCTCACGTTATCGTCGTTCTTAACATCCATTTGTGACCAGGAAACACACCCATCGTCTCCTCGATTGGGTTTGCAAAAAATAATACGCTCAACGTGTCGGTTCCATGCTTCCTGTTGAACCTTACGCTCTACTTTATCTTTCAAAGCAGCGAAGGTGATGTCGTGTTGAGCCTGCATAAGACGGGATTTGGATACTCAATGGGAAAAAACCCGACAGGAAAAAGAGTTCCCCGTACAAGTGAGACAACAATAATTCCATGACAGTCTTCCAACAACACCCTCACACTAGATCTATGCATCAACATCCAACTCTCCCAATACCATAATTGATACCCCTACTACCCACAGTTAAGACACGCAAAAGAAAGGAAAACACTACAACAACCCCCACATGAATATCTATACAACCCTGTTATATATCATCACTGAAGTTGGGCCATAACATCAAAGTCGTGCCTACTAGCTCCCTTTGATCCATGGTCATTCCTTCGCCAACTGAAATTCATCGACAACCAAAACACACCAGCTCTTGTTCTCCAAACCAAGACTAAAAAACACTCTGCAGAGAGGTTCATAAAGCAACCGTCCACACTTGCCGTGATATTAGTGTTATACCGAGTTAAGACACTTAATCGAATTAGTGTTCCACCCCTCGAATGAGACATCAGCATTTCTACATGTCATCCTATCCTAATGAACCAGCCCCCAAGATAAATTTACTAGCCTTTTAAACATCGTTGTTGATATAGAAAACAACTCATTTAGTACTTTGCGACTTGGTATCTTGTATACCAAACTTAAAGAAGGCTGGACAAATTTAGCTACTAGACGTCCCAAGGATAAGATGAATCCTTGGCTACATCAATGGGACACATATGGCACTTGTACCGGTATGTCTACATTTGACTATCTTGAAGTTGTATTACGAATTTTGAAGACAAAGATATCTTAGGTATCTCTTTTTCTTAAAAACATTAATTATCGCTTTTTATAGAAATTATAATAGGTATTTAATAATTGCCTATATATTAATTTTAGGTATCTAAATTATTTTTTGAGTAAAAAAAGCTATCTAATTATTTTTGACCAGAAGCTATCTAAATTAAAATAAATTAAATCTACTATTATATTGTAAGAGCATTATGATATTTTGAATTCTTAATCGAGGTTTTATTTTCAAATAAAAATAATCTTTATAAAAATTTAGTTTGTTAGTAAATGAACTATTTTTAAACTTTTTTTTTTCTATTTTTTTAGTTTTTCGTTGTTGAATATATTACAAGCAACATCTTTGAATACACGTTTGAAATTTGTCAAACGTGTGTGAGTCTATGAGAGAGTAGTGGGGGTGTTTGATAAAAAATGCCAAAAATATAATTAGGGGCCCAATTTTTAAAATTTGAACAAGGCCTCCAAATTAGTTGAGGCGTCTAATCTAAGTTAAAGACACAAAAAGATAATGAGATAGAGGGTTCATCTCCAACAATTGTTATTGACTATGAAATTCCAAATATTGATGAACACTCTTTGTCCAATCCTTTGTTTAAAGATTTTTCATGTACAGCTCTCTCATGTGATTCGGCACACTTCTTCAAGCTTTGAATCGTAAGTAAAAAATCACCATGATTTAAAAGAAAAGTATCACCATGATTCAAAAGAATAGATGAATTGTCAATTGAATATTTGCTGATTAAGAAGCCTTCACTCCAGGTGAGAAATGTTTAAAACTTACCCATTTTTCAAATGATCCTTTTTGCATATATAGATTAGCTTTCCTGTGACGTCTATAATCATTTTTATTTATGGTTGTGTATCCAAAGCGCCAGAAGAATTCATGAATGATTTGTTCTCCCATAGCAGCAAGTTTTGTTTTAAAATAAATACAGAAATATGCTAGGTATCACATTAGATCCCATAATTTATGAATCACTAGATGTCCTTAATTTCCATAAATGCAGGTGTTCTAAATAAACTTTCTAAAATAACTTTACAATAATAATTTCATTTAAATATTTGATTTAAAAATTTATCCAAATACGTTTATAATAGGCCAACATTGAGTTAGGTGACTTTAGTGATAATTCCCTTTTTGATGAAGACAAGAAAAATAACAAAAGAAAAGAGCATGTGAGGTAACCGGATAAATAAAAGTTCTGAGAAACTAAACAAAAATGTGGAAATTGGTACATAAACACTCAGCGCCTAGGTAGTTTAAAGACGATCCACAATGGTACAAAATATTGTCACTATGCGCACACTAAGCCTTCCTCAACAGAGATGAACAATAGACAGAAGATGAGAATTTGGCCAAGCAAGTTCAATGGTGGACATGTAGCATCAGATTCTAACAAAAATTCTATCGCATGTTACCCTCTCGTAGCACATCAATCATATTGTATATTCTCTTGGGATCCTCTAATTTAATCTGCATACACCAAATAAGTTCAGATTCAGACATTGCATTCAGTAAATGGTTGAAGTCTTGAAGACTTGAAGTAGTAGGATTATGAATAAACAACCATGCAGCATAGTAGAATACGATCTTGTGATAATATTTGAATCATAAGTATATTATAATTAAGAAGAAACGTATATAGCAACAGTTTTGTAGTATGACATTTTTGTACTATTATTTATTTTTTTTGACAAAAAAAAGGAAGGACATTTTTTTACTATTATTACTAATTGGAACTATTTGAACAACAACGAGACATCCAGCTCAGGGTGATGAACAAAACCTAAGTTGTATTTTTTGAAAAATGAAGACTAATCTAATCATGTAGATAAAGGTGGACAATGGGATAAAATGTAATTAACTTGAATGGAAAAGCATATGCACCTTCTTAGCAAGAAAAATTACGGCATCAACAGTGCCCTCAGCATATATTGATCTACCACAAACATTATGCTGAAATTCAAATGAAACTCTGCAATAATTTTTTAGAAGAAACAGAACAAAAGATAAATTAGTTAGTAGAAGAAAAAATATGTCAAAACATATAATAAAATGAAAATGTTAATTCTTACGTTTCATCTGGTGATGTCAAATGATACATATGAAATGCATGACCGTTCAAATGCTCCTCCGGTACTCCAACCAAATCAAGTTGTTGCTGGGGATCCCTGATCAACTCTATCTGACAAAATTCATTGGGAAAAAGGGCAAAAATCCAGTAAGAATCTGTAGTTCTTCTAATACTTGTGAACTACAACTGATTACTAGGACATATTGTCTAAAATTAATTCAGACCACACAGACAGGAGGTTTGGCAAGTGAGAGTTTTGCAACAGTAGAGAGAATACTGTGTTGGTACCATAATGAACCAAGCGATGTGATTTAGCGCACCTTATCCATATCAAAAGCAACCCCCAGTTTGTTGAAGCAAGATATTACAGCTTTCGCAGTTCCAGATGCATCAACTTTGCTTGCTTGGTGAGACTCTAATACCTACAATCTTGCAAGAATGCATCAGATTTTAATACTATATGAGACAGAAGTTTATTAAAAGAAGAGAAATAAAAATATACTATCTTGGAATGAGCAAGATTAAAAATATACTATCTTGGAATGCTATGCTATACTACACTATCTTGTGTTAGATATAAACCTTTTGCTCCTTATATTATCTTGTGTTCAGATATCAATCTTTTGCCATACTTTTAGCATGGCAAAAAGTATGGTATCAACTAGACCCTGCCAAACCATGTGCAAAGTAAATATCCAATATTTTAACATAGTCATAAAGCAAACCACAATAACAAAATTATTGATACCTAGAGTGGTTCAATTGTATTAAACCTTGATTCGATGCAAGTCTGTATATGAGCCTAAACGAAAGTCTACTTGAGTTTATTGCTAAGTTAACTCATTTGGATACCTAGAGTAGTACAATTCTATGAGTTGACACGATTGCACTACAATCAATTCAAGTTACTAGCAATTTAAAACTGTTACTATTTTATAACACAATTGATAGGTCTGTTATAGTAGTTAGAGTTAGTTAATGTTTTGGTCTGTTATAGTAGTTAGAGTTAGTTAATGTTTGTTATATTAGTTAGCAATTAGTTAGTTGGTTGAGTTAGTTAGGCATATAGCCTATAAATAGAGAAGAGGGATTAGGGAGGAGATCATGTAATCATTTGTAAAGAATTGGGGCCTTATGGCACTATGGAGAGTCTAGAGTCTCTCGAATACTCTAGGGATACATTGTAATCATCCTTTTCGTTCAATAATACTAGTTGGTACCTTTCAACAATCTGTGTATGTAAGTAAAATTCTCTTTTTATCACTTTAGTGTCTTAGTTCGGTAGGAATGTATGACGGATACAATGAATGAATGATCACATGGTAGAGAGAACCAAGGAAACTATAAGCCAGTCAATTGGCATGATTTATATCAGAATATAATAGTATTGTTGGATCCAAGTAATTGAACTCGCCTAACAGAAAAAGAAACTCGGTTGTTTTGGCTTTTTTAGTTTCAGTACGAATAGAATAGAAACGGATGGAGAGGGGGGGGGGGGGGGGGGGGGGGCAGATGAAGAAAGTCACTACCCCACCTCCCCAAGAATTTCTTCCCCAAGTCACAACCCCCAAAAACGTTAATGCAGCAAAAGAGTTACCTGCAAGGAATACCCAGAAAAGGCTCCAGGAAATTGCTCTGCCATAATTTCCATAGCTGCAAGAAAAGCAACAACCTAAAGCAAAAGGTGCAGCACCATGAGGAGGACAAAATACAGGATTGCAAAAGACATGAAAACTGAAAACTGATCAAGGTTTTCGGGAAATATATTTTACCTGCTTTCCCATTTGCGGAGATATCACAGCGTAATTCTTTGAGTCTTCAACAGTCTTATACAACAAGTCCCTGTCTCCACCAGTGGTCCCCATCACAAAGGGTACCCCAACTTTACAGTATAACTCTCCATTGCCTACATATAAGAATGAATTCATAAATAGCACCAACACCATTAGTATTTTCATCAAATACTCCATATCCCATATCACAAAATCAAAAGTCCATTTATAATTCTATTATGAATTCAGGTATTTGGAATTGAAGCGTCAGAATGTCCCACTGGCCAATGAGAAGACCAAGTAGTATGGCCTATGTAACCTATGCCAACAGATAATATTCTCAATTTGTAAGCTTAAAATTTAAGAGGTGGGTACCAAAAAAATGTTAAGAGTTTCATTCAAATATAAATGACAACAGCAGCATAATAGGTATATCACTTTGTAACGTGTTTTTGCCTTTCTGTTACACAATTGACATTTCATAATTAATATTAAAAATAAGATGAAAAAAAAGTGAAGATTAAAATTTTGGCTAATCTGCAATCCAATAATGAGAAATTATTATGCTTCAAAACACATACCATTGACTGCAGTTGGTACCGTGTAGTCCACAACTATCAAATTTGGATATTTATCAAGGACGGATGCAAGAAAACTCTCCCTATCAGAAGGACCGTGCACAAGGAACTCCCTTCCACAGACCTCAAAAGTCTGTCCAGACTCCTCTTCACACCCAAATGACACAGGCACAACATTCAGTCCAGCAGCTTCTGCTGCATTAATGACAGCCTTTCCCATTTTTCCAGTACATGCATTAACCTGAACAGAATAGAGTTAAATGAACATATCTGTTTTGCAGCTAGTTTTTTAAAATAAAGATATGGCATTATTGTAAGAAATATTCAGACACAATCAGATTTTTTAAAGGTGTGCACAGTGTAACTGAGTTTGTCTATTCAAACCACAAGGTACGTAAATGTCCAAGCCAAGGAAAGAAGAAAAGATGATGAAGTGGAGAAATTCTGAAGGAATAATCTGCTTTATATCTAACTCCATACAATCATCATGACATAGACAATCAACCTCACAAGCCTAGAAATGCTAGCCAAAACAAATTAATTTCCAACTTCTGACAAAATGGAACCTTACACTTTGTAGTCCTCATTGGAAATGCTGATAAGCTTGCAGAATTGAATAGGATTAGGAATTATATGTTAAATAAAATAGATACAGAATTACAGACTATAAGATGTTGCATTAAATAAAATAGAAGCAAATAACCAAAAACTATTCATATATAAAATCAAATAAACTTATACTAAAAACCCCAGAATTTTAAGATTACCATCATTTGTAATGAAAGTCATAAAGACATGCACCTTGAAGCACGTAGCATACCCATTACAAACAACTGAAAATATGTTTGACCTAGCAATCAGCTATTATTGACGATAGAAGAGATTGATATAATAACATATCTTAGGATCTATAAGCATCAAGTTCAACTTAAGTAACATAAACATACAAATTGGAAGCTTTTCCCTCAAATTGGACTCAAAGTGTACACATAGCAATTCAACTATACAAATTGAAAGCTTCTCCCTCAAATTGGACTCAAAGTGTACACATAGTAATTGAAAAATCAAATAACAGTAATTTAACAAGTGTACTAAAAAAACTTGGGCATTGAAATGTGAACCAAAAAGCTAGAATAACGAGAGAGAAAATGTATTATAGTTAATTACCATTATTGGAATGCCAGTGTTGTGAGTAGAAGGTGCAGATTTTTCAAGAAAAGTCTGAACTGGTGTGGCTGCTGCTGCCATTGAAACAGTGGGGAAAAAACGCGATCTACTCTTCTGAGAAATGGGGACAGTGTTCATTTTACGTTGGTTGCTGCCATTGGAGAAGAAGGCAAGGTGATTGTGGTGTCTATGGAACACGTTAGTTGCGGTTTTCAGCGTGAGCGATGACATCGAAGAGTGGCAATGAAAGAGGGAACACGAGTTATGGTTAGAAGGAAGAAAGGAGAGATTTCAGTTCAGGGTTTAAGACCCTGTTTGACATGGATATGGAGTGGTTAATAACCAGGCCATGTGATAGTTGGGCCGAGAATGATATCCAGCGCTTTGGACCTGGGCTTCGTGATGGGCTTTTAAGCGCTTCCTTGGTGTAACTGGACTGGCGCTGCCATTTTTGGCAACCCCCTCTACTCATCGGACACCTCTAACTCTTAAATATTTCAAAAATACCTTCACTTGAAACGCGCCCCAATATCCCACACTTCATTTTAACTGGTACGGTACCAAAGCACCAAACCTGTTCGGTAGTTTAACACTGAACTTGTCTAAATTAGTTGAATTAAGATAGAGTCCATAGTTGAATCTAGAGAGAGAATCCAAATTTCAGTGAGGAATGAATATAAATTAAGAGTATCAAAAAATAGTTTGAATTAAGATACTCTAGACATGGTAAAACCTCGGCACATCGTATTGTCACACTCACACATGATATTGCCACACTCACACATGCTAAGTTTTAGTCTATATAGCCTTTAATATTAGCAGCTTTTTGTGTTGAACTGACAATTATGAGTGCTAATTTCAGCTTTTTGTGTTTGATTAATTGTCACACTACCATATGCTGCGTTTTAGTCTATATAGCCTAATATTAGCAGCTTCACACTTGGTATTGTCACACTCACATGCGTTTGTGAGTTTGGTTCTGAACCGGTTCAGTTCCAAACTTCTGAACCTTTAGAAATTCAGAAAATTGGAGGGTGTCTATAAATACATAAGACTCAGTGCTTAAGATTCGAACTGGTTCGGATGGCCATCGTTTGAACAGTGTAATCCCAAAAAAAATGCAATGTGTGCGTTTCATTAATGACATTTTGGTTTTTTCACAAGGTTTGAGAGTATCCAGTGAGTAGCTCGAGGGTTGTACGAAGTATGACCTCCAACTTAAGGGTGAGGATTTTTATAGCCCCACATTTTGACACTGTACCTTCACAAAAATCATTTATCCCAATTTTATCCTTTAAAAAATGCAAAGCGGGTTTATAGATAAATCTGTAGTATTAAAAAACAGATTTATAGATAAATCTGGGTTTGATATTTTCAAAACCGGATTTATCTACTAAATAGATAAATTCGGTTTAAGATTTTCAAACTTGGATTTATCTATTAAATAGATAAACCCTGTTTTTGAAAGTAAAATAGATAGATCTGTTAAAAAATTATAATCAATTTTTTAATAATTATAAAATAGATATAGATATCGGTGATCTTTTAGTTTTGTTTAGTGTGTAGATATTTGTTACTCGTGACGATATTATATGCCGGCTAGATAATCAAGACAAAAAAATCAGTTTTTGGGCAACCTACTCCAATTGTCCTGAAACCACATCCAGAAAAATCAAGGCTCATCACTCCCATAGAAGGAACTTCTTATGGGATTTCGGGCTCAAAATCATTTACTCTTTTTTATTAATTTTTTTAAATTTTCATAATATCCAAAATATCTAAAAAAAATTGCATAAACTTCTTTTGACTTTATTAGATTTTTAGCGGCGTTTTTGCAATTTTTAAATTAATTTTGATTCTTAAGAGATTTTTAGTGGTGTTTTTATAATTTGTTCCCCCGCCCCATTTACTAGATGCTCTATCGTCGTTAACGCATTCTCCGACCATTAGAAATTTAAATAAAATAAATTTTATATTTTAATACAAAACAAATTCATTTTTTTAATAGATAAATCTAGTTTTAAAAAATGCAAACCGGATTTTTCTATTAAAATGATAAATTCATCTTGTATTAAAATATTGAGAAACATATATATTTATCATTTTAATAATAAATCCGATTTTAAAAAATGTAAATCGGATTTATCTATTAAAATTGTTTTGCATTTTTGCTAAAAAGTAAAATGGAAAGGAACGTGTGGGAACCAACACTCCTAGCCCAGTGGTTCAGGCTCCTGCTGGGACGTGGTGGGGGTCGATCCGATTTACTCCCGGATTCGATTCTCGTCTATGTCAAATAGGGTGTGGGCCAGCGAAATGATTAACAGCCCCAAGTAGCGAGCGCAGATTAGTCCTTCGTTGACAGCATTGGGACACTGCGTGGGTCGCCCGCGAGGGTCAAATACCAAAGAAAAAAAAAGAAGGAACGTGTGGGGGTATAAAAAACAACTAGTCTCAACGCCTGTGCGTTGCACGGGACAGACTAACCTATAAGATAATTATATTTATACATAAATTTAAGGAAAAAACTATGCAAATATCAAATAAACAACACATTCATTAAATTTTTAGAAACGACACTAATAAATAGAAGCATTTATATAAAATTGAAAGAATACGATAGGGCTTCTATTGTAAATGTGATTGGAATTCTCGTTGGAGTAAATGATACAATGCAGTACTCGAACATAAAAGAAAGATAAAAATATGAAAATAATAATAATTTAAGTATGCTTCTAATATGTATTGGTGCGAAATGACCAAAATAAAGAAGATGACACAGGTAAAATATAAAACGTGTGGGTATCATGCAGAGATGGATGAAAAGTGAAAACCACCAGTAAAATAAAAGCACCTACAAAAAGTTAAAAAAATGATGGGGTTCTATTGTAAACGTGGTTGAAGTTCCCGATGGAGTAAATGCTGCAACACGAGGCTTGAATATGAAAGAAAGATAAAAACCCATTATTTAGCATCTCACTTTAGACTTCACCCCTCGTCTGATGTCTCATGTCACTCACACTCTGCCGTCGATGCTCGTCGTCTCGTCTCAGTCGCCGCAATTTATGCTTCACCCATTTCTTTTTGTGTTCTGGTCCAGGTTTGCTTTCTTCATCTTCTTCAACACGACTCCTTTAGTTTTCGGTTTCTTACATCCCCTCTCTTTCTTTCTCGCTCTCTTTTTTACAACGACATTTGCGACGACGACGACAACTATTCGCCGGAAACTTCATCTTCTTTGGTTCGTCTTCACTGATTACTCCTTTCGTCCATCGCTGTCTTACCGTCACTGACCGCTTCTCTCGATCTGTACAGATATACTTTAGATCTATACATGCAAAGGGGCTTTGTACCTGCCTCTCTCGATCTGTACAGATATACTTTAGATCTATACATGCAAAGGGGCTTTGTACCTTTTTTCTAAGATTTTTTGTTTACTGTAATCTACCTTTCCTGTGTTTTTTAAATGCTATGATTTTAGATATTTTTTTATAATTGATTTATGGACAACTTTGATTCAGTTTTGTTCTCTTCTTCTTCTTCTCTTTCATTCTTCTTCATGTATATTCAATGCGCTGATGAATCTTTAGATCTTTCTTCTTCTGCAATTTTACATATTTACCTAATTAGAATTTTATATTATTATAATATGAAGAATTTAAAGCTATTAATTTCGTGTTATGAGAATGAAAATTGTTAGCTGTTAATTTCATGTTCATGTTTATTTTTTCTTTATCTTTCTGTTAAATAATTCATTATAATGTGTAGGAAAAGTTTAAATTGTAATGTGTAAGCATATTTGTGTTGATATATTCCTTAATCCGTCACGTGCACAGCCGCATTTTTGACTAAGTAAAGGGAAAACAAAAATGTAAGAAAAAAGTACGCATATTGGAGAAACACACGATCACAATCCATTTCACCTATAAAAAACCAAAGAACGAAAAAAATACCGCGCAAACCCAGCTGCAGACCAACTGCAGGCCAGCTTCCGCATATAAAAAGGATTTTTCCGGTTTAATGGAGTAATAACTTGTAAGCAATTATTGTCAAAAAAAAAAAATTGTAAAGAATTAAAAAAGTAATCAAAATCATAAAACGTCAATTCCGGGTAAATACCGTCGACCGATACTCTGTTTTTAATTCCCGTGCTTGCGTGTCTTGATGGGACTCATGGGAGAAACAAAGAACCAATTTGTCTGGGTATTGATACAAGAGTTAGGGAGAAGCAAAGAAGCGTTTCCAAAGAGAGAAAGAGACAAAAAGAAAAAGAGAAAAATTGAAGAGTGAAAGAAGATAATCTCGCCACCAGGGGATGTACCAGCATCAGCATGTCAATCGCAATTTCCCTCACCGACTATCATCCCAATCAAAGATCAACTAGAGGATGTCACAAGCTCAAGTCTCCTACTGGTATGATTTTGTATGGTTCGGTGGTTTCAGCAATTTCTATTTTTTGATTCTCGCTGCCTATTTTGTTACTGGATTATCTAATTTTGCAAATTGCAAGCTTTTGCTTTGTTGTGAATATTTGTAGTTGCACACACGTATTTTATTTTAAATGCTGACATCAAAGTTTCAAAATTGTGCACTTGATCGGTGTAGTTCAGGTGTTTGATTTTATGATCCTGTCGGCAACTGTGATGTTTGTTTATCTTTTGCTGTCTGTCTTTATGTCTTGCCTTGGTTCCTGATGCAAATCATTACTGGATTGTTGTTGGCTTGTGTTGTGGTACCTTTGCTCACATGTCTTTTCCAGACAGACTCACCACATATCTAGACCCATTAACCAGAGTTATGGTACCTTATGTTAATTTTAGGATCCAATTGGTCTAGTCCCAATTCTATGATGATGTTGGAGGCTATCTATATCCAATATTGAGTCACTATGCAGAGTCCTGCGATCTCACTCACTCACTCCTCAAGCTAGCTTTTGTGATCGAGTTAGTTAGTTAGTCCCAATCTAAACTTTAAAAGGGTCTAAAATGAATTTTAAGTTCATGTCTTTTAAAATTAGTAATTAAAATGAATGGAGGATTTCTTTCTGAGAAAGAGTCATAGTAAGGTGAGACTTGAGAGGTTTGTTTTATAAGAAGAGAGTGTTTGTTTTTATGCTTGGGGTATCCTTATGAACACTACTTTTAAGTAAACACTAAGACTACTAGAGGATATCTCATTAATTCGTGTGTGTCTATGAGTGAGCTGATTGGTGCTCACTTCCACCCTTTGGCCTTTCTCACAATACGTTTTGCTTGCTTTCAAACTGCCTGGAGTCTGGTGAAATAAAAGTGCATGTTTTTTGTATGGTTAGTTGGTTACTACTTTGGTCATATTTTTTCGCATCATTAGGACATGGAGCTATTTTTGTTTATCTTTCCTTTTCTATTTTTGGCTCTTCTCTACGTTTATTTGCTTTTATAAAACCATTTTCATGTTATGGATTTTAAGATTTGGCAACAAAATCTTGCAACTTATGGGTTGAAGAATTGATTCTTGGTTTGAAAAGATTGAGTTTCAGAAGGCAAAGGATGAACGGAATTGTAGTAGTGGAGACTGTAGCACTTTGGTGGATGTAAGGGGGTGGGAAGAAATAGTTTTTTAAGGGTTGAAGGAAGTAATCTTCAGTAAAAGCAGTTCCTGCTGCAGTAGAAAAAAATGGAAAAGTACGAGTGATGAGATTTGAGACAAACCTAATAATTATCTAATATGGCTTTTGTGTTGCTTCCTTTTTACTTGTGTTTTTCAGTCCTAACTCCTAAGGATTGTTGCATGTTAGTGGACCTGCACCCCGTCTTAATTGGAGATGCAAAAGAGAAGCTTTGTATATGGAACAGAAATCTTGAGAATAATAATAAGAGCCCCCTCACAGTGCTCAATTTCATTGGAAGGAATCATTTTAATTATATATGTTACTAATTGTGTGTGTATAATTGAGAGGGGGGATCATAGGAAAGTTTCACGATCAGTTTTGCTAGAAATAGATTACTTCACCCCATCCATATATAAATGGCTATTGGAGCTGGGGATGGAATTGTTGGCTTGGAAGACAAAACGACCTTCTAGTTAGTATTACATGGTAGTGTTTTGTCTCACGTTTTCTCTTAATGAAATAAAAATAAATTTGGTTTTGCAAGTCCAAAGTTATAGGATCTTATGAAAGAATATAAAAAACTCTGCTCTTAATGAAATAAAAATAAATTTGGTTTTGCAAGTCCAAAGTTATAGGATCTAATGAAAGAATATACAAACTCTGTTGACAATCTATTCTCCATATAGCATCACTCAACATACTGAATTTTTGAATGGTGTTCTTATCTTCATGATTATTTTTGAAAAATGCATGGCATTTTTATCTGTTGTATTCTATAATTTGTGTTAATTTTGTTTTGAGATTTTGGTGTCCACTGCAGCTGTGGCTCTTGTGGATACCCTCTGAAATTGACATCATCCAATCGAATCACATCTAACATTGCATCTGAATACCAAAAGTCTGTTAAGAAGGGATCAATTTCTTTTGCTTCCGTTGATCTGAGTCGTTTTACACAGGTTGATGAAACAAGTTGTTTTCCAGTCACATGGTTTCATCCTTCAAAGACTAAATTGCTTTGTCGTAAATGTGGGGTTCATATAGGTTATGATTATGGTGAAGAATCATCCGGTCTTTGTGGATTTAAGTCTTCCATTTCAGCTGGCTCTCAGAGAAAATTTATCATAAAGATTCAATCATTACAACCATCTTCTGAAGAGTCTTAAAAGGGTTGCCATGGGAGATCTTTCTAGAAATGGTGCTACGTCCATCATGCACCTTCCAGATGATTGCCTTACTGATATTTTCCATGCTTTAGATAGTCATATTGACCGTGAATCATTTGGCCTGACTTGCCGCCGATGGCTCCATCTTCAAAACTTCAACCGTCGGTCGCTGCAATTTGAGTTTTCATTCACCGTATTAAAGCCTTCGTCTTTGTCTAGGAGACCTTTTGACATTAAGACATTCCATCTCCATAGGTTACTGATGCGCTTTCAACATTTGGAATCCCTATCCCTATGTGGTTGCACAGAGATGAATGATTCAGGGCTGGGCCGTCTGCCAAGTTACGGTTCCAATTTACGGAAACTTAATCTAGATTGTTGTTTGAAAATCACTGACTATGGACTATCCCTGGTTGCTTCCGGTTGTCCCTCCTTGATAGCAATCAGTCTATACCGATGCCTCAATGTTACCGATGTAGGATTGAAGACTTTGGCCAATGCATGCCTATCATTGAAACACGTAAACCTTTCTTATTGCTCACGAATATCTGACAATGGGTTACAAGCTCTTACACAACGATGTCACCAGCTTCATTTTGTTAATGTATCACACTGTGAGGGTATAAGCGGTGTTGGTTTTAGAGGATGTTCAAAAACTCTAGCATATGTAGAGGCTGAATCTTGCCAGCTTAGTTCAAAAGGTGCCATGGCAATTGTTAGTGGCAGTGGAATAGAGTATCTGGATCTATCTTATTTGAGAGATCCGTTGCCTGCATTTGGATTTTCTTCCTCAAGCCTCAAAATCCTCAACTTTCGAATGTGTAGATCTGCTTCTAACACTACTATTGAGAACATTGCCAAAGGATGTCCTCTACTTGAAGAATGGAACTTAGCATTATGTCATGAGGTGAGCACACCTGGATGGCGGACCGTGGGATTATATTGCCAGAATTTGAAAAGACTACATGTTAATCGATGTCGAAGTCTCTCTGATAATGGCTTGCAGGCATTACGAGATGGATGCAAAAGTCTCGCCATTTTGTACTTGAATGGTTGTGTTCACGTGACGTCTGTTGCCATAGAGTTATTCAAGTTTCAAAGACCTAATGTTTGCATAAAGGAAGAAGAAGTAATGTGCATAAGGCCTTACTCCCCATTCAGATGATAAATGCTAATGCGGGTTATTATCTACATAGATACAAAATGCATTCTCTTTGTAGGAAAAGGGCTGCATAAATTGATCATTAATAAGTTGTTTGAAAGATTTTATCTGTTATACTCAACCTGTGGTTGCTTCTAGTTATACATTATTTGGATGCCTGTCGCTACTGGTGATCTTATATGTCATATCAGTATGATATTACTCACTCCGTCCCAAATTGTTTGCAGTTTAAGGTTTTGACACACTCTTTAAGGAAAATGATTACGAGTCTAGATTTTTTAAAAAGTGTTATCCAATTTACCAATTAACCCTTTATCTCTCTACATAGAAAAATGTGAATCTTTTATTAAATGAAAAAAGTTGTCATCATTAATAGAGGTACAAATGGAAAAGAACATTAAAAGTTACATTGAAATTCTAAAACAACAATCAATTTGGGACAAATTGATTTTGCTAAAACTGCAAACAATTTGAGACGGAAAGAGTAGAACTTTTATCTTTTACACTGTCATAATTACATCCACCATGGCAAAGGCGTGAGTTTCCACCTTGGAATGAGGCAATTTACAATCTCTTTAAATTTATTTATTTGTTGGGGAGGACCTATTGTTATAAAAGAAACGATGAATGTGCATTTTTTTAAAAGGTGATCTACCCTTGCTAAGCTAATATTGCAAAAAAGGTTACACAAAAAAAAAGATTGTCTAACTGCATACTTCTTTCATCGTTTAATATAAAAGCAAGTTGCACACAAAACATTGTTAAAGTAAAAATTTAAAAATACATGAAAGATGATGTTTTCAATACTTCAAATCCATTATTTTAAAAGGAGGAGCTGAGATATTTGGTGAGCATCAACTAAAGTCCGTTTGATTTTCTTATTTTTGAGCTTATGTAAAATTGCTTATGCAAATAAATAAACTTTTATGCATTATTCATAAACTTGTCCTGGTAGTTTATTTCATAAAAGCTTATTTATTTGCATAAGTCGTTATCCATAAGCTCAAAAATAAGTCAATCCAAATGGGCCTTAAGTGATGCTAATAGTCTTTTTTAAATTAGTTTTTGGTTTTCTAAGAGAGATTTGTATCTTGGTCAACTTTTAAATATCTGGATCCACTTAGTATGACTACTTTGAATGAGAAACTCTTCACTTCACTTATAGATGTGTAGCTAAGACCACCTTGCAAGCAAACACTCACTTATGGAATTGGAGAGTTGCATGTTTATATTTTATGAATAGAATGAAAGAACATTCTGGAAGGCCTAACTCAACAGGCAGATGCCGAAATTGTTAGGTTGGATATCATGTCCCGATCGGGTTCAAACCCGAGACCTCACAGTTGTGTGCATGAGTTTCTAGTGACAATTGCCTATTCGTCTAAGAACCCAAAAAAAAAGAATGAAAGAACTACATCCATCGATGCCATATTTATTCCATTTTTTTTTAATATTTCAATTTCCTTCATTGTTAAGTAATTTCATAAGACATCAGCACCTCATGCTCTACTACTTTTATGTTGCATACAAAGGAGTTGGGACTCTTAGGTGTTTATTTGATGCGTCACTCCTTAAAGCCTTATATGCATGCCACTAAATCAGTGACTTGAACGCCTCATGCTTACCATGGAGGTGGTTGTTATGTATAAAAGCAAGCTAAGATTGAATTCCTTCTCTTATCATTCATTTTTTTTTTGAACCAATTCTCTTATCATTCATAACAAATATTCATTTGCTTTCCTCCCTTTTAAACCTTCGGCCATTCACAATAAATTCCTAAACCATTTTCTTTTAAGTCTTATAACCCACCCAAAACCCCTAAAAAGCCTCATCCAATCGCACTGTTGTGTGCGTAGCTTTGCGTTAAAGTTCGGGCACATGTTGACATTACTGGAGTCGGTACTACGTTCGTGCTATATTTCAGGTGGGGCAAGATATCACATTTGCCGGGACAGTTAGCGTAAAATTTTAATTGAAATATGTGTAGAGTGGCCCAAATTCTACTAGAGTTAAAGAGTCAATGATACCTAAATATCATTTGACTACTCTTCGGAATTAAGATGGAATGAAGTTTAGGTCATCGATGACCGGTTAACACATAGGAAAATTCTATATTATTATTTGACTGATTGATTATGATATATTGTGATTGATTGCTTTGATTGATTATTTCTATGCTTTTGTGCTATTCTTGATTATCCATGAAATTGTTGAAGTGTCTTATTTTATAACTATGTTGAGAAGCATGATTGTACTTCATTATAAGAACATGATAAACATAATTAATGAGAAAACTAAGATAAGATTGTATAATCAATTGGTCCAAGAACTGATTATCGGTGGATCGGAAAGTCATGGACTCAGATCCTTAGTAGGACATATCTATATTGGTCGGTTAATATTAGGTTTAGATTACTTGGACCTAGGGCTGGCAATGAACAGAACCAACTCGAACATAGTTCGAAACTCAACTCGATAAATGGCTCGTTGCACTTGGTTCATGAACCAAATGAGCTGAATTTGAGCTAAAAATTCAGCTCGTTATATAAATGAGCTGAACTCAAGCTAGGTAAAGTTCGACTCGTTTGGTTCATGAGCCAGCTCGATATATATATATATATATATATATATATATATATATATAATTTTTTATTTCAATACATTATTTAATTAATATATTTTGTATTAACGTTTTGTTTTGTATTCAACTTAAAACTATCCAACAAACTATATCTTCACTCGAAGACCATTCCTCCAAGAAAGGTCATTATTGCAACACCAATCATCTTAGAATCTAAGAAGGCACCTAATTTTGCATTTGTTGAGAATATTTAAGCTAATGAAAAAAGTGATACAATTCCCACCTTCATCTTAATTGCCATCACAAGAACCAACGGTGTCTCTTTGTATTCAATTTTTTAAAAAAAAAAAAATAGCATTTGGAAAAAGGCAAAAAGCATTAAGTGCCATAAACCTTGCTCTTCTGACTACACTATAAACCTACGGAAGTCTTTTAGCATCCCAATCTTCTTCATTACATTTGCTCTTCTTTTCACAAATCTTACCTAAACCTTTGTTCTTCTTATAGAGATGTCTGCAATTTTTACAAGTGAAACACTAAGAGATTCATCACCAAATGATGGAGAAGGGTACTTAAATCCATCAAATCCTACCATTGGTTTAGATGTATGTACAAATGGTGGAGCACTTATAAATGAAGTAACACCAACAAATGAAATCTGAAATGAAGTAGCAAGTAGCAACAATGAAGTTGAAGGAAATAGTACTGAGAATGCTGATAATGTTATTCAGAAGGACCCTTGCTGACTACAACATTTAGGAGGAGTCTACACTTCACCTTGTTTTGCGTCTTCGTGGTGGATCTTAAGTATGTACGTGAATGTTCCCTTGTTGCTGTCTTGTTATGTGTTGGAAGTCCTGCAAGTCTTTGCTGTTTAAAGAACTTGTCGTTTGGGTCTTGAGTTTGTGATGGCCCATGAATGATTGTCGTTCGTTATTGTTTTTGGATAATTCTATTCTATGTTTATATGTTCATTTTATTGAAAATGTTCGACTTGATTAATCAAATATATGTAATATCTTCGGATACATTTCTGAAGTTCAAGAAATAAAGCAATTTTTTGTGGAAAAAAAACTTATATGGAGTTATTTGATTTATGATAACTAGCCCCATGACCCGTGCGATGTACGGGGTTGGCTAAATTCTAGCGTATACTCGAGTAATTAAATCTTTTCAAAAGACTAATATCCCATCATGCTTGAAAGCAAAATTTGCATTGGCTAGCACCGAGTTTGTCAATTGTGAGAATCGAGCACAGGATCAACTCCCGTGCCCCAGGGTAGCCTATGCCATTGGGCAAATGGTTTTAGTTTGCAAAATATAAAATCTAATAACTCTGAATAAAAATTGAATATAAATATAAATTAAATAAAAAGATTATCAATTTTAAAAGGAACATTAATAAAGGCACACATCCTACATAGATAAAATAAGAAGAAAAGGTCTAAAGAATTTTAATAATAGAATCCACATTCATCAAATGCAAATATAAAAAATTAACTTATAATTAGAAAGAAAAGAAGACAACACAATTAACAAGTGGAACACGCTGGGTATCATGCATGGTTGAAGGAAAACGCATGATAAAATAGGAGCAGTTATACAAAGTTGAAAAAGATTACAGAGGTTTTATTGTAAATGTGGCTGAAGTTCCCGTTGAAATAAGATCATGAAGGTTCTATTGCAAATGTGCTGAAGTTCTCACGGGAGTCAATGTAGCAACGTTGTACTCGAATATTAAAGAAAGATAAAAATATAAACACCAATTAAAGAATGATCTTAATACTCGTTGGGGTGAAATGACCAATATAAAAAAGAAAACACAAATAGAAAGTGAAATACGTGATATCGTACAGGATTGGATGGAAATTACCAATAAAATAGAAGCAACTATAAATAGTTGAAAGAGTGCGGTTGAGGGATCTATTGTAAATGTGACTGAATTTTTTGGAATAAAAAATAAATTAAAATATAAATTAAATAAGAATATTATAAAATTAAAAAGAAAATGTTATTGAGGAACGAACTTCACGTATTTGAACATCTAAAATTTTTCGGTACAATAAAGTACCCCAAAATACATTGTCAGCATTGCACTTTACAGACTTTTTCACAAACTTATTAATATTTTTTACCAAACCGGTTATTTACGAAAAAACTTTTGGTATTTGAAGAGCCAATATTTTTTTCGAATCCTAAAGTACCTCAAAACACACTACTTAACACTTCACTTTACATATTTTGTTACAAAATTATTATTTTTTACCACCAAATACGACAAAACACACTTTTTAACATATCACTTTACGCATTTGTTTCATAAAATTAATTAGCTTTTCACTTAATCGATCTAAAAATTTTCGAGACCATAATGTAGTCCTTTAAATATAAAAGAAAAAAAAAGAAAAAAAATTGAAGCAAAAACAAAAATGAAATAAAAAAATGAAAAGAAAAAAAAAGAAAGAAGAAGAGAAAAAAACAACAAAAAAAAAACTGAAAAAAAAAACAAATGAAAAAAAAATGGAAGTTGGCGCGCAGCATGACAAGCCGCATTAGAGTCTTAGATAAGATAATTTAAGGCATATATTGCTATTTTTTCATTTTGATTCATTTATAAAAGGCTAATATTATTTTGCATATATTACTAGTGAACAAAATGAGCTAAACAGAGCGAACGAGCCGCTAATGAACTTAATCAAGTTTAGGTGGAAAATTACTTTCTTTTTTATACTTTTTTTTTAAAAAATCGAGCTAACGAGCTGAACCGAGTTGTTCACGAGCTTGAGTCGAGTCGAGGTGGGCTGAAAAAGAAGGTTCATATCGAACTCGAGTTGAGTTTCAAGCTGAATCAATTCTTATCGAGTCGAGTCGAGCTGAACCAAGTTCGACTCCACTCGACTCATTTCCAACCCTACTTGGACCATTTGGTGGGAGAACAGCTTATAACACTCGGACTCCTTTGTGACAGTCGGGTAGCGTCGCCGAAGCATAGTAGGAACATTAGTGACAACAAGATATGACCAGAGTCAGCATATAATATTGACACATACTCACATTAGAGTCTGAGAAATAAGATATTAAAAAAGAATAGAAGATAAGAAATAATTTGATTTAGTGCACCTGTAACATGTTTAAATTGAGTTTTACTTTATCTTCCCATTTTTCTGACTTGTACATGTATCTTAGTCGTACGTGTTTTTCTTTTGTATATTTGTATGTATCACTTAGATCCACTCGAGGAGCCACTTGTACGTGTTTAGCCAGTGTGTCAGTCATTTGAGCCTCGCTAGTTATTTATTTGGTTGACCTTGTTTTATATTCTTGCGTTTCGCTGTTTTGTAAAACTCTGATATATTTTAGTGACTTTATTATTGCCGCATATTTTGTGAAACTCTTAAAATTATGTCTTTATCTGTGTGATGCATGTTCAACAATATAATTAAGTAAAGTTTTAAATTCATCCATTTTGGAGATTAAGAGATTAAGTGTAAATGGTTACTATGAATTGGACAAAGGTCGTCTCATTTAATGGTATCAGAGCAGTTCAATTCAAATCGAACTGCGAGTAGAACATTTTTGACATGCTATTGTTAATTGAATTTTTAGGCGTAAACTGAAACTGCAGTAGAACATTCTAGTTCAGCGGTATCAAACAGGTCCGACACCCTAGTACCAGACTTGACCGATACTATGGTGTCCTACTTGTTAACAAAGATCACACACCCCTTATAACACACTCGACACATCAATATCGAACTGATTTGGTACTTTGGTACCATACCCTATTTTTTATACTCCCGGTACCAAAGTACCAAATTGGTCTGGTACTAAGGTATCGTATCATTCCAAAAATGCAGCGTAGAGGGGTTCCCATGCGTGTTCCACGTGAGGGCATTTTTGATAATTTTAAAAGTTAGGGGTATGTGGTGCATAGCTGAGGGTGTTTAGAAAGTTTGGGCCAAGTAAGAATTCCTAAAATGTGTTGCTCATACTTCATACAACTCCCTCTACTCACTGGACACCCCCGATCCTCAAATATTCTCAAAATACTATCACATGAAACGCGCTTCCAAACACCCCGACGATGATTTTTAACAGATTCGGGCCAAAACTTCCGAACCGGTTCAGAAGTTTAGTTTCGAACCTGTTAAAAATCTTGCAAATAGGGATGTTTGCTTGGTTTGGAACTAAACTTCCGAACCGGTTCAGAAGTTTAGTCTTCGTAATTCCAGGAAAAAAAGGACGTGTGCGTTTCATTAATGACATTTTTGTCTTTTCGCATGTTTTAGGGGTGTCTAGTGAGTAGGGAGAGAGTTGTAAAAAGTATGCCTCAAATATGTTAGTGTTTAAGAGCAAAACCAAGCCCATGAGCCCATTATCAAATATAAACTAAAAACCCATTTTCGACCCGACCCACTCAAAAGAATCCCTTATAACCAAAAACCTCATCTAACCCTAATTCGCTCTCACTCTTTTCCATCACTTCGGAGGAACAAGAGATCGAGCTTCAGCAGCAATGGTGCGTTTCTCTAATCTCTCTCTCACCTTAGCCATTTTCTTCATTCACAGTCATTTCGTTTCTAGTTAAACGTCAATCTCGTTGATCTGTTTATGAGAAACAAAACATTTTGTAACGTGTCTCGTTTGTTTGAAATTTCGTAGTAGTTCGATTTACACATCCTTTTTTTTGTGTTAGTTTTTGAATAATCATCAATTCTGCAATGAAATTCAACTACGTGTGTGTGTTTGTGATTTATGATTTTATAGACAATCTCTGAAAACATATTTCGTTTTCGTTGTGGAATATACAATAGGTGTATGTGAAGGCTCAGAAATCGAAGGCTTACTTCAAGAGGTATCAAGTCAAGTTTAAGAGAAGAAGAGGTATTTTAAGTTCTTTCTCTTGCCTTCTACTTTGTGTGTTCTGATTTGTTTATCATGCCGGTATTGTTAGTTTTCTGTTGATGAGTTTAATTGCTGGAAAATTTGCAGAGGGGAAGACTGATTACCGGGCTAGGATCCGGTTGATTAACCAGGATAAGAACAAATACAACACCCCAAAATACCGCTTTGTTGTTCGATTTGTATCCTGTTGTCATGGGTTTATGTTTCTTATTGCACTGTCATTTACGTGGATACAGTTATAAATTTGTGCAGGATTGTTTTTCCTCATGAAGTTATGGTTTTATGTGCTCAAATAATTGTTTATAAACATTTTTGTCGTTAGATGTCAATGTCACTTAAGCATAGATAGCATATGAATAATTGATAGTTGCTTTGCTTTATTTTTTGTGAGTTTGAACCTTAACCACATTGTTAGACCAACAAGGATATCATTGCACAAATTGTGTCTGCTCGCATTGCTGGTGATATTGTTCTTGCTGCTGCATATGCACATGAGCTGCCACGATATGGTCTTGAAGTAGGCCTTACAAACTATGCTGCAGGTATTTTGTTTATGAGAAAGTGCTTTCCATTCACCCCACCATACTCTCATTCAGAATTTCTATGTCTATTGTTTTGACATATTATATTTTGTGGCTGGCCAGCTTATTGCACTGGACTCCTGTTGGCCCGTCGAGTCCTTAAAACACTTGAGATGGATGAGGAGTACGAGGGAAATGTTGAGGTATATCTATGAATTTGCAACTTTCTCTCCATACATTGATTTTGATCTTTGGAAAATAATTTGTTGTATTATTTTTATCAGGCTACTGGAGAGGATTTTTCAGTGGAGCCTGCCGAGACCAGGAGGCCATTCCGTGCTCTTCTTGATGTTGGTCTTGTTAAGACCACAACTGGCAACCGTGTCTTTGGTGCCCTTAAGGTACCCAACATTGTATTGCAAATACTTCTAGTCATTGATATAGTCTTGTTTTTTTATGGCTGTATGAAATAATTGTGATGGTTTACAGGGAGCTCTTGATGGTGGTTTGGATATTCCCCATAGCGACAAAAGGTTTGCTGGTTATGATAAGGAAAAGAAAGAGCTTGATCCTGAGGTTCACCGCAAGTATATCTTTGGTGGGCATGTTGCTGCCTATATGAAGGCATGATTTTTGTACCTTTCTTGGGAAATGTTGTACTCCAATACACTGTTTTCAGATATTTGAGTGAAACTTTTCATTTATTTTTGCAGACTTTGATGGAAGATGAACCAGAGAAATACCAGACTCACTTTAGTGAATATATCAAGCGGGGTATAGAGGCTGATGGAATTGAAGAGCTTTACAAAAAGGTTCATGCCGCCATTCGTGCAGATCCCACCTTGAAGAAATCAGAGAAGCAACCACCCAAGGAACACAAGAGGTAAATCATAATCTAGCTTTATGCAAGATTTTGTTTTGAAATTCTTTAAAAGATTTTGACTTGAGAGAAAAACATGGATATGCTTTGGTAGCTGCACTTTAATACTTATGAGCGTATTTTCTGTCTTGTCTAGGTACAACCTTAAGAAGCTTACCTATGAGGAGAGAAAGACTAAGTTGATTGCACGCTTGGAGGCTCTTAATTCAGCCGTGGGTGTTGAAGACTCTGAAGATGAGGATGATGATTGAAATTTGTAGTCTGTGCAACCCACAAGTGATTGATATCTCAAACTTCTTATAAGTTGCATTTTGAGTCTCGTTTACTTGAAAATTTTTGTTGCCTGTTCTATTATTTCTAGGATAAAATTTTGGATACTTTTATGTTGGCCTTTCTCTGGTTCAACTCGAGTAAACTTTGGGTTATGTGTTTTAACTTTACTACAAAATTAGTTTATCTTCTCCCTTTGATAACAATTTTTTATTTTTCTTCGATGTAGGCTTATAAAATAGGTAAAATTGCGCTCACCCCCCCTGCCCTGGTGTGCTTATTCTATTCTTTACAACTCATTAAAAAATAGATGTGTGGGAAGAGGAGGGTGCAATTTTCCCAGCGTAGAACCTGTTAGTTTAAAAATTAGTAGGGAAGAGTTTGTATCTTTTAAGCATACCTAGCGGTAGTGGGTGCAATTTCTCAAAAGTAAGTTGAATGTTTATCGAAATCTAACGATCGTTTAAGCATTCTGCAATGCTAGTAGTTTACGGTAAGCATTGGTTAATTAATTACAAGTCACAAGCTACTGTGATAAGTTGTTTGCTCAATTTTTATCAAGTGGCGGCGCTATGAATTTTAGTTTTTAAGTCTCCAAAACTGAGAAATAAGGAGATTAAGTTATGAGTTATGATTTTTAGGACAGGTATAGCTTGGATGTAAAGTGCTTTATTAGATTTTATACGCTAATTAATTTGTTTCACTGCAATGGCTAATGATAATATGATTAGTTGTTTAAATTATTTACTCAATTTAAACTAATGTATCTGAATCTAAACTAGTTTTAATTCAACCCAAATGATAACTTATACACAAGGCTGTCTTCCTATTTTGAAATTTTAAAATTTCTTTTTCGATTTGGCTTGGACTTTGGATGATAATGATAAATATTTTACATTTCTGAAGGGTTCTGTAGCTACTAAACTAATAAACATTTAAATTAATTAGTCTATCACAAAAAGGATCAAATTTAATACAAGTCAATCCACTTATATCTAAGTGAAACATTCTACCATATTTATTACTATTGTCTAAATTCCTTATTTTATAAGCTGCAATCCACTTATGTCCTTTCTTCATTCTTCTTGGCAAACATGGATATTTCAATTCCACTTCAAGGATGACTTATACAAATGCAAAGTCAGCTTCCCTGTGGTGTTTTGTGGGAGAGTCTGGCACGGATGCTCTTGATCTAAGGGGTTTTCCATGCTTGAGAGCCGTGTTTGGAGTGTAAATTTCATAAACTAGAAGAGTTTCGTAAGCTCTCTAAAAATCTCTTAAATATTTATGCATATATGCTCAAATAGACCAATCAAACTCTCCAAAAGACTCTTAAATCTTATGCTAATATATAAGCTCAACCCAAATCTTGCTAGTCAAGTATAAACTGGTAAGCAATTGGCAAATATTATTTTTTTTGGTACAATTAATGAAAGGAAAGGGCTCAAAGATACATTTTGTTCAAGCAAAATTAGAGAATATTTGCAACAAAGTTTAGCATGATTGTAAGTTTCACCATCCACTGCAACAGATTGAACTAAACTGGTTTGCTTGCATATTACGTTAAGGCAAAAGATAACAAGGTTCATCATACATTGAAATAAGGGAGTAATGAACTATGCTCAAATAGCTATTTCATAAATAGATGGTTTGCATCAAGCTGTTATTGCACATAACAATGGTTCAATCAATTGAGATCAAGATGAATGATCAAGAGGTTTCAAAGTCTCATGGACAGCTGAAAAGTCAAGGTCTCCCAACCCCATGCTTCTGGCTTTCTTGAATGCCTACAAGCAGCATTATATGACAGAGTCATTAGACATAAAAGTATCAGTCAAAAGAAAAAAGGGTTATCATTTGTTTTTGCTGCTTTATAATAAACAAGTGTAACATGTTGATCATCATTGGCATTCACTGCAATAACGGTCTTGTAAACTAAAGCATTTTCTGATTATCACATTTTTTTGGCATAGAAAAAAATGATAAAAATAAATTTACCTCATTTGCTGCAGCTGCTACAGGCATTGGTACAGCATTTTCATCTCCAAGGGCAAGAGCCAACCTCATGTCCTTCTGCTGATGTTTCAGTGGAAAAGCTGGGGAGTAATTATTTTGTAGCATCGCGGGTCCTTTCAACTTAAACATGCCATTACTTATAGCACCAAGATCCTGCAAAAAGTACCCCATATATTCTTAAAATGTTAATAGAAACGAGGATCACCCTTATCACTATAACTTACCAGCACATCAAGAAGAGTGCTAGGGTTCAAGCCACTTCTATCAGCCAGTGTCAGTCCTTCAGAGAAAGCATTCATCATACTGTAACATAGATAGAAAAGAATAACTAATTTACAGAACAAGACAGAAAATATGGACATAAAATCTATTTGGCCTGTGACCAAATATAGAATAATAAACTAGAATCCAGATCAATTTTCCTTTCTTTTGGGGTGTGGAGGCTTACCTGCCCATTATCATGTTAACGACAAGTTTCATTTTTGCACCATTCCCAACCTCACCCAGATAGAAAGACTTCTTCCCGAGTACATCAAATGCTGGAAGTGCTTCGTCATAAAATGCCTATACATCAAATGATAAAACCCATTGTCATAACTCATAACTGAGTACCCAACTTCAACTGACAACTATAAACACGATAAACCATGGAAAGTATGTAAAAGTCTAGACTCATTGTATAGGCTAAGCAAATCAATGATGAATTACAGCGGTTATGATGCATGTGGTCTTTGTATGTATTACTTTCGTGCATATGTTTAAGCTCTGCTTCTTAATTCAAACTCATGGATATCATAATATGGCTCTTGTTTTTTCTTCGCTTAACATGGTACCTAGAGCCAAATAAGAGACAACCCTCATCTGTGCAAATCTGATGGACCTATTGCTCGCCTATTAAAATTTGTTTAGGAAATTCATGTTTGGGTTTGGCAAAGCTAGGGTCTCTCTTTAGGTTTACCTAGATGGTTATCTTGATCGTCTTAATTATCGTCTAGTAACCATAGGCTATACAAAGGTTTTTGGCTTGGATTATGGAGATACGTCGCCAGTGGTAAAAATGGTTTTGTAGTTTGTCTATAGCTGCTACTTTCCATTGGCTCCTACATCATTGGATATCAAAAATGTTTTTTCTCCATGGTGAAGTCATTGAAGTGGTTTATAACGGAGAAATCTCCTGGATTTGTTTATCAAGAGGAGTCTTCTGGACTTATCTTTCATCTTAATAAATTTCTGTATGGCTTGAAACATTCCCAAGCTTTGGTTTGACCGATTTGGCCCAATGGTTCGACAGTTTGGTATGATAGGAACAAGGCTGACTACTATGTCTTCTATCACCAAACTAATATACTTGCTCCTTTCACTTCATATTTCACTGAACTTGTATCGACACTACGCAACTATTTGCTTGTGGCTAATAGAACAGATCGAATGCCACCAAAAAGATTAACAGACTTGCTGGTTTACTATATATTAAGGGACTATCACTGAATAATAGTAAACCTGCAGAAGAGAGACTTGCTTCTGCAGGTTTACTAAATATTAATTTGCTGTCACTGAATAATAGTAAAACTTGCTCCTTTCTACTATCACTGAATAACTGCAATGCATACACAAGAGAGAAAGTAACAAAAGTCCCATTATCTCATGAATTTTAAATGGTGACACCACTTGAAAAACTAAATGGCTGTAATAATTGGCAAAAGAATTGAACCAGTGTAAACAATGTCGTTATTTTAACAGCATATTCGTTATGTACACTAATAAATGGGTGTCAGTCAAAAATGTAATCGAATAATAACTAAAATTAAACAAAAGACAATTACTATAGATAAGTGCGCCCCCTCCCCCCCCCAAACATCACTCTTCTTATCCTTTTATTTTCAATATAGTTTTATGCTTGTGTCTAGACTTAATGAGTAAGGATGTTGAAGCTGCATGATGCATATTCGAGTGTATCAAATGATTAGGGATACTAATGTTTATATTTATATCAGATATAAAATGAATGCCGTTCGATTTCAAATAACATGATTACAGTTAGTGTTAGTGACGTAATATAAAATCATTCATGTGTCGCAACCTAACGGCTTAAGCTTTTTGGGAGAGCTGGTTCTTGATATGAGATCTAAGTTTTTATGACCAAGCAGATTAATCCTTTCTGGCCCATTTCTCTATAAAATAGCTGAATTTAAGCACAACATAGTTGGGCAAATACATTGTATCATGTCATTCTTTAAGCTCAAAAAGGTTTCTGAGTGACAGGGCATATTAGAAATGCAACATAAGCAATTTATGTGTCTTTGCCTGACAGCCTAAGCTTCTGGGACTATTAGTTCATTACAATTGCTTTTTCAATAATAAGTTCCAAAATAGACTGGCAGAACTCTATCATGATTATCAAGCTTTCTAATAGAAAGTTGTGGCTAATGTCAATACCTAATCTGGATAGTAATATCCAATCCGGTTAATGTCAAATGGACTTAAGTGTATTTTGTTTTCGGGACTAAGTAACACTTTAGAGGGTGATGATGATACGATCCTGAATTTCTCATCTCTCAAATGGAACAATGATAGAACAATAAAACTGTATTAATGGTAATAAAACTGAAATACAATGACGTAACCGATAAACTAGGCAATTCGAGAAGTCTAGGATCTCCCAAAGGCACTTATAGAGGCCTAATCTCTCCTAAAGGAATAACTTCCCAAATTCATACTTGCTTAATGATTCTAATCCCCTTAACTCCTATTTATAACCTCCACTAACTCACTCACTTTCCCTCCACTTTGCCACATAAGCAAGTGGTTACAACCAACTCTCATTTCCCTCCCCATACACATTATTTATTTATTTAATAACCTATCAGATGATAAGCATAATTCATTCGAAAAGTTTGAGGTGCCGGTTATATGATAAAGTATCTTATGCATGCTTATACTCTGAAACTTTCCAGCTACGCAAATAAGCTACATAATTGAGAGGAAATATGTCTGAATAATTCAACTCTACAAATAGTTAAATGCACAGCATAGCAGGATGCAAGCAAGATGACTTGACATTTTTTACATTTAAAAATACCTTGTCTCCAGCAGCAAGTATAACTAGTTGGCCATCTTCTGCAGGTTTCTTGCTACCCGAAACAGGTGCCTCAACGAAATTACCACCTTTTGCTTTGATGGCCTGTAGAAATCAAGTCTTTAATTGGCGCTTTATATATAAGGTCTTATATCCATTTCCATTTGAAAAGTTGATTATGAAAAATGGAAACTACCAGCTGATTCATACATACAACTCATAGCTAAAGGGAAGTAGTAGATACACAAACATTCTTTATTTTTGGACAAAATAACATATATTCAAACATTCTACTGCAAGAATCAGCGAATTATGTAGCATAAAGTCTTTCAATTCCCATCTACAAAATTAGGAAAGCTTAACTTCAGATTTCTCACAGCTAACTAAACCTTCTTAAAACAATTATCAGACAGAGCGAAGATTTTTTTTTTTGAATTTGAATTTGAAGTTTTAAATGAAGGGGTAGAGCACGAGCAGAGAGTATACCAACCTCAGATATCCTGATAGATGTCTCAGCATCAACAGTTGACATGTCAATATATCCTTTTCCATTAATTTGCTCAAGAACACCATTTTTATCAAACACAACCTAGAAAAATCAAGACAAAAATTGAATTCAAGTAAGAGTAAATAAAGAAGTTTCATGTAAAAAATAAAATTCACAGCCACTGACCGATAAAGCAGCTGAAGGATCAGATAACATTGCAATTGTATACTTGCATTTCTTGACTACAGCTGCAGGTGTTTCTCCAACTGACGCACCATGTTCCACGAGTTCATCACACTACAGTTAGATGTTCCAAAAGACATGTTTCAGGATTATATAAGAGCACGGCACTAGGCCACTGCCAGAGTAGTGAAATCAATAGTTGGTAAAGCTCAGGTAAAGAGCTTAACAGCAAGGTAAGTATAGAAAATTACAACATTGATTGAGACTACAAACTTTAGTTTCTCTTTTCAATATATTCAACAGATTGCACAAGTTTGTAGTCGCACTCATCTGATACAATGAGGGCATTTAGGTAAACAACTTAATTAAGGATGTGTCTGGAAGAGATTATTAACAACTTATTTGGGTTTATCCTATAACATAAGGCTAGGGAGTCCAGGGGAGCACTGGTACAACAACAAACTAATGATCAGGAGCACCAAGAGACTTGAACTCCACATCTCCACCCAAAATCTTACCCAAGGGATGGAGTATATGGGTCACCTCTCTTATATTCTTCAGTTAGCTCATTCCTAACCGATGTATGACTGACGACTCACACTAGAATTCCCAACATATAAGCACTTTTATAAGTGTTTGGGGGAACTTATGATAATAGCTTATGGCATGTCCATGAGCTGTTTTCAGCTTATTTCAATAGGCTCTCAAGGATAATTTTCATATGAAAACAGTGTAACTACATTCCTCTTTTGTAGATATGGATTATACATAATAAGCACTCATGTGATAAACACTTATTCAGCAACTTGCTCAACTAAACTATTTACTAAAAGGAACCTAAGCTGATGTTTATTCAATAAGTGCTTACAATGATAAGAGCTTAAATTCAAGCTATCAACCTTTGGACAATTACATTGCATTCTAAACACTTGTTTTCACTAAAAAAATAGAATTTGGGGTGGAAGGGAATCAAAGGGGAGACAAAAGATAGGCTTGGCATAAATTGCTGAAAAGCTTAATACTTAAACAGGTACTACAAGCCCAAATAAGCTCTAAAAGAACTCATTCAAAAATGCTTGGAATCATGGCTCAGCATACAACTTTCTGTATATCTTACAAGTGAAAAAAAATCTGATAGAACCCCCAAAAAACCATAATCGAAAATGGCTAAAATAATAGAAACCTGAAAGAAACTATAATAAGCAACCAGCATTATTGGAAAAACAAAATCATATCACAAAAGCTGAAAATCCAGTAAGTAAAAAGTATAATAATCAATTTAATTAATCTAGTAAATTAGGTACCTTACCTTGGAGAGGGTTCTGTTCCAAACAGTGAGCTTAAAGCCACGGCGTAGAAGATTGATTGCCATAGCCTTACCCATTATCCCAAGACCCAAAAAACCAACCTCCATCGCTGCAATTCACTCTTGATCTCTTTCACTCTCACTATTATGAATAAAGTCTCTTCCTTTATAGCTATAATAAATAAAATAAATAATATTAGTAATTTAAAAAAAATGTGTGAAAAAAGCGACGATCATGTATATTGTGTGACAAATAATTAAGTATCACTATCACATCATCCAAAATTAATCAATGCCTGCCATTGATAACAACAACCTTATGAAAAAAATTTCAGCTAACAGTGCGGGGCAGAAAAGACAAGTAAAATGCAGGGACAGCGCAACACTAGCTTTATCTTTTTCGTTTCTATTTATTTATTTATTTTCAAAAAGCGGGTATTTATTTTATTTTATTTTATTTTATTTTGTTTTATTTATTATTGGAATTTTGATGTGTCAAGTTTTTTTTTTTGTTTTTTTTTCACTTGCCTTTTGGTCAAAACAGTCCGGTTGCTTTCATGATATATGAGATTGAGATTTTAAAATTGTTTTATTTGATAATAAAGTCTTGTAGTATTTAATTAAAAAATTAAAAATTTTAAAACTAGAGAGTTAAATCTTATGGTATTCAATGAATTTTTGTTATAAATTATAAAAATTATTGGGTTATTCAAAAACTTTTGATTTTAATAGACCACATGCTAAAGTTAATTTAATTGGAACTTATTGGATTTTTAATAATAATAATAATAATAATAAAAAGTTTCACCCTACATTCTTGAATGAGTTTCAGCTTAAATAAGTTTAAAATTTTTTTCCTTTGTTTTAATGCATATCATATGCACTATGAAATGTATCCTTAAATTTCATGGGATCCTTTGAAAGCTTATAAATCCATAAAATCTTTTGAAATCTTATAAACTTTTATCACATAAATCTGTTAAAATCTAAAATACAAAATGTTGATTATAAAAGTTTTTAAAAAATCCTATAAATCATTACATTCATCTATAGTTTTTAAAAAAACCATAAAAAAAATTTAATGCCAAAATCTGTTTTTTTATAAAATAATTAATTTAATTTATGTTTCAAGATTGATCCAGACCCGACTTACTCCATATCTAGTAGAGAATTGGGTCTCATGAAAGTCGGGAGAGACACAATAAATGAGGTCGAACACTATAGAACAACACAGTAAGCAAAGTATAATGAGCCATGTGAGAGGTGGGGCACGATGAGAGCTTGATCACGACTGGCTGATAAATACAACACGTCCAAGCTATACGACCAGACCACATAAGACGATCGACTTGTTGGCTTGGGTCAAAATTTACATCTCTAACTGGGCCATCGGGGCGACCCATTAGGCTGGACCAAAATTGACAGCTCTCTATATAGGTGTTGATGATATTGAGTATTCAAAGATCATGGTTTTTTTAATGAATGTGTTGTTAAAGGAAAAAAATGTAAAGAAATTATGATTCACATTGGGACAAATATTTTTATGATAAAATATTTTTAACAACCATGATTCACATCATCATTTTTATCTCCATGGTTGTTAATGGTATGAGAGACTTTTATGGTAATTGAGATAAAATATTTTTTACGTCAGCCAATCAATAAAAACATTTAACTTTATCTTAATTACCTTAAAAGTCTCTCATACCATGATTTTTGATTGATTGGTGGTGTAAGATTCTTTACGGCAGCAATGTATACCAATTAAACCCTTTATGATTATTCTTGAAAATTTCTATTGTATCATCGCTGACCATTTTTACTATTTTTATTCTTTTTTTGGATCTTCTGTACCCTAGTTTAGGAGAACTTGAAAAATACTCGAAATCGTTCATCATCGTCTCTATGGAGATCCCTAGTTATTTCATCTATACTCTAGTTTTTCTTTCTATTTCCATTTCTAGAGAATCCCCTTTGTTGAGTTTAACTTAACCATCATTTGAGTGATCCACAAATTGTAGAGCTAGCAACTGCAGAGGATCTATTTCCAAAAAAAACTCTACCAAAATCGCTCATGCTCCTCTATCTCATTATTCCCATCTCATTTGGAAATGTGACGCCCTCCTCCCTCCCAATATATGGCATATTTCAAAGCGAACAATTACGAGTGAATCAGAGAAAACGAAGAACACAGGACTTGTTCAAAAAGAGAAACTAGCAGAATACTTTATAGGTTTAAATATGCGTTTCAGGACTTGTTCAAAAAGAGAAACTAGCATAATACTTTATAGGTTTAAATACGCGTTTCGTCTCTGCAAATACACGCACAATCCAAACAGGATCTTGTAAAAAAAAAAACTTTAAAATAGCCCCTGCAAAATATAAATTGTTTACGGTTAGGCCCATCGGTCAGTTTTCCATAAAAAACATTAAAATAAAATAATTGCCACGTGTCATCATCTCGTTGGACCATTATGCCACGTGTCACTGAACGCCACGTCATCAACCCATATCACCATGGACACATGACACTGACAAGTGCCACGTGAGCAACCAATAGTTGACTGCCACGTGGCGCATACATGGCAAAGTGGAAAATAGTGCCTTACTAAAAAATTAAAGATTTTGGGGGAACATGAGTGTTGAACCCATGACCCCCTTGTTGAAAAAATAACCAAATACCACTAGGCTACATCACCATTTGTGATTATTTGGCCAACTACTTCTATTAAACGCATGTTATCTGCAAGCTTTTGTCTTCCATTAAATCCGGAAAATGCCTTTACTTGAAAATGCTGGAAAATGCTTTTGTCTTCCATTATTTTTCTTCTGCAAGCTTGTACAATTTTCAGGTAGCTTGTAGCTTATCGTCCATTAAATCTGTTGTTGTTATCGGAATGCCATTAAATCTGTTTCGAAATAGGAAGATGAAGATCTTCAATGGGGTTTTCGAAATTGGGTTTACGAAATTGAAATAGAACGCAAAAACAGTGAAGCAATGAGCAGATTTGAAGTTATGAACATAAATGGAGATGGAAAACGAAAAACATTCATGAGCAAATCTGGAAAACGAAAATGAAATGGAAGATGGTTTTGAGAGAGAGATGGAAGATGGAAATAAATCTGGAAAACAAAAATGAATTGAGATGTTCATCATATATCTGCACTTGGGTTCTTCATGATGATGATGATGATGATGATGATGAAGAGAGTGAAATCCTTTCCAGATTTTTTTTTTAAATCAATGTGTTACAACACAAATATAATGGAATTGGTTTAATAACTCAAGTGAAGTATTTGGTTCAGTGGTAATTTCTCTTTGATGGAATAGGTGGTTGTGGGTTCAAGTCTCTCTCAAGCCATTTTCAAGATTTATTTTGATTGTAACAACATTGCCACGTGGCAGCCAACTATTGGTTGCTGACATGGCATTTGTCAGTGCCATGTGTCCATGGTGACGTGGCGTTCAGTGACACGTGACAATTATTTTTATTTTAATGTTTTTTTTATGGAAAACTGACCGAGGGGTCTAACCGTAAAAAATTTATATTTTGCAGGGGTTATTTTAAAGTTTTTTTTACAGGGGCCTATTTGGATTGTGCGTGTATTTGTAGGGGCCAAACGCATATTTAAACCTACTTTATATAATTCTGTAAATGATGAGTGCTATATTGAAGTCCAACTTTCACAATGATTCGTTTCAAGTGGCTAAATAATTGGCATGATATCTTAATCAGAGCTCAATTGAGGTCAATGACAAAAAAATTGGCTACCTTTCCCCTCCGAAGGGCAAATAACAAAATCGTGTTACAATCATTAATCCTCTTGCAGCACTATAATCTATTGTACTTTCATTTCTCCTTTCATTCATTTAAACATTCATCTATACTAGCAATAATTCTTATCTGCAAAACTAGATATGCACTCACTGGCGGATCTTCTTGCGGACTGGGGAGGGCCACGGCCCGCCATAAAATATGTGAAATTACTTTAGTACCCTTGTTATTTTAAACTCAATTACTAAATATATATATATATTGTTTGCGCCAACCTATTTAAACATTCTACCTAGCGTGGCGGGTAGAACATTATCTTCCCATTGATGGCTATCGAGTTCGCTTCTCGGTTGGATCGTTTTCTGTTTTCTTTCTTTTTTTTTAACATTAAAATTTATACTGCATTATAAATTTTGCTAAAAAGTACTTGATGGGTGTTGAACCCGTGACAAAGAAGACAACAACAACATACATCACCTTTGAACCATAGTTGTAATACAGATTTGAGACACAAACGCAATATATATATACTAAAAATAGGCAAAATATGTTTATTATGTATTACGATTTTTCTTTACTCTCTCTGTCACTATAAATTAAAAACCGTATCAGTGTGATCAAACTCAACATATATACTATAATATTTTTTAAATTTATATTTTGTGATTATAATTTTATTTCACTTTTTAGTATATTACTTGATTATTTTAGCCCTCTCTATGAATATTTTCAAGGTCCGCCACTGTATGCACTGCTACGATAAATCAAATCCGTGTCAAAACCTATTGCTCCCACTCCATCTCAGGACATCTGCAGAGCAAACACATTCGGTCATTTAAAGAAAAGAAAACAAACAATGTACTCTTTCCGTCTCATATTAAGTGTCATGTTTGCCATTTTTCTTTGTCTTAAATTATCTGTCACTTTAGAATTCCAATACAACATTTATTATTACTTTCCAACAATACTCTTACTTTAGAATATCAATAACCGTGCCTTTGCACCAACCAAGAAAAGTGTAAGGGTGTTTTAGTCTTACCACATTTTTTACCATAAAATTTAGCATATCAAATTATTTTCTTAATACCTGCACATAATCTTAAACGACACTTAATATGAGACAGAGGGAGTAACTCAGAAGCAATAATAATTAACCTAATTGATTACTACTACATTCAAGCAATCTTCTGCTTTTAACTTTTTGAAATCCAAGAATTTGTCAATGAGAATAGAACTCACGCCGCCATAGAGCAGATTCCTAGGACTTGGATTTACCGTAGTCAGAAAGTAGTGTAGTAAGCAGTTACTATGTTCATTAAATCAGAGCCTTTAATGAAAAATCAAATACTCCTAGTTCACATCACGATGTTTTGAATCCAATTTGAACTTGGAATATCCTCTGCGTGTGTGCAATGGCTCTGATTTATTGATTGTAGTAACTGCACTATACCCTTGGCCATTCTTCCACAAACACGGACATAATAAAAGGAAACTAAAAACAAAGTGTGCAGTAATAAAACACAAATCACAGTCAACAAACACAAGGGACCAGAGGCAATAACTGGACTCTTGGTTTGTTCTCAGAGACCACAATCATGATAGGCAAGCAATGAAAGGCACAGTGGTAAAGATTGAAGGTGGTGGTGATCCGAAGCCAGAAGAGGCTCATTAATTGGTGCATTGAAGAGGACAGACCAAAAAACAACACTCAAGTACGCTCACACAATTCCTGAAAAATGCCTAAGATGCCTATTTACCGAGGGTCGCTGGCTGCAAGAAGTGATGTAAAAACTCTTGTCGCCCTCGTTTAGTTTCTTTTGTTTTCTTAGCACTTAGTTGTTTTCCAGTTTAGTTCCTTTTGTTTTCTTAGCACTTAGTTTTCCACTTGTTTCCTTTTTACTGGAACATATTGCATTTCTGCAAACTTGTTTTCAATCCAATTATACATAGAACCCAAACCTGTGCTTGTAAACCAGTCAGTTAACTCTTAACGTTGACTCAACACTTCACGGCTGTTTAGAGTCAAAAAGTGGGAATTGGATCCCTCCCTCACTCACTCACTCCATCTCCAACCATCTCCTCTATCTCTCTCTTAATCACACTATCTCTCATCATTATCTTCCTATTTTTTAATCACCATCTCTCTCCTCTGGCCCTTATATTTTGTGATGGGGATAAAGGATCATAAAAGGAGAGAATCCAAAGCACAAAATTTGTCCTAAACAGTGCTGAAAGTCGGAATACGCTTATCTACTCGAGTGTGACAAGAAGCTGCCAACAAGAACTGGCAAAATAAGAAACCTATAAGGTAAACTTAGCATTGAAAAATCAGAGTAAATAGCATTAACTCTGACGATTCTGAAACCAGTGTTTTAAAAACAGAACCAACCGAACTATTCCACCAGTTAAATCATGAACCAACACCATCTATGATTCAGCTATTTGAGGAGTTCAATCTCGATTCGGGCAGTTTAAAGCTATTGAACCATGACCCGGAGGTCTCACTGGTTTGATGTCCAGTCCATTTTTAAAAAACATTGTATGAAACACGAGTTAACACTAACACTAATACCCCCCTCTAGTTTTTCATATGACATGAAGACATCCTTTGGAATTGAATTTTCATCGCTAAAAAATACATTAATATTAATCTAAGTATACAAGTTAGGGCAAAAAATTAAAAGATAAGTGAAGTGTAGATTAAATAGCTATTAAAACAGAAGCTTCGTTACCACAAACCAATTAAACATAATACAAAATCAGTAATTCGTGCATGTGCACTTCTCTATGCAACCTAAAACATAACTAGAATATAAAACCTGCATATATAAAACCCTAATTAAGAAGAGAAACGGTGATGGAGTGTTGTTGATTGGAGGAGTGAAGGGTGTTATTTGTTCCGAGAAGATCTTCGATGTTGTAGACGACGGTGATGTAAAGAGAACAGCTTGGGCAGTGAGCGATTTCCTCTCTGAGCTTGAGATCTTCCTTGGTGATCTGGAATAGGTCCCCGCATGGACATGGGTATGTATACGATTGTAATTCTTCGTTCCACTCCATGTCTTCAATCTCCACCTCGTCGTACGACATCGTTTTGTGCTTAATTAGGGTTTTTTGTAGGCAATAATGAACCAGAAAGGAGATTAGAGGTGATTCGCGACAATGACTACGGTTCTACTAAAACATTTGGTTCTTTTATGAGGGAAGGGCTCTTTTTTGAGATTGGAAGGGAATAAGTTCTAGTTTTTTTTATCCACCGCAGAAGGCAATTTGAAGCACCTTGCATGGTAGGACAGCTGACTTAGAGATTTAAAGCTGCTTCATGCTCTATACTCAATACGATGATCGGACTCAGGAATAAATCCTAAAATACTATTTTTTTTGAGCACAAGTTGAGTGGAATAAACCCTTCATGCTCTAGTTTGAGCACAAAATGAGTGGAATAAATCCTAAAATACTATTTTTTTTATTGAATTTTCTTTTTGATTTAAACCTAAAATACTATTTTTAACCCCTTATTTTATGTTTTAAATTCTTTATTTTTTATGTTGTAAATGTAAAGTAATGGTAAGGTGGTCTTTTATTTATTATTAAATAGTCTTTTGTTTTAGGTTTAAATATGTTTTTCGTCTCCAAAAAATATAACGTTTTTTCAAATAAGTCTCTGCAAAATACATTTTTAGAGTAGGTAAGATGATATCCGAGTTAATCTAAAATTCGTTGGGCAACCTGAAAAAGAGTAGTAAAGTGAGAGTCATCCACGTTGAGGTAGGTCCCACCCAAATTTTAGTAATAGTACCATACTCCCTCCGTCTCAATTTAAATGTCGTTTAAGGTTATACGCGGGCATTAATAAAATGATTGGAGATGCTATTTTTTATGTTTAAAAAGTATGAAATGACTAAAGTAACCCTATGTTATTATGAGGAGAGAATAACTGAAAAGTTGGAAATACAAATAAAAGTAAATGTATTGTTGGAAAAAAGTAATAAATGTTACATTGAGATTATAAAGTGACAAGTAATTTGAGGGGACATTTAAATTGAGAGTGAGGGAGTATCATTTCAAATTTGGAGGCGGAGGGCATAGTGCCGCTCTTTTAACCTATGAGTTGAGATAAAGAAGAGTCTACTCGTCAAAACTATTTTATGATTTTGAGTTTACCATCACTATCACCATCACCACTAGTTTCCACCATGTCGGAGAAGAAGCGAAATACGAACAAGAACGCAAAGAAGAAAAGCACTATTGGGTTTTGCAAAAAGAGACGAACTTTAGTGGAAACCGAAGACATAGAAGACGCAATGTCCTTCAATAAAGACGAAACCCACAAACTGAGAGTTGCTCTTTTGCATTGGTACGATAACAATCGCAGGGACCTTCCTTGGAGAACCACTTTAAACCACAACCATGAAGAACAAGATGATGAAGAAGAAGTTGAAAAGAGAGCTTACGGCGTTTGGGTCTCTGAAATTATGCTTCAGCAAACAAGGGTTCAGACTGTTATTGCTTATTTTAACCGTTGGATGCAAAAATGGCCTACCATTCAGCATTTAGCATTGGCTTCTCTTGAGGTTTTCCATTCTCTCTTTAGTCTTTTCCTTTTGTTTATAAAAATCTTTTCTTTTTATAGATATGTTATGGTAAGTGGTTAGTTACAAATAACAACATAGGATTAGGAATACATTCACTAGGGAGAAAACTAGGAAGCCTCTTTGTAGAAAAGATGCTAGAATCAAAAGATGGTAGTCTAATAGTTAGAAGTAGATGAAACTAAAGAATGCTATAGGTCAAACAAATAAGAGAGATTTGGCGGTAAATATGATCTATGTAGCACCAACACTTCAGATTGAAGACGTGTTTAGTGTTCGATACTATGTTGGTTCGGAGTTGCGAGCCAACAAATATGGTTACATTCAATCACTTCTATTTTCTCAAATTTTTATCAGCGTTTAAGTGTTGGTGTCTATTGTGTTCGATGTCCGTGTTTGTGTTGTTGGCTCGCTGCTTCGTAGTATGTGATATGACTTTATGGCATCGATTGATCGGTGTAGCCGACTCCATCTAGTGGGAAAAGAACTTGGTTGTTGCTGTTGTTTATCTTTTGGATATCTTCTGCAATTTTGATGGGTTGTTGAGAAAGTTGTGAACTTTTATTGCAAATGTTCTGTTATTCTGTTTTCAAGTTCCTATTATTTTTTTGGGGACATGAAAAAATTAGAAAAATATTATGCATTGATGCTAACAAGTTGTCAACTTCAGTGCTGATTATTTGATGGGATGGTTTCACATTCCAGTTGTTCTGTGAGGTATGCTTTATGGTTTGTAACAAAATATGCAAAAATAAGCAGGAAGCAGTGGAGATATCACTGCTTCTAATCGAGATGGTTGGTCTTTGATTCAATTGTTGTTGAGCTGTTTTTGATTCTTGGAGCAAGGATTGACTTGAAATGAGATATATAATTTACAATATATCTTGTTGCAACTGCTTGGGATAACAGAAAATTGGAATTTATGGTATATAGGTTCACAAGAAAGGATGTGAGAGGTTTGTGAGGCATAGTGGGGCTAAACTTAAGGATAGAGTTCGCACATTTTTCCTGGACATATAGGAACCTCTGTACTGTTGATTTATTTTTATGTGCTTGGCCCTAAATAAATAGATATATAGCAGTAACAATTATCTTTTCTTTGACTTTTTTGTTCTCTTTGTGTGCCTCTTTTTAAAAGCATTTGTTGTATAGATAAATTGTATCCTTACCATGCAACTTTTGTCATCGCCGTGCAGGAAGTAAATGAGATGTGGGCAGGTTTGGGTTACTATCGAAGAGCTCGTTTTCTTTTGGAGGTACTCTCATTCCAATATTTTTTTTTTGTCACTGGCGTTTTTCTTACTTTTTTCCTCTAAGATTAATCTTTTAGAATGCAGACATCAAAGTCTTGTATATGGATATTGCCAAACACAGCCTCCTTAGAGTATCAGAATTTCAAAAGTTTCTTTAGGTCAAGATCTTCAGTTTCTTATAGAACAAACAACTTTTGCTTCTGCTTTTAATGTATGTTAAAAGATCCTCAATCTCATGTTATAAGTAATGAGAAGATAAATCATTCTTAAAGAAAGTATGCTAATACATGCTGCAAGGTTTGACAAAATTCTTTTCATTTCTGCTGTTAGGGGGCAAAGAAAGTTGTTGCAGAAGGAGGCAGAATTCCTAAAACGGCTTCTATGCTACGAAAAATTCCTGGAATTGGAGACTATACATCTGGAGCAATTGCCTCTATTGCATTCAAAGAGGTTGGCAATTTCTTTGATTCTGGTGAATGAAAAGCAACTATTGGCTATTGCTCATGCATTAAATTATCAGGCGGTACCAGTTGTCGATGGAAATGTGATAAGGGTGATTGCCAGACTAAGGGCTGTTTCTACAAATCCAAAAGACTCGGTAATCATTAAGAGATATTGGTGAGTTTTTGTGAACTTCTAGCACAAAATATTCATCATTTTTATCTCATCAGAGAATCTTATTGCGTCTTCTATTACTTTTCCTTTACTTATTTTTTTTCTTTATTGATGTGCGTTGGAATGGAGATTAAGGGAAATAGCTGCTCAGTTGGTTGATCCTCTTCGTCCCGGGGATTTCAATCAGGCTCTCATGGAACTCGGAGCAACTGTTTGCACTCCTACGAACCCAAGTTGTTCCTCGTGTCCAGTATCAGAGTTTTGTCACGCACTATCAATCGCTAAACATGATACTACGGCGGCAGTTACAGATTATCCTGTCAAGGGTGTGAAAGTTAAACAAAGAAGTGATTTTTCTGCTGTATGTGTTGTTGAGTTACTTGAAAGTGGAACATCGTTGGAGGAAAAACATTCTAGCAGCAAATTTATTCTTGTAAAAAGGCCTGATGAAGGATTGCTTGCTGGTCTTTGGGAGTTTCCATCTGTCTTAGTGGATGGAGAAACTGTTCCATTAGCTAGAAGAGAAGCAACAAATTGCTTCTTGAAAAAAAATCTCAAAATTGACATCAGAAAGAGTTGCAAAATAGTTTTGAGGGAAGATGTTGGGGAATTTGTTCATATTTTTAGTCACATTCGCCTCAAGTTGTATGTTGAATTGCTAGTGCTGCAATTGAAAGGTTTGAATTTGAACCTCTTTCTATATGGCATAACAAGTTGAATTTAGTTTTTTTGTTTCTCCATATCACTTGTGAGTTGTGACTCTACTGAAATATGTTATTCTTCTATACTAATGCTAATTTTTTATTCTGGAAGGGGAAGTTGATGATGTATTCAAAAGCCATGATAATGAAAATGTAACTTGGAAATGTGTTGACAGCAATGCCCTCTCAAGTATGGGACTGACAACCAGTGTAAGAAAGGTAATATGCTGTTCTTAAGCTTATGTTTCTGTTTGTGCTGTTCTTTAGATTCAAGAATTAAATTTTGAGGTTCTTATTCTTCTTATTTTATATCTTGATACTGTTTCTTGGTATCTTGAAATTGTTATGCTTATACTTTTGCAGGTGTACAACATGGTTCAGAAATTTAAGCAGAAAAGACTTCCTTCAAACCATGTATCAATCCCAACCAAAAAGAGAACCAGAACGGCTAAGAGAAATTAGCCCAGTTAAATCAGATTGCATTTTAGACTGCATGATTAATTTTTCAAAGTTCTTGTCTCCACATGATACATTATGATATGTATAGCAAGCTGTGATATGTATTCTTTTGAATATGTTTGCTATGGAAGACTAAATTATATCCTCTTAATTTAGTTATATTTTCAATGTCACTCATTTTTTAATTTGAGTAATCATATTGAAAATTATCAGTCCGGAATGATAAATAAACACCTCACTATCACCCGATCACATTTGGGAGTCGACGTCAACATATCGCTGAAATTGCGAATACAACAAGTAGTGAGGGACTAAATGTTTGGATATGGTTGTAATTTAATATCCTCGATTTCTTCTTTTCTCCCTTGTTCGCTCCATTAGCTTGGAGTTGGATCCTCTGTAGCGGTTGTATGGTGCAGATGATTCACATACATTAGTTTTGTTGATATGCTTTCTCTCTCCTTATTAATTAGGAACAATTGTATATTTTTAATAACTATTTGTATTTATTTAGTGAACATGCTAAATAAATACAAATAATTAATAATCTGTTTTATTTTCAAGTTTTCAATTAATAATCTCATATATATATATATATATATATATATATATATATATATATATATATAACGAAGTTATACAACGTTTATTTTATTTTACTTTACATTCGCAAAAGATCAGCAGAAGAAAAGGAAGGAGTAAGAAGTTTATTGGAGAAGTAGGGAAATTTTGGTTAGAAAAGAAGCTGAAGTTGTTTTCAATTTGTAATTAGCAATTTTATTATATACGGTTGAAACTCAATCACACATTCATTGTTCACTTGCTGTGACTCCTTGTGGCCACTACTAGTTTTGTATTCTAGTGTTCCAAGTTTGCATATTTATTTTTTCTTAAACAGATAGATAGAAGAAAAGGCAGAAAAAAAACCAGTGGCACAGATTATCTCAAGCACCATGTGGATCACAAGGTTCTTTCATTTTGTTCCTCCAACCCATTCTTCTGACTAAAACCATCAATATGGAATAGAAAATAAAAAGAAAAAAGTAATACAGAAGAATTATTAGGAAAAGAAGAATGCAAATGGCAATTTTGTTAAGAGGAGGAGCACTTGGAGATTCTACCTTTCGTTTATGTTCTTTAACTTCCACCTCTTCTTCTTCTTCTTCTTCTTTGCATGTCTCTCAGAATCTTGTCATACCCACCTCATCATCATCATCATCATCATCATCGCCAATACTACCTTTGGTATATTTCCCTTTATTATGCATCTCCAACTCATAATTTATGAAGATTATTATGAACGTGTGTATCCAAATATGTATCCTTGTGTGTTTTTTTTATATACAAATGTTGGTGGTTAATTAGTTAGAGACATAGAGAAATATTAGTTTCCAAAATTAGAACTACAGACCTTTGACTTCAAACTCCTTTGGTGTAACAAAAAAAAACTTATTCGACGTCTCTTAACTCACCAACCAGTCCGCCTACTCGAGACCATGTTTTGTTCAATAGCTTACTATTAAGTTTTGGATGAGGTTCTTCTAATGTAATGGTCAACTAAGCAACTGAAATATTAGGATATTTTAATTGTAGTAATTTTTTTTGTTGAAGTAACCAAATGATGATAAGTTTCTATATGTTTTTTTTTGTGTGTTGCAGATTGCAAGTAAATTGAAAACTGCAAGCAGAAACAAGATAACCTGCTCAGCTGTTCAAGAATCATCTACTACTAGTACTGCAGGTATGTTTCTGCAATAAAAATGATCCAAATTTTGGTTTGAAATTTGAAAATGTAATGTTATATCAATTTATGCTTTTATAGCTACTACTGAAACAAAGGAAGAGGTAAAGGAAGCTCCAAAAGCTGCAGCAGTAAAGAAGGCTCCTGCTAAAGCTCCAGCTAAGCCCCTACCTCAGATGATGGAGGAGGAAGTCATCCCTTCATTGAAAGCTATACTTGAAGCCCAAGAAGATCTCTCTGATATTCAGCTAGTCTTTGAGGACACTAAGGTTGGTAATCTTACCTCAACTTGATTTTTGCAATTTTGATGTTAATTGAAGGCGAGTTTGAAGTACAATTTCAATCCCATCGGGGATAGTTGTAAAATAGTCATTAGTGACACTTTGATTAATAAAATGTACAATTTCAACCCCCAACCTATATTTGAAAAAGAAAAACAGAGAAAACGTGTTTTTTTTGTAAACTACTGTAATTAGGGTGTTTGACTTTCCGGTGGCACTTCAGAGTATCTTCACAAGCTTCGACCTTTTGGATTGACTATGAGACTAACTCTCAATCGGAGCTTAGTCACACTTAAAACTTCTAGCCACTACCTAAGGAAACATGTTTGCTAACATTTTATAAAATCACATTTGAACCTTGAAAGTATGTTTTTTTTTTGTCAGTTTAAATGAAATAACAAATAAACACCACACATTGTAACGTTTATTTTGGTAATGATTGGCAGTTGGAAGGTTCCTTTTTGAAAAAAGGCAATCCCTATTCATTTTGGGCATTCTTTCCCACAGGAATTACTGGTATGTAATTTTTTCTGTTCTACTAAAATAGAGTTAAATGCATGTATGATTAATTAACAAATGCTGGCATCATTTTGTGCTTGAATAGGTCCAAAGGGGTTTGCTTTATCATCTTATAACTCAGGAGCAAGCACTGTTGAACCATTTCTGGTTGATGAAAAGAAAATTACTTCAAGACACATTATCTTTTGGGTTGAAAAACGTTTGGCTGCACAGGGGATTATTCCTGTATGGAAAGATTAATATCTTGAAAAAAAAGAACACTCATTTTGGTTGCAAAATGCAAATGATGTAGCATACAATTTCCAAGTCCATTGGCTTGTTGACTATGGTATATATAGTGTCTGTTTTGATCATTGTGCAAATACTTGTATATGTCTTTATGAACAGGTTTTAGACCAATGCACAGGTTTATGATCACTTGGTATTAAGACAGTTTTTTAAGATAACATATATTTCAGATGGAAAGAGGAAAGAGGAGATTCAATACAAGATGGAATACCTCACCAGTTTGAAAGTTTAACAATATTTCAGATGTATTTTCTCCATCTCACTTCCGCAAATTATGCACATGTGTGGTTGTATGCCTTGAAAATATAGTAGTATCAAATTATGCACATGCACACACAAGCAATTCAGTTTGTACAACCTCTCTTGAAATGGACTGTCCCACAACCATATTTCAGCTTATTAGCACCACCAATTTTAAGAGCGATATCCATGAGGTGTCAGCTCAGTTGTAAGAGTTTGACTTTTTAACCTCAAGCGTCGGAGTTAGACCATTGTGAAATGGTCATTAGTGCTACTTCAATTAATGAAAATATACACCTCCAAAAATGCTTTTTTTTAAAGAAAATTAAGAGCATGCTACAAAAGATCAAATTGACATTTTCAATGTAGGCAGATCAAAATTGCATTCAGATTTGCATACAACAACAGAAAACAAGTTCAAGCTCCTGTACTGACGCAAATATCTAATTCCTTGTGGTATAAAAAGGCACTAAACAGTAATTTCTGCTTCATCAGTTTCTTTTTGTACCCCTCAATATCGACTAATTTCCCAGGGAGACAAAAAAGCAGGTAAAAATTTTAGGTTGCCTCAGCAGTCTGTTTTATTATGATAATTTTCTCCACAAACATTTTGAAGCATTGTACCAGAGTTGAAAAAAATATCTAGCCCTCAACCTGCCAAAGAACATAAAAGCTTTATTAATACACCACTTCCAAGCAAATCTGACCCATCAAATAACATAATAAAAATAATAAGAATTGAAAAAGTATAACTGAAATCTCTCTCACCAAATTCTCTTCATCTCTAGTTACCAGCAGAAAATGTCATTGGTTCAGTTTAGATGGAAAGAACATATATCGACTTGATATGTGTCTCCCTCTAGCATAGAACCTAAATTGGCATCCTTTGAGTGTTATATGTTTTGATTCTAAATTGGCATTTTCAGAAAATCAAGTATTCACTGTACTAGTGAAAAGGTAGAGGGTCAGTGTGGCCAAAGCTCAAGTACTAGATGTTCTAGGCAAAAAATGTATATACTAGTTTACACTACTCTTTCAAGTTTCACCTGATGGATAAAAAAAGTAGTAATGGATTTCATTATGTAGATAAAAGTTGTAATTTCACTGACAGATGTACACGAACCAGTCTTAGAAGTTCGTAGTTCAGAAGACGCCAAACAATTACCATGCTACCCAGATCGAAATTTATTGGGTGAAAGTGATTTCTTTTATGGCAAAACTAAGCCTTATGCCCATATCCTACCAAAATGGTCAGTTAGATGAATTTATCAATGCCATTTGGCTCTATCAAAAACCAAACTTTTAGCAGAAAACTATTTCTAATGTCTTCTCCTAATGATTACTCCTTATGCATATTTAGGTCTTCCTCAGCACCCATTTAATCAGAGGATTCAGAGCATCACATCACATTATCTTCCAATTGATCCGCTTTTCCCACCGTAGTCCAGTCTTCTTCCCACTGACTTGACCACGCACAAAGGCGTGTTTCTGTTATCTTCTCCTTAATTGAAGCAAATCCAACTTCAACTCAGATATATTAATTCCTAATCTTATTCATCAAAACACAGACACCTTAAATTCCTAATGAGTAGCATATAATGCAGTAAACCAAGGATGGTAGGAAGAAGCATTACAATACTTTCTGTGACCATTTGGTCTGACTTCTGAGGATGCTTTAAATTTGCTAAATCTAATTAAGTGTAAGACGCAAATAGTGTCCACAGTGAACATATTAGTATCAGAATGATACTAATATCTGCATCAACAACAACAAAACTAGCAGTGAATAGAGCATGATTCCCATAGTCCTTTTCAAAATATTAAGGTGCTTCTTTATTCATTGCTTTCGAGAACTCAATAACAAAAAATTCTAAACTATAAAGAAGATGACAACAACATATATCTCAGAGTCAAAACTCACACATTACTAGTAAACATAGCAATGGAGTTTTTACATAGTGTACTTCTTAGTATGTGTTCGGACGAGGGTTTAAGTAACACATTTTCAAATGAAATTGATTTGAATACAATTGAGTTTGAATTAAAGTGGTGTTTGCCTAAAAGCAGTTTGATGTAGAACTTAGCTTAAAATTTCCAAGACAAGGCAAAAAACCCTTTCACAAAACTTAGGTTTAAGATAAGGCAAAAACTATTCTAAAGACATAAAGTCAAACACACATCTAATTAAATAGATGATATATTGTTCCACAGCCCGCCATTTACCCCTTTCTTCATTTCACACTCACATTTTTTTTTCCCCTTCAGAGAGCATGACAAGTACCAACCATAAATCACACACGTAAAGTGGAAATTCCAAATTCGAAGTGGGATAACCATAGGAAATATCCAGCACAACAACCAGTTTTCCTAAGTCTAACAGATTTTGACAGTCACATCTAAATGTAATAACAATATAGCAATTTCCATTTTGGTGCAAATGTAAAATTACTGAGTCAAAAATTAAAATGAAAATAAAAGAATTATAAGAAAAGAACCCTAGGTTGATTGTATATAGAAAATTATTGGTGGAATACCTGATCTTGATTGGAAGCGGGAGTATGATTTGGTAAAGAGGATTCGAGGTTGGAGATTCGAGTTTGGAGAGCGTCGAATTTGTTAGACATGTGAGAGGCGAGATCGTGACGGTCAACCCATACGTCTTTCCAAACGAAATTGGAAACCACAGCAGCTGAGGTTGTGAACCCTACGCTGAACCATAACAAGCGAGTTCGAATCATCCTTTCTTTTTCTTCTTCAAATGAATCAACCACACAATTGAGTTGGTTACCACCGTGTGTGAGGAATGGAGTTCCTTACACATTGTTTGTTTGAGGTGATAGTAATTGGAAAGAAACATGAAAGATGGAAAGCATGAGTAGGAATAAACTTTCCTTCGTTTGGATGCACCATAAAAGTAGAAGGAAAGAAGGACATTGGCGTGCGATGCCTAAATTCAATAATTTTTAATTTAAAGGGTTAAATATTGTTTTTTTCTCGATCAAGGGTTAAATATGTTTTTGGTCCTTATAAATATTGTGAATTTTGTTTTTAATCCCTCTAAGATTTTTAGGCACTTTTGATCTCTACATTATTTTCCATTTGCACTTTTAGTTCCTGTTGTTAGTTTTCACTAACGGTGCTGAGGTGACATGGGTTATGTGCACTGACTTCCTTTTTGCTGGACGAAGCAAGAATGTAGGTTCCTTGCACCAACCCACTGACAGTGTGGGTACCCTCTCATTGTTTATGTTAGTAGCTCTTGCTGCAAAAACAAAATAAATTAAGGGTGACAACACGGATGACATGCATGATGTGTAAAAGGAAAATGAGATAGGCGACATACTTATAATATTGTGAAGCTCTTGCCATTATTAAGTAAGATCTCTCTCAACATATGTGATTTGTCTTCCTCTCGCTCCATTATTCAGTATACGTTGATTATCAAAACGCTGAAAGGTAACACACATACGTGTAATGCATTAAGTTTATTTGTATCTGTTCCCTTCCGTAACGGTCGATTTCTACATCTGCTCGGATCTTGAAGGACCTTCCCCGAAGACTGACCGATCAGTCAGGAATATCTCACCTCTACCTTTCTCAGAAAGAAATGAAGCGTAATCAGAGAGAAATATCCCTGATTTCCCTCCACCAGCTTGTAACGATCAACTCGACTATAATGTATATTTATTGTCATTTAATACCCTTGTAATATAAATACAGCCCTGAGAGGCCAATAAACGGATCCAATTCCATTTTCTCAATACCTATTGTAATATTCTCTAAACTCGTGTCAGTCCTTTCTCAACAAGAGAAACTGATCGTAATACTCTCGCCATTACGTTTATTTGTACCTCTCTTGCCATTACGTTTATTGCAGCTCTCACGCCGTTACATGATTCATACAATGTTACTTGTAACTCTCCCCTATATGCGGAGTTACATGCAACTCTCCTATCCTACAGTTCTGACGCATTATTTGTTCCAAGCCGCTACATCCTTATTTTTCAGTTATGAAATCTCTCATGAGAAAATCGCCTTAATGCTTGAGGGGCCGTGTAATTGATCGCTCATTATCTGCTTACAAACCACGTATTCCTTAACAAAGCCTCGTGCTTGAGGGACTGTGAGTGAGCATGAGAAACTCGTCTGTTGTATGCTTTCAAACCACTAAACCCTTTGCAAGGCCTCGTGTTTGAGGGGCTATGTACCTATCAATAACAATGCGCCTATATCAGAACAAGTATATGAGGGCATTGCCATCGTGCCCAATAAATATGAATTAGGCGCCTTCTACACAATATATTTGATACGTCGCCAACCACTCTTAGAGTAGCAGTAGATCGCACGTATGGCCATGGATCCGTCACACTAGAAAAACTAGCCTGATCCTGATTGATATCCGACCCGCCTAGACTTGCGTAGAAGACCCACCACTAAGCGACCTCGACAGTCAAGAAGTACCAATGACTTCACTTTCACTTACAAAAACCTAACCTGCTATAAAGCCGATTCATCGATTTCTACATAAGTAAAAAGAGCAATCCAACCCAGTTGAATAATGTGTTTATTCTATTATATTTGAGAAATTTTAATTATTGTGGGTTAGGTTACTATTAAACAATTCCTTTTAGTTTTTAGAATATGCCTCAAACCCAAAATACCCAACGGGAATATGCCTTCACCAAATGCTCTACTTACTGTCACTTTTATTTTGACAAATGCTAATAATCAATTTTGTAAAATATTAGTATAATATCTTAAATAATTTTTTCTTTTATGTTTTATGAAAAAATATCTTGAATATTGATGAGGCCATATCATCGCAAATCGCAATGACGTGCGAGAGAAAAAACCTCGAGATGGGTGCAATTAATTTTTAAACGAACTCGTGTAAGTAACTACCAAATCAATATAAAATCTGGCCCCTATTTCATTCATTGCTGGTAAACAAGCAAAACAAAAAATCCCCTCCCCATTATTGAATTTCCAGAGAGCCAAACGCTTCGCGAAGTTGCGAAACGATGGCTCCTCTGTCACTATTTCTTCTTCTTCCTCGCCTATGCCTATTGCTATCTCTCGTCGTATTCGCGGGAATAGCTTCTTCAGCACGTGCCGCAGATGATTTGGAGCAAGTAGGAAGTAGTCAGAGAGAGTTTGATTATTTCGCCTTGGCGTTACAATGGCCCGGCACTTATTGTCAACGCACACGCCATTGCTGTTCTTCAAATGCTTGCTGCCGAGGGTAACCTTTCCTTTCTATTTTCAATTTTGATATCAATATTAGGTTATGATACGTTACCTAATTATTAGGTCGAATTCAATCATTTTAGAAAATTAGATTTAATGTGTCCTTGGGTGAAATTTTGTTAGGTGTTGTTGTTTTGAATATACTTGGTTTTGTAAAGTTGATTTGTGTTAAGTTGAGTTGGGAGTGAAGTGATTCATGTGTATAAGTTTTTTGTCTGAAAGAAAACAAAGTTTGATGTAAAACCTAGTGTATATTTTTATAACCCAAAAGCAGTAGTTATTATTGTTTTTTAATCATTTTTAGTCATATTGAGGGATAACATGTGTTTTGTTATAAATTTCCCTACAACAAAATTGAAAAAAACTGCTTCGAGAGACAAGTTGGAGCACTACTATTTATGTATTTGATTACGAAATTGCGGTGTTTGAAGTTTGAACTTGATTTTGGACTTTGGAGTGGGTAAATTTGATTTTGATGTTAGCAACAATTTATAGCTTTTGTATTGAGTAAAATTGATTGAGCGTGAAATCCTCAAATTTTGTTATATCTACTCATACAAAATGTTAAAATGATTATACTTCACCATCTAAACGAAATCAGTTCTTCTTTAAAATATCATTAACTTTTACCGGAAACAAACTAATTTTTGGAACTTCAATTCTTTCAAAATCAGTCCTATCAAAAGGAGGAAAAGTCAATTTTACTTGACAGTGATAGCTTAAAAGCACGTTCGGTAGACAAAATCACTTCTGATGGGTTCCGCCGTGAAACCAAACACACCTTGAACGGTTTAAGTAATCTGTTTGTCCCTCAATTGGCCTTTTTTATTAACTTTGGAATTTGAGTTTCATAGTTGATAATAAATTTATAAGGGATTTAAACTTGAAACAAGTCTAATTGCATCTATAATACATCAAGTTCGACTGCTTATACATATTGACATCTTTTATTTTAATTTTTTACATTTTCTTGGTTCACTTCCTTCTTACTAATCTTTGCAGAATAAGTGGATTTTCATTTTGCATTTTATGTCAGGCAATTGATAAGAGGCTGGCATAATTCAATTTCTAATTTCTATTTTTTTTCCTTCTTTTCAGCTCCAATGCTCCGACCATCTTCACCATACGTGAGTATGAGGTTTTCAGACGTGTTGTTGTTGCATTACAAGTTTATATTTGTTGAATAGTTTTTTCTTGTTTATCTTGAGTTTCAAAAGTTGCATTGCCTCTTTTTGTTACATTGTCTGTTTTCTGTAAGTTATCTTAAAATTCTGTTGATGTTTTAAGGCCATTGAGAAATATACATCAAGTATGCTTAGTTGTTTATTTTTATTTCATCAATCTTTTTCTCTCTCACTGCTTCCCCATTTTGCTTTTTATGTTTAGATTCTTTTGTTTGTAAAAATTAAAATATTTTGATGGCAAACAATATATGGACCTTTTTGCATGCATCTCTTCTGAGTATGGATATTCCTACAGCAATAATGTTAACACATCAGTATACGTATTTGTATAATAGATGGACTCTGGCCGGACTATAATGATGGAACGTGGCCAGCCTGTTGCACTAAATCTCGTTTCGATCCAAAAGAGGTACAATTTCACAACCTTGATTCGCAAACCATTTGATCACAAATAATATGCAACAGTTTTCGTGCTTTGACTGACTAATTTTGTAAAGAATGAAATTGAACTACCTTTCATAGTTATGGTAGAAAGTTCTAGTAAGTTCTTGTAGTTTTGCTGAATGGTCAGCCCAGACACTTTTTTAGCTGTTGAAACTGCAATAGTTTAAACCTTTTCACTGGTTTATTGTTGCATTATATATATATATATGTGTGTGTGTGTGTGTGTGTGTGTGTGTGTGTGTGTGATAACCAACTAACTACTAACTAGGGGGGTTACTCATCAATATACTTTTATAACATGCAGTCTTCTATCAAATTTGTTGAATCAGCTCTCGATTTCAACTTTTTTAAGTTTTATTGTTTCATCTTTTGTAGATATCGACATTGTCCGATGATTTACAGCAATATTGGCCATCCTTGAGCTGCAGCTCACCATCAACATGCAGTGGTGGAAAAGGTTCATTTTGGGCTCATGAGGTAGTCATTGAAAATTACTTATTTTCTTAATTACGTAAAATTATTATGGAATCTAATGTTTTTTTTTTTGTATGATCTATGTTTCTGGGGCGACCACATTGGTGCATATTGGCAGTGGGGTAGTACTCTTTTACAGCTTTTGCTCACATGATTAACTGGTTTATTTATTGTCTTACTTGAGAGTAATAATTGAGCTATTTCCTAAAATTTAGTACATTTTGATTGAGTTGGTTATATACAGAACAAAAAAGTTTCAAAAATATTTTGTTAGTCAAAATTTTTCTAGATAATTATTTTCTGCCATTTTATTTTTTGAGACAAAAATCCTTTGGTTTTCTTGTACTAGCATTCCTATTTTCTAATGTTGCAATTTCACTTGCAGAGAAGCATGGCACGTGCTCATATCCTGTGTTTCGAAATGAATATGATTATTTCATGACAACTCTGACTATCTATTTCAAATATAATGTTACGGTAAGTTTGTGAAGTATTAATTTTTGTTATCCAGAATTTTCTGTATTGTTTCTTCTGGCAATGAGCTCCCATGAAATAAATCTCGAAATAGGATGATAAGTATTTTACTGATTGTATTTCCACCTTTGGTCCATAGTACTGAAGACAAGTACCTAGAAAATTAAAGGTCATTCTATGTAGTTATTCTTTTCTTATATTTATCTTGGCTGTTCCCACCTTCCTAAAAAACTAGTAAATTTTTTCTACTGGTAAATGGGTTAGTTAACCAGTGATCCCCCCTCCAGTTAATATGATTGGCATATTGATTTATAAATCCGTTATCACCCCTTTGGCCTTGGTGCATATATGGGTATGCTTAGTTGTGGAATTTTATAAGGATTTAGGGTTGACTTATTGCTGTAGACGGTCCAAATAAATACAAGAAGGTTTAAATTATAGTAAACTTTTGTTGGCAACTTGGCTCACCATCCTCTCAATTACAAACTTAAAAAATGTCGCTTTTATGTGGATTCCTTGTTGCTCTTTCGTAGGTTCTTGAATAATCAAGTGACAGATTCTCTAGCGTTGAAAAGTGCTGAATTTGTCTGGCTGTTTTTCGACTGAATACCAACTGGCCATTGTATTTGCAAAACCTTTGATTGTAAAGACCGAATGCCCGCTTGCATATGCATCAGGGCATAGTCTGACTATTGTATTTTCAACATTTTTACAGAGAGTTCTAAATGAGGCTGGATATGTTCCATCAAATTCAGAGAAGTATCCCCTTGGGGGCATTATAGCTGCCATTGAGAATGCTTTCCATGCATCTCCTCAAATAATTTGCTCAAAAGGTTCTGTGGGGGAACTTCGTCTATGCTTCTATAAGGACTTCAAGGTTGGAAATCTGTTTAACCCTATAATATATTCAGCATATAAGAAACTAAAAGATGTTGTGCATATATTTGTTTCTATTCACTTTTAAGAGATTGATAATATTTAGATAGTTCTTGATTTAGTGAGACACAAATAGGTCTATCTTTCACAATATTTAGATAGTTCTTGGACAGATTTGAAGTAATACTGCATAAGACCTATGTAATACTTGCAAGATTACCAAGATGTCTTAGACCCACAGGACAATGCCCATGGGATTGAATTTATAAATTCCATGCAAATTTGATTTATTTAGAAAATGAAAGAGAATCCACGTTGGTGAAGCAAACTTCATTATAAGAAAATCTATGTGATCTTGTACGATAGAGATTAGAATGGTTTATTGATATGTTATTGCATGCTATCCCATTCAAACACAATTATGTGGCTAGCGTAATTATTTCAGTATATTTGTCCGTTTTTTCTTGCAGCCACGTGATTGTGCTATTGGACCAGACACTAGAATTGACATGGTTACTTCGAAAGGATCATGTCCTAAATATGTTAGCTTGCCAGAACATGTATCAATGGGTAAGGTCATTACTGCTTCATTTTTATACCAGTTTAACTATTGCTGTTACATACTTTTAGTTGCTTGACTCAACCTATCAAACTAAGTAGGATACAAGTTGCTGGAAATTGATTTATTTTTAAGGCTGTTATTTCAGTTTGGTTTATTTACTTTCCAGTGATAACATTATTGTTAAAACTCCCACATGCTTAGATGGGCTAATGATAACTAAATAGAATGATAGATTTATAAGGTACAATTTCTTTATGGCGATTTGAATATATGATCTCCATAAACTATACAAATCCATCACCACTAAACAATCCCGGTGGCTTTGAATGGAAATCTTGCTTCTAGGAAGAGACCTATGTTTGTTATGTATATGAGATTACCGAAGCATCACATACTCCTTGTCCTTGTGTCTCATGCATTATGTTCGAGGATATCATGTCTACACATGGAAGGTTATATACCTACAAATTCAAAGTTGGATATTTTAAAATTGTCTAAAGCACCTAAACAAGGGGATAATACATGCCCAGAAGTGTAAGGGAACTAACTATTGATTTATCAAACAGAAGACTCCTAAATATCCTTGCATCTTCTAAATACCCGGAATCCTATGATGCTGTCTAACTTGTTTGCTGCATGAATTCACCTTATGTTGAAAACCAGATTGTGGAAATAGATAAAATTTGTTGTGTGGGGGATTGACAAGTGTCTTTGTTCTAGAAAAGGAGGATCTGCTTTTGACTCAACTTCAGTTTTCAGGTGGTCAATAATTGGCAATCTGCTGTATTTTATGGCCGCCTACACCCGTTAACAAATTTCTTTGGTTTGGGAGTTGAACATTTTTTTTTAATGCGATTATTTTTATATCTGGTGAATTTACCCGAACATTGTGTAAAACAATAACCACTGTGTATTTCATTTTATTAATTTTATAATTAATCTCTGTATCTGTAGGGAGTGATGGGCGTCAGAGTTGGGAGTCTAATGATGCAGCTCTTTAAGGTTATGGTAGTGTGCTACTGCTTCTATTTGTAAATTTCTGTACCATGCAAATAAACAAAGCCACGTCCATAAATTGTTTGGATGTTGTACCATTTATTTATCAATTTAGAGACAAATGGATAAATTGAAGAACTGTATAGTAGACACATGCCAGCTAAACTTGGATGGAAAAAGGAAGAGATGTCTGAAAGTATTATTTGGGATTTATGTCAGCCTGTGCTGTGTTTTAAGGGCCGGGTTTTATCTATTTCTGTATCATTGAAAGAATGTACAAATGTATACAATGAAATATATTGTATCATTAGTTGTTCTCAATAGATGAATATATATATATATATATATATATATATATATATATATATATGTCTACCCCCTTTAATATCATCATACACCTTTTCCACACATCTCTGTTTCTTTATATGCATTTGCATTACGCATGAGTTCAAGCACACTAGAAGAGTTAGTGTTGTCTCTAATCAGGTACGTGATATGCACAACGAGAATAACACCAAGTCATTAGTAAAATCTTGGCTTTTGTGTTAATTCAATTTACCGCTGTACTTTTCTTTATTCTTTTTTGTGTTGGTGTTAATATATGGTCACAGTCGAGAATGCCCTCCCACCATGTTTGTTACAACTTACAAATTGACAATCATTACATCGTTTAATTTTATTTTCTCCTTTTCAGCTTCAATAAGAACAGTAAAGCCAGCTTCATTTAGACTTCTAAACATTTCCAAATAAATCTTTCCTCAAACTATCACATTTTTTCAAACACACCCACACACACACCAAAAATAGAGTAAGATGAAGGCACTTCAAAGACTCCTCTTCATAATCACCTTTCTTGGTTCATTCTTCCATGCAAAGCCAGAAGCTGACTCGTGTACCAGCAATCTGAACCTCAAAGCTCCTATCCCTTTTGATACAACCAACCTTCACTGCCTTTCTGTATGGGATGCTCAAGGTTTCATCCTCAGAGTAGGTGCACCATTTTTAAATTTCATCACAAACACACATCCTTATTCCAGTAGCACCATATATACCAATTATGTATAATTATAATCTTTTGCAGTATGTTCAGACTTCTACAAACATTTGGAGCTTCATTCTCTCAACACCAGACACAAATTCTTACATAGCTATAGGGTTCTCAGCCACTGGAGGCATGGTGGGTTCAAGCGCAATTGTGGGGTGGGTGGCATCTAGAGGAGCCAGTGGAGGTATAAAGCAATATTATCTAGGTGGAGTTACACCAAATGAGGTAGTGCCTGATAAAGGTAACCTACAGGTTATAGGCAATTCAACCTTCATCTCTTTACAGTCCTCTCGTTTGTACATGGTGTTTCAGTTAGAAACTACTGAACCTTTGTCCTGGCTTATACTTGCCACTGGATCCACTGGTATATTCCCTGCAGCACCAAGTTATGCACTGACAAAACACCTAGATAAGGTTTCCACAAGAATTGACTACTCAAAAGGTTAGTATAAATTTAGCATTTAGACTCTTGTTTCATGATATCACTTCCCACTAGTACTCAACAACCATATATGTTTGTTATTCTTTTTTTTGATAAAAAATACAAACTAATTCTTAATTGGATAATTATTGTCTGTGAAGCCAAAAGAATGAAATCGATGGTCCATGTTCCAACTTTGTGTTTTAGACCTGTTTTACGGATATGGATTCCCTAAAGTCTTCCTATGACTACAGTGGATCCCTATCCCTGTTTTACATAGTCGGAATATGGACCATACTAGCTGACAATTTAGATTTTACGATTGAAATCGCGTGACTGCATGGTTATCTCGACTACAGAGAATACGGTTTGGTAGTCACAACTATCTAAATTATAACTAAGCTATGGTTTGGTAGTTTGGTTTACTGTATTGTAAACCATAACTTGAGTAACTTAGTCTGTGATTTTTTTTTTTGGTTTCAATAAGTATAATTAGTGGCTATAAAGGTCAGGTACACATCATTTTGTCTGGTTGATATTGACAGGTTACAGTTGAGAGTTCATTCACGTTTAGAAATTTTAGATTGGGAAGGTTGTTTTATCATAAATAAACAAGAAAAGCCAAAATAGCGAAGCAGGGATGATAACTGATGGAAGACACATAACTTAGACCGCAATTAACGGTTAATAAATACTTCAACGAGAGTGAGCGACCTGCCGACAACTGGTTTAGGTACATACCCCGTAGGAATAAAATAAATAGATAAAAATCAACAAGAGTTGGTCCAAACCGGAAATGAGTTTGAATATTACTCTAAGGTCTTGAGTTCGAATCTTAGGTGTGATAAAAACTCTGTTGGAATAGGAGAACTATACTGACTGACAAAGCTGGGTACGCGTGGCCAGCTAGGTTTTCTTGACATGGATTAGTCATCGGTAAAATCAATAAATACCACGCACAATATGTTAACACAAGATACACTCTTAAAAATAGGTAAAAGTAGCTGGTGATTATTTTAACCTATATTTAGTGAAAAACATGATGGATATGACCAAGCAATTTAACCTGAATTTTATCCGTTCTGCCACACTTTTCATGGCCAGTTGCTCAATTGCAATATATGAGCTATGTGCCGTCTATTATATCTTGTTAACACAATTTACGACAGTGGTTAATGCAATTTAGTGAATGGTTAATGGGTGAATAACTCATTAACTATTAGCTAAATATAATATTTTAATTAGTATTTAGTATGTGAATTCAACCACCTATTAGAATAGCACTGAGTCGACCAACACCGTTGGCCCAATGGCTTAATCTACCTTGGGACATGAGAGTTGATTCGGTGTTCCCAGATTCGATTCCCGCAGTGGACAAACTCGGTGTTGGCCAGTAAAAGACTGAGTCAAAATTTGAGGTAAAAGGAAAACACACACAAAGCAACTAGTGCGGCTAGCAATGAAAATTAATACTCTTTTTTTTCAAACGGATGGAGTAACAAACACCACTCTAATATCATCATACATGAAAAATGGAGATCCTGAGATTGAACTCGAATAACCATGAACAATGTAGTGTTGACTTTGTCAGCTGTGCGAGGTCTAATAGACCTGAAATTAATACTCTTCTAATGCATTTAAGGCTGTGAAATTTGGATTATCACATTTTTATAACAATTTTAATGAAAGGTTGACTAGTTGATGGTTTAAGTTAGCCTTTTCACCAAATCTACTTACCAAATAAAGGTCATAATTATTTATACACTTCCCATGCCACCATCCTCTTCCTTTTATTAATTTATTTATTTTGGGTATCTTTGTTTTCTCTTTATTAATTAAATAAAATAAATATCAATACGTCTTCATAACTTAACAAATCTCACGAATACATTTACGAAGACAACCATTAACGAGAGACAAAGAAATGAAGTCATATGTAACATTCCTCATCTTCATAATTTGTTTCCATGTTTCAGCCAACCTTGGAAGTTCACAAGCAGATGGAAATTCTTCTTCACAAGGAAATATTGGAAGTAGTTCACAACAAGCAGATTCATGTGACTCCAAACTAAACCTCAGTGTTCCTCTCCTCTTCGACACAACCAACCTTAATTGCCTCCCTGTTTGGAATGCTCAAGGATACATCCTCAGAGTAAGTTCACTACTCTTCAACCTCCCCACTTCTTTTTTATTTTTATTTTATCTATTTTATTTACAGAAGCTAACACTACTTTAATAGCGTGTTTGGTAACATGAAAACCAAGAGAAAAGAAAGGAAATGAAAGTAAAGAAAAGTAAGAGAATATATCAATTTCTTGTATGTATATATATATATATATATATATATATATATATATATATATATATATATATATAAGGGAAGAGAAAACTTCTATATTTCTTTTCTTTCACTTTCAGTTAAACCAAACAACTAAAAATCATCTAATTTTCTACTCTCTTTATTTTCTATCACTTTTCTTTCCCTTACCTTTCTTTCCTCTCATTTTCTTTTGCGAATTAAAAGCCTAAGATTGTAGACTTTTGTAACAAAAAATAATGAAATAGATTTTCAAATAGACTTTTAGGTCTTGTCAGATTTCAAAAAAGTCAAGTCCCACTTGAAAAACAGGCCTACGACAGACCACAAACATAACATTTTTAAACGTGGGCCGGACTCAGGTCTTCCAAAGCCCGACTCGTCCTAACGTATTCTCGCTCCTAAAAAAGAGTTTAATTATTATGCTCTGCTAGTGAGATATTTTTTTTCCCGTTAACACCCAATTAGAAATTACGATATGAATGACTTTCATAATAGTAAAGAGTTAAGAGAAGACTTTAATTGCTTTTAATTATGTGTCAATTGATTGAATTCTAATTTCAAACCATCTAACTAGATATAAACATGTAATTAAAACAATGCAGTATTCTCAAACATCTTCAAACATATGGAGCTTCATTCTCTCAACCCCAAATCCAAATTCATATATAGCAATGGGATTCTCTCCAAATGGGGGCATGGTGGGTTCAAGTGCCATTGTGGGGTGGATTTCATCAAATGGAGCTATTGGAGGAATGAAGCAATATTACCTAGCAGGACTTGCACCAAACCAAGTTGTACCAAATAGAGGCATCTTACAAGTTATATCCAACTCAACCTTGATCACATCACAATCCTCACGTTTGTATATGGTGTTCCAGTTACAGACCAATCAACCTCTGCCTCAGCTCATTTATGCCATTGGACCTTATGGTATCTTCCCTGTGGCACCAAGCTTTGCATTAACTCAGCACCAAGATAAAGTTTCTATTAAGGTGAATTATGCAACAGGTAATTAGTCATAAGAAACCATGCATGTGTTTTATAATTTTTCATCACTAGTAGTAGAAAAAATTGGATCCTTTGAGAAGTGAAAAAAAATTAGAGACACGTTTTGATGTTTTGATTTTTTTACGTAGGAAATTCAACTTTATTTAATTCCATAATTTAATAGATAGGAGATCAAATCGGTGAAACTTCTGGATCATGGTTCAATTGTTTCATTCGGTTCAATCATAGTTGAACCTGATGACTAATGATAAATAAATAATGTCATATTATATTATGGGGAAAACAAATAAATAAATAAAACATTTAAAACAGTTCAACTCGATTCAATTAGCAGTTCAAAATAGTTCGATTGGAATTCAACTCAGTTTAAGGTGGTTTAATCAGAATGCAGTCAAATTAGGGTTAAACCAATCGTCCAACTGGCTTATTCCTAGTTCAATTGATTGAATCATTCAATTCAATCTGGTTTTCAAAACATGACTCTAATTCTTTTCATTTTTTCTTCTTTCTTATTGTTATATGAGAGAGAGAAAGAGAGAGAGGAGCAATATTGTTTGATGGATGGTACAATAGAAATAAAATTACTCATTTCTCTCTCTTCTAAATGAGACGAAAGATGTGAGACGAAAAGGGGAGAATCTAAATTAAAAAAATGGAAGAAAATTCTGACATGTATATTCTTTTTCAGTACTATTTAGTAGGAAATTTTGTGCAAAAGTGAATGTTGATTTGCAATGAAGCAATGGTCCATTAGGTGGTGTGTGGAGTAGTTGATTATTTTATTACATGACAAGAAGACAAAGTTAGGAGGGAAGTGAAAAACATGTCATTCAATTGTTGTAGTGTTTGACCTTTTGGGTTTGTTAATTTCTGCACATGACATGGGATCAACATGGCCCATTTTCACTGTGAAAAGTAGACTTGGGCCAGTGGTTTGCGGTTATTGAGAAGAAATTCTCCTCTCATCTTGTTGCCTAGAAAATGATCAAAGTGTTGACCACAAAAAAAACAGACTAATCAAGTAATTAAGTTGAAACGTAATATCTGAATTCTGAATAGATACCCTACCAAACCAAACCCATATGTTCTGTTCTATCAAGTGTAGTTGGTGCATCAAGTTTTATTTTTATTAATAATTTGGTTCATCAAGTTCTTTTGTATAATACATATGTTAATTATTATTTTTTTCGATAATTAAAATTTTTATTGAAATTGTCTAGTTTGAGCATCAATGTGAATTGCCAATTTAATTTGATCAATTTAATTAAACATTCTATCTTTCTATGTTTTACTGAATTGCCAATTTAATTTGAAACTTACAAAATATGAAATTTTTTGGGGGATTTGATTTTTTTCCTGATTATAATATATTCTTCTCTTGGAAAATTTTATGGACTAAATAGACTTGCCTAAAAAAGACTAATGTAGTAAAAGATTTTCTGTTTCAAAAACTACTTTGAAATTTTTATAGTTTTGAGAACTACATTATTTTGGTGATTCACTCATATTTTGCTGGACATTATCAACAACAAAAAAATATGATTATTAGAAACTCTTCACTAAATTAGTTATACTAATCATATCATAGTCATTAACTAAATTGATCGATGATTGTTAAGAGTCTCACATCATATGTGATATGGCCTGAAAAAGAGTTTATAAGTGGGAAGGATCCCTCATCTTACAAGCCACTTTTGTGGGGTTGAGTTAGGCCTAAACTACATTCTAAGATGGTATCAAAGTCTATCCAAGATCCGTTGGGCCACCCGTTGTCGGGTCACGCTCCAGATATCTATTCCTGGGCCACTCGGGTCACGCTCCAGATGTCTATTCCTGGGCGTGAGGGGTGTGTGTTAAGAGTCTCACATCGGATGTGATATGACCTGAAAAAAAGTTTATAAGTGGGAAACATCCCTCACCTTACGAACCTAAACCACATTCTAATAATGATGATTCAAAAATTGAACGTAAATTATCTCTTTGAATGAACACTCTATTTCTCTAAAAATCTTGGATGTCTGATCCAGTTTTGGCAATTTCAAGCTTATAGGGCCAAGCTTGGCCTAGTATTAGCAGCACATTTTGTTAATAACTGATTAGGTTCATAATATAAGGTTTTTTTTATCTAGTTTTTATTTTGAATCAGGTTCAAGTTCCTCAGAAAACCCAAATATGAACCTGAAAAGGAGCCATGGAGTGCTGAATATATTGGGATGGGGCATATTTATCATAATGGGAGCAATAGTTGCTCGTTACTTCAAGCAATGGGATCCATTTTGGTTTTATTTCCATTCTTCAGTTCAATCATTGGGTTTTGTTCTTGGTGTAATCGGTGTAATTAGTGGGCTTGTCCTCAATAATCAAATTCATGCTGATGTTAATCTTCACAAGGCCCTTGGAATCATCATTCTTGTTCTTGGTTCCCTCCAGGTATTTTTTTTTTGTCAATTTTTTTGATCTATTTGTTAATATGGATAATTATCATATATATTTTTTCCCCATATTTTTCACTTTATCTATTGAAAATATCATAAATTTATTAACTTTTTTCAATATTTCTTTAGCTATATAACTTTATTTTTATAATCAAAATTTAATTAATAGAAGTACAAAAGATACTGCAACATATGATATCAAGTACGAATGATTCATTGAGCTCTAAATCAGTGGCAGACCTACAAACAATCCCCTGAAAAATAAAATTAGCATCGATACCTTAGAAAAAAATGTTGTTGCACACTCTGAAAAATATCTTTTACACCCAAATCCTTAGTTTTGCGCCAAGGTCCCTAGTTTTGCAGTACTCTAATTCACCACACACAATCATTCATCCTGAAAATATCTGTTAATGCTATTTAATTGGTATTTTGTGTTAGTGCTATTTATATTTTTTAGATAAACAAATTTATTTAAGGGAGTACAAGATGTACACCAACCCTTACATCGTAAGTGAGACCTCGTTAAAACCTCCCTGGGCCAATTATATTATTTAGTGCTATTTATATTAATTTGTATTTTGTGCTAGTACTATTTAATTTATTTTGATTATGTTAGTCTATTTAATTTGAACCCGTTCTTGTATTTTGTGAATATGTTGATTCTCTTAGTACAATTTATTTTATATTTAGGAACTTTGTAGTGCTATTTAATTTGTGTTGATTCAGTGCAACACAAATTGTAAACTTGTTAAAGTTTTACATTTGTTACATTTCTAGCGGTGTATGTGTTTGAAAAACTTTGCACCCTCTCTAGTCTAGAGTGTTGGGTCCGCCACTACTCTAAATAGCCTATCACACAAAAATTCCATCAAAAGATAATCCTGAATAATATTCTATAGCCATAAATCACCCCTAATATTAATTTATTTCAACAGTGTTAGCATTAATAGCTCCTCCTACAAATAACCCTTTACTTTTTGCATGCATGCCATAGGCATCAAATAACCACCATGCACACAAGATGCCTCACACTTTTCATTCTTTTGCCTCTCAACAAAATTGGAGGAAGTGTCAACTGAGATCACAATGTTGAGTCCCAATAATACCCAACCACCCAAAAATATTAGTTCACACATTGTATGAGAAGGGGCACATACAAAATAAATGTGAAGTGTCTTCAACGTGTGTAAAACAAAATGCACAACACCGTGGCTTCAATCCCAAAATCTCAGTTATTTGTTATTCACGTAACTCCCTATCTCACTCACCATTGCATCCTTACTGTTTGTAAGAGAAAAAAGTTGGAAACAAATTGTTTAGTGATCCATTCCTTACATCATGCCAAAAACTCACCTCAGTAGAAGTTTTTTTGTTTCAATCTGACTAACCCAACAAAATTCTCAGATCGGTTCAATTGGTAGTGGGAATGCATTGGTAGTCTACTAAGTCAGAAAAGGGCCCTGATTACTTTTTTATAAAACGATGGCCCTTATTTAATTTTTGGCCTTGTTTTGATTTTTTAAAAATTTAAAAAAGACTTAAATTTGATTTAGATAAAAAACAAATCAAACCTAATCTAAAAATTATAAAACCACGACTAAAAATCTAATAAAATCAAAAGAAGATTATGGTTTTTTATAGATTATGAAAAATTAATAAAAAATAATAAACGACGAAGAATCCGAGAAGATTGCCCAAAAACCGATTTTTAGCCTAGAACCCTACAACCGAAAAATGTTACTATCGTTAGTGGGTTTTTTTCCTCGATAAATTGTGATTTCATTGATAGTAAGTATTAATGTCATCTCCTTCGGTTGCAACGTTATCCAACTCATGTAAATGACGAACAATTATTTCAATATTTAAATCTGCTACTCCAAACACCTTATTCCACATTTTCAATTTTTCATTTAACATCTTTAGTTTCTCATTGACCACGATCGTGTCATACCCTTCTTCTACATGAAACGAATTCCAACTGTCTTGGACACAATTATAAATTTCGAAGGGTATTGTCTCTGTTCGGTACCTAGGCTCCAATCTTGGCTGAGCCCGGGGTACAAGATTAGATTGAGTAGAAGTGCTTCCAAGGGTTAAAAGTTTGAAGTCAGATCCTTGAAGTTGGACGCGTACCTGTAATGGGAGGACAGAACCTTTATTTATAGGCAAGACGTCGTACCTGAGACGTTGGACGCGGGTACGTTGATCCTAGCCATTGGATGCGGGCACCAAGGGTAGAGTGCGCACCGGATTACCTGGAGTATGGGAATGGGCCAAGCCCAAGTCCTGTAAGGTTTGGCCCAGTCCGGAACAGTGGCCCCCTAAGTTGGGGACGAGAGAAGTATGATGTCGGCCTCAGCTTGATTCAATCGTTGTTTTGAGGTAATGACTGCCACGTGTCATCCGCTGAGTGGGGGAACAGAAGTGTGACGTTTGGTGAGATCGAGAGGGCCTTACTGCTCAGCATTGAAAGGACGTGTTGATGTGATGTGACGCTTCGCATCTCGCCCCTATATAAGGCGAGTTGAGGGTTCATTTGTTCACTTTTGCTCTTTCTGAGAAACCGAGCTCTGCGAATTGAGAATTTTCCGACCACCGTCCGAGATCAATGTCGCCGTTCACCGCCGACGGTTCCTGGGTTTTTGCTGAGACGAGATCAAAATTCAAGTCGACATCCAAAAGTACCTGCGCAGAGGTTAGTTTTCTTCCTGCATAATTTCAATATTTTAGTTATAGCATCTTTATTGACCGCGGTGGACGTCGACGTTCTGGCGATCGTAGCTGCCTACCTCAAGGGGAGGAGACGAACCGACCTTGGGCTTGCCGAGGCCGGGATCAGTACCACTTTAGCCTTAGTCATTAGATAAATAAATTAGATAGATTTAGACAGATAATGTCGTCCTCCCCTTGCAGATAATGGTTCGATCTAAGAGTGAGGAAACACAACCCTTCGTTCCGCCTGGTAAACCGATCTTGAGGAGGTTGGCTAATGGAGACCCGATACCGGCCCCCAAGGGTGCTCCTTCCCTGCTTTCCTCTACCTACGTAGACTCTCCTGCAATGTCGGGCGCTTCGGCTAGGGAGTTTGCCAGGCAGGCATCAGAAGGCACAGTTGAAGAAAACGCCGGGGAAGAAAATGCCGAGGTTGGTTCTCAAGCTCAGAAATCCAAGGTCGCCGTAGAAGAAGATGAGCAAACGGCCGAGGAAGCGTATGACTGGGTAGCCACGAGAATCTGCAAGCCCGTGTCCTACTACGAAAGATTCATTTATTGTTACACTTTGAGTCAAAATTGGGGCCCTGAGTAGGACACGGGCTTGAGATCTGGCCATTTGCCCTGAGTCTGGCCCTGAGTCCGAAAGTACCTGCGCGGAGGTTAGTTTTCTAACCATTTGCCCTGAGTCTGGCCCACGAGAATCCCATTTCAGGTTTGACGTCGCTACACCCAAAATTGAGATCGGACAAACCCGTGTCCTACTACGAACGATTCATTGTTGCTCCTGCCAACAAGAGATGGAAGCTGATGAGACCATGGGAGTTCGGATCCCTCTCAGAAAATTTCAGAAGGGCGTACTCAGAGTCTTCTCCGGCGGCAGACCAAGTCGACAACGTGGCTGATGCTGTTGAGGATGTAAGAAATCGAATCGCTGCGGACCTGGAAGCTGTCGAGGCCGAGGGAGAGAAGAATGCTGGGAGTGCAGATTAGTCTGTCTTGTTTTTCTTTTCTGTATGCTTTGAAGTTGGTCTCGGGAATGTCCGGGGCCAACTCTGTTATGTAAAGTACATTTGGCACCGTCCTTTTCTGGCCTTAATTACTCTGCTACAATTTGTTAATTTTAGTTTGCCCCTCTTTGAATGCCTCATGTAGTCTGCATGTTTAACTCATTCTGATTGAACGCCGAGATAAGAAATAGAATTCTGATGTCGAGATGAGATAGTGAAAATTTTGACGTAGCTAGAATAACCAGATTTCGATGTAGATATAACAGTAGGATCCTGATGTCAATGTTATCAGAACCAGACCGGTCATCGAGCCGGTCAAGGCACTGGATCACTGGGTCTTTGGTCGGACCGCATGAGCGGGACACACTAAAAATAGACAAAATATGTATAAATTTGTACATAACGAAGCCATCAAAAATTTGTAATATATCTCAGTAATATACAAAACAAATTCTCAACACAAAATTAACATAATTCTTCAAATTTACTATACAAGTTCAAATCCATAAGGACCATAAGTCCATAACCACATCGTAAGTACCTAATTAAATAAACAACCATGAAATAATAATGGTCTCAACATATCCAAATTCATAATTAGTACCTAATTACATATACTTTACGTAAGATATATAATATATATCATGTTTGTAAGCTTATTAACAACATATGAAGCTGCCGTAGTAGTTAACAGGTGCGGCACCACCTTTTGTTGCAGGGTTCGCTTCCTGCAGGAAACCTTTTTGTAACAAAAAGCGTGAAAAATTAAATTAAAAGCAATTGAGCCGTTTATGCAAGCCATCCGGATCGGGAAGGGCACCGATTCCCGGTCGGACCGGTTCGACCGGACTGACGGTCTGGTTCTGATAACATTGCCCGATGTAGACATAATTCTGATAACATTGTCCGATGTAGACATAACGGTAGAATTCCAACGTAGATGTAATAGTAGAATTCCGACGTAGATATAATAGTAAAATTCTGACATAGATATAATAGTAGAAATCCGATGTGTGTGTCTATATATATATATATAGTTTTGCTTTTGAAAAAAAAAGTAAGATTTTTTCTTTTGATAACTATCACTGAAAAGGAGCCTCTAAATTTTCGTACCACTTAGGTCTCTTACGTTATTTAATTGTAACTTTTAAAGGCCGAATAACATACATATTTCATTTCCAAATTGCTACAATTAAATAACTTACAAGACCTAAGTGGTAAAAAAAACTTAAAGACCTACTTGTTACAATTAAATAACTTAAAGGACCTAAGAAGTACGAAAAAACTTAAAAGACCAACTTGTTACAATTAAATAATTTAAAGGACCTCTGGTGTAATTTAGTCTTATATATTTACTAATTTTCACTTCCTAAAGCTCATTTTGAATATGAATTGTGGAAGTCATAATCAACACCAGAATATAAATTTTGAGTATATTATTTCTTAACATAAGCGAAATTAATTTGAAAATAAACTATCTCCATTTAAAATCTCATTTTTCATATTTGTCTCCATGTTTGAATTAAAACACGTAATAATTTGGTGTATTTGTTTCTTTTTGTAGATAATGGCTTTTCTTGCTCGACCAAAGAAGGAATCAAAATCGAGAAAGTGTTGGAATTTATATCACCATAATGTAGGGAGAATAGTAATCATTCTTGCTATAGCTAACATTTTCTATGGAATCCATCTAGGCAAAGAAGGAAGTGGATGGATGGTTGCTTATGGAATTGTGCTTGCCGTATTATTTTCTATTGCAGTTATTTTTGAGACTGGACTGTGGAGTAGAGACTAACTTTTTTTTTTTTTACAGATATTTATATTGGAATTGTTTCACCATTGATTTTCCTTTGGGAGCTCTTGAGTTTCATTTGTAATATTTTTTTTAATAGTTAAAAAGCTTTATGAATAGGATCTAGTTTCACCATCATATGAACAACACACCACAATCATTTGCTAGGAAGTTAGACTAAACAAAAATACACCAGAATTGTTTTTTTATTGGGAAAAATTTAGAGTGAGGAGATGACGCCCCAGTACAAGATAAATTACATTTACCTCACTCCAAGAGGACTAGTGGGGAGTTGAACCCCTTGGGGTTGGGGTTTTTTGCTTGTGCCCCAATTCTTTTTTTTTTACAAATGAAATAGAATGACTTATAAATTGTTTATACGTTTTTTACCACCCTTATTTTTGCTTTAAAAAATATTATTAGGTAGAATATATGTGTGTAAATATAATTCCCATAAAAAGTATGTAAATATAAAATAAAAATATATGATAATAAAAATATTTAAAAGAAATTAAACATTTGTATTGTTATATATATATATATAAAATTATTTATTACTAGTTAATATTATTATAATATTAAGAATATATAAATTTAAAAAAATAAATTCATTAAACATATACCTAACTACTACTATTTTTTGATATTTTTATTTTTCTAAATACTGTTATTTGTAACATTTTAAGAAGTAGTGGCATAAGCTACCTTGGAACACAGGAGTGAACTCGATGCTCCTGGGTTCGATTCCCGTAGTGGACAAAGTTAGTGTTGGTTAGTGCGAAATTTGCTCCTAAGCATGAGCTAAGAATAGTCTTTCGTTGAAAGCGTTGAGACACTCTGTAGATAGCCAGCAATGATTCGTTTAAGATGTAGATTTGAAAAAATAATAATTGATCATTTTTTTAATGGAACAATGATGGTTGTAATGTTATTTATTATTTTTTCGTAGTTAAAGTGTGGGTATAGGAACTTGGTAGCCTAGAGGTATGGGGGCGGAGAGCAAAATTGATGCACATATATAAGTGGGTTCGGGTGCGAACACTATAGTACTCTGCCCAAAGAATTCCCTTGCCATCCCTACTGATTAATGGACAAAAACTATTATGCTGTTTTAATCAAGTTATATTTGTCCCAAGAGCACAACTTCCTAGTAAAATATAAGTGGTGTGTGAACATTAGAAGTTTAGGTTTAGACTTGCAATGTTCCACTTTTCCCTCTCCACCATCTTGCCCCTACAAAAAATATTACTCACATTTTTCAGTTAGATTATTAATTATATGTATATAACCCAACGAAATTGGTTCAAATTTGCTACCAAAGTGAAGAGCTTGTTCAAAGAAAAACAAAAATTAAAAGTGAAGAACTCGTTGATGGGTAATATGCAAATATGTTTCTAAACACTATTTGTGAGTTGAGACTATTCTGGGTTGGGTGAGCCCCGAAACCTAACTCTACTAAACTTTTTTTAGATAAAAAAACTTATGTAAATAAAAAATAGACGGGTAAAGTGGAGAAAAAAAATACCAGGGTGGTGAATACTGTGAATAACGAAATAATTAAGTTGTAAATAGTTGATTTATTTATATATGTATTCGGCCCAGACCTGTTAGGTTTTCACATAGAATAGCTTATTTAAAAGCATTAGTGTTTGTACTCGAAGGGAGGATTATACAATCAATAAAACGGAACTACAACTGCTCTGTAGTCGCAGACGTAGGCAACGATGCGTGACCAATATCGCGTCTCATATTGTATGACATGGTATCAGACTAGGTCTGGGTATGTCAGTTTCGTGTTACCTGTATCGTCGTTCTCTTTGTCTGTGGTGTGCATGTTTTCCTCTCGTGCGTTTTACTGTTCGTGACCTGTGTCGTTGTTCTCCTGGTCTGTTTGTGACTTGCCTCCGTAGTGGCTCTACTTTCGTTACTATTGCCGTTTCTTGATCTGCTGCTCCTCGTCTTGTGGGTCGCTGGTTCTTGATGCTTCTCGGTGGTTCGTGGTTCTGGTCTGGTGTGCTTCTCCTTGTTCGCTGTTACCTGGTGTGCATCGCCGTTACCTTGTGGGTCGCTGGTTCTTGGTGCTTCTCGGTGGTTCGTGGTTCTCAGATCATGCGACTGCGATCTTGTTGTGCTTCTCCTCAGTTCGCCGTTACCTGGTGTGCATCATGCTTGTTTGTGCCTTTGTCTCACGCTTTCTGCTTCGTGTGTCGTGCTTCTAGGTGTGTTCAGTTCAGGCCCCATCTTTTTTTGTGTGGTATCCACGTGCTGGTTTGTGTTTTGCTTTTTTGTCCTGCTTGTTTGCTTGCATTTGGTGTTCTCAAAGTAAGATTTTTTCAATGGCTTCAGAAAAAGACAAAGACAATTTTTGTGTCCGCTTCACCGGAAAAAATTATGCTGTTTGGGAATTTCAGTTCAAGATGTATGTCAAAGGGAAGAGATTATGGAGTCATATTGATGGGATTTCTAAGGCACCGGAAGATAGAACTGCCTTAGATGCGTGGGAAGTTAAAAATGCTCAAATTATTTCCTGGATCCTCAGTACTATTGATCCTCAGATGATCAATAATTTGCGATCATTTTCAACTGCTCAAGAAATGTGGAATTATTTGAAGCGTATTTATAACCAGGACAATACGGCCAAGCGTTTTCAATTGGAATTAGAAATCGCCAATTACAAACAAGGTAATTTATCAATTCAAGAATATTATTCTGGTTTTCTGAATTTATGGACAGAACACTGCTATTATCTATGCTGCTGTTCCCAAGCCGTCACTTTCAGCCGTCCAAGATGTTTATGATACTAGTAAACGGGATCAATTCCTCATGAAACTTCATCCAGAATTTGAGGCTGTTCGAGGTGCTTTGCTGAATAGGAACCCTGTTCCTTCCTTGGATATTTGTGTTAGTGAACTGCTCAGGGAAGAACAACGTCTCCATACTCAAGGAACCATGTCTCATGATACCGTCCTTTCTGAACCTGTGACAATTGCATATGTTGCGCAAACTAGAGGCCGTGATATGCGACAGACTCAATGCTTCTCTTGCAAACAATTTGGACATGTTGCTCGTAGTTGTCCTAAGCAATTTTGCAATTACTGCAAGCAGCAGGGTCATGTCATCTCTACCTATCCTACGCGTCCTCCACAAACGACTAAGCGTCTGGTGCAGGCATTCCATGCCACCACTAGCTCTGCAGCTGGTCTTTCCACCACTGGTGCATCTAGCTCTGCCGCTGGTCCTTCCACCATTGGTGCCTCTAATGGTGGTGCTCTACAGCTTGACTTAAAACAACAAGCGGTACTATCTGCTCTTTCTGCCTTGGGCATTACTGGTATGTCTTCTTTCATCTCATGGTTAATTGACTCTGGTGCATCGAATCACATAACGGGTTCCTCTAAACTCTTGCATAATTTACGTTCTTATATTGGTAATCAAAAAATTCAAATTGCTGATGGTAGTACCCTTCCTATAACTAATGTTGGTGACATAAATTCTACCTTTCGAAATGTGCTGGTAGCACCTGGACTTGCCTCAAATTTATTGTCTGCTGGTCAATTAGTGGATGAAGGTTGTGATGTTAATCTTACTCAGGATGGTTGTCTTGTGCAGGAGCGGGTGTCGGGGAAGGTGATTGCGAAGGGGCCTAAAGTTGGGAGAGTGTTTCCTCTCCAGTTTATTCCAAATCATTTATCTCTTGCTTGTACTAGTGTTTTGAATGTATCTGAGGATTGGCATAGGAAATTGGACCATCCAAACTCTGTTGTTTTGTCTCACTTATTTAAGACTGGCTTGTTAGGTATTAAACCTATGGATTCTAGTGCCTCTATTTCATGTTCTATTTTCAAATTAGCTAAAAGTAAAACACTTCCCTTTCCGTCTGGTGCTCATCGTGCTTCTACTTGTTTTGAGATGATTCATAGTGATGTTTGGGGAATCTCACCCGTCGCTTCTCATGCTTACTATAAATATTTTGTCACCTTTATCGATGATTATAGTCGTTTTACTTGGATTTATTTTCTTAAATCTAAATCTGAAGTGTTTTCTATGTTTAAGAAATTTCTGATGTATGTTGAAAATCAATTTCAAACCAGTATTAAAATTCTCCAGTCTGATTCTGGTGGTGAGTATATGTCTCATGAGTTCAAGGAGTTCTTACAGCAAAAAGGTGTATTGTCTCAACGATCTTGTCCCAACACCCCTCAGCAAAATGATGTTGCAGAACGTAAGAATCGTCACTTGTTGGATGTGACACATACCTTACTTCTCCAGGCTTCTATTCCATCCAAATTTTGGGTGGAGGCTCTTTCCACAGCTTTTTTTTATCAACCGTCTTCCTTCCACGGTGATTGGGTTTGATTCTCCTTACTTTCATCTTTTTAAAACTCAGCCTGATTACAGTAGCTTACACACTTTTGGGTGTGTATGTTTTGTTCACCTACCATCCACTGAAAGACATAAGCTTGGAGCACAATCTGTCCAATGTGCATTTATGGGGTATATTCATTCTCATAAGGGTTTCGTGTGTTATGATGCATCTAACCATTGTTTTCGTATTTCTAGGAATGTGACATTCTTTGATAATCAGTTTATGTTTCCTTACCATTCTCCTGGTCTGAATGATATTGCTATACTTCCCCAATTTTCTACCTCGCGTTCACCTATAGAACGTTTTAAACCATGACTCATATATGTCAGGAAACACAGTGTGCAGGTCCTCACTCCCCCTTCCGACGCTGATCCGCCACCTAATCCTAATCCTGCACCAATTGCACCACGGCGTTCTAGTAGAACGTCCCGAGCACTTGATAGATATTCACCAGACATGTTTGATTCCTCAAATACTGCTTTAACTGCTTCTCTCTCTAGCACACCTATTCCTACTTGTTACTCGCAGGCTGTTAAAGATGTGCGTTGGGTGAATGCAATGAATGACGAACTTCAGGCCCTTCAAGACAATTTCACTTGGGATATTGTTCCTTGCCCTCCAGATATCAAACCCATAGGCTGTAAATGGGTTTATTCTGTGAAACTGAATTCTGATGGATCTCTTAATCGGTACAAGGCTCGATTGGTTGCTTTAGGCAACAAACAGGAATATGGTATTGATTATGATGAGACATTTGCACCGGTAGCTAAAATGACTACTGTTAGAATGATGCTCTCTATAGCTGCTTCTCATGGGTGGTCTCTCCACCAAATGGATGTTAAGAATGCATTTCTTCATGGCGACCTGACTGAAGATATTTATATGACTCCCCCCAGGGCCTATTCTCTTCATCTAAGGGGGTGTGCAAGCCCAACCGCTCTCTATATGTTTTAAAACAGGCACCTAGAGCATGGTATGACAAATTCTGTTCCACTCTACTTGGGTTCTCTTTTACTCAAAGTCTGTATGATTCATCTTTGTTCATTCACCGCACATCTACGGACATTGTTCTGCTCCTTCTTTATGTTGATGATATGATCATTACTGGTTCTGATGCAGCATCCATACAGGAAGTTAAACAAAAGCTTCAAGCCTCATTTCAAATGAAAGACTTTGGTCTTTTACATTATTTTCTTGGACATGAGGTTCATTCTACTTCTAAGGGTATATTTCTCCTTCAGGATAAGTATGCCACCGACCTTATTGCTATGGTCGGCCTCTAATCCGCTAATCATGTGGATACTCCTCTTGAAGTTAATGTTAAATATCACTGTGACGAGGGTGAACTTTTGACCTATCCTGTATTGTATTGATAGCACGTGGGTAGTCTTAACTACTTGACCATTACACGACCCGATATTTCGTTTGCTGTTCAGCAAGTAAGTCAGTTCATGCATTCTCCCCGTCATCTTCACTTGGCAGCGGTTCGTCGTATAATTCGCTACTTGAAAGGTACATCTCAACGGGGCTTATTCTTTCCTAGTGGGACCCCCCTTAAGTTGATTGCCTATAGTGATGCTGATTCGGCTGGGTGTCCTGACACTCGCCGCTCTGTCACTGGTTGGTGCATGTTTCTTGGTTCTTTGTTGATCTCATGGAAAAGTAAGAAGCAAGCAAGAGTCTCTAATGAAGTGACTTAATTTCACAAGAAAGGGGGGATTGAATTGTGCGTCCCTTTTTAAATTTTATCCTGCAACCTTCTCCAAATGATCTTAAGATAAACTTAGAGTAGAGAAGGTTAAAGTGTTAATTCAAAACACACAGCAAGCAAGCAAATACGTACTGAAGATAATGTAACTTAGATGATTCTGAGTTGATGTTAAAAAGTTGTTTTCAGTATTAAGAGTATACCTTAAAGAAGGTTGCCTTAAGTTGAAAACTTATCTACAGAAGGTTGAAGTAGCTAACCTTCTGTAGGATTTGAAAACAGTTAACAAGTGTATGAAAGATTAAACACGTAATAAGGAAAGCAAGTAATGACACAGTAGAGTTATAGAGGTTCACCCAACTATGGCTACTTCCTCTCCTCACTTCCAAGTGAGTATTTCCACTATTTTCCAAATAGATCTTACACTTGCTTTTGTTCACCAACAAAAGACTTTCACCACACTCTCTTTTTATCAACACACAAAAGACAAGTGTTCACTGCCACAGCTTAGCCAAGCTGTATTCACCACTTAGAAAACTTTCTCCTAGCTTTCCAAAGGTTCCTTTTTCAAGTAGGTTCACCTACACCACTCACCTCACACTAGGTAGTTTGTAGAGAAACTAACACAATGATTCTTACAATAAGGGGTTTGGGTTTGGGATGATTTAGGAGCTTGACTACAGATTAATACAATGTATTTTGTAGGTAAACAAGCTAACACACACTCAACAAAGTATTCCCAAAAACTGAACGTGATGTTGCTTTGAGTGTGGACGAGAAGGTTGATTGCTTTTCAAGAAGCTTGAACTTTGTGTAGATTGCAATTAACTCTCGTGATTTGAAACTTCAGAGATCTGTCTTTAAATAGGCTTGGCAAGGGAATAGAGCCGTTGAGAAACTTGGAGATAGCCGTTGGGAGTGACCATTGGTCCATAAAGATGAATTGTTTGTTGGACAAAAGACTTGGTTATCCGTTGAAGCTTCTCCAGCCTGTAAATCAGCTTTATACACTTTACTCAACCTTCTGGAGTTGACATTTTACTCTCTTCTGATTATCCTCTAAGCCTATGACTTGACATATCACTTTAGGCCTTGCTTTTCCAGCTTGCAATGAAGCTTCTTTGAGTTTCATGGTATGAGACAAACACCTTTTGTTTCTCTTAGGAATAATCAAGCATTTCCTCTTTTGGTTTCCAACATTCTTCAACATATTTATTGCATGAGATCTTCATTTAAAGCACTGGAACGCATTAATTCAGGTGCCAAGATGTTTGAGTTCTAGATGCTTGAGAAGACAACCTTCTCAACCAACCTTCTGCAGTTTTACTCTTCTTGACTTAAACTAAGCTTCTTTAATATGTTGATGAGGTCAACCTTCTTTTGACTCATGATCAGACTATAGTTGACTTCTGGTCAACCTTCTTTAGTTCTGGTCAAACCTTCTGTTGACAATTTTTCAAGCTTCTGCAAGTTAACCTTCTTGAGACTTCTCTTACCATAGAAGTTTTTTTTTTTGGTCTTAGATAGAGTCTCAGTTTGCTATGTTGTAACCCTGTTCTACATCACTTTAGCACACAAATTAGATCACACATATTTAGAAAACTAAAATCTTACTTAGTTTGTTTCATCAAAACCTAGAAAGAGATTCTTATTTCAACATCTAAGTCCTCAACTGAATCGGAATATCGTGCTATGTCTACGGCATGCTCTGAAATACTTTGGCTTCGTGGTCTGTTGGGTGAACTTGGATTTCCTCAAACTGAGTCGACATCTCTCTATGCTGACAATACAAGTGCCATTCAGATTGTTGCAAATCCGGTTTTTCATGAGCGTACTAAACATATTGAAGTTGATTGGCATGCTATTCGTGAAGCCTATGATAATCGTGTTATATCCATTCTCCATATCAATACTCAATTTCAGGTTGTAGATATTTTGACCAAAGCTGTTCCTCGTCCGCGCCATTAGTTTCTTGTTAGCAAATTGATGCTCCTTGATGACCCGCATCAATTTGAGGGGGGATGTGAATAACGAAACAATTAAGTTGTAAATAGTTGATTTATTTATATATGTATTCGGCCCAGGCCCGTTAGGTTTTCACATAGAATAGCCTATTTAAACGCATTAGTGTTTGTACTCGAAGGGAGGATTATACAATCAATAAAACGGAACTACAGCTGCTCTATAGTCGCAGACGTAGGCAATGATTGGCCGAACTGCGTGACCAATATCGCGTCTCATATTGTATGACAAATACCACATAGTTTAGTAACAACATAATCCATTTCAAAGACAACAAAAATTACTCTTACTTCTGTAGTAGACAATCTCAGCTGCAGCCTACAGGAGCATGGTGGCACTCTTGCGCGCCTCCGCTGGCCGGATTTACTTGATAATCTAAGCATAGAGGGATTGTCAAGGTTGTGCAAAGGATGAATGAAGCAAGTGTTTCACATCTCATACTATGCAAGGTATACGACTTTGTAGCACCTACACTTCAGGTTGAAGACGTGTTCGACATGTGTCACCGACACGCCCTTCATTACTTCTATTTTTCAAATTAAAAACGGTATCTACATGGTTGTGTCAATGTCGACAAAAAGAAGTGACATGTAAAAGTCAATAATTTTATATCAGATAAGTAGCAGTCAGAAATTCAAATCTTAATTTCTTATCAAAAGGAAAGTACACTAAGAAGTAGCTTGCTAATGCTAGTACAATATTGCAGTAATTCCAACAAGTAAGTCTTCTTTAACTCACAAACACTAATTAATCTCTCTTTAATTAGTTTTCTGGAAACAAAACTTCCCATGCTTCTTGGTTAATATATTAATTTGAATGCAACCATAACAGTATATGTATGTCCTTTTCCAGCCAGCAAACAATGCCAATTGCCAAGAATCTCGTTAACTCCAACGAGAAAAATTAATTATATAATACTATAACTGATATTAACATTTCTAATCTTCAACTATATATTAGTTACTTGCATTGTCTTTGATTCTTATGTCCTTCCACACAAAAATGAAGCTGATATGTCTTTGCTTATTAATCTTGTTCACTATCATCTGTAGTTCATCAATCCTTGTGACTTCTCAAGATTCATGTTCCTCTAATTTAGTGCAAATTCAGCAACCTATCCCTTTTGATACAAGATCACTTCTCTGTAGTCCTGTTTGGGGCGATCACAATTTCATCCTTAGAGTATGTGTATATTTTCAGCCATTGCGATCTCAGCCGTAAGATAAAGATCAGATGGCTCAGATTTTAACTTTTTTTAGAAAAAATTGGATTTAATGCGGTTAAAATACGATCCTTTCGATCTCCATCTAACGGTCGACATCCACTAACAACATTGTCTTACAATTACACGAAACATCGTCAACATTTATTTTGTGAAGTACACATGAAATGCATCCATGATTACTGTTGCTACTGACCACATGACATTCAATACCAAAATATTGTTTTTCTCTTATACCTCTTCCGAGAGGAATCGTTATGTTACTATTGCTAATAGATGTTGTTATATATTTTGAGATGATTAAATTTTGTGATAACAGTATGCTAAGGCTTCATCAGATGTGTGGAGCTTCATATTATCATTTCCTTCAAACACAAAGGCTTATGCAGCAATAGGGTTTTCAAAAGATGGAAACATGGTGGGTTCTACTGCTATTGTAGGGTGGATGCCATCATCAGGTGCAGGGGGAATGAAAATGTATTATTTAGGTGGAAAATCACAAGAACAAGTTATTCATGATAAAGGAGATCTTTATTTTATGAATGCATCATTAAATCCAGCTAGTAATTCATTAGTGTATATGATCTTCCAATTGAAAACCAGTCAACCATCTTCAAATCTGTTATTTGCTATTGGACCAAATGGTGTATTTCCTGAATTTCCAGATTATGCCTTGGCCCAACATAGTGATCAGATATCCTTAGTCATAGATTACTCAAAAGGTTAGTGAATTTTGCATTTATTATTATATATATAAGTAAGTTTTTCAATGACTTTACTTACCTCTCATCTGAACTCTAAATTAGTCGACTTATTTCTTTTGGACATGAAAGTAAGGTTGCTAGGCCGTTTTTAAAACTATGTATGTGTACCACGATTCAATCTACCTGAGTTTTAACTTGTAACATTGGGTCTCTTGCAAAAGGTACAACAAAGAAAATTTCTAACCTAAATCTTCAAAGAAGCCATGGCATTCTGAACGCTGTTGGATGGAGCATTCTAATGATAATAGGATCTATAATTGCACGATATTTCAAGCAATGGGATCCCATTTGGTTTTACTTGCATGCTTCCATTCAAGTATTAGGATTTCTAGCTGGTGTTGCTGGGATTTTTTGTGGACTCTCCTTGTCTAAGAAACTCGATTCAAATGTCACTCATCATAAAAATATAGCAATCCTCATTATCGTCCTTGGATTCCTCCAGGTTAGTTTATTTGTCTCTAATTAATTTTTTTTATTTTATGTATCACTACTTATAAACTCACATAGGCAAAGCAAAGATTTCGAGTTGAAAACCAAAAACCACGGAAAATATTCAACCTAACAGTATTACACTTTGTTAATTTTGTTAGGTATTGGCGATTAAATTACGACCAGGAGTGGGATCGAAGATAAGGAAGTATTGGAATTTATACCATCATAATGTGGGGAGAATTTTGATTTTGTTTGGAGTGGTCAACACCTTCTATGGACTCCATTTAGGAGGGGAAGGATCTAAGTGGTTTCTTGCTTATGGAGTTACTATTGCCATCTTAGTTATTATCGCTATCATTTGGGAGATAAGAAAATGGATCACTGTAAGAAAAGCGACTCAGTCCAAAAGGAATCCCTCGTTTCCTCAACCCAGCGTGGAGTTAGCTTATTAACACTTATAGTTTGAGTCAAACATATTTGTAATTTCAAAGGTAATTTATTGTATTCAATTTTATTTGTAGTTTAAGGTTTTGACACGTTTGTTCCAATTTTACAAGACAACATTATAGTATTGCTTCTTTTGTAGACTTGTGTCGTTTTCTGAAGTTTAATAGAAGTTTTCCGTTGAAAAGTGCTTCAACAACTCTCTAACATCTTGGAAAGTTGAAACTTGTAACAACATAATTTATCTCAAAGAACTCTGGCAAAACCCTTTTTGACATCTTTTTGGCAAAACTCTGGTTTTTACATGCTTTTAAACACATTTTTTATGATTAATTCATTACTAAAAGTCAACATATTTTTCTAATAGATTAATATACAAAACAACTAAACTAACTTTATGAAAAATAAACTAATCATTAAAATGTGCTTGAGTGTAAAAAAGAAAAGAAAATTATTGCTAGCATTCCTCTTCAATCTTGTTTTATCCCCAAAAATGGTGTGGATTTGCTGGCTACTTTCCTGCAAGGGAAAAGCCTTGAGTATTTGGGGACCTAACCAAGATTGAATTAATAGCACCACTATGTTTTACAAGATATACAATAAACAAAATCCATGCTGCTGCACCAAAGAACACTAAAATACCAAACAACACTCCATTCACTTCGGAAACGACGAACTCTAATAACATATATCCATAAACCACTATTACAAGCACTGCTATTGTCCATGCCACCCTCTGCATCACAAAATTGACAAAGTTAAAAGATAGTTGAATAAATTAGTATTAAAGTTTGAGATAATTTGGATTGATTCATTTGGATTTATCTATTGGCATAAACTGTTTTCAAGAGCTTATTAAAACAATTTTGGACATTTGATAAGTTGTTTTCATCTTATTTCCAAAAGTTCTTAGAATAGCTTATGAAAGCAGCTTATAGCTTATGTAAAAACATTTAACTGTATTTTTTTTTATTGAAAAAGATTATACTTAAGCATTTATATGATAAGCGCTCGGGGCCTGTTTGTTATTGATATTAAATAAGTGATTCTAATGTTAAATAATTTATTACAGAAAAGTTTTTTGAGACTTTTAAGAAAATTAGAAGTTGTTTTGTATTTGTGAAATATAATGAAAATCATTTTTTTTCAAAAAAAAAATCCTTCTGTGAAAAATGATTTTTATGAAAAGCTACTCAAAACAACTTTCCATTTTAATCAGTTTTTTAAATTATTTTTAGATTCTCATTTTTCTGAAAAGCTGTAACAAACAAATGGAAATTTTCTGAAATATTCACTTTTTAAAAAAAAAAATAATCTATTTAAAAAAAAAATTCATTTGTTTGTTACAGCTTTTCAGAATAATGAGAATCTAAATATTATCTGAAAACTGCTTCAAATGAGAATTTGTTTTTTTAGTAGCTTCTCATAAAAATCATTTTTCTTAAGATTTTTTTTAAATACGTGATTTTAAGTATGTTACAGAAACACAAAACAACTTCTCATTTTCTTAAAAATCTCTAAAAACAAATATCTAAATTATTTAATTAAACTTTTTATCCAAAGAAGGCTTAAAATTAAGTAAAGATTAGATGGGAAGCTTAATTACCTCAACTACAGGGCCTATTCTGAAGGAACCCATGACCTCTTCTTTAGACACCAAAGTAAGAAGAGGAATAAGTGCAAAAGGAATTTGAATTGCTTGAAGAACATTAAGCCATTCATTCAAAGTATCCAAAGAACCTTCTGAAGTATTAAAAACAACTGCAACTATCATAGTTGGAACAATTGCACAACTTCTAGTAATTAAAGCCCTCAACCATTTCTTAATATTTAATTTAAGAAAACCTTCTGTTATAAACTGTCCAGCATAAGTACCAGTAATAGTACTACTTTGACCAGCTGCTAATAAACCAATACCCCAAATATAAAGTATAGGAAATAATCCACCTCCATATCTATCTTCAAGATATTGTCCTGCATTTACTAATCCTATGTTTTTGGCTTCTTCTGTACCATAGAATACTCTTGCAAAAACACTAATCACAAAGAGATTTATTGCTAAGGTTATTAATAGTGCTATTGATGATTCTATTGAATAGTAATTTATAGCTTCTTGAACTTGTCCTTTGTTTTTGATATCAATGTCTCTTGATTGTACTAATGCTGAATGAAGGAATACATTGTGTGGTGTTATTACACAGCCTACAATTTCTACTGCTTGGCGAAGTGTTTTTGAGTTTACTCTTGGAATTAAAAGACCTGTAATTCAAGAAGTGTGTATTAAATTGTATGTTAAGAATATAAAATGAGTGTAGTAGTATAATAGTTTTAATGAGATGAATTTTTACCCATGAGAAGTTCTTCTTCATTTGGTTTTGTATCAAAGAACATCCATGCAAATGCAAAGGCCATAGTTCCTATGAAAACTGCGAAAACACCTTCCAACTTTCTTACTCCATAATTCTCAAGAAATAGAAAGAAGAAACTGTTCAATAAGAGAGAAGAAAAAGAACAGGATTAACAATCTGCAAACCATAACAATTTTTATCTTGCTATGATCAAATAAAAGATATGTAAACTAGACGATGGCCATGGAGGTTCATCGCTTCAAGTGGTTAATGGTGGTCAAATGCTCGAAAATTGTTCAAAACTTCAATGACAACTGACATCACCGTCTATAAGTATAAGCTCATGTTCCTCCATACCCGCATAATCCTCAATCTTGACTTGATCAGTGTCATTCGGACAAAACAACAAAAACGGACATGAGTGCCTAAATTTTGACAAGGTCAAGTTTGACGTGGAGAACCATAAACTTATACTTGCGGGGAAATGTCAGTCGTCGTTAGAGTTTGAAACAAATTTCAAGTGTTTGACCACGATAAACCACTTGAATCGTTAGACCACCCTAATTATCTATATTTGTTTTTTTGGCTACAACAACTCTAAGGACACATGCTAGTCTTTGGTAGTCAAGTAAGAATAATACATGTCTTTAATGCATTTTGGAGAACATCATGTTACATTACATGAATGTCACCATATAATAAAATAAAATAAAATAAAATATGGTAAAAAGCTTACCAATCAAAGGCTGTGATTACAACACCAGCCCAAATAGGAAGAACACCATGACTAAGAATCTTAATAGCAATAGCACTACCAATAACCTCTTGAATATCAGCAGCAATCAAAGCCAACTCAGCAAGTAACCACAAAACCAACCTAGCCCAATTACAATATTCCTCCCTACACAATTCCGCCAGGTGTCGCCCTGTCGCGACGCCAAGTCTCGCCGACAAAAGCTGTATTAAAAGTCCCATAATAGTTGACCACATCAAAAGCCAAAGCAATGAATACCCTGCAATTGCACCAGCTTGAAGATCCCCTTCAATGTTTCCTGGATCCAAAAACGCTACACTCATTAACAACCCTGGTCCTGTGAATAACCATAGCTTCTTCCATGAAAACGGTGGCACCACTGTTGACCCGGTGGCGCCGCCGCTGCTTGCCGACTCCAAATCAAATATATGGATCTTGTCTTTTGCTGCATAGACAAAGTCATCTTCATTTTCATTGCCTAGGTGTTTTGTTGGTGAGGGTAGTGGTGAGGTTAATGATATTGATTCACATTCGCTTTGTAATAAACGATTTTCTTCTTCTTGTTTTTCTTTTTTATGTTGAGTTTGAGTGTCTTCCATGTTTCATTGTAATGTTGTTGATATGGATTGAATCTTTTGTTTTATGATATTTTCTTTAATGGGAGAAGATGATGGAGAAAATTTAGTGGAATTGTTATGGCTGCGTATCAAGAATTGAGAATGAATGATGTATGCAAACCGCATGTTGGATTTGTGGTACTGTATTTTAGGACTTCTATTTCTATTTATATACATACCAAAAAAAATCTATGTTTTTGAGATAGATATTAGTTAGTGAATTCAACCCTTTTTTATAACATATTTTGAAGCAAATAAGGTGTTTTGAAATTGTTAGGAAGTTTTTTTTCTCAACAAATTGTTAGGAAGGTAGAGTGCAATTAAGCAATAATCTTTTGTTTTTGGTTACATTTAGTATAGTTCTCAATTGTGAGTATTTTTTTTAGTATAGTTTTCTTTTCTTGTTCTGCATTCTGGTTATAAAATCACCTTTTCAACTATGCCTAGTTTTCTAGTTAATACAATATAATAAGCTTAAACAAACACAATTAGATTTAGAACTACTAAAAAAGATTTTTTTTAGTACAAAAATTAATTTTTCCCTCAATTTGTAAGAAACGAACACAAATTATCACCCAAATAAAAGAAAAGTGATTTTAAATTATACTGGTCTTTATTTTACTCTTAGAAAGTAAAGTTTGGACTGCATAGAATCCAAAGCAAACTAACACTAAACCAATAAAAGTGACATTGTTTTTTTAGATGGTGAATAAAAGCAGTAAACAATAATAAAAGCCACTTTCAATATAAGGTTAAATACTATGATCATTTCTTTGACAAAAAACATGGATTTGCATCGGCTTTCTCAAAGACTGCCAAAATTTCCATTCATTAATGCAGTAACCAAAATTTTCATATCAGTAATCAGCATAGCCTCGTTATTACAGTTAAATTACAGGTTGGCTAACAAAGTATAGTGACTACTTAGTCAGTCACTGCAAAATCTCAATATCTCAGTACAATAATACAATTACAAACTCAGAAAACACATGAGACAGAAAAGCAAACTTGCTTCTAAACCCATGCAATTCCAACATCAAGTGTTTGATTTCTCAATTATTCTCCATGGAAATTCAAATGATATAATCAGACCATTCAGATATGAATGAAGTATGGTCCATAGACTCCCCAGGTACATCTTCATGCTTAGATGGCTTCTCCTTACCACCAACCAACCTAGCCGGATTCCCAACAGCGGTGGTCTGCGGTGGCACGTCAATCAAAACAACCGACCCAGCACCAATTTTGGCACCTTCACCAATCTTAACATTTCCCAGAATGGTAGCACCTGCACCAATAAGCACTCCATCCCCAATTTTGGGATGGCGGTCTCCACCAACCTTCCCTGTCCCACCCAGTGTGACGTGGTGCAGAATGGACACGTTGTTGCCAATCACAGCCGTCTCTCCCACCACCACCCCTGTCGCATGGTCGAACAGAATCCCCTTTCCTATTCTCGCTGCTGGGTGAATATCCACTGCGAATACATCGGCCACACGAGAATGTAGAGCCAGCGCTAACGGACGCCTTGACTGCCGCCACAACAGGTGCGCTATTCGGTGCGCCTGCAACAGTCACACGCTCACAATCACAAAGCAATTCAAGAAAAAACATGCGCAAGTTGCGAATTGACGAATTAGGGTTGGTAAAAACATAAATTGTTACAGTATCACAGTACTGTTATGAATTAGGTTGCATTTAATTTTCATCTTAAAGTTACATTTAGCTAGTGGTATTCTTCGTTTATCTCCCTAGAATCCAAATCTATCACATAAAAACCCTGAAATAGAATAATTAGGATTGGAAAAAATAGAAAACCCTAAAATTGAATAAATAGGATTCAATAAATGGAAGAATTAGGGTTTTGTGAAAACTGAAAACCCTAAAATTGAGGAATTACGGTTGATGAAAAAACATAAAAACCCTGAAATCGAATAATTAGGACTGGAAGAACATAAAACCCTAAAAACTGAACAATCAGAGCTTGGTAAAAAGCTAAAAGCCTAAAATGGATAAATTAGAAACCTGGCAAGCGAGGAAACCCTTGTAATTGAGGAGGCAGTGAGAATAGGATATGCAAGCAGGGTCACGTTCACGGGCAGCACGAAGGTCAGCGACGGCGGCGGAACTGAGAGAAGGATCAGTTGAAAAGGCGTTGAGGAAGAGGTCATAGAGGAGTGTTGAAAGGAGAGTTGACGAACATAGCTTGTTACCAAGATGAAACGACAGTGATCGTTCCAAAGAGGAGTGAGAGAGAATCGTCGAGTAAAGGTAACTCGCCAACGCAGGTTCCGACTCAGCGTCGCGGCGTGCTTCCGCCTTGATTTGGTTCCATAACCACCCTTCGTCTTCGTACACGACGGTTGAATTGGAATTGGAATTGGAATTGGCCGTTGCTTTCGGCGGCGATGTATATCGGAGCTCGTTGGTCGGCATTGATCGGCGAATTGTGGTGGTTGGTGGTGTGACTGTGTGGTTTGAAAACCTTGAAGAATGAGATGAGATAGTCACTGTGATAGTGACACGGTGGAATGTTGTTGTTTTGGAATTTCCGATAAAATTTAAACAGCGCGTGGTTTGCAACATCTTTATATGTATGTTATGTATGTGTGAATTATTATGGAAATAAATACATCAGGGGAATGTCGAATGTGGCAAGGTACAAAGGAGGCTTAACTTCATTGTAGCTAAAAAATGGAGTCTAGCTTTGACAATTTTGGACTTCATGTTGCATAATTATTTTCAACTAGATGGATTTGGATTCCCTAAATTTGATATCTCAGACCATCACAATAGTGCTTATTATAGTCATTTTTCGTTATTAAGGAGAGTTTGCTGTAAGAAATACTTTTGTGGGGAAAATAAAAACATTCCTTGATAATGGGGAGTCATTCTATTAGGACTCTCTCTCTCCACAGGTCCCATTATAAAAAACTAATTTTATTTATTATTTTTTCTCTCCTTCCGGATCTCACATGACACAATCTTTATTTTTTATCTTTCTTCACCATGACATAGGATTACAATGGGACCCATTTAGTAAGCTTTTTGGGTGCTAGGTTGAGGGATTGAGTCATTATAAAGAACTAACATTAAAAAAGTATAAATGAGTGATGTGTATACGTAGGTTCCACTTAAATAAAAAAAGAGGGGTACTCCATTGTGGATGCACTCATGCCCAAATGTAGAGAATAACACGTTCAGAGAAAGTTTTACTCCATCTCTTTTTTACCGGTCTTTAACCCCGCTCCAGTGCATAAGAGAAATAAATCCTAGAGAATTCGGAGTTCGGTCAGGAGATGAGTAAAGTTTGGCTATGTCTCCAATTTGTTCCATTGTTGGGAATCGAACCCAAGTACTAGCCAAGTATGTCGTTTTAGATGGAGTGCACTAACCACTTACACCCAAATTTTACTCCATATATATATAAAGAATGGCATTGAAACCAATATTTTTATGGAAAAAATTTACATACAATACCCTAGGTAGTAGGTACAGGTAGGCAGTTGTATTGCAGATTTATTATATTAAAAAATGTCTTTGTTTCTAGATCAGTAGGTACCTTAGTATTGCAATATTTTTATTTAATAATATTAAAAGTTTAACTTCTTTCCAAAAATGTATTTTTTATTAAATAATGATTTATACACCTAATTGATTACATGACATCACCTTTAATTATATCACTTAAATAAGGATAAAGTTGAGATTACTCATTTAATATATTCTAAAGATAGATTTATTATATACTAAATGCATCAGTTATTTAATGAACATAAAACTACATTTTTCTCGTATATATGACACTATTGGCAATCACCAAGTAAGTGGGGCAATTGTTCCAACTGATATTTGGCTCTCTTTTTTTTTGGTACATAATATTTGGCTCATATTTATATTACTCAAATATGTTTAGTTATTTTATAGAGAGATATTATTTTAAAATATAAATAATGAGAAAATTAATCAATGTTTTGATACTATGAAAAATTCGAGAATAATTGTGATTTACTCCCTCCCTATGTAAGAAAGTATAAACAATATTTGACACGTATAAGTTGTAACAAAATAGCTGTCAAAAAAAATTGTAACAAAACAGAAGAAGAAGAAGAAGAAAAAGAGCAAGTAAAAATTGTAATGAAGTATATTAAAAGTACCCTTTATTTGATTATTGAGCATGAGTCAACAAGTTTCTGTGCACAATGGGTATTTCCATGATCGGTACTCTCTAGGCCTCAAAAAAAAAATTGGATGTGTTAGGTTTTGATTTTTGTCGCATAATTTTGGTTGTTTTACAAAATCAATGTATAGGAAGTTGCAAAATATTAGTGACTAAACAAAGAGTATGCAATGGAATGCGTTACATCGTATTCTATTTTGTTTCCTACTTAAATATATTCCTTACATTTCCACTAATTTAAGGTCATATTTGTAAAAAAAAATAACGGATAAGATGGTGGATAACAAAAAAACTAGCATGTATATCAATTGGAAATCTTGATGCAATGATCATGTCCAGTTGCTATTTGATTGCCAAATGCATGGACCATCACTATCAAACAAGAGTTGGTTATACTCAGTTTTCCCTTTTTGTATCACTAAAGTGTACCAGAAACTATATATATGTAATGTAATTCACAACCCTTACAGAGAAACTATTGGGTCATTCAAAAACTGCATGCTGCATTACCATAGGAAATCAGACAGAAGAGATTACAAAAATCTTCACATAACTTACTACAATGAAATATGCTTCTTTAGATAAAATTAAATTACAAAAATGTTTCCCTTATTCGGAATCGGAATCGGAATCAGAATCAGGGTCTGCAATCACAATATCAGGAAAAGGATCTTCATCAACCACTGAATTACCATTATTTAGTTTAAATCCCATTTCCTGAACCATACTAGAATCTGATGTTCTTTGCAATGAACTATCGCTCTGAGGAGCTAATTCCAAATGACTGGCTTCATTGTGAAGTATAGTGCTGTCTGAAACAATGCTCTCCGGCTCTATCTCAGTATCTGTAGCAGCAGCAGCGCGAGTGTCAATGACAGCTTCATTGTGAGGTTGATCTGACTTTAAAACGATTTCATCTTCGACGATTCTCATCTCAACATCTGCACATGTGGCAGTCTCGGATACCACTTTACTCCTCTCTTGGATGTTGGTGCTAGAAGGAAAGGCAACATTAAGCATTTTGGGGTCTTCAACAGCTTCATCATCATCATCATTTTCAATCCATTTAGGATGCAGATGATCATCAGGGTCAAGAGGTATTGCTTGTGGTGAACCAAATGATGTACTATTGTTTCGGAAATTGAACTGAGCTTCATCATAAGTATTGTTATTTGCACAGACACTATTATCTACCAATGGAAGTGCCCTAGGATGTATAAGCACTTCCAAGGCTAACATAGCATGGGCACAGAACTCAGCAAGTTTTGTTCCAGTTTGTTGCTTTCCTGCAGAGACATAAACATCATGTTGTTCAAGCAATAATAATAGAAAACTACCAATGCTCACAATCACAATAGTAACTATCATTAAATCTCTTTCTTAGACACAAACCCAATTTTTTTTTATCACTGCTTAACTGCCAATATGGACAGAAATATCAATAAGAATGAAGGAAGGTCATAATGATATAGAAGTACCTCTTCGGAAAAGTTCTAGGCCCTGGGCCAAATATGGGAGCCGCACCTGAGAAGAAAGAAAAGATGCCAAAAGAGCACGCATTGCAGCAAGCTGCAAATCTGTGGCAGTTCTAGCAGGTTCCTTTTGCGTAAACCCATTTACTTCTTCAATATATGATCCTTCTTTGAAAGAGTCCTTTGCTATGACTATCAAAAGACTATCAACCTTTGATCTCCACTGTTCCGATCTTAACGAACCAGCCTGTAAATAATAAATAAATAATTATAAAACTTCCATGCAGTCCCTTTAAATTTGAAAAGAAAATTGAGATGTCTACTTTCAAGTATCCGTCTGATATTCCCTTGAAATTAAGAAGAAAATAACAACATTTTATGCTTTTACCCAAAAGAAAACAACAGGTTCCTCATATGGCTTCTGGGAAATGTCACTTGGTTTAACACATGTAAACTAGATAAAGGTGGCCTTAGAAATAATAACAGAGGCATATTCTTATCAAGCCAGTTTGCGTAGATTCAAGAATACTAAACACCCAAGACTATTGAGGGATAGAGTAACACTTAGTTTCTCTTCGATGTTTTGCTTATGGGATATGGCTGCTTTAAGGACCGAAAGAGACCGAATTCAGATTCTTGTTTTCGGGCAAGGTGACTGAGCTCCCAATGCCAGAGCTGGCGGACATTAGTCCACAGGTGGTGTGTTCAGTACTTCAGTGGGTCGCTACAAGCCGAGGGAACATGGCTATCGAAGACAACGCTGCTCTTCTCGCGTGAACTAATTCTGATGAGGAAAAATGGTACATCTTTGAGTTGTATCATTCTGAATCTAGTAGGCCAAGCTGAATTTGATGATATGATATTCTGGGTTCATACAGAGGGATTTTGGACAGCCAAGTTAGTGGCCAGACTTTGCTGGGCCTGACCCAAGGCACTTTGAGCCCAATTCAGATTTCAGATGGCTTTGCTCATGTATTTGTAAACCCTTTATTAGCTGATCAGATGGTTCACCAGTTTTGCTGCCAAACTGAACTTTCGCCTAAGGTGTTTGGGAAAGATTGCTCTCCATGAGCAACAACTGCGGGTTGGCCACTGCGGCAGGAAAGAGCAGAACAATGGAATATGAAGCTGGTTGAAGCTGAAGTTGCTCCATCACTCTCCCAACAATGTATCCGGGAGAGAATTTGTTTTCAATAACCAATTGAACAAGAAGAACTTAGTAGATTTCAACCCCGGGGACAAGGTTGTTTTGAGGAGGGAGTTTGCTAGGATATAAGATCAAGAGGAGTTGGTAACAATATAGGATAAGGAGGAGTTAGTTAGGAAAGTTATTTGCTTATAGGGAAGTTACAGGGTTATCATGTACTACCTCCGGTCCACAATATAAGAGAAAAAACACAACATCACATAGACCAAGGAATGACATTGAAATCAACTATTCTCATTTAATAAGACTAAAATTTTACCTTCTTTCCAAGATTGCCCTTTTCATTAAATGATGATTTACACTACTAATTAATGACATTATTTTTAACCACACCACTTAAATAGGGGCATATTTGGGATTGCTCATTTAATACGCCTTAAAAATTGTGCTTCTTTCTTATATTGTGGACCACCAAAACACACTTTTTTTCTCTTATATTGTGGACCGGAGGGAGTATATATAGGAGCAGTGTTTTAAAACTCGGCTCGGACCGGCCGGGAATCGGTTGCCTTGACGGTTCGAGTGGTGTCTTGGATCGGATATGCACTCAACTCGGTTTAATCCGTTTAACTTGCCCGGTTTTTCGAAAAACTCGGTCACTCGGTGGTTCATGGCAACTCGGCCGGTCGTAATAGAAGAAGAAAGAACACGAATCTGAGAAACCAGATGAAAGTAGAAGAAGAAAGAACAGAGAAATAAGATGAGGGAAAAAACAAAGAAAGAGGAAGAATTAGATTTAAACTTGCCAAACAAACAAAAAGAATTGTAGTAGAAGAAACTTGTTTGAAGGAAGCAAGAAGATGTAGAAGCCATCTTGATGCGGCGCATTCCTTACTGCGACGGCAGATATGTTAGAAGTTAGGGTGAATATTGTTTAGGGTTTAATATATTAGGTATGGGCTTGCATAGAAGCCCAATAAAGCAACTGATTTTGTAACAATAATAAAAACTAGGCCTTACAAGTTATTAAAAAAAATTAGACCTTACATAATAGAGTTGACCAAAAAAAAACCCTTACATAATAGTTAATTTTAGGCATGGTATATAATTCTAGAAAATTAACTTTTACAAATATGAAATTTATAGGTCCTGAAAATTCAGAATTTTTGAATCGGAATCGGGTTTTGGTCATGCGGTTCAACTGTCGACCCGTCGGTCCGACCCTTGACCCAGTGACCCAGTACCTTCACCGAGTCGATCACCGGTTCGGTTCTTAAAACATTGTATAGGAGGTTATTTGGCTAGAGGGAAAAGATATTCAGATTTGTGTACTTTTTGGATGAATAGAGCAGTTGCTCGGTTATAGAAGGGGAAACCTGTGGAGGAGACATCACTTTCCTATTTTCTCAATAAAATTGTTTCTTTTCAAGACAAATTATGGGTTCCTACTTCCTAGCACAAACTAAGAACAAGAATGGCTATTAAAGGTAGGGGAAGATTGATGAAGGAACATTAGTTGTTTCACACAGTGTTTTAAGAACCAGATTGAACCGGCCAATATGGAGATTGGTTCAACCCCATTTGAACCACAAGGTATGTTTGATTCTTAGTGAGGTACAGGACAAGAAAATAACACAGGATAAGTGTTTGAGTAACAACGCAACTATTTCTCTTGTATCTTGTTTGGGGATGATAGACGGCACAAGTAAAACAACTTTTGTATAATATTTAATACAATATAGTATATATTTTTATATACATAATATACTCTACAATATATGTGTGTGTGTAGATATATAGATATAAATGAATATAATGTAATAGAGACAGAGAGATGACATTTTTACTTTCACTTAGTTTGTCGATGGACAAAAACATGGGCAAAAAGTTGTCCCATGGTTTAGCGGGGGGACAAAAAGTTTATGGTTTTACCGAGTCCATTGTCCCTTTTTTTGACCTGTACACTGACCATTTTACAAATCAAACACGGAACAAATATTTTTGTCCTGTACATTCTCATACTTTTTTGCAATTCAACCAAATTAACCAATTGATCCTGACTGAGAGGTCTCGTCGATCCGATCTCCGGTCCGGTTTTGAAAATATTGAGTTTTATATAAAAGATACATACCACAGTAAGAAGAGCCTCTAATGCCTCGAGTGCAGCTATCCTTAGAGAAATTGGGGTCACCAGACTGTTCTTTGGAACTTCCAATCCTAAACTACCACCATTGTCATACTCCGGAAGAGGACCATTTGTATTGCCATACTTCCTTTTCTTACGATTTGCTGGTAGAGGTGCTCCGGTAGAGACTGCTGAATTTGAACCACTCAATATGCTACCATTCTTATTCTCTGTGGCACTCAAATCAGTAATAGCATTATTGACAACATCCTGTGCAAGGCATAAAGCCATTCCTGTTCAGTATAATTAGTTAGTAAAGCCATTGTGTATGGTCAAATTTAAAATAGCTTAATCGGAAGAGGAAACAAACAAAGATGTGTATGATCAATTAATTGAGAAATTTTATGTACCAACACCCATGGATATGAGCAGACTCTTCGCAACTGAATAGAACTTAATCCTTAATTCTGGCAGTGCACATGTCTTGAAGTATTTTGTAATGATACGTACAATAGAGGCAGCTTGTGGTAATAGTTGACTGCAATACAAATATGGACAATAAGTAGAGTTCTGCATTCTTTGAAGAAATAAATACAAAAATGATGTATCCGAGGAAATATGGACATGATAAATGGAAGCGTGAATGAAACACCAAAACAATGCAAGAAAAGCTCTTACCTGCCAGTGGCTTTTATGATAGCTGTAAGCAACTCCAAGCTACACAAATGCAAAACTGGAAGTTCTGAACAAATGTTCTCTTGCTGGCTGGAAGTCACGAATGGCAATGACATTTCCGGTAAAGCGCCATTTACCATCAAAATTCTCTCAACGAGGGTCAATAATACGCGAACTGGTACATTAACCTAACAATTAAGTCACATCAGTTTTCAACATTCGTCTCCCAAATTAAGAGGAATACACAGAACCGACTATAGGAACTAATAAACTAAACAGTACCTTAACAGGATATGTATTTGTGAGTAGCATGCAACAGCCAGACAAAAGTATGGAGACATTAGACATCAGTGATTGTTCAGACCTCTTTGTTTCTCTGTTATTAACTTCTGTTGATTTATAGCCTCCTAAAGGTGGCGGAGGTTGTTTTCCAGGCAGAACCAATAATCTAATAAAGGCATTTCTCATGGTTTCTGCATTGCATGGAAAAAATGGTTACCTACTACTTTTTCAAGAGTGGCTATTATGAAACAGATAACGCCAATATCTACCTTCTTCTAGACCTTGAAGTGCCCAATTTAATTGATCATTTATTAGAATCAAAATTTTCTGCATCATTACAGACCAGCTTTCTTCATCTCCTTTTGATTTTGGAAGTAGTGCCAGGCAATGTGTAAGTTTCTGGATAAACAGCACCAAACAGATGACAGAACACATCACAATGAGGCTACATGTATATTTATTTGTATTTACCAGAGAAATATTCTATCCAAAAGTGGGAATCTAATGTTAAGGATGAGGCATCCTTCTAAACTGGAAAAATAATTAACAAATGAGTTCTCCCAGTTGAAATAATTGAAACAAAATTAATTATTTTGTTTCAAAATCAGAGATATCGTTAATGAACCATTATTAACTTCCATGTGCATTATGTGTCTCATTAGTTTAGAAAGGTACCAGCCCTTTATTTTCAAACTGCACAATGAAATGGAGTGGTTCAATAAAAGAATCAAACGAAGTGGATTCAGGCAGAATGGAATGGAATTGTTTTTCCCTTCATTGGAATGTGTAGAATTATAAAACATACATTTAATATTGCAACATAATTCCCAATCTGATAAAATGTGAGCCAATTAAAAAGAAAAAGAGAAAAAAAAATTAAGCAAAAAGTGGCAGCTACGGGCATACATAAAGTAATGCATCCCACTCCCAAACGATAGAATCCATCCCCTCCCACACGGCACCGTTCATGCACTTCAGTACCAACATGGCAACAATTCAAACATACCCTAGAAGAGAGGCTCTTTGAAATCTGATAATCACATTACCTTCAACATATCAAGACTGCATCCTCCAGACAAAAGTTTAACAGCAATAGCAGTTTCAACCTGCATACATTAAAAACACTCATCAAATCATATGAATAAAGCAGCAAGGAAACTCCCGTGCTTTCCTGCACATTTCTCTCATAAAAGCAACAGGAAAAACCGGTACTATCACGTGCAATGCAAACACACCACGCCCTTTAATCATGCAGCGCATAGAGATGCACCAAAGAATCTTGGACGAAAATAAGAAAATCAGTATTGATACTTGTGCATGTACAGATACAAACTGCAAAAACATCAATGTCTCAAAAATAAGCAGAGTCTAGCAAATATAACCGCACATGTTCGTCCCTATTACCTTACGTTGTGTGATTCTTTTCTCTTGATTACATACACATCCACCACTATTACCACATCTACCACTATTACCAGATGTTCAGTTTCCTTAGTATAATCTGTAACAGAGATTTATCTCTCTGATTGAGTGATTTTAGTATCAATACAATTTAGTTCTCTTATTAATATTTTGGGTCTTATCAAAGATAATGCTAAAAATTATGTCTAATCCTCCACTAATGTAATTTACTTCTTTACTCCAATAAAAAAGCTCTATCAAAATGAAACCATCTTAACGTGAAACCAAATCTTAACGTGAAACCAACCCTAACAACAGTTACACCCCATGTTGATATTTGAGATGCTGCTATCTGGGATTTCTTGCATCGGGATGAATGTTGCCCCGGTGCCCTGTAGTAGTTATGGCATACCCCATACAAGACATAGAATAAATTTAACTATATAGATATTTTTCGAGTTAACCATCAATTACCTGGATTCTAAATGAGGTGCTGTTATCTAAAATAGATTTGAAGTTTGAAGTCACTGTTCTGGTTGATTAAGTGTTATTGAGTATTTAAGTAAGTAGTGGACTTCAAAGAAGATACAAATTTCTAATTATATATACAGGATTTAAGCATGTAAAAGGGAAAGAGAAGCTTACACTATCATAATGACGCTGAATAGAAAATGGGAACGAAGTTATCAAGGTACATAACACATGAACTGCAGCTTCCTGCACTCACCACAATTCGAATAATGAACAAAACTCACAATCAAATGATGCTGATAAATTATGTTCAAATAAATAGGAGGTAATGACAGATGACTTAGAAAGTAGGGTCAATTATCAAGAGGGATCAAAGCCAAAGAACGTAAAATTATCATATATTCAAAGATTTGTCTGCATCCAACAGGTATGGGCTAAATAACATACATTTTATCTTTCGCATGTGCTAAGTTTACCACAAGATATTTTCATTTCTTATGAATCTAAGAGAGAGTAAAGGAAACGTTGCACTTGATTATTTCACTGACAGCAATGAAGAATACTTCCCTGTGAGTCACATTTGGTTCTTTGTTTATGCTATATATGCATTATGTGATGAACCAAACGATTCCATCTTTAATACATCAACATAAATTTGACATCAATATCTAAATGCAATTCTAAGCACGACTACACGACCCAACCTCGAAACAAGAATTCTCCCCTCAACGGTTATTACAGTAATATAGAGTTTCGGGGCGTTGACCCGGTGCTCTAGGGTTCGATTTCCGCAGTGGACAAACTCGGTGTTGGCCAGTGTGAAATTTGATCCTAAGCACGAGCAGAGATTAGTCTTTCGTTGAAAGCATTGAGACACTCTTGGGGTAGCCAGTAATGGTCCGAACCAAAACAATAAAATAGAGTTTCTAACTTGTTTTAGACAATAAAAAACTACGTAACCACTAAAAGTCGCCACTTCAAATGTATCTCCATTCATTGCATCATGAAAGCTTTTTCATTGTCTTTGTTGAATAGAAGCTAAAAATTCATAATCTTCAAATTAATCACTTACCCATATTGCCTCTGAGTTGTCATCATGTAGCATTTTCAGAACAGGCTGAACAACTTTCACAGCACAGGAAGACCCCTCTTTCTTGAGCTTTGGAAATCTACTTAACCTAATTTATAAAAGAGAGTTAATACAAATTATATTTATATCACTAACAACTGACAGAAAATACTGCACAAAATAAACATAGGACTTACTCAAGCTTTAAGACTAACTGCACCACTATAGTAATGTTCTTTGATAGAACCCTATGATCTCTATATAATTCAGAAATTTAGCACGCAATGTAGATGGAATGTCAAATTTAAATAGCTTGATATGCTTATCTTTTGTCGATGTTAATAGAATATTACAGGTCTATATTTCAAGATTTTCAAATATCCTTTAACAGATGTCCTCATCTTATTGTTCACAATGCATACAAAGGCGCACTTGCAGACAAGCAAAGAGAGAGAAATTTAGAAAGAGATTCAATCAAGCAGATCACCAAACATGAGTACTCTACATTTACATCAATAACCGACTCAATCAATAGGGATTTCTTTTAGTAAGAGAAGAAATATCTAACCTTGCGAGTAAATCAGATATGGAAGCGCATGCAGCTACCCTCACTAAATGAGAATCTGTTGGTGACTGTTTTATGTAAAGATCACGGAAGACATCAAAATCACATATAAGTAAAAAAATTATTTCAGAAATTTGAACATTGATTTTCAGCTATCCATGGAAGCAAGGGACATTTGTGTTTGAGTGCATATGTAATCTAAATGAATCAAACAGGCAGTCTAAACACATTAATACAACAAATATGATATCTATTACACGAAGAAAGATAAACATTTAAAGAGATTATATCAGATAATCGATGTCTAACAGCATTCTATAACATAGCATGTAGAAGACGAAATGCAGTCCTTATTCACTAAATGAAAGAAAGGAGACTTTATGACCTCTACAATTCTTACTGAAAGAAAAGGAAAGCATATTTAGTAATGTGCATCAACCAAAGATAGAAACCTTTATCAAGAACAACTCGGACTGCCTTAAATCTCTAATGGTGAATATACCTTCATAAAAAACAATTTGTATCATATCATTGAAAATTGAAAACAATGTCAGTAATATTGTTCTATTTGGTATCGAATTCGTCTTATAAAGGTGCACAGCGTAGCATTCGAAATAACAGCTTGAATGAAACAAGTTTAGAGCACCAGGGTGATTATTATTGAGAAAGTGTGTGAATGAATATTCTGTTTCTTTCATTGATTGAAGCATGTGTTACATTTGCTTTATATAATCTGTTTTCAGAGTGTAACTAACACTTATGCAATACAACTAACTTCTCTACTGTTACATTGATACAAGAATTGTACAGTGACTATTTTCCTTATTTGCACGTGTATCTCTATTACTCCCCCTACAAACTCAAAGTTGGTTTCTTGTGTTGGACAACTTTGAGTTTGTATCTCATATCAGTGAAAATTCCAGCAGGCAGGGGCTTTGTCAAAGCATCAGCTAATTGAAAAGAGCCTGCTTAAGACCATATAAGGACCTATTTAGCTTACACACCAGTGACTTGTCAGAGCACACAAAACCAGGTGGTTGCTGCATATAAATGTCTTCCTTCAAAGTACCATTAATGAAAGCATTGTTAATGTCAATTTGTTGAATATCCCATTTATAAGTGAGAGCCAATGTGAGAATGATTCTGATAGTTGTAGGCTTAACTACTGGTGAAAAAGTCTCACCATAGTCCCGTCCAGGTTGTTGATTATACCCTTTGGCCACCAAACGAGCTTTATATTTATTAATTGACCCATCAGGGTTCTCTTTGATCCTATATACCCACTTACAACCAATGGATTTTCTATTTGGAGGTAGAGAAGTGAGGGTCCAGGCATTATTTCTCATGAGAGCATCATACTCTTGTTGCATAGCTGCAAGCCAATGTGGTTCAGAAAATGCTTGCTTCACAGAAGTTGGTTCTATATGAGCAACAAATAGTCTGGGTTTCAAGTGTCCAGTTTTGGACCTGGTTAACATGGGATGAGTGTTTGATGGAGAAGGAGGTCTAGAGGGCTCAGGTAGAGATTCTGTGCTAGGTGGATAAGATGTGCCAGTAGAAGGACTTGTACTAGGTGAGGGCTCAGGGATAGGGTCTGTGTCAAGGGAGGTATCTGTTGGAGTTGAAGTTTGCATTGGTTCAGTATTGGATGGACAGGGTGGTTGAGCTACAGGGTGTGGGTCTAAATGAGGCTCAGTAGAAGGTAACAGAGGTGCTAACACTGGAATTGACACAGAGGACTCAGGGGTGGAGGACTGTAGAGACTCTGAAGAGGGAAACAATGTAGAATAAGGGAATGAGTTTTCATGAAAAGTGACATCCTTGGAAATATAGATACGACCACTAGGACTTAGGCACTTGAATCCCTTGTGATGAGGGGAGGGACCTAGATTAATACATTCTTGACTGTGAAATTGTAGCTTATGTTTATTGTAAGGAGTGAGAAGGGGAAAACAAGAACAACCAAAAGACCTCAAAGAGCTGTAATCAGGGCTGATTTTGTGGAGAGCTTCATAGGGAGAAATGAAAGTAGAAAGAGCAGAGGTTGGAAGTCTATTGATGAGATACACAGCATTGGTAAAGCTGTGGTCCCAGTAGACAATTGGTAATGAAGCATGAGCTAGTAAAGTCAAGCCCATTTCAGTTATTTGTCTGTGTTTACGCTCAACTGAGCCATTTTGGTGAGACGTGTAAGGACAAGTAAATCTGTGTTGAATTCCTAAGGAAGTTAAGTATTTGGTAAAGGGTAGAAACTCTCCCCCATTGTCTGACTGTATTAGCTTTGACAGAGGTATTAAACTGAGTTTTGACTAGGGTAAGGAACTGAGTGAGAGCTTGAAGAGCATCAGACTTGTGTTTAATCAAATACATCCATGTATATTTAGTGCAAGCATCAACAAAAGAAATGTAATACAAATATCCACAGCTAGAGGGAGAGGGAGAAGGACCCCAAAGGTCAGTGTAAATGAGATCAAAGGGTGTGTGATACTGTGTAGTTGATGGTGGTGAGTGAGTTCTATGTGATTTACCAATAGCACAAGATTTACACAATTCAAATGAGTTTTTCAGTGATGATGAAATATTACATTTGTCTAGAACAGATTGTATTGCTCTACTATTTGCATGACCTAGCCTATGATGCCATATGGTATAGTTGCTTACATTACTAGTGATAGTATTAGTAGATGGAATAAGACTCACAGACTTAGTAGAAGAAACATTAGCAGAAAGAGATACAGGAGCAGAAGAATGAGTTACTGCAGCCAGAGAAGGAACAAAGCATAGACCATCAGCACCTCTATAACTTTTGAGAAGAACCTGTTTAGACCCCTGGGATTTAACAAGGCAAGTAAATGGGTGAAACTTAATAAAAACATTGTTATCAAGAGTGAATTGGCCTACAGATATAAGGTTACGGGTAAGGTTAGGAACAAGCAACAAGTTATTGAGTGTAAATGTTAAATTAGGTTGATGTTTGGAGTATAATGTGGCTTTTCCTACAGCTTGAATGGCTATAGGGTGACCATCTCCCATGTAAACGTGTTTGTGTCCTCTGTATGGTGTACTTGTGTGAAGGTATTGTGCTATTGAAGTGAAATTTAAAGAGGCACATGTGTCAAGGAACCAACATGGAGTCACATCAGATGGAATTGTGAAGGTTTTTGCAGCATTAGGATCAAAACCAGTGTAAGCAACCAAAGCTCTAGGAACTGGATCATTGTTGGATGTGGAAGCAGGTTCAGATGAAGTAGGTACTGATGAAGCAGCATCATGAGTGTTGTGATGAGGAGCAGGCTCAGGAGGCACATAGTGCTCGTCATACCTGTACCAGCAGTTAAAAGCAGTGTGACCTTGTTTAGTGCAAACCTGACATGTAGGCCTGTCACCAGAAGGTGGTGCGCGACCACGACCACGACCGCGTCCTCTTCCAAAGCGACCACGGCCAAAGCGTCCACCAAAGCGACCACCGGCATGACCACCACGAGGCACGAGCATTGGTGTGCACAACATTTGCGGAGACAGACGGCGTAGCAAGTTCTTGGCGAAACTTATCAAGCTGTGCTTCCTGAACCAGAAGCAAAGATTCCAACTCAGTGAGATCTAGATTGTCTGGCTTGGAAAATGCAAAAAGAATTGGCGAATTATACTCCTCCGGAAGACCGTCAAGCACAACATTAACAAGATCACGATCAGAAACGCGATCTCCGCTTGCGGCAAGGGAACTGGCTAGGGCACGAATTCGTGTGATGAATTCGCTGATGCTACGATTTCCTTTCTTAGTACTCTTTAGTTCAGCGTGCAATTGACAAGTCTTTGCGCGAAGATGAGCGGTGAAATGCTTGTGAATCGTATCCCAAACTTGATACGCGTGGTGGCAGTCCAAAACGCGAGGAAGCATCGTATCAGAAATGGTGGAAAGAAGCCAGGTGAAGAGTGCCTGATCCTGCACGAACCATTGATCATACGCCTCAGAAACTTTGTTGATGGCGCGATCATCACTAGAATCGAACTGATTCGGAATTTGCGGATTCACTAGAAGGCGATGAAGGCGATGTGTTGCAACAACACCTGCAACTTGCTGATTCCAGATCAAAAAGTTCTTCTCCTCCAGCTTGATACTAAGCTTCGGACCAGTGATGAATTGCGAAGAGCTTTTGACGGAATCCTGCTGAAAAATTGAAGGAGTTGACAACAACGCCGGTGACGGTGACGCCATGAACGCTTCATCAGAAGGTGAAGCCATTGTTGAAGCTTCAACGGTGAGCAGAGAGGAGAATTAGCGGAAACGAGAAAATGAGGTATATCCAAGGATCGGTGCTGGAGCGAATGATACCATATTGAGAAAGTGTGTGAATGAATATTCTGTTTCTTTCATTGATTGAAGCATGTGTTACATTTGCTTTATATAATCTGTTTTCAGAGTGTAACTAACACTTATGCAATACAACTAACTTCTCTACTGTTACATTGATACAAGAATTGTACAGTGACTATTTTCCTTATTTGCACGTGTATCTCTATTAGATATTACTCATCTCTAGGTTTATCTAAGACCCAAAACAACAACAAATCTACAGTAACAGCATCTGATATTCAATTATTCACAAAAGGGAAAACCCAATAAAAGGTAGAATGAGAATTATCTGCGCACTGCAAAAGAACTTGTTACCTGTAGAAAAGTGAGCAACTTCTGAAACCACATAGTGTAAGATTCTATGAAACGATCAGAGCTGCACTCTTCACAAGTAACCCCCAACAAGGATATCCCTGCCCAACATTTATCTGGCTAAAAAAAGGAAAATACAATCATGTCAATTAAATCAACTTACTAAACTCAAAGTTAAGAACCAAATATACTTCAACTTTCAATAGTAAATTCCTCTACGCCAAGAAGCAACTACAGTATGTAAATAGGTCCAAAAAAAATTATATAGAAAACCATTTTTGACAATTACAAATGAATTTACACCAAAATTTGGTTCCAGTTTCACCCATATTACACCAAAATTCGGTTCCAGTAAAATAAGAGTTTAATTGGTATGCACCGTCTTTACGCTATCAACTAAGAATTCATGGTTTGTGTAACTTTTGAGATAATTACGAAATAAAACTCAATCGTGTCAATTTCTAATTGGTAGTTAGTGCTCTGTAGTCAATAGCGGCGTAGCGGTCGCTAGGCGCTACGCAATTTGCCATTGCATTGCAGTTTTGAGTAGCAGTCGTAGCACTACAAATAGCAGCTGCTACGGCCACTATAGCGGCCAAATATTGCTCATAGCGGCCGTTACAGTGAAATTTCATTAAAATTTTAGTTCTTTCCTCACTTTTAGCCATTCCCTCTATTATTTAGGTTTTTTGGTCAATTTTAGCCAACTAAGCAATGTAGCTCTATGCCTCTATTCCTCTTTCCAATTTTATTTTTTTTGCATTGTATCTCTTCTCCGTTCATTATTTTGCATGTTTCCTCCAGCTATGCTGTAATTTGTGTTGTTCTCAGGGTTTTTCCATTGCTCTGACATCAACCCAGTTCACTACTTTGTTTTTGAGTATAAATTTTGTTCATTCTTCTATTTTTGAGCTTTTATGTGTAAGGTATAAATTGCTTGTATTATTTCTGTAGGCTTCGACGTAGCAGCCATACCACTACCCGCTATAGCGTTTTAGGGTCGGCGGCTACCCTACGCAATCTGCTATTTACTACATAGAGCTAGTGTATAAAATCTTTACAACTACATCTGTGCAAAATAATTAAATTCATAGATAAGAATGTATTCAATTTAAAAAATCTGTTGAATACCCAGAAAACATGTAAGAGCAAAGTAATGAAATTTACCATAGTAGTAGAAAGGAGGGTCAAAATGCGGTTAAGCCATGATGTAACAGCGGATTTCCAAGCTTGAACTAACTTGGGCTTCATGGATTCATTGAAAGACTCAGATAAGAGAGCATGAGTTTTAATCAAAGATACAACCTTTGAGATTTCGGAAGGGTTGGAAAAGGGATGATCCTTATCAGGAAGATGGTCTCTGATAAGGGTGTCGAGTAAGCGTGGTTTGAGAGCAACATCGTACATGTCTCCGAAGTAATCAAAGGCTGCCATTGGAACTCCTACCTTGACCTTACAATGAGAGAGAGAGAGAGAGAGAGAGAGAGAGAGAGAGAGAGAGGAGAAGGGAAAGGGTGCGGCGGAAGAGGTAACAGGTTCCTTGCTTCCTGCTTATGCCGTTGGGGGTTTTGGGTTTTTGGTTTGGCGAAGAAAAGAGAAACATAAAAATTTCAATTAAAAGAATAAAAAATATATAATGATTGTTTTCTATTTTATTTTAGAGTTTAACTTATATACACATACAGTGTATAAGCTCTGTATAAAAAAAAATATAGTGTATAAGCTTTTACAACCACAAGCAATCACGCTTCATGAAATTATTTGTTACGAATTGACTAATTTATTTTTAAAATGATGTATCAACGTGTAATTGATAGATACTGTAAAACAGTTATATACATATTGTGTATATAAATCCTTTATTTTACGATTTAAAGTATATTCTACTATTTTGGTCAAAAAAATTATATTCTATTTAAAAAAAATAAATTCATTAAACATATACTTAACTATTATTATTTTGAATATTTTTATTTCGTTAAACAATATCATTTTGTAATATTGGCTTAAGTATATGTTACCCCCTGCAAATATACCTACTATCCATTTACCCCTTGTAAAAATAATACTTTTAAAAAAGACCTTGCAAATATAAACCGTTTACGGTTACCCCCTGCTGTTAGATTATGTTGACAGCGTTAAGTGTATAATGGGTATAAATCGTTTACGGTTACCCCCTGCAAAATATAAATCGTTTTTGGTTACCCCCTGCATGGAGTAACTAGAAACAATTATTATTTGCAAGGTCTTTTTTAAGAGTTTTATTTTTACAGGGGGTAAATGGATAATAGGTATATTTGCAGGGGGTAACATATATTTAAGCCTGTAATATTTTAGTAAGTAGATTTAAAAAATTGTTTGCTTTTTACATTTTTAATTGAATTATAATGTTTCCTATCAGGTTTTCGTAATTAAAGTGCGGGTAATGAGTGTGGGTAGAGGGTCTGGGGAAGGGAACTGAAAATGTTGTTCATGCATGTGTTGGCTCGGGTACGAGAACTATAGTACTTGTTTAGAGGGTGCTCAGTGTCATCCCTAGTCTTGTTTAACAATACAATGGGGATATTTGTAAAGCCAAATTTGATTGAGCTTGGTGAATGCAGTTGCAAATTTTACTATATATCAGGTGCAGTTTTTTATTGTCTATGTGTGACTAACTTGGGAATTGTCTAGAGAGCACAATAATTCTCTTATATTTGCTACAATGTAGCTCATGTAAGAAATAGGGTTTTGTTTCGTCGAAACTGTCTTTGTTGCTTGCAGCGCATCCAGTTCGACCCCCAGTTGCTTGAAGCTACACTCATTCGCGAACTCCACAACCATTTTAACACCTCAGGTCTCTTCCATGCTTGAGTTGTCAATCCATTTGAACTAGGTATTAATCGACTAGAACCCGTTGTGAACTCTCAAATTAAAAATAGAGATACCTCAATTGATTAAGGCTAATGGGAAAGCTTGTGCTAAAACTAGAGAAAGGCTAATCATATCTCCTTCATCGATTGGAACAAAGGCAGTTTCAACGAACTCCACAACCATTGTGAACTCCTTCATCGATTGGAGATACCATTTGAAGCTACACTCATTCGCGAACAAACACCAAACTAATACAAGATAATTAGAGCTACCAAATTAAGTTTATCATATTGTCTCAACAAGCACTAAACTAATACAAGATATTAGTTTGAGGTATCTCTAAATGGTATCTTCAAATGGTATTAGTTTGAGGTATTAACTAATACAAGATATTAGTTTAAAGTTATTATCTTCAAATGGTATCAACTTTAAACTAATATCTCAAATGGTATTAATTTGGTGCTTGTATCAACTTTAAACTTATCATATCTTTTAATACAAGATATTATTTTGAGCTACGCTTAATACCTCAAAATAATTAGAGCTCAATTGATGGCCTGGATAAACTCATCATATCTTGTATTAGTTTGGTGCTTGTTGAGACAATAGGATGTGATAAGTTCAACGTTTTGAAAACCGAACCAGACATTGAACTGGTGAGACCTCCGGGTCATGATTCAACTGCTTAAAACCGCTCAGAACCAGACAAAACCGCTTTTAACCGCTGAAATAACCGAATCGTGTAAGGTGTCGGGTCATGGTTCAACCGGATCAACCGCTCCAGTTGGTTCGGTTTTTAAAACACTTGATAAGTTTTTTTATTGCATAGGATATGATAAGTTAATTGTTAGGTTTTGCAATATTACTATTATAAAATTAAAGTTGATATAGAAGAAAGTAAATAAAAGTTGAAGTGTCAAGTTGTCAGATCCAACTGATGTTGAGACTGTAATGAAGTTTGTTAGTGATGGTCGTGGTCAACCATACAGAGCTTGAAAGGGGGGCATCTTAATAGCAGAGTGATATGCTGAGTTGTACCAAAACTCTGCAATATGAAGAAACTTAAACCATTTGCGGGGATGGTCACTAGTGAAACACCTCAAATATGTTTCCAAACTACGATTTACAACCTCTGTCTGGCCATCTATTCTTGAATGGTTGGCAGTACTGTATTTGAGGGTTGTACCCTGTAATTTAAAGAACTCTTTCCAGAAGTTGCTGAGGAAGATGGGATTGTGATCTAAAACAATAGACAATTGGGAATGCCGTGTAGGAGACAGGTCCCGACAAAAAAACAACTTGCTAAATCTTCAGCGGAGAACTTAGTTTATAAGGAAATGAAAGTGACATACTTAGTCAATCTGCAATTGATGACCAAGATGGCCACATGATTTCGGAAGTTAAGTAATAAAATCCATTGTATGTTCTTCCCAAACTTGATTTAGTATTGATAAAGGTTGTAATAACCCCCATTTCTTTTTTGGCAGGTATTTGTTCTGTTGGCAAGTGGAGCACTTACGGATAAAAAGTTTAACATCCTTATAGATGCCAGACCATTGAAAAGATACAACTATTCTTGTGAGTGTTGGTTTAAGACCAGAGTGACCTGCAGTTGGGGTGCAGTGATACTTCTGAAGAAGAGCTTGTCTGAGATCTTTGATATCAGGTATGAACAATTGATCTTTGAAATAAAGTATACCATTAGTGAATCTAAAAAAACGACCCATATGTTCATCAGTTTGACTTTTTTGAACAAGGGATTTCCGCTCTGCATTTGTGTTGTAGTAATGCTTCAAGCGAGCAAGGACTGTTGGAACTGGTGATGAAATCGTAGAGAGAGGCGGATGGCATCATCAAAATACTTTCAACTTAGAGCATCTGCCACTTGGTTAGATTTTCCAGGTTTGTAACTGAAACCTTGTAATTTTGTAGCCCATTTTTGTTGTTCTCGTGTCTTTGTTTGTACAAAACTAGACTCTAAAGGCTCTTTTGATCTGTGAATATATGAAAAACCCCATCAAATATTGTCGCCATTTCTTTACCTCTTCAGTGATGGCATACATCTCATGTATGTAGACTGATGAGGCTTGCATTCGAGGAAACGTTTTCTTACTGAGGAGCGCTAGGGGATGACCCTCCTGGGACAAAACTACACCTATTGCAACAACCAAGGCAACAGTCTCCACGATGAAGATCTTGGTGAAATCTGAGAGAGCAAGAACAAGCATCTATGTCATTTTTGTTTTCAAATCTGTAAAATCCAAATTGGCATGTGTACTCCATGAAAATTTAGTGGAACGTAACAAACCAGTGAGAAGAGTGGCATAGTGGTGCACAATTCGCATGTAGAATCCAGTGAGGCCCAAAAATCCCCTGAGAGTCGTGAGAGATTATGGTTCAAGCCAATCCAGAATGGCTTGGATCTTTTTAGAGTTTGGTGCAACTCCATTAATAAAGATAACATGGCCTAAATAACTGACACTATCAACTGCGAACGCACACTTAATTTTTTTTGCTACAAACTGATGTGAGGCAAGTAGTTCTAAAATAATTCTTAGATGAAGTACATGGTCTGTATAACAAGTGTTGTAAATTAGAATGTCAATAAAAAAACTAAAACAAATCGTCTTAAGTAGGGAATAAGTAAATAATTCATCACCAATTTAAGAGCCCAAACAACATAACTAGAAATTCATAGTGCCCATCAAAAGTCTTGAAAGAAATTTTATGTGTATCTTCTGGACCAACTCTAATCTGGTGGTAACCTGACTGAAGGTCAATTTTTGTGAAAATGCCCAACTCATCCAAGAGTTCATGGTAGGTATAGGGAATTGATCCTTAATGATAACAACATTAAGAGCTTTATATTCAACACAAACGCTAAGTATCGTCTTTTTTTTTCCTAACCAACAAGACCAATGAGGAATATTAGGGACAATGATATCTTCTTTTATCATTTCTTGAATGATAACTATAGTCATATCATCCTTTTGAGAGTGACAGAGAGGAGAGGCATGTTATGATCATGGGGGTCTTGCAGGGGGTAAGCCACGGGGTTTATCAAACACAGTGGGTGGGCAAGTAAGATATTTTGACAGTGGGTGGGCTCATCCTTCCTTAACCAAGTGTCAAGGGTTCGATCCTCGCCTTGGGAATAGAGCAACTTTAAATCCCTGAGCCAACTGTTCCACCCTTCGAGGTGCCTCCAATCCAGCGAGGGGATTAGTCACTGCATTCGACGGTGGATACACTGGTTTAGACCAAAAAAATAGGTACTTATTTCTATGTATTTTTATAAATCTCATTTAAAATTTAACTCCATTATCTAAATTACTCCTCATCTCATTTAGGCTCTGTTTGGTGTGTCTCATCCGCTAGCGGATAGCGGATGGAACTAACAGGTGAAGAGTACGTGTGTGTTTGGTAAGCACTAGCGTTTAGCGTTTTTTAGCAGGGTTTAGTGCTTTTTCAGATGTTATTTCAAGTAGCGTTTTTTCAAACGTTAGCGGATAGCGTCTCACTTTTTTTTATACATTTTTACCCTTTTTATTTTTCTTAAATTACTTCTCCTTCCTCATTAAACGTTTTGTCATCATTCAATAATTTAATCACTAGTTAAATATCCTTTTATGTCATTTTACATTTATCAGCTATTTTAATCGCTAGTTTTACCAAACACATAATTTTTTATCAGCTTACATGCGTGTTTGGTAAGCACTAGCGTTTAGCGTTTTTTCAGACACTACTTCAAGTAGCGTTTTTCAAATGCTAGCGGATAGTTAAATAAAAGTCCTAGCGGATATTTAATCATTAGTTAAATATCCTTTTATGTCCTTACCAAACACCTTAATTTTTCTTAAAAAAGTCTTTAACTTTTTATGTTCGACATTTAATATTCAATATTAAACGAAGAGCTATTTTGGTATGCTATCATTAAATAAGATTAAAAAAATAGACAAATAAGTTAAATGAGGGTAAAAAAGTAATCTCAACATTAAATACACCTTAAAAATTGTAATTTTTTCTTATAAATGAGACTAAGAAATTCTCCAAAAATTCTTTTATAATCAGGAACACCAGAGATAGTATAACCAAAATTAACTACATACACACTCATTAAAATAGGTAGTTATTGTAAAAAGAAAGATTGGTAGCTATTTGCACATATTTTTATAAATTTCATTTAAAATTAAACTCCATTTCCTAAATTACTCTTTATCTCATTTAATTTGCTTAAAAAATTCTTTAACTTTTTATGCTCAACATTAAATATTCATTGTTAAACGAAGAGATATTTTGCTATACTATCATTAAAGAAGATTTGAAAAATATATTTTTTTCTTATATTTTGTTACGAATTAAAGAGCCAAAGTTTACTTTTATTTTATTTTATTATTATTATGAAGGGAGTACTTGAAAGACACGCGTCCATTTAGCTTTTTACACATGGTATGTGCCCATATATTTTTTGGTTACAGGAAATTTTAGGTGAGTTGGGCTCCGGATGCTCATCAAGGTCAGAGCAGGCCTCACGATTCTTTGAACGCTTACAGAGGTATATGATGTCTCCATATATAATAAAAATTTTGACAAAAACCCTTATATAATAATGGTTGTGTAAGAAAGTGATTTTTTTACAAATTAAAAATAAAAAAGAAAGTTAAATTTGGAATTTTTTTGATAAAGATAAAGATAATATATATCAAATCATTAATTATTTATTTCACATCATCATATATCATTAATTATTATCCTACTTAAAATATGTTATAGAATAATGTATTCTTGTGCCAAAAAATTAATAATATGTTTTCATATTTTTTATTATGATGCAGCACATCAAATGCATGATAAAATAATGATCATCATATGTCTTTTCACTCTACATCTAACATTGTCTCTATCCTATCTTAACCATCAAATAAACTCTTACTTTTACCAAAACACGACCTTATATTACTGATAAATCAACGTAGAAATAAAATAAAATACATATACTTTTTTTGACCAAAAAAATACATATACTTATACATAATTACATATCAATCTATCCTATCTTATAGGTGAGTGTTGTTTTTCGGCATAAACTCGCGCCAAAGCTTCACTTTTTTTCTTTTTCTTTTTTATATTTTGTGCAGTGTGTTTTGATGTATTTTGAAAACCGGAAAAATTTCTTGATGTTCACTTACATGAAGTTCGTTCCTCAATTAATAATCGATTTGGTGAAAAAAAATTAATTTTGTGACAAATTACGTAAAGTGTGATGTCAAGCATTATATTTTGGGGTACTCTAAAGTCCGAAAAAAAAATTAGATGTTCAAATACATGAAATTAGATCTCAATAGTAGGTTTGGTGTAATAAAAATTTAATTTCGTGACAAATGCATAAAATGTAATGCTAAGTAATTTGTTTTGTGGTACTTTCGAGTCTGGAAATTTTTTTCAGTGTTCAAATACGTGAAGTTCGTTTCTCAATAATTAGTTTGGTGGACCATAAAGGCAACTCTTCCTACTATTACACACCTAATACAACCCTTGTGGTTTATTAGGCAGCTCCTTAAAGGCTTATCGGTGACTATATATAGCAACCCATGGTAACTTGAGAAGACACTTCAAGTTTTTACAATATTATAAGGTTTGAGGGTTTTGAGGGATTGCAAGAGCTTGGTTCAAACAAGAGTGATTCAAAATAATCCTAAACAACAAGCTCAACAAGACATACTCAGAATATAAAATCCCTAGACTAAAGTTTGAGATGGGTATGGTTGAGAGAAGACTTAACACTTGAGAAGGTCGATAAACTTCAGTGCACTCTCACAAAAACCTTCAGAGGCGATTCATAAAACCTTTTATAGCCATTGAGTTGAAATATAGCCAATGGAAGAGGTTCTTAAGTCAATCGAACCATTGTATGGTTTTTGTAGAAAGTTTCACTTATGCATAAACTAAACTTTACAGTAGGAACCGCCATTATCATTCCCTATCTTCTCAACAGTCTTCTAGTCCTTAAAAATCAGTGATTAGAAATTCATGTAAGTCTTCTTGGGTCTTGATAGCATTTATTAGTCTTCATAAATGTTGAGTCTTCATTCACTACTGTGTTTGAAAAGGCACGTCCTTGAGTTTTCTTATCTCTTCAGAAGACACTGCCAGCCTTTTTGACTTTGAGTCTTCTTGACTTGAGTCTTCTCGACTTTGATTCTTCTCAACTTTGAGTCTTCTTGACGTAAGTCTTCTCGACTTTGAGTCTTCTTAACTCTCTACAAGTCATTTTGCTTCGTAGTTTCTTACACTCTTCTCATGGCTTGATCTTCTTGCTTTCTTGGCTTTCAATATCACTTCAAGTCTTCTCAAAATACCTCAATAAGTAGATAATTAATCTTCTTGAGTAGTGTTTATGGTTACCTGTTCTAAGTAATCACTCAAAAAGACACATTATATATATATATATATATATATATATATATATATATATATGAAGTCAGAGAACTTAAGTTTCTCATCAAAAAAGTTTGTTAACCATCAAAACTACTTTGAAAGATTTTGCCTCAACAAGTATTTGACGTTCACATGTCTGATCCAAACCAAGCAATTTAGACAACAATTTTTAAGCTTCCAAGGGACAATGGAATGAGAAGAAAAAACCATGGTAACAAACTCAGAATCACTCTCAAGCCACAAATAATGTCGACCATTTTTATTTTATTTCCAATATAGCACCAATTATAGCTCTACACGTAGAACATAAGTCACACCAAAGAAGGAAAAAACAACCCAGTATGGCAACACTCTTACACCGTCCAAGCTAAAAGAACCAGAAAGAGAGACATTAGCAAGTATCGTGTTTTCCGAAGAATGAATATAATTTTTTTTACTATGAAAGCAAAACTTATTCCAAGAATACCAAATAGTCTATAAAATATTAATGACACCAGCAACAACAACATCATGTTTTACAAAATTTTCAATACAAAAAGTATACGATACAAAAATATGACACAACACAGCTATTATTTGAAAGCGTTTGTACTTCTTGCCCTAAATTATTTAGGATACTCAAAGCAAAGGTTTCAATTTGGCTTTTGATTATGTTATTTGTTTGTTTCATGATGAATTTCAGAGATGATCTGTTAGTTTTCTTTAAAGATGTAGCTTTTGAAGGAAGTTTGTTAACAGAAATCTTTTCTCCTTTAACTTTGATGTCTCATATATAACTCAAAGTTTTAGAACTAGTGGTGGATAAAAACAACCAAGTTTTCAAGTTTTTCATTGATTCCATTCTTATTTCATGATGAATGCTAGAGACATAACAAATTTGTTTTATTGAGATGCAACTTTAAATGGAAGTTTGTTCAAAAGAAAAACTTTTCCTTGAATTTTTTTAGGCAAAATACCTTCCCAGGTCCCTTAACTTATTTATTTGTAACGATTAGGTCCCTTATCTTTTTTTTATAACGCACAGGTCCCTTAACTTTTAAAAACGTAACGCATAAGTCCCTTTTAACGTTTTTTTATTAACTCCGTTACAAAAATGGTTAAGTGGCTGTTTGGACTGCTTATGTGGCTTTTTTTATGCTTACATGGAATTTTTATTTGCTGACTTGTTGTTTTAATTATTTTTTAATTAAAAATTAAAAAAAAAACCCAGAAATCTCAGAAATGATATGAACAGCTTCTTCACCTTCATGCTCCTGTGCTTCACCTTCACTAAACGCTGGAATCACACTATGAACCCAGCTGTATTCGTGTTCTCTTTTATTATCTTGTTTCTAAATACTATGGTATGCCAACTAATGAAAAATCAAGATCTGAATATATCTTGTTCCTTTTTTTGTTTAATCTGCATCTCATTTCTCAACTCAACAAATGGAAAATCACCATCTTCACAAATTCTTCACCTTTGAAATCGAAATCGAAACAAAACACAACAAAAACGAAATCAAAAATAAAAACACAAACTCAGAAACGAAATCGAAGGCAAAAAGATCTGAACATTTGGGCATTTTCTATTTCTCGTCGATTTGGGGTTTTCCATTTCGATTTGGGCGTTTTCGATTTTGATTTGTGGAACCCAACAAGATCTGAAGGCAACAACAACAACAACAAGACATGGATTTTGATTTCAATCTGAATAAGATTTTGATTTTCCACTATTTTTTTTCCAGATTTGGAGAAGAAGAAGACATGATTTCACGTTTTTTTAATTTCACTATGCTACTATTGTAAGGTAGAAGAAGGCATGATTTGGAGGATTGGGGATTAGGGAGGTAGAAGATGATGAATAGTAGCATAAGGGTATTTTAGGTTTTTTAAGTTTTGAATAAAAATTAAATTTTAATTAAAATTCTAGGTGGACCTGCCACATCATCACCGTTTTGCCACTTAACCATTTTTGTAACGGAGTTAATAAAAAAAACGTTAAAAGGGACTTATGCATTACGTTTTTAAAAGTTAAGGGACCTGTGCGTTATAAAAAAAAGATAAGGGACCTAATCGTTACAAATAAATAAGTTAAGGGACCTGGGGAGGTATTTTGCCAACTTTTTTATGTCTCGTAACACTAAATTTCAGAATTTGCAACAAATAAAAGCTAAACCAAATGTTGTTTATTTAACATTTTTCTTCCATATAAAAAATCTCACTACAAAATTTTAACATTTTTCTTCCATTAAAAAAAACATTTTTCTTCCAGAAAGAGAGACATTAGCAAGTATCGTGTTTTCCGAAGAATGAATATGATTTTTTTTACTATGAAAGCAAAACTTATTCCTAGAATACCAAATAATCTATGAAATGTTAATGACACCAACAACAACAACATCATGTTTTACAAAATTTTCAATGCAAAAAGCATACGATACAAAAATATGGCACAACAGCTATTATTTGAAAGCGTTTGTACTTCTTGCCCTAAATTGTTTAGGATACTCAAAGCAAAGGTTTCAATTTGGCTTTTGATTATGTTATTTGTTTGTTTTATGACGATTTTCAGGGATGATCTGTTATTTTTCTTTAAAGATGTTGCTTTTGAAGAAAGTTTGTTAACAGAAATCTTTTCTCCTTTAACTTTTTACGTCTCATATATAACTCAAATTTTTAGAACTTGTGGTGGATAAAAACAACCAAGTTTTCAAGTTTGTTATTGATTCCATTCTTATCTCATGATGAATGCTAGAGACATAATAAATTTGTTTTATTGAGATGCAACTTTAAATGGAAGTTTGTTCAAAAGAAAAACTTTTCCTTGAACTTTTTTATGTCTCGTAACACTAAATTTCAGAATTTGCAACAAATTAAAGCTAAACCAAATGTTGTTTATTTAACATTTTTCTCAATACAAAATTGGAAAATACTGAGGCTTGAGGCATTCAAGAAGCTTATTCTTTGTAACTTTTATCCAACAGTATTTTGAAAACGAATTTTGAAGGACATGAATCTAAAGCAAATAGATTACAATTAATAAAGAACTGAATCTTTGCGTATTTAATTCCCATCTCTGCCATCATACACACACTCGATTCACCTCATTCGTTTGAAGCATCAAGCTTTCTAGCAATTTGTTAGTGTAGAAAATTTCATTTTATACAATGTCTAAGATATAGTTGGTTTGTTGGTTTATGTAACAAAATATAAGACCAAATGCATGTCGAAGATATTGGTGACTTCACAATTCGCAAAGAAGTAATTACTAGGGCAGTTAATAAAGGTTATTAGTAGTTTATTTAAATATTATTTCAAATAAGCTAAGTGCAAGTCATAGGTCAAGAAAGTTACTTAGAGAGACACTTGTCATGATCTACGTCATTATAAGTTATTATCTTTGCTTATAAATAGTTGTAAATTCAATGTATTATGGGTTGTTGGAGCATATCCTAAATTCCTGTTGTGGATTGCTAAATGAGTCACTGTAATGTTCCCAATCATTGCAATTAGAGCATTTTACTTCATGTTTTTCCTTTTCTGCATGTCTTTTAGTTTTTCAATCAAGTGGTCTTTCAGACCATTTGAGTTCTTTTAATTTATTTTTTAATTGATGGACATGATTTCAAACAAAAAAAAAACACCGTTAACACAGTTATAAAGTATGAAATGTCAACAATGTGAACAAGGTATGATGAAGTCCATTTCTGGTAATTCGACTCTTAAAGAACATACAAATATATAAAAATGTACATAATAATTCATATTGAAACTAATTCATTACTGATCATATTTATTTGATTTAGATATTTTTAGATAATGTGATTTTTTTAGATTTTATCAAACAAGTAACCATCTTATCTTAAAATGTAAATCTTGTGGAGTCTCCCACTCCACTTTCCCTCCAAAAACCCCTCTCCCCCTATTTTTTTTCGTACTTTTATGTTTTAGGACTACATTAAAATTTAGAAAAAAAATAGATATGTAAATACACAAAGTTTGTTCATCGATAACAAGATTGATGAAAATGAAAATTAATTTTGTGATAAATTACGTAAAATGTGATACTGGCCAGTGTGTTTTAGGGCACTTTAAAGTCCGATTTTTTTTAATTGTTCAAATTCACAAAGTTTGTTCCTCGATAACCAACTTCGTTAAAAACAATTGACTTTGTAACAAAATATATAAAGTGTGACGTCAAACAGTATGTTTTGGGGTACTTTAGAATTAAAAAAAATTGATGTACAAGTGCGACACCAAGCGGTTGTTTTGGGTACTTTCATTTTTTTCCTTTTTCATGTTTTAGAAGTGTATTTTCTAGTACTTTAGAGATCCAAAAATGTTGAATTGTTAAAATACACAAAATTTGTTCCTCTGTAACCGGTTTGCCGAAAAAAACTAGTTTCATGATAAAATATGTAAAGTACGATGCTAAGTAGTGTGTTTTTTGGGGTACACAAGCGTTCAGAAAAAATTTACCTATTCAAATACTCATAATTCATTACTAAATAACTGGTTTGGTGAAAAAAATTAATTTCGTGACACAGACCTGTGCAACCCGCCATTTTTTGTGATTCCACCACTTTAAAAAAACAATTTCTTTTTATACTTATTCTCTTTATATTTTTTAGGACCATATTTTTCTGAATCTTTATTTTTATACTTATTCTCCTTATCTTTCTGAACCCAAAATATTTATTGAATCCATTTTGTTCGGTCACTACTAAATCACAAATATATTTTTTAATTTTTTAAGGTTTTACGATTTATAGATATAATAACTCATTTCTTCTTAGTATCTATGGATAACAATTTCAATTTTATAATTTTCTTATTTAATTTATAGTTATAATGTAATTTTTATTCACAGATATTAGACTATATATTTTATAAACTAATATCTTGTTGCCTTGGGAGAATGATATGCTTCATATTCACTGCTACTCTGACTCTCTTCAGGTCATCTCCCTGGTGTCTGCCCCTTGGAACTGTGGCATCAATATGCAGCTGTTAAGTATAAAGGACTTGATTGCTAAGAACTGGATTGTTCGTGTCTCTCATTCGCTTAGGGAGGGTAATGTGTGTGCGGACTTCTTGGTGAAACTTGGTGCTTCCTCGGACTTTTCCTGGACTTCTTTGGATCACCCCCCTTTGGGTCTCCTGAATGCTCTTCTAGCTGATGCTAGTAGAGTCCCCTCCCCTAGATTGTAGTTTTCGTTTTTGTTTTTGTTTTTCTTCTCTTTTGTTCGCCTTTTGTAACCAAAAAATATATTTTATAAACTAATATTGTTACTTTGGATTATGTTTATGGAACAGTTTGTGTATCTGTACACACTCTATTTTAGTTTTGAAGTTCGCAATTACCGTTTTTTTATTACACTTTTTTTCCAATTCATACTAACCTTCAATTTAAACTATGTGTTTTCGTGTTGCAATTTAAGAAATAAATTTTACCAAACAACAATTCTATATTAACTAGAGTTTTTACCTCATGTAACACATGGGTCTAGGCGCTAGTATCGATTATTGTTGTTGATTTTATTCCTCCTTAATATCTTAAGCAGTTTGACCCATGTCCAATTCAATTCAATATTACTTCTTGGCTATAGTGTCTTAATATAAATAAACAAACTCTTAAAAATAGAAATTCTCCTTTCTCTCTAGAACAACACCCAATTGTCTCTTCCCAACCCCAAGCCAGTGGGGCCACCCCTTAGGTCCTTCCTGGTATTACCGTCTATTGTTTCAGATATCTCTTCATCCATTGCTAAGTCCGTAGTGTGTGGAGGCAATAAATCTTTCCATGAAGTAATCGTTTGATATTTGATTGAAGAATTAACCGTATCAATTATTGTTGGTTTAATTCCGCCTAGAAAATATAATTGATTTGGCTCAGAGCCCAATTCAATTCAAAACTGCTTTTGCTTGTTGTGTTTTAGTATAAATAAACTCCTATGAGATAAACTCTCATTTATTTCTAGACCTACCTAATTTCCCCTTCTAACCCTAAGGTTGGTGAAGGCTGCCTCCCCAAGTGTTTCCTGGTATCACCATCCATTGTTTCTATCTTCCTCTATCTTTTCGATCTCCCTTCATCCATCCTATGTCCTAAAACCTTTATGGTATTAGAGGCAACAGATCTCGCCATGAAGGCTTAAATTTTGGACGCTGAAACTTCCTAACGACTTTGCCACCCATGACCACGACAAGAAACCACCCATCCCCACTGCTGAATTGGGGCCCGCCTTCTGTCGGAGCGCTTTGATGACGCCCTCACACATTGACCCCAAATCTTCACGACTGCCCCTACCTTCAGATCTGACACTCTTACGTCCACCTTTAAAGCTGTCATGGCAGTGTTGTGGTTTGTTTTTATAAATGCTGTCTGTCATTAGTTTAGTATAAATAAACTCTTAGAGAGAGAAACTTTCATTTCTTCCTAGACCAACCTAATTTTCCCTTCTAACCATAGGGTTAGTGGAGGCTGCCTCCCCAAGTCCTTCCAGGTATCACCATCCATTGTTTTAAACCTATCTTCACTGATCTATTCGATCTCTCTTCATCCATCCTCTGTCCTAAAACCTTCATGGTATGTCGAGGCAACAGATCTCGTCACGAAGGCTTACATATTGGACGTTGAAACTTCCCAACGACTTTGTCACCCACCACCATGACAAGACACACCCCACACTTTGACGACGCCCTCATAAATTGGCCCCCATCTTCACGACTGTCCCCACCTTTAGATCTGATACCCTTACGTCCGCCTTTAAAGCTATCATGGCAGTGTTGTGGTTTGTTTATATATATATATATTATCCATCATTAATTCCAATGATTGTATTGATGGCGCTTTCGTGGAAACTTTGTTTTGTGTTTTGTTAAGGTTAGTTTGGTGCAAGTTTGAACCCACCGTGTTTGATGAAAATCCTGGAAAAGGGTCGGCCTTTAGAAACAATATATTGTGTCCATTATCAATCTTTGCATCCTCTCCACTCAACAAATGGCCGCTAAACAAGTGGATATATTAGATAAATGCGAAACCACCCTTCATCGAATTGCGCACGAAGAAACCAGAGAAATGATCCGTAATAGGATAAAGGTAAATACTTTAATTACTCATTCTAGAGCTTTTTTTCCCTTTAGTCTATGACCATGTGTGGAAAAAGTTGTATGATTTGATAATAAGGTAGAGAGATGTTGGTTGAGGATCACAACTCTGTTTTATGAACAATCATTGCAAGGTTGTTTGCTTTTATTAACAAAATCTGAGTTTTACATTTAACATATACACAGCATTTTTCAAAAATATCAAGTTTGCAAATTCAAAACTCACAGATAATTTTACCAAAATTTAGTAAAAGAAAAACTATAAAACCCTTGCACCATTGCATTTGAATTACTAGAATTTTTGACACTTATAAGTTTTTTGATAATTTATTGTCATAGTTTTATCTTAATTGGTACTAGTATTGAGAATCTGTGCAACACGCATAGAGAAGTTCGAAGGAAAAAATGTACCTCAATAACAATTTATAATTTGTTGTGTTCAGGTATTGAGCAACGACGATGTTTAACATTAAATCCTTTAATTGGACTTGACATATGTCATTGTTGTGTATTAAGTACTAATTTGACAAATATGTAACAATCTCAACAGGTCGCTCAATTGACGAGCTAAAAAACACTAAAAATGTAGATAAAATATAATACGTAACTAACTTTATTTTAATATGATACACGTACACTGAAATACATAATATATGAAATTATATGAAAAGAGTTTCTCTAATTTTTGAAAGAGTACTACTACACAGGGTTAATGAGACCAAATATTTTCACATAAGCTAGTGCTTGTTTGTCCTATAAAATATGGCCTGTTTGTTTCTCAAAATATTTGTACCTTGTTCGAAATGGTCACTACCTAGACTAGATAAGATGGGTTGTTTATTGTACTTGACTTCATTCAAAATTGAGAGTAAATAATCCCCCAACTTCCATTGTCTTTCAATGAAAAAAATGGAAAATAAAATAAAATAAAAAAATCTTATGCATTCCACTATTCTAAAAAAAAAAACACTCCACCGTTTGGCCCCATAAGGGTAAATTAACACTTGATTCATCCAATAGCAAGTGCATTAGAAAAGGGTAAAACAGTAATTTTGCACAAATTAGAGCTAATATAAATGAGAGGTGGTCTAGCTTTGGGGGTGAAACATAGGAATTTTGGGTTTTTGTTTTTGCACTTTGTTAAGACTGAGAAGAGAGAAAACAGAGAGAAACCAACACAAACACACGAGTAGGCGAAGAAGAGAGAAAAAAACACAAGATTTTTCCAGAACTGAACCTCTCACCATCAAAGATCTTCTCTTTTTATACTTTTGTGAGGACCCTAATCTTCTTCTTCTTCTCTCGGTGTTTGGATCTGCGCAATTTTGCAGGTTTCATTCTTTTGCACAAACTCTCTGTCATGGGTCAATACCAATTTTCTTGCTTCTTCGTTTGGTTTTCTTTTGTATACAAAAAAAAGTTACCTTTTTTTCTTCAGAATCTTGAGTACCCTTTTTATGATTTTGGTTTTTTTGGCTGAAAAAGGTTTCAATTTTGCAGAAATTTTTGTTGGGGTGGTGGAAGATTGTGAAGCTTATCGATTGGCTTAGGTTTGCGTTCATGCTAGTTTGAAGGTAATTTCTTAGTTTCCTTGGGAACCCAGAATTTATTACCCTTCAGGTGGGTTTTTTTCACTGTTTTGATTCTTGTTGGAGCTGAAATTTTTTAGGGCGTAAGCACGTACCTTTAATTGAGTTATTCATGTTATGAAGATTTGTCCCTTTAATTGAGTTATTCATAGTACTTTGAGTATTTTAATTATAATCACTTTTTGAAAAGCTGTTTTTTTGAACGTTACGTTTGAATATTTCATAATCTTAAAGTTGAGACAGAATCAGCAAACGATTGTTAGTTGAAACCATGCAATTTACTGAAAACAATGTGAAATTGGCAAACCTAAACTCATGTCTGTGTTAGTTGCACTGGTTTCTCTCTCTCTTGGATTCCCCTCCCTTTCAATCTTTTCTAAGATGAAACCAATCAAATTCTTGTCATCCCTGTTGAATATATGAGGGAAAGACATGAATTTGAGGTTTGCAAGCAAACTGAAAGTAATCACAACTCAGATCATCTAATTTTTGAACTAAGGAAGCCATAGTATCCATGTGAATGCTTCTCTGAGTATAATTTGTTGTTTTTAATCCATCTATTCTCACACAAGATATATGTGTTTTATGGTTTCGTAATTGTTTAAATTTGATTGATCAACTGTCTCATTTGGATGATGATTTCATGTCTGATTTGGAATACTCTAGAATGATCTTATGGCCTTCATAGTGTGAAGATTTAAATCTTTTAAAATGTGGGGAAAACTAATTGAAGAGAACGAATTCTGTAGGTGCATTTTCTACGTGCAGATTATTGGTTGTGGGGATGGAATAATCTTTCCTGCTGGCCTTATGGCGGGAACGTTATTTTCCACTTCCAATTGGTCATAGACTCTTGATTTAGGGTTTGTGAATGATATTTTGTTGAAATGCTACGGCTTCTTAAAGATCTCGTTAGCCTCTGTCAAAGCTATTAGATGCACACTAATGTTTTGTTTCATTCTTTGCTTTTCTTTTCTCTGTTGTGTTTGTTTGAATGCTTTTTGTGGATAAGTTGGCTTCACTGAGTTGACTCTCTTTGCACTTTCCATTTTTTCGTTAATATGATTTATTATTATTAAGTTGCTGCCCTTGTTTGCAAAATTTACTATTGATCTCAGATGAAAACAGAATTATACATCATTGCACTTGTATGCAGAATCTACATTCATATTGATACATTTGACTTTGATGGATGAAATACATTATTTATCATTTGTCATATTATATATACTGCAGTTGATAATGGTTGAAGAACTCGGGAAATATTGAATCATGGATCCTGAAGGCAAAAAGTTTGGAGGAGGTATATGTTTGTTACAAATTACAATAGTGTTTGTGCTGTGTATGTGATTTATACAAATCTTTTTGTTGTCTATTTGTTGCATATTGTATATGCAAAACCCAATTTCCCATAATTATGAAATTGGCTATACTTATTATCCTATTGACTATAAATATTATCCAATAGCGGCCGTCCCGCTACACGCTTTACTTCAATCCTAGTTTTGGTGTCAGCCACTCGGCGCCGCTATCCGGGATTGACAACTGTGGGCAAAACATGTCATGTATAGCCTAGTTTTCTATGATTCTTTGGTGGGTGGTTGAATTTCTTGGATTAAACAAAATGGAGACTGGAAAGTATTGATACAAAATGCTCTTTGCATTCTAAGAATTGCCCTGCAGTCATCCCTTTTTAAAATTTTACAATATGTTGAGTTTTCCTGTGTATATTTTATATTTCTTTAACGCTTTCTCATTGAAGAGATCCCGTGTTTTTTGATTCCTCAGGACCAAGGGAATTGACAGGAGCTGTGGACCTTATAAGTCATTTCAAATTACTACCCCACTATGAGTTTTTCTGCAAGAGACCGCTTCCTGTGTCAATTGCAGACACACACTATCTGCATAATGTAGTAGGAGACACAGAAGTAAGAAAAGGAGATGGGATGCAATTAGATCAACTTATTCAGAATCCATCTTTGTTCAGAGATACAAGTGCTCGTATACAGCCTTTTGATTTAGATATACTCAAGGAAGCTTTTCAACTACGGGAAACTTCTGTTGTTGATTTGCCTGCTGTAAGAAATTTTCCGTGATTTCGATCATACTTGTTTTTAATTCTTGCTGAAATCAATTGGTATGATATCTTAGTTTTTTAACTAAAAACTCTTGACTTGTATCTTTGTTCATTTTCTTTGTTTTCCCCCTAATAGGCGGAGAAAGGAATTCCAACAATTGCAGGGAAATCAAAAAGTGAGTACAAAGACAAGGAAAGGAAGCATAAGAAGCATAAAGACAGGGATAAGGATAAGGATAAGGAGCATAAGAAGCACAAGCATCGACACAAAGACCGAAGCAAAGATAAGGACAAAGACAAGGACAAGGATAAGGACAAAAAGAAAGATAAAAGCGGTCATCGTGATTCCAATGCTGATCCTTCAAAGAAACATCATGACAAGGTTGGAGAATTTTAGTTTGCTGCATCTATATCTCTGTTATGCGAATGCGATGATACAGTTAATCCTCAATTGCTTGTGAATTATATTTATGATCCAATGAGGGACACCGGTTTCGTTTGATATCAGCATTTTAACGGGGCTTTGCTTCACATACTATTTGGACATGTTACAAAAATTTAGTTTTTTTTTTGACCTTTTACTTTTGCTCAATAAATTTCAGAAAAGGAAGCATGACGGAGATGATGATGCGAATGATATGAACAAACACAAAAAGAGTAAGGTAATAAAGTAAGAAGCTTTGTCTTGTGATAGAGTTTTTTCTATCTCTTTTCTCTTAGTACCTTTTTGATGTATCTCTTCGTAGTTAATGAATTTCTGTGTTCAATTTGTTATTCATTGCAGCATAAGAGCTCAAAACTAGATGAATTGGGGGCAATTAAGGTTGCAGGATAAAATTGTTACATACTTTAGTTCATTTCTTTTCCTCAATTGGTTGTTGTCATTTGTGTTGAGGAATCTTTCACCTGACAGACATTATCGGATTTCTTGAGGTACTTCATTATATCTGCCTCCGTCTTCAATTTTCCTCTACTGTCTAGTGCCTCATTCTTTTTAGGAGCTTTCTTTTATTTATTTTAGGCTTAAATATGTTTTTGGTCCCTGCAAATATAGGGTCTTTTGATTTTAGTCCCTGTAATTTTTTTTTTAAAAGACCCCTGCAAATACCAACTTTTTCATTTTCGTTCTTACGTTAACTCCTCTGTTACAAAAATGCTGATGTGGCAAACAAAACTCCTATGTGGCTTTTTTAATAATTTCTCTTTATTTTAAAACTCATTATTTTTTATTTTATTTTTTTAAAAACTGAGGTGGATCCCAAACGAAATTAGGGTTTCTCTCCTCTTTTCTGCCAGCAACAATGGGATCTCAATCAACACTAACACTTAAATGTATTCCCCAAATCCCTCAATCTTCTTCAAAATCAACACTCCCAAATCCTTCGATTGCTTTCCCTTGGATTGGCTTACAAATTGAACAATGAAGCTGCTTCTACAAAGGGCGAGAAACAAATCCCCTGGCAACCATCTTATCTACCAACTCTTGATACTTTTTTTAGCTGTCCAGCCTTCCTCAGTTGCTCAAGAACCATTTCATAAACTGTCAGATTTGGTTTTAGGCATTTTTCTTCAACCATCTCCTTTGTAAACTTGTAAGCATTGTTCCAGTGCCCCTTTTGACAAAACATTGAAATCAATATTCGGTAAGTATTCACATTGGTTTCAACTTGATTCTCATCCATTTCCTTCTTCAACTTCAGAACCATATCAGTAGATTTCGAGTCAACAAACATTCTCAGCAGTATATTATAAGTCAAAGTATTCGGCTGACACTTTAGTTCCTTCATTTTAGCATAATCGATGGTGTAGGAGACCTGATATCATTGCTGAATGCAGAAATTGAAGAGAAAGAAAGAGAGAGAACGAGAAATTCACACTTCTTACAGACCATTGTATCGGTTGTGGCCCTCAGAGTTTGAGCGATTCAGGAACTTAGAAGAGGAAAAGTTGTGATTTTTTGGGTTGATTTTGGGTTGATTCAGTGAATAGAAGAAGAGGGAGGAAGAACAAACCCTAATTAATTTGGGGATTTCATATTTTTATCCATGTCACCATTTTTTAAAATAAAATAAAATTAAAAATAATGAATTGGCAAAGCCAAATGGCAATTCTGTTAGACAACTCTGCAAAACACTAAGGGAGACTTAACAGAAGGACTTATACCAAAAAAAATATTTGAAGGGATCTTTTTTTTATTTGAAAAAAAATTGCAAGGACTAAAATCAATGGATCCTATATTTACATGGACTAAAAACATATTTAAGCCTTTATTTTACAAATGATTGATGCGGTGCTTTAACCACTTTTATTTAAACTGGATCTTATCAGTTATCAATCTGTTTCCTATTTATTTATATATAAGACTCAGACAGCAATCTGCATTGCATTATATAGTTATAACAATTTTTGATGGGTTAATATTTACAATGTATTCCATTTTGCAGAGTAGCTAGTGACCTACCTGATCCAAGATTATCATGAGGTGAATTCACCTTATGATGGAAAAGGACGCAGGTAAAATTTGTTGATGATGATTAAACATTTTTGTATTATAATTACAACAGTTATTATCTTAGAATTTTTCAGAACTTTGCTCTTCCTTTTCCCAGTGTTTTGGATCACTGGATTTCTCATTATGATGTATACATTATTTTGAACTTCTTTTTCTTCTTTTTTTCCATAAACAATTCTGTAGTTTATAAATTAATTCACAGTTTAAACTAGAGCTAGCAGCTTGTTGTTTTACTATGGGGGTGTTCTGTATTTTATGAGAGGGCATGAACGAAATGCTCCAGTTTTAGGTGTATTTTAGGAATGTATGCATTTATACGCCCAAAACCGTAGTAATAGTATTTTTATTTCTTTTAAGAAATGGCGAGGATATCTACTCACATGAATGAGGTAAATGAATTGATCAAGCTGTCGTGAACGAAATGGATGTCCTATCATTTTTAATTGTAGTAGTTTTGTTCGTATTTTTCTGATCGGAATCAATTCAAGTCCTGATGATGAATTGGTTATTCATCTCTCAACACCTTGGGGGTGCAGGTAGAGAAGAAGAGGGTGTTGAGAGAAACACCCTACTTCGAGCCCACAATTATTGACCCAACTAAATGTTTAGGTCTCGAGAGTCTGTGTACTCGGTGTAAATTCATAATGATATGGATTGATACATTGTTCTTAAGGACTTGTTTTTTTTTGTCTAAAGCTCTTTGACCCCGCTTCCATCCTCAGGGATGGAATTCGAGTACTAGCAAAGTCTGCCTCTTTAAATGAAGTGTATTAATCACTTGCACCTAAGTTTGGAGTTGAACATCTGCGCAAAAATATATTAGTCAAAATATTCCTTGCCGTTATTGTAGTGCTTTGTTCTCAATTTTTGCTTGAAATTCAAAATACTTACGACGTTGTTTTGTCAAAAAGTACTTCACTTATTGGTACTCAAAACGTACTTTGTTTAGAACTGTATGAAGACTCCAACAGGAGGATATTGCCTTTGAGAAGTAACTAAAATTAAAATTTGGTTAGCAGCGTCCAAATTCGCGTCATTTGGAGAGTCATAAATCTAAAAAAAACATAGCTCGTGATTTTAGTGCTAGGCATCGTATTTTTGTTTTTGGGATGCATTTGACATCATTTTTTCATAGGTTGACATTAATCCAAATGATTTCAACACCAAATTGCCCAGCAAGTGGGAGAAGGATGTTGCACCTTATATGAAACATTTGGTAGAAATATTTTTAAGACTAGATTGGAGATTGAATTGGTAAGATCTTTAAGTCATGGTTTAATTGGTTCATTTAGTTCAACTATAGTTGAAGCGGATGACTAATAAAAAAATAAATATATTAAAAGTATTAGACTTTAGAGAAAAGATAAATAAGAAAACAAAAAAAATTCAGAGAGTTCAACTAGCGTTTGGTAGTGGTTGAACTGAGTGGTTTAATTCGATTCTAAAAACATTGATTAGTATTTTTATGGTAGAGGTACAGTGGAGGATATACATAGAGAGGTGTGTGGTCAATTGCCCCACACATTAAAAGTATTTCAATTGTGATGGTTAAAGAAAAATATTTTTTGCCTCCATAAACAAATAGTGATTACCCCCATAAGTTAATTATTTTATAAAAGCTTCCACAAAATTATAAGGGATATAAGTGAGAATAATTAGTATTAATTTTATCACTCTGATTTCTATTATTTTGACATCTTCTAACACTAAGTACACATAAAAAAGTTTAAGTATTGTGTGTTATTTTATTTTATGAGTTAAAGCCTGAAAATGGTCCTTTTTAAAAAACACTGGAATTTATTTGCTTTAAAAAATATAAATTAATATTTTTAAATGAATTGAATACCAATCAAATTTGTCTTTAATTGGGACTGAAATGTTCCTAAAACTATTTTGAAATGACTGACTTTGATTGATATTTGAAAACTAAATTAATATTTTTATATCTTACAGAATAGATAAGTGTCAATTTTTATACTAGATTGCGTATCTACTCCTTTTAATCACGAGAATATGTATTTTTTAAATATTTAAAATATTCTTCAAAGAAAATATCAGATTATTTTTTGTCCCCACAACAAAAAATTTGTGGATTCGCTACCACAGATGTACCTCTATGGGGCGTTTGCTTCATGTTTAGTAATTTCATTCTTGAAAATAACTTTCCTATAAACAAAATGATGAGAATCTTATTTCAAGGTATTAATAAAAAAATGTGTTTCACAAATATTTATAACATTCCCACAAATTATTCTAAGAGTGAGTATATAGGTAGTTACTTATAGTTTTTATTCACATATCTACAAGAATTATTTTCGCACCCTTTTTTCTTGGGAATAAATCCATGGAAATGATTGATGAAAGCTATTTTACTCCTAATAATCTCTATGTCTGACGATAATTTTTTTTCAAACTTTTAATAAACATGAGAATACTCATTTCCTACCAACACATTCCCAAAAATGCTATTTCTATACGCAAAACAAGCACCCTCAATTTTGATAAGAAAATAATCGGAATCCAATAGGATTAAGGTCTTTCTTTCGTTTCTTAATTAGTTTCATTCTTTTCTCAATTTTTTCGCAACTTCTAACATTTATTTTCTCAACTTCACAAATCCGTAACACATGAAAGTCAAAGGGAAGAGATAAATTGAAGTTTACAAAAGTTTTTTTTGTTTTAATAACAAATTAAATAAAAATTGACTCATCAAATAGTCTGAACATTACCCATGAAAATAAAGACAAATTTAAGGAGATAAAAAAAGAGTCTCAAATAATAAATAAATAAATATTAAAATCTAAAAGTGTAAAAGTATCATTTAAAAATATTCTGTGCATTTATCCCGTGTTTTTTTATATATCAGTATTGCTATCCTATGTTTTTTTATATATCAATGCGTCATTGCAGTTATCCCGTATTTTCTATATATCGGTCAGTTATCCCGTGTTTTTATATATCAGTGTAGTTATCCCGTATTTTCTTTTTTAATTTTTTTTGACAAAATTTTCTTTTTTAATTTTGAAACTTGTAATTAAGGCAATGAACCTCTATAGTAATTATTATTTTTGTTTGTAAACAAAGTGAGAATTAGTACTAGAAACACACGCACACAATTGTGAGGTCTCGAGTTCGAACTCCGGACATAATATCCAACCTAACAATTTTGATATTTATCAATTGAGCTAGACCTTAGAGATACGGTAATTAGGATCTATACATAATTTTCAAAAATTTGGAAGGACTTGGTTTTTTGAGGGTTTGTTTGAAAGGGAGTTTTAGAGAAAGGGGGGGAGGGGGAGGGGGAGAGGGAGAGGAACATAACATGGGAAAACCGGAAAAAAAGGGAAATAGTTTGTTTTTCTAATTATTTTTGTAGGTTTTAAAACCCCCCAAAACCCTCACACGGACCAGTTTACTCAATTTCAACGACAGAGAAACCTGAGCATTTAGCAGTGAGCTCCACCGTCGACCACCGCCACAACCACCGCTATGGGGAAGACGAAGAAATTCATCAACAAAAAAAACTCGCACACTTTTCAACTCATGGCTCGCGACTCTTCCGACCCAGCTTTCTCCGAATCCGACCGCATCTTCGTCCGCGTCGACAACAATCCCCTTCCCGCCGATTCCATATTTGACGATGCCCCCGAGGATCCAGACGCTGACTCTGATTACGGTATTGCTAGTGGTTCCTTGCCGGAGGATGTGCGGAAGGAGATTCTGGAGCTAGGGTTTCCAGATGATGGCTATAACTACTTGGATCATTTGAGAGAAATTAAGATTGCTGGTGGCGGCTCTTCTTTCTTTCATAACCCTAAGTTCAAGCTTCAGCATCTTCCTCGTGATGTTAAGGTAGCGATGTTTTTCTTACCCACTATATCTTTACTAGAGTGTTCATCAGTTTATATACTTTCTGTTCAGTTTGTGTTCCTGTTCAGAGTTGGTTTTGGTTTTGTGCCTATTTGGATTAACACGAAATTGTTTATCATATGTGTAAACTATTTTTATTTTTATAATAAAAGATAAAATGTTAAATTGTTTTCCTAGAAGCTATAAGCTGTTTTTGTTAGCTCTCTCATAATTGTTTATGGCGGTGGATAAGCCCAAATAAGCTAATCTAATCAGATTCTTAGTTTCGGTTTTTTGTACTAGCTGTTAAGTGTTTTTCTACTTTACATTAGAAGCTTCTGTATTTGTTACATTGGTTAGTTTTTCACTTTCTATCTTTTTTATCACCGTCCTTTCTATTTTTCAAATGAATGATCTTATATTAGCCCAACTTTGGATTAGTTTTTAGTATTTAGTTTTTAACTTGTTTTTTAGTTCTTCATTTAAAAAAGTATAGTTCTTCCGTCAGGAAAGTTCTTTATAAGCTTGTAGATGTTTGTGGAGAATTTAAATGAATTTTTTTTTTGAACAAAATGAAATGTAGAAGCTATTTTGAACCTGTATGAAAAGATGTAGTTTTAAAAATTCGTAGTTATTGACGTTTATTTGAATATTTATTTTTCTATAAGTATTTATAGAGATTTTATCCAAATTGACTGTTATGGTTTGTTGTGTTGGTGAGTCTAGGCTTATGACGCTTCGAGATTGCAAATTACTGAAGCAGATGTAGAGCCTGAGGAAAACTCACTGTATAGTGTTGCATCCAAAACTATCAATGTAAGGGTTCAGAAAGCGGTTGATCCTGAAGTGGCTGCATTGCTTGATGACAGTGACGTGTCACGGTTTGGTTCTGATGTTGAGGATTTGGAGGAAGACTTTGTTGTACGCGCTAACCTCCATGAAGACGGAGATGTTGAAGAGAAGGGTTATGCATGTGATAGTACGAACTTTGCTGAGGAATCTATGATGAATAGAAGTAAAAATAGCGATCAAGTATTGGAAATTTCTGCTCATTCCACTGTTGCAGATGATTGTGGTCCTTTGGATGGGGTTGCAAATGGTGTCACTGGAATACACTCTACTGGTGAGAAGCCAAGACCTCGTCGTCTGTTGGATGAGCAGTTTGATTTGGTGAGTTCAGCTATTCATAATCTATTTTATCTGCATTCTGTATGATGCTTTCTCTTTCAAATTGATAGAATACTGTAGCTATGTTTCTGCCCAGACTATGATTTCATAAATTTGCATGTATTTCTATGTTAGGTTTCTGCTTGTATCTAGAACATTCTTAGGCTGTGTTTGGATGGAAGCATTTTTGGGCGGTAATGTAATTTTTGAGGGGAATTGAAATATTTTAGTTCAAAATCAGCATGTATTTCTATGTTAGGTTTCTGCTTGTATCTTGGAACATTCTTAGGGTGTGTTTGGATGAAGCATTTTTGGGGGGTAGTGTAATTTTCAAGGGGAATTGAAATATTTTAGTTCAAAGTTTTGATCTAAAATATGTCAATTCCCCTCAAAAATTACATTACCCCCAAAAAATACTCCAACCAAACATAGAGTTAGGGTTAGGGTTCTAGTTTGTAAAAAAATGTCGGATATAGTTACACATTCAGTTAGAAGCTTGTTAAGCAACCTAAGGCAGATTATCAATACCATTGCGAGTCTCTTTTTTATTTAGAATGATAAATAATAAGCAACATTTAGTAGAGTTTATTTTCTCCGCATTTGTTCTTTACACATCAGTTTCTATCAGAAATTCTCAAAGAAAATTGAATTTCTATGTTTTTGCCTTTCTGGTATGGATATGATTGTTCTTTTTAAAAATTGTATCCTTTAATGCAAGTAAAAGTAACCTCTTTTGACTGCCTCTGCATTTCTGCCTCTGCACTTCTTACTTTAAGATTCTCATTTGCAATATATTTTCTGTTGTAGCTTGAACGCCAAGAGTATGGAACTGATGATAACAGTGATGATGATTATGATGGTGGTGATTATAATGGTGATTATTATGAAAATTATCAAGCTGAAGATGAGTCCCTTGCTGAGAAGCTGAAATTCTCTCTTAGCAACCATGTAGTGGACAGCCTAGATCTTGATAGTGATGAAAAGTATATGGTTCCTGCAGATTTATTGAAGAAAAAAGAAGCCCTAGAAAGTGAGGAGCAAGATGACTCTGCTGCTGTAGTGATTCGCCGTTGCAAGGAATATGGTGAGCAGTATGAAGTTGAAGATGAAGACAGGGATGTTGTACTTGTTCAAGAAAGTAGCGATGAATCAGAAGTTTGGGATTGCGAGACTATTGTTTCAACGTACTCGAACTTAGATAATCACCCTGGAAAGATTGAAGCACCTGAAGCAACTAGGAAAAAGAAATTGGCTGAAACAGTATCTGCAGCATTGAGTTCCTCTAGCCAGATAATATCCCTGAGAGGAAAAGATAAATTTCCTGTAGACTTCTTACCTGGTGGTACAAAATCTGCTGCTGAGAAGGTTAAAGGCACGAGCACTGCAAGAACCGAACAATACAAGAGAAAACATGGCCTAGAGTCAAAGGAGGAGAAAAAAGAAAGAAAGGTAATTTTATAAGTTGGTATTGTTATACTTTAATCTATGATGCTTAATTTATGTGCGCTATAATCAACTTTCTTGAGAACGAACCGGCCATTGTTTTTCTAAGAATAATGTTTCATGAGTCGTTCACCAATTTGACAGGAATGATTATGTTATTTTGTAGACTGCTGTGAAGGAGGAACGGCGCGAGGCACGTCGTATCAAAAAAGAAATGAAAGAGCTTTATAAGGGTGAAGCACATCGGGCACAGAGAGCTGCAGCTGTATCTGGTCCTTCGTCCATTCATCTTCTGTAAGTTTTCAAATTTCAAATTTTGCTTTTGCTTTGTATATGAAGTATCATTCTGCTGTTAGAGGTGAAAGTAAATCAATATGATCAGATAAGAACTTTTTTCTTCTCAGAGGAAGAATCTAATATGTGGGTGAAAAGCTCTGATTTTTATGTGCTTAAATGGTATTCTATCCTTTGTTATCAATCTCAGTAACTACACAAAGCAGAAGACCCCAAAAATACCGAAGTTGTTGGGGACCAGAAAATTATAGAAGCAACGAAACAGAGACTGAGAAAGAATTGATTCTCGAGGTGAAAATGGAACTAGTAGAAGGAATGGAATAGTCCTAGTTGACACAGCCAAGCTCCTGCAGATAGCTAGTGGTCACTGCTCGTTACAAACTTATCTAATAATTTTAGATGATTTACTCCCCCCCCTCCTCTCTCTCTCTCATAATTGCCTAAATACTACCCCAGCCACACCCATGTGCCAGCTCATTCTATTACTCCCGTTGCCACCTCAGCATTTCCTTTCCCCTTTCTATTTCTCCTTACATATACTTTCCAGACCCTTGGGCCGTCTTTCGAAATCGAGTCCACACCCAAACCCGTAGGCCTATCAATACTCCTTGAAAATGAGATTTGTCCTCAAGTCTAAGTTGGGGAAACTGACTTTTGACGTTCAGTTCCTTTTCTCATGTTGCTTCTTCCACCTCTTTCATTGAATGATTCCCGTCTTGGTAATCATCCTGCTGGCCAGCACGGCCAGTGTCTCCAGAGAGAGTGCTTTGACCCCTGCTAGCTCTGGAGGTAGTGACTCCTACACGTGATATTTCCCACAGCTTTCTTCACCAATGACACAAAAAGCTGGATGAAATCTTGTTGCTGTGGTAAATGGAGCTTGTAAGCTACTGCCCCGTCCTCTCAAACACCTTAAAAGGCCCATAGTATCGAGTAGCGCTTGTAAGCTACTGCCCGTCCTCCCAAACACCTTAGAAGGCCCATAGTATGAAGGAGCTAACTTGAGACTAATCCGAGTGCTTGTCGTCTTCTGCCCATGTGGACGAAGCTTAAAAAAAACCACTCTCCTACTTCAAACCACCTCTCCATGCTCTTGTGGTCCGCTTGGACTTTCATCTTGCTTTGTGCTTTGCAGCCTGTACTTCAATTGTCTAAGGGAGGCTTCATCTCTATCCAGTAGTTCCCTTTGGATTGGACAAATTTTACCCTTATTCTCCAGGTCAAAGTTTGCTCAATACCCTTAGGAGCCACAGAACATCTCAGGAAATTCTCAAGCCACCTATTAACAACTTCTGTTTGCTCGTCGGTTTGAATATGTCGTACTCATCTTTAGCTGATTTCTTGCAACTTGAACAATTCTTTCCAAAAAGAACTCACAAAATGGAATCTCTATCGATCACAATAGGAGGTGGAATATCATGTAAGCGCACCACCTCTATGGTAAAATTCAGCCACCAACCTTGCCGTCGTATATGGGTGTTTAAGAGGAATGAAGTGACTGAGCTTGGACAGCTATGAAGCCCGGATACGAGATACGATACGGGATACGATACGACACGATACATGGATACAGGAAAATTTTGAAAATCAAGATACGATACGGCAGGGATACTTCAATAAAAAATTAAATCAAAATTTAAAAATATAAAACATAATTAAAAATACTTCACTTTACTAATTGACAATTGCTCATAATATTCAATAGATATGATCACATTTACAAAAAAGATACTTCTGAGTATCACATACATTTCAAATATCTTTTTCAAGTATTTTTTTCAAATATATACAGTCACATATTTTGTGATATGATCACATTTTCAATAGACATGTTATATATTTTGTGACATTTTAAAATATATAAAATGTCACAAAAGATATACAGTCTACTACCCAAGTTAGAATATAGGGAAAAAATCCGAAAGAAGTTTAGGCTCTATAGAATTGCCTACTATTCACTACTTAACACAAATTGTGTCGTTTTCCTCTCCTCCATTTCCATCGTCAAAAAATAACATAGCTTCCAACTCTGGTTCATCAAGAGACATCTTAGGATACTCCCAGGATACGTATCTCCAAAGTGTCCCTATAAATTTCAGGATACTCCCAGGATACGTATCCGGAAGTATCCGACAGGTATCGGTATCAGATACGTATCCGACACGGGTACGTGGCCTATTTTGGAGTATCGGGGCGTCATAGTTGGACAGTTTGTCCACCACCCCAAAAATAGGTTCGTACCGTTAGACTTTGGCAAACTTTTTATGAAATCCATAGAAACCTCTTCCCAAATCTGCTCAGGAATTTTTAAAGGTTGCAGCAGCCTCCCCTGGAGCTGCAAGGTATTTCTGACACCGGCAAACATCACATTCCCTCACAAACTGCTATATTCTCCTCTTCATCCCAAACCAGAATAAATTCGCATCAACTTTCCTGTATGAAAACTGCCCCTAATTCTACCACGAACTGGAGAAACTTTGAATTTCAATAGCATCATTTTGTCTCGAACCTTCCCTTCTAATATGGAATTGCTTTGGTTAATGTGATTTCTTTTCTGCTTTGCTTTCCTTTTCCTTATTTATATTTATCTTTGTAGGTAAGTTAAAACTCACGACTACCAGCTCGTCACTCGTGTGTCTACCACTCCACTACTGTGAAGCTTGTGAGGTTCTATGATGTTTTCATGCATTACTACAAGGTTTTGCCACATGATACTACAAATGGCTGCTGTGAATCATTTGCCCAACCAAGATTGTATTCGAAAGTTTTAATGTCATTTTTGGTTATACAAAAGGACATATGATACCACAAATGCATTACTATGAAGTTGAGTGACATTCTGTTTTTGCCTTAATTTATACACAAGGATATACAATAAATAGTTTTGTACTTTTGTGGGGGTTGAGTCACGTGCTTATTTTCCTTCACTGAGTAACTGTTACCAGTTATGTTAATGCATATTTGCACCCTGATTTTTGCCAACACATCCCACAAATCTTAAGTTATTTCTTTTTCCAAAATGTTCCTATTTGGAAGTTCCGAAAAGACTTTTTTTTCCAAACTTATTTTTAATTTTTGAATTGTTTATTCCTTTTTGAAAGTTAACTTTTGGAATGTATAAAATATGTTTATTGGTATGGCCGTGAGTGCTTCATGCTTCATATTATCAAGAACTAAGCAGTGAATCAACCCCGATCATGGCCACATGGTAAATCATCCTCATCTTTTTCTCTATATAAATATAATACCCATAATCAATGTTGAAATTGTTGCTTGTGTGTCAAGAGATAGGTTATCCGATTTTCCCTAACTTCATTCTCTATCTATTTTATTTTACCTAAAACTGTTAAGGTTTCCCCCAGTATTTTCATGGTAGATGTACCTATGTTCTATTGACAAAAGAAAAACTAAAGAAATCAATAAGATGAAGATCCTTCCCTCTCTTAATTAGTTTCAGTCTTTTCTCAATGTTTGTTGCAACTTCTACCATTTTTTTGGCCAACTTCAGGAAACCTGAAGGTTGACGCGAAATGATGAGGGAAGAAGAACTCACTTTTTCTCTTTTTTTATTGATAAAAAATCAAATAAAAATTATGACTCAACAAGTTTATATTTCTACATAAGCCTTGTAATAATGAACACATCAACATTTTTTTTGACAAGAATGATCACATCAACATTAAAAGGACCAAATAATGTGTTATAATAATTTGATGGAAACTTTAAAAAAGAGTTAATGTCAATAATATTTAAATGATCAATATGGGAAGGAAATAAAACATGAATTCGAAACTTGAAATTAAAGTTAAAAAACCTCTTGAGTAATTTAGCCAAAAGATAGTACAAAAAAAATTCAGACAATTTTTTTTAATGAAAAGTAAAGACGTATATGGGAAAGGACTTAGTTTTCTAAGATTAGTATTGGATTTTTAACTTTTAACTTTGAATAGCTTTTAAGCTAAAATAAGCTAGCCAAACACTTCATCTATACAAATCTAAACACCACTTTTCAGAAAAAATAATTTCCATATTTCTATTTAATTAAATTATTACTGATTTTAAATACAATTTATATTGACATTCTTATCACGAACTTATATACCTACAAATTCACCCCATGATCATCTTACGAAAAGCGGCCTTGACTTTTCCCATCTCCTTTGCTATTCAGCCCACAACCCCTAAATCTCCAAAATACCCTTAAATTAAAAACACTCAAACTCTCTTTCTCCGTCCCAAACACCCTCACACACACCCCCTCACTTCCTCACACTCTCACTCTCACCCTCAATCACTAATTTGAAGCCTCAATCTCACATCCTCAACATGTACTCCCTCCCTCACTTTCCTCTCTTTATTTTGCGTTGTTTTATATCTGTTTTACTGCGTTTTGGTTTCTGTTGGGTTTGCGACGCGTTCAGTTGGGGTCTCCCGAACACTTTCGGGTGAGGTCAACTGAACACGTTTGGATGAGGTCAACTAAACAGTGTTAATGGATGTGTGTCAAAAATTCAAAAGGGGTGTGTGTCAAAAAAATACATGTTCAGTGTGCCTAACCATACTTGTTCGGCTGGCTCTAACCGAACCGGTAAAAATTTCATAAAAAAATACAGAGCACATGTCTCATTAATGACATATTGGTCATTTCGCAGGGTTTGGGGTGTGGGGTGAGTAGGAGGGGACGTGGGAAAGCCAAACCCATCAAAAGCTGCCTTTTTGAGTGGTGTGATGTTGGCCTGTTGGTTAGTGCGGCCCTTTGCTATGTGGTCATTGCAGGGTAACTTTGAGTTAGTGAATATTCGGTAGATTATGTGTTTTTATTTATTTATTTATTTATGTTTTATGCTTTTGCTTTTCTTCTCCTTTACCAAAAAGTTTTGATAACGTTGAGTAAATTTTCTGCTGCATTTTGTCCCCAAAAGAACAGAGGAAGATAAATGATAATAGGCTGAGGCTAGTAGTGAGAGACTAAGTAGTGTTATTATTGACGGATTTCCAAAATATGGATTAGGAAGTAGTCTATGGACAGCTTTAAAACATCATTGGTGATGATTGATGAGTTTTAAGTCCATATCTAAATAATTGCCAATGTTGGAAACTCTCTCAACTTGAGTAGCATCAATTTTGAGTTCAACGGTAAAAATACACTAAAGTAATTGCAAGTACTTGATAATAGATACATGTCAAGATTTTATGTACTTGGATCATAAGTATAAAATTGGAAGGTTGAGTTTGTGCTCTTAATGAACATATAATAGGTATGTGTTGAAGTATTAATTATGAGAGCATTTTTTACAGAGTCTACCTATATGATAAGTAAGTATTCCCATTTCTCAAGAGTTAACAATTTGATACAGAAAAGTCTAATGAAAATAATAGACACAACACGCTTCATCAAATGTGTCCTTTTACGGTTCATTCAATGGTAGTGAAATGTCATGTGTAAGTTAATTTATGTTTGTTTTAATGAATATTTGGTTCAAAGGTTACCTACCAAACTATTTGGAATGATTGAAACAATGACTTATTAAGCAAAGATTCAAATTGCAAGATACCTCCAACCGATAACATGCAATTTTTGGTAAAATGGGATTTCGGTTTATTTTTAAAATAGTGGGGGGATTGCGAAGCGTTTCAAAAATATGGAAGTCCAAGAGCACCCAAAAAGGTATCTTCATGAGTTTAAAACCCCTCCTAGTATGTGTGATCTATCGTGAGTGTATGTATTTATACATGTAATGATACATACAAAGTTGCGTGGAGGTTTCTTTCTCCAAGTAGCACAAGTTTATTTAAAAGCAAGACATCCTGCATATAGATTTGACACTCGAATTCGCTAATTCTTCAGAAGCCCAAATAACTTTATTTTCTCCCTTATACATATAGAAAGTTAAGAAAACGACCGCTCTGTAAATTGTCATTCATAATATGTTTGGTGTGTGTCTGCAATTTGTCTTATTTTTATGCATTCCTCTCTTTCTTGCAAAAATTCTTTTTAACAGAAAGTAATGCTCAAAGACTAACCAACAAAGAACATAAGAGAGCGACTAATAAAAATACAAGATCCACGAAACAATGAGAATTACAATCATGAAAAGGAAAAAGGGCAACTTCTCATGAGAAGATTTTCTCCGTTGAAAATTTCACTTGAGAGTGTCAAGTATGAAATATAAACCATTGAATACATTTTTCCTCTTTTTTTTGTGCGTTAGAGTTTCTCTTTCTTGCATTTAATAAATCAATGGTTGAGATTCCACTTTACAGTGACTTGATTTTTCTTTTGCCTAATTTCCTAAAAATTTGTGGAAAACACATTAGTAACTGTGTGTTCTTGACAATTTAGCCTCTTTGCCACATTGTTTCAACATTGATTTTACTTTTAATTTCATAATATATATGCAGAAAGCAGACCATGTACTCTTAAGTCTTATTGTGCATATAACGACAAAACAATGTGTCATCGAATCCTAGGAAAAAATTGTCTTTTTGCTGCATAATGCAAATAATGAAGCCATGTTGGTCTTTAATTTCTTTCCATGTGACACTCCTCTCTGAGTAATTCTTCATAGGTATGGGTGTAGAAGAATAGGACAAAAGAAATAGATATAAGGACCAACTATTAAGAAAAGTGTAATTTTATTTTTTAAAAAAGCTAAGTGTGTATCAAAACACAAAAATTACAAAATTGCAGCGAAAAAAAGAGGGAAATAATTAGAGAGCAGATCCCTTTAGGAATTTTGAGGCTCAAGACGAAAATAATAAAGAGATTTAATATTATATAAATTATTAATTATTTATTGTTTTTTTACCAAATTAACTATTAATTGTTTTGTATTAGTCTATCGTTTTATTTTAATCTCTAGCGGTTGGCCTAGTGGAGCATAACAGGAGTTGTATTCGAGAGGTCTCGGGTTTAACTCCTCACTAGTCCTATGGGGTGGGATAAATGTAATTACCTTCGCAAACTCTCAAAGAGCCCGAAGATCTTCCATGCCTTGGATTGGAGCGTCATCCACTCACCCTAAATTACTTTACTCTCAAGAAAATCAAAAATGTGCTATAGATTACTTTACTCACCCTAAGGAGGAAGATGGAGGAACTTAGGGAATCCTACTTTTAGATGTGCTATAGATTACTTTACTCACCCTAATGTACTTTACTCACCCTAAATTACTTTACTCTCAAGAAAATCAAAAACACAATTCCCTAAGTTCCTTCATCTTCCTCCTTTTGCTACTTCTAGAAAAATCAAAAACACTACTTTTGGAAAATAAAAAACATAGAGTAATGGTTCCTTTATCTTCTCCAACGTGAGGGTTGCGTCTCTAGTTCCTTCTCAAGCGCAATTTTTCACGGAAAACATCACACATGTACTGTGAATCTCCTTCATCTTTGTTCTTCATTCATGCGTGTTCGCTTTTCTTTCGTTTTTGCTTTTAGCACAATGGGGATTTTTCGTTGTGCAACTTCGTTAATGGTTATTGTTATTCGTTGCTTCGTTAATGCTCTAACGGAACCCCTATACGTAGATGAAATTTGCACAAAAACACACAAAATTAAATCTGATGAAAGTATTTTGCTATGCTAGAAACGGATTGGAGGTGAAAAAATGGGGGGTTAGGGTTCAAATGGAGAAGAAGATGTGGTAAATATAAATCAGGCACAAGGGACAAATTTGACCCAAAATTGAAAATGTCATTCACGCGTGTTCGCTTTTCTTTCGTTTTTGCTTGTAGCACAATGGGGATTTTTCGTTGTGCTACTTCGTTAATGGTTATTGTTATTCGTTGCTTCGTTAATGCTCTAACGAAACCCCTATACCTAGATGAAATTTTCACAAAAACACACAAAATTAAAGCTGATGGAAGCATTTTGCTATGCTAGCTAGAAACAGATTGGAGGTGAAAAAATGGGGGGTTAGGGTTCAAATGGAGAAGAAGGTGTGGTAAATATAAATCAGGCACAAGGGACAAATTTGGCCCAAAATTGAAAATGTTAGGGACTTAAATGGTACTTTAAAATTTGGATCAATATTGCCACAAGCGATCCTAACAGCCACATCATCAAACTATTGTAACACATTAGCACTCAAATGACTCAGTTTCAATAGAAATTGACAGGGGGACTAACATGTCTGCTACTTGTAATTGTTAGAGATTAAAATTGATATTAATTATTCTTAGAGACCAAATTGGGCACTAAAATTTTTGGTAAGGACGAAATTGGATATTCACTCTAAAATGTTCTAACTGTCGGCTTATTTCCACAACTATTAATTTTCCTTATCTTTGGTGTTTAAAGTTTCTACAAGCATATAAGAAATCATTAATTATGTACACTAGTATCAATACAGCTTTATTTCTTTCATTAATTGTTTCCAAGTTTCTTACCTTGGCTTAGGTGTGCTTAATAAAAATATTTTTGCTAGGAAAAGATTAAGTACCTTTAGTTTTAGGTGTCTTTGGTATCTTTAGGCTTATTTTGGAGAGAAATAGATGAGAGAGAAAATTGTATAAAATAAAAGAGAAAATATTTGAGGAGAGAGATAGACACAAAACACTAGATGTATGAGTGTTTTTCCCACCCTAAAGGCATTGCCCCCATATAAGTTTATTTCTTTCTGAATGTTTGTATAAATTAATCAGAGATCTAAGAAAGAATAATTGATACTTATTTTATTATTTTATTCTTCTTGCTTTTATTGTTTCCATCTCTTTTAATACTAAATAAATACATGAAGAGTTTAAGTATTTTGTGGTATTTTAGGAGCAAAGGCCCTAAAAAGTCTTCTAAAAAATGACATTTCTAAGAAATGAATAGTACAAATTTTGCCATTAAAAAATTAATACTAGTCAAATTGATCTATAAAGAGGACTAAAATGTCTCTAAAATTATTTTAAAAGAACTAACTTAACTACTTTTCATTTTTTTCAAATTATATAAGTCTTCGTTTTTTGTCTTGTAAAAAAGTCTTTGTTTTTTTTATCAGTTTGAATATCTACTCTCTTTTGAGTAAATTTACTTTGTAAATATCTACTCTTTATCAGCAAGAATATAGCTACTCTTATTTTAAGGTTGAGTTTTCTATGAGGCAAGCGAACTTGCTCAGACTCTTGTTAGCTGGCCCCAAATAATATTTGCTCTCATCGTTAGGAGGTGCTTACTTGTGTTTTCAACTTTTTAGTGATGAAATAAATGGATTAGTTTTCTTTTACTATGTTATTGGTGTGCAGTTTTCACCGGTTTTGTTGATGGCTAATTTACACTGATGTGAGATTCGAGTCTAGTTACCACTCAGACCGACACTTATTGGTAAATAAATGGATTAGCTTTGTTTGAGTAAAAAAGTAATTCACCGTGGCATATGATTAAGGGGTGAGATCAATATCCTTGCAATCATTTCAATAAATAGGTTATATTGAGTACTACAATTTCTCAATTATGGATGTCATCATTTTTCTTCATGGATACTCGTTCTATTATTTTACTTTTCTTACAGAGTATATATTTTACTTTTAGTTGTTTCTATAATGGGAACATCATCATCTATAAAAAATTAAAAAGAAATAATGAGAATATCATCAGGAGTTCATAATTTCATATCTGTTATCGTTAACGCACCTCCTGTATTTTTATCTGTTTGGAAATATTTCTATCGTTAACGAATCTCTTCTTATCTCCATGACTTCGTATTCTTTTCCTTTATGAAATAGTTTCTTTTTTGATTTTAAGAAAAATCAACCAGCCAATAATAATAAAATAAAATACAAAATTGCTGTTATGCTGTTGTTATGCTCAAGTTATATATCTTTTTTGGTAAAAAAATTGCTCAAGTGTTTACTTTTGGGTCACTAGTAAGTAGTAACTAGTAATGTAATATGCCTAGTTACCAAAAGTTGTGGTTGTTATGCTTCCAATAGGCCGAAGAAGACAGCATGATAATAGAAAACCAGTAGCTCAATTGTGTAAGTATACATATATTTGGGTCACAAATACAATTATGTGATAAACATGTAAACTTCTTATTGTAGGTAAAGGAGAGACTTTCTCATGGTGGAAAAGTTTTCTTCCTTTCCCAAGAAAATGCCACCTTTCACTTACTTTGCCTCTCATGTTTAGTATCCATTCAGGCTAAATTGCATTTTAGATAATTTATTTTCGACCTTATTAGTTTGGTCTTTTTCCCACTTTGGTTTTTTGTATTTCAAATTTGTGTCAAAGTAGTCATTTATGTTTGATATAGTTTGGTCCTTCAATTGATATGATACGTTTTAGTTTGGCCCTTCAAAACCAAAAACAAATAAAAATGAATAACACTTCAATTTCTTGTTCATTGAATAGCTCATACAATACATGACCGAATTGAATAAACTAGATTCTAACTTGAATAAAATTTTGCAAGGAATTCAATGGAACCAGAATTAAGCTCAGAAAAGTGCTGGCGCGCAAAATCAATTCTGTAATCGAAAACTTGATGAGGAAGACGAATTGAATGCAATTGGTGTGAAACCTTTTGTTATAGTTCGATTTTTGCACTCAATACGAGTTGAACGCACTTTGTTTAATGCAAATTAGTTGAAAAATGAGCAAATAAAAACCAAAACACGAGCTATAGATTCGAATTGCTTTTTCACAGTTTTTAAGTTTAATCGCTTTTCTCAACAAAATACTTGTCATATTGTAATTCTTCGTTGAATTTTGAGCATTTTAGCAGGCACAAGAATCATTCAATTTGATGCTCTATGGCAAAATCACCATTGTTTAAGATTGAATGTTTTTTGAACTTCGAGTTGAAGCTTTCGGTTCCAAAATTGATTTTGCACATAATTAATTTTCTGAGCTTATATTTGGTTCCATTGAATTCCTGGCGAAACTTTATTCAAATAGAGTCCAATTTCATTCAATTTGGTCACATATTGTATAAGTTATTCAAGAATGAAGAAATTGAAGTGTTTTTGAAGACATTCATAGTGTTCTTTATTTTTCTGTATATTTGTTTAGAAGAACCAAACTAAAACATATCATTTCAATTGAAGGACCAAGCTGAAACACATCAAATATAAAGGACCACTTTGACACAAATTTGAAACATAAAGAACCAAAGTAGGAAAAAAAACAAATGACCAAAAATATAATTTAGCCAGTAAATATAAACTATTATGAAAAAAATATGCTCTCTAATTCTCCAAATCAATGAAAAGTAAAGTTTTTAATTCTTATGTCCACCACTGGTTCGGCCAAATCTAAACAAACCCACAATCTATATATGTTTGGTTCGAACATTTTTCGTGCTTGGACCAAAATTGAGGAAACACAAACCAATTTGAGCAACAAATTTTTAATAAAGAAAACTGTGAACCCGAACCAACCCATACTACTAGGTCATACTAGTTTTGTAATTTCCAAAGCACAAGGTTTTATTTGTTTAGACTTTTTACCTTAATAATTTATGTTTGAGTTGTAATATGTTAATACTATGGATGAAAAGACTAATAGATATGAGTCTGATTTAATTTAATTTTTAAACTCAAGAATTTTTTTGATAGAAGTGTTGATACATTACAAAAAAAGTGTTGTTTTTTTATATTTTTAAATATTAATATTTTATTAAATCACCCGTGAGCCCAATCCGAATCAATCCGTCTAATATTAGATTGGTTTGTTTTGAGTTTTGGAGAAAAAATTGTAAAATCCAAACCAACTTAAAGCGAATAATTGTAATTGGTAAGGACAGCCGATTTGTCCAAATCTAATTCCAAACGACTGTGAATATCGCTAATAGAAAGAATGGTAGGTGAGTGCAATTTAGCCATAAAAATATATAGGCAAAAATACACTGCAGGTCCTTTAAGTTATTTATTTGTAACATGTTGGTCCTTTAAGTATTTTTTGTAACAACTAGGGTCTTTTAAGTTACCTAACGTGTTCATCGTTGACCTTTTTTCAATTTTCCGTTCCAAAAATGCTTAGTTGGCATTAACGACGCTGATGTGTCAGTTACGATGCATACTGGATAATAATTTTATTTATCATTTAAGTAAATACCAAAAATACCCTTCTTCTCCATTTAACTCCCAATTTTCATAAAGAATTTTAGAACCCTAAAATTGAACCAGAACCAAATCCTCCGTTGCTTCATCAATGGCTTCATACCTTACAGATCTCATGGGTTTCCACTTAATGAGAGAATTTTAGGATTAGGCAAAAAGCATATTTTTAAAACTCTTCCATGCATGCTAAAATCAGAAAGTTTGGAAGTCATTAACTCACTGTCAATACTATCCCTCACCCACTGATTAATTGTGATTTTATGATTTAGACTCAAATTAAAAGTAGTATGATTTATAATTTTCGCTGCCTCACCCTTTTAGTTTCAAAATCATATGATTTAAACTTAAAAGATGAAAAGATGAAGAAGTACTGGGTTTATGGGTTTATTTTTTGGATTTTCTGGGCATGAAAAAGATGATGAAGAAGTAATATGATTGATTGTGATTTTCTGGGTTTTCACCCTTTTTGTTCTGAGAGTGTGAAAAAGGGTGAAAGAGTTTAGAAATGCATTTGGAAAGTATAAGATTTCGCCTTTTTTCTTGATTTCACCATTGTTAATCCTTTCTAGAATGGAGAAATCAAAACAAACGTGAAATTTGAGAACAATAAGTAATTTTTATAAATCCTTTCAAGCGACATTGTTATGCATTTGGAATGGTATTATGCAGTGTTAGAAATATAATGAAGAAGGAAGGAGTGGCAAGAAAAATTGTAGTTTTTCATGAATAGATGTTGTGGGGGCTTGAGATGGAGAAAGAAAAGGTGTTTCAGATTTGAAGAGAGGTTGAAGATGAAGTTGTTTATGTATTTTTTTTTTCTTTATTTTAGGGACCAAATTGTTACATAGAGTAGTTTTAAAGGACCGAATTGTTACAAAATAAATGACATCTAGACTCAGTCACGGCCATGTCAGTGTTGTTAATGCCATCTAGGATTGTTTGGAACGAAAAATAAAAAAGGGTAACGATGTACACGTTAGCTAACTTAAAGAACTTAGTTGATACGAAAAAATCATAAAAGACTAACTTATTACAATCAAATAACTTAAATGACTTCTGGTGTAATTTTGTCAAATATATAATAGTAGTTAATAATGCTTGTACTTTTATACCTGGCCCTTTTTCTGAATCTGGTCATTGAACTTACATTTTTGTTTTTGATATAAAGTCACTGAACTTACATTAACTTCACTTGTTTTTTCTGTGAAAATTTTGTAGCAATCGTTAATTTTGATACACGTAGACGTAGCCGTAGGCAGAAAAAGCTTTGTGCAGTGATTATGGTTATGGATTTTCAAATTACATACTTACATCGTTCAAGGAATGGTGAATAATGGGATTATGATCCCCTGCAGCCAAAAAAAACTGCAGGGTCCTCCATTCAGTAAAAATGTGTGAGGACAAAAAAATAAAGGAAATATTTTTGGACATGAAAAGATCAAAAGATGTAAGAGTCTTCTATCATCTCATCCAAATGCTCTTGGATTGTCCGTAAGAGTCTAATAATTCAAAAGAATTATTACACCTTAGTTTTCAAAAATGCGTTCTTATGAAGTGATGTGCGTAGGCCATATAGTAGAGAATGGTTTCCCAAAGAATCCATTGCCAAAAGAAATTTTAGAATAAAGAATGAATGTAGATTTTAATATCTCATACGACATCAAACTAGTACTTGGAACCTTTGCAATACAAGAGCAGGAATTTGCTAAAAAAAATTCAGTTTGGGACCATCGCGCGGTGCAATGAAAAAATCACAATGATCAAAATTACTGAAAGTAAAATAGAATTACTAAACTCGCCATTTCAAAAAAATTGGGGGACAAAAAACACAAGTAAACCTTTATATTTAGTCTCCTCATAAAATTTATGCTAATTTCACCACGAATTCCTTTTACATATAATAAAATTACATTTATATTTTGCCACCCATAAATAAATAAGTTAGCTCAGCCACTAAGGGTGAATAATTTAAAAGCTTTCAACTTGGCATTTATGAACAAATGGCATTGTGTCACTGAGTTGAATGCAAACTTCTAGATTCGATAAAATAAAAATATGTTGACCCAAGAACCATTTTTACTGACCCCCACAAGTTGATTTTTTTTTTGACAAAAATAAGAGTTGTTTTACCAAGTTTGACTTAGATTTTTTTTTTTGACAAAAATAAGAGTTGTTTTACCAAGTTTGACTTAGAGTATTAAAAAATTCTTTAATAATTATTACTAAATAGATATAATAGTCATTTTTTCGGTAATGAAAAAATTCGGTGACCACACAAACATTGAATTGTGGTTAGTATGCAGTAATCAGTGTTTTCATTTTACCTACTCACTAACCACACAAAACACTAAATTGCGGCTAGTATGTACTAACCATTAGATTGTTGTGCAATGGTCATTGAAATTTTTTGTAATTGGTATTAAGAAATTCCTTAGTATTATAAGTCTTTGCTTGTTTAACCTTACCGAATCTGGCATTGATCCAGTGAGACCTCTGGATTATGGTTCAACTGCTTTAAATCGCTCAAAACTGGATAAAACCATTTTTAATCACCGTAACAACCGAACTGCATAAGATATCAGATTATGATTTAACCGGATCAATCACTCCAATTGGTTCGATTTTTAAAACACCGATTACCCGACATAGTCAAATAGCCTGATAGCCATGTAAAAATTACTATACTGGTAATTTTGGATGCAAGTAAGGGTACTGGTAAAAGCTTAGAAGACCGTGTTGTACGAGTTATCGGGCTTAGTGCAAGGCTTGGTCCCGTGACGACGCCGTTTTCGGTGACCGACATCTCTGCATATAATATAAGGGTCCGTAGATACGCACTCCATCATGTACCAATCATGTGTTCACACCCCCATTTCTTCATTTTGCTACTTCCACACTTCATATTTTATTTCCTCTATACTTTTTGTTCTGTTTTCCATTTTCCCTTTCTCCAAAAGTTTGAATCATCATAAAAAAATTAATTTCTTATGGAACAATAAAAAATAATGGTGTACGCTTCTTATAAGTCACGTTTGTTGTTTTCTTTTTCCGTCTTTTCTTTTATTCTTTATTATTATGCTTAATTTTCCTTGTTAAATATACTTTCCCTTTCCCCAACTTTAAGGCATGAAAATGTGGTTTTTTATATTTCTTGTCAATTGTCAAACTAAAGTACACTCTCTTATTCATTGTTACATTTTTTTGTGGTCATGTACTTAGGAAAAAGACAACACAAAAAAACAAAAGTGCTCTCATGCATTTAATGGTGGAGGACATGAGGTAACCTAACTTTTTTTTTTATGAAAAGTGAAAGTTTATGGAAAATTATAGTACTTTTTTCCGATAACAAAATAGTTTTTTATAAGGGATTTCACAAAAAAAAAGCTTATTATAAGGTCCCAAGCCTAAAAAAACAGACTAGAACAAAACTAGCTAGAACCCCTGGGAAATCTGATAGGAAGACAATAAGAGAAGATACAAACTAGCTAGAGAAAATTAAATGGCATTTCATTGATAGAGTACTTTTGACAAATGTCTCCAAAGGACTACATATATATAGACAGTGACAATTGGAACATGAGGAGCTTAAATAAATGTCCAACTAATTAAAATTAATCACCTAATAAGTTCTAATTTTACTGCCTAACAGAAATGGTGTTAGACTCCCATAAGTACAAAGGAGAGTTATTTTGAGATTGTGACCTAAGTGCCAAAGAGAAAGTTGTTCAGGGATCTTAAATAATATGTGCTCGAATATGGCGACATAATTTCCTTGTCCAATGCTCAAAAGACCCTGAAGGAAATGCTTTCAAGATAAAGAGAGTTTATTGGCTCAGAAATCTCGGGCTAAATGGATTGCGGAAGGAGATGCAAATACAAGATACTTTCATTCGTGCATTAATGGTAATAGAGGAAGAAATCAAATTGTCAAATTGAAGCAAGGTGAAGAATGGGTAGAAGATGTTGCTGGTGTGAAAAATCTGACCAAGGAATATTTTGAAAACAGATTCAAGGAGGATAGTTTCAGCAGGCCGGTCCTTGAAGGTGTCCAATTTAAACAGATTTCTGCAGAAGATAATGCTATGCTGATGGCTCCATTTTCAGCCGAAGAGGTAAAGGAAATAGTGTGGGATTGTGACGGAAACAAAAGTCCGGGTCCGGATGGCTTTAACATGCATTTTTATAAGAGTTGTTGGGATCTCGTGGAAAGTGACATTATGAGCTTTATAAATGATTTCGCTGAATCGGGTAGAATTCCAAAAGCAATTTGTGCATCTTTTATCACTCTAATTCCCAAAGTGGCTAATCCCCTGGAATTGAACGAATATCGCCCCATTTCACTCATAGGTAGCCTCTCTAAGATTGTGACCAAGCTGTTGGCATCCAGATTCAAAAGAGTCTTGGGGAGTGTTATTTCAAGCTGCCAAAACGCCTTCCTCCCTGGTAGACAAATTCTAGAGGGTGTAGTCATTGTCAATGAAGTGTTGGACATTGCAAAGAGATCCAAAAGAAGCTGCCTAGCTCTTAAGGTGGACTTCGAAAAGGCATACGACTCGATTAGTTGGTCCTTCATTGACGATATGCTTTTGAGGTTGGGATTCAGTTCTGTTTGGCAGAAATGGATGCGGGGATGCTATACTTCTAGCTCTATATCAGTCCTTGTAAATGGAAGTCCGACGAATGAATTCACTGCCTCAAGGGGTATAAAACAAGGAGACCCTCTCGCTCCGTTCTTATTTTTAGTTGCTGCCGAGGGTCTGGCTGGATTAATCAAAAAGGCAGAGGATAGTAGGTACTTTAGTGGATTTCAGATTGAGGAAAATTTGTCTATATCACTCCTTCAGTTCGCGGACGACACTATGATATTTTGTGATGGAAAGGATTCAAATATGTGGTGTCTCAAGGCAGTCCTTAGAAGCTTTGAGATGGCTTCCGGGCTTAAAATAAACTTTTCGAAGAGCAATGTGATAGGGGTGAATATTGATGAAAGAACTCTAAGAAGTGCTTCAAATTCCTTGCTTGCTGTATTGGTGAAACTGCCTTTAAGTTTCTTGGCATCCTTGTGGGTGCAAATCCAAGGAGGGCTCATACATGGGAATCGGTTCTCAAAACTATAAGGACCAAACTATCCTCATGGAAGAGCAAACAACTATCGATAGGAGGAAGGTTCACACTTATTAATTCAGTACTATCGAGCCTCCCATTGTACCTGTTTTCTTTCTACAAGGCACCAAAGCAGGTTATCCGAGAGATGATAAAGCTCCAAAGACAATTTTTATGGGGAGGTGATGAGGATAATAGAAAGATGGCGTGGGTAAAATGGGACACAATTTGCTTACCAAAAAATAAAGGAGGATTGGGTATAAAAAATATCGAGGCTTTCAACATTGCACTTTTGAGCAAATGGAGGTGGAGATGTGTGGTAGAGGGTGATTCCCTCTGGTGTAAAATTCTGGCCAGTAGGTATGGTGACTTGAGCCGATGGTATCATGGTCAGCAATCTCAATACAGGTCAAGAAAATCATCACTTTGGTGGAGGGACATCATGTTACTAGGTGCTGAGTACACAAAGGAACCTTGCTGGTTTAATAATCTGATTAAGCTTCAACTTAACAAAGGTGATAAGATAAGGTTCTAGCTTGACAAATGGTGCGGCACTACGGCATTCCGTGATCTGTTTCCAAATTTATTTGAGAGATGTTCAAGCAAAAAGGCCAATGTACAACAATTTGGTGTCTAGGAGGATGGTAGATGGACTTGGGATTTATCAAAGAGAGGTGTTGTTGCTGGTGCAGATGAAAAAAACCTTCCAGAACTTAAAGACATACTCAGCGACATTAACTTACATAGCAATTGTGAAGATAAATGGATATGGGCTGCTGACAGCAAAAAGAAGTTTACTGTAAAATCTGTCTATGGCTGGCTGGTTGATTCTTTTGCAGGTGCAACTCAATTGTTGAATGAAGAGACGATGGTGGCCTACTCGAAGATTTGGCGATGTAATGTCCCAACAAAGGCTGCGGTTCTGACTTGGAGAGTGATTGTAAACCGGGTACCCACCAGAGATGCTTTGATCAAAAGAGGAGTGCTGAATGTGACACATGATGCTTGTTGCGTATTTTGCTCTTGCGAGGAGGAAACGGTGGATCATCTCTTCTTTGGCTGCAGTAAAACACAGCAGATATGGAACACAATCTGTCATTGGCTTGAGGTGAGTGTTGGCAATTATCAACACACTGTGCAACACTTCAATCATTTCGGACAGCAACTTAAAGGGAAGAAATTGAAGGGGTTAAAGCATATGGTGTGGATAGCAACAATATGGATAATTTGGCAAGCAAGGAACAAGATTATTTTTGAAGGATCTGTGATGAATGTAAACTCAATTATAAACCGTATTAAACTTATCTCTTGGGGATGGTTCATTTCTAGGAAGGGTAGGAACACTAAATTCAATTATGTAGATTGGCTTAATTGCCCGATGGGTTGTATGACAATGGTGCAATTGAGGCACTCTTTTCCTCTCTGGGTTTTTTCCCACTGGGTTTTACCCCAGAAAGTTTTTTAACGAGGCCCCGCAAAACTCTGTAATTACTGCAGCCTTCCTTCAATAATAACAGTGTTGCTTATCAAAAAAAAAAAGGAACGTGTTGTCCCAAGTTGCATGTACGTAAGAATGCATGTAACAAGTTATGTTTTATGTTTATATGTTTATTATTGGATGATTATGTAATAATCATTAGAAACAATGTTTAGGATTTCGAGAAGGACTTACTGAGAATGTATATATATCACCTCATTTGTTGTTTTAGAATTGCAACTAATAGGAACTTGAGAAGTCATTGTGGTATCAAGTTGGTTTCAAGCCTTTAGTAGTGTATTAGTCATTTATAACATTATGATTGGTTGTATTCTAATTTTAATTCAAGTTATGAATCTTATGATGCAACTACATTTACGTGTTAACCAAGGGGTGTAGTTGAGCGGTTGGGGCTCATCCTCCCTTAACCAAATATCGAGGGTTCGATCCTCGTCTTGGGTATGTAGCAGCTTTAAATCCCTGGGCCAGCTGTCCCACCCTTCGAGGTGCCTCCAATCCAGCGAGGGGATTAGTCACTGCGTTCAGCGATGGATACCCTGGTCCCGACCAAAAAAAACTACATTTACGTGTTAAGTGTGGTTCGATTATTGAAATTTGAGTGGTTTGACTTGATATTGTTTCAAGTTTTTATTTCCACACTTTTTGTATATACATTTACTTCAAATAGGTTATGGTGATTACTTCCATACCCATCCAGAGTTGGGTGGGTATGATACTTTCTAGGCAAAACTAGGCAAAATTGGTTCAATATTTATTTTTATTTTAAAATATGTTTAAAAAAAGATGTCATTGAGTATTTTGCCTAATTTTGCCTAGAAGGTATCATACCCACCTAACTCTGAATGGGTATGGTAGAGTTTACCTATAATAATATATGGTGTTACAAGAAGATGGCTGATTAAGAAAAAACGTAATGGAGTTAGTATATTTTCTATTTACATTACACCCCTTCGTCTTAAATATAAATAAAAAGTAGGTATTTATATTTAGACTAAACACACTTTTTTATTTATATTTGAGGCCAGAAGGAGCACAATATACATTTCTATCAAATAAATAAATTTTTTTCTTAATAAATGTAAAACTATTTTTCAATGTGTAGTTAAATATATAAAAGATTCTAACGCATTTCACCTAAACTAACACACATTAAAGTGATTGGATTTATAGAGTTGTAGTCTCAATAGGCAGCTACATCAATTTATAATTTTTAACTATTCATTCAACAAACTTAAAAAAACTACATTATATATATATTTTTACTCATCTACATTTTATATTTGATGTCCTAACTTCTTTTTTTATAAATAAAATTTAAGCTTGATCATAAAGTAGTACATTATTTATTACATTACTCGTAAATATTTTTTCATAATTGAAAATATTTTATTAATAGCTCCTAGCACAAGCTACATAAAAGCTAGGCAGAGGTGGTCGAGACCAAAATACACCAGCACAATCAAGCAACACCCAAAACTGCCACAAAAATACTAAAAATATGATAAAAAGCAACACCTATGACAGAAACATAGAGACCTCTAAACTTAAAAAGGATACACCACAAAAAACCAAAACCAAAACATTAAAAAACAGTAAAAAGAGACACACTTAGAAATGACACCAAAACTACGTCCCAAAAACCCTAATCTGCAAAGAGGAACAGGGTATGGTGAGGAGAGAAGAAAAGAAACGAGGGTGTGAGGAGGGGAGGGTTTAAGAGAAGGGAAAGGGTCTTTTTTTAGTGTCAAGTTTCGGAGAAAGGAGTGAAAAGGTTTTGTCTTGCAACATGTATCTAGTTCACACTCTTCTACAAATTTCATGTTAGGAGCCTATTACTTGTGTAGCATGCCACGGACCCATATACAAAAATATTGGACATTGGACTAGTTAGTTTTTGTTCTGTTCGTAAATATTTTATATATTTCTTACATATTTGGACAAAAAATTGTGAAAGTATTTAAGTAGTTTAGTAAATATATTAATCTCAATCTCAAACCTCTTATCATTAGCATACTCATAGCTGCTTGCTTAAATGATATAATATTTTTAAACAATGATTTATCATCATTAAAGTAAATGCTGATCATTTTTGTCAAACGAATGTAAATGATGATCATGAAATTTATAAGTAATTTAAATCTCGCTAGCACTTTTAGATAAAAATTTTACTTAATTAACACTCCAATGAAACTTAGGTCTTGTAACTATGTTTAATTTGTAGGGATACTCAATCACAGATTAAGCATAGTTGTATCATTTAACAAGATTAACATAATTTTGTGTTATTGCTTACTAACCTTATTTGTCTAGGACTAATTTTTTTTTTTGGTCATTGCCTAGGACTAATTATTTTGTGCGTGTTTGATTTGTCTGTGGTGAAAATAAGTTTTGAGTAAATTAGTTTTGCATTATGTTCACACAATTCCGTTTATGTTTGGATATATTTATGAAGAAAGTAATATTTTTTTTGCAAAGAAAGAAATGAGACATAGTAAAAATCTTCTGATGCAAAAAACGTCAAGAAGGAAAAAGAGTATTCACATATAATTTTATTAAAATAGATAAAAAGAAAAAAGAAAGCAAAAAAAAGAGAGAGCCCAAGAGAGGACTGGACCAATATCCTTGGTAGAAAATGAAATTAAAATCAAAGCAATCTTAGGGATCCCCTAAATTGTTACAGTGGTAGACCTCTAAGACAAACAAATGACTAATTTACATTAGCTAGATCAAAAGGAGACGGAGACAGAATTTGTCGTGGAACAAGTATTATAGCCTACAATTTTCTTTCAGATTCTTTTTTTGTCGAAAAATTTCTTCTTTTGGGTCTTGGATACAACTAGTTCAAAATTATCATCATGCGCAACTATTCCTTGAGTATCAGTAGCCATAGAATCATCAACATCATCCAACAGATCACGGTACCCCAAAGCTTTATCAGTTCATATTGCTTTGTTCTATTTTGTCTACTTAGATGAAATAACAAATAAACATCACACACACATACTATCACTTGTCACACCCGAGTTCGAACCCGGAAGCTGACGTTCCATGTTACTAAAATTGTCAAGGCAACAGTGACAGACGTTAGTTTTTTTGAGAACATGTTTTTTAATGGTTTTGTGCGAGAGTTAAGAACTCTTTGCTAGGGTTTGTGTTTTCCAGCTTTAGGCCTTTATGGCCGCCAACGGTGCAGCAGGCTGTAAAGCTGCACACTGACGCGTGCTATCATCACGCCCTCTTCCCAGAAATCACGCCAAGGGAAAGTGTGTTTTTGCCTAAATCTTCAACAGTGAATCCTTTTTTGATAGAAGGAAATCAGTCTCTACAAGGAACTGTTCAAGGGAAAATTCAGGAGCCCTCCATTACTCCAAGTGGTGTTAAGAGGAAAACATTTTCTGAAGTGCTAGTAGGTAACCTTCAATCCTCTAATTTTAAATATGAAATATCTTCTGTTGATGTTTTACACAATTTCTCTGGTTCGGTCTCATTTGATCATAGCCAACTACCGAAACCTTGTATGAAAGGGAATGTTCTTGCTATTAAAATTTCCGAAGATGAATATCAGGCTAGTATTACTGAATGCGTCAATATTTTATATGGGAGAATTATTTTGTCCAAAGGAGATAAGCCTTATTAGATTAAGGAATTGAAGGCTAAAATTTGTAAAATGTGGGATACTTCTTCTGACTGGACCCTGGTTTCTCTTGGAAAGGGATATTTTGAATTCTCCTTTGCTTCCAAGGATGATTTTAGACGCGTATGGTTGCTTGGTTCTCGTAATTTGAATCCAGGTGTTCTGCGTTTGTTTGCTTGGAAGCCTGATTTTGACCCTTCTTCTGCAAAACAAATCAATGCTCAATATTGGGTTAGACTACATGGCCTTTCCCGTGAATATTGGAGGCCAAAAATTTTGTTTGAGATTACTGGGAGCCTAGGGGTCCCTATTGCTCTAGATGAAGCCACTATGAAGAGGACTTTTGGCCACTTTGCTAGAGTCCTTATTGATGTCCATTTAACTGAAAAGCTACACGATCAATTGTTAGTAGAAAGAGAGGGACACACTTTTCTTATCAGGGTAGAATATGAGCGTCTGCCTGTGTTTTGCAAGTCTTGTCAATGTATTGGGCACTCACTACAAAACTGTGAGCATTGCAATGAGCCTCGGCAGTTTGTGGAGAGAAATAAAGGAAATAAGGAGGAGTCGCGAAAGGGGAATCAATTGCCTAATACCCAGTATGTTCCCAAGAAACACAAGGGGAAGTTTGTTGTCATGGAGAAAAATGTTGAGCACCATCAACCCAGAGCCCAGCTTGGTAATTGTGAGATTTTATCAATAGAGGCTGATAATGATCCTAATCGTTTTAAGGGTACCAATAATATTGTCTTCACTCCTGAGGATGTGGCTGAATCCCCGAACCCTCTTCTTGGCGTTGCTACTATCGAAAATGATATACAAAAGACAACCCATATTCTTGGTGTAGCAAAAAATAGTTTCGCTATGAATAGCCACTCTTTAGGGGGGTGGTAGTGGACTAGTGATCCCTTCTTCAAACAAATCTTCAAATCAGAAATTGCAGGATGTGGAGTTATCCTCCACACAATCTCCCACCACTACAAGACAAACATGAATTTCCGGCGGATTTTTATCGGCGGATTTTTTCCGTCGGTACATTTCCGATGGATTTATTCCGACGGATTTTTGAAATTACCGGCGGATTTTTGTAAAAAAAATAATAATAATTTTTTTTTTTACGAAATCCGCTGGTAATTTTCAGGCAAATTTTACCGGCGGACTTTTGAAATTACCGACAGATTTTGATTTTTTTTTTACAAAATCCGCCGGTAAAAACCGCTGAAAAATTACCGGCGGATTTTGCAAAAAAAAAAAAACTTTTTTTATTTTTTTACAAAATCCGCCGGTAAAAACCGCCGGAAAATTACCGGCGGATTTTGCAATTTTTTTTTTTTACAAAATCCGCCGGTAATTTCAAAAATCCCCCTATAAATAAAACTTTCTCCTACATTTCTCTCATTTCACTCTTTATTTCCTTATCTTTCTCTTATACATTTTCTCTATCTTATATTTCTTCTTTTTCTTCCTCACACTCTCCAATCTACATAAATTTCTCTATACATTTCTCCTTTCTTCTTCATTCTTATTTCTTTTTCTTTTTCCCATTCTCTCCAATTTTAATACTTCTCATCTCTCCTTCAATCTTCATTCTTCATTCTCACTCTTTCATTCTTCTCACTTCATTCTTATTCTCACATATTCTCTTTCATTCCTTCCTATTTCTTGATTCTCACCCAACCGGTACAAATACAAGAGGAAATTTGAAATCGGACAAAATTTAGATACAGTAACATTTAAAATTTAAAAAACGAAATTCTTATTTAAAATTTTAAAATTTTAAAATTTTAAAATTTAAAAAAAAAAAAAAATTTTTTTAAAAAAATCCGCCGGTAATTACCGAGGGAAAAATCCGCCGGTAATGTGAAAAATCCGCCGGTAACCATTACCGATGAGCGAATTACCGGCGGATTTCCGGCGGAAAAAATCCGCCGGTAATGCCCAATTTCCGGCGGATTTTGGCCATTACCGGGGGATTTTGTCCGCCGGAAATTACCGAAATTCTTGTAGTGCACGACAAGGCTTGATTCGCTAAATGTCTCAATGTCAGATGCTACTTCTATCCCGGTGGCTACCCCTGACATGAGAATATTAGGGAAGGTTTGGAGGGGTGTCTCAGATGATGATGTTGTCGCTGATTCTCAAGCAGTTGCGGCTGTGTCCAAGACCCAAAATTCGCTTACCGCCTCAGAGTCTATTGTTATTCCCAACCCAGAAGTAGCTTCTGACATGAGGATATTAGGAAAACTTTGGGGTGCAATGTCAGATGATGTTGGTGATCCGGTGGCTATCGTTACCCAAGGAACAGTTGCTCAGCATGAGTATCTTGAACCGGTTGCGTCTAAGACTCAAAAGAAGAAATTGAGGCAAAAAAAGAAATTGGTCGTCGGATATAATACTCGTTCGAAGTCAAATTCTGCATCTGTCTCCTTTTGATTTAATTTGTCATTACATTTTCATTAGGATGACTTGTTATAAGGGGTCTCTAACTTAAGGCTCCTTATTATTGCTTTGTTTTATGTCTTATTCTTTTTTCCGTTTTTTTAATAAATTCAGGGGGAAGTACTCTTTTTTCTTCTTGATGTTTTTTAACATCAAAAGGTTTTAATGAGACTTCTTTCCTTCTTTTGCCGGAAAAAAAAGGGTGACGGACGTTCATATTGCTTAGTTATATACTTTAACTAAAATTGCTTTTGATTATATATATGTAGCTACCAAAATGGGTTTTAATATATGTGTAAAACTGGATTCCTTTTCCATTTAGACAATTTATAGGACTATTAAAATTTATATCAACTTATTAAATTTTATATAACTGTGTGCTCCCAATCATGTGTTACAAGCTAAAATGGGTTTTAAAATATGTGGGTGTAAAACTAGATTCCTATTTTTTAGAGTATATGCAAAAATACATTGATTCCTTACCAGGAAAAATTTGTTTTGGCATGCATGGATAGACTGAGTAATCCACTTAGGGAATACAACAACAAAAAGGTATTCTCAAATTTGTCAAAAAAGGCTATGTGCAAACTATTGACTTAATGAAAACATATTATGGTATTGCATATGACATCGTCTTTTATATTGTTAATAAATAAATCAACTCTCAACTCTCAACATATTATGGTACTGCAAACTCAATTATGCCAAACTCAATTCTCGTCGTAGCAGAACCAAACACACACTTAGTGTGCATGCCTTGTAGTTCCATTGGAGGTATTTCACATGTAATGGATGAGATTAAACCTTGAGGAGCAACGAAAGATAGAGATGGTGTCGAGGAATAATTTTGCGCATGAGAGGAATATTACATCATTGGGGTGAATATTAGATTAGGAATCAAATTTAATGCACTGAATAATGAACATTTCAATATTTTTTAATTAATCAATTCTTATCTTAGGTCTAGTACTTATAACTTATTACCAATTCTTTTAACAAAATATTTAGAATGGTAACCAGCATTTTAGGAGAACCAATTTAGATTTTAAAAAACAATAAACAGTTGAAATTATATTTTAAAAATTTGTTACTAATTGAATTAGTAAACAAAACTTTAATAATAATTCTAAATTTTGAAGCTATGTATTAAGCAAGCATGATCAACTCTCAACACCAACTACGAGTTTAAGATTTTTTTGGCAAAACCAAACAACTAATTTTTTTATGGATAGTTTATAGGGAATAAACTTGTGGTGTGTGTTTGATACTATTGGCTTATAGTGTGTTTTTACCAACTTCTAGTGTTCTCACTTTCATATGTCGTAGTACCCACGTTCACGTTGTGTGTCCTTGGCGTAAGGAAGATTCAGAAACCTAGCAACATGTTTTCATATCTTGTGATAAAGCAAAGTCTTGCTTGAGATTGTTGGGTTTGTGGAATGTTACGGAAAATCAGCTCTCATGTGCAACAACAACCTTTGTGAACTTCCCCCCCTCAATATCATGTACTTCATTCAAGCCTCGCATAATTAGATGGTTAGAGAAGATAAATTAGAGGACAGCGATTATTTGGCGAGGCTCAAGTTTGGTTTCTGAATAGTCTCAGGCTCGCATACTACCTTTACTAGTCGTTTAGCCCGTGATGAGCATTTTGCATATGCTTGTTGGATTAAGCCTCCAACGAGTTGTGTGAAATGTAGTGTTGATGCAGCGTTCCAGTTGGAAGAAAATAGGGTTAGCATTGACATTTGTTTGCATGTCACTTTGGAAATTTAATAGCAACTCAAAATCCGGCTTCAATCCCACTATTGAAGTCTCCTCTAGTGAGGAGGAGTCTTTTTCGAGAGCTGGGTTATAGAGATGTCAAATTTGACTTAGATGCTAAGGTCATTGTTGATGTTTTTCATTCGTCTCGTATTTCTAATTCGGAGGGTGGTTGTCTGATTCGGGGGTCTAATGATTTATTTTCTATTTTTAGACATTACTATCATTTGAGTTCTCTAAAAGCGATGCTAATAAGGTTACTCACAATCTTGAGGACTAGTCATATACAAGTTACTTTGACTTGCTTATATTTAGTAACTTGACTTTGTAGGTATTTTTGCTTAAAATAAAAAACGAAGGAAGATCCGTAAGGCCTAGCTCAACTGGCAAATGCCGAAATTGTTAGGCTGGATATCATGTCCCGGGTTCGAACCCGGGACCTCACAGTTGTATGCGTGAGTTTCTAGTGGTATTTGCACTTCGTCTACAAACCAAAAAAAAAACGAAGGAAGTATCAACTATTATAAACTAATTTATTTGGTATTTGTTAGTTTATTTTGTATTTAATACTTTTTATTAAATGAGCCTAGTAGAGTTGTTCAGGCTTTATATTTAGTACTTTTTATTGAATGAATCTTCTCTCTTATTTTGTAGCATTAATCACAAATGTCAATTCATGTCATTTTATATTTATAAGCTAATTCAATCGCTAATTCTAACAAACACTTTAAGTCTCTATTTGGCAAAAAGTAGCGGATAAACTAGCTTATAACGGATGAGGTAGCAGATAGCGGATGAGGTAGCAGATTGAATTTAAAGTGTATGGTAAAATTAGCGGTTGAAGTAGTTTATAAAAATAAAAGGTTTAAATATATGTTACCCCCTGCAAATATCCTCATTTTTCATTGCCCCCTGCAATTTTTTTTATTTATTACAAAAACACCTTGCAAATATTAAGTGTTTCTAATTACCCTCTCTGTTAACTTTTCTGTTAATAAAAGTGACGTGGAAAACAGAGATGACGTCACTGCCACGTGTCACCATATTATTGGACCTCCATGCCACGTGGCACTGACACCCCACATCATCACCACATGTCACCACTGGCACGTCAACAACCAATAGTTGGCTGCCACGTGCGGTGGCGGAGGGAGGGGGGACCTGGTGGGGCCATGGTCTCCCCCAAAATTCTGAAAAATATTATTTATATAAAAAATACTCAAGGACCCCCCTCCACTATCTTTAAAATTAAAAATAAAGTAGTAAAAATTAGGTACGGCACTTTCAGAATTGTTAAAAACCCAGAGTTTAGAGTTTCACTACTTGGCTAGTGTTATTACCTATATTAATTTTTTTTCCAAATCTTTCATTTGTTTTTTCTTTTTCAAATCTTCTATATCATTCTGTTAACAATATTTTTTTATAGATTAGATCAAATTTTTATCTACTTATCAATTTTTTTATAGAAGTGTATTTTATTAAGTCATACATTTTATCGTCGGCACCCCTTGGACAAAAATCCTGGCTCCGCCCCTGGCCACGTGGTAGTGTTATTTCACTCAAAATAAATCTTGAAAATGGCTTAGGTAAGGCTTGAACTCGCATGCTCTAGTTCAAACACAAGGGGAATTACCACTGAACCATTGCTTCACTTCGGATATCATTCCAGTTCTTATTTATTTATGTTGTTAAAAAAGATAGTTTTTAAAATCAAGTGGATGTGCTTTTCGTATACCCTTCTTCTTCTTCTTCTGCAAATCCATGAAAAACGCAGATCTGGTCTTCTTCTTCTTCTTCTTTCATTTATTCGATTTATTTTTCCTTCAAAAAGCAAAAAACGAAATGGGTTTTGAATCAAGTAGAAGATTCAATTCATCATCAGATTTCTTTCATATTTAATAGGGTTAAATATGTTTTTAGTCCCTACAAAATTTTGCTATTTTGTTTTTAGTCCCTATAAAAAATTTCGTCAACTTTTAGTCCCTATAAAATTTCACAATTTTGTTTTAAGTCCCTATAAAATGTAAACTCGTGTATACCTTTAGAATTTTTGAATGATATTTTACATACACGTTAAAGATATTAAAAATATCTCCCTCACAAAAACTAAACTCAAAATTTGATTACTAGGTTAGTATTTCCTTTAATTTGTTTATCGAATCTTTTGCACTTAAAAAATTTAGATTTAATTTATGCGTTGTTAAAAAATTCAAAGTTTTTCTGGAAGAGATGTTTATAATGTCTTCAACATGTATGCAAAACATCGCTCAAAAATTCAATGGATATACACTAGTTGGCATTTATAGGGACTAAAAACGAAAATTTGAAATTTTATAGGGACTAAAAGTCGATGAAAAATTTTATAGGGACTAAAAACAAAATAGTGAAATTTTGTAGGGACTAAAAACATATTTAACCCTATTTAATATTCAGATTTGTTAATATTGAATCTTAGATCTCGTTCGATTTCGTTTCGTTTGTGGGTTCAGATTTCGTTTGTTAATATTCAAATTTACATTTTTTACAACCAAGAAACTTAATTCTTCAAGATCTATTGTTGAAGATGATGATTAATTTTTGGTTTATGTTTTATGTTTCAGTATCTGTTGTTGAAGATGATGATGTAATCTTTTTTTTTGTTTTTTATCTGGAAGTAGATATATATATATATATCATTCTTTACCAACTTCAATTAGTGGTGTAGTTGTTAAAGAGGTGCAAATTAGCTAAATGTTACTGCGTTTGATTCCCAGCCTTGACTTTTTATAAAATACATTTCAATAAGTACATTTCAATTACTGTATGCCACGTGGCGGCCTTTAATTGGTTGTTGACGTGGCACAAAGACGTCAATGCTGACGTCATCTCCGTTTGCCACGTCACTTTTTTCGTAAATAGATATTTGTAATTAATGCTTAGAAATGAGAGAGAAATTCATTTAATGGAGGATAAGTGAGAAATTTAATTAAAGTAAAAATGAAACGCTATAAGCTATAAGCTCAAACGCTACTTCAAGTAGCGTTTCAAAAAACACTATAAGCTAGTGGAAAAACGCTAAAAGCTAGTTGTGCTAAACACTTACAACTAGCGGATCCGCTATAAGCTAGTGAATGAGCATTGCCAAACAAAGCCTAAATTCAATCTGCTAGCTTATCAACTATCAGCTATTTTTATTCGCTATAAGCTCATTTGCTATAAGCTAGTTTATTGGATAGAGATGATGAGGATTTTATTGAAACAACTTTGTGACTACTCGTAGTTACCATTCCTCATAAATTAGCAGATAAAGAGTCGTTAATATGAAAGGCAACAACAACAGTAATTGGAGACAAGTGAAGGCATATGTATCATGTATGTATACAATGCAAGACAGAAAGACAAGCAGAATCTTAGCTGGATCCACCAGTACCCAAATTTCACCTTCTCTTTTCTCTTCTTCCCCTCTCCCCACTTGGATTCAACCTTTTCATTTCACACTCACACACCATAACACTCTTTTCTTTCCCACTACCCACTTTCTCATCTCACAACACAATGTGCACCTTCTTCATCTTCCTTCTCTTTGCACACTTAACTTCTTCTCAACAAATCAACAATAGAAGAATCCTTCATCAACCTTTACTTCCACAAAATTCATTTCCACCTTCTCAACCTCCAAACCCTTCTCCTTCTCCTTCACCACCACCACCACCACCAAACCCAAAATACCCTTTTTCCACAAATACCCCTAATACTTCTTCTTCCACACCTTTTTTCCCAACATACCCTTCACCACCACCACCACCTCCATCTCCTTCAACTTTCGCTTCCTTCCCTGCTAATATCTCTTCTCTTATCCTTCCACAAACCCAAAAACCCAAATCTTCTTCCACTAAACTTCTCGCCGTCGCCATTGCCGCCGTCATCTCTGCTCTCGCCGTCGTTGCTATTTCCGCTTTTGTTTACTGTCGTCGACGCAGGAAAAACTACTCCACCGATGAGAAAACCCTCAGATCCGATAGTAGCATTCGTCTCTTCCCTCGTGAAGCTACCACTAACGGTGGTAACGGTAATGGAAAGTCGATGAATGTCTCTTCGACGAGCTCGGAATTTCTTTATCTTGGTACTATTGTTAACTCTCGTGGTGATGATCTTCCTGATCCTCGTCACGGTGGTGGAGGTTTGAATCCTCGGAAAATGGAGTCGCCGGAGCTTCAACCACTTCCGCCACTTGCTCGACAAGCTTCTAGACTTCATGATGATGCTATGGCGGCTATGAATGATGATGAAGAAGAGTTTTATTCGCCGAGAGGGTCTTTGAATGGTCGTGAAGGTTCGATCGGAACTGTATCGGGTTCTCGGAGAGTTTTCGCCGGCATTGCTGCTGAGAATTATGTTGGTCGAAGTAGCACTGAATCAACTACCTCTTCTTACTCTTCATCTTCTGTTTCACCGGATCGCTCTCACTCCATTAGCTTGTCACCGCCGGTCAGTATAAGTCCCAGAAAGTCGCCGGAAAGTGCTGTTACTCACCATTCTCCACCGCCACCGACACAACCACTCCCCGTCGGCGACGGCGGAAGAAGCAGAAGCTCGACGTCCTCCCGAGCTTCCTCAAACCGGCACGTGCAATCTTCATCTCCTTCTTCAATGTCTTCAACGCCTGAGAGAGTCTTCGCCGGAGAGTTTAAGTGTCAATCACCGTCTTTATCACCGCTTAACCTTTCACCGACGAGAAACCCAGATGGGTCTTTTGTTTCACTTGAAAAGTCACAGTCTTGTCGATCATCACCAAAGATAAACGAAAATGGTTCTTCTCCAAGACTATCTAAAGCTTCTAGTGGCAAGTCTATGTCTTCTGCTTCATCGTCGTCGTCTTCAGCGTTTTCTCTTCCGTCACCGGAGCAAATGACAGTAATGAATCAACATCATAATGGGTTGGATCAATCTCCAACTATTTCAGATGTATCAGATCGGTTTAGACATTCTCCTATTTCATCATTGCCCCTTTCACCGACTCTTCTTTCATCGCCGGAGAGAGAGTTAAACAACACTCAACCACCACTGCCGCCGCCATCACAACAACCACCTACTCGTAAGCATTGGGAGATTCCTGACCTTTTAACACCAATTAGTGAATCACCAACAATTTTGCTTCAACAAGGTGTATCTCAAAGGAAACATTGGGAAATTCCTGTTCTTTCAACACCAATTGCACCTATTGGATTTACAGCCCCTCCACCACCGCCACCGCCACCTCCGATGCCACTGTCGCGGCAACGGAAGCAGTGGGAAGTGCAATCTCCAACAACTCCTGTTGGTCAATCAATTTCTAGGCCTCCTGAACTTAAACCTCCTTCAAGGCCTTTTGTGTTGCAAACCCCAAACACATTGGTTTCTCCTGTTGAGTTGCCACCAAATTCTCAGAATCTTGGAGTAATTGAAGAGAATTCTGAAGAAGCCTCTAAACCAAAATTGAAGCCTTTACATTGGGACAAAGTAAGGGCTAGTTCTGATCGTGAAATGGTTTGGGATCACTTGAGGTCTAGCTCTTTCAAGTAAGAGCTTCAATTCAATTCTCTTTTTGTTTCTTATGTTATGGCTTCTTGCTTTTTAGATATATGATTATTACTATTTAGGGAATTGCATTGGCAGTTAGTAGTTGATGAATCTTGTGTTTAGTATAATTTAATCTGTGTTTTTGAAACTAAAAGTGGTTTGGATTGTGCAGGTTGAATGAGGAAATGATTGAAACATTGTTTGTGGTGAACACACCAAATCCAAAACCCAAGGATTCTACTACTCCGCGATCAGCTCTCGCCCCACAAAATCACGAAGATAGGGTACTGGATCCTAAAAAGTCTCAAAATATTGCTATCTTGCTTAGAGCGCTTAATGTTACTATAGAGGAAGTGTGTGAAGGACTGTTAGAAGGTATGTAATTCTCACTTATAATCCTTTGGATTAGATTTGTTACCTATTCACAGATCATATTTAGTTATATGTGTTTGCAGTTGTTAGTTGCGTATTTAAACACTTGGATACTATGGGAAATTGTTAAAGTATAAAGGAATAGAGATATGTCCAAATTAATTTGGCAACAACTTTTGTTTTGGTTCCAGTTTTAGAAGTTAGGTGTATGAGTTATTATTACATACCACTTGAATCATGCTAGTGGACAATATTGTTCTGCTGAGTTATTGCTCTATTTCAGGAGAATTTCTTGTAGGTGTGATATTTCATATTTGTATCCCCTGATTACTAAAAGCATGTGTTCTGAATGACTAAATATATCCACGTCCTTCTAATTTTAATTACTGCTACACCAAGTCAATTTACCTTTTTAACAGGGGTTACTGATACACTTGGAACTGAACTACTTGAAAGCTTGTTAAAAATGGCGCCAAGCAAGGAAGAAGAACGTAAATTGAAGGAACATAAAGACGACTCTCCATACAAACTCGGTCCTGCTGAGAAATTTTTGAAGGCTGTACTTGATGTACCTAATGCCTTTAAAAGGGTGGAAGCCATGCTTTACATAGCCAATTTTGAGTCTGAAGTTGAGTATCTTAGGAAATCCTTTCAAACTTTAGAGGTACTCATTCTTTCTATCCCACTTATTTATTACTTCCTCCTGCAGTGGAGGCCTAGCTCTAGCAGAATCTAGGTAACAATGTCGATATGTTGTTCTCAGGAGCTATGAAGCATCGACACAGACACTGGTTTTATTTGAAAAATACAAGTAATTGTAGTGTCAGTGTTGGGTTCTGACATGATACGTGTCGAACACTGGACACGTCTTCAATCAGAAGTGTCGGTGCTATAAAGCTCATGAGGTTTTTGGTTTACATGTAATGAGTTCTAGTTTGTTTGCATATTCTGATCGATGCATTTGCAGGTTGCCTGTGAAGAGCTACGAAATAGTCGAATGTTCTTGAAGTTACTAGAAGCTGTGCTTAAAACCGGGAACCGGATGAATGTGGGGACAAATCGTGGTGATGCACACGCATTCAAACTTGATACGCTTCTCAAGCTGGTTGATGTCAAAGGCGCCGATGGGAAAACCACACTTTTGCACTTCGTTGTACAAGAAATAATTAGAACCGAAGGAGCTCGTCTCTCGGGTACTACTACTACAAATCAAACACCAAGCACAAATTCGAATGATGATGCAAAGTGTAGGAGGCTTGGTCTGCAAGTAGTATCTAGTCTAAGTTCTGATTTAGCTAACGTGAAGAAGGCTGCAGCAATGGACTCAGAAATTCTCACAAGTGAAGTCTCTAAACTTTCAAAAGGAATTACACAAATTGTAGAGGTTGTGAAACTAAACCAAACGGCGGGATCAGATGAAAGCATTAAGAAATTCACAGAATCAATGAACAAGTTCATGAGAATGGCTGAAGAGGAGATACTAAGAATTCAAGCTCAAGAAAGTGTTGCTTTATCACTTGTGAAAGAGATCACTGAGTATTTCCATGGGAACTTGTCTAAAGAAGAAGCTCATCCATTTAGAATCTTCCTGGTAGTGAGAGACTTTCTAAATGTTCTTGATAGAGTTTGCAAAGAAGTTGGTAATATAAATGAGAGAACCATGGTTAGTTCGGCTCATCGATTTCCCGTTCCGGTGAACCCCATGCTTCCACAACCGCTACCGGGATTAGCCGGAAGGCGACAATACAGCTCTTCAGATGATGATAGTTCATCTCCTTAGTTGTATAATCTCTTGGCTGCATCTTCTGTTAGAAAAAAGCAACCTGGAAGCAGGTGATTTTGATGGGGTCATGGGGTGGGTGCATGTGTATGGTATGGGCCCAAATGATTTTTTTTTATTAAATTGTAAAAATCCTTGTAAAAGATTTGGATAATATAGTAGATTATATATAGAGAGAGTAGATTATTTTCTTTGGGAAAAATAAGCTTATGCCTTTTATGAATAGAATATATGTATCATTATCATTATGTTATGTACAAAGCTATTCAATGCAATTGGTTGGCAATGCATTATCATAGATGAATTGAGTAGTCTCAGATTTCACTCTCAAACTCCTACAATCTACAAAAGGGTTGAGCTGAGTTCTTTGTCGTGACTCTTCATATTGGCATACGATTCTTTGTCACATCAATAATGTATATATGTTGCTTAAAAATTAAAGTCACGACAAATTAATACAAAATATCTAACTTTTGTGGTTACGTAATTTTAAGACCTCAATTTTGAATAGATTTTGTCATATTAGTTAGGGATGAAAATGGACATCTTCCTGCCATGGTATGGTACTATAACACACATATCTGCACTTTTACTATAAAAATCCAATATTACAAATAATTTAGTTGAATAAAAACATTCAAAAAAATATTAGCAGTTGGATAGAATGCGTGAGAGATAATTCATTTTATTTATTTAAAATTAGAAATAGGTAAAAATATAATATTATTAGTTAATAATATAAATAATCTAAAGTTATAAGTGTGTGGAGTGGGCAATATACTGCACTGCAACCAATATTCATTTTGTGGGAACTAACTTGTTCATGGGTACGAGTTCTCTATCTTGGGGATGGGAAAATGCACATGCATTTGTCTATATCTCCCTCATCTCTCATTTCTCTCACTTATTTTTCTCCATAATTTTCTACATTCTCTCCTCTTTAATGCATAAAATCACTTAAAGGTATGTGCATTTTCCCGTCATCAAGGCAGAAATCCATTTCCCTTGTCCATCATAGATGATTTTGTGGGTACTTATTAATATGAAGAAGCAATTCTCAAAAACTATGAAGAAGCAATCTGGCCTAAAAGAAAATTGCATTAATTCAGTAATGCATTAATGCAATTCGCATCAAACCAACTGCGTTTATACGCAAATATTATGAAGAAGCAATTCACATCTATAAATCGTGTATTTAGCTCTTATTTACTCATTTCTCAGCCATTTGTATCAAAAAAATTGCGTTCAACTCGTATTGAGTGCTTTGAACTATAGAAAAAGGTTTCAAACCAATTGTGTTCAACTCGTCTTCCTCTTCCTCCTCAAGCTTTCGATTGCAGAAGTGATTTTGCGCATAAACATTTTTTTGAGCTTAATTTTGGTTCCATTGAATTTCTTGCAAAACTTTATTCAAGTTAAAGTCCAGTTTCATTCAGATTGGTCACATATTGCACGGGTTTCAAGAAACAAGAAATTGAAGTGTTTTTGAAGACATTCATAGTGTTCTTCACTTTTCTGTGTTTTTGTTTTGAAGGTTCAAACTGAAACATATCATACCAATTGAAGGACCAAAGTAAAACATATAAAACATAAATGACCATTTTAACACAAATTTGAAACATAAAATACCCAAAGTGAGAAGGCAAAAAATGACCAAATTAAAATTAAGATTAAAGATAAATGACAAAAATGCAATTTAGCCAACACGAAAGCAGTATGTTACTTGTTATATTGCTTAATCAAACATAAATATAACTGAATATTTGTATATCAATTTATAGTGATTAAATCTTCAATAAATTTAAAAGACTATACGGAGAATAAAGGCATGTATCAAACATTTGTACTCGTATTATTTGTTGCATAAAACAAAAGCATAGAAGTGTCGGTGAGCATTTAATGGAATATGCTAGCAGTGAATTAAATAGTTTTATTCTACTTGTACTTGTATTTGTGTTTTTATTTTAAATAAACAAGGGAGAAGAAGCTTACTATAATTGTGACACCGACCAAATATGTTGTCTAAAGGAAGGGAGGTGATTTGAGTTTTCTACCAGTTTTTGTTCACTTCTTCGAGGCATGTTCCATGCATAATTCTCTGCATGCACGTGATGGCTGAGAAGAGTTTAATTAATTTAGTTGACATAGTATTTAAGGACATAAAACAGTAACATAGAGTGGCATCTCTCTATATGATGAGTGACATCATGTGCATGTGCCTACAGAAAAACATGTGAAGAACACCAAAGCAAGGGAAGGTAGGTAGGTAAAATTCAAACCAAACATTGGTCTTGATCATTGTCTATGACCACAGATAGTGCCTAGCACCAGCTCAAGTATTCCTAGTCCTCAAATCTGATTGGATTGGATAATGTGTTAAAATCTGATTGGATGACTGGGCAATAAACCGACGTTATGAAGAAATTTGGTATAGTTTTTAATCTGTAGTTTACATTGGTTTCATGTTATCATTAGGACAATCAACCATGTACTATGTACCGCCAATTTGCATATCATTAAACTACTTAATAAATGTTTGGACAACGAAACACAATTCAGTTGATAAAACATTTCATTTACACCCAAAGGGTAGTGGGTATAACTTATAGCGTGGGATAGTGGAAAATACTATTTGTTCTGTAACGTACTCCTGACCTTAGAGGTCGACTTGAGGTAGTTGATAAGTGTGATCCTTGATCTTCAATGTTCCGGTCGAGGTTGGGTTGTTGGTCCTGCAATGACACTCCGACGATCAAGTCAGTAAGTTAGTCAAGCAGAGTATGTTATGAGTAGAATAGCTTACCATTAATGAGCATTGAATGTGGTATTTATAGGCTTTGAATGGTGTTGACCTAATGATCATGAACCGTTGGATGTGTTGGCTGCATCTGAAGCGTTGAATTATGGGCTCACCTAAGAGGATGAGCCAGTGAGAAAATGGGCCTTTTAAGGGTGTTAATAGCATATAGAAACATTACCATAACACTATTGATCCCATTTAATAAGAAGGGAAAATATATAAAAAAATGGTGTTTACATTTTGTTTATATAATTTTGATAGTGACATAAATTGCTTTACTAACAATATCGTTTGATAGAAGAGGAAAGAGATGAGATCTTTGAATATTCATTTATGATGTGAAACTATTACAATCAGGATTATATACATGGTTGAGATCCGGTAACAATCAAATATGATTGTTATTATCTCTTATTTCAAGCTTAAATCATTGATTATTCGTAAGCAATTTAGTGATTAAATGTTGTAAATATGTTAGTTTAGAATAATTTAAGGTGCAAGCTTTATTTTGTTATAATGGGCACTTTGGTGCCCAAATTGTGGTCTAATGCGTTTGTTTAATTGCTGTAGCACTTATTGTGGCAGCAATGCCAAATTACACAACATGAGAGAGAAAGCAATAGGAAATGCGAAAATTGAGGAAAAGACACCTGTCAGCTGTCTCCAGACGTGGGTGTGCGTGCCAATCATGGAATATTCGTTGGTAACCTAGGGATTTGGGCAAAAAGGACCTTTTTGCCCCCATTAAAGGACAAAAGGCGCCTCCCCAATTAGGGTTACCTCTCATCCCTAGCCTCCTCTATATAAAGGACCACATTCTCAGAATTAGGTTAAGCCGAATTTCAGAGGTATAGGAATAGCCTCTTGATTTCGTGCCTCCATTGTTACTTAGAATCAGTTGCTGGAATATTGATTGCTGCAGCAATACTGGAACTACTTCAATTTCGAAGGAGCTGCATTTTGAGAAGCTGGAATCGCTTGGTGGATCACCATTGAAGCTATCTCAGTATCAAAACTTGTAGTTGAACTTCTCTTCTCGGGTTTTAGTATGAAATTCCTACTTCCCTTGATGTTTAGTTTAGTTGTAATGTTGTGTACGCTCAATATGAGCTAAACCTCTGTAGTTGGGATGCTATTATGAATTTAATGAAGTTAATTTGTTCTTGATGCTTATGTTATTGTGTTGAGCACTTTATCTCACTACTAGAAAATGTGTTTTTAGTATCCATTATTTAGCGTCGGCCACGACACCGATGCTATTAGCGTCGGATTTGCGTCGGTCAGGCCCACGCTAGTCCACAAATTTTTATTTTCTAAAAAAAAAAGATTTAGCGTCGGTCGTGGCGGACACTACGTTGGATTTAGTGGACGCTAATTTTATATTATTTAAATACTATAGTTAGCGTCGGACGGCGGACGCTAAGTTTCATTTACTTTGCCAAAAACCCTAACTTTTCACTCTTTTTCCCTTTGTTACCCATTAACTCAGCCTTTCCCTCTCTTTCCCTCTCACTCTGCGCTCTTTCCCTCTCACTCACAGGTTTCAGTCACAATGTTCTTCTCCCTCTCACTCACAGGGTTTCAGTCACAACACTCTTCTCCCTCTCTCACTAACTCTGTCTCTCTCGATCTTTCCTCCTCGCCGTTTCTCTCTCACCACCAACCCCCTCGCCCTCACACTGTAGTTGCTTGTCGCCTCTTCGTGAAAGGTCGTTAGCTTTCAATCATGGAACCCCAGTCGCTCTCAGGTTCGATCTCTCCTTCTCGATTTCTTTTAGTACCTAACCTACTATTCAGTCTTCTCTCTAATTTAGCCTTCGTTTCTTATTGCTTGTGGTTATCAGTAAGGGAAATGTTGATCTCTGACGATATTGAGCAATAGATGCAAAATTACAAGGGTTTTCTTCCTCTCACAGGTTCTCTCTTTCTCTCAAACTACCATTTTAGGGTTTTTCTTCTTTTTGTTGTTTTTTGTAAGTTTCATTATTTAGTTTTAGTCTAAAGATATTTCCCCCCTTATTTCTGGGTTTTTCTTCTTTTTATGTTGTTTTGACCAATAAAGGCAGAAGAACAATGGTTTTCACGCCGTCTTATTTTCAGTTCATATAGAAGGAAAGGGTTTGGGGAAATTTTGCTTTCTTCTGTTGTTCACAAGTTGTGAAAATGGGGTATGGAACAGTTGAATGGGTTGTTCTTGATCGGAATGTTAATGCTATTATGTTTTATGAAGATATGGGTGCTAATATTTTGAAGGAATGGCGACTTTGCAGACTCACTGGACCGGACTAGGAGGCTTATGGAGCCACTGTTGAAAATATCAAGGTTTCCTTTTAATTTCTGTTTTATATAAATATGAAAGAAAGAAAAGAATTGGGGTTTGGTATTAGGCCACTTTATAGTCTTTGTTGTAATTTGAGTTTGGACTTCACAATGTAATGGTGTTTTACTTATGCAAACATATCATTTTGATTGGATTTTGACGTTTTATTTAGGTTTTGATTTGGTATGGGTAATGTTGGTGTGTAGTATGAAATGTTGGTTAATCTTATGCTGTTCTAAAGCTTGAGTTTGATGTGGAACTTATAAGCTTCAATTGTATTATTTCACTCTCTTTGTTTCAATGTTCTTGTGTAATAGAAGTGTTAGATTATAGTGATAGTATGAAATCTGAATTATTTTTTCTCTACCAAATAATTTTGATGCATGGAGTTATATGCAAGGGTCCCTAATTGTTGATTTACTTTGTTAGTTCTAACTTCTACGAGCTGAATTGATTTCCCCCCAAATCTGTTCAGAATCAATAAATACTAGAGGGTCCCTAATTGATGTTCTAAATTGATTTTCCCTGTGTTTGTTGGTTTTGTGTTAATACTGGATAAATTATGCTGTTGTTCTGTGTTGATAATGGATAAGTTATTTGTTCAGCTGGGTTTTGTATTCATAATATTTGTTCAGTTGGGTTTCCCTGTCTTGTTGTTTTGTGTTCATCATATATGTCTACGTTTTTATTTTGCATTATTAATGTGTCATTGTTAGAGGATTGCCGCATTCATCATGATGCTGTGACTGATTCAAATTGGAAATGTTCTGATCTGCCATTTGACAAGTATGCTTATTTCTCTATAGTATGCACTTTCAATTCGAACTAACTAAAAACTCAGCAACTTGCTGAATGGCTTAACAATGTTGACCATCACTTCATCTTTTGGATTAGTGTGCATAAGTTCACATTGCTTTGAGTGAATTTTGTTTGCATAATTAGCATATTTTCTTATAGTGATGGGAACGGTGTATAATTAGCATATTTTCTTATAAGTTCACCATGCTTATAGTTGTCTTTGACTTTGTTAGTGATTTTACATTACATGTTAGGGCTTCAAGTTGTCTTATTCTGTTCAACATACTCTGATGACACATTTAGTAACTACATTTTCTTTGGTTTGCTTGTTGAATGACACAGGCAGGCACCTAAGTAACTTTGGTGTTTCTTCATTATATATGTATTTATTATTGTATGTGTTCTATCACTTGTGTGAAAGATATATCTTATTTCTATTTTGTATTCTAATGCATTTTGTATTTTATGACAACAGATGAATAACAGAGGTGGCAATGGCATTATTGATGAAAATTCTGGATTTGTAATAAAGGGTAAGTTAACAAAGCCTCCATGGTTTTTCATGGATTTGTGATATGAGTGTATTTTGCTCTGAACTTCATGTGAATTGTTGATGATGAAAATTTTGGTCTTTGATGAAAATTTTGCAGTCTCGTTCCTGGCAAGGATGTTGCAGCAGCCATTAGATTTGCCATACAAGATCAATTTGATGAGCCTACCTATGATTGTACTAATCATTTGCATATATTCTGATTGATATATATGCACTCTATGTCTGACAGCTTCTTGTCTTGTGATATTTCCAATTTCTGTTTTGTAGTGTGAATCTGTTTTGGACCTGTGAATCTGTCTGACAAAGTATATATGTATTGTAGTGTGAATCTGTTTTGGACCTGAATCTCAACATGAATCTTAGTGGCCTCGATTATCTTCCTAAGTCACCAGCTCTTTCACTCTCTCATACTGATTTGTGGAAATTTTTTATATATATATACACTTTGTTTCTCTCTGTGTGTGTATACTGGGGAAGATCTAATGGTTTTTCTAATTTTGTTTTCGTTGACTTTAGCGTCCGCTAGTCGGACGCTAGTTAAATTTGTTGACTAGTTTGTTGTTGATTTTAGCGTCCGCCTGGCCGACGCTAGTTAAATCGTTGACTATTTTTTGTTGACTATGAAGCGTCGGCCTTGAATGTAGCGTCGATTTTAGCGTCGGCCTGGCCGACGCTACATTTCGTCGGCTTAAATTGATGGACGCTACATTTAACTTCGAGTTGTTTAGCCTCGACACGTGGCCGACGCTACTCCGACGCTAATTCACTGTTAGCGTCTGCTTTTTGCCTGTTAGCGTCGGTTTTTGGCTGACGCTAAAACCGGTTTTTCTAGTAGTGTCTTGTGTGTTTTACTACATCCATCTTAGCTTAGGGTTGGCCGTCTAATCTAAGTAGAAATACATTCACAGGAATGGTTTGTATTTATAACTCACAAGATGACATGGTATGTTGCACTATAGGAATATAGTTGTTCCTTGCTTGAGTCCTAGGAATAGGAAAGGCATAAGCCATGAGGTACAACACTTAGGTGTAAAGCTGCTTGTTCTCCAGTAGCCTAGGGAAATAATCCTTTCAGAATTAGGAATAATTTGGGAGGACTAAAGCCTAGTGTTAAGCATTAGGAATAATGCACAATTGCGGCAGCACCTAGTGCTGCAGCACTTAGCATAGCATTTTGAGCATTTTAATGGATTTATTGAAGTATTGCATCTCAACTTCTCCCAAATCTGATTTTCATTACCCTGATACTTTTTACCTTTATTGTTTGTTACCCAAAATTTTGTGTCATTTACTTTTTACCCCAAATCACTATTTGTTACATTGATTAAACATTTGTTTACAACTTAATCCTCGTGGGAACGATCTCACTTATTCACTATATTACTTATTGCGATTGTGTACACTTGCACAAGAAACAATCACACGTTTCTACGCAACAAGATCCAACTAATTCTCAACAGAAACTCCTGCAGTTACAACTGAATGATTTAAGTGCAAATTGTACACTAACTGTACTAATGGTACTTGACCTTTCCTAGCAGCTTATTACACATATATTTGCAACTACTAATTGTTACACAATTACATTTATCTATATCACTATTACTCCCCCTTCAAACTGAAGGTGGAACAACCTTGAGTTTGCTCCTGAGAGAGTGAAAAGAAGCTGTAGGCAGAGGCTTGGTTAAAATGTCAGCAAGTTGGCCTGATGCAGGAACATGAATAATGCTGAGGGATTTGGCAAGTACCTTTTCACAAACGAAATGAATGTCCAGCTCCAAATGCTTGGTTTTGGAGTGCAAAACAGGATTATGTGCAATTTGCGCAGCACTCTGGTTGTCACACAGTAACACAGGAGGATGATGCTTGATATTCAGCTCTTTGAGCAGAGAAATTACCCACAGCAATTCAGCAGTTGCATTGGCTAACTCACGATACTCAGCTTCAGCACTTGAACGAGCCACAAGTGTTTGCTTGTTGGAGCTCCAAGAGATTAGATTGGGACCAAGAAAGACACATGAACCAGATGTTGATCTTCTGTCATCTGGGTCACTGGCCCAGTCACTGTCACTGTAGGACCTTAATGATAAAGGAGCATTAGTGAAACAAGGTTGCAAAAGCAGGCCATGTGTTGTAGTACCAGATAGATATATGAGAATCCTCTTTACTGCCTTGAAGTGAGAGTCCTGTGGTTGAGCTAAGAACTGGCGAGCCTTGTTGACCGAGAAAGCAATCTCTGGTTTAGTGAGAGTTACATATTGCAGAGCACCAACCAAGGACCTGTATTCATGAGGATCATCAAGTTTATCAACTCTAAATTTACTTAACTTTGTGCTGGATGCCATAGGGGTGGCCATTCCATTGCAATCAGACATGCCAGCCTTGCTCAAGAGATCTCTGATATATTTATGTTGTGTGAGCAGAACAGATCCATTAGGCAGATACTTGAGTTCAAGCCCAAGAAAATAATCAGGTCTTCCCAAGTGTTTGAGTGCAAAGGAGATGTTCAGTTTCTTTATCAGGTCATGAATCAACTGTGTTGCAGAACCTGTAATGAGTATGTCATCTACATACACGAGAGCAAAGAGTTGAACTCCAGGAGCAGTGTGCACAAACAAAGATGGATCACACTTGCTTGGAGCAAAGCCAAATTGGTGGAGAGCTTGCTTCAATCTTTCATGCCAAGCCCTGGGGGCCTGCTTCAAACCATAAAGAGACTTGTGCAGTCTACATACTTGAGTTTTATCACTGCTTGTGAAGCCAGGAGGTTGACTCATATAAATTTCCTCTTAAAGGTGCCCATTAATAAAGGCATTGTTAATGTCAATCTGTTGAATGTCCCATTTGTTGGATACAGCAAGAGACAGAAGAATTCTTATGGTGGCAGGCTTGATTACAGGTGAGAATGTCTCACCAAAGTCCTTGCCAGGCAGTTGGTTATAGCCTTTGGCAACCAATCTGGCCTTATATTTATTTATGGAACCATCTGGGTTCTCTTTGACTCGAAAGACCCACTTGCACCCTATTGTTTTCCTGTTTGGTGGAAGGGTGGTGAGGCTCCAAGTGTTGTTGTCCACAAGAGCTTTGAGCTCTGTTTGCATGGCAGTTTTCCAATGAGGAGCTGCAAGAGCTTGCTTGACAGAATTTGGCTCACAGTGAGTGAGAAAAACTTTTGGTTTGAGGGAACCAGTGTCTTTTCTTGTTACCATATGATGAACCTTTGTAGGGGCAGGAATAGGTGGATTGTCAGGTGATCGAGAGGGGTGGGGGGGGGGGGGGGGGGAGTGGGGGGGGGGGGAAGGGATTCAGGTGAAGAATCTGATGGTAAAACTGAGTTGGATGTGGGAGTGTTTGAGTGAGAGTTAGTGTCAGGTTCTGGTGAAGTGAGTGTGGGAGGTGTTGATTCTGGGGAGATAGGAGAGTTAGGGAGTGTATCTTTGGTTGTGGAAGGATGAGTGGGAATGAGGAGAGTAGACTGTGGTGTGTGAACTTGGTCTGGTGGGTTGGAGTTGGGAAACATGGATTGATAGGGAAATTCATATTCGTTGAAGATGACATCCTTGGATAAAATGATCTTGCCTTCCTGAGTAAGACATTTATAACCCTTGTGATTGACAGACCTAAGTTGACACACTATGAACCTCACCCTGAATTGAAACTTGTGTTTATTAAAGGGTCTTAAATGAGGAAACATGCACAGCCAAAGGTTTTGAAGTGAGTATAGATGGGTTTCTTTGTGATAGAGAGCTTGGAAGGGAGAGATGAAGGTGGGCAATCCTGTGGTGGGAAGTCTATTTATTAGTTGTATGGCATTGGTAAATGCATGATCCCAGAATTGTAAAGGAAGATTAGCATGAGATAGGAGAGTGAGACCCATTTCAGTGATATGCCTATGTTTTTTCTCAACAGAGCCATTCTGATGAGAGGT